>JAGIQG010000002.1:55822402-58222402 GCA_024679065.1 Sphyrna mokarran | reverse complement strand
AAGTCATTGATAAATGTTATAAATAGTTGAGATCCCAATATTCATCATAGTGACACTCCATTAATAACATGTTACCAACCTGACAATGGCCCATTTATCTCTAATCTTTGCCTCTTGTTAGCTAACCAATCGTCCTTCCATGCTAATATATTAGATAATTTGCATTAAAAATATACTTGATATATTTACCAATGTAATTTCATATAGTTTCATTAATATTGCTGAAAATGGACATCCTAAAAAAAATTTAAATCACACTGTGTGTAATCTGATTTTAAATAACTAAAATGGTTTTATAAATGGATGAGGAATACACTAGTCTTATTGGTGTACAGTAGTTAATCTATTAGTCATGCATAAAAAAAATCATATTTAAAAGCTTTGAAAAGGCATCTTTTATTGCCCTTACACCTATAATTTAGTTTAGCTTGAAGAGTCTCAACAAAGGTCCACAAACAAGTACAATTTTCAATCTACAAATCCTTGCACACATGGGTCAGGAGATCTCATGAGGTAATGGGATTGAGTGTGCAGGATTTGCTTCCTTTGCTTTCCTTCTCTGTCATTGCTGTACCTCATTATTGAGGCACTATGGTGTTGCAGCTCATTGAGCAAGTTTCTGCCATTCTGTTGAGTGGGTAGTAAGTTCCTCCCCATCAATTTCAATGGTGTCACATTAGTTTCAGTGGTGCATGCTTCAGAGAGTGTTTCAGAGTGTCTTTGAAGAATTGTCCTTGTCCTTTCCCGGAATGCTGACCAGTTGAAGGTTAAAAAATAGGTTCAGTATTGGGTGAGAGAGCTTTCGGCACTCTAGGGACACTGCTCAGGGCATCAAAAGTGATACTATTTTGTTTGAACGCTTATGGACACTGATGTTTGTTTGCCAATCTTCCCAGTGTATCCAGTGGCATTGCTGATTGAATCTTTCAAGCTCACTTACTATGGTCCAGGAACATGGACACACTAACTGCTCTGTACACCCAACTGTTATTGACTTAAGTCTTTATTGCCAAACACTTGTTGTCGTAGTTTACAAGCACTGCAGATTCAGTGTTGTAACTCCTCATCAATGTTGGTTTTTTAAGAGAGGTTATTATTGAGGTATGGGAAGTGCTCAACATATCCCACACATATAAATAGTGTCTACACAAAAAATTGTAAATTGTGCAGCTAGTAACTCACCTCCTGACTCTCTAAAACCTGCCCACCATTTGCAAGACACAAGTTAGGTGTGTGACAGAATACCTGGATGAGTGCAGCTCCAACAACACTCAAGAAGTTTGACATGATCCAGAACAAATCATCCCACTTGATTAGCACACCACTCACTATCTTAAACATTCGCTTCCTCGATTACCGATGCACAGTGATAATATTGTGTACCATCTACAAAACACACTCCAGGAACTCATCAAGCGGCATCCACTCCCATTAATAAGATTAAATAAAGAAACAGATGTGTAATATTTGGATGACCAGGTATATATTCACATATCATTTTGCATCCAAGAAACTCAGCTTCTCCTTGAATGTTGCCCAATCTGCAAGATGCACACAAGAAAACTGATCAAGGATCAGCATTATCTATCCATTGGAAGTAGGCATCCAAACAAATATAGACATGAGAGAAGAGCAAATTATGTTGGAAAAGAAGTACAGATAAGCCATAAAATACTGATTTAAAAAATGGCAGTGATATGAGCTGAGGGGTCAATGCTTCAGAATGTATCTATCTTGAATTGTGTGGGAAACAGACAGTCACAAACTTGTTATAGAATGGATTAACGTGCTGAACAGCCATGTCCAATGTGCCATTACTTTTGGAATGTTGTACTGTAATTTGTAACAACTATGGTTTTATTATAATCATTTAGTGCATGCAACAGCAGTTGTATTTGTTGTGGGGATCTGTTACACAGGTTTTACATGCATTTGGAGCACTATTCATAAATACTTTCAACATTCCAATGTAAAATTCAATCTTACCAAACTTTCACTTGGAAGATGATTATAGACAAATCTGAGAAAGGGATTCTGTGATCTCATCAATACCTACTGCTCAATACCATCACAGATTAATGTATTATGAGAAAATGCAGTTAGAAATGACATTCAAATCATAGCAGTAAGTCCACAAGAGTAAAAAGCAAAGGAAAGCTCTGGCTCTATATTATTTGGAGATACAGAAAGAGGACTTTCTGTACAGCTTTCAGTTGACTACCCAGCAATGATATCCTACTCAGTTAATAGAGTATGTAATTGTCAGGAAACTCTGCAAAACGCAAAGGAATTAAACTTCGTGCACTCCCTATTAATAGAACGTAGAACATAGAACATTACAGCACAGAACAGGCCCTTCGGCCTTCGATGTTGCGCCGACCAATATAAAAAGCAATGCCCCTCCAAACTAAACCATTCCCTTCTCTTCCATATACTTATCAACTAACCTCTTAAACGCCACCAAACTTGGCGCATCTACAACTGCTGCAGGCAGGGCATTCCACTCCCGAACCACCCTTTGGGTAAAGAACCTACCTCTGATATCCGTCCTATAACTATCACCCCTTAATTTAAAGCTGTGTCCCCTCGTGCTAGCTTTCTCCATCCTAGGAAAAAGGCTATCACTGTCCACCCTATCTAAACCTCTAATCATCTTATATGTTTCGATCAGGTCCCCTCTTAGCCTCCTCCTTTCTAACGAAAACAACCTCAAATCCCTCAGCCTCTCCTCATAAGACCTGCCCTCCATACCAGGCAACATCCTGGTAAACCTCCTCTGTACCCTCTCCAATGCCTCCACATCTTTCTTATAATGTGGGGACCAGAACTGCACACAATACTCCAAGTGCGGCCGCACTAGAGTTTTGTACAGTTGCAACATGACGTTGCGGCTCCGAAATTCAATCCCTCTACCAATAAAAGCCAAGACTCCATATGCCTTCCTAACAACCTTCTCGACCTGACTGCCTACTTTCAGGGATCTATGCACATACACACCAAGATCCCTCTGTTCATCTAGACTACTAAGAATCCTACCATTTGCCCTATACTCTACACATTTATTATTTCTGCCATAGTGCATTACCTCACACTTTTCCACATTAAACTCCATTTGCCACCTCTCGGCCCAGCTCTGCAACTTGTCCAAGTCCCAAGTCCCAATGGAAGGCCAGTGGGCATAGGAAATCTTTCACAATGTTGTGCCACCTGAAACAGAAGCTGTTTTAAAACTCACATCTCACGAAAATAAAATTGATAGGTGGCCAAAGTTGAATGAGAATTGATTATTGGGGCAGGAGGAATGGGGAATCAGGCTCTGATGCAACAGCTGATTGGGTGATTATAACTAAACATGAGATCATGTGATCATTGAGGTTTAGTGTGAATGGCAGTTTACAGAATGGGTAGCATATACTAGCAACTGAAAGTAGTATAAAGGTTCTTGGGACATCATAGATGAGCCTCCGCCAGACTGAGTGAGGATTCTCTCAAGTATTGCCCAGCTTGCTCCAAGATGGCAGCTGATGGGATGATGTTGAGAATACAGTGCTAGTTTATCAAGAACTGCCATTAGACATAACTTTACTGCATGCACAAAATAGAAATGTATATTGTAGTGAAATAATAAAAGCCCATCCAGCATTTACAATGCACAAGTCAGAAATGTGATGAAATATTCTGCACTTACTGGGTTATGTATAGATCCATGAATACAAATAGCTCATCACCACCCAGCCCATTTAGTCAGCATCCTATCCAATGCCTCAAACATTACAGCCCTCCACAAATGAACTAAAGCAGCTGTGTGTACTATCTAAAAGACACTACAGCAATCCACTAAGGATGGGGCAGCAGATGAATGAGAATATCACCACTTGCAAGTTCCCCTCCAAACCATACACCATCCTGACATGGAACAATGGGTAGAATTCTCATGTTGCAAGTGAGAATGGAGAATTTGGCACTGCACTTGTTGCAGTGGCAGTGGAGAATTGCAGTCTCAGATAAGATTAGAGGTTTTCAGCGTATATCGCCATTCCTTCACTGAGTATAAATCCTGGAACTCCCTTCCTAACAGTACTATGGGTTACCTAAATCACATGGACTGCAGTGGGTGGCACATTGTTTAACACTGCTGCCGCACAGTACCAGGGACCCAGGTTCAATTCCGGCCTCAGGTGGCTGTCTCTGTGGAGTTTGCATATTTTCCCAGTGTGTACGTGGGTTTCCTATGGATTCTCCAGTTTCCTCCCACAGTCCAAAGATGTGCGATTTAGGTGGATTGGCCATGATCAACTGTACATTAGTGTTGGGGAATTAGCAAATGGAATATATAGGGTTACAAAGATAGGGTCTGGCTGGGACTGTTGTCAGTGCAGGCTTGATGGGCCGAATGGCCTCCTTCTGCACTGTAAGGATTCTATAATTCTATTCTATAGTTCACTCACCACAATCTTCTCGGGGCAATGAGGGATAGGAAATAAATGTTAGCCTAACCAATGATGCTCACATCCTGTAAATTTTTTTTAAAAAAATCACTTAAAAACATTTGAGGTCCAAATTATTATGCTCTTCAGAATAGTTCAGTTGTGTACAGCAATGCAGAGGGGGGAAGGAGGCTGGCATTCACTGCTGTCTCACAGCGCCAGGGGTCTTGACTCAATTCCTGACTTGAATTACTCTTTGTGTGAAATTTGCATGTTCTCCCTCTGTCTGTGTGGATTTCCTCTGGATGCTCCGGTTTCCTCCCATAGTTCAAAAGATGTGCTGGGTAGGTTCACTGGACCACGCTAAATTCTCCCTCAGTATAGCCGAACAGATGCCAGAGTGTGGTGACTAGGGGGTTTTCACAGTCATTTCATGCAGCGTTAATGTAAGCCTAACTGTGACAAATAAATGAATTTTAAACGTCAGGCCAAGTTTTTGATAGTTTCTTCAATTTAAATTTTATATTTGAGATTTCAATTCATGATCTTTGTAAAATTAGACTTGCAATTAAAATTCACTTTTCTTCAACATTATTTAAGGGATAAGCCAAGAATAAACATCTTTCATCATTTCAGAACCTCTTTATATTCATCTCTCGCAATGGGGGTAGGCTACTCCTCTGAGAAAACTCATCATAAGTTATAAGTGGGTGGCATTGACAATCTCTGTCTCATCTGTAATATGATTGATTGATTACCTCAGATTGAAACTGCATCTAATGCAGAGGGCCATTAAAGAAAGGAAAAGAGTTAATTGACTGTAAAAATCTATTTTAATATCAATTTGCATGTTTGACAGATGTATAACCCTGATGTCATGTTATTATAAGGAAAAAGCGTCAAGTATTTCAAAATTCCCCACTACTTTATTCACTTTCCTTCAGATTTTGTAATCCTTTTTCACAGATTTGTAAAAGGCATTACAAATCATGTGTAAAAATGATAGAGATTGACAGTGCGCTTTCGCAACCTGTGCTTCTGAGATAGTTGGAGGTTGAGAATACATTGCATAATTAAAAGCTATAAACCACATTTTATTAAAAGGGGAATTTTTAAGAAGTGATTAACAGTATTAAAATGAATAAAGGTGTCATTTGTATGGCACCACCCAATTAAAGTATGTAACGGGAGAAAGAAATGACAATCCAAATACCTAGAAGTTGATTGGCTATTTCTTAATTAAATTTCCTTGCAGAGTTAGGCTAAGTGTACCAACTCGATGCAGAAGCAGTCTTCCAGTTCTGTCATTGCTGTTTTATACAAGTGATAAATCTTAATTACATCTAACTCACTTGACATGTTTTACTGTTTAACATGCAAATTGAAACTGTTTATTGTCAGGAAATATATGCCAGATTAAATAGGCATTGTGTAGAGGCTGACTGAGGGAAAAGGTGAGAGAGGGGAAGTGGAGTGGGAGACATGGAGAGGGGAGTCGAAGAAGAGACTGGGAGGGTGGGAAAAGGAAGGGGTGAGGGGGATGGCAGATGGAGGGGAGAGGGAATTGGGAAAGGGGAAAGGGAGGGGAAGGAGGAGGGGGCTGGGGCATGGGAAGGCACAAACGGGAAGGGGATGGGAGATTGAGGGCAGGGAAGGGGGATGGAGAAAGGGAAGGGGGATGGGGAAATCAAACAGTTTGCCTTAATAACTACTGGCTGGCAGCTCTGACATCCAACATTATGAAGTGCTTCGAAAGGCTAGTCGTGGCATGAATCAATTTCAGCCTCCCAGACTACCTAGATCCATTACAATTTGCCTATCACCGCAACAAATCCACAGCAGCTCCTTGGCCGTGCGCTCAATCCTGGAACACCTAGATAACAAGGACACCTATATCAAACTCCTATTTATTCACTACAGCTTAGCTTTCAACACCATTATTCCCACAAAGCTCATCTCCAAACTCTGTGGCCTGGGCCTCGGCACCTCCTTCTGTGACTGGATCCTGAACTTCCTTACTCACAGACCACAATCAGTAAGGATAGGCAACAACATCTCCTCCACAATCATTCTCAACACTGATGCCCTACAAGGCCCCCTACTTTATCCTTATTCACCTATAACTAAGTGACCAAATTTCCCTCCATCTCAAATTTCATGTTTGTTGATGACACCACCATGGTGATCTGATCTCAAACAATGATGCGACAGGGTACAGAAACGAGATAAAGAATCTGGTTAACTGGGCAGCAACAGTAATCTCTCGCTCAATGTCAATGTCAGCAAAACAAAGAAGATTGTCATCGACTTCCGGAAGCATAAAGAAGAACATGCCCCTGTCTACATCAGTGGGGACGAAGTAGAAAGAATCAAGGGCTTCAAGTTTTTGGTTATCCGGATCTCCAACAACCTGTCCTGGTTTCCTCCCATGCCGCACTATAGTTAAAAAAAAGCCACCAACGCATCTACTTTCTCAGAAGAATAAGGAAATTTAGCATTTCAGCTAAATTTCACAACGTTTCACAAATGCACCATAAAAAGCTTTATTTCTGGTTGTATCACAGCTTAGTGTGGCCCCTGCTCTGCTCAAGACCGCACGGAACTACAAAAGGTCGAGAATGTAGCCCAGTCTATCATGCGAACCAGCCTTCCATCCATTGGCTCTGTCTACACTTTCTTCGATCTTGGCAAAGCAGCCAGCATAATTAAGGATCTCACACACCCAGGATATTCTCCCTTCCAACTTCTTCTTTCGGGAAAAAGATACAAAAGTCTGAGTTCACGTATCAACTCACTCAAGAATAGCTTCTTCTCAGACTTACCTTGCATTAAGTTGATCTTTCTCTACACCTTAGCTAGGACTGTAACACTACATTTAGCACTCTCTCATTTTCTTCTCTGTGAATATATAGTGCACAAGAAACAATATTTTTGACTGTATTCTAATACATGTGACAATAATAAGCCAAATCAAATCGAAGAGGGAAGGCAGGATGGGGCAAGGGAAGGAGAGATGGGGCAAAGGAAAGGGGAATGGGGAGAGGGAGAGGAAGGAGGCTAGTCAGTTAGGGGTGCTGGGTAAAGGCAATCTGTAAACTAGGAGAAGGGGAGAAAGGTTAAAGGAGTTGAGGAGAAGGGTGAGAATGGGAGCGGTAAGAGACGTCAGCAGGGAGAGGGATGAAGTGAGGGGGAGGTAAGTGAGTGGGGGAGAGAGAGTGAGCAGAGGAAAGGGGGGAGAATGGAATAGAGAGGGAAAGGGAAGTACAGAGCAAAGGATAACTCTAATAAGAGCATACTGAGCTCATGCAAAAGAAGACACGTCACAATGATGATACTCACTCAGTAGGGTATCTGAATGGCATTTCAAAGGGTAGACATACTATATGTTGGCCTTATTTAACTTTTGTGAATAGTCAGCCTTTAAATAAATGTATTTTGAACAAAAACTATTACCCCTAATGAGATCTCTTCAAAACAAAAAGGCAGAAGAGCTTAAGTGAAGCCAAGCAACAGTACAGATAACAAATGTACTGCAGCCTAGTGAATGGCAGGACAAGCAGTGTGGAAAAAGACAACCACGCGTTCAGGGTGAGCAACAGCTACCAATCTACCCTGACCAGAATCTTTTCCAAGTATAGAAGGCCCCAAACTAACTGAGCAAATGCAAAATTGGAAAAAATACTTTTTTTGATATCACAGTGTCTCAGGCCTTGCAAATGAGGAGAGCAAGTTGACACTTTGCTAAATGCAATTTGGACTATAATAGATTATATACTTGCTGGAAAGTGGGTGAACAAAGAGACAACCTCCAACAAAAATATCAGAGTCCTTGACTCGTACTTTAGTCTTTGATACTGAGGGCTAAAATTTAATTAGCACAATCAAAAACAAAGTGAAGGGATGATACAGTCATCAATGACTGTACTACCTGGTTGAAAATTGCAGGCAAAGAGCACTAAAAGTCAGAGATCGAACAGTCAGTGGTATTTGAGATGAAAATGTCTCTGACTCCTTAAATCTCAGGAAGATTTAAATTTAAGCGGAACCAGAGAGGCTGAAGAGCTGAGGCATAACAAGACAGCACCAAAATATTAAGATAGAGTGATTCCTGAAACATTATATGGCAACAAGAGTCAGACAAATTCTCTGAGCAGAAAAGCCTGCACAGCTCTAAACCTGCTTCTAAATGTTTGTCATGCAAGGAAATTTCCTGAGAACAGTCTGATGAAGTTATTTAATTTGAATATTGTAAAATCCAAAGCATAACAAGGCAGCCAGGGAACTGCCCTATAAATGCTCAAATACGATTTCCACTGTTCTGCTGTAGTGGAAAACTCCAAATGCAGGAAAGATGCTCCACCCAGAATGCGCAATGCCATGGGTGTAGTCAGTAAGACCCTTGTGGCACAATAGTTAGTGTTGCTGCCTCACAGCACCCAGGAACCGTGGTTCAATTCCAATCTTGGGTGACTGACTGTGTGGAGTACGCACGTTCTGCCTGCATCTGTGTAGATTTCCTCCAGGTGCTCTGGTTTACTATCACAATCCAAAGATGTGCAGGGACAGGAGGGACTTAGCAGGGGTAGTGATTGGGGAGGGAAGGAAATTCTGCAGGGGTGGGGACCGGTGGGGGTGGGGACACTTTGCACTGCGAGAGCAGGGCGCCCATACAATGACACCCCAAGAGCTCAGCAGCTGAGTTCACCAGCAAGAAAGTATGAAAGCAGCAGCGAGGGCATTAACAGTGAGAGAATGAGAGGAGCAGTGAGGACACTAACAATGAAAGAGTAAAACAGTGCAGTGGCATCATTAATAGTGAGAGAGTGAGAAGAGCAGTGTGGATATTAACAGTGAAAAAGTTAGAGTTAAGTAGGGAGAACATTGAGATTATAGATGGAGCAGAAGCGCCATTCATCGTAACAGAGTGTGAAGGAATACTGTTTGATCACTTAGGTACTTGTGAATGATTATGAAATATTGTCTGGATAATATGGAAGTATCAACATCTAGATAAGCATTACAGCCTTTCAGTTCTAAGACATTACGTACAAGCAATTGCATTCTTGTTCTGGGCACTTGCTAACATCAATGTTAGGTATAGTGCAGATCAGAGCGAAATATTGCTCATGGATTCTTTCCGAAAGTTTGGACTAAAAAGCCCACACACTACCAATAGAGATAATTACGCAAGTTTACAAAATGTGCTTTAAGAGCAAGGAAATCTAATTGATTACTCACACGATGGGCCAAACAACATAACCTCATGCATAGGAAGGCTGAATGGCATTACAGGAAATATAAATCTCATTAAAGATGCAACTTCAACTTGCTGTGGTGAGATTAATACACGATTAATATGCAAATATTGCAATTTGCACACCTCACATTGAGTTTGAGCTGTCATTTTCACAAGGCCAATGTTGAAATGGTGCAAAACATCCGTGCAACTTGTGCTCATATGAAATTCACAGGGTACCTCTTCAGTGCCGCAAATCGCTGGACAAATTATACCTCAACAGTCGCAAGTCCTATTGTTGCTGTTACTTTGACAGCAAATCTGGATCAATATTTACAGATATTGTGCATACAACTAACTATGAAAACACACTAACACAGAAATATACGCTGCTGACTGACTGCAGGGTGTTAATTGTTCCAGAAATTATATCGATTTAGAAGTTGTAATCTAGGTTTATGGTCTTTATTCAAATAAATGAAGACATTTACAAGTAATTAGGGGAAAAATGTAAAGTCCAGGCACAATTAGTATAAATAACAAAACAGATTTGGAAAGCTGGCAAAATGAAAGAAATATACAGCCCAATTCATAATCTAAAGTATTTTGGTAAACAGTTAGTCAAAGCTCCATCATGTAAAATCCATAATCAGATGTCTATTCATTCCAATTTTCATAGTGTTATTATTTTCTGTGAGGCTAGTTGTGAAAATATGCAACTGTGTGTGTGAACAATGTATTAAGTAGGTAAACTGAAATAAATAGAATTCAAGAGTGCAAATTGCTGAAATACATAGAAAATGTTTTGGCACTTTGAAATTGTCTAACTGAATACAGATGAAGTGAACAGACTCTATTTACACCAGTGCAGCTACTGTATTGAAATGTACAAATGTCACATAGGGTTTTCAGGCAGCCAATTGTTTTTGCTCAATGTGCATGCACTGGATTTGGATGTCACTGGCAAAAGCAGAATTTATACTCTTAAGTAAATGAGTCTCAAATGAACAAATTAATTAAATGCCAGTTCCTTGAAGAGGCATTGTAACAAAAAAAAATCAAAGAAAACTTGCCAAACTTAAATAAAACACCATTTTGTGGAGCCATTGATGCATTTTAGCCCAGCAATTAAATTTGTGAGAAATGTAATTGATAGGATTTGATCCTACGTATGGAGACACAAATAGATTTCCACTCAGCGCTTTAAGCCATGGCAACATATCACAATTGCTTCAGGGTAGGTGATGTATTACAACTTACTGAGATTCTTCTGCTTTTCAAAACCTCCACTCTAAAGTATCATTCAACTAAGAAACTACAGACCTGCCAGAAAGAGACTGAAATAATTCAACTTGTAATTGTGGTGTTCACTTCTTCCTCTGCATTTCACCTTTGTGTGTCGTAGTGTGTATAAGCCTTAAAACCACCACAGAAAGCGTGCCATAATAAATAATCTTTATTTTTAAAATTCACAAAAGCTTACGACTTAAACTAGGACATCTACTCTGAAAGGATGTAGTCTGAACTAGGTGAGTATAACTAAGTTGGCATGTTGTAGTGCTAAAGGAGATTATAGAAATAGGGAGGGGCAATGCCATAGTGGGATTTGAAAACTATAAAATCCAATTACAAGCTTAAATTATCATAAACGAACTTTGTAGAAATAAAACAGGTGGATTGTTTTAAAATCACCATGGGACAACGTTACATTCCACAAATATAACGTTAATTTCTCAGAGCTAGTATGGATTTTTGACAGTAACTACGAACTTAGCACAATATTAAAAGAACGGCCACACAGCATTCAACAAGATGTAACTTTTTCAAGGGATTTTAAAGTGAGATCAATGACATAAAACACCAAATTTTGTCAGTTAAATGTAGGTATGCAGTTCTCAACAATGCATCCTGTGGAGAAGCATAGAATTTCTTACAGCAACTTATGGGTTTCTGTGGTTCACTGAGTATGTGTGGACTCCAAAAGGTGTTGTCAGCTTCAGAGGAGTAATGATGGCAAATGGCAGTTTTGCTTTCATAACTATCTCAAAACTGAATCCGAGTAATGTTCACAAAAATGCTCTAAGTTTTGTTAAGTCTCAGAAGCAGAAAGTAGAAACTAGACTTCCAATTCATATGTGAGTTTTTGTTGATTATGAAACTTCACTGAAACATCATCATTTTATGAACATTCTGGAAACAGGCTGGAGAATCAAGACTACAATGCAGTCCCTGACCCCAGATCCTTGTATACATCCTACACTCCATAGATTGATGCACAGAAAGCGGGAAGAAAGTGGACTCTGTTTGAAAAAAACAGTGTTTTGAGAGGTCATTTTACAGATTTGCGAGATCTGTAAAAATTGTGGACAGGTCAGGGAGGATGAATAGGTGACAGGAAGGTCGTCCAGGGAAATTTATGGGCTCTGCCGTTTTTGCATACTATCAGGCAGGTATCTATAAAATTATGACTTGCCAAAATATAACTAAAGGAATAACTGAAATTCAGTCCATACATTGGAGCTTGCAAATTTATAAATTACTCTGGTTGAACAGAACTGTCAAACCGAATTTCACATAGTTCACAAAACTATTTAAAATTATTCACATAAGGCCGACAATCACTGAACCCCAAGTCATAATTTGATCCTACTTTTATGCCATTACTTTTCACTTAATTGAGTCCTAACATGCAGTTCGTTGATTCACACTTCATGCAATTTGTTATTTGGAGTTGCCAGACGGCAGCTGCGAATGCCAAGTGTAAAGACTGAGATGGCACATCATTTCAAGTTCAGATGATTATGCAAATACAGTGCAAAGTGAGAACCAAGGTGTTGATAATTCCTCCGAGCTACATCTTCACACTTATAATGAACTATTATATTAATATATGGCTTTTGAAAAAAAGACTTGCACTTCAATTTAAAACCAATATTCAAACAAAATGCTCAGTGAACAGATTTACTTACGACTCTACAATTCCAATTAAATCCAAAATTAATAGAGTAAATAGAAGTATATTGTTTGTTAAAATTCAGGAAATATAGACTATGTTTTAAAAAGGAAATATTTGCTCCACATTATCTAGTACACCACAGTTGAGTGCATTGGGAATCAAAGTATGGATATCATATTGGGAACAAATCAGACTGTAAAACCAGTAAGAACTTTCTGAAAAACCTTTTAAGTTCAGCAGTACTGAACATGGGAATGCATTTTGAAGAACAATAGGCAGCCCAAACCTCTGCATCCAGTTCTTCGATCTGTATATCCATCAAATGAGTCCTCATGATGCGTGTGAAGGCTCTGAACACCTACCCAACTGGATTTTATAGTAACAGAGATCATTTAGACAGAAATCTAAGTCAAATATATATCTACAGTGGAGCTGGTTTATGATTATGATAAAACAAAGGACTTATGAAGTTTCTCCAATAATAAACAACTTAACTCTAGAATGATCATTACTGGTAGCAACAACTTTCACTGTTGAATTTGAAATTTGACAGTTTCGCAATAGTTAATCACAATGTTGATATGGATCTCACTGAATTTAGATCAATTAAGCAGAAAAATAGTTTTCAGGATGAAATCACATCAAGGAGAAAACTTAAATAGACAAATTACAATGTCACTCCTAAGTGAATAAATCTTAACTAAAGAATTGACTGACCTTTTTATTACTCACAACACAATTTTATTGGTGGTGTTTATCCCTGTTTCATTGGGTGATGTGGTTGATCAAAAGATCATCTTTTCAATTGTGATAAGAGGACTGAAATCAGTTCAAAATTAAAGTCATGCTTGGCCATTCAATGACGTAAATGAAGTCAAAATGGGGAACTGCAATGCATTGAAAGCATAGATTTAATTCAGCATTACATTGGATCATCTCAGTGCGGAGGTCAGAAGGCTGATTATTGACAGCAGTGGAAACAACAGTAATGTATTGGAGTTCTCCTTCAAGACTGAGATTACATTCTGTTTCTAAAGCTAGATTAAGAGGATGTGATTTTTGTTCTAAAAAATGCCAAAGCTTTCCAGGAGCATTTTTACGCTGAAAGAGGCGCTAGAACTTAAAAAAAAATTTAGCAGCTCTGAATATCTTCCAATTGGTGTTTGTCTTACAGACCTTGATATTACGTAAGAACATAATGTAAGAACATAACATTAGAACATAAGAAATAGGAGCAGGAGAAGACCATCCAGCCCCTCGAGCCTGCCCTGCCATTCAATAAGATCATGGCTGATCTGTAGTGGTTCAGTACCACTTTCCTGCTTTCTCCTCGTAACCCTTAATTCCCTTGGCAATTAAAAATCTATCCACTCTTGACTTGAACATATTCAGTGAGGAAGCCTCCACCACCTCATTAGGCAGAGAATTTCAAAGATGCACCACCCTTTGCGTGAAGAAACCCCTCCGCAACTCCGATCTGAGCCGTGCCCACCCCCCCTTCCCCCCTAATCTTGAGGCTGTGCCCTCTAGTCCTGCTATCTTTGTTAAGCAGGAAGAGTCTCTCAACCTCTACCCTATCCATCCCCTTCATTATCTTGTACGTCTTTATAAGATCCCCTCTCAGCCTTCTAAACTCCAAAGAGTACACACCTAGCCTATTCAGTCTCTCCTCATAATCCAATGCCCTCATCTCCGGTATCAGCCTAGTAAACCTTCTCTGTACCCTCTCCAAGGCCAATATATCCTTCTTCGAATGCAGCGACCAAAACTACACACAGTACTCCAGCTGCAGCCTCACCAGCACCCTATACAGCTGCAACAGGATCTCCCTACTTTTATATTCTATCCCCCTAGCTATAAAGGCCAACTTTGCATTCGCCTTCTTAATCACCTGCTGCACCTGCATATTGTGTTTTTGCGATTCGTGCACAAGGACCCCCAGGTCCCTCTGCACCGTCGATGCTGCAGCTTTTCGCCATTTAAATAGTAACCCTTCCTACCATTATTCCTACCAAAAGTTGATAACCTCACGCTTGCTAACATTATATTCCATCTGCCAAGTCCTCCACCACTCATTCAACCTATCCAGATCCCTCTGCAGGCTATCCACAACTTCTATGCAATTTGCTTTTCCACTCATCTTCGTGTCATCAGCAAATTTCGTCACCCTGCACTCAGCCCCATCCTCCAGATAAAAAGTTATACAAGGTGTTTATGTTAATATTAACTTAAACATAAATGCAAGGATTAACAGATGAATTCAACATCATATAATCCAATTATTTTTGAACAATATACCATGGAGAAAATGCATAATTTCCCAAGGGACTAAGGCAAATTGGGAAAATTGCAAATATGGAAAATTGCAAATATCAGACATCTGACAGAAAAACAGAAATCTCCAACGATACACAGGTAAATCACTATTTGTGAGGAGGAAAGTTCTAATGTTTCTGATTGCCATAATCCCTTTACAGGTGACTGTGTTTATCTAGCATTTCTTGCTTTGCAGTCACTAGATGACAAGGTATCAGGGACCTGGGTTTGATTCCCAATTTGAGGCTTTGTATGTGGGGGATCCGCAAGTTCTCCCCATGTCTTTGTGAGTTTCCTCTGGATGCTTCTGTTTTCTTCCCATAGACTGGTGAGGTGCATTGGCCATGCTAAATTCTCCCTCAGTACACCAGAACAGGTGATTAGGAGATTTTCACAATCTGCCCTGTACTGCAAATCAGTGGAGACTGCCAAGACTATTTAAATGGGCACTTAAGTATTATTTAAATTTCACTAGTGGGCCCAGGACTGAAGTTTCCAGCATCTCCCATCCACAGTGTTTCACTCACGTAGGTAATAGAATAGCTCCCCCTCTTCGGGGAGCTGGCAGCCTGACCCTCCTGAAGTATGGGAGGAAGTCAGGTGGTGGAGAGTGCCACAGGGCATTAGCACCCTGGCAGTGCCAGCCTGGCCCTTCAGCACTGCCCAAAGAACAAAGTGTCAAAGCTCAGGGGACATCTCAGCATTGCCCACTGGTATGGAGCAGTTCCCAGGGCAAAGACAAAGACAAAGGGGCAAAAAACAATATAGCATAAGAACAGGCCCTATTTCCAGGCAGAACAACCCTAGTTTGCTCAATCTCACCTCATTGCTAATACTCTCCATCCCAGGCAACACCTTGGTAAATCTTTTATACTCTACGCCCCATCCAATAAATGCAAGCATGCCATATGCCTTCTTCATCACCTTTTCCACCTGTGCTGCCACCTTTAAGGATCTGTAGACTTACACAGCAAGATCCCTCTGTGT
This sequence comes from Sphyrna mokarran, assembly GCA_024679065.1. Taxonomy (NCBI): domain Eukaryota; kingdom Metazoa; phylum Chordata; class Chondrichthyes; order Carcharhiniformes; family Carcharhinidae; genus Sphyrna; species Sphyrna mokarran. The sequence continues at coordinate 58,206,480 of JAGIQG010000002.1, read as the reverse complement.
ACCTATACTCTTGAGCATTCTGCCATTTATTGTATAGCTCCCCCCCTGCATTAGATCTATCAAAATGCATCACTTCGCATTTATCTGGGTTAAATTCCATCTGCCATTACTCTGCCCAATTTTCCAGCCTATCTATATCCTGCTGTATTCTCTGACAAGGTTCTTCACTATCCGCAGCTCCAGCAATCTTTGTGTCATCCACAAACTTACAAAACAGACCAGCTACATCTTCTTCCAAATCATTTATATATCACAAACAACAGAGGTCCCAGTAGAGAGCCCTGTGGAACACCACCAGCCTCCAATCGGAAAAAGACCACTCCATTGCTACCTTTGTCTTCTATGGCCAAGCCAGTTCTTTACCCGTCTAGCTAGTTCATCTTTGATCCCCTGAGATTTAATCTTTTGCACGAGCCTGCCATAAGGGACCTTGCTTTACTAAAATCCATGTGGACAATATCCATGGCCCTTCCCTCATCAATCATTTAACCAAATTTGTGAGGGATGGCCTCCCTCATACAAAACCACATTGTCTAATTTGAATAGTTTCATTAACTTCTAAATGTGTATAAATCCTAGTTCGAAGAATCTTCTCCAATAATTTCCTTACCATGGACATCAAGCTCACTGGCCTATAATTACCCGGGTTATCCATGCTGAACTTCTTAAATAACGGGACCACATTTGCTATCCCCCAATCCTCTGGGACCTCGCCTGTGTCCAATGAAGAAACAAAAACTTCTGTTAAAGGCCCAGCAATTTCATTCTTGTCTTTCTTAGTAATCTAGGACAGATGTCATCTGGCCCTGGGGGTTTGTCTACCTTAATGCTTCCTACAACATCTAATACATCCTCCCTTGTAATTGTGATATGTTCTAACGGGTCTACACATCCCTCTGAGACACTACCAATCAAACTGTCCCTCTCCTTTGTGAATACTGATACAAAGTATTCATTTAGGATCTCACATACTTCCTTGGGTTCTAAGCATAATTCCCCTCCTTTGTTCTTGAGAGGTCTGACTCTGACAACCCTCTTGTTCCTAACGTATATTTGAAACGCTTTGGGATTTTCCTTAATCCTGTCTGCCAAGAGCATTTTGTGACCTTTTTTGCTCTTCTAACTCCCTATTTGAGTTCTTTTCTACTTTCTCAGTATTTCTCCACTGCTTCATCTGTTTTTAGCTATCTGGACCTTATATATGCCTCATTTTTCTTTTTGATTAGACTCTCAATTTCTCTGGTTATCCACGGCTTTCGAATCCTACTTTTCTTGTCCTTCCTTTTTACAGGCATATAACTGTCCTGCACTTCTATCAACCATTCCATAAAAGACTCCCACATAACAGATGTGGATTTACCCTCAAACAGCTTCTGCCAATCAACAGCTACCAAATCCTGCCTAATCTGGCTGTAGTTAGCCTCTCAAATTCAGCGTCTTAACCATACAATAACACTCATCCTTTTCCATGAATATCCAAAAGTTTACAGAATTGTAGTCACTGTTTGCCACACGTTCCCCCACTAAAACTTTGATAATCTGACCGAGCTCATTCTCCAGTACTAGATGCAGTATAGCCCCCTTTCTCGTTGGACTATCAACATATTGTTCCAAAGAATCTTCCTGAACACATTTTACAAATGCCTCTCTATCCGGACACCAAGCTCTAAGGGATTTCTAGTCTATATGAGGGAAATTAATGTCTCCACTACAATAACCTATTTTTCTACATTTGTCCAGAAGCTCCTTACATATCCATTTTTCAACTTCCTATAGGCTATTAGGAGGCCTGTACTTTACTCCCAGCATAGTGACTGCACCCTTCCTGTTTCTGAACTCTACCCAGTGTCTCGTTACATGATCCCTCCAAATTGTCCACTGTCTGTACCGCTGTAATATGCTCCCTAACTAGTATTGCTACTCCCCCACCTCTTCTAGCCCCTCCTACGCCTTGCCTAAAACACTTATATGCTGGAATATTCAACTGCCAGTTCTGTCCTTCTTTTAATCAAGTCTCTGTCACTGCAACCTCATCCAAGTTCGACGCATACATTACGATTCTAAGTTCATCTGTCTTGCCTGTTATGCTCCTTGCATTTAAGCAGATGCAGTCCAGACCTCTAGGCCCACTGAGTTCATCCTCCCCTAGATTGCTCTTCCTCTTAGGTAGCCTTGTCTTGGCCCCATGCTCGTCCCCAATCTCTATGATTGCTGACCTATTGTTCTGATTCCCACCCCTCCTGGTACATTAGTTTAAACCCTCCTGAATTACAATAGCAAGCCTCCCAGCCAGAATATTGGTGCCCCTCCGGTTCAGATGTAACCATCCTTATTGTACAGGTCCCATCCTCTCTGGAAGACTTTCCAGTGATCCACGAATCTGAAATCCTCCCTCCAGCACCAGTTCTTTAGCCACGTGTTCAGCTGCACAATTTTCCTGTACCTAGCCTCACTCACATGTGGCAGGGGACTAATCAGAGATTGCTACTCTAGAGTTAGTTAGCCTTCTACCTAACTCCTTACATTGCTTTTTGCAGGACGTCTCTACTCTTCCTGCCTACAACATTTGGGGGGGCATAGAGGGGTGGGCCTTTGGGACAGGACTGGATGGGGGTAGGGCCAATGGGGTGATCACTGGGGTGGGCTCTGGCTCTGCAAATAGGCCCTGCCCCCTGAAATTTAATGATATTCACTCTGGTGGCATCTGCAGTGCACAGAGTGTGGGAGATTCTTCTCTGAACTTCAGAAAACATTCTGTATTACTGCAGTTTTCATGCTAATTCGACACATAGAAGTTTTTTGGAATAACTCCATCCCAAGTTCCATTCATTTCTGTCCTTGCTGATCCCCATTAAACAGTCTTAGAAGACCACTAGAAATAGGAGTAGGAGTAGACCACACTGCCCTTTGAGCCTTGTCTGCCATTCAATATGATCATGGCTGATCTCAGACTTCAACTCTACTTTCCTACCCACTACTCACAATTCTCAAGTCCCTAAGAGAACAAAAATCTATCCCAGCCTTCAATATACTCAATGATGGATCATCCACAACTTTCTGGGACAGAGAATTCCAAAGAATCACTGAGCGAAGGAATTTCTCACAATCAAAAATATTTGGTTCCTAATTCCGAGACTGCGCCTCCCTGTTTTAGATTCCTCGACCATCATAAACAATCACTCCATGTCTACTCAGATAATCCCTTTCAGAGTCTTGAAATATTTTAATGAGATCGCTTCTCATTCTTCTCAAACACCAGAGAAAATAGACCTAATTTGCTCAGCCTCTCATCAAAGGACAACCCCTTCATCCCAGGAACTAATTTAATTAACCTTCACCAAGACAAGTATGTCTTTTCTAAAGCTGTACACAGTACTTTGATGTAGTCTTACCAAAATGACAGCCCATTCATTTTAGATATCAATCTGGAAAATCTCCCCTGAACCATCTCCAAAGCATTTACATTCTCCATAAACAAGGGAACCAAAACTGCAGACAATATTTGAAATGAGGTCTCACCAATGCCCTAAATATCTTAAGTATAACATACTGACGTTTATGTTCACTCCTCTCATAATAAAGAACAGCCTTCCATCAGTCTTTTTGATATTATGCTGCACCTGCATACTAATGTTTTGTGACTCACACACAGAAACATTGAGATCCCCCTGCAAGCATTCTCCATTTAAGTAATGTTTTGCCTTTTTAATTCTTCCTGCCCAAATGAACAACTTCATATTTTACCACATTATACTTCATCTACAGATTTTTTGCCCATTCAATCTAACATATCCATCTGCAAACTTCATGGGAAGATTTTACTACCCTTGTGGCCAGTGGGACCTTCTGATCCTGTCGACATGCAATTTCGCCATAGATTTTCTAACAGTGGGGAAATGGATTCAATGGGAAATCCCATTGACAGTACCAGAAGATCCTGCAGATGGCCAATGACAAGCCCTCTCCCAACACTGAGAAGCATGCCTCAGCAGGGCCAGAGAATCCTGCTGCATGTGGCTTCTTCACAATGTACTTTCCTACCCATCTTTTTATCATTTATATGAATGATCTGGATGAGAATTTAGGAGGTATGGTTAGTGTGTTTGCAGATGACACCAAAATTGGTACTATAGTGAAAGGAAAAGAAGGTTATCTAGGATTGCAATGGAATTGTGATCAATTGGGCCAGTGGGTTGACAAATAGCAGAGGGAGTTTAATTTAGATAAATACAAGGTGATTCATTTAGGTAGATCGAACCAGGGCAGGACTCACTCAGTTAATGTAGAATGTTGGGGAGAGTTATAGAACAAAGAGATCTCGGGATACAAATTCATAGCTTCTTGAAAGTGAAGTCAAAGGATGACAAACTGGTGAAAAAAGCATTTGGCATGTTTGGTTTCATCAGTCAGAACACTGAATACAGGAGTTGGGTCATCCTGTTGAAGTTGTACAAGAGGTTGGTAAAGCTACTCTTGGAATGCTGTGTACAGTTCTGGTCACCCTATATTAGAAAGGATAAAACCAGTATTAAACTAGAAAGAGTGCAGAAAAGATTTAGAGGATGCTACTGGACTTGATGGTTTGAGTTCTAAGGAGAGGCTGGATAGACTGGAACTTTTTCCATCTGGCACGTAGAAGGCTTTGGGGTGATCTTCTGGAGGTCTATAAAATAATGAGGGGCATAGATCAGCTAGTCAGTCAAAATCTTTTCCCAAAGATAGATAAGAGGTTTAAGGTGAGAGGGGAGAGATACAAAAGTGTTCAGAGAGGCAATTTTTCCACACAGAGGGTGGTGAGTATCTGGAACAAGTTGCCAGAGGTATTAATAGAGGCAGGTACAATTTTGTCTTTTGAAAAGCATTTAGACAGTTACATGGCTAAGATGGATATAGAGGGATACGGGATATGGAAATGCACTTGAACATTAAGGGGAAACGGTTAGATTTTCTCTTGCTGTAGATTTGATTTATCATTGAATTTGATCATCATTGCTTGGCACGAGTGTGGCGTGAATTTTACTTGCCACTTTATCAGCTTAATCCTTAATGTTGGAAAGGTCATATGGTATGTGGGCAAGAAGTAATTCTGAGGAGTATGAATGGTACTAAACAATGAGCAATCATTAATTAATATCTCCATTCCTGACTTTATGATGAACTGGAGGTAATTGATGAAGTAGCTTAAGATGGTGTGGGCCTAGGATATTACACTGAGCTTCTCTAGCCATAATGTTCTGGAGATAAGATGATTAACTACCAATGACCATAGCCATCTTCTTTGTACAAGATATAACTCCAACCAAGGTTTACTGCTATACTTGATCAAATACTATCATGATGGGAAGGTTAATCACTCTTATATCAGCTCTAGAATTCAGCTCATTTTTTCCATATTTCAATCCAGGCTTCAACAAGCACTGGAGCCAAATGCCCCTGGTGGAGCCTAGATTGAGAACAGGCAAGCAAGTTTTTGATCATGAAGTGCAATTTAACAGCACTGCCAATGACATCTTCTATCACTTTGCTGATAGAAAAGCCACAAGACATAGGAGCTGAATTAGGCCACTCGGCCCATCGAGTCCACTCTGCCATTCAATCATGGCTGATATTTTTCTCATCCCCATTCTCCTGCCTTTTCCCTATAATCTTGATCCCTTTATTAATCAAGATTTATCTATTTCTGTCTGAAAGGAAATCAATGACCTGGTCTCCACAGCCTTTTGCAGCAAAGAATTCCACAGATTCACCACTCTCTGGCTGAAGAGATTCCTCCTCATCTCTGTTTTGAAGAATCATCCCTTTAGCCAGAGGTTCTAGTTTTTCCTACTAGTGGAAACATCCTCTCCATGTCCACTCTATCCATGGCTTGTAGTATCCTGTAAGTTTCAATAAGATTCCCCTCATCCTTCTAATCTCCAATGAGTACAGACCCAAGAGTCCTTAACCGTTTCTCATATCATAAGCTCTTCATTCCAGGGATCATTTATGTGAACTACCTCTGGACCCTTTCTAAGGCCAGCACATCCTTCTTGAGATATAGTGCCCAAAACTGCTCACAGTACTCCAAATGGGGTCTGACCAGAGCCTTATATAGTCTCAGAAGTATAACCAACCTTCCATCCATTAACTTTGTCTGTACTTCTCGTTGTCTCACAAAGCAGACCAGCATAATTAAGGACCTCACACACTCTGGACTTTCTCTCTTCCTCATTCTGCCTTTCAGAAAGGGATACAAAAGTCTAAGGTCACATACCAACCGACTCAAGAACACCCTCTTCCCTCCTGCTTTTGAATGGACTTACCCTGCATTAAGTTGATTTTCCTCTATACCCTATCTATGACTGTAACACTACATTCTGCCCTCTCTTGTATCCTTCTCTAGAACAGTATGTTTTGTCTGTATAGCACATAAGAAACAATACTTTTCACTGCATGTTAATACATGTGGCAATAATAAATCAAATCAAAATCAAATCTTTGCTCTTGTATTCTAGCACTCTCGACATGAACACAAACATTGAATTTGCCTACTGAACCTGCACATTAACCTTAAGAGAATCTTGAACAATGACTCCAAGTCCTTTTGTGTTTCAGATTTCCTAAGCATTTTCCCATTTAGAAAATAATCTATTCCTCTTTTCATCCTTCCAATGTGCATAACATCATACTTTTCCACATTGTATTTCATCTGCATTTCTTTGCCCACTCTCCTAACCTGTTAAGGTCTTCTGCAGCTCCCCTGCTTCCTCAATACTACCTGTCCCTTGACATATCTTTGTATCATCTGCAAACTTAGCAACAGTGCCTTCAGTTCCTTCCGCCAAATCATTAATGTATATTGTGAAAACTTGTAGTCTCAGCACTGCCCCCTGAGGCACATTACAAATCACTGACTGCCATCCTTATTCCCACTTTATTCCCACTCTCTGCCTTCTGATAGTCAGCCAATCCTCTATCCATGCCAGGATCTTACCCTTAACACCATGGGCACTGAACTTATTTAACAATCTTCTATGCAGCAACTTGTCAGAGGTCTTCTGGAAATCTAAATAATTCACATCCACTGGTTCTCCTTTATCTGCTTTCCTTGTTACCTTCTCAAAGAACTCTAACAGATTTGTAGACATAACCTCCTCTTGACAAAGTTGTACTGACCTAGTCCTACTTTATCATGCACTTCCAAATACTCCCGTGATGTCACCTTTAATAATGGACTCTAAAATCTTGCCAATGACTGAAGTCAGGCTAACTGACATATAATTTCCTGTCCGTTGTCTTCCTCTCTTCTTAATCAGCAGTGTTATATTAGCTACTTTCCAGTCCTTTGGTACTCTCCTTGCCTCCAGTAATTTTTAAAAGATTACTAATGCCTCCACAATTTTCTCAGCTATCTCTTTTAGAACCCTGGGATGTAGTCCATCCGGTCCAGGTGATTTATCCACCTTCAGACCTTTCAGTTTCCACAGAACCTTCTCCTTAGTGATGGCCACTCCTCATCTGTGCCCCCAATTCACTTGGAGCTCTGGCATCCCTCGAGTGTCTTCCACCATGGCGACTGATGCAATGTAACTATTCAGTTTCTCCAAAGGTTCCCTGAGCTTCCTAAGGGTTCCTTCACTTTAAGTTCCCTAATCAAGTCTGCCTCATTGCACATCAAATCTAGAATTACCTGTTCCTTAGTAGGCACTGTCATAAGCTGCTCAAGAGAAAAAACATCTCTTAGACATTCCACAAATTCCTTTTCTTGAGATCCACTACCTAACTGATTTTCCCAGTCCATCTTCATATTGAAGTTCCCCATGAGTATTGTAATATTGCTTTTTTTTTAATCTCCTGATTTATTTTCTGCCCCACATTCTGACTACTACGGGGAGTGTGTACATAACTCCCATCAGGGTCTTTTTATTTTTGTACTCTACCCATAGAGATCCTATGCCTTCTAATCCTACACTACTTCTTACGATCAATTTAACTTAATTCCTTACTAACAAAGCAAATGATGATTTTGAGGAGACTGGAACCTCTTAGCTAAAGCATGGCTAGATCTGGAGCACATGGTATGATGTTTTTAGGACCCCTAATCTTTGCCTTTTCTGGTGTCTTCAGCCATTTTTGAACTCATGGAGTGAACTGAATTGGATAAAGACTATCATCTGTAATTTTGGAGGAATTGGGAGTTCTTTCAGGTTTTTTTTCCTACACTGACTTGCTGGACCCTGCCATCATTGAGGATGGGAATGTTTGTGGGGCCTTCTCCTCTAATTAGTCATTTAATTGCCCACCATCATTTATGATTGTATATGGCAGATCTGTGGAACTTAAATCTGATTTGTTATTTGCAGAATTGCGCTGCTCTCTATGTTGCTTGCTGCTTCTGCACTTTAACACACACGTAGACCTGAGTTGTAATTTGAATACCAGATTGACAGCTCATTTTTAAGTATGCCGAATGCTCCTGGCATGCTTTCCTCCTTAAATGAACCAGGGTTGATCCTCAGATTTGACAGGATATGCAAACTATGAGGTTATAGACTGTTCAAATAGGTTTTAGTTGCTGCTGTTGCTCAATATATTTAGTTGCTCAATATATTAAAATCTATCTCATTTAGCACAATACCAGACAACACAATGTGGGGGGGGGGGGGGGTGTAGTATCCTCAGTATGAAGATTGGACTTTGTCTCCACAAGGACTGCATGGTGGTTACTCTTACCAATATTATCTTGGACAGATGCATTTATGTCAGGTAGATTCGTGAGGTCAAGGTTATTCCCTTACGTTGGTTCTCTCATCACTTGCTACAGGCTCAGCCAGGAAGATATATCCTTCAGGATTCAACCAGTTCAGCCAATAGAGGTGTCACCAGTAAAGGGCTGTGAAACAACTGTGCATGTTCAGGTGTGTATTTCAATTATAACAAATAGTTTTTATTTGTTCCCCTAAACAAAACCAGTATAAAGTTACAAAATGCATTTTATATGGTTCAGTGGAAAATAATACGAATATAACTGAAGGAAAAATGAATCAATAAGGCAAAAATCAGAAAAGACTAGTTAAATCTTTCACAATTCAAAATACACTATATTGTCACCCTACTATCAGTAAGGGAACAGAGCCTTATCATTTTCTGTTGAAGAAATGAGTATGTTGGATAAAACAACCACTGCTGTTAGCTATTAACGTGGGTGATAGTTGCAATATCACTGCAAACAAGAACACAAAATAGATCCTGTTTCAGCTAGTCTTAATATCTTTCATCCTGTGTGACCAATCTGTCTTCTAAAATTGAGTGATATTGCATGATGAAAAGGAAACTCAAGGGAAAAACAAACAACAGCTGCATTGCAGCTCGTGAATGAGCAGATTTTTGGTTTTTGATAAAGGTAAAATGTCCCACGGTGTCCTTGTTAAAGAGACACACACATGATCACTTAAGATTTATAATGTATCCTTTTGTGACTCAGTCCAGTGGGATATCAGATTCCCAGTATTCCCCACTGCCAATTTGTGTTTATGTTTGTGTTGAAAACACTGAATACCGTTAGACAATAGGCAGTAATTTTCTAATCAAAATCTTCAAATTAGATCAAATGGTCAAAATTTTCTTAATCACCATACACAGAGATTGAATTAATATCTAGAAGGATACATTTTATTCACAATTCTAGTTTGTTTCTCACTTAAGAAAAAGATGCAGTGAAACTGGAATTGGTAGTTTCACACAGCATCAGTTCAACATTTCATGGAGTATAAAGACCAATGACGTACCAAACATAGCACACTAAATTTTTAATAGACCCTGAAGTGTTTCCAAACCCTCGGGACCTTAATTGGAATGTTTTTGGTTCACGAATTATCTAATCCAAGCTTTCTCAATATTTAGATCTGTATCTTATAGTAGACAACTCCGTGTATGTGTTTATCCGAGTTTGTGCAGAGTGTTCTTGCTAATAGTATCTTTAAGTCCCAGCTCGACAGGATCTAAATAGTGTAAAGATGGTCCGCCTGGCTAGCATCAAAACTACAGTCACTAATCAGAGAATCATGACGTAAATCCACCTCATTTCTGTATGAACTAAACATCGATCTGTACCTTGAGGGCAATGGCTGCAATTCACTAGTAAAAGTGAGCCTGGATAAAGGACCCCTTACCCTCGGTATGACATCCATCATTTTGCGCTAGTGGGACAGTTTGCTCTCTATCAGATGCAATAATTGAAGCAAACTCTGTTAAGTAAGAGTAGTGAGAAAAATTGTAAGCTTGAACTTGGAGTTGAAGATATTCCACATTATCCTGATTGAAGGGTAATAATTGCTAAATTGAATTCAGGTTGGAGAAAAATGCCCAACATACCACACAATTAACTGCGAGATTTGGGTAGAAAGAGGAAAGAAGCAAGTGTTCAGAGTTTGAGGTGGGGAGGTGGGAGTTGGAGGAAGATAATCAGATAATGCAAGCAATAACTGACTGAGTTGTGGTAGGAAATAGATAATAATGAAGAGAGAAGGTAAAGGGGAATTTAATGGGAAGAGCTCCAAGAGCAAGAAATAGGAGTAACTCCTCAAGGTGAAGAGGGTAGAACCCAAGAGCAATGTTTTGGGATAAGGGATGGAAGCGAAATTCAGCATCAATTGAAAGTGAATGGAATAGAAGAGCAACAGTATTAATGAGGAAGTTAACAATGAGTCATCCATTTCCAAGCATAGGTCTAGGGTATCCATTGGATTGGGATGGAGTGGAAGAAGGCTTCCATTTTAAAATCGAGTGAATAAAGCAGTGTGTGCATTGGTAAAGTTACACAGTTAGAGAGACAAGAATTTGAGGAGAGGGGTTGTAGTGCTACAAGTTTCATTGATATGGTAGACCCAAGGTAATGCAGAGATTGAAACATGTGGATGAGAGATTTAAATTTGAAATGTTGAGCAATTAGAAGTCAATATATGTCAGTGAGGACAGATGTGAAAGTTGAGCTAACTTGATATGGGATATGTGCAGCAGAATTCTAGATGAGCCAAAATTCACAGAGGGTACAGAACGTGGGTGGAGAAGTTGTGGGAATCAAGTTTGCAGCTGAAAGATGTACGAATGCAGATTTCAGGGACAAATGCACTGATAGGATATTTTGTGTTACAATACCCACTATAATTCACAAGTAATTCATTAGTGCAGTACAAGGGTGTAACAATGTTCAGGTTAGTGAGAGTTAATGCAGACTTCATGTTATGATGTAGGGAATCACATGAAAGTGGACTGTGTGTAGAAAGTATATGAGAGAAGTCAGAGTGACAATGGCACTTCATTAGGGCTATATCTTGGAGTTATGTAGTGTTTTGCAAGATCATGGGATGATGAAATTTCAAAGCCAGTTTGAGGACGAGAAACTGGAGTACCACATTTGCATTGTAGGGTTAAACAAAGGTAACCACATAGGACTGACAACAGATTTTTTTCCCAGTGGACTGGTCAGGAAGATTAAAAGGTAGGACAGTTGTTAAACAGTGATAGATATTTAAGGAGACATTCAAGTCCTCCCAACTAAAATATTTCCAGAAAGGAGGAAAGGTGGTAAGAGAAGGGAAAAGACTTCCATGGCTAAGCAAAAATGTTAAGGATAACAAAGACAAAATCTAAGATTGCAAAGCCAGTGAAAAACTGGATGATTGCAAAGCTTTTAAAGATCAATGAAGGGTCACTAAAAATAAAGAGAGCAATGGTAAATAATGAAAAAAAAGCTGACAAAATATAAAATAATGAACAGCAAAAGCTTTTAAAAATGTGTGAAAAAGAAGAGAATAGTTAAAGTGACTTGCAAGATGAGACTGGGGAGTTAATAGTTGGGTTTGCAGAATGGCTGAGACACTAAATCAACATTTTGCCTCAATTTTCATGGCGGAGGACTTGAGTACCATCCTAATAGTAACAGAAAATGCAAAAGTTATAGAAAGAGAGGAACTTAGAATGATCATCACTACTTGGGAAAAAGTGCTGAGCAAACTATTGGGATTGAAGGCAGGCAAGACCCATACCCTGGTAGCCTACATCCCAGGAACATGAAGCAAGAGATTTTGGAGATCGTGAATATATTGGTAACAATATTCCAAAGTTTTGGTAAGGATTTAAGAATGGTTCCAGTGGAATTGGAAAATGCTAATATAAAAATGTTAATATTCAAAAAGGGAGGTAAGTAAAATGTAGGAAACTATCGGCCAATTAGTCTGATGTCTGTCATTGGGAAATTGTTAAGATCCATTACTAAGGAAGTAATAATAGGGCATTTAGAAAGTCAAAATGTAATCCATCAGAGTTAGCATAGTTTTGTGAGGGGTAAATCATGTCTGACTAATTTGCTTGAGTTCTACGAAGATATGATAAGCAGGTTGGAAAACAACAATCTTGTAGATGTAGTAGACTTCTGGAAATCATTTGATAAGGTAACACATAAAGAGGTAATACACATGGTTAGTTCACATGGATTTAGGAATAATTTATTAGCTGGATAGAGACTGGCCATCTGTCATGAAGCAGAGAGTCAGGATAAAGAGACTGAAAAATGACAAAGTTTAAACAGAGAACTTTTTGAAAATTTTATTGCGGTATCTGAACTGTAACAGTAGATTGCAGCGTACAGCAAGCAGATAGCTCTGAATGAAGGAAAGTTATCTCTTGCAATCCAAAAGCAGGAAAACCTACAGAGAAATAAAAGTATTCCACAGAAAAATCTTTGTTTCAAAGCTGAGTTGGAAGAACTCAAGAAGAAATACAGTCAGCACAACAGAAGGCAAAGAAAGCATGTAAAAGAGTCACTATCCTGATAGACTCTTTGAAAAAACTAAATGCGGCACTGCAAAAACAAGAAAAGTTAAAAAGATTTTGAATACTATTTCTGAAAAAGCTGTGTTGGAACTATCAAAAGCAACAAAGCAATGCTATGATTTGATTTGATTTCTTACTGTTGCATACAATGAAAGAAGTGTTGTTTCCTGTGCGCTATAAAGACAAAGCTTACTATTCATAGATAAAGAAACAAGAGACTGCAGAATGTAGTGTTACGGTCATAGCTAGGGGATAGAGAAAGATCAACTTAATGCAAGGTAAGTCCATTCAAAAGTCTGACAGCAGCAGGGAAGAAGTTGTTTTTGAGTCGGTTGGTACATGACCTCAGACTTTTGTATCTGTTTTCCGACAGAAGAACGTTCGAGGTGCGTGGATGCTTTGCTGACGCAGCGGGAATTGTAGACAAAGTCAGTGAATGGGAGGCTGGTTTGTATGATGGATTGGGCTACCTTCATGACTTTTCATAGTTACTCATGGACTGGCACAGAGCAGGAACCATACCAAACTGTGATATAACCAGAAAGAATACTTTCTCCGGTGCATCTGGAAAAGTTAGTGACATGCCAAATTTCCTTAGACTTCTGAGAAAGTAGAGGCATTGGTAGCTTTCTTAACTATAGTGTCAGTCTGGGAAGACCAGGTCAGGTTGTTGGTGATCTGGATACCTAAAAACTTGAAGCTCTCGATCCTTTCTACTTTGTCCCGTTGATGTAGACAGGGACATGTTCTCCTTTATGCTTCCTGAAGTCGATGACCATCTTTTTTGTTTTGTTAACATTGAGGAAAAGATTATTGTCACTGCACTCGTGCACCAGATGAAGCACAGTATGAGTTGGCAAGCGGTGAACAAGAAAATACAAAGTTTAAACTTCAGTTAATTGTCCTTCAAAATTGAATGCAAAATACGGCATGAAGGAACAAGGACTGCCTTGAACAGCAGAATAGAAGAACAGCAGAAAAAAGTTAAAATTCTGCTGAATTACAAGAAAACTGAAGATGAAGCGCATGAGCTTCACAAAGGGAAGGATAACATATTGACAGACCTTCACGTACTCCAAGGATTCGTTAAGTCATGTGTTCTTTCTCTGGAAAATTATGAAGAGAGGCAAAATGATTTTGATATCTCTTTAAATAAACCATAGAACCAGTTGGAAAAAAGATTCCGCATATTCATTATTTCAGAAGGATAATAAGAGGTATAAATAAAAGACTGGAGAACAAACAATACGAACAAACCATACAGCTTTCCAAACTGCAAGCAGATACGGAAGCTATAAGTAGCATGATGACAGAACTAAAACAATTTAAGGCTTCGGTGGAGACAGACCTGGCCAGCAGTGAAAGCAAAATGAAGGACAAAGACAAAATTCTACTGCAGACAGAGAAAACAAATGACAGAAATAAGGTCAGAAGATGTAAATCTAACAGTGCAAATCCAGGAACTAGAAGGAAAAGCACTACATGTCTCAGATGTACTGAGAACAATGACTTCTTGAAAAATGAAAAATCAAGAACCGAGAGTGTCAAGAAAAAGTTGGAACAGATGCAAAAGAAAGTAAACATACTTACAAAGGAGTTTCAAGTGTTTTGAAAACAATTAGCAGAAGCAAAATTACAGAACATAAGCTTTAAGGATAGCAAAGAGAAATTGGGCAGTGCGAAGAAAAAGCTGTTCAGTGTCAAGAACCAACTTCCACACACAAAAGACCAGTTTATTCATTAAAAACTAAAACTTCATACATTTCAAGAATCAGAAGTCTCTATTAAGTATTGTGAAAAATGTCTGGAACGGAAAAATGAATTACCGATAAATTGAAGCATAAGGAACTCTAAGAAACTAACTGAGGATCTAACTGGTTACTTGAAAGAGTCTAAGAAGCAGTTAGTGACTATGAAAATAAAGACTCTGAAAGGAACTGAATACCTAGGTGAAGTTGTTAAGCTTGTACATAATCTTCTGCAGTTAATTCTGAAACAAAGACAACAGAACTCAGCACAGCAATTGCTGAGCTGAATGAAAAGATTAATCTGCTTGAAAAAGAACTGGAAAATAAAGAGTAAATAAATGTTTGATAAAACTTATGAAACGATGGAAATCAAGGTTCCATCTTTGAAACAGTAACTTCAGGAAGAACATAACTGAAACCGGAGACTGCTTTCTGAATGAACAGAGCAGACATCTCTTGAAGAAAAGAATAAGCTAATGGTATCAGAGAAGGTAGGTGGTCAACAAAGAAAAATATAACATTCAAGAATAGAAAGTGAACCAGTTGTTTAAATCCAAATATTTCAAACACCAAGTACTACTGTTTCAACTCCAAATCAACAAAATGAGCCCAAAGCAACTGAGACTACCACTCCTCTGAATGGGAGAAGAATGACATCCAAAAGAATCGTAAAGCCTCTAGACTGTCTCAATTTGTAAATTCGAGACTTGAAAGGAGAGGAGGTAGCATGGAGGTATTACATTTTAAATATATTTGGATAAGAACTTGGAGCAAGTGTAGTATAAGGATGTTCAGGTTAATAGAATTAGTGCAGGACTGGGAAACAGTATCAACTATATTATGATGCAGAGAGTAACTTGATATTTTAAAATTTGATTTATTGTCACATGTATTGATATATAGTAAAAAGTATTGTTTCTTGTATGCTATATGAATAAAGCATACCATTCATAGAGAAGAAAAAGAGATGGTGCAGAATGTAGTAGAACACTACAGCACAGAACAGGCCCTTCGGCCTTCGATGTTGCGCCGACCAATATAAAAAGCAATGCCCCTCCAAACTAAACCATTCCCTTCTCTTCCATATACTTATCAACTAACCTCTTAAACGCCACCAAACTTGGCGCATCTACAACTGCTGCAGGCAGGGCATTCCACTCCCGAACCACCCTTTGGGTAAAGAACCTACCTCTGATATCCGTCCTATAACTATCACCCCTTAATTTAAAGCTGTGTCCCCTCGTGCTAGCTTTTTCCATCCTAGGAAAAAGGCTATCACTGTCCACCCTATCTAAACCTCTAATCATCTTATATGTTTCGATAAGGTCCCCTCTTAGCCGCCTCCTTTCTAACGAAAACAACCTCAAATCCCTCAGCCTCTCTTCATAAGACCTGCCCTCCATACCAGGCAACATCCTGGTAAACCTCCTCTGTACCCTCTCCAATGCCTCCACATCTTTCTTATAATGTGGGGACCAGAACTGCACACAATACTCCAAGTGCGGCCGCACTAGAGTTTTGTACAGTTGCAACATGACGTTGCGGCTCCGAAATTCAATCCCTCTACCAATAAAAGCCAAGACTCCATATGCCTTCCTAACAACCTTCTCGACCTGACTGCCTACTTTCAGGGATCTATGCACATACACACCAAGATCCCTCTGTTCATCTAGACTACTAAGAATCCTACCATTTGCCCTATACTCTACACATTTTTTATTTCTGCCATAGTGCATTACCTCACACTTTTCCACATTAAACTCCATTTGCCATCTCTCGGCAAATGATAGTGTTACAATCATAGCTAGATTGCAGGGAAAGATCAACTGAACACGAGGTAGGTCCATTCAAAGGTCTGATAGCAGCAGGGAAGAAGCTATTCTTGAGTTGGTTGGAAGATTATCTCAGACTTTTGTATCTTTTACCCCATGGACAAAAATGGAAAACAATATGTCCTGGGTATGTAGGGTCTTTGATTATGCTAGTTGCTTTTCTGAGGCAGCAGCATGTGTAGACAGAATCAATGGATGGAAGGCTGGTTTGCATGATGGACTTGGCTTCATTCATGATGCGTTCTCATGGTCTTGGTCACAGTAGGAGCCATACCAAGCTGTAAGACACTCAGAGGGTGGTAAGTGCCTGAAACAAGTTGCCAGAGGCAGTAGTATCGGTGGTACAATTTTGGCTTTTAAAAAGAATTTAAACAATTACATGGATAAGATGGCTATAGAGGGATACAGGCTAAATGCAGGCAATTGGGACCAGATTAAAGGTAAAAACTAGATGTTGGGCCAAAGGACCTTTTTTCAGGCTGTAAACGTCTATGACTCTATACCTCCAGAAAGGATATTTTCTATATTATATGTGTGAGTTGGTGAGAGTCATAGCAGACATGCCAAATTTAGCTTCCTGAGAAACTAGAAACATTGGTAGACTTTCATAACTATAATGTTGGTGCGAGGGACCAGGATAGGTTATTGGTGAATAAGGTAGGCTGTGTAGAGAGTTTCAGAAGTCACCTGGATAGGGGTATATTTTAAAGATGTGCATAAAGATGAGTATGTGTTAAGGATAAATATTTCATATTAAAGCCATGGACAGATTTGAACACAAGGATGAGATTTTTAAAAGTGCAACCAATGCAGATCAATAAGCATAGGAGCGTTGGCAGGCAGCAGAGAATCAGGTGATGCCAAATTTATGGATGATGGGGTTTTGGATGTCAGCCAAGAGAGCATTAGAATATTTTGGGCTGGAGGTAACAGAAACATTGGTGAAAATGCCAAACACTGGGGCTGAGAGTAGGTGGGTTCTTGTAGTTTCTTGTCTCCCAAATGGCACAATCAGAGGCAAAGGTTCCAACTTGAAAGATTGACTTCAAAAAAACACTGGAACCTTCAGGTTGCAAATCCTAATTTTTTTTTAAAGTTGGTTTTTCATGTCATTTGTACTGAATTGCAGATTTCAATCTTTGAGCAGATTCGTGGTTCCAAGATTTTTTTTTGAGAAGTCTGCCAAAACAACGATGAAGATGCCCAAAGAACACCAGCTACATTGCAACTGAAAGAGCTCTTGCTTGAAAGATGGTAAGTGTAATTTTTATTTTAAAGCCAATGTAACATATTTGGAGAGGACAGTAGTGGGTTTGGAGGCAGTTGAAGGAGTGTGTGATGGTTGGGGAGGGTTGCTGAAGAGGTAGAGGGAGGATTGGGAATGGTGGAGGGTTGGAAGAATCTTGGGGCTATTTGAAAAGGTGTAAGAGGTTAGGGGTGTTGGAGGAGCGGAAAGAGCTTAGGAAGGCTAGAGAGGTGGAATGGCAGGTGTTGCTGGGTGAGTTTAGGGGTGTCATTTTTTTGCTGTTGCAGTTTCTTATTTATTAATTTGATTTTTTTCCATTTTAGGCTGCAGATTCAGAGTACAACATCAATTGTATGACAAGTTTTTAGAGGAAGAAGAAAAAAAAAGTCCTTGAGCATTGAATTTCATGCATCATATTTCACTGAAAAATTCAAATCAACAAGTTCAATCTACATTTTTCATAAGCTACTGTCAAATGTCTGATTTACGAATCTTGTGTGTCGTATCATTAGCATGACAGGGGCAAATTTCAATAGTATATACATGCTAGAGAAGTTAGAATGGTAAAGCTGTATTAGCTGCAGGGTTGAATGGTTTTGTGAATATCATGATTACTTTGTTCGATTCATTTATTACAAATGGTCTGAATTTAACACTCTACCCCCCAAAAAAAACTACTGTTGACTGGGCAATTTTTCAGGTTCAAAATTCTCTTTGTTCCTCATCATTCAAAGTTCAAAGGAATTTTGTAACTCTAGCACAACAATCAAACTGATGAAAAGAAACAGAAAGAGTTACTGATGTTATTCAATGACAGTCATACATCTCCAATGATATGGTACCAACCACTCAGGTGTGAAAGCTCACCTGAGAGTTCTTACTTGTGGTTTGTACTACAATCTTACATTATTAATCAATCGGGGTCAGCAAAGAACCCACAAAAGAGAAGCACTTCTGAGCATTTGTCATTGGCATGTCCCATTTGTCATATACTGCCTCTGGGCAAAATATGACATTTAAATCCATGTTCTGATTGATTTTCATGTTGCCTCAAATAGCTATAGTTTAGGACTTCATGAGCAATGAAGCAATGGTACTAAAAACAAAATTGTACTGACAAACAGCCTCCCCCAAAAATTCAAACATGATCAATCAACAAGTAAAAGCTATAAATAGGCTAAAACTCACAGCACCTGTGTTTTTGGCATAATGGGTTCTGTTTCTTAGTCAACTGCACCACACACACATAATTTAGATGTGGCCCTCATTGGATGTCAACTTGGTAAGTAGCAAGCAAGATGAATCCTTACCATGTCAGAAGCAGGTATTATGCCACTCACATAAGCATTAAAGTCCCTATTCCTACTTTTCTTCTCTCTCACAACTTTGATTTGCAGTACAGGAGGCAGGGTTAAGTGCCTCTGGAAAAAAAAACAGGAGATGAAAAAAGGGGAATTACTTATCATAATCAAAGCTGCACCTGGTCCCAAGAGCTCTGATCGCCAGCTTTTAGGGAGAAATCTGACTCAGAAGCATTCAGGCTTCACATCATCGGCTCTTCAGCCAAACACATACACAAAAGGCACGATCTTACCAGCCATTCACACAATGCTGCCGCTGCAGTGAGGTCAGAAAATCTGGCACCCAACCAAATCACCATTCATTTCAGTAGGATGAGAAAATCCCACCGGCATGAATGGCTGTAACATTCTTGTCCAAATGACTGAATCTGCGGGTCCTCTCATACTACTGCAATGACACTTTTCATAAATCAGGTAAAATTAATTTCTCTCATGGAGCTTAAGCCTAGCTCAAAGTGGGTGAACAATCTAACACTTGGTGAATTCTGCTTCAAAAAGATACAAAGATTCTGATTTTCTAGCACTGGACCTTCTCCACTCCTTGGCCCCACAATTGCATGCCAAAGCCTCACAGCATTATGGCAGGTGCTTGCAATCTTGTTTCCTGACCTCCCATCCTACTCTTGACCAAATTCCAACGCCTCCTCAACAACAGTGTAACCTCCATAATATTCATTCCCAATTGTCTAGCCCTGCAATTCCCTCATTCCATATGGACAGCCAGTTGTTCCTCCTCCAGACCTCTGTTATCTTACCCAATTGTTCACCTGAATACTGGCATGTGGACCTGTGAGGGGTTCTATTACTGTGCCTTCTAGATTTTGCCCAATTATCCACATTCCTCAAACCTCTTCATTTGAGCGCTCTGCAGGTAAGTAGCCCAGAAATACTGGCCATAGGATTTGAATTGCCTGATTGGGAAGTCCAACTTGCCAGGGTTCAGGTTACATTGAACTTAGGCTCAAAGTTTGAAAGCCCCTATTTGAAAATGTAAAGCTTTATTTTCTCTATTAATCAGCAGCTTTAGAATAAGCAAGGGAAAGAAAAAGTTTAATTTACATTACTACAGATGCAGCCTTGTCTCAGCATTGTGATTGAACAGTTTGCAAACACTCAGAAAATTGCCTATTAGAATTATATATGCCATTGAAAGGAGCGTTTATATCGATATTTGTTCACATGTACATAAAATAATTCTTCTCAGTGAAATTGTGCAAGCAGAACATTACAATTTAAGTATTTTTTCACCCATGTTCCCTTACAATATTCAACATTTCTGCTTCTGGTTCACAAGGAAACCAGTTGATGTTGAAAGAACCTGGACATGGATCCATTTCACAGGGCACTTCCTAGTGCAGGCCTCATGATTTGTGGTTACATTTGTATCGGCTGCAAAAGACTTTGTCAAACCCCAACTTTTGCATCTTTATGATCTCTTGTGTGTTGGAGGAAAGGGCCTTATGTGCCTCCTGATGGACAGTGGAGTGCAGTGCAAAGGGGAGGTAAGTATTCTGCTCCTATTTTAAACCGTACATACTCCTGGTCTTATCAGGGGCTGGGTAGGAAGGAGCAGGGCGAGGGTTAAAACTGGCACTGAACTGCATTTTTAAAGGGATTCCTGCATGAATATAATCCTATTAATACTGAAGCAGTCTCAGCAAAATCCATTATTTCTCTTGGGTTCAGCATGCTGTGATACCATTTATTATTAAAGGAAAAAAACAAATATGTGAGACAAGTTGCAAAGATACATTGTATTAGAAAAGCAAATTGCACATCAATACACGCCAGCCTTTGCTCAGATTCCAGAGTTGCATTTTTTTTATCTGTACTCCTGACTGAAAAGTATGGGAGAGCATGTTTTTGTAATGAAATGTCATTTCTAATATTCAGCAAAACACAAAGAAAAAAACTCCATATTGTTTTCATTTTATACCATATGAAAGGTTGTAAAAATTGACTATGTTAACAAGTGAAGAGGTGGTGCATGTCAATGCTTTGATGTGCAAAACAGTGCTATGTGGATTCATATCCATAATTTTCCATGCAGCGAGCGCTTGGCCATCAGGCTTCTCCAGGGGGAACAAAAATATCAAGGAACTTGTCAGTTCCAACCTCCAGGCTATTCTTGTACCTTTCTGGATGGCTAAATTAAGCTTGTGTGTGGCAGGGCCCTCAGAGCATCAACTGATTTTCTTGATTTCTTTCAACTCATATTTTATTATATATCAGAGACTTAAGCCTTTTCATTCGTCTTAATTTTGTTGTGGAGTTTAAATGAACTTCACCATATATCCTTTACCCATGCACAAATTAATTTGTATATCTAGTGGACAGTAATATGTAAAGTTAATATCATACATTTGATTCAAATTCATATGCATTAGAGTTTGTACACAAATGCTTTGAATATTTTCCAAAGGTAAGTGCCTCTTACCCACTGATCACGCAGACTACCAGTCCTGGATGGTAGTGAATTTTTGAAGTCTGAGTGAGACTGCACTGATATAGGTGCGTGAATAGCATTACATTGGATAGGTGCTGAGGGGTCCGAAAGTGAAACAACTGCCAGAAAATAACCACTTGCAGCCTTGTGCATTTGCTGTATCAGTTCAACTTGGGTCAATAGTCACCACAGAATGTTGACAGCAAGGGAAATTGGCAATAGTGGTGCTAATTAGCAGTTGATGGTTGAATCTTTCCTCCATAGAAATAGTCATTTTCCAGTAATTGTGATGTGACTGTTGCCTGCCATTTATCAGCCAACCACAGGGACTGGGATTCATTATTGACCCTACTAATCACATTTTAATTTGATGTTTTCAAGTTTTCTTTGTACTTTGATTTTGTTGTGGCTGTTCCCCTTCCTTTTGGGGAGCTGCCCTTTTACTTTGTCCTGATTTAACTTGAGTTTGTTTATTTGGTTTGACCTTAAAAGAGGCCATCTATCAGCCAAGCCTGCATGTTATCCAAACCTGCTGTAGGCTGGCATTGACCGTTTTGTTGTTGGAGGAGATTTCAGAGGAGTTGAATATTGCCAGATCATCAACAACCACTCGTCTGACTTTGTTGTACAAGAATGGATACAATGAAGTTGCAAAATATTTTCCGACTGAGGGCTTTACATTGAAGTTTCTTCAGAGAGAAGTTTGCTGACTTTTGCAAAACCCCAATCAAGGGCATCCAATTTGGGTCCTTTGCCCTGTTTGATTCTCCCATTCTCATTCTCTCCCCTCTCTCTGCTAATGTTCTAAATAGTCCCTAGGCTACTGAAAAAAAAACCATGAGAGATCAGCTGATATTTAACAAAAAAAAATTTGCAGGATTTCCACAAGCTCAGTGTGAGATGGTCTCCTTTTAAGTTAACTTTGATCACGCTTCAGTGTTTTGTTTGCTGTGACTATCCTACTCTTGCGATAGTCTCTGCCCATGTATTTTCCAATCCTGCTTTGATTAGTTATTTAGAATATGATACTCTGTTGACCTTCCACCATATTTTTATTGAAAATTTATGATTCTTCCTGCAAAGGGAAAGTCAGAGATTGAAAACTAGTTGTGCATTTGTACCAACTTCTAAGACCTGATACTCAACAGATTTATTTCTTTTTTACATGACAAGGAAGGGGGGGGGGGGGGGGAAGGTTGTTGATGGTTGCATGCACATTGTTTTTCCAGTACTGGATAGTTGAATGTATTTTTGCATTTTAAACCTTCTGTCAAAATTTAAAAAGTAAACAAGTTTGAATTTTAAGAAGTGATATTGCATGTTTAGTATACATCTAATGTAATTACTAAATCGGGTAATAAATAAACCAGCCAGGTTCCTTGGGTCAATAATTTGTTTTATTGCTAAAACTCACTCAGTATAGAACACAGAACATAGAACACTACAGCACAAACAGGCCCTTCAGCCCACAAGTTGTGCCGATCATATCCATACCTACCAGGCCATAAAACTATCTGTAACTCCCAATCCCATTAAATCCCATGTACTCATCCAGAAGTCTCTTAAAAGTCCCAGCGAGTTCGCCTCTACCACCACTGATGGAAACTGATTCCATTGACTCACCACCCTTTGAGTGAAAAACTTACCTCTAACATCTCCTCTGTACTTGCCCCCCAGCACCTTAAGCCTGTGTCCTCTCGTAGCTACCATTTTATCCCTGGGAAATAGCCTCTGAGAATCCACTCTATCTATTCCTCTCAACATCTTATAAACCTCTATCAGGTCGTCTCTCAACCTTCATCTCTCCAGGGAGAAGAGACCTTGCTCTCTCAACCTATCTTCATAAGGCATGTATAAATGCAGGAATTATTGACAAAAGATTTAAAATGCAAAAATACATTCAACTATCCCCGAATGCAAAAACCCTGGCTGGCTCATTTCTTCCACCGAACTACACGGTTAAATATATTAGATATATATTGAATTAGCAATATCACCTTTTCAAATCCAAACTTTGTGGTAACTAAGCCAAGAGTGGGAGAAGCAGAAGAGTCGGTTCAGCCCTCCTAACCCGGTCGAAGGAAAGAATACCTTCACAATTTGCACCAAATAGCAGAGGAAACTTTTGTCCCAAAATATTCACCAACATAAAAGATCAAGGCACTGATACTTTACATTCAGGAGGGGTGGTGAATTTAACAGACTTTCCAAGTGTCTTGGCACAACTGATATGCGACTTGATCTATACTTTGTCAGGTAAACTTCATTTGAGGGTGAACTTAAATTGTGTTTCACAACATCAATAGCTCAGAGCATTCTAAATGGGCACTTTAAATTCCTCTGAATACTTCGAAGGCTATGATAGTATCATGAGAACATTTAGTATCAATGTATTTTTTGTCCCCCTTAGAATATTAATGTCAATTTCAGAGAGGAATCCCACATGTGTAACGTGAAATTAAAATTCTGATCAAAGAAAATACATTGATGGTTTGGTTGTTTTCTTTATTAAATGGCTTGCAATATATATTTTTTAATTTCTCCTTAAGAATTACATATTTTCAGCCATTCATAATGTTCACTGAAATCATTGAGAAAGGATTTTCTTTATTCATGTTTCTCTGGGTTCCTCTACACTGATTGAAGGTGCAAACTTGTCTCGGGGCTTTGCAGCTCACCCAGTGCCTCTCTCAAGTTGTTGTTCATCATCTTCGAGCCGATTCCATCAGTGATGACAGGCTACTCAAACACAGAGAAACTAATCCTATCCTCACCTTACATGCACATTTCTGAGGAGCAGTCACTGCATAACCTTGACTGATACTTTGCCTCCCTCAACAGAAACACTGGGGCCAATTATAGTTGCTTGTTTGCTGCCTCAGCTGAGCTCTGCAGGGAATGATTTTGTCTTTTGAAATACCATGCACAACAAACTCTTAGTTAAAGAAAACATTTCACAGCTTGAGAACGTGTAAATCAATCATAGACCTTTGTGAAAATATTTCACCCAAGCTGCATAGCAAAAGTTATCCACAAAGTTCAATTACATAGGCATTGCGATTTGACTCTTGTCTATCGAGTGACTTTTCATAGCCACAAATGGATGGAGTGATCATCGGCCACGGTAAATGGAACTTGCAATGTCCATTACATTTTCATACATGCAGTGAGCTCCTGGAGTGAACAGTGTATCCTTTGAAGCACATTACAAGAATCTATATTGTAATGTATGTATATAATGTTGTAATCTTTATTTAAATATCAATGCTTGTTAACTGTTGGACAAATGGATGATGGATTAGGGGAGATGATGGCCTTGCTAGACTGTTAATCCAGAAAGCCAGATAATGCTCTGGGGCCTGGGTTTGAATCTTGCCATGGCAGATCGTGGAACGTGAATTCAATAAATAATATCTGGAACTAAAAATCAACTGATGATCAAAAAACCATCGTAGATTGTCAGAAAAACTCATCTGCTTCACTAATCTCATTTAGAGAAGGAAATCTGAGGTCCTGACCTAGTCTGGCCTACAAATGACTCCAGAGCCACAGCAATGTGGTTGACTCTCAATTACCCTCTGAACAACAGCAACTAAGGATGGGCAATAAATGCTGAAAGCCAGCAACATCCATGTTCCCCAAATGAATTTAAAAAAATAAGGAAATAGCAATACATGCCCCAAAACATTAATAATTCTTGGGAAATCTTGTTGAAGCAGAGCAGATTGGGCTTCTTTGACACTCAGGCCACCTCCTTTACAGCGCGAAGTATTCAATTTGGAATTCAGAAAGAAGGTAGCTAAGTTTTCATCCAAATTATGTGCTCACACAACACAATTCCCTCAACTTGGGATGATCAGATCCTGATGCAAGCAATTTCCTGTACCTCTGCCAAAATTCAAGGCACTGGGGGAGGAAAAAAAGGCCTTTGGGATGGGATATCTAATTGCTTCCAGTGAGTTTGCCCAAGTTTGAGAGAACTGCTGGACCACACTGCAGGCATACCTGTCAAAGTTTACATGCCAGATTACCCAAATGGCATGCTCCTATTGTAAGGTGTTGAGCATAGTTCAGTAAGCTTTATGAAGGATCTACAGTCTTAGGTATTTCAACAATAAGTATTCAGTAAGTATGGTAAACTTCAGATTTAGATCCATTAATGGTCCAAGCTGGGAGCTTTCTCCACGCTAGCTTCAAAATACAGCCATGTCCAACACATAATGATCCCTAAATGTGGGTCACATGCTCTCTAACATCAATGTGCAGTCAGTTCTGTACTCAATACCATGTTAACCCTTTACATGTTGAACACTTGCTCTACACCTATCCCACTTACCTTCATGAGTTAGGAACTGCAGTTCCCAATGAGCCCTTTTGGCCTCTTGTGCATGCACCAGCTGGGAAATGACTGCACATGCACAGTTTGAGTTTGTTCTGCTCTTCAGACTGAGGTTCAATGCCTGCACAGAAGAAACAGATCATGTGAAAAGGCAGGCCAGATGACCTGATATGGAGTACTATCATCCTGAAGGAGCAGAACACAGGACGGAGACATGAAGAGGAGTAAAATGAGGGACAGGACAGGGAGATGCCCCAAAAGGAAGTGACAGGTAAGGGACAAAGCTAGCACATAAAAATAATTACCTTACTTGAAATTAAAGAAAGAAAGGAGCAATGTGATAGGCTCTGATTTCAAGAAAGAGCTGCAGCAAGCCAACTTTAAGATAAGTGGATATGAGGGGAAACCTGGAGATCAAAGAAGGCAACTAAAAGTTGGTTACTCCGTGATGTGGGCTGTTGGAGCAAGGTTATCTGGAGCAATTGTGTTTGGCTTGGCGTAGCCAAAGATCAGATTTGGGCATGGAAGATGAAGCTCAAATGTATTTGGACATCCAGAAGAAAAGAATCTTGGAAGGTGAGATTGAAACCCTACGAGGTGGGTTAGTGTTGAAGATATATTGGAGTGACTTTTGAAGAGAATTCCAAGGTGAGATCTTCAAATGTGGAGATAAGAAACGCTTATGAGAAAGATGAATTTTCAGTGAGACTGGCAGGCTCACAATGTGGGTGGGTGAGAAATTCCTGGAACTTGTTTCAAGTCAGATCTGTCAGCTCTTGTGTAATATGACGTGACCAATCACAGTTTGCCTGTTAATTTATATGTACCTCATACTTACCCTCAATGTTAGAGTACAAGATGGAAACGGTAAATTGTTTTGTCTTCATGAATTTCTGTAATAAAACTTATTTTTGCTGTTCCAAACTTTGTGAAATCTTGTGGCTCTTTTCACTGAATAAGCATTTTGATTTTCAAACATGATCGACATTAAAGAAAATGTTATTGTCTCTAACTGAATTCCACCCCAACGCACACAAATACCTCCACCCTTGCCATCCTGGGGACCAGTCGAGGATAAGAACATAACCTACTGACAAGTTATTCAAGTATGCTTCATGAATTACATTATGGTGCTATCTATCTAGTGGTCCGGAGGCCTTATAATTTTTCCATATCTTGTGGTCACTACTGTTAGATGTCTGGTAGGCTCTGTCAATGCTGGTAAACTTTGGTGAATTGGAGGGTATTCTAGCTTCTGGGGGCTTTTCAACTTTTTCTGTTCATTGGTATTGAACTGATGTTTATCAATTCCCCATTTGTTATTATGGATATTATTAGTTTATCCCATTCTTTACAGGGAGATTATGCTCTCAGATCATTTAACAGGTGTTTTTTTTCTTTTTCTTCCTTTGTGCAGCATGACACAAAGTACATTATGATTGAGGTTTCAGAAATGGAACCTTCACTCCCATTTGTTTTATTATCGTACCCAAATCTTTGCTTACTCTCTGACTTTCCAGCTGTTTTACAAGCCAATGAGTATTTTCATTCTGGGAACTTGAGCTGCTTTTATTTCAGTTATCTACAGATCTCTCATGTAAAGTTAACATGCTCATCTGGGCATTCAGTTCCTTTCAGAATCTTTCTTTCATGATCACTGACTGCTCCTTGGATTCTTTCAATTCTTGTTAGATATTAATCTGTCTCTGACAGTAATCCTTATCAGCTCTAAAGTCTGCATTTGCTCTTTCGTACCATGGATTTCATCTTGAATGATTCTGTTTGGATCAAAGTTATCAATTTTGGCTATTAATTCTACTTTCAAGCAATTGTTTTGAGACATCAGAAAGTCCTTCTTAACCTTTGAGCTCCTTTTGCTTTCAAAGCCTCTTTCTGTTTTTGTGAAACCTTGAAAATGTGTTTGCTCAGTGCTTGAGCAGTTTGGTTCAATGCAGATTCATTCATCATGTGTTTTCGAAGGTAAACAGTTTACATTTCAAATCTTTCAGTTCAGCTCTGGAATGAACATTTTCTAATCATACTTCTGTCTTTTCTTGCTTCACCTGCTGGTAAGCCTTATTCTTCTCGTTCACTTCGGGTTCAGTGTTAGCCAGGTCTATCTCTGTTGACGTCTTAACTTGTTCCAGTTCAGTAATGGTACTGCACACGGCTTTATTATCTGCTCGTAGAATGGAATGGTCCACAACTTTCCCCTCGACTATAGTCATTTTGCTCAGCACTGCAGTTCAGGGAAGTGTCAGCATTTTCAAAAAGATCTATTTTGAAGACTTTTAAAAGATTCCTGGCCTCTCTGGCACTCTCGTGTCATTTGTTTGGTTGATGTCTTTTGCATTTTGTGGTTTTACTGGGAGTTTTCTGCCTCTTCTTTAAGAGATCTGTTAGCTCCACAACAGGAAGGTTAAAGTACCTGTCAAAATATTTACTACCCCAAACTTGAATGAGGGGAGGTGAAAAGGCAACAGGGCTCTCCATTCTGCAGCTTCCTGCTGCATTGTACTGCCTGCCTTTAGGGGGAGCATTAACTGACACTTGTTATAAAGTTTCTTACACCAGCAGATTGTCCGATGTCTCAGATGGCATGATGCAATAACCCTGGGGCATAGAACTTTAGTACTGAGAGGATCATAAAAAGTGGCACAAATTATATATATTAAAAGTTCTAACTCATATTCTTAATTATTAACAAGGATCCTGTGCCAATTTATAGTTCGAGACTGCTGAACTCATGACATTGTGTAGCAACAAAATTAAAGGAATATCCATCTATCAGACTATGTGTTCTCTTACATATCTGTCCCACGCTCCCAGGGATCAGTCATATAATGATGTTGTGTACAAGAAACACTAGTGTTACTGATAATCAATTGCAGGTTGCTGTTCTGGGACTGTATTAAATCGTATGCATTAATCTCATGAAATCTCAAAGGCAATGCGAGCAAGTAGTATCTGTAAATATACCTGTAAACATGGCCAGCATGATAATTGGCCAAAGAACAAAAAGAAACTTATAAAAAATTTATAATCCTCCATTATATTATAAAAGAAGAAAAAAAAAGAAAGAAGCTACTTCAACTCTACAAACTAATGTGAGGTTGTCACAATTGTTATTAAGTTTAAATTTATTTATTAGTGTCACAATTAGGTTTACATTTGCACTGAATGAAGTTACTATGAAAATCCCCTAGCTGGTACGCTCCGTCACCTGTGCAGATACATGGAGGGAGAATTTAGCATGGTCAATGCATCTAACCAGCACATCTTTCAGACAGTGGGAGGAAACTGAAGCACCAGAGGAAACTCACACAGACACAGCGAGAACATGCAGACAGTGACCTAAACTGGAATTGAACCTAGATCCCCTACTCTGTAAGGCAGCAGTGCTAACAGTGTGCCATCATGCTGCCCTAATATCAAGATTTCTTCTTGCGCTTTTTATCATCTAAATTCCATGATTAGATTACTGTTTTGCACTAACTCCCAAGTCTCCATCAGTCTCTAACTAAACAGTTTGCAAAAGTCCATTGTTTTAATAGCCACTTCTTGCAATTCCAAGTTTGACACTTGTATCCTCAGAGCTGTCAATACTGTGACAAATCATTGGTGCGAGACATTCAGTCACAATCTTTAAAGTTACAGTGGCACCACTCGACATCAAGAGAGGAGCAAGCACGGTTAATGCATTCTGCCCTCTTTTTCTGCCTTTTCCTTTGTATCCTTATACAGTTTTCTAGATTTCCCTTTTTCTCTGCGCTGCTCTGCTAGCTGCAGAGTTTGCAAGTGATCTGTTTCTCTGAGGAGTGAGATAAGCTGGAGAAGCTGTGCTATTTCCACATTCAAACAGGGCTAGCCCTGAGAGAAAACAAGAGAAAGACAATAGAAGCAGAGTCAGACAATAATCTTTAAATGCGGATGATCACATTCCTGCGGCATGAGGCGGAATAAGCCAAAACAGAAATGTACAATTGCAAAGAAAACACAATTTCAGTCCATCTGAGCAGCCGACAGTTCAAAAGCAGATTACCAAATTCAGTATCCAAACACTGCAATTATTTCTCTCACCAAATGCCTCTCCAACGCTATCTTAAGATTAGTGATGTTATCAGCATCACTGGGCAGACTATTCTAAAAATTCAGCAATCTGTGCAAAACAGTTATATCTAATCTCTCCATGCGCCTGTGGGTTTCATCCCAGGCCCCATTGTTGTGTTATTGCAGTCAATGAAAGCTGTTTCTCACAAGTGAATTTTCCCAATGGCATGACTATTTCAATAAAGTACCCCCTCGGTCTTCCTTGTGTGAATCAGTTAGTTTGTATGGTTTCCCTTGTAGTTCAGGTATCTGATCCCAGATACTGGATGGGTGCCCTTTTGCTGCACCTTTACAAGTGCTAAAAGGTAATTTCTGTTAAATGGGTGACCCAGAGCTAGACATAAGATGTGGATGAGCAAATGCCTCGAATAGGTGCAGTATTATATCCAGTGACTTGTCTTCTCTTCCTAAAACTGCTGGCACTTTCTTAAGAAAAAATTCAATTCTTAATTTGCAACATTATAACTTATTTTTATAGCTCTCCCCATTTTAAGAACAAAGTTGTATTTGTGTCAATGTATGTAAATGAGTATCTATGAAAGCAGGCTAGATTTATCGAAGCAATCACTCTCTTGTTTCCAGCAAACATTTGCAGGCTTAAGATCAAACAGGATCTGGTTCAGTTGACAATATAAGTTGTTGCATGCCACTGGTTGACAGAAAACCAACAAGATATCATAAGGTCTGAAAGCATATGTAATCTCCCACAGAGAGTAGAATTTCACATCAACCTCTCACTTTCAACTCATAGTCATAGCTCATCTTTGCGCAGAACAAATCTTCCTTTTGTCTCACTGCATTTCCTCCTCTGAAGATTTTTTGAATACAGTTTGACAACTGCTCAAGACCAAATTGTTATTATTCATTTGTGAGCCCCAACAGTGTGTGTTAACGTGTCAATCATCAGCATTTTACTATAGAGGGCAATCTGTCCTCAAGCAACACACGCACACGCAATTCTCCAGGCTATGCTGGATAACAGCTGAAAACAATGACTGATTATCCCTTGTATCAAATATATACATATATATGTCATTTAAGAAAAACAAATATTGTATCTTTATAACTTATTGTTTTGAAGAAGTGGCAATAACGGTCAGACTGAGTTTTTTTGCAGATGCCAATACGGCACATACAACAGGCCCAAGAAGATGTCAACAGCATTACTTTGAGGTTTCAACAACACTCCTCCTTGACCCACCTCATCCCAAATCACTCGTTCCATACACTCTCCATCATTTTCAACAGTAGTGAAGTTGAGAGTATTGTTTCATTTATGGAATGCAGGTGTCACTGACAAGGCTAGCATTTATTACGTTTCCCTATTTGCCTAATAACTGAGGCACTTACACAACTATTTTAGAGGGCATTTGAGAGTCAATCGTATTGCTGGGAGTCTGGAATTATTATATATATATATATTATATATATATATATATATCTCAGACCAAATAAAGATGGCAGATTTCCTTCCTGAAAGGCCATTAGTGAACAAGATGATTTTCTTTGACAATAATTGATGATAGTTTCATAGTCATCATTAGAGGGACTAGCTTTAAATTTCAGATTTTAGTGACTGAATTCAAATTCTGCCAATTGCCTTGATCCTCAAATTATTTGCCTAGACCTCTGGATTACCAGTTCAGTGGCATCACCACTAAGATACCATCTCCTCCCAAGTTCTTGTTTCTTCACTAGTTTTACATTAGTTATTGTAAGGCAGGCATGACATTGACTATTGAAACAAGTCTCATATTAGCCACTGTGAACTGTGTTCATTGACAGGACATATCATCAATGTTCATGGTTTTCCTTCCACACCATAACTAAAATGGATTATAAACTGCTAACTCGATCAACTATGTTACTATCTTTAAACTGAGAAAACTTAATCTTAATTAATCCATTTATAAGTGAATGTCATGAATTTTACTAAATACCAAATGGCTTCATGCATTTTATTGTACCTCCAAAATAATATTGATCCCCAGTTTTGATTTGCATTGAACTGTTGGTCCGAACAGCAGAAGCATCATCACCATCAATTGTGAGAATTGCAGAATTTTCTTTTGCGTGAAATTGTATTGTGTGCCACTGCCCATCATTGAGCCCAAAACCTGAAATGCAACAAGAAAGCATCAATAATATCCTCTGTAAACACAATGTCTCTATAAAGTGAAGCAGTTAAAGTGGGTTAGAGAATAATCAGTTTACGTAATGGACACAGTGACAAAAATAAACATGAATAAAGCATTGTCTCTTAATACACATTTATGAACATCAATATGCTTTGCATCTCTGCAAAAATCAAACATGATAGCTCCATTTTTTTAAAAAAAAACTTAGTTTTATTCACAACACTGAGTTCAGAAGAGTCAATTTTAATAGAAAAGTTGAGATCAGACGAAATTTAAAAAATTCATCAGGAACTTAATGTTTGTGTGAATTGAGCAGCATTATAAACCTATCAAATGTAAGAAACTCATTGTTTGGTAGTTTCTGAAAGAACTGATTTTGGAGCTAGACTAACAGTTTATCACATTATTAATTAGAAATATAATTCCTTCCCCATCTCCTGTACTGCAGATCACAAAGGAAGAGATAGGGTGGAGTGAAGTAAGATGGAGAACAGAGGCTCCAGGGCACAATGAGGTGAAGGGAGAGAGGAGGGTGAAGCATGGGAAAGATGAAGATGAGAGACAGAGAAGCAAAGAAAGCAAAAGGATAAAAGGAAGTTGCTACATAAACTTTGAAGCAAGATAATGTTTTAACGTAATTTATTCATTCTTTTAGTTTTACTTTGCCTACATTTGCAATGCTTAAATCTAAAATTGTACAATGATGCAGAAGAGGGGACCATTTGCCCACAAATGTTTATGTCAGCACTTTTAAATAAGTACCCAATTAGGCTCAGTCTCCTGTGTTTTTCGCAGAAACTCTTCAAGTCTTTATTCTTCAAATATTTATTCAATCATCTGCAAGTTATTATTAAACTGACTTCCACCAGTCTTTTAACCAGTGCATGCCATATCAGGACAACTCACTGTTGTAAAGCTCAATCTAAAAATTGCGCTATTTTACTGATAAATAATTTTTTGTCTCCAACCTAATCTAATCCAGTAGATTAATAATGCAATTTAACTGTTTTCCCCTCGGCATTCACAATTGGACACGATACCCGAAAAGGTACGATTGATTGTAGATCTGCATTGGAATAAAAGTCACCATGGTCCCAGAGGACCATATTGAGCTTCATTATTATTAAAACTTATAAAACTTCAGCAAAACATTGCTTGGTAGTTCCTGAAAAAAATTGATCTTGGAACTTGGTTAACAATTTGTCACATTATTAATTAGAAATACAATTCTTTCTCCACCGCTTGTGCTGCAGGATCACAAACGGTGAGTCAGGGTGAAGGCAAGATTAGGAGCAAGGTTCTGAGACATGTTGAAGTGAAGAGGGAGAAGGAGTGCCATCGGCTAGCTGTTGTTGGTTTAACCTGAAGGTTATCAGGCCTTAGGCAAAGAACAAGGTTGAAAAGGCGGATCTTAATGGATAATCTCAGCCAGCAAGGAATTGAACCGTGCTGTGGTGTCAGGCTGTATCATGAAACAGCTGTCCAGCCAACTGAGCTGACCAACTTCAGTTGTAGGGCAAACAGTACTGAAGGAATGTCAGTCATGCTACGTTTGTGGTGCGTATGATCACATTAGTTGCTAATTCCTTGAAAGCCTCAATACTACTTGAAAAAGCAGACAATGCCCTTAAAAGCTGAGAATATTTTTAACATTGCTACCAGTTTTTAATCAGGCATTTCATTGTTCCTGAAGTTACATTATCAAAGAAGTTCCTTTTGTAAGAAATTAATATTTTCAAAGTGTTTGCCGATTTGTTAATTTTTTTTTTAATGGCAAGTCATTTTTGTGCTTGTTTTAGCTTAACACTCCAAATTTATTCTCCAATAAGGTGCCAATTTTTTTCTACAACTCCCAATTTAAAATATAACCATCTGTACTGTGCTATTGCATAATTTTAAAAATCCAAAGACTGTGAAATGCAATTTAGTGTCATTATTTCACATAACACTCTAGTCCAAAGATGTGCGAGTTAAGTTGGTTGGCCATGATAAATTGACTTAGTGGAATTAGCTGGGTAAATGTTTAGGGTTATGAAAATGGGGTCTGGGTGGAATTGTGGTTGGTACAGACTCAATGGGCTGAATGGCCTCCTTCTGTACTATAGAGATTCTATGATTCTAATCCCATGAAACTTCCTGTGAGGATTACAGATTTCCAGGTTTCATTCCATTTTCCCACTTTTCTGTCTTTTGCTTTGGATCTACAGTGAAGAGTGCAAGAGGGCTTGCAGGATCAGCACTAGGCATACCTAAAAATGAGATGCCAATCTACTACAGAGGACTACCTGATGTGCCAAACTGCATAAGCATCAAGTAATAGATAGGACTAAGTAATTTCACAAGCAGCGGGTCAGATCTAAGCTCTGTAGTCCTCCCATATCCAGTGGCAAATGGTAAATAACTCACTTGAGGAAAAGGCTCCACAAATATCCTCATCCTCAATGATTGGAGAGTCCAGCATACCAGTGCAAAAGATACGACAGACAATTCACAACAAATTTCAGCAAAAAGTGCTGAGTGAATGATCCATCTGGGCTTCCTCTGGAAGTCCTTAGCATCACAGATGCCAGTTTTCAGCCAATTTGATTCACTCCACACAATATCAAGAAATGGTTGAAGGAACTAGACACTGCAAAGGCTATGAGCACTAACAACAGTCTCGCAGTAGGACTGAACACTTTCGTTCCAGCCCCTAGCC
Source organism: Sphyrna mokarran (assembly GCA_024679065.1). Classification (NCBI taxonomy): domain Eukaryota; kingdom Metazoa; phylum Chordata; class Chondrichthyes; order Carcharhiniformes; family Carcharhinidae; genus Sphyrna; species Sphyrna mokarran. The sequence goes on along the minus strand of JAGIQG010000002.1, from coordinate 58,171,749 downwards.
AAGTTGTTCCAGAACTACAACAACACTGATACTTACCCAGTAATGTAGAAAGCTGCCCAGCTATGTCCTGTACACAATTATCAGGAGAAATCCAACCCAGCTAATTATTGCGCTATCAGTCTTTTCCTGATAATCAGTAAAGCGATGCAAGCAGTCATCAACCATACTATCAAGTGCCACTTATGCTGCTATACGTTGCTCTCACTGATGCCCACTGAGTTGAATTCTGTCAGGTCCTACAGTCCTGGTTCAAACATGGGTTCAATTCTGGTATTGGGTGACTGTTTGGAATTTGCAAATTCTCCCCTTGTCTGCGTGGGGTTCCTCCGGATGGTCCAGTTACGTCCTTCAATCTAAAGATGTGCGGATTAGATTGCCCATGTTAAATTGCCCCTTAACGTCAGCAGGATTAGCAGGGTAAAGTCATGGAGTTATGGGGGTAGGGCTTGGATGGGACTGTAGTTCGTGCAGGCCCAATAGGCCAAATGGTCTCCTTCTGCATTGTGGGGTTTCTATGACTCTATGAAAAGAACTGAACTTCAGAGGTGAGGTGAGAGTGACTGACTTAACATCAATGTAACATTGCGACATCAAGGAGCCCGAGACAAACTGGAATCAATGGGAATCAAGCTGTAAACTCTCCATTAGTTGGAGTCATACCTAAAACAAAGGAAGATGATTGTAATTATTGAAGGGCAGTTATCTTAGCTTCAGGACATCAATGCAAGAGTTCCTCAGGGTTAGTGTCATAGCCCAAATATCTTCAGCTGCTTAATCAATGACTTTTCTTTCATCATAATGTCAGAAGCAAGGTTGACTGTTGATGATTGCACAATGTTCAGCAGCATTCATAACTCCTCACATATGGAAGCAGTTACTGTCCAAATTCAGCAAGATCTAGACAAATCCAGATTTGACAAGTGGCAGTAACATTCATACTACAAGCCAGGCAATGACACTCTCTAACAAGACAGAATCTAACGATTGCCCCTTGATATTCAATGGCATTATCACAATCATAAAAATCCTACAGTGCAAAAGGAGGTCACTCATGACATTGAGCCTGCACAGACCTGTCTGTGCAACCCCATATTTTACCCTGTTAACTCCTCTGACACTAAGGGGCAATTTATCAAGGCCAATCCACATAATCCACACATCTTTGGACTGTGGGATGAAACTAGAATATCTGGAGGCAACCATGTGCAAACTCCACACAGACAATGATGCAAGGCCGGAATTGAACACAGGTCTCTGGCATTTTGAGGCAGCAATGCTAATCATTGTGCCACCATCGCTGAATCCTGCACTAACATCCAAAGGGTTACCAATGACTAGAAACTTAACTTGACTAGTGAGTCCAATTAAAGTAGGAAGGAATTTAAACGTGGAATTAGAAGGGCTAAAAGGGGCCATGACATGTCCTCAGTCAACAGGGCCAAGGAGAATCCCAAGACTTTTTATGCGTACATCAGGAGCAAGAGAAAGAGTAGGTGCGTGCCAGGACAATGGAGGGAAATTATGTGTGGAACTACAGGATGTGGGTGAAATCCTTAATGAGTACTTTGTATCGGTATTCACCAAAGAGAATGACATGGTGGATGTTGAGATCAGGGATAGATGTGTGAACACTCCAGAGAATGTCAATATATTGAAGGAGGAAGTGTTGAGTATCTTAAATAGTATTAAGATAGTCAAGCCAACTTTCTGGGGCTGGATGGAATCTATTCCAGCTTACTGCAGGAGACAAGGGAAGAAATAGCTGGGGCCTTAACAGATATCTTCACATTCTCCTTGACCACAGATGACTGTAGACAATCATGAAAACTCTACAATGCAGAGAGAGGCATTGGGCCATCGAAGCTGCGTTGACCACAATCCCATCCAGGCCCTATTCCCATATCCCTTCATATTTATTCACTAATCCCTCTAACTTAGGTATCTCAGAACACAAGAGACAACTTTAATATGGCCAATCGACCTAACCCACACATCTTTGGACAATGTTGTTCCCTTTTTTAAGGGAGGAGGCAGGGATAATCCAGCAAGTTATAGGCTGATGAGTCTGACATCATGATGGGAAAGCTTTTAGAGAAAATACTGAGGGACAGTATATACGCACATTTGGAGGAAAATTGACTAATTAGTGACAGGCAACATGGTTTTATATGGGAAGGTCATGTCTCACCAAATTGATTGAATTTTTTGAAAAGGTGATAAAGATAATTGATGGGAAGGATTGTGGATGTAGATTATATGGATTTTTGTAAGGCATGTGACAAGGTACCACATGACAAACTGGTACAAACATTAAAATTGCACAGAATTCAGAGTGAATGGGCTGGCTAGATGGATACAGAATTGACTTTGTTATAAATGATAGACAGTAACGGTGGAAGGGTGTTTTTCAGAATGGAGATCTGTAGCTTGTGGTCTTCCACAGGGATCTGTGATGTGACTTCTGTTGTTTGTAGGTAGTGTCGATGAAAATGTGGGTGGTCTGATTAGTAAATTTGTGGATAACATGAAGATTGACGGAGTTGCTGATAGTGTCAGGGATTGTCAGAGGATACAAGAAAACATAGATAAATAGGAGTACGGGCACATAGAGTTTAATCTGGATAAATGTGGTGTGATGCATTTTGGAGGATCAAATTTAGGTGTGCATTATACTGTAAATGGCAGAACCCATAGGAATATTAATTTACAGATGGATCTGAGCGTGCAGGTCCGTAGCTTCCTAAAAGTGGCAACACTGGTGTCTAAAGTGATTAAGAAGACATGTGACATGCTTGTCTTCATCAGCTGTGGCACTGAGTACAGGAGTTGGGAGATCATGTTCCTGCTATACAAAACCGCATACAGCCACATTTGAAGCATTGTATGTGATTCTGGTCACCACATTATCAGAAGGACTTGGAAGCTTTGGAGAGAGTGCAAAGAAGGTTCACCAGGAGGTTGCCTGGTCTCAAAGGGTGTTGGCTATGAGGAAAGGTTGAAAAAACTAGGAATGTTTTCATTGGAAAAATAGGACAGAGAGCAGAGCTGATTGAGGTGTAAAAAGTATGAGAGGCACAGGCGTGGTGGATATTTTCCCAGGATCGAAGTGTCAATTACAAGGAAGCACAGGTTCAACATAAGAGGGGGAAAGTTTAAGGGAGATACAGGAAAAATTTTTCCCACAGAGAATGATGAGTACCTGGAATGCGCTGCAAGAGGATATGGTGGAAATCGGTACATTAGCAGCATTTAAAAGACATCTGGGTTGATACATGAATATAGTGGAAAAGGAAGGATACAGAACAGAAGGTTTTTTTTAGTCAGGCATCATGATTGGCACAAGCTTAGATGGCTGAAGGGCCTGTTCCTGTGCTGTACTTTTCTTTGTTCTAGTGATATAAATACTGTTGCCAAGCCATTCAGGAGAGATGTTATAAAACATTTCTACATTCAGAGAGTGGAGGAAGTTTGGAACTCTTCCTCAAACAGCAGTCAATTATTAGATTTCAGTCTGATAGACTAATTTTTATTGAGAAATGGTATTATGGAATTTGGGCCCAGGGCAGTTACATGGAGTTAGGCCACAGATCAGCCATGATCTTACTGAATGGGGGAGTGGGTTTGAGGGGCTGAATGACCTATTCCTGTTCCTATGTCTTTGTGAGCTGGTCAAAGGCTATGAATCCTGCAGCAAGTAATTCACTGACTGACTCCCCAAAGCTTGTCCACAATCCACAAAGCATGAGCTAGGATTGAGAAGACACTTCCTTTGCCCAGATGAACGTAACTCCAACAACATTCGAGAAACTTGAGTGTCCCGGGCAAAGCAGCCCACTTGATTGGCACTCGATCCACAAACAATTGTTCTCTCCACCTCTAATAGCAATGTTGTGTATGGTCTACAAGGTGAAACTCATCAAGCTTCTTCAGGCAACACCTTCCAAACCTATTACCATTACCATCTAGATGGACACCAGCACCTGGAAGTTCCCATCCAAGCCATTCACCATTATGACTTGGAAACATATTGGTGTTTCTGAGCCAAAATTGTGCATCTTCCTCCCTAATAGCACTGTGGGTTTACCTACATCACATGGACTACAGTGATTCAAGAAGGCAGCTCACCAACACTTTCTCAAGGGCAATTAGGGATAGTCAATGAATGCTGGCCAGAAAATCCTACATCCCTTCAATGAATAAAACAAAAAAGAAATCAGTCTCTCATTTTTCATGATTTTTGCAAGCTGCAATTGAAGTTGATAAGGAACAACAAAATTCCAATGTTGCCAAAAAAAGAAACAAAAAAAAAAGCAAATGCAAATCAATTACAAACATTACATCATTTGCATGTTTTCAATGCAGAAAATCTGAAGGATAATGGCTCAGAACATACCGATATAAAATTGGTGGTGAAAGTTATATGTAAATGAACTATAATGCAATTGCAACTGCAGAAATAAAGAAATAACAATAAAGCATTTGAAAATGTCCCTTACGATATACATAAAGTCAGTATATCTTTATAAATATTTAGAAGCAATGTTGGAAGCTGAAATAAACTTAGTTTAATTATTGGCTCAGCTAAAGTGACTGATAGTTAGAAACCCCTAAGAGATAAAGCTGGAATCCAAAGACTGTTTAGATGTGACACGTGAAATACAAAAATAGATTTATCAAGGAGAGTATGTGCAATGCAACATTCCACATCAATGTTCAAAAGCAGAATTTCACAAAACACTTGACAGATGCTCATTTATTAGAAAAAAATTAAAAACAAAATTCGATGATAGGCTTCAAAGAACGAAAAATTGTCCTTGAAGTATTTCAAAATTTAATTCTTTATTCACACTATCACTTTATCACTACTTCAATAGTCCATTATAAAAAACATAACTAGGAGCTGTAATAGGCAATTCAGCCCCTCAAGCTCGCTCTGCAATTCAATACAATCATGATTGATTTCATCTTGGGTTTCAACTATTCTGTCCATTCACCACAACTCTTCAACCCATTACCAATTAAAAATTGTCTATAAACAACAAAGAATAAAGAAAATTACAGTACAGAAACAGGCCCTTCAGCCCTTCAAGCCTGCACCAACCATGCTGCCCAACTGAACTAAAACCCCTTACCCTTCCAGAGACCATATCCTTCTTATTCCCATCCCATTCATGCATTTGTCAAGACGCCCCTTAAAAGTTACTACCCTGGCTGTTTCCACTATCTCCTTTGGCATGAAGTTCCAGGCACCCACTACTCTCTCTGTAAAAAATTTGCCTCATATATCTCCTTTAAACTTTGCCCCTCACACCTTAAACATGTACCCCCTAGTAATTGACTCTTCCACCCTGGGAAAAAACTTTTGACTATCCACGCTGTCCATGTCTCTCATAATCTTGTAGAATTCTATCAGGTCACCCCTCAACCTGTCATTCCAATAAGAACAAATTAAGTTTCTCCAACCTCTCCTTGTATATAATGCCCTCCATACCAGGCAGCATTCTGGTAAATCTTTTCTGTACCGTCTCCAAATCCTTCTGGTAGTGTGGCAACCAGAATTGAACACTATATTTCAAGTGCGGCCTAACTAAGGTTGTATAAAGCTGCAACATGATTTGCCAATTTTTAAATTCAATGCCCTGGTTGATAAAGGCAAGCATGCCATATGCCTTCTTGACTCCTTCTCCACTTGCATTGCCACTTTCAATGACCTGTGTACCTGTACACCCATATCTCTTTGTCTATCAATACTCTGAAGGGTTCTGCCATTTACTATATATTTCCTATCTGTATCAGACATTCCATAAAGCATTACCTCACATTTGTGCAGATTAAACTCCATCTGCCACCTCTCCACCCAAGTCTCCAACAGATCTGTATCCTCTGATGGTCTTCATCGCCAGCCACAAATCCACCAATCTTTGTGTCATCCGCAAACTTATTAATCAAACCAGTTACATTTTCCTCCAAATCATTTATGTATATTACAAACAGCAAAGATCCCAGCATTGATCCCTGAGGAATGCCATTGTTCACAGCCCTCCATTCAGAAACACAGTCTTTCACTGCGACTACCCTCTGTCTTCTTTGACCGAGCCAGTTTTGTATCCACCTTGCCAGCTCACTTCGGATCTCATGCAACTTCATCATCTGCATCAGTCTGCCATGAGGGACCTTGTCAAAGGCCTTACTGAAGTCCATGTAGACAACATTCATTGCCCTCCCCTCATCAACCATCTTCGTCACTTCCTCAAAAAGCTCAATCTAGTTCCTGAGACACAACCTCCCCTTTACCATGTTGCCCTCAACTAATATGTTCACTTATTTCCAAGTGGGAATAATTCCTGTCTCGAAGAATCCTTCCCAATAATTTCCCTAGCACTGAAGTAAAATGCTCACTGGCATGTAATTACCTGGGTTATTCTTGCTATCCTTCTTAAACAAAGGAACAACATTGGTATTCCCAATGCTGGGGGACCTCCTCTATAGCTAGTGAGGATACAAAGCTTCCTCTCAAGCCCCAGCAATTTCCTCCCTTGCCCCTCTCAGTATTCTGGGGTATATCCCATCACACCCTGGGGACTTGTCTACCTTAATGTTTCTCAAAAACCCCAGTATCTCCTCCTTTTTGATCTCAACATGGCTCGAACAGTCTGCACATCCTTTCCCAGATTCATTGTCCACCAAGTCCTTCTCTTTGGTGAATACTGACACAAAGTCCTAAATACTGCTGCAAACTACCTTCTCAAATTTACTCAATGTCCCAGCATGCACCACATTCTGGAGTCGTGAATTCCGCAGATTCTTGACCCTTTGAGAGAAATAATTTCTCCTCACTGCTGTTCTAAATCCTTTATCTTCAAACAATGACTTCATGTTCTAGGTTGCCCCAGAAGAGGAAACATCCTTTCTACACCTACCTGGTCTATCCCTTCTATAATCTTATATACCTCAATTATACCTCCTCTCATTCTTCTAACTCAAGAGAGGATAGGCTTAAATTGCTCAATCTCTTCATAAGACAAACCCCTATCTCTTGAATTAATCTAGCGAGTCTATCTCTTGAAACCCCTATCTCTTGAATTAATCTGGTGAGCCTCCTCTGAACTGTCTCCAATGCAACTACATTTCTCCTTAACTTGACCAAAACTCTACACAATACGCCAGGTGTAGTCTCATAATGCCTTGTACAATTGCAGCAACAGTTCCCTCTCTTTATGCTCTATTCCTTTGGCAATAAATGCCAAAAATCCCTTTTGCCTTCTTCTAACTTGCTATACCTGCATACTAGTTTTCTGCAATTCATGCATAAGGACACCAATCCTTCTGCACCAAAGCATTCTAAGTTTCTCCTCATTTAGATAAGAAATTGCCTTTTTGCTTCTCTGACCAAAATGGATAACCTCATTTATCCATGTTAAACTCCATTGACCAAATTTTGGCCCATATACATAATCCATCTATATTGTAAGTTTCTTATTTCCTCATTGTTACTTACTTACTTTAATATCATCTGCAAATTTGGCTACAGTACCTCCCTGCAAACAAGTCATTAATCTAGGTTGTAAATAGTTAGTGCCCAAGGACCAAATTCTATTACATCACTAGTTACATCTTGCCAACCAGAAAAGACCAATTTATCCTGACCCTCTGCTTTCTGTTGATTAACCAGTCCTCTATCCAAGATAATAAATTAATCCAGCATCATGTGATGTTAGTAATTGTTTGGAAAAGATTGTGAAAATAATATGCACTCCAAACTAATTTCTCAAATAGAGTGAAATCATTATTCAAAATAATTAGTTTGCCAAGTTGAATCAGTCATTAAAAATTAGGTCACAATACATTTTCAGAAAATATTTGCCATCACCTGTCATGTCTCTAAGACAAACTATTTAAATCAAACCTTATCCTTTGCTTATTGAAAAGGTGTTAAAAGGTGGACATTGCTCAATGAAAAGATGGCTGTTCCAGGTCTTGTGATTCACAAGTTGGCTACAGGATCTGGAAATTTCCAGCAACTGTTACAGAACAAATGCTCAACCCTTATTTAAATGGTATCTCACACCTCTCATTTCTTCCTTATGAGATCGCATTGCAGTCAATCACCCAAGGTGCAGCAGATGATATTTCTGCAGCCTGGTCCTACAACTAAAACACATAATGCCTGCAAAGGTGCTAATAGCCACCATCTGTCTCCTAAGATGAACACTGGATTGTGACTGTGGAGACTCATTATTAGCTTACAATTGATTCATTGATGAACAGCATCATAAGACTTAGGCTTATGGTTTTTGAAAGCTTTAAAGTTATATTGGGTTAAAGTAAATTACTGTGGATGCTGGAATTTGAAACCAAAAGAGAAAATGCTTGAAATCTCAGCAACTCTGGCAGCGGCTGTAAGGAGAGAAAATAGCTGTTGTTTCGGGTCTGGATGACGCTTTGTCAAAGCTGCCAGACCTGCTGAGACTTTCCAGCATTTTCTTTTTTGGTTTAATATTATATCTCTAGACTCGCAACCCCAGCCTGCAAACACTACAACAGAACTTGAAGCTGACCTGCATTAAGTTTAACTCTCTTCAAAGGCTTTTTCCTCTGGAATATTCCTGCCATTGCTTGCCAGCAGACACCGTCTTTGTGTACAGCAACCTCAACTCACTACATCAACTTTAAAGGAATTCTGCAATTCCTGATCTAGTTAGCTGAACTCATCTGAACTACAACTCCTCCATGATGGGACCTCACTCTGTCTAGACTTTCTGGATTCTGGGGTCAGATGAACCAATGTCTATATTCATGGTTCTTTTTTGGTTTAGTCATAGTTGTCAAAACTCTTCCTCACTGTGTTCTTACTGTATGCTGTGTGTGTATGTAAAGTTGCAACCGCCCCAGTTTGAATAAACAATGCTTCTGACTTAAACCTAAAGAGAGTTTGCTGTGATTCATCTTAAAACATGCCAGAGTCTACTTCAAAAATTAAAACACTCTGCTCATTGCCAGGGGTTTGGCTTTTCCTCTCTTCTATGTTTGTAATAGACCATCCATAACTTATTCAGGCAACTTCTGACGTTGGATTCCTGTGTGTTACAAACGTGCTCACTTTTAAAATTTCCTTCAATACAAGATTGAACAATGAATGATCAATCATAAACATGAAAAGATCTCCACTTGTACAAATCAATCAAAAGTTATTTAGAGTAGATGGTAATATGGAGTTGAGAGAACAATCAGGTCAGCCACGGCCTTCTTGAATATCAGAGCAAGCTCAAGGGGTCAAATTCCTGCTCCTAATTCCTATGTTAGTATGTGTAGGTTTCCAGATCACATAAGTTGCTCAGCCCACAAACTAATTCTTCTCAAATGTATGAAGACATTCCATGGGGTGCATCATGGTTGCTTGTGGCATTTGAATGCCTTTTCTAAGCCAAGAAGCAAGTCTGGACAATTTTCTGGGGACATTTGGTATCACAGTTGAGCCCTTATCATTTGTATATTTCATCCTGTAATCACCTATGGTCATTCCTATTTATAGACTGCAGCACACCTGTTATCATCAAATAAACTAAGTTGGTCCCCAGTTACTTTAATGTTATACTAGACACTAGCTTGAGCAATTGTTATAGATCTAAACTCATTTAAAAATTCCAAAGCCTATCAACCAGATTTAATACAAATAAACATTTAGTTTTAAAACTTGTAATATTCTTTGTGTGGATTGGAAGTTAAATACAACAAAACACAAGGAATCCAATTATGAAAAATGCAGCAAAATGAATTGCTTGGTTCAATGGACTAACATTAGGCACAGAATAGGAACCCACTCATTACAGAGGAGGCCAGCAGCAAGTCAGGAATGTGAAAAATAATAGTGGGCTACTTGTGGCTTTTTAACTCTGCAGCAGCAAGAACAATCTGCTGCCAAGCTTCCCAACCAATTTTAGAGGCGCACATTATCACAGCCTGCTCCTCTGGACTTTTCAAATCTTATTCCTTAAAATGATCTCAGCAGAGACAAAATTTATCTATTCTACAATTGTCAGGACAGAGAAAGCATCCAGACTGATGGATTGTCAATTTGGGAAAGTTGTAATTCTGGTTCTTGGAGGCACACCTAAAGATAATGCTGAATGTGTTAAGGGCCTGAAGGGAAATATCTTTCCCAGGAGATGAAGGGAAATGCTGACCTGAAGGCAAACAGGCGTTCTTGGAAATCAGGGAGATGGTGAGTGGCGGGAATGTGGCCCCTCGCTCATGGACATAGAATTGGTGTAAGGAACATCATATTCAAATGCCAACCCCTTCAATCTGACTTTCAGTTTCTTCTTGCACAGCACTCCTCAGACCAACAAACTTTACAGCGCCAACCATTCCTCTAGGGGCACTTTGTTATATACTCATCTGAACAGCCACCAGCCATACTCACTCTCATCTTATTCCTATTCACCTCCATACCTCACAGTCATCCTCCACATATGTTTGCATTTTGCTCTCTCAATACATTCTATTTCTCATTCCAATAATTCCCCTTTCCTCTCTGTGAAGGAAAAGAAACCACAGACACAAAGGGGAGACTGGGGTGTCCTTCTAGTCATCACTGATTTCAGATGAGAGTTTAGCAGTGCTGCCTCAGTGCCAGCGATTTGGATACAATTCCAGCCTCAAGTGACTATGTGGAGTTTGTACAATCTCCCCATGTCCGCATGGGTTTTTTCCAGTTTCTTCCCACTGCCCAAAGAAATGCAAGTCAGGTGGAGTAGCTATGCCAAATTGTTCCTTACTGTCCACAGATATGAAGGAGTACGTGGATTAGGTGTAGTAAATGCAAGGAGGTTTACAGGGTTTGGGGGGTGGGGGTGTCTGGGTAAGATGCTTTCTCAGAGTTGGTGCAGACCCAATGGGCTGAATGGCTTCCTTTTGTACTGCAGGGGTTTCTATGATTCTATGATAATTCATTATCTTTCCTCTCCCACAGATCCTTCAAGTATCACACAGGAGTTGATAAAGAGGGAGGCTGGGCAGTACTCAGAAGAGGTTGCACATTCTATGGAACAACTTTAATGCAACTAATGTCCATAACTTCAACAGCTCAGGTATATGCACCTCAGGTGGACCTCCATGCACGTATGTGAATTGTCATTTGGTGAGTCACACATCACAAGTGAGCAGAAGAGCAGGAGAGATAAGGAGAGCAGTGAAAAGGCCTCGCCAAAGGGCACAGAAGTCTCTGTTCTGTTCAGCTGAACATGATGTAGAGATGCCAGTGTTGGACTGGGGTAAACTCAGTCAGAATCTGGCAACACCAATTTTAAATCCAACCGATTTATTTGATAGTAAATCTGCGAGCTTTCGACTTTTCGTCTTCGTCAGGCAAAAGACCAGAACACTGCATTTGCCTGACAAAGACGAAAAGTCGAAAGCTCGCAGATTTACTATCAAATAAATCGGTTGGATTTAAAATTGGTGTTGCCAGATTCTTACACTGTTCAGCTGAACACAGTGGCATTGACAATGAGACCATTTGGAATAGCAGCAGAAAGTATGACTGTCACTGGCAATGGGTGCAACAGCGCCAGCGGGAGAAGAGATCTTGTTCAGTGTCTTGAAAGTCATTCAAAAGTAGCGCAAGCTCACTTTTAAAATGATTCCCGTGAAATAAAAGCTCTTTATTTAAGCAAAGAAGCAGCTAAGTATTTAATGATAAAAGTAAATTACTGTGGGTGCTAGAGTCTGAAACAAAATAGAAAATACTGGAAAATCTCAGCAGCTCTGACAACATCTGTGAAGAGAGAACAGAGCTAATATTAAATGTTTTCATTTCAGTATTTAATGGTTGTCTAGCTCATCAACTTTATAGCCTTGACTATTCCAGATGTGCTCGTCTTGTTGAGCCTAGTAAGTTTCAGACAGCCTCTGAAATACACAAACTGACGTTAAAACTCAGAATTAAAGGATTAAATCCTGATTTAATTGGCTTTTTGCACATTTAAATAACAGGCCCACCTTCCCCACAGGGGTTTCCATACATGCCCCAATTAAGTGCAAACAGTCAGCCAGTTCCTGCCAGCTTCCCAACATGCCAGCCTTATTTTTATGCTTTAATCACATCGATAGCCACCCCCTATCCACCACCAACCAACCAACCTTTTGGAAGCAGGCTTCTCAGCTAATGAGCAGTTCATATTTCCTCATCTTCTACTTGCTATAACTAGACTAAAGGAAATTAGTTTAGGGTGTTCTGAGTGTGCACGAATCCCAAGCAGTCAAACACCGCACGATTTAGACAAATTTAACTGCCTTAGTAAAGCCATAAGAATGACAAATGAAAAATGTAAACAGGTGAGAATCATTAAGATGTTTTTGTGAGGCTTTAATTTAGTTGCTATTTGTGACAAAACTATCCATATTTTACTTAGAGTTGGTTTTATAATTTCCTGAGAATTGTAAATCTTCCCAAATTTTTGTGAAAAAGAGCAAAGGGGTTCAACTGCTCCAAATACATACTGTGTATCAAACACATGCTATATCAAACTTGGAGGGCGATTCTTGATTTCAAAGGTTAAACAATATTACACTGCCATCAGTCAACTTAAGTGCAAATTACACCAAAAATATGTTCATTGTTGAAATGAGAATGCAGTGCACTGGCTACCTACATTGATTACAGCTTTGAAGTGAACAAAAGCTCCATGGGTAATATATGACATACAGTGCAACCGTGTAGCACTTCACATTCATTAAAACAGCTGCCAGATGCTGATACAGGAATGAATCCTTCCTGATCACAGGTCACAAGTTGAATTGCAATGAATTATGTGGTTGAGCTGTCCTTAAAGAATCACTTCCAGCAAGCTATCAGTCACACACCAGTAAATACACCTGGATGTTGAGAACCCAGTCTGCACCGATTCTAATGTGTCAGTAGTGATTATTATACTGGCAAAGCATTGTAGCAATATTGCTCATTTTGACTTGCATAAGATTCACCGAATTAACGTAAAGTGAATCACAGAATATTTATCAAAACGCAATCAGACTGTTGTTGTTCGTCCATTGTCGTTGATGAGGACCTCGATACCATTAGTCATTTTGAGGCTGGTTGCGGTATGTCTGAAGATGACTGATCAGACCAATTCCGGCAGGAATGTCTTGGCACATATTGGACAGACTTATGTAGACACTGTAATTGGTGCACTGGTGGCTCTGGACTTGGGCAGCTCGCGCTTAAGTTGTGCTTCAGCAATGCACCTTGCTTCGTAAGCTTGCCAGCCTTTGTGGATCAGGCAGCACCAGGAGGGGCGGTTTTTGCTAGTGTTTCCCAGATGGTCTTTCTATGTCAAGTGATTTCAAAGAGACTCTGAGTGTGTCTCTGTAACATTTCTTTTGCCCTCCACACGAGTGTCTTCCAGCGGAGTTCCCCAAAAAGGAACTGCTTGGGTATGCGCTCGTCTGGCAGTGTGTGGGCTGATGGTCGACTTGCTCTAGAAGAACTTAAGTGTCTGGCAATTTGTCTTGTCATCTGATGCATAATATTCTGCAAAGACAAGTCACGTGGAAATGATTGAGCTGTCTTGCATGCCTTCGATACACAGTCCACGCTTCACAGGCATCCAGGAGGGTACTGAGTAACGCGGCACTGTAGACCTTCAGTTTTGCTGCTGGGCTGATTCCCATACAGTGGAGTGCAGTTTACCGAAAGCAGAACTTGCCTTTGCTGTTCTGCAGTAGTCAATAGTCATTGTTTGGGAGAGGTGCTGCCAAGATAAGTGAACTGGTCTACAAGTTCTATTTTGCTTATTTGACCACAAGTTGATGTGGAGATGCTGACGTTGGAGATGGGGTCCGCCAAGGGGCTGCCTCCCTGGAGGGTCTGATTGCGGGGTAGGGGCTGCCTCCCAGGGGAGAGGTGAATTGGTAAGAGAGGCTGCCTCTCTGATTGCGGGGGAGGGGGGGAGGCTGCTTCCCAGGAGCAGTCTGATCAGGGGGTGCGTCCACTGGGAGGGGGCCTGCCTCCCGGGGGGGTCCGATTGCGGCTCATCCTCATCTCCATTCCCCCATTCTCCCCCTCCCACCCGCCTTGCACTTTCTCTGTTTTGTCTTTTGCGCCCAGGTGCACTGTTTCAGGTTTTCTCAAACTGACCATGTGCAGTTCAGAGCTCCGATCATTCCGGCAGCACCAAGCCCGGCCCCACAGCACAGACTGGACCGGAACTGACAAAAAGCATGCGGGCGCACTGGAACGGGGATTTCGGGCTTGGATCCATTTTACATCCGGATCTGGCACTTAGCCTCTAAATGGTAAAATCTGGCCCTCAGTCTCTCTTCCCAGTTCCCATCTGGACCCAGTAGTAAGACAAGAATCAAGATGGCTAGAGATAGGACGAGGCGCAATGGATGACCAGGACGTTTTCTGTATCTTGTCCTGCTCTTCACGTTCCACAATGCTTGCAGAGACTGCTTTCCTGACCGTTGGACCTTCCGTTGGTCCTCGTCCTTTCAATCCTTTGGAGTTTGTCTTCACGTGCTGGGATAGATATTTCCCTATCTCACCAAGGTTGAGATCCATCGGCTACCTTCACTTGGTTTAGCCAGCTTGTCAAACCCATTGCCCAGAGAGTGGCCGCTGTCATCTGCAAACAGTTACGGGGAGCCACAGGTGACAGCTGAGTGCCAGGTGGAGACAAGCTGCCCTGTTCTCCCACCAGAGACATGGACAAGATGGGCTGAATAACTTTCTTCTGTGCTGTAATGTTCCTATAGTTCTAAGTAGCTGCCGGTACAGACAAAAGCACCACAGTGTGAAACCGACTGACAATCTTTAATTGGTTGTCAATGTAATTTTTAGCATACTGAGGATTATAAATGCTGTCCAATCACAGAATCACATCTCATGTTGGTCATGGTGTTTTGAGTTTTTGCACTTGTTGGTAGAATCAGTATCTTGCCTGTTGTGAACAGCAGAAAGGACCTCCTAATTGATATGATCCACCTGTCTTCGGGACATTCGACCTACATACCTAATATTATGCTGGCTACTGAAACTCACATTACATGTTACTTATTTGTGTGATAGAACGTCTTTTTGGCATTAGAATAGCATTCTGTTAACAGCAAAAAACACTCATGTTGCCACTGTATAGAGGCAACCGCAAACAACTAGCTTCACCTGTTGCTCAAACTCTATCCTTCCAGAGGCTTTGGTGATGAACAGGGTACTTTCCTTGGTCAAAAATAATGGACTTAGGGCAAAACTTCTGCAGGATAATGGCTACTCTGGTTAGATCATTTTGCTTTGTATATCACACAAACTCATAAATAAGGCCCAACTAAACAACTATATAAAGAAAAATAAAGAATAATCATTCTTAAAATTAAAAATTCATTAACTAATGCTGCGCACTACAATGAAAAAAGGATAAAATGAAGCTAAGACAAATAAATGGAAGGATGTGTGTGATAATCAAAGTAATACGTTCACTGAGTGCTGCAAATGGTGAAGTAAATGGTCAGGTGAAAAGATAAATGAGCCTGTTGTATTAGATCTGTGTTCATGTTGCTAAATAAGGAAACTTCAATTTCAGAAGCAGCAAACCTCATGATATTGTTACCGCTGCCTTTTATTTACAGCAGTTTCCAAATACTGAAAGATGGCTTCCATTCACTTGCCAGATTTGTTTCTTTCACATACCATCTGGCACTAATGGTACAATCAAGAGTGCCAGAAGCCTTCTTTTTCTGCCAATAAATGAGAAGTTCCATGAATTTCCAAACATTTTTAAAAACAGTTGTCTTTTTTTTCTGCTGCAAGTTGCTCAAAGTAAGGATCTATAACAAATTTCTCTTGAATGTTTTGCATGTTTTAAGTTCAAAGGCTCTAAGTGTAAAAAAGTTGAACTAAATAGATAGATTACTAACAATGCAGAAAATATGACCTTGAATATTCGATCATTCTCAAAATTATTTAACACATTTGGAAAACAACAAATGACTTTCAAAAAGCAGTAACTCAATCATTGATTGTTGGCAATTCTAGTAAACTTTGTGTACATTAAATGGGAATTTTCAATATTCACCTCTACAAGTGGTAAGGCTGGAATTTAATGTCCTCCCTCAGACTGAGTTTGGAGATAGGGGAGATATTCAGACAGATGGAAGGATGCCAGTGGAAACCTCACAACCTTCCCACCCCAATTAAGTTCAAGGCAAGGCCTTCCCATCCCACCGCATATTTCTGTATCATCTGCAAATTTAGAAGCTACACCCTCAGTTCCATCTTCCAGATCATTAAAGTATACAGTGAAAAATCAGGGGGAAAACTCTGCACTGACTGGAGGCATACCAAGAAAAAAGGAAAATTAATTGCTTACAGTCAATCACCTCAGCCCCAGGCCATCACTGCAGGATTTATGCATGATAGTGTCCTAGGTGCAACCAAATTCAGCTGCTTCTTTAATAACCATTCCGATATTATATAGTCATAAGTGGGGATGTAGCTGATGCTTGAAAAGTGTTCAGTGTTGTTCACAATTTCTCAGAAAATAATAAACACAGGAAAGGACGTCTTGAGGGGCATGATGGCCAAGGTAAATGGCAAAACTAAAATGGTAGACAGGCAATGCCTTGTACCTCCACACCATTGCCACATTTAAGAAAGCCCACCAATGCCTCTACTTTCTCAGAAAGCTAAAGAAATTCAGCAAGTCCACTACAACTCTCAACAAATTTTACAGATGCACCACAGAAAGAATTCTTTCCAGTTGTACTACAGCTTGGTATGGCTCCTGTTCTGACCAAGACCACAAGAAACTACAAAGGGTTGTGAATGCAACCCAGTCCATCACATAAACCAGCCTCCCTTCCATTGACTCCATCTATACTTTCTGCTTTTTGCGAAAGAAGCCAGCATAATTAAGGACACTACACATCCCAGACATACTCTCTTTCACCTTCTTCCATTCCGAAAAAGGTTCAAAAATCTAAGATCATGTACCAATGACTCAAGAACAGCTTCTTCCTTGCTGCCATCTGACTTTTGAATGATCCTATCATATATTAAGCTGATCTTTTTCTTTACCCTACCTGTAACTTCAACAGTGTTATCTGCACATTATCCTTTCCTTCTCCTGTATGTACACAACGAACAGTATGTTTTGTCTGTATACTACGCAAGAAATAACACTTCTCACTGTATCCCAATCCATGTGACAATAATAAATCAAATCAAATCCAAACATGGTTTACAACAAATATACATTTCTTTGAGTCACAGAACTTAGCAGGAAAAGTAACCAAACAGTGGCTAACAAGAGAAGTTAAGGAGGCTTACAAAATTGCCCAAACTAGCAGCAAACCGGAGAATTGGAGCAATTATAGAATTCAGCAAGGGAGGAATAAGAAACTCCAAGAAAGAGAAAATAGAATGTGTGAAAGCAAACTAGCAAAAAACACAAAAGACTTTAAAATTTCTATGCATATGTAAAAAAGAAAAAGAATGGCAAAACTAAATGTAAAACTATCGGCAGAGGCAAAAAAAAAAATGGAGAAATAAGGAACTGGCAATGAAACTAAACAAATATTTTGACTCAGAAGTTCAAGGCTTCTCCATTGTGGTGAAAATAGCAGAAATGGCTGAAAATCTTAAGTCCTATCCCTGAACACAGTATTCTCTATTTCACAGAGGTGGGATTGCAGTCAGGCCAGAGTTCATACACTTGCAGTTTACCATAGAATCCTACAGTGTAGGAAGGCATTCAACCCATTAAGTCTGCATTGACTCTCTAAAAAAGCATCTTCCTGGGCCCACCCCATTGCCCTATCCCAGAGCCCCACGCATTTGCCATGACTAATCCACCTGGCTAATGCATCTTTGGACATTCAGGGGCAAACTCGACACAGGCAGTCACCCCAAGACCAGAATTGAACCCAGGTCCCTGGCACTGTGAAGAAGCAGTGCTAACTACTGTGCCATTGTGCCAACTAAAAGAAGGCAACTTGGCCATTTAAATCTCCATAATGCATACAAGGTGAGTCAGCCTGCTGGGGCAAGGTGAATGATGGGCATTGGCTCGCATGATTTGGAGGTAAGTTGGCATAGGTGTTACAAAGGATCATGGAGCTATGTGAGGGTTTTGAGGGGGAGCAGGGATCGGAAAGAGATATCATAGGCCATTGAGGTAAATCTAGAACCAGGCTGGCTGGAACTCAGACTTAGAGGTAGGCCATTTAGGACTAAGATGAAGGGGAATTTCTTCACTCAAAGGGGCGAATCTTTGGGATACTGCATCTCAAAAGTATGTGGAGGTTCTGTCATTGTGTATATTCAAGACAGAAATTGATGCATTACAAAAGGTAGAGCAGGAAAATGGTGTTGAGTTAGAAGATTAACCATGATCTAACTGAATGATGGGGTAAGCTCAAGAGGGTGAAAGACCTCCTCAGGTTCCTATAATAAAACATCCATTTGTTGGTGAAAAATTGAGGCTGACTACAAATAATACAGCATGTCACAAGTGAAATGGGGAAGGATGTCAACTTATATGCCTAATAAATGCAAAAACATAATTTTTGGGACCAAATAAAATGTGGTTATCTTTTCGCTAGTTGACTTATGCAACACAAATTACTAAATTGAATTACTTATCCTTGACATTCAACAGTATTAGCATCAATTATTCTGCCATTATCAATATCCTGGAAATCACTATTACTCAGAAGCTTAACTGGACAAAGCACAAATATTGTGGCAATAAAGACAGATCAGATGGTGGATATTCTGCTCAAGAATTTAAGAACACAAGAAATAGGTGCAGGGTTGGGCCATCTGACTCCTCAAGCCAGCTATACCATTTAATAAGATCATGCTCTCTGTCCCTTGACTACAAGTTAGTTTTTCAGAGTTAAAATACATCGACAACAACCTCAAATATATGCAATCAGTGAGCATTTCTTATCTTCTCAATCCATAATTTCCATTCAGTTCTTGTTTTGATGCCCCTTAGTTCTATAATTTTTAGCCAGGACAAAAAGCATCCTAGCATCTATCTTTAGTATAGTGTCAGTGTCCTGGACATTTGCAGCTGCTTCATCAATAATCTCCTTTCCTTCATAAGGTCAGAAGTGGAGACGTTCGCTGCACAATGTTCTGCACCATTCACAATACTTCAAATAGAGGAGTTGTCCATCTCCAAATGCAGTAAAACCTGGACAAAATCCAAAACTGGGCTGACAAGTAGCCAGGAACATTTGTGTCACATAAATGCTAGGCCCCACAAATGGTAGGCAGTAACAATCTCCAACACGAAAGAACCTAAGGCATTATTAAGGAAAGAAGGAGGTAGAAGGGGGGGAGGAGTGGCATTATTAGTCAAAGACTGTATCACAGTGACAGAAAAGGAGTTTGATGAGGACTTGTCTGTTGAGGTAGTATGGGCTGAGATTAGAAACAGGAGAGGAGAGGTCACCCTGTCGGGAGTCTTTTATAGACCTCCTAAAAGTTCTAGAGAGGTAGAGGAAAGGATTGCAAAGTCAATCCTGGACAGGAGTGAAAGTAATAGGGTAATTGTTATGGGGGACTTTAACTTTACTAATATTGATTGGAATAGCTATAGCTCTAGTTCGTTAGAGGGGTCAGTTTTCATACAAAGTGTGCAGGAAGGTTTTTTGACTCAGTATGTAGATAGGCCAACTAGAGGCGAGGCTACATTGGATTTGGTGCTGGGCAATGAGCCAGACCAGGTGTTAGGCTTGGAAGTTGGTGTACATTTTGGTGATAGTGACCACAATTCGGTTACGTTCACCTTAGTGATGGATAGGGATAGGCATGAAGCTGGGGACAGTAGTTATAGCTGGGGGAATGGTAATTATGAGGCCATAAGGAGGGAATTAGGGTGCATAGGTTGGACTAGGAAACTACAGGGACTGGGAACATCTGAAATGTGGAGCTTATTCAAGGAGCAGCTGCTGCGAGTCCTTGATAAGTATGTTCCTGTCAGGCAAGGAGGAAATGGTCGAGTAAGGGAACCTTGGTGTACGAAAAAAGTTGATTCGCTGGTTAAAAGGAAAAAGGAGGCTTATGTCAGGATGAGGCTTGAAGGCTCAGTTAGTGCAATGGATAGCTATGGATTAGCCAGGAGGGAGCTAAAGAGTGAGTTGAGGAGAGCTAAAAGGGGACACGAGACGACTTTGGCTGATAGGATCAAGGAGAATCCTAAAGCTTTCTTTAGATATGTTAAGAATAGAAGATTGGTTAGGGCAAGATTAGGGCCAGTCATAGACAGCAGTGGGAAGTTGTGCGTGGAGCCTGAAGAGATTGGAGAGGCACTGAACAAATATTTCTCTTCGGTATTCACGCAGGGAGATGTAAATGTAGTTGTGGAGAACACTGAGGTACAGGGTTGCAAAATGGAAAGTATTGAAGTAGATAGGGAGGATGTGCTAGATATTCTTGAGGGTTTGAAGTTGGATAAGTCCCCTGGGCCGGACGGGATTTACCCTAGGATTCTCTGGGAGGCAAGAGAGGCGATTGCAGAGCCTCTGGCTCTGATCTTCAGGTCGTCGTTGGTTACGGGTACAGTTCCGGAAGACTGGAGGATAGCGAATGTTGTCCCATTGTTCAAGAAGGGGAATAGAGACTTTCCTGGGAATTATAGACCGGTGATTCTTACTTCTGTTGTGGGCAAAGTATTGGAAAGAATTATTAGGGATAGGATTTATAGTTATTTAGAGAGAAACGAATTGATTGGGGATAGTCAGCATGGTTTTGTGAAGGGTAGTCGTGCCTTACTAACCTTATTGAGTTTTTTGAAAAAGTGACCAAAGAGGTGGATGGGGGTAAGGCAGTTGATGTGGTATATATGGACTTTAGTAAGGCGTTCGATAAGGTGGCCATGGAAGGCTTCTGCAGAAAATGCAGATGTATGGGATTGAGGGTGATTTAGCTAATTGGATTAGGAATTGGCTAGCAGATAGAAGACAGAGGGTGGTGGTTGATGGGAGATATTCATCGTGGAGTTCGGTTACAAGTGGTGTACCTCAGGGGGCTGTTTTGGGGCCCCTGCTGTTTGTAATTTTTATAAATGATCTGGATGAGGGTATTGAAGGATGGATTAGTAAGTTTGCAGATGACATAAAGTCGGTGGAGTGGTAGACAGTGAAGAGGGGTGTTATAGTTTGCAGAGGGACTTGGACAAGTTGCAGAGCTGGGCCGAGAGGTGGCATATGGAGTTTAATGTGGAAAAGTGTGAGGTAATGCACTATGGCAGAAATAATAAATGTGTAGAGTATAGGGCAAATGGTAGGATTCTTAGTAGTCTAGATGAACAGAGGGATCTTGGTGTGTATGTGCATAGATCCCTGAAAGAAGGCAGTCAGGTCGAGAAGGTTGTTAGGAAGGCATATGGAGTCTTGGCTTTTATTGGTAGAGGGATTGAATTTCGGAGCCGCAACGTCATGTTGCAACTTACAAAACTCTAGTGCGGCCGCACTTGGAGTATTGTGTGCAGTTCTGGTCCCCACATTATAAGAAAGATGTGGAGGCATTGGAGAGGGTACAGAGAAGGTTTACCAGGGTGTTGCCTGGTATGGAGGGCAGGTCCTATGAAGAGAGGTTGAAGGATTTGAGGTTGTTTTCGTTAGAAAGGAGGCGGCTAAGAGGGGATCTTATTGAAGCATATAAGATGATTAGAGGTTTAGATAGGGTGGACAGTGATAGCCTTTTTCCTAGGATGGAGAAAGCTAGCACGAGGGGACACAGCTCTAAATTAAGGGGTGATAGTTATAGGACAGATATCAGAGGTAGGTTCTTTACCCAGAGGGTGGTTAGGGAGTGGAATGCCCTGCCTGCGGCAGTTGTAGATGCGCCAAGTTTGGTGGCGTTTAAGAGGTTAGTTGATAAGTTTATGGAAGAGAAGGAATGGTTTAGTTTGGAGGGTCATTGCTTTTTATAATGGTCGGCGCAACATTGAAGGCCGAAGGGCCTGTTCTGCGCTGTAATGTTCTATGTTCTATTATCATCACTGAAACCTCCCCGTTATCAACATCTCAAGGGATTAACATTGATTAGAAACAGAATTGGACTAGCCATATAAATACAGTGGCTACAAGAACAGGTCAGAACAAGGAATCCCATGGCAAGAAACTCATCTTCTGATTTACCAAAAATCTGTTTCCCATCTGCAAGGCACAAGTCAGAAGTGTGAAAGAATATTCTGAATGCAATTCTTTCAACATTCAAGAAGCTCAATACCATCCAAAACAAAGTCTATTTGTGGATGATGCGCCATTCACTTTCATCACTTCCGGCACACAATGGCAGCAATACATACCATGTACAGAATGCACTACAGGAATTCACCAAGGCATCTTCCAAATACACGACTGTTACCATTTAGAACAACAAGGGCAGCAGTTACATGTGAAGTTTCCCTTCAAGTCACTCACCTGTCTTGGAAATCACCATTCCTTCACTGTTGCTGGGTCGGAATCTTGGAATTCCCTCCCCAACAGCACTCTGCAGCGATTCAAGGCAGCTCACCACCATTTTCTCAAGGGCAATCAATGCTGGCTAACCAGAGATGCCCACATCCATTAGTAAATTTTTTAAAAGTCTGCTTAGAATTCTATACCTTTCAACAAGATCTCCTTTCATTCTTCTAAAGTCTTGAATGTAAAGGCTTATTCAACATAAATGCTCCTCAGAGGACAACTTCCTTATCTCAAGAATAAATCTAAATACCTTTGTTACATACTTTCAAATGCAAGCATATTCCTTTCTTGGGCACGGAGGCCAAAACTGTAGATAGTAGCACAGTATTACCAAAACTGTGCAATTGCAGTAGGACTTATTACTCTCATACACCAATCCCCTTGAAATGTTGACCAACATATCAATTACCTTCCTAATTTCTTGCTCTACCATTGTGCTTCATTCATGTTTTTTTTGTACAAGATACAAGATCCTTTTGAATGTCAACATTTAATAATTGCTCAATATTTAAAAAAAAATAACTCATTTCCTTACTCTTGCTGCAAAAGTGGACAGCCTGTTACTTCCAACACTATATTCAAGCTGTCTTTTCTTACCAATTCACTTAACCTATCTATATCCTTTAGCTTTTATAGAAATTTGGAAGTAAGAGCAGGAGTATGCCATTTGACTAATTCATGGCTGAATTGCTACCTCAGTGCCACTTTTCCACACTATCCCCATATCCCTTAATGTCTTTAATAACTCAAATTTATCAATCTCTGTCCTAAATATACAGAAGGACTGAGCCTCTATAGCCCTCTGGGGCAGAGATTTCCAAAGATTTTCACATCTGAATGAAGAAATTCCTCCTTACTTCAGTGGCACAGTGGTTAGAATGCTACCTCGAGCACCAGGGACCCAGATTTGATTCCTAGTCTGGGTCACTATCTGTGTGGAGTTTGCATGTTCTCTCCATATCTGTATGGATTTCCTCTGGATGCTCTGGTTCCTTCCCACCATCCGAAAGATGTGCTGGTTATGTGCATTGGCCATGCAAAATCCTCCCTCAGTGTAGGCAAACAAGTGCCAGAAGATTTTCACAATAACTTTGCTGCAGAGTTAATGTAAGCCAACTTGTGACTAATAGCCTATTTTGTAAAATTTGTTTATCTTTTATTCTGAGACTGTGTCCCTGGTTCTAGATACCTCCACCTCAGGGAAACATCCTTCATGCTTTACTCTGTCAAGCCCTATATGACTGGCGTGTGCTTCAATGAGATCATCTTTTATTTTTCTATGTTCTGGAGAATATAGGCTCAGTATTCTTAAATTCTCCTCATAGGACAATTCCATTGTCGCAAGTATCTATTTGGTGAACCTTCACAGTAATCCCTTTTCATCCTTAACCAAAGAAACCAAAACTGTTGACAATAGCTCACCAAGGCTCTATGCAATTGCAGAAAGATATCTTTACTGCTGCACTCAAATGCTCTTTTAATAAAGGCCAACATACTATTTGCCTACCTAATTGTTTGTTGCAGTTGTGTGTTGGCTCAGTGTCTTATCACAAAGGGCACTTTTGTATATGAACACTTCCCAAACTCTCATGATTTAAGAAATAATCTGCATTTCTGCTTATCCTATCAAAGTTATGCCCCACATTTTTTCCTCTAACCTGGAAGAGGGAACTAAATGTATTATCACCAACTCTGCAGATAATACAAAGTTGCATAGGAAGGTGAGCTGTGAGGGAGTGCAGAGATGCTTCAATGTAAGTTGGACAGACTGATTGAGTTGACATATGGAATATAATGTGTATAGTTTGGCAGATTATTATTTGAACGGGTGTAAATTGAGAGAGGTGGGTACTCTGCAAAGCCCTGGTATCCTTCTGCATCAGTCATTGAAAGGATGCAGAGATGTAGATAAATATCACTGAAATATGAAGTAACTGTTGGAAAATAATTATTTTAGGTAAATTTTAGTTGTGTCAGAGAGTATGAAAAATTGAAATAGTAGCCAGTACCAGCAGATATGAAGTACTGCAGAAAACCAAGTTTTCATGCTGTCAAGATATGATCCAACAAAGCCATAAGCAAGCTCTCTGTGCATCAAAGATACAAAGAGGAAATCATTCCGGCAAAATTAGTTAGAACTTGTTAACATAATTTATTTTCTCAATCAGCAGCAGTTGTGAAAATAAAATATTGTTGTGTTTCAAAGCTGTGAAGTAACAATGTATTAGTTGGTTTCTAGATTGCCGCTGTATTCTAGGGAATATTGCTGTATATCCCCTATGTTGGAAATGTATACCGCTGCAATGTTCCAATGAAGATCAACACAAACTGGAGGAACAGCATCCCATCACCCGGCTAGCCACTTTACATCTTTCCGGTGTCAATGTTAAATTCAACAACTTCAGATGATTATCCACACCCCTTTGTTTTCATTCTATTTTATTTCATTTTTTTTTTTTTAAACAGTTCTCTACCTTTTATTTCTTTGTTGTATTTGTTCATTTTTTTTCTCCCTGACTTCATCCCTCTTCCCTAACCTTTTCTTCTCCTTCCTGCTTTCCCTTTTCTACATTCTTTCTCTTTCCCAACCTTCTCCCATACCAACACTGATATCTGTCACAGCTTGCAGCTTCTCTGTCGTTTGGCCATTCACACACTTTATTCTCTCTATGGACAGCTATTAGCAGTCTTTTCCCCTGGTTTCTATGGCCATGACTCATCTTTCATTTCCTTTCCCAGCAGAATAAATATCTCCCACTTTCTACACCTGTTAGCTTTGACACAGGGTCATCTGGACTTGAAACATCAGCTCTTTTTCTCTCCTTACATGTTGCTAGACCTGCTGAGATTTTCTAGCACTTTTTCTCTCTTGGTTTCAGATTCCAGCATCCGCAGTAATTTGCTTTTATCCACATTTTGTCTGCCTGCCATGTTCTTGCCCATTCACTTGGCTTGTTTAAGTACCCTTGGTACCTCTTTGCATCCTCCTCAACTCAGGTTCCCATCTAGATTGCATCATCAGCAAACTTGAAAATATTACATATGGGACTAAGTTTTATATTAACCTGCCAATGTGCTTTTCCTCAACACCCTATTTCCAATCACTAAGGCCTTTCTTACCCTCCCTGATTTAAGGTTTCAAGAAATCTCATCTTGCTGAACAGTCTCAAAACTTGGCTCTGGCAACTTCATGCACTTGCTTTTTCTGCTACAGAAACTAGACAGGTGCTGGCCACTCAAACTGGCTGGCAGCTCTCTAAAGTTGCAAGGTCAGTGCAGCCAGGAACCCATTCCTTCAATTTTGCCCACTGGCGAAAGTGTGTGAAATTCAGGCCTTGATTTATACTGTGCCCTACATTATCACAACTGTTTGGTGGCTTATAAATGAGTCTAACCAATATTTGCTGCCTCTGACATTACTGCCGGAATTTTACCCCCTCACCCACCCAAGGCTTGTAAGATCCCACCTGAGGCCAATGGAGAATGCCGTTCTGCGAGTCTTGGGGTGGGGATGCCAGTAAAATTCCGGCATACATCACCAACACAGAGAATGTTCAGCAACGTTTCCAGAATAAGGCAACAATCTAGAAACCCAGCTAAATATGTTATCACTTCACTGCTTTGAAACCCAACATTATTTTATTTTCACAACTGCTGCTGATTGAGAAAATTAAATTATGTTAACAAGTTCTAACCAATTTTGCTGGAATGATTTCCACATTATATACTGGATGCACTTGTTTATGGCTTTGTTGGATCATATCTTGACAGCATGAAAACGTGGTTTTCTGCAGTACTTCGTATCTGCTGGTACAGGGTACTCCTGCAATTTTTCTTACTCTCTGACACAACTAAAATTAACCGAAAGTAATTATTTTCCAAGAGTTAATTCACATTTCAGTGTTATTTTTCTGCAGCTCTGCACCTTTCCAGTGACTGATGCAGGAGGATACCAGGGCCTCACTGAGTATCTATCTCTCTCAACTTATATCCTTTCAAATAATAACCTGCCATCCTACATTTGCAATTGAAATGGACAATCTCACATTTATTTACATTATACTGCATATGTTATGCATATGCTAACTCACTCAATCTGTCCAAATTACAATGAAATATCTCTGCACCTCCCCATATCTCACCTTCCCATTTGTATTATCTGCAGAGTTGGAAACAATACATTTAGTTCCCTCTTCCAAATCATTAAGAAATAATGTGAACAGTTGGAATCCTAGCACAAATCCCTGTGGTACCCCACTAGTTACTGCTGGTCAATGACAAAAAGATCTATTTATTCCAACTCTTTGCTTCCTGTCTGTGAACTAGCTTTCTATCCATCTCAAGACATCATCCGCAATGCCATCCACTTTAACTTTATGTAGTAATCTGCTTTGTGAGACCTATATCAAAAGCCTTCTGAGAGTCAAAATAAACCATATCTGCTGGTTTTCCCTGGCTGCATCCTCAAAGACTCCCAGTCTTTGATTTGTCAAGCATGGTTTCCCTTTTGTAGATCCACACTGACTTTGTCTGATTATATCACTGCTTTCCAAATGCTGAGCTCTGAAAACCTTGATAACAGACTGTAGTGTCATTTGTAAAGAAGTTGCTAGTCTCACTGGTCTATAGCACCTGTTTTCTCTCTATGTCCCTTTTCAAAAAGTGGCCCTGTTCCCATACAGCCTTCTATGGCAATAATTTTGTCTCTTTACTTCATCAATTGCCACCATGATTTTTTACAACATCAAATTTTATTTTAATTTATTCTGTTCTAATTAAAAGAATTATGGAATGGTAAAATGATACAGTGCAAAAGGAAGTATTTTGACATATCAACTTTCCAGTTATTCCCAATGCCTGTGTTTTGTCTTGTAAATTTATCTCTTCAAGTATTTATCCAATTCCCTTTTGATAGTATTAATGAATTTTCTTTCATCACCCTTTCAGACAGTGCATTCTAGATCATAACATGTTACTGTGCAATTTTCTTCCCTCTTGGGTGTGTCATCTTTTGATAATTATTTTCAATCTATGTCCTCTGGTTACTGATCATTTTGCAGCTGATTATGGTATCTTCTTGTTAAATCAACTAAAACCATTAATGAAATTGACTACCAATAACAGATTTCCTCTTAACCCTCTCTGCTGTAAGGAGAATATTCCCAGTTTTTCCAGAAGTTCTGATTGCCCCAGTCTTTTTGAAAAAAGTGCATGTGGTGACACTGGCTTTGCTGGCTGGCCAGCATTTATTGCCCATCCCTAATTGCCTTTGAGAAGGTGTTAGTGGGCTGCCTTCTTGAATTGCTGCAGTCCATGTTCTGTGGGTTGACTCACAATGACATTAGGGAGGGAATTCCAGGATTTTGACCCAGCAGCCACGAAGGAACAGTGACATATTTCCAAGTTAGGACGGTGAGTGACTTGGAGGGAAACTTACAGGTGGCGCTCTTTCCATCTATCGGCTGTCCTTGTCCTTCGACATGGAAGTGGCCAGAGGTTTGGAAGGTGCTATCTAAGGATCTTTGATGAATTGCTGGAGTGCATTGTGTAGACAGTACACACTGTTATACTACTGAGCATCAGTGGTGGAGGAAGTGAATGTTTGTAGATGTGGCTCTTTTTTGTATACATTACTTGAAGGGAAAAATGAAATATAATCATTTGATTCAGACTTAGTCTCACTTTGTGCTGTGCAAACTACCAGTTCAGACATATGGGGCGGAATTTTCCCATCCTGCCTGTCATGGAAATCGCAGCTGGTGGGATACAAGCCATGCAAAGATCCACTGGCTTTGGGTGTGATTTACCGGCCTTGGAGTGAGTGCAGCCAGACAATCCTGCCCATGTTTGCTAACTGTGTAATACCAACTTTTCAGATCCTTAATAAATGAATCTCAATATTTTTGTGTTGATCAATCCCTTATGCATGGTCAGTGCCTTGATATTTATCTTCTAATTAAGCACAAGGCAAAGAAAAACATAACACTCCCATTGAGATTCTCTGACGTTCCAGCATATTTTTCTCAATGGTGGAATCTTCTGGTCCTACCACTAACGCTGGGATTTTTCATTGATTCCACCACATGCAGCTGAGAAATATGCGACAATGATTCACCACTGGCAGGATCAGAAGATCCCACCGGCATGAAGAGCTGTAAGGTTGCAGCCAAATTCCCCTCCAACTCGATTTTCAAGTTGGCTGACAACGCCCCATTGTGGATCGAATCTTAAGCAATGATGAGACAAAGTACAGGAATGAGCTAGAGAATCTGGTGAACTGATGCAATGACAATAATCTCTCCCCCAATATCAACAAAACGAAGAAGATTGTCTTCAACTTCAGGAAGTGTAATGGAGACATAGCCCCATCTACGTCAATGGGGATGAAATAGAAAGGGTCAAGAGCTTTAAGCTTTTAATCCAGATCACCAACCTCTCCTGGTCCCCCATGCCGATACTATAGTTAAGAAAGCCCACCAATGCCTCTTCTTTCTTAGAAGACGAAGGAAATTTAGCACGTCAGCTACAAATCTCACGTACCAACCAATTCAAAAATTGCTTCTTCCTTGCTGCAATCAGACTTTGAATGGACCTACCTTGCATTAATTTGATCTTTCTCTGCACCCTAGCTATGACTGTAATGCTACCTTCTGCATTCTCCTGTTTCCTTCTCTGTAAATGCTAAGTTTTTTCTGTGTAGCATGAAAGAAACAATATTTTTCACTGTATACTAATACATGTGACAATAATAAGTCAAATAAATGAAATCAAAATCAAATCTTTTCTTAGCCTCAGTTCTTAAGTGACGGAATAGGGTCATCGGCCATCTCTTCAAGGAATGGACCTCATCATCCAGGAGATATGCAGCTAACCTTGCCAGAGCTATGAATAGCCTTGATACCTGGAGGTGATTTTTGGACTTATGTAGGAAGTTGATGTCACTATATCCCTGAAGAGCTGGAGTATCATTTGGCTCTGGACATCAGACATCTGGGAAGTAGCTGTGCACTGCCTCTATACTATAGCCACAGGGTAGTGGCATCTATGGCAACCCCTCCCATGTTGGCTTGCATATCTCCTGTTATGGGGTTCTATCTGGAATGCTGCCTGCACTGACCTGGACTTCTCTCCCTAAAAAGCAGGTCCCACCAGTAGATTGCACTATCCCCATTGGATCAGATGCAGTTGACCAGCACTTTGCAAACAATGAAACACTATCTTCTAATCATAAGGAAAACCTTCCAGGTAATCCTGAAATGCTGAAAGTCATGTTTCAACGGCTAAACAATAAAAAGGAAACTCAAGCTGAACTCTATAATCACACAACAATAAAGTTTATTACAGAAAAACTGCCACAGCTCTGCAAGCCTTTTAGCATACCCTTGGGTGAGGAGATGCAAAAACATAATGGGCAACCTCCTGTTTTCCCTAAGAGATGAGCTAAAAATAGCATGGGCAGCATAAAGTCAACTAGACATCTGATGGCCTTAATTGGCCCTTCGAAAGTCAGTAGACACATATTCAATTTGCACGCATGCTCGCTGATCTCGAAATCACATGTGTTTGTGATGACAACAGCAAACACTCTACGTGTCTTCACATGACATTTTATCCAATTCCAGGTTAGGCATGCACCAGGTCCAAACATTTAAAGTTCCACCCAGAATCTCATGATGGATCTCCTAATAAAGAAGATGGATCTCCAGGAAATGGTGAAGCTGGAAGATGGATATCCTCAAATGACACTAAAACTGGAAGATCTGCCTCCCCCCGCCTACTGCTGTGGCGGTCCAGGGTCACTGGTGAGCAACGGAGGCAGGCTGGGGCTTTTTTCAGTTAAGTGCTGACCTCCACACACAACATTGCTCCAAACGTGTTTGGAGAGGGGGACGGGGGAGGGGGAGGCGGTGGAAGGATTCTGCTTGGGCCTTTCTTGGAAGATTTTAGTGAAAACTGGAAGACAGGATTCAATTAGCAGAATGCAATTCAATTTCGTGCTGGCTAACAGAAGGTTTCCGGATCTGCCACAGCAGGCACCAGCATAAGGCCCTGTGGCATATTCATGTTAGAGTAATAGTTTTGAGCTTACCACAAGGCTCCCACTCCCCCAGTCACTCTCACCTGCCATTGATTGAACTCATTGCTGGAAATATTTATGTCTGCATGACAAGACTGGACTTGGGGTGCACTAGCAGTGTGAAGAGCTAGAAATTCCAGTCTTGGTCACAGGGAAGGTACTGAGGCAAAGGGTTGGATTTTCTGACTGTTCCCGCCAGCGGGATTTTTGGCCCCACTGTGGGTTTTCCAGTGGCAGGGGGTGCAAAAGACGGGCATCCTTGTTGAAAGTGGTAGGACCGGAAAATCCCACCTTTGCCACCACAGAACACAGAGGAGTGTGGATAATCACACCATTTTTGCAAGGAACAAATAAACAGATATGCAGAGGAAATAATGTTTTCAAAAGACAACATAAACAAATATTTGACAGGCTTCAGCTGTGATAGGAGCAGCATGGAAATCATGATTCATGTTTCTCTACCTATCCGATGCAAAGCCACTGCATCATCAAGGATTTGCAGCTTATTCATGTTTGATTCTACAGTGATTTTAAACAACCTCATTTGTCAATGCCTGGAGAAATGTGAAAGCCCTCAAGACACTTCTGCCTGACTCAAAAATGCAGAAAAAAACTGAAGCTGCCTCAACTATTCTCAGATCACGACTTTAATGTTATCACATGGAGAATACTTGTTCAAATACAATCATTCAAAATGGGTCAGCTTTATCTTATCAAGGAGTCTTCCTCATATTTTTAATAGATGTGTGGCTACCAGTATTTAAACATAAAGGCTGCAACATCTGGCTCTGCAAATGGTAGTGATAGCAGTGGTAAGGAAACCTAAAACTTCAAAAATGTTCGTCACTACTGTTCTGACTATAAAAGAACAGTGTGAGTGTGCTATGCACATGTTAAAAGCATTCAGAGTGGGCAGATAATGATGTCAAACTGTGTCTAATGATGATTTGCACCTGATTTGCCATTGTGTATTTTACAGATCAGAGTAATGTTGTTAAGTATTTTAAGTTTCAATTAGATCACCTCTCATTCTTTGAAGTTCCAGTGAATATCGGCCCAAATGTTCAAACTTTCTTATAATTATCCTTTCATTCCAGAAATCAGTTCGGTGAACCTTTGCTGCACCCTTTCTCAGGCAAATATATCCTTCTTAGGTAAAGAGACCAAAACTGTACAGATCGTACTCCAGGTGCAGTCTCACCAAGACCTTGTATAATTGCAGTAAGTCTTATGTGCTAATCCCTTTGGAATAAAGCATGATATTTGTTTCTCTAATTGCTTGTGATACCTGCATGTTACTATGATTTATGTACAAGGGCACAAAGATACTTCTGAATACCAACATTTCCCAGTCTGTCACTTTATAGAAGTATTCTGTTTTTCTATTTTTCACATCAAAATATATAACTTCAAAATTCTCCACATTATATTCCATCTGTCATTTTCTTGCCAAATCATTTGACCTGCTATGACACTGGTGTACCTTTTAAAATTTTTTTTTGAAAAATCACATTTTCTACAGCCGTAGCTATGATGTGGAGATACTGGCAGTGGACTGGGGCTGGGCACAGTAAGAAGTCTCACAACACCAGGTTAAAGTCCAATAGGTTTATTTGGTAGCACAAGCTTTTGGAGTGTCGCTTCTTGATGAGTCACTCAGAAGGAGCAGCACTCCCTAAGTTCATGCTTCCAAATAAAGTTGTTGAACTTTTAACCTAATGTTGTGAGACTTCTTACTCTGCAATTGTAAGCAGGCCTTTTTGGTTTCAATATTGCCAACTTGTCTGCTAGACTTATTGCTCTTTTAACGGTTTAAATGAGGTTTTGTTTATTTTTACTTTGAGCCTCAGATACTTTTTGGGATTTGTTTAATGATCCTGTATTGTTAGGAGGATGACTGGGTAGCAGGTCATGTGTTTTGGACAGTTTTTTTCTTCATCGTGAATTCAAAGTTTCATTTTCAGCTTTGGGGCTGCTAGCTGTAATTGCTGGTTTGGTTAGAAGCTGTTCTGGTCATCAAGTGGAAAACACTTTCTCTCGTATTGAAAATTCTGCCAGCTCGCTGGAAGCGAGGCTTCTTGCCTTCCTGGAGTGAAAAATCTACTGTTGGTGGTTCACTAGCTAGTAATTAGAGAGTCTCTCTGGTGTTTTGGGGAGCTGTTCTGACTTGAAGTTTGTGTGTGTGAGTATGTGTGTCTTGCAGGTCTCAAGAGAACTGCAGCATCCAACCAAAGAACTAAGTTCCTGCATTATGTGAGCATTCATATTTGCTGTATTAAATCTGAGACAAGATTTTGTTTCTGGGATTTGTTTGGTTAGAATGGTGTTTAGCTGTTAAGGTTTACACAATATCATGGTTGCATTTGTCTTGTTTGTAAATTATTAAAAGTTATTGCTTATTTTTTTCTATACATGTTAACTATATATATTTAAATTAAACTTTGTTTGATAAAAGCCCCATAATGGGCTAGTTGAATCATATCTGAAGTGAAGCATTTTATGCTTAACTTAGCCAAAAACAAATTGCAAACTTATGATCCAAATGGGATTCATAAAACACTTTGGAGTTTCTGACCTGAATTATAACGTGCTGCTATCCCCATTTAGTCACTTTGCATTCTCCTCCTTAGTTATTTTCCCATTCACTTCACCCATACTGTTACAATTTTTGCTTCCTTCTTCATGGTTCCCTCCATTTCCTACTATATAATTTTAAAACTAGAATGTACACTGTTTAAACTTTCAAATCAAGTCCAATCATATACAAAATGGTTTGGATTCCAGCATTGATCTTTAGGTCATTGCCTACCAATCTGATAACGTCCTTTTCATCACAACTGCTTCCAGTTTCCCAACAAGTTTCCTAATTATGCCATCCATTCAACCCGATTCAGAATAGGTTATAATCTCTTGGGCATCAAATGCCTTATGAAGATCCATATATGAGATATTCCCTGCTGCCATGACTGTGAAGAAGTTTTTTCTGTTTTACAGAGACAGTGAAGATTTCAATGGACAAAAGCATACAGTTAGTAAAAAGATCCCAACATTTTATAATGTCCACCTCAAAACAGTCCTCCCTGTGCATAATATAGTACTTCAAGTTCCGCTATTCAGCTGTCACTATAGTACCTCTAAATGTGGCTCCTAATTTAATTCCCACTGATCGTCATATAATCTGTGAGCCTCCCTGGACCTTAACTAATGCTATCATATTGTCACAGGATTCAGAACAAAGAATTTGCATTTTTAGAGAATCTTTCAGAAATATTAGATGTCCCAAAACACTTTACAGCTAGCAAAATACTTCTAAAGTGTAATCACAGTTGGAATGTAGGAAATGCAGCAACCAATTCACACACAGAAAAGTCTCATGAGAGCAATGAGATTTATGTTGTTGGCAAACTTCCAACTAGAAAGGATAACGGTAACACAGTGAACAATCCACTTTAGATGAGGTGTCTCCATATGGTACACTTTTGCTGATGACTGAAAAGGCCAGTTCTTGAGAATCAGGTACTGCCACAAGTGTTACACATGAAAAGGGGCTAGCTAGGGTAAATGCATGGAGCTATGGAGATAGGGCCTGGGTGGGATTGTGGTCAGTGCAGACCCGATGAGCTGAATGGCCTCCTTTTGCACTGCAGAGTTCTATAATTCTCAGAGTCATTGGTGGTTGTTGTTTTGGACATTGGCACCAGTTGCCAAGCTGTTGCATTGTAGTAGTGCATGCCAGCCCACAGGAGGTGTCACCATTTTTCTCTGTCATCCGCTGGTGACTCCCAGGTGTGATAATCAATGTTGAGAGTCTTCATGACAAGCCTGCAAGCATTTTTGAAGTGGAATTTTGGGCATTTGTTGATTGTCTGGCCCCAACTACCTTACCATGCAGAAGGTTCCTGGATACATAATTGTCTTCTATCCTGTGGACATGTCTGACAAGATAATTTGTTTAATAGGCTGGGTTAAGGGATAAATATTGGCCACAGCACCAAGGATAATACCAAAGAAAAAATGCTGGAAAATCTCAGCAGATCTGACAGCATCTGTAGAAAGAGAAATGGGCTAATGTTTCAAATCCAGATGACCTTTTGTCAAAGTTCACTTTCAGATTTCAGCATCTGCAGTAATTTGCTATTAACCTGGAATAATACCTCCTGCTCTTCATCAAAATAGTTCCATGGGATCTTTTCCTTCGACATGAGCAGACAGGATATTGGTTTAATGTTTCAACTAAAATAAAAATCCCTTTCACTGCAGCATATTAGAATCTCAAATTCACTTTTGTCTGGAAATCTTTGGGGAGGAAATTGCACCCACAACCTTTTGACTCAGTGGTGAAGCGCTGCCACTGAGCTAGAGCCAACAGTTTTTGAGAAGAAGCCTTTCCTTCCTTAATAAGTAGGGCCTACCTGTGAAATAAAGTTCAAAGTTGAACAGACAGTTTAATTCTCCAATGCCAATCTCCTTTTGGTTAGGTACTTCCTGAAGCGAGCATGATATGAGGTGTTCAAGTCTTGATAGAAATTTGCCAGATTAAATAAGGACAAACTACTTTCACAAAAGCAAATTGAGGAATTAAAAAATGCATTGCCTAAAAGGAAGCAGCATCAGCAATCACTTCAAAAAGCAATTGGATAAATACTGAAAACACTTGCAAAAAATTGCTGGGCTATGGAGAAAGAGCAGGGAAGTGGGACAGATTAGAGGACTTTGTCAAAAAGCCAGCACAGGTGCAATGGACTGAATGATTTCCTTCTGTGCTATATCACTCTGCAAATTCTGCTACATGTAACTATTATACAACATGTTATATGAAATGCTTGTCTCATAATTAAGAAAAAATTATTTTATCCTGACATTTTAAGATTTCAATTTTGTGTAATTTCCAGGAAACTAATATGTTTAGGTTACTTTGGGAGGCACAGTAGCACTATTGGTTTACAGATCCAGGACCTGGGTTCGATTCCTGGCTTGGATCACTGCCTGTGTGGAGTTTGCACAATCTCCTCGTGTCTGCGTGGGTTTCCTCCAGGTGCTCTGGCTTCCTCCCACAGTCCAAAGATGTGCAGGTTAGGTTGATTGGCCATGTTAAAAATTATCCCTTAGTATAGTGAGATGCTTGGGTTAGAGGATTGCAAGGTAAATGGCAGATGGACTTCAACACGGATAATTGTGTAGTGGTCCATTTTGGCAGGAATAATGGGATGAAGGAGTACAATATCAAAGGTAGGAGACTTAGCGGTGTTGAAGAGCAGAAGGATCTTGGGCTCCGGGTCCATAGGACTCTTAAAATCGGCCTCACAGGTGGAGGAAGTGGTCAAGAAAGCGTATGGTGTACTGGCTTTCACTAATCGAGGGATTGAGTTTAGGAGTCGGGAGGTAATGATGCAGCTTTATAGGACCCTTGTCAGACCCCACTTGGAGTACTGTCCACAGTTCTGGTCGCCTCACTATAGGAAGGATGTGGAAGCTATTGAAAGAGTGCAGAGGAGATTTACAAGGATGTTGCCTGGATTGGGTGCCTTACGAAGATAGGTTGAGGGAGCTGGGACTCTTCTTCCTGGAGTGACGTAGGTTGAGAGGCAACCTGATACAGGTTTATAATATGTTGAGAGGAATAGATAGGGCGGATTCTCAGAGGCTATTTCCCCGGGCTGAAATGGTCGTTACAAGAGGACACAGATTTAAGGTGCAGGGAAGCAAATACAGAGGGGATGTTAGGGGTAAGTTTTTCACTCAGAGGGTGGTGAGTGAATGGAATTGGCTGCCGTCGGTGGTAGTAGAGGTGAACTCGCTAGGGTCTTTTAAGAGATTTCTGGATGAGTATATGGGAACTAATGGGATAGGGGGTTATAGATAGGTCTGTGGCTTGGTAGGTATAGATGTGATCGGTGCAACTCGTGGGCCAAAGGGCCTGTTTGTGCTGTAGTGTTCTATGTTCTAAATATGTAAGAATATGGGGGTAGGGCCTGGATGGGATTGCGGTCGGTGCAGACTCAATGTGCCAAATGCCCTCCTTCTGCACTGTATGGTTCTATGATTCTAAAAAAAAATTTTGAAAGTATCTTTGGGGAACGAGTGTAAGTATTCCTAATGCTGATTTGAAAGAGCTATATAATTAGTCCCAAACTTTTGTTGTCAATTATTAGTGGAGTATTTAACACAAGCTGGCTAGATGGCTTGCGTGCAATTCAAAATAACAACAACAGGTGTTCAATTTGCTTTCCTTCTGAGATAGACTTAGGTTCACTTCTTTGGCTTGCCCTGAAAATGTAAATCAATGGGGAACCATCACAATTGTCAAAGAAACAACTCAGGATCAGACATCAACAAACATTGAGCCAAGACCTGCCTTTGGGCAGGGCACATATCACTCTTCAACTAAATTAGTACATAGGATAGACAAGTAGTCTATCCACTTAGTTCCTATGAGCATCCAGAAGGTTTTTGATAACATGGCTTTTAAGAGACTGAATAAAACTAAAGTCATGGACCTTAAGGGAAATTATTGACCTGGCTCGAGACAGAAGACAGAAAGTGGATAATTGGCACATATTTGAACAGGAAGGAAGTAACTCGTGTTGCCCACATGGAACTCAACTAGTTCCATATTATTAGTTACTAATATTTATTAGTAACTTAGATCACACAACAGTGAGCCACATGTCCAAGTTTGACAATGAAATGAAGACTGGTGCCATATAAGCAGTGCAGACAGGAGTACAAAATTACAAAGATTAAGTGAGTGGGCAGATGGATTTCAACATAGTTAAGCGTGACATTATCTCTTTTAGAACATAGAAACAAAATAGATGATTACAGTGGTATTAAATGCTGAAAAGCAAGGAACAGTGTAGATGCAGAGAGATTTAGAGCTTCTGAACACAAATATATAAATTGTGGTAGTCAGATATATAAAAAAATGAACAGGATGAAAAGTTACATGTCAAAGTTTTTCACTTTGCAATCATCAAGGCACTTTGATGACTAATCACTATGAGGGGAAAAAAAAACAATTTAAACTATATGAGAAGAGAGTGCTGATTCGTTGGCAAACAGACTGTGATTGGTTGAGACATTGCCATGGAGAATGCATCAAATGATGGTGACTGACAGTTAACTACCAAGCATTGTTTGAAATTTAATCTGAGCAGCTTGACCCTGATTTGACAATGTCATCAGATGTCA
Source organism: Sphyrna mokarran (assembly GCA_024679065.1). Taxonomy (NCBI): domain Eukaryota; kingdom Metazoa; phylum Chordata; class Chondrichthyes; order Carcharhiniformes; family Carcharhinidae; genus Sphyrna; species Sphyrna mokarran. The sequence goes on along the minus strand of JAGIQG010000002.1, from coordinate 58,134,002 downwards.
TTCCACAGTTGGATAACATTGCTAAATAATCCTCAGTGTTCTGAGAAGTATACTGACAACCAATTTAATATTGTCAGTCGGGCTCCCAACATGGCATATTTGCATATACCGGAAGCTACATGTATTAATACTGCTCTTTATACACTGAAAAAACATTGCAGTATGTCATGCCGATGGATCACAGCCCCAAATTATTCACATCTTTTTATTTAAAGACACACAAGCAAAAATTGGCTGAGACTGCAAATAAATGGGCAATAAATACTGATCACCCAGCAATGCCATGAATAAATATTAAAATAAACAATTGCTAGAATTCCTATGTGGATTATATCAATCCCAAGAGAGACCGTGGAATGTTGCACCTGGAAGGGTGAAGGAATTTTACAGAGACACTACAAGAAAGAGATGCAATACGCAGACAGAACTGTGATCTCATATGGCGATAATGCAAGTTTATTACTATGTCAGCACAAAATATTTCCTATGAGTTATATATCAGAGAAGTTTGTGCTTTTCCCCTTCTAGGAAGATACAGGAACAGGGGTTTAAAACCTAATTGTAATCCTGATCTCTGCATGCTAGTCTGGTGTTCTAGTTCTACTGTGTGCTATGAAGATCACAGCTGAAGAACATCCACTAGGTACCCCTGCAATGCCAGGTGAAGCCTTTCTTTCTCTGAATGCTGGAAGCAAGTCAGCAAAACCCCAATTGAAAAGGAAGCAGGAAAAATCTTTTCAGTTAGCCTGCAAAACAAAAAATCTGCAACCCAATTGCTCAACTGGGAAGGCCAGCACTACAGAATCACCCAAGTGAATGGCCACAAAAGGTTCACCACCTACTCCTCATGGACAAGAATAAGGCTGATTTGTATAGAATTTTTAACTCTTATTTTTGGACTCACTTCTCATTTCTAATCTGTGTACATGTATGCCACATATTATTATTTTATTCTTATGTTTTAGTGACTGATCAGGCTTACTTAATAGAACATAGAACATTACAGCGCAGAACAGGCCCTTCGGCCTTCGATGTTGCGCCGACCAATTATGAAAAAAGCAATGCCCCTCCAAACTAAACCATTCCCTTCTCTTCCATATACTTATCAACTAACCTCTTAAACGCCACCAAACTTGGCGCATCTACAACTGCCGCAGGCAGAGCATTCCACTCCCTAACCACCCTTTGGGTAAAGAACCTACCTCTGATATCCGTCCTATAACTACCACCCCTTAATTTAAAGCTATGTCCCCTCGTGCTAGCTTTCTCCATCCTAGGAAAAAGGCTATCACTGTCCAACTCATTCTTTCTTTACTTAAGGTAAAGAAAGAATGAGTTGGTTAAATTGGCTCCTTCTAAAACATAAATATATTTAGACCGGGAAAAGTAATCCACAAGGGAAAGGATCCTTTTTAACTTAACCTTGTTATGACCAACCAAAGGTTAAATAATGAAGGGAGATCCAATTCATTCCTCCTTACCCGGAAACATAAATTGGGGGATCTTGCCTGGGGACCAGTGGTAGCAGCCTATTTCAGCTAAACAAAACAAGTGACAACCATTTGCTGACTTATTCTCCAGAGCAATATCTTGATTAATCAGGATCAAACTGCCAGGAAACACTTCTTCACACAAAGGGTGGTTGATATACAGAACTCTCTCCCTGAAGAGCTCAATATGCTTGCTGAATTAAGTTTTTGGATCCAAGAATAATGTCCTAATTATAAAGTTCCAAATTTATTTTAGTCATAAGTAAGCTTATATTAACAGTGCAATGAAGCTATTGTTAAAATCCCCGAGTCGCCACACTCTGGTGCCTGTTCAGTATACTGAGGAAGAATTTAGCATGCCCAATGCACCTAATCAGCACGTCTTAAGGACCATGGGAGGAAACTGGAGCACCTGCCAGAAACCCACACAGACGTGGAGAAAACGTGCAAGCTCCGCACAGACAGTGACGCAAGCCAGGAACTGAGCTTGGGTTCCTGGCGCTGTGAGGCATCGGTGCTAACTATTGTTCCACCATGGTGGGGTTGTTAGGGGTTGTGGGTTTTAAACAACAAGAGAATATGTGGTTGGCAATTATAGATTCAAACTAACAATAAATTTATTCTCCGACTGCTTGCCTGCACAGATTACAAACTGAAACTGAAAGCAAGAGCCTCTAAAATACCTGTGATATTGCCATCAAATCATATAACATGCTCTTAAAGCAATCATGCAACTACTTGAATATATTACACCAAGTTTTATAGATTTTTGTTAACTTTGGACAACATTTCCCAAACTGATTTCTGTGGAATCTGAGGATGCCACGGAACTCATCCCAGGGCTCTGGCCGATTTAAATTTGAAAAAAAAACGATCATGCCACCTTCTCCAATTAGCATCCTATGCACTGGGAAACTGGTCTCTGATTGAATGAGATGGAAATAACAGCAAAAATCAGTATTGAAACTTATAATGGTGATGATGAAGGTGACCAGATGGAGGGAGAGAGGCCACAGCCATAGGGTTGGAGTGACACTGACTATGGGGCTGATGTGAGCTAACTTCGTGGCTGAGGTGCGGCTAATTTGGGAAGAGGAGCGCGGCTGACTCAGATAAATAGAGAAAGGGAAGAGAGTGTGTGTGTGCACGTGCATGTGTGTATGCGCACGAGAGAGAGGTGTGTGTGTGAGAGAAATCATTTTGTGTGTCTGTATGAGAGAAAGAAAGATTGAAGTTTGTGTATGATTGCATTTTTGTTTGAGAGAGCCTACATGCATGTGTAAATTAAAAAAAGACAAAAGGAAGATACGATTTACATCTTTGTTGAACGAGAGGACTTTTTAATGATAATAAGTGCACATCAGAAAACATTTTAAAAACATTTTTGGATTTGTGTACCTAATGCAACTCTTCAACATGATAAGAATGTTACTTAGGGGTTGTGTCAGTACTTTTGGGAGGTCAAAAGGGTTTAGTGCTGGAAACGTTTGGTAAACCCTGATTTAGGGTAAAAATAATATGGAGCCAAGTTAGCTGGATGAATTTAAAATATAGATCAATCATGATTTAATTGAATGCTGAACAGCCTCAAGGAGCTGAAATAACTTATCCTGTAATGTTCCCTCTGGTGCCCTTACTCTCAGTCTGTATTTTGAATGACTCTCACATTGGCCTCACTATTTTCTTGTCTGGCAGATAATTATAGATATGTATTATTCTTTGCATGAGGTTACTTTTGATAACAGTTCAATTTACTCTTTTCAAAATTGTATCTTTAAAGAGCATAATGTGGTTACTTTAATATTTTCCAAACATCAATGAAAACCCACCCTCTCCTCCCAACCAGCTTCTTTCCAGACAGTAAAAATTGAAGTTTCCAAAGCTTTTTTGAGAGGGGCGAGTGGGGTGGTGGGGAGAGAGAATAGTATGTGCGTACTGTGGATTTTAGTGACACTACACAGACTACATCGATTTGCTGGGGACAGCAACACTACGGGCGGAGAATGCACAGCCTGCAATGATATCAATAACGAAAGCTGTGCAGGTATCAACCCATAGCCCTGCCAAATGGATTTCTCTCCCATGTTAGATAATGTTCAATTTGCCTGTTAATATACAAACTACTGATAGACAACACTGGCTATTTTAGTCAGTAATTGCTACTTAGAAATCTAAACACTAACTTATTGGTGACAAACATAACATGGACAAGAGGTTTGACTTGGAGCGGGGAGGGGACTCAAGTCCTGGAAAAATGCAAGCACATCAGCAAACTGGCTGTAGCCACCAACTTCCACGCTTAACTCCAACACGTGGCTGTGCGCTACAACCCTCTCAGCAGAAGTGGACCGTCAATTTCAAGTTATTAATCATTTACTTAAAGTGAAATTTTCATAATTTTCAAGTGATCTGCAGGTTCATGTGTTTCATAGCGTTCCTCAAACTCTCCAGTGAAGGTAAGGTGAGAACACAGTGACAACAGAGCACTGAGGACATGACAAGTAAATATGTCTATTAGCATTGACACAGTTCCTTGACTGTCAGCCTGGAAACCTACATTCACTGTACATAAGTTGAGAGGTTACTTTTACAACTTTGGAGACGTGATATATACAACTGGAGGTCTGTACACCTCATCTACATTTTGGAATTCTCATCTATCAGATTGAAATTTCTGCTGTGTCACTTTGGATTTCAGGTGACCAGCATCATCACAAACAAAATAACATAAAATTGTTATAAAGGGACACCCTGAAAAAATCAAGGCAATCAGACAGAGTCAACATAGCTTTACAAAAGAAAAGTAATATTAACCAGTTTATTGGAATGCTCTGAAGGAGTCACATGTAATGTGGCTAAAAGAGAACTATTGGATGTACTGCACTTAGATTTCTGGAAGGCATGTGATAGAGTGCCACATCAAAGGTTATTGTGTGACATAAAAGCTCATGGTGTAAGGAATTAATATATTGACATGGATTGAAGGTTGGCTAGTTAACAGGAAACAGTTGGCATAAATAGTCTTTTTCTCTCTGCCAGTATGTGACAAGTGATGTGCCTCAGGAATCAAAAGTGTGGTCTCAACTTTTTAACAATTTCCATAAATGGCTTAATGAAGGGACTGCAGGTGTAGTGGTTAAATTTGCTGATGACATAAAAATGGATAGGAAAGTACAACTGTGAAGATGACTCAAGAAAAATACAAAGTATAGATGGATTCAGTGAATGGGCAAAAATCTGGCACATGGAATATAACATAGGCATCTGTGAAATTGTAAATTTTGACAAGAGTAATGAAAAAGCGCATTATCTAAATTATGAGAGGTTACAGAGTTCTGAGATGCAGAAGGATTTGGGTGTCCTAGTGCATGAATAACAAAATATCAGCGTACAGGTATAGCAAATAATTAGGAAAGTTAAGAGAATGTTATTAATTACAGATGTAGGGAGATTACACTTCAGTTATATCAGGCATTGGCAAGACCACATCTGGAGTATTGTGTATTGTCAAATGTGGAATGGCTGTTTCCTCTTTTCAGAGAGTTTAGAACTAAAGGTCATTATTTAGAAAACATGTCGTTCATTTAAAATGGGAATGGGGAGAATTTTTCTGAGGCTCATGAATTGCTGGAACTCTTTCCTCTTCAGGCAATGGAAGTAGAATCTTGAACATTTTTAAGGCAGAGTAAGATAGATTCTTGATTAACAAGAAGTGAAAGGTTATCAGTTCAGCTAGGAAATTATTGAATGATGGAGCAAGCTTGAAGGGATGAGTTGCCTACTCTTGCTCCTAATTCATATGTTCATATCTTTTCCTTTAACAATGACTTCATTTCAATATTTGCCTTCTACAAATTGAGGCTTGGTCAAATGTCACACATGAAACTACATCAATATAGACTATAAACTGTCTTTCTTTGTTCAACATATCTGTCAAAGTGATGGGAGAATCCATCAATTTAAGATGCTATTCAACACAAGACTGATCATTTTGGACTCTTGATAAAAAGAGTTAAGTCTTTCGGTCAATGATGTATGCCATGCCTCAGGGAAAAGAAAGCTAAATTGCCACTTTTTGAAATAAGAATGTCTATGGCAGGTCCATGTTGGAAGATAAAGTAAACTGTCACCTGCGGTGATTATGCATTTGAGCATAATAGATAATGTTTTATCAGAAATGGGATCTTTATCCTTAAATAGCTTCTATGGGAAATTATTTCATTTTGAATCTTGGAAAGAATGCTGTTTAATTTTAATTTAGAATATATCCACGAGCTTTTACTTCCAAGGAAATTTCAGTTCAATGATACAGAACTGATCGTACAGTACTAAAGCTGCCTGGATGTAATTGTATTTCCCATAAAAGAATGGCAAGTAAAATCTAGATTGACCTATTGATACATGATCAACTGGCACTTGTACAAAAGTTGTTTAATGCTAACCACCTCCTTTCATCAAAAGGGAGTGAAAGATTAATGCAGAGATCCTCCTTTATATTGACTTTCATTCTCAAGCGAGCAAAGTTTCTTTTTTTTTTGGATTTGGTGTGATTGCTTGAGTTATTGGATCACTATGGTTTTCTCGTAAAAGCAAAGTTTATAACGAACTGGAAGCCACGTAACCAAACAAAACAAAGGAAGGGGTAAATGCTTAAATATCTGCAATTTCAAATGACAAACTCCTGTGCAATAAAAGTGTGGAGACGTTCATCGTGTGTTTCTCTTTATTCTGAGACAGATTTATATCCATATTGTATAAGGCAGCCAAACTAAAATTACTTCTTTGACGTCTATTTTCCAATCTGAACATTTTCAGTTGCCTTGTCCATCTTTCCCTTTCCAGCTCTGATTAGTGTGTCTAACACAAACAGGCCATATTCTGACCAGATCCAATAGAGCTGAAATTCAGGCAGTTGGCTTAGATGCTCATTATTCTATCCAGATAAGTTAAAATCAGGGCTTTTGTTCTCTGATGAGTGTGTCGTGTGTATTGGTGGCTGTACCTTCAGCCATTTCAGCCTCAACCTCTACTTCACTAATTCTATTTGCCTCCCCATCTCCCGTTCCTCTTTTGGACTAACCCACCTTTAAATCCCACGTTTCTCCAAGCTTTCAGTTGTGCTTCCTACTTCCCTTTTGTTTCAACTTCTGCCTATTCCTAATTCTTTTGTGAAATGCTTTCAGGTTTGTTCTTTGTCAGAAGTGGGACAGCATGGTGGCACAGTGGTTAGTACAGCTGCCTCACAACCCCAGGGATCTGGGTTTGATTCCAGCTTGGATCACTGTGTGGAGTGTGCACATTTTTCCCATGTCTGTGTGGGTTTCCTCTGGGTGTTCTGGTTTCCTCCCACACTCCAAAGACGTGCAGGATGGGTTGATTGACCAAGCTAAATTGTTCGTTAGAGTCCTAGGATACATAGGTTACAGGGATTAACAGGGTAAATATGTGGGATTGTTAGTGCAGACTTGATGGGCCAAATGGCCTCCTTCTGCACTGTAAGATTTCTAAGTGTTACATGTATGGCCCAACAAGGAAGGAAACATTAGTGATTCTAATTCTGGAGAATGAGGTGGGTCAGATAGATCCAGTGCCAGTAATGGAATATGTAGGAAACAATGATTGTTGCAACATAGGATTTAGCTATGGAGAAGGATATGGAATAACTTAAAGTAAAATTGCTTATTGGTAGGAGAGCAAATTTCAGTGTGTGAGAAATGATCTGGCTCAGATAAATAGGCATCAAAGACTGGCAGGCAAAATTGTAATATCAATGCCTTTAAAGAGCAAATATTGTGTCTATGATAGACTTTCATTCCAAGCAGTGGGAAAAACAGAAAACACAGCCAATGTTTCCTGGGAACAGAGTAGGATGAAGCAGACAAAAGGCATAAAAGACAGGTGTCAGATTGAAAACACATGAGAACCAGGTTTACTATACAAAGTTTGAGAGGAAGTGTATAAAGAGGCAGGAAAGGCAAAGTGTGTGTTTTGGAAGAGACTGGCAGCTGGCATCAAAGGAAATCCAAATAATTTTTGCACGTATATAAATACTAAATGGTTAGTGGGATAGGACTGGTTAGGACCAGAAGGATGAATTGTGGAAGGAGGAAGAAGCTGAAATAATACGTGAGTGCACTGCATCTGTCTTCACTGTAGAAGTAGTTGCCAAAGTCAGAGTGAAAGAGGAGGTCAATACTCAGGTGGCACAATAGTTTGCACTGCCGTCTCACACCACCAAGGACTCGGATTCAATTTTGGCCTTGGATAATCATCGGTATGGAGTTTTCACATTCTCCTCATGAATGTGTAGGTTTTTGTAGGTTAGATAAATGGGTCAAGGTAAATTCCCCATTAGCATCATAAAATGTACAGCAGAGGGGAAATAAGTGGTGTTGTGGGAAAAGGCTTGCATGGGATGATCTGCTGAAGAGTTAGTACAGACTCGATGGGCTGAGTGGCCTCTTTTGCACTGTAGGATTCCATGATTCTAGATGGGGTAATAAATGTTAAGGAGGTATTAGAAAGATTGATATAAATCAATTTTCTTTTCTTCATGCTTTCACAGGCTGTGTGCCACAAGCAAGGCCAGCATTTGTTGCCCCTCCTTAATTGCCCTTGAACCGAGTGGTTTGCTGAGCTACTTCAAAGGCAGTCTGGAGTCATACATCAGCCAGACAAGGTAAGGATGGTAGATTTCCCTTCCTATAAGGACATTTGTGAATCAGATTGATACTTACAATGATGATAATTTCATGGTCACTATAATTGAGATTAGGTTTCAATTCAAGATTTATAGAGTCATAGAGGTTTATAGCATATTAACTGAATTCAAATTGCATCAGCTGCCATAATGGGATTTGAACCCGTTCCACAGAGCATAGCCTGGCCACTAGATTACTAAATAGTGCAGGTTTGATTGTCATTCCACCTAAGGTGGACTTTGGACCCATCGCCTTGCCTTACAATGGTAAACCATCTCTGACAAAAATGTCCAGAAAAGGCTCAAGATGAACCATCAGTAGATGACATTCAGAGTGAATCACCTCACACTTCCCATGTTAGACTCCTGCTTGTGGCCCACTTTCTTGGCCTTTCTGTATCTCATTGTGTCCTGCTCAGAGTTTGCATTTTCACTAGTTTTTTTTTTTTACTATCAACAAACTTAGATACAGACTCTCTGTCTAAATCATGAATACAGACTGTAAATAACTGAAGCCCCAGTACAGATCCTGTGGCACTTCACCAGTCAGTCTTTCACTTGACAATGATGAAAAAAAAAACAAAGTACAAAACATGAACAGGCCTATAGCCCTCTAAGCCTGTGCCAATCATGATGCCCGAACTAAATTTAAAAAAACCTTCTGCCCTTGCTTTGTCTGTTTCCTTCTATTCCCTCTCTGGTCATATACGCATCCAGATGCATCTTAAATATTGCTAATATGTGTGCTTCTATCACCACCTCTGGCAGTGCATTCCAGGCCCCCACCACACACTGTGAAAACCTTCCCCTCTCAAATTGAACCTGTGCCCCCTTGTAATTGACACTTCCACCCTTGCAAAAAGCCTTAATGTTAGAACGTTGGAAAAAGCCTCATAAAACAATGTTAAATGTATCCCCGACTCTCCACTTCCTTTTCATTAACCAATCCTTTATCGATGCTAATATAAACCCTAAACTCTTATCCAATCTTGAGTTGTCTTTTGTGTGGCTGTGTCTCCTTGTGGATTTTCAAGAATACCACATTTACTGGTGCCCTTTATCTACTCTACGAGTTACATTTTCAAAATGTTCTAATAAATTTGACAAGGTTTCCTTTTAAAACTATTTAGTCTTATGCTATTCATATTATTTTTAAAGTACATTAAGACTTGCTTAATAATAGATTTTCTAATGAATGTTGCTAGATTAAATGGCCTGCAGCTTGCAGGCAGGCTCCTTTTACCTCATTCATGTTTTGCAAAAGCAGGTGTAAACCTCAGTGGCAGTACACCATGCCAGCTAGTGTGGGATTCAAATGTGTGTGCGCTAGGAGGGCTGGGAGAACAAGATGAGATGGCAAGGGAGCCTTTAATTATTTTACAATTTGTTGAAATAAGGTTCTCTACCTTTCTTATAAAATGCCTTTTGGAAATCTAAGTGCATCACATCTAGAGCTTCCCGTTTATTCATCTTGCTTTTACTTGCTGAAAAAGCACAAGTTCCCTTTCACAAAGCCATCTTGATTGTGCCTGATCACATTATAACTTAGCTGTCAAAATTCTTTCATTCTCATTGGAGGAAGAATTGAGAACTGAGAACACCTTTTTTTAGAAAGTGAAATGGCAAAAGAACAAATGGTGGCACGAGAAAAGCTTCACTGCGCTGAGTGGTTAAGGTCTGAAATGCGCTGCTTGAGAGGGAGCTATAAACAGATTCAATTGTAGCTTTCAAAAGATGACTGAATAAGTCCCTGAAGAGAAAAACATCACAGGGCTACGGGAAAAGAATGGAAGTGAGACTAGCTGAGTTGATGTTGCTGGAAGCTCTCAAGGCACAGCAGGCTGATTGCCTTCCTTCTGCGCTAGCCAACATATGATTCTATAAACTACTATATTTATTTCCATCCATTCTGCTGGTTCTAGTTTCATGATTAACTTATTTCCAGTGTTTTTTTTGTTTCCAAGCTGTCCATAAAATCAGAATTGTTACACTTCAGCATGGTAGCACTGCGGTTAGCATTGCTGCTTACAACTCCAGTGTCCTGGATTACTTTCTCTTTGTGTCTGCATGGGTTTCCTCTGGGTGCTCCAGTTTCCTCCCATAGTCCAAAGATGGGTTAGGTTGATTGGCTATGCTAAAATTGCCCCTTCATGTCCTGAGATTCGTAGGTTAAAGGGATTAGCAGGTAAACGTGTAGGGATATGGGGGTAGGATCTAGATGAGATGTGGTCAGTGCAAACGTGATGGGCCAGATGGCCTCTTTCTGAATTGTAGGGTTTTTACGATACAATCCATTTCAGGACAAACCATTATAAACTCTTAACAGGAAACATGATGGGGGAATCTTACCAAAAAATGGCAGAAATGTTGTTTATGGCAAGAAAACCACCATGTCTCTCTCCAAAGAAACACACTGGTTTTCTCTCCAGATTATGACATACTGTCAAATGAAATCAAGGGGGAGTTTCATGCTGTCACATGGGGTGCAGAACCTCAACACACTAGCAAAACCCAGCAGGATAAAGATCAGGGTACCATTTTTAAAGGGCGCCTCAATCAGAATATATATAATCAACCCACTATGGAGGTCTCAAGGGCTTCCCTTGCCAACCCCAATCAGAGTCAGCACTTCTCTTTCCAATCCTCTCTTGCCCCTGATCATTAGCCTTCCCCCCACTGACCCCACCATGCCTGCCCTCATCCCCAATCATTGAGGACGTCACTGACGAGGGTTGGGGAAGATCCAAAATCATAATCCCGCCAGTGAGATCTATAAATATTGGATCTTGAGCCCTGCTGGCATTCACATAAACCATGAATATGGGTTCAAGTTTGCCCTTGTTTTGTTACACTGTATAATATTCCAATTATAACAAACTGTTTCTCTCATGCTGCACAGAACAATGACAAATCCACACAGATATTATATACTCACACAGTTCAGATGCTTTCAGTGCACCAAGTGAACATTTTTCTACATCTTGCTATGATTTTTCATATATTGCAGTGATTTTATCAGGAGCCAGATTTTCAGTTCAGAGATAAAAATCAAAAGATAGAACTAATCCCACCATCACAGCCCTGCATCTGTTGCTGGGCTGCCAGAAATGCCATGTCCCTGCTTCAAGTCCCAACTTTATGCAAGATTGGGAGGCGAGTACTGAATTGAGAGACAAACCATCAAAATTGATGTCTGCTTAAAACTTGGTTCTCTATGGAGTCATATTCTTGCTTTTCCCCGCCTTCCCTGCTGATTTTCCTCAACATCAACTTGCTTCCAACTCATAAGACTTTAAAACTCTTTGAACGAATGTTTAAAAAGTTTCCTAGCCTACTATCCCATTTTATGCCTCTGATAACTTGGTGGGGTTGCAGGTGATTTCCAAAGTCCACCTGGTGATGAAATTCCAACATCATCTATAATCTTCTACCTTTCAATAGGTGTGTGCAGGTTTGCTGCCCTACATCCTTTCCTGTCCATTGCAAAATGACCACTGGTGGAAACTGAGGCTGGACTTGTGACGCTCAAATGGCCTCCATTTGGTCTCATTTCAGTACTGCAAAATCTGATCTGGCCTCTTGTGTTTGAGTTGTTCAATGATTTGCCTTTTATATTATTTAAAGTTCTACCATGATCTGAATAACCATTCAAATCATTTAATGGCTGTGCTTCTTTGTTCCTTGGGAAAGTTCTGAAAAACTACACCGTATATTGTTAAAGAAGTCTTAACAATTATAATATGATCAGAAAAAGTCAACATGGTTTTATCAAAGGAAATTTCTGTTTGACAAATATATTTGATGTTTTTTGAGGACGTAACTAGCCAGGTAGATAATAGGACCAGACAACAGTCAATTTAGATATTCAAAAGGTATTTGATAAGATGCCTTACAAAAGGTTGATACAGAAGGGAAGGGCTCACAGAATCCGGGCAATATATTTGAATGGTTTGTGGGCAGGAAGCAAAGTTTTAAAGTTTAGTGTCACAAGTAGACTTACAATAACACTGTAATGAAGTTACTGTGAAAATCTCCTACTGGCTGCACTCTGGCGCCTGTTCAGGTATACTTAGGGAGAATTTAGCATAGTCAATACACCTAACTAGCACATCTTTCGGGCTCAGATTGAACTTGGCAGTTTCAAATTGACAGGCTGTAATTAGTAGAGTGCCACTGAGCCTCAGCTATTTACAATTTGTGTTAGAATTGGACAAAAAGACATATGCATCTAAGTTTGCTGATGATATAAAACTAGGTGAAATGCATGATATAAGGAGGGCACAAGGGTGCTGCAGCAAGACATAGACAAGTTAACTGAAAGGGCCTCAAGGTGGGGGATGGAATATAATATGGATAAGTGAGAAATTATTCATTTTGGCATCAAGAATAGAAAAGCAAAATATTTTAAAAAGGTATAAAACGTGTAAATGTTGACGTGGAAAGAGGTTTGGATTTACCAGCACAAAGATTCATTAGGTTAGTTCCTGGGATAACAGACTGTTTAAATTGGGTCTGTATTCACTGGCGTTTAGAAGAATGAGAGATATACATGATTCTGAAGGGGATTGACAGGGTAGAAAACAAAAGGTTGTTTCTCCAAGCTGGGAAATTTAGAAATAAGGTGGCACAGTCTCAGGATAAGGGGTCATTCATTGAAACCCGAGATGGGAAGACATTTCTTCACATGAAGACAGTTAAACTTTGGAATTGTCCAGTACAGAAGCTTGAGAATATCCATAGATGGAACAAACAGATTTTTGGGATGGGATTCTCTGACCTCGTCATTCCCAACCTCCTGTTAGAGAGCATGGAGAATGTGCCGTACAGCCAAAACTCCATCCATTGCAGCAGCACCAGAGATTCCCAGTTTCGATGAGGTTGGAGGTTTTTGATAAGATATTATACATCCACATAGTTCAGAATGTTTTCAGTGCATTCTACATCCTGCTCTGATTTTTCATATATTGTAGTGATTTGATCTGGAGCCAAATTTTCAGTTCAGAGATAGAAAATCAAAAGATAAAACTAATCACACCAGCACAGCTCTGCCTCTGTTGCTAGGCTGCTGCAAATGCCATTTTCCTGGTTGAAGTCCCAACTTTATGCTAGGATTTGGAGGTGAGTACTTGATCTCAGGGAATCAAGGGTTTTGGGGAATGGGTGAACTTGAGGCACGAGGTCAGACATGATAGTATTGAATAGTGGAGTAGGCTTAAGGGACCGTATGAGCTTTTCTTGCTCCCATTTCTTATGGGACCAATAAGAAGTCTCACAACACCAGATTAAAGTCCAACAGATTTATTGATATCATGAGCTTTTGGGCTGCTGCTTCTTCATCAAGTGAGACTCACCTGATTCTAGACCACAGCATCATTTTGAACTCATTACACCTTGTTCAATTGGGTTAAAATGAAGTGCTGATAAATGATTAATTAGATTCTTTGAAGCTGTTAAAAACATTTTTTAAAGGGACGTTTTATCAGAACAGTTAACTTCCACTTTCACTCCACAGTTGTTCATTTTGTTTGCTTGGGTCCCAGAATGCGCTGTTTCTCTTGCTGTCCCATTAACAAATCATTCAATAACTTTTGTGGTAAAAGTTTTTGAACCAAAGAGTGCAGAGTTTAATAGCCATGAGAAATTGATACACTGATGTAAGAAAACCTGGCCCACAGTCCACCAGTGGAAGAGTCACACCAAAGGATTTTTTATATTCCCAAATAAGGCAAAAATATAAATATGTGACACAAATGTAGTTTGCAGTAAAAGAGCCAGCAGCTTGCATTTCTTTTAATGGGAGCTCTTGTACCTCAGAATTAATCAAGCAAAATCTATGGCACTGCCTCAATTATATTTTTAATGTTGCAATGGTACATACTGTGGATGTCTTTATCAATTGAAGCTCCATCAGTTTGAAACCTAAAAGCTTTTCTAAAGAATAATTTGAGGAATAATTTGGGGCACTGCATTTGTTGCCCATTCCTAATTGCCCTTGAACTATATGGTTTGCTAGGCCATTTTAGAAGAGTAGTTAAGAAAGAATAAAAGAACAAAAGATAATTACAGAACAGGCTTTTTGGCCCTTCAAGCCTATGTCGATTATGATGCCCTAACTACACTAAAAAAACCTTCTGCCTTAACTTGGTCTGTATCTCTCTATTCCCTCCCTATTCATGTACCCATCTAGGTGCCTCTTAATGTTGCAAATGTGCCTACTTCTAACACTTCTTCTGGCACTGTGTTCCAGACACCCACTACTCTGCGCATGAAAAACATTTCCCACACATCTCCTTTAAACCTTTCCCCTCTTACCTTTAACCTGTGCCCTCTTGGAAGTAACACTTCCTCTTTTGGAAAAAGCCTCTGACTATCCACGCTATCTATGCCTCTCAGTTTTGTAGGCCACTAACAGATCTCTCATCAGCCTCCGTCTTTCAAGTGAAAACAATCCTAGTTTATTCAATCCCTCCCCATATCCAACATCCTTGAGACCAAGCAACATTCTGGTGAACCTTCTTTGTGCAGTCAGTAGTCTCACAACACCAGGTTAAAGTCTAACAGGTTTATCTGATAGCACAAGCTTTCAGAGCATTGGTCCTTCATCGGATGAGTCACTCACTTGATGAAGGAGCAATGCTCCAAAAGCTCATGCTATCAAATAAACCTGTTGGACTTTAACCTGGGTATTGAGAGACTACTGACTGCGCTTATCCCAGTGCAATGTCAGCAACTCATGGCTACCACCTTTTATGCACTCTCTCCAATGCTTCCATGTCCTTCTGGTAGTGTGATGACCAGAACTGCATGCAATACTCCAAATGGGGCTTAACCAAGCATTTATATAGATGAAACACGATTTCCCAACTCTTGCATTCAATGCCCCACTAATGAAGACAAACATGCAACATGGCCTTCTTGGTCACTTATGTTGCCACCTTTAATAAACTGTGGACTGGCACATCCAAATTTCTCTGTATATTAATGTTCTGAAGGATTCTACCATTTATAGTATAATCACACCTAAATTTGATCCTCCAAAACGCATCACCATGCATTTGTCCAGGTTAAACCCCATCTGCCATTTCTGTGCCCAAGTCTCCAATCTATCTATAGCCTGTTGTATGCTTTAACAATCCCCAGCACCATCAGCAACTCCAACACACCTTTGTGTCATCTGCAAACTTAATAATCAGATCACCCACATTTTCCTCCAGGTCATTTATATATATATATATACACACACTACAGCAGCCCTAACACTGATCCATTTGGAAAACCACTAGCTACAGACCTCCATTCTTAAAAACACTCTTCCACTGCTACTCTCAGACTTCTATAACCAAGATAATTCTTCTGCATCCAGCTAGACTGCCCATCCCAAATCCAATGCAATTTCAGTTTTTGCACCAGTCTACCATGTGGGATCTTGTCAAGAGGCAATCACATTGCTGCTTTGGGTCTGGAGTCATACGTAAGCTAGACCAAGGGCAGCGGATTGTAGTAAACCAGATGAGTTTTATGATATGATGATAGTTTCATGGTCACCATTTTTCAGGCTAGTTTTCAATTCTAGGTTGGTTAGCTGAATTTAAATTGCATCAGCTGCCTTGTGGGATTTGAACCTGTATCCTTTGAGCATCTGTCTTGGCCTCTGGATTACTAGTCCCTTGTATAGCACCATAGTCACTAGTATACCACCATATTCCCTTTAAAAAAAAAAAGCACATTTTGATGTGTTATCCTCAATTTATGATTAAATCAGTTAAGATTTACTTTTGTTAATTTTCACAACAGCAGAGGTATAAAATTCAGGAACTTACGAATTAAGAGACACAGTCAACCACATGGCCCTTTGGAGCTTGTACTGCTAATCAATAAGACCATGATTGATCTTTTACCTCAATTCCACTGTCCAGTCCTACACACATATGCTTTGATGTCTTTCGTTATGTGGGAAAAGCACTTGAACATTTTTTTTACTGTAATTTCTATACTAACAAACAGGAGATGAATAATGTATTGATATAGTTCCCCTTTGATACTATAAACAGACCATGAGATGATCATCCCATGATTCAATACAACCGGAAAAGAAAATGGTTATTCCTTTCGCTGGGGAGTCATATTATCACACAGATCTTGAGATCAGGTCAATTTTTTTCCTGTGCACAGTGAAGATGCTTTGATCAAGTAATGGCCTATTTCTTGTTTAGATCAGTGGATATATTGGAATTCTTAAATTAGAAATTGCTACTGCATAGAAAAAAAATGTCTTGCATGATTTCCAATTTATCTTGTGTAGTCCAGTAAATATTTTACCACAAAACCTGCATCATTCCTTGCAGCTTTTGTTAGAAAGTAATTGGATAGGTTTGCTGAGACATAAGGTGAGTAAATATTATTGGGAGGGAGATGCAGATGGGATGCGAGTCAATTACACTGGCTCAACGTGACATTGTAGCCCCTCTTCCTTGTCTCACAAATGAACCTCCCAGCCCCCTGTGTCTCTTAGCACCCCACCTCCCCCTAATGCACTGGAATGGAATCTTCTGACCTTAGCAGAATAAAGTAATGTGTTCATATACATAAAATTTTGGCTACAGAAGATAAAACACCACAGCACAATGTCCTAGGAAATTCAGGACCCAAAAGCTTATTTCTGTTTAAAAATAATAGAGAAAAATTTTGATTAACTCCAATAGTCTCCAGATTTATTCAACTTCTTTCTTTCTACGGTTTTAATATTTAAATAAGAAGTGCTGATTACAACATCTGGGAACTAATTTCAAGGAATCACTGATTCCAACTGTACAATGGAACTGGATTAACATACTTCAGTTAATCATGGAAACTCCCTAGGTTAATAACTATATTTCTGCCAATGTTAATTCAGCTCCTCACATCGTTTGGTTCAGCAGTTCTTCCCAATGAGCTCCCCAATGAAGATTAACAAGTCACACTTTAATTTGAAAACAACTCAAGAGGATACTGTATTTTTCACCACTGAATTTTGTAAGTTTGCAGTGCATAACCCCCTTAAGGGCTACTCCTTGACAATTTTTTTTAAAGCTATTTTTATTTCTCTTTAGATGGAGATTTCTCCATTAGCTTGTTGCTAGGTACACACTGAAACCTATCATCAAGTTTCAGAGTCTCAAGAACAAGCAATTGAAGATATCGAATTTTTGTTTATATAGTATGAGTGTGCACTGCACAGAAAAAAAAGTCCCACTTATTATAAAGTGGATAATTTACGCAAAAGGCAAGAAAGTTACGGCTCAAGGATTCTAATTGTGCATTCAGGGTGCAATCTACATGAAGCATGGGTGAACTTCCTTGCTTTTGTGCAGAATATCAACCAGTCTCAAAGAATTAGTAAATAGTAGTTTGGCAGTGGAAATGATCCATAAGCAAGACATTTTTGAAAGAAATAGTCTATTTAGGTTAATAGCAGCCATTTTAAAAGGTGGATCACATCACTTATTAGAATGCAACTAACTAATGATAACATTGGATCGGTTATAACGTAACCAATGGTAACATGTTGTGAGCATCAGCTAACTAGCTGAACTGTGGGGGGGGGGGGGGGGGGGGGGGGGGGGGGGGGGGGGGGGGGGGGGGGGCAATGAAACTAATGACAAAATGATGTGGTGGTCAGCTGACCAGCATAAAGAACAAGCCGAGTGGAAAGCAGTGAAGAACTTGTATAGCCCAAGGTATGGCCTCAGTATTGCAGTAATAAAGTGTCTTTATTAAATCTTTCTCTTTGATTTACTTGAAGTAAGCTCTTCTTATTGCTTGCAACTGAAGAATTCCTTCTGCTGGATGAACATTACTAAGGCTCAGCATGTATTAAAAATGTATAATTAATATACAAATTCATTTAAATTTTGGGTCAATTTTTAAAAATCTGTTTCAACTTATTAAATTAATTCTTAGCGTGTGGACATCGCTGGCAATCTCAGAATTAATTGTCCTAACTACTCTAGGGAAGATGATGGTAAGCCAATTGGTTGTTACAATTTAATCTAACTTTTGCAGACAGGACATTTCCAGGCAATTTTCCATATTGTCAGGCCAATGCTAATGTTTTGCTACACTGGAACATTTTGTCTTAGGGCATGCCAATTCTGGGGCACAAGGTTAGGTGGATTGGTCATGTTATTTTGCTCCTTAGTGTAAGGGGGACTAGCAGGGTAAATACTTGAGGTTAAGGGGATAGGGCTTAGATGGGATTGTTTTTGATGCAGACTCAATGGGCCAAATGGCCTCCTTCTGCACAGTAGGTTTTCTATAATTCTAAGTCATTAACAGTACAACCAGGACACTGTCAGCACAGCTTTACTGTATCCAATCCCTTCTGTCATTTCTTGATATCATGTCCAGTAAATCAATTTGGTTGAAGACTGGTATCTGCAATGCTGGAGACCTCAGGAGGAGGCCTAATCATCCTCTTAGCACTTTTTGCTGAAAATGGTTTCAAACTCTTCAGCATTGCCTTTTGCACTGTTGTGCTCAGTTTCCCCATCATTGAGGGTGGGGATATTTGTAGATGTTCCTCCTCTGGTTGGTTGTTTAATTATTCACCACCATTCAGGACTGTCAAGCTTTGATTTGAACCATTGGTTCCAAGATCGCTTAGCTCAGTCTATAGAATACTGCTTCTATTTAATATGCATGCAGTCCTAAATTGTCGCTTCCCCAAAATTTCACTTTATTTTTAGATACAGGTGACACTGTTCCAGGAAGTTCTTTTACTCTTGTTGGTAAGCCAGAATTGATCACCTGGCTTGATGGTAAATATCAGTTTCTTTGTAGCAGTTTCATATAACCAAGTGGCTTGCTAGGCCACCTGAAGCAGTTAAGAGGTAAATGTGTTGCTATGATTCTGGAATCACATTGTTTAAATCAAGGTCAGCAGGTTTCCTTCTCTGAATAACATCAGTGAATAAAATGGACTTTTGTGACAATCAGTAGTTTGTTACTGATATTGACTTTTTTTTCAGATTTATTTCAAGAACAAAATTGAAATTCCTCAGCTGCTGTGATGTAATTTGAACTCATGATTCCAGCTCAATAAATTCAGGCTTCTGGATTAGTACACTAGCAACATAATCATTATATTTCTATTCCCTGACATAGTCATAACAAAAATAAGTAGGAGAAGTTGAATTAATATCAGTAGATCCAGTTGCTAAAGCAGGTCTATCCAGGTCAAGTGCCCAGATCATCAACAACCTATCCTGGTCCCTCCACATTGATGTTATAGTTAAGAAAGCTCACCAAAGTTTCTACTTTCTCAAAAGGATAAGGATATATGGCATGTCTGCGGTGACTCTCACCATTTTTATAGATTCTATATAGAAAGCATCCTTTCCGGATATATCATACTTGATATGGTGCTTGCTCTGACCAACATTGCAATAAACTATTGTGAATGTAGCCCAGTACATCACACAAATCAGTCTTCCATCCATTGACTCTGGCTACATTTCCCATTGCCTCAGAAAAGCAGCCAGCATAATCAAGGACCTAACATGCCCAGGACATTATTTCTTCCACCTTCTTCCATCGGGAAGAAGATACAAAAGTCTGAGGACACATATCAACTGACTCAAGAACAGCTTCTTATCAGGTGCCATCAGGCTGTTGAATGGATCTACCTTATATTAAGTTGATCTTTCTCAACACCTTAGCTATGACTGTAACACGATATTCTGCACTTTGTCTTTTCCTTCTCCCCTATGTACTCAATGAATGATGCGTTTTGTCTGATTCACAAATAAGAAACATTATTTTTCAATGTAGCCCAATACATATGACAATAATAAATCAAAGTTTGTTCCATGATTATAATTTCAATTGTTCATCATGCTCCTGAACACTTCCACTTGTAAAATGCTGATAAAAATGAGCAGAAATATAAAAATGGGATATTAAAATTATTGAAGATGCTTTGATTTTCTGAAAGAATGTCTCATCTGAGATTCTCATATTTCACTGCTAAAATGTATCGCTTTAACCAAAGCTTATCTGAAGATTTGAACAGTTTTATTTGTTTCATACATACCTGCAGACATCTCAATGCTATTCATCTTTGTCTGGTTGACGCTGATGTTAATGCTGACTTTTCCATCACTAAGGTCAATTTCCACCATTCCATAGCCAGGGGCAAATTTGCTGCATAAGAGTAAACTGTTGGGATTCCACGTCCGAAACATAAAACTGACTGAAAATAAATCCTGGTTCATATGTCCAGGCAGCAACAAGTAACTGCTGGTATTGAAAAACACAGGAACAGCACGAGATTCTGCACAGGAGAAGCTCAAGTTACCCTGGAAGGAAAAACAAGGAACAAGTATTGATACATTAAACATAGATCCAGTGTCGATACAAATTTTTTCCCAAATAGTGCAAAGACCTTCCTACTTCACAGCAATTATTCACTTCTTTCCTGTTGTGTAAGCAGTGACTCAGTTTATGGGTCTCGTTTCTTTCATTTGGAAGGTCGTAAATTCAGACTCCGGTCAAGGACCTGAGCACAAATTCCAACTCGATGATCTTGTGCAGTGTTACAGGATGGCAATATTGTTGGAAGTGCAGTCTTTCAGCTGAGATTTTAAATTGTGGCCTTGTTTGCCTTTTTTAGATGGACATAAAAAATCCGAAAGCATGCACTTAAAAATGAGCAGGGGAATTTCCTCCAGAACTCGGGCAAATAAATTGTGGAGCCTTGTTATGTGCAAATAGGTTGCCTTGTTTCCAACATTACAATAGTTACTATACTTCAAAAGTACTTAATTGGCTGGAAAGTATTTTGGGACATTTTAAGATTGTGAAAGATGCCACATAAATGTTCTTTCTTTGGATGACTAATCTCATCAAGACAACAAGCAGCATGCCCTACATATTTAGTCTAGCAATACTGAGGCTGATTGAACCAAACAAACTGCTGATTGATCAGCTAACACAACATAAATGAGGCCTTGAACCATGTTTATTGTTACAGACAATATTGTTATAGGCTGCAGTGCTTTTAATCACTAGTTCAGTGAGAGACTATATGACAGTTCTTATGCTACACCTTATCTTCAGAATTTAGTTAGTGCAGCCCATTTGGAAGATATTGACACTTGTTTCAGATTGTGTGGAAGAAAACAAAGTTACTTTGCCTTTCTGTTGGCAGAGAAAGATCTTCTCAGGCTATCCTGGCTCCTCGATCTGTATTGCCTTACGCTGGCCAAGTTACAAACCACACAGGCCTATAATTGGCTATTCAGACCAATTTGTTTTCTTCACAAAGATGCAGGTTAATTCTGCTGTTCTGCACCGTTTATCTGCTATTTTGTTTTCCTTGGAGAAATATCAGTATTGACCATATCTCTATCTGTTACCACTTAAGTACCACCTTGTCATTAATTCTTTGCACATACACATCCCTGCTGATATACTCCATGCATAAAATTACATTTACTGTCATCTGCAAATTTTGAAATAGCACTTCCAATTCACGAGTCCAAATAATTTATGGAAATGGTGTACAACAGTCTCAGAACAATGAAATACCTCTTTCCTCTCTTCTGCCAGTCTGAATAACTTAAAACCTACTCTATGTTTTCTGCATTTTAACCACTTCTGGTCTTTGTCCAACTCTGCATGTTTTGGTCTTAAATTGTGAGGCTGCGACTTTTGAATCCTGAATTTGAAGTCTTTTTAAAAACCCACTTATGGTCATCCACAGTACTGCTCGTTTACTCTTTGTTAATTCTTCAAAGAATACAAAAAGGTTGGTCAAGCATGATCTTCCCTTCATAAAACCACACTATTCTTTCATTATATTTCTTTATTGTATTTTCAGATTTGAGATGGTTTGCCTATCTCATTACCTGTGGAACCCTTAATGTCTCTCTATCTATTTTGTTATTTAAGTATGTACAAAATACTTAAAATATTGTACATCTGAATCATAAATTATTATGAAAGACAGGGATATAAAGACACTTAAGTCAGTTTAAAAATTGCATCATGTTTACATCATGCTACATTAGATACAGTATAAAAAACTGAGAAATGTTATTGCCCAATGAAAAATCCTTATATTTCTCAGAATCAAGGAACTGATACAGCAAAGGCACCATTCAGCCCATAGTGACTGTGTTGGTTCACTATTGTCTCTTATATGATGTATTCTAAGGAAATACTTTCTGCAGGATTTAAGTGAATCTAAATGTGGTGATGAGGCTAAAACCTCAAGCTGGTGTAGACCCACCCTTGGATCACTGTGATGTCCAGATTTTGAATTGTCTTCCACGTTGAACTTTGAGCAAAATACAAATGTTTACTCATTGCCAGGAAAAAAAAAAACAGATGTTTCCTCACTGTCACTATGTAGGCCACATGAGAGGACAGATCATTGGGTCATAGAATCCTGACTGCGCAGAGAGAGGCCATTCAGCCCATCAAACCTGCACTGACAACAATTCCATTCAGGTCCCATCCCCAAAACTACACATATTTACCTGCCAATCTCTCTAACACTAAGGGTCCATTTAGCATGACTAATCAACTCAACTGGTGCATTTTTGGAGTGTGGCAGGATGTTGGAACACCTGGATGAAACTCACAGAGAATATATAATCGCCATACAAACAATGATCCAAGGCCAGAAATGAACCTGGGCCCCTGGCGTATGAGGCAGCAGTGCTAATCACTCCG
The DNA here is from genome assembly GCA_024679065.1 of Sphyrna mokarran. Lineage (NCBI taxonomy): Eukaryota > Metazoa > Chordata > Chondrichthyes > Carcharhiniformes > Carcharhinidae > Sphyrna > Sphyrna mokarran. Next base: position 58,111,097 of record JAGIQG010000002.1, on the reverse strand, counting down.
CCAGCGTGCTGCCCCATGTACGTGATGACGATGCGAATCAAACTGACCTTCAGCAAATATATATTTGAGGTGTCTAGTTGGAAACATGAACAAGTTCTATAGAATAATCCAGGAATTGGATTTCAATGTGTGTTTCACACAAGATGCTCATGCTCCAGGCATTTAAATGGAGTTGATTCAAATCAACAAGAAAATGATTTTTCACAGCTTGTACTTTATGGAAAACAATCTGTTGTTGATGTCTTTCTGTGCTTCTTTGTTGACCTGATTAGTAATGATTACTGACGGGAGACAGTTCCAGCTGCTCATTTTAAAATGGCATTTGTATCAATAGTATGGATGTCCCATTGTTCTGCTATAATAGAAGGGCATGTTTACCAAGACTAATTTTTTTTAAACTGTTGGCATATTTATAGCGCAGTTCCATAGCAACAATTATTAAGGATAGAAGTTATAATATCTTCCAGCAATGGTTGGAGGAGTAACTGACAGTTAGGACGGAGTAGAAATCTACTGCTATAATAATATTCTTATTGCCCGAGGAAGAGAGTTCACAATTATTGCCAGAAAGGAGCAACATGATGCAGTAAACTATCTACCTTTGTGCAGCATGCAAAAGCATGTCATAGACAGAGTAGTGTCAGCATTAGCAGATGAACTATCAACAAATTGTATAGTGTTATCATTTTATATTCGAGAAGACTGCAGTAAGTGGGTTGTGTATCGTTCATATCCTGAGGCTAGATTGATCTACAAACTGATGATACCTATCAATTCGATTTGAGATCAACAGTGATACTGCTAATAAGAGATCACTGCTAAAATTTTACTTGTTGCACATGACTCGTCTTTATTGCTATAATGTAATAAAAATATATTGGTTAGCTATTTCCAGATTTTCCCAAAGGCAAAAAAATGCAGTGCTAACTTAAAAGTTAACTATAATCTTATTCATTAATTAGTATGTCAACCACATCTTCTTTGATCACCAAATGTACACGAATCAATAGTAGTACTTTCCTGTAACATACCTGCAAGACTATAGCCTTATTGATTTGCAGCAACAGAGATGTCTGTAGCAATATATCAAACTGATAACAGTTTTAAATTAACACTAACAATAAAGAACTTATGTAGCACCTTTCGTGACTTGAGGACATTGTGATGACCTATGGCAATAGGACAAATGTGTAACTGCTTGGAAATATTTGTGAAATATGTCATTGTTCTCATGAATGTTTGAAAAGTTTTTTTTAAAGAGTTTGCATCAATTGTAAACAGGATCAGTTGTAATTTTCTTGAACAATAGGGAAGCCTGTCTCATATGACCAGGTGATCCTTGACCTTAAAGCAGTAGCAATAGGAGGAGTTTAGGTTACAAAAAGCCCTGGGGTTAGATACAAAGGAATGCTGCAGGAAAAGCAAATCCACAGAAAGGAAAAGCTGTAGCAGAGGGGAGAACAGCAAAGGCACATTCATGCTGGAGCTGTGTATATATAATACACTTAGCAGGACAGAAAGACAGAGTTAGAAATTGACAATTTTACAACTGCTGTTTAGTTTTGCTGGAGCCAACCAGGCTCTTTAGTGGGATTCATTAAAAGGATCAGATAAAGGAGCCTTTGAGGAATATATACGATTAAAACTGTTATGAACCTAGCTAAAGGAGTTCTACAGAAGTGTATCTTTTGGACATCCAGCGATTCTGGGACCTTGGTAGAATATAGTTGTCAATGAATATGATTCAAGGGCCAAAACAATTGAGTAGAACGTAAAAGTTTCTATAAATCAGAGGATGAACCAGAGCGCTTTGGAACTATGTGTGGCGCCACATGTCTGCAGGTGCTCAAGTTTTACAAGATGTATCTTTGCTGTGTCAACTATTTAGAGTGAAATTTTGGCATGTCATTTCCTGTTAATTCATGACTAATTTGCATTAGTTTTGATTCATGTCGATATAAAAACTATAATTTTGTTGATAATGTCTTCATTTGGGAGTCATTTAGTAAATTTGGTTACTTTGGTTGACAGTTCTCAGTGATTTACAATGAATGAGATACTTTGAAAGTTTAATCATTGTTATAAGATAAGTAAATTTGGTAGCCAACATGCAGCCAGCAAAAGACACTGAGACACTGACTCGGTGTCTTTTCTAATCATATTTTTTGGGAGATAAATACAGATTAGGATGCTGGGATAAATTCCCCACTCTTCTTCAAATCATGCCAAGGGGTCTTTTATGTCTCACCCAGAGGGCAGGATAGTCTCAAAAGAAATGTTGTCAGGAACAGGCCCTTTGGCCCACTAAGCCTGTGTCAATCACATTGTCCTATCTAGACCAACTATCTAGATTTCCTTTCTATCCCACCTGTTCGTGCATCTACCCAGTTAAGTCTTAAATATATCTGCCTCAACCCCCTCACTTGGCAGTGCATTCCACGTCCTCATGACCCACTGTGTAAAAAAGACTTCCTTTGCACATCTCTACTGAACCTTTCCTCCCTTACCTTGAACTCATGCTTCCTTGTAATTGTCATTTCTGCTGTGGGAAAAAGCTTCCAACTGTTAACCTTATCTATGCCCCTCATAATTTTATAAACATCTACCAGGTCACTCCTCAGCCTCCATCTTTCCAGGGCGAACAATCCCAGTTTATTCAAATCTCTCTGCATAGCTAATACTCTCTGTACCAGACAACATTCCGGTCAACCTTTTCTGTACTCCCTCCGAAGCCCACATCATTCTGGTAGTGATGACTAGGAATTGACACAGTATTCCAAATGTGGCCAAACCCAACATTTTATACAACTAACATCATTTGCCAACTTTTATACTTGATGCCCTGGCTGAAGCATGCCATATGCTTTCTTCACTACTTTTTTCATCCGTGCTGTTAATTTTAAGGATATGTGAATCTGTACTCCCAGATCTCTGTGTGTCTGCGCTCTTGATGGTTCTGCCATTTGTTTTATAGCTCCCACCAAAATGCATCACCTTACATTTATCCAGCTTAAATTCCATCTGCCATTTCTCTGCCCTATTTTCCAGCCTAATATCCTGCTATATTCTCTGGTAATCTTCATCATTATCCACAACTCCAGCAATTTTAGTACCATCTGCAAACTTGCTAGTAATGTCACTTTAAAGTCTCATCCAAAAGAATGCACCTGCAACAGTGAAGCACTTCCTCAGTACTGCATGGAACCACCAGCCTACACCATGTACTGAAGTCCCCAGCAATGAGGCTTGTAGCCAAAACCTTTGACACATAAGCAAGGCATGAATCTTGCCAATCTACTTCCTACATAGCTCCCAAACATTGCATGTGATAGAGCAGAAATGTACGGATTTGCTCCAAACAATCACGAGAAAATATTATAAAGCAGTAGCTAATACAAGAAATTCATGCAACCAGTAAATTTTACTGTAATCCTATTCTGTGCAAGAGGTTCTGTTGCTAAGAACAATAAAAAACTTTATATAATGCAGTGTCAAGTCCCTAAAAAAATGCAAGTCATACCACAGAGGACTGGAGCTATGAAATGCTGTACCAAAAGAAGGAAAAATGTAGCCATATACTTTTCAGACTTCATGAAGTGAGCCACTGAACTCAGTCATGCCATACAAAGCAGTTATGAGAAAGTGCAAAATCAAGGACGGATGCTTGCCAGCCGAACAGGAGGGAGATCGGGGGTCATTCATCCTTTGCTATGCTTTTGTGTTAACAGCGTAGTTGCAAAGTAGAATTGGTGTGAATCTGGGGTAGATACTGTTCACACAAAGTACAGATTGATAATATAGGGCAACCTCAAGTAGCAAATGATGAGAAAATAACCAGGAATTACAATAACCAGGAATTAAAGCTTTCATTTATGACTGATAAGTCATACCAGGGCAATGTCCTGTTATGCAGAAAGCAACATAGAGAAATGATTTAATCTTGCAACATTGATGCCAAATTTTAGAACATTTATCAAGTTGCTTTGCAGAAAAGATGAAAACAATGCATAATCAACACAGAAACAGCTCTTACCAAAAAGGAAATGATGGCATAATAGAGAATAACAAAACATCTATAATCTCCGATACTTGTGCTTTCTTTTTAGTGTTAATTGATTATCACATTTACGTCTTTATGTTCTTCATTTTACAGGACCTTGTTTTCAAAGACCTGGAGCAACTTCAGTCAGCTCATCATGAATACATCAACTTAACTTCACTCATTGCCAAATCAATGAACTTACCACTTTAGATGTGTCTAGTTTTCCTCTCCTGGCGAGATCAGTGATATTAATTCCATTGTAATTTATAGACTCCATACAGCCTTTGAAATTTTTTCCATTGAAGCTTGGCTTTCCCGAAAATGGCATTCCCCCAAAACTGAGCTTGAAGGATAAATGAAGTGGTGTTTTACATTGTATACATATAAAAGCAGAGTTTTACATGTTATGTTCTACTGGAAAATCTGACAGCACACAAGTTAGATACAAGAGGATTTGGAAAGCTAAACATTTCCTTGTGCTACATAAGAAATATACAATCCAATGAATTTATTATTTTTCATAATCTACTCTCAAATTCATCAAAATTCTTGGTTCTGCTTGCATGCCTTAAAAAGAATAATGATTTTCCAAGTATTTGAAAGGAGTTATGAACCACACTGTCAGCAGCTTCAGCAAATGCCATTAAAAAAAGTATCAAATCTCAGTAAAGCAGGTCTTAATATTATTGTATTATTGTTCATATGGCTGGATTATAACCATATTATCAATTATTTTAGTGAATTATTTTAAAATTCTCAGAATTGATGGCGACCTATGAGTGGTGTGATGAGTCTAATATGATGAATTCAGTTGGATTCTTTCCCTTCTATGGTCAAATGGGCCACAGGCTGTAGCTTAAAGGACACAGATAAAACAGCTCAGATGACCAAATACACAGGACATAGGCTACGTCAAAGACAATGGACACTTTCTGGTAAAACAGAATTGTTTACCAGACACAGGAGCATTTTAAATTTTTTTGGGAGAGAGATATGTGACCTACTTACTTCCAGCACCGACAGGCAGGCCGTTGGGTGCACCCAGAGATTGACTGGACTTTATCAATGAGAGTGATCAAGCCTTGATCTATTGATTGGTGATACTCAAGAGACCGTCCAAAAGGGCACAAAACCAATTGAACTTGAACTTTAGTATTCTATAAATAATTTAATATTATGTGGGTGATTCATATCAATTGTGTGTGAATAAATATTACTGTAATAACAATTCAACTCGCAATCTTTTGTCCACTATATAAGAGTTAAAAACGGCAGGACAAATATTTCCCAGGTACTAATAAATGATAAGCATTACAGGAGTTTGTAATAACTTCCTCCCTTTTAAAATAATTCACCGATTTCCTTACCCAAGTTTCACTCGATTGGTAAATATAATGAAAATGCCAAAAGTCAACATGCACAATTTATTGCTAAGTTCAGCAGAAAGCTGAAATGTTGTTAATAATGTGCCCATGTACATATGGCACAGCACAAACTGTATAAACTATGACTGGACCATTATAGATTTTTGTAGATAGGATTATATTTTCTTATTCCTTACTTCAAGTGTGTCACACACACTCACCCATGTAAAACACCCTTACAGATGTAGACCTGAATCCTCCATTCCCTCCCTCCTATCCATTAAAAATATCTGCAGCCCCATTTTGCCCCCAATGGGCAAGTGTTGGTGTGAAGATTCACGTGCATATACATTTACAGGACTTACAATAACAATGAAAATAAAAAGCACAAAAGCCAATGGTGAGCAAGCTCCCACCACTAAGAGGAGGATCAACTCCAGTACCCGTGAAAATGGAAATGAACTGTATGTACACAATGCAACTCCTCTCAGAAGCCAAACACCCACTAGGACATAATTTGCGCTAGTCTGCCAGATGTACGAGAAGATTCTGTTCATCTACTGCTGCAAGTTTATTGGAATCCCCAGAATAATGATATAAATGGCTATTTACACCATTTGATGATTTTCCATCACTTTCTGCTGAAATTATGCTCTGAGTTTGGGACAAAGTTTTGAAAATTCAACCGATGTTTTATAGTTGTTTGAAAAATAATTTGAATTTGCATCTAAATTCTCCCTTCATTATGACTCTCAAACATCCCAAAGTGCTCCAAATAGACTGATTTGCTTTTTATATGTATGATTATCATGGAGGCAAATTAATTTGTTCCCTGCATCATGTTTTACACCTTATGATCTTCTACACCATTAACGTTGGGGGATATGATAGGATATTTTCCATTGATACTAGGATACATAAATTAATTACTTGAACAGTTTCTTCGAAATTTAATTGCTATAACCACCCAAGTTTGATTTTGGTTAACTGTATCAAAGAACATGGAACCCGCAATTCAATTAGAAAATATTTTGATTGTAGGGAAGTCTGTTCGTATTCGCTGTCATTTTAGTCCTTTTTAAAGGATGAAAATACATCATGTCACAGGATTAAGAAAGACTATAAAAGTTGGAAAAATCTAATTTCTAACTCAAGCTATTCATAATTCAATGCACCCTGGATGAAAATTTATGCCCATTACAGCAATTTACCTTTGGCTTTCAGATACTGACTGGCATGTTGTATATTTACAGCATTTTCTGTTTTTATTCAAAACCCAATGATCCATTACCTCATAGTCTAGATCCAAGTGGTCAAATTCTCCATTAGTTCTGAAATGCTGCGTCTCTCGGTCTAGTGTAAAATTGATATTGCGTCCATAACGCTCAATGATCACAGAATGCCAGTGATGGTCATCTAGAAGGCTGCCAGTTGTGACAGAGGTGTCACCATTGATTGAACTGTGCTGATTACTACCTGCAGATTAATACCAAATGTTAGTCAGCAGCTGTTCCAACATTAAAATGGAAAGTAGAAACATCACAAAATTGGATGAGATTAAATTAATTGAAGGTACAGATAACCATAAGGATTATAATGTCTGATACTACTAAGTACACAACTGCAGAAATAATGAAATAATTGAAGTCTAATAACATCGGTCTGACAAATAAATATATAAAATATTTCAGCAAAATTGAGTTTACAAAACATAAATCTTTAATTCAGCATATGACATAGCTTTAAATAAGGAAATTCTGGTCATGGCAGAATAGTGAACCAATTTTTATAATAGCATAGTGCAAACATTTGGGCAAAACTGCTCTTGATAATGCTGAAAGGTTACTGTTGATTCAAAGTAGAGGGGAAATATTTCATGCTAAATGAACTCCTTCAGCTAACTGCTTGAGTGAGGTTGCCGCCCCAATCAATGTATTTATGGAGGATCTTCATTACTGGTTGCTACTGAAGATGAGTTTAACTATATGAGAAGGAAGACAAAGACACCCTTCACTTTGGCACACATCTTTTCGGGCATGTTCAGCATTGAGCAAAACAAATTTGGGAGCTCCAATACTATATATCTTCCAGAGTAACATTTAAAATATTACACATTTTTCATTGTGCCAAATTTTAACAGCAAACAGTTCCACAAGTGACCAGCCAGAAGCTGTCCTCTGAAGTTAAAACATTTCCCAAAAAGGTTAGCATACGTTTGATTCCTAAGAACTACAACTACAGTGTTTCACCTTGTTCTTAAATTAGGAGCAGCATGGAGGACTGCAGAGAAACAGCATCACAGTTTCTTTTTGTATGATGATCATTGAGTCACATATTGAATTCACTGCGGTTACCATCTGAATTGAAAGTGCATTTGCTGATCATGAAGTCTTATTGCCCACATGCTTTCCACAGAAAACTCCGACCTTTGCATAGTGAGTGCAGTGAGAGTGTTATAACTTTCATGTAGGCCAGGGCATTTTCAGCTTCTGTGCTCACCGGGTCTACAATACTTCAATGTTCATGGAAGTTCAGGAGAAAAGTTACAGTGTGTAAGTCACAACTTCAGCTATAGCATTATCACTTTCTTGGAACGTGCATTCACAGCAGATTGAGTGAACCAGTTTGAGGTCTTTAAATGTTTAATGTGCCTAATATGGTGGGGTCTTCCCCAGTTGTAATCTTTGATATGGAGCTCATTTTTCCAAATGATGCACATTCATTACGTCACCTTATTTTTATACCCCTTAAAATCCACTGTCAAAAAATAAAGCATCTTGTGAATCAGGCAAGCAAATTGCTTTTGGCACCTGAATTGCACAATCACCTAAAGTTGTTTATAACCAGTTTACAATATAATGCTTGTTGACTGACAAGGAATGTTTTTCTAATCTCCTGTTACTAGTCCAAGTACCAATCACTCGTTACCCCTGACTTACACTGATCACTAGTGACGCAATGCCTCCACTTTAGGGTTTTTACCCTTTTTTCTAAATCCCCTTATGATCTCACCAATCTCTTATTTCCGTAATCTCTATCAACCCTTCAAACTTGTGAGGTTTCTGTGTTCTCCAGTTCTGACTATGTAGGGATGCCAGATTTCAATTATTCCACCATTTAGGGCTTTTGCCTTCAGCTATCAAAACCTGAAGCTCTGAAATTCTCTCCCTCTCTTTTCTTCTTTAGTTGGCTCCTTAAAACTTGCAACTTTGATTAAGCTTTTACCCTGATACCTCATAACGCATTGAGTTAATAGTTGTTTGATAACACTGCTGTGAAATGCTATGGGATGTTAAATAATGTGTTTCAACATTGGTGGATTAAAATTGCCTTATCAGTTCACTTTATGAATGGAAAATTGTGTGGATCGTATATGCACTTTCCTAACTTGCTCCAGGCCATAAGTCTTACTGCTGGAAGCTCAGGTTTGGAAAACCCAGCCCCATTATAATGCTGGAAGTGGGAATTCCTGCTAGTCAAGTACAGATTGTTTTGCAGTGACTGGTCTCATTGGAATACAGGCACTGACTGTAATTGTTTATTCTGGTTACTGCTGTCTGCAAAATACCTGATCGTAAAGGTGCGATCTAAAAGCATATTTTTGTTAAATTCTTATCCTCCAGCTCTTCCCAATTTATGAATTTTAGCCCTGAAACATTACATATTTTTCAACAAATCCTTTCATTCAGGTTACATTATACTCTTGAAATTGCTCCTAAGTGGCTACAATTATTCAGAACTTAACAACATTAAGTATTATGGTCAGGTTTTGTGCAGACAGAAGATCAGCATCAACAATTACAGTCAGTGCCATATTCCAATGAGACCAGTCACTGCAAAACAATCTGCACTTGATCAGCAGGAATTCCCACTTCCAGTACTATAATGGATTTGGTTTTCCAAACCTGAGCTTTCAGCAGAGAGACTTATGGCCTGAAACAAGTGTAGACATGATTCTCACAATTTACCATTCATAAAATAAACTGATATGGAAACTTTAATCCATTAATGTCAAATATATTATTTAGTGCAACCAATTTATTAGTAGTGGTCCTCCAAATCAAAAGTAACCATAATGCCAAACTGTCTATCTAATAGTTTCTTACAAATAGATATGAACTCTGCTCCAATCGCTAAACCTGGTAATGCATTCTAGAACTCTATGCAGCTTGGTTTGGGCAGCGTGTCTCAACTCTTATCTTCTGGGTTTAGCTTGGGTGTGTTCTGCTTGTATAACCCTTTTGGAAGAGGCAAGTTTACTAATTTAGTAATGTACAACTCCATAGCTGTAATTTTACACTTGACCAGTATGTTGAACTCCCGCTGTGTACCATCCCTCCTTCCTCCCCCATATTAAAGTGGGTGTGGGTGGGGTTTGGGCGAGCTCTGGCAGTTTGTCCTGCAGGAATTTAACAGTTAGAGTGCTGTTAAGTGGCTGGAATTGAAACGATTCCCCTTCTGAGGAGCAAGTCACAAGTCTGATTGCTGCTAGCCAATCAAACAATCAGTAGCTCTTTGGCCTCAGCAACAGCGTTGGGAGTGGTGGTTACTGCTGGAGTCACATCCAGATAGAATGGTGATTGTCTCTGAAGTGGAACACGAAATGGAGTGGTATTGCTAGTTGTGGGCTGGCATGCTCTGGCAGGGAGCATGAAGTTACAAGAGCGGATCAGAGTCAGGAATGCTGCAGCGAGTAACTCACTGCCCGACTCCCCAAAGCCTGTCGCCAATTACAAGGCACATGTCAGAGCATGATGAAATACTCCCCACTTCCCTAGACAGATGCAATTCCAACACTCAAGAAGCTTGACACTATCCGGGACAAAGCAGCCCGCTTAATTGGCATCACATCTATAAACATGCATTCCCCCCACCATCGACACCCAGAAGCAGCAGTGTGTACTATCTATAAGATGCACTGCAATTCACCAAAGATCCTTAGACAGCACCTTCCTAACTCACAATCATTTCCATCTAGAAGGACAAGGGCAACAAATACATGAGAACACCTGCAAGTTCCCCTCCAAGCCACTTACCATCCTGACTTGGAATGTATCGCTGTTCCTTCGCAGTCACTGGGTCAACATTCTGGAATTCCCTCTCAAACAACATTGAAGGTCAACCCACAGCATATGGACTGCAGCATTTCAAGAAGGCAACTCATCGCTACCTTCTCAAGGACAACTAGAGTTTGGCAATAAATGCTGACCCAGCCAGCGATACTATTGTTTCATGAATGAATAAAAAAAAAAAAGAGGGATGGGGTGCGAGGAACAGGGTGGATAGATGGGAGGGAGGAGGCTTTAGAGGGGCCTTTGATGATTCTATGGAGACTGTAAAAGCTGGTAAGCCTCCTTGTCCACCAGCAGCCCAGACAGTGAAACCCATGGGAAAAGTTACTGGGTACAGGAAGGTATAAACTAGCATAAAGGCATTTTACCAAAATACTCATAACATTCGAAACAAGGTAAATGAGTTGACGATACAAATCATCGTGAATGAGTATGGTTTAATGAATCATACTAAACATGGTAGCAGGATGGTCACGACTGGGAGTTAAACATCTAGGGCTATCAGACTATTCAGAAGGACAGACAGAAAGATAAGGGAGGTGGTGTAGCTCTGATATTTGAGGATGAAATCAGAGTGGTAGTGAGAAATGATATAGGTTCTATGAAAAAATGGTTGAATTCACTGGTTGGAAATTAGAAATAGTAAGGGAAAAAGTCATCTTCCCCAGTAGGTGTTGTCTATAGGCCACCAAATAACATCATGGTGGGCAAGAAACAAATAAAAAACTGATGCATGTAAAACTGGTACAGCAATTATCATGGGGGATTTTAATCTCCATATCGATTAAACAAACAGTCAAGGCAGCCTTGAGGAGGAGTTCACACAATGTATCCACGATAGTTTCCTTGAACGGTACGTAATGGAATCTATGAGGAGCAAACTATCTTAGATTTGGTCTTGTGTAATGAGACAGGAATAATTAATGATCTCACAGTTGGAATCCTCTCAGAAGGAGCAATCACAGTATGGTTGAATTTAAAATACAGATGGAGCGTGAGAAGGTAAAATCCAATACCATGTCTTGTGCTTAAACAAAGGAGACTAGAAAGGGATATGGGAGGAGTTGGCTGGGGTAAACTGGGAGCAAAAGCTTTATGATGGGATAATTGAAGAACAGTGGAGGACTTTCAAAGTAATTTTCCACAGTGCTCAGCAAAAGTATATACCAGTGATAAGGAAGGACTGTAGAAAAAAAGAATAATCAACCATGGATATCTAAGGAAATAAAGAAGGATGTCAAAATTGAAAGAAAATGCATACAAAGTGACCAAGATTCATGAGGAACTAAAGGATTGGGAAATGTTTAAAGGTCAACAGAAAGCCAGGAAAAAAAGCTGTAAAGTAACATGGATTATGAAAGTAAACTAGCTCAGAACATAAAACAGATAGCAAAGCTGCTACAAACAAATAAAACGAAAAAGAACGGCTGAGGTAAACATTGATCCTTTAGAGGATGAGAAGGGGATGTAATAATGGAAAATGATGAAATGGTCGAGGCTTTGAATAGGTATTTTGTGTCAGTCTTCACAGTTGAAGGCACAAATAATGTACCAAAAGTTGATGATAAGAAGGCTAAAGTAGGTGAAGACCTAAAAACAATTATCACTAAAGTCATAGTTTTGGGCAAACTAACAGGGCAAAAGGTACACAAGTCTTCTGGCCCTGATGGAATGCTTCCCAGGGACTAAAAAAGATGGCAGGGGAAATAGCAAATGCACTAGTGGTAAGAACATAAGAACGAGGAGCAGGGGTAGGTTATCTACCCCCTCGAACCTGTTCTGCCATTCAATAAGATCATGGCTGATCTTTTCGTGAACTCAGCTCCTCACTTACCTGCCCACTCACCAAAAACCTTAATTCCTTTATTGTTCAAAGATTTATCGATCCTCAACTTAAAAGTGTTCAATGAGATAGCCTCAATTGCTTCACTGGACAGGGAATTCCACAGATTCACAACCCTTTGTGTGAAGAAGTTCCTTCTCAACTCAGCGCTAAATTTACCACCCCTTATTTTGAGGCCATGCTTCCTAGTTCTAGTTTAACTTCCCTGCTTCTATCTAATCAATTCCCTTCATAATCTTGTATGTTTCTAGAAATTCTCCCTTCATTCTTCTGAATTCCAGTGAGTATAACCTCAGTCTCTCCTCGTACTGAAGAACGCTTGAAGGCAAATCAACACCTGGCAAGTGGGAGGCTTGCAAGTGCAAGTTGATAGGGGTTCAGGACCAGCACATTCCTGTAGCGATGAAGGATTAGCACGGCAAGTTTTGGGAACCTTGGATAACGAAAGATGTTGTGAGTCAAAAAGAAAAAGGAAGCATTTGTTAAAGCTAGGAGGCCGGGAACACATGAAGCAAGTGAGGAATACAAGGAAATTAAACAGAAACTTAAGTAAGGAGTAAGAAGGGCTAAAAGGGATCATGGAAAAACATTGGCCAGCAGGATTAAGAAAATTCTAAGCTTTTTTGTACATATGTAAAGAGCAAGAGGTTGCCAGAGAGAGGGTTGGCCCATTCAAGGACAAGGGAGGGAATCGATGTGTGAAGCCAAAGGAAATATGCGAGGTATTAAATGAGTGCTGTGTGTCAGTATTCACCAAAGAGTTTTTGGTGGATGATGAATCTGGTAAAGGATATGTAGAGAATTTGAGCCATGTTGAGATCAAAAAGGAGCAGATATTGGAGTTCTTAAGAAACATTAAGGTAGACAAATCCCCACGGCCTGATGGGATATATCCCAGAATACTGAGAGAGACAAGGGAGGAAATTGCTGGAGCCTTGTGAGAAACCTTTGTATCCTCACTGGCTACAGGGGAGGTACACACAGTAAGAAGTCTCACAACGCCAGTTAAAGTCCAACAAGTTTATTTGGTAGCAAAACCATCAGCTTTCGAAGCGCTGGCTGCCCCTTCGTCAGGTGAGCGGGAGTTCTATTCAAACAGAGTATATAAAGACGAACTCAATTTACAGAATAATGATTGGAATGCTATTCTTTCCAACTAATCAAATCTTAAAAGGTACAGAGAATGAGAGTAGAGAGAGGGTTAAGCACAGGTTAAAGAAATGTGTATTGTCTCCAGACAGGACAGTTAGTGAGATTTTGCAAGCCCAGGCAAGATGTGGGGGTTACAGATAGTGTGACGTGAATCCAAAATCATGGTTGAGGCCTTACGTGTGCGGAACTTGACTATCAGTCTGCTTAGCGACTCTGCGCTGTTGTGTGTTGTGAAGGCCACCTTGGAGAATGCTTCCCAAAGATCAGAAGCTGAATGCCTGTGACCGCTGAAGTGCTCCCCCACAGGAAGAGAACACTCTTGCCTGGTGATTGTTAAGCGGTATTCATTCATCTGCTGTCATAGCATCTGCATAGGTCTCCCCAATGTACCACACCTCAGGACATCCTTTCCTGCAGTGTATCAGGTAGACAATATTCATCGACTTGCAAGAATATGTACCATGTAGCTGGTAGATGGTGTTCTTACGTGAGATGATGGCATCCACGTTGATGATCCGGCACGTTTTGCAGAGGTTGCTATGGCAGGGTTGTGTGGTATCGTGGTCACTGTTCTCTTGAAGGCTGGGTAGTTTACGACAGACAATGGTCTGTTTGAGGTTGTGCTATTATTTGAAGGCAAGAAGTGGGGATGGTCTTGGCGAGATGTTCATCTTCATCAATGATATGTTGAAGGCTCCAAAGACGTTGTAGCTTTTCTGCTCTCGGGAAGTACTGGACGTTGCAGAAAAGGATGTAGTGAGACAGGATACATTGGGGAGAACATGCTGACGCTATGACACTGGCTGAATGAACACTGTCCAACAATCACCAGGCAAGACTGTTCTCTTCCTGTTCAGCAGTCATGGGCATTCAGCCTTCGATCATTGGGTAAGCATTCTCCAAAGCAGCCTTCACGACACACAACAGCAGAGTCACTAAGCAGAAACTGATAGCCAAGTTCAGCACACATGAGAGCAGCCTCAATCAGGATCTTAGGTTCATATCACGCTATCCATAACCAAGACTTGCCTGGATTTGCAAAGTCTCACAAACTGTCCTGTCTGGAGACAACTCATATCTCTTTAATCTGTGCTTAACACTCTATCCACTCATATTGTCTGTACCTTTAAGGCTTGATTAGCCGTAAAAAAAAAACACACTCCAATCATTATTCTGTAAATTGAGTTTGTCTTTATATACCCTGTTTGTGATTAGAACTCCCACTCACCTGACAAAGGGACAGCCAGCGCTCTGAAAGCTAGTGGCTTTTGTTACCAAATAAACCTGTTAGACTTTAATCTGGCATTGTGAGACTTCTTACTGTGTTTACTCCAGTCCAACACCAGCATCTCCACTTCAGGGGAGGTCCCAGATGATTGGGAGAATAGCCAATGTGGTTCCTTTGTTTAAAAACTTGTTGCCGGGGGAACTGGTGGAAGCAAATACAGTAGTAACTTTTAAGGAGCATCTTGACAAGTACACGAATAGGATGGGAATAGAGGGATATCCGTCCCCGGAAAGCTAGGGAGTTTCAGTTAAGTTGGGCAACATAGGTGATGCAGGCATGGAGGGCCAAAGGGCCTGTTCCTGTGCGATAATGTTCTTTGTTTTTTGTTCTTTATAAGCCAACCCTCTCAATTCCAGGATCTCCTCTGCATGCCCTCCAGTGCCAGCACATCCTTTCTCAAATAAGGAGACGAAAACTGTACACAGTTCTTCAGGCGTGGCTTCATCAGCACCTTACACATCTGCAACATAACCTGGTTTGTAAACTCTATCCCTCCAGCAATGAAGGACAAAATTCCATTTGCCTTCTTAATTTCCTGCTGCACCTGCAAACCTATTCCTTGTGATTCTTGCACAAAGACTCCCAGGTTCCTCTGCACAGCAGCATTCTGCAATTTTTTATAATTTAAATAATCACCCATTTTGCTGTTATTCCAACCAGAATGGATGACCTCATATTTACCAACATTGTACTCCATCTGCCAGATCTTTGTTCACTCACTGAAGACTATCTATATCCTCTTGCAAACTTTCAGCGTCCTCTGCACACTTTGCTCTACCACTCACCTTATTTCCACTCAACTGGAAATTTTGACACACTACATTTGGTTCCCAACTTCAAATCATCTATGCAAATCATAAACAGTTGCAGTCACAACACCAATCCCTGAGGCACACCGCTAGTCACTGATCGTCAACCAGAAAACACCCATTTAGCTCTATTCATACTAATACCTGTAACACCATGCATCTTTATCTAATGCAGCAGTCTTTGGTGCAGCACCTTGTCAAATTACTTCTGGAAATCCAGATACACCTCATCCACAGGTTCCCCATTGTTACATGTGCAATGGACATTCTCAAAAAATTCCACCAAATTAGACAAACATGACCTGCCCTTCACGAACCCATGCTGTGTGTTACCAATGCGACAATCTACATAGATGTCTCGCTATTTCTTTCTTGATGACAAATTGAACAATTTTCCCTACTACAGAAGTTAAGCTAACAGGCCTGTAGTTACCTGGCTTTTGTCTACCGGTTGAGACTGGTTGTGCAGAACTTGACTATCAGTTTCTGTTCAGCAATTCTGTGTTGTTGTAAGTTGTGAAGGCCAACTTGGGGAACACTAACCCAAAGATCAGGGGCATTTATCCTCAACTGGGATCTTGGGTTCATGTCACACTATCTAAAACCTCCACGATTTGCCTGCGCTTGCAAAATTTCACAAACTATCCTGGTTGGAGTCAATACACATCTCTTTAACCTGTGCTTGGCCCTCTCTCCACTCACATTGACTGTACCTTTAAGACTTGATTACCTGTAAAGACTCACATTCCAACCATTATCTTGTAAGTTGAGTTTATGTCTATATATGCCCTGTTTGCGAACATAACTCCTCACTCACCGGATGAAGATTCTGAAAACCTATGCTGCCAAATAAACCTGTTGGACTTTAACTTGATGTTGTGAGACTTCTTACTGTCATTACACAGGACCAGATCTAGGATAGCTTGCTCCCTTGTCAGTTCCATTATATACTGCTCAAAGAAGCTATTGAGGATACTTTCTATGAACTGCTCCTCAAGCGTGCCTTAATTAACCTGGTTTGACCAATCGACACAGAGATTAAAATCCCCCATGATAATTGCTGTACCATTTTTACATGCATTGATTATTTCTTTGTTTATTGCTTGCCCCACCATGATATTATTATTTGGTGCATCGTAGACTACGCCTAGCAGTGAAATTTTCTCCTTACTATTTCTAATTTCTACTCAATGGATTCAACCTTTTTGTTCCATAGGATCTATATCATCTTGATGTCACACTTGAACACAGAGATACACCACCTCACTTAACTTCCGACTGGTCTCTCTGAATAGTCTGATACCCCTGGATATTTAACTTCTAGTCATGACCATCCTGCAACCATGTCTCTATAATGGCACTGTCCGATGCCTGATGGGCAGTGCCAAGGCAGCCCCTGCAGAAGGGAACTTTGTCCCTTGGGCAGTGGCAGGGGCACAAGCTGACACTGCCAGGATTCCCGTGCCTAGGGGCCATCATCCCCCACCCCACCACCTGACTCTTGAGGGGCTCTGACTGCCCTCCCCTTTGTTCTGTTGGGGTCTTCTGCTCATTTCCTGAACGTGATGAGCTACTCTAAACACGCAGGAATGAAGCACTCCAGGCGGGGTAGGAGATTCAGCCAGGCCCATGAAGTTCCCAATGATCACATGCAAAACATATTAAAAAAGATTCAAATCACTTACCTGTCTTCCTGCCGGTTTCCAGCATAGTCTAGACTCTGACTGTTCTCTGGCTCTGAGAGACGCGCATGCATTCCAGTGCATGTGCAAATCCTGGAAAAAGGCCGATGATGCGATTCTCCCAACTAGACCCAACAGAAAAGTTGCAGATCGCGATGGGAGAATTGTCCCCTCTGGTTCTGTAAGATCTAACCTCATTCTTCTAAATTCCAGTGAGTGTAGTCCCAGTCTCTCCTGATAAACCAACCCTCTCAACACCAGAGTCAACCTAGTGAATCTCCTCTGCACTCTCTCCAGTGCCAGTATATCCTTTCTCAAGTAAGGAGACCAAAACTGTACACAGTATTCCAGGTGTGGTCTCACCAGCACCTTATACAGCTGCAACATAACCTCAATGTTTTTAAACCCCATCTTTCTAACAACGAAGGGCAAAATTCTATTCGCTTTCTTAATTACCTGCTGCACCTGGAAACCAACTTTTTGTAATTCAGGCAAAAGGACACCCAGGTCCCTCTGCACAGCAGCATGCTGCATTTTTTTTTACCATTTAAATAATAGTCCATTTTGCTGTTGTTCCTACCAGAATGGATTATCTCAAATTTACCAACATTGTACTCCATCCGTCAGACTCTTGCCTACTCATTTAAACTGTCTATATCCCTTTTGCAGTCTTTCGGTGCCATTCACCATCCTGACTTGGAAGTATATAGCCATTCCTTTGCCATCGCTGGATCAAAATCCAAGAATTCCCTCTCTAATGGCATTGTGTGTCAACTGCAGTGATTCAAGATTCACCACCTTCTCAAGAGCAACTAGGGATGGGCAATAAATACTGGCCAGCCAGCAATACCTATGTCCCACGAATGAATTTTTAAAACCCCCAGACTTCTCTACAGTGCTGAAAGCTTGGACAACTTAGAAACAACATATCAAAGCCATTGAACAGCATCAATATTGCCTTAGGAAGATTTTTAAAATCAAATGAGTCAACATAAAATAAAGAATGTCTTCCAATACAAAAATATGCCAAGTATAATGACCATGATAATCTCACATCAGCAAAGTTACACGTGATATCTCATCAGAATGCCTGACTCAAGACTGCCCAAACTGGTACTCTGTTCAGAACTATGCAAGGGAGTCTGTTGACATGAGGGCCAAATGAAACATTTCAAAGGCAATCTTATTGAAGGTCTATTCTAATAACATCCGCACATTGGAAGCAGATGCCCAATTATAACTAAAATGATGATTCATCACTTAACAAAGATAGAAAGACTTTACTGTTTACACGGACAGCCATTAAGGCAGAACAAGAGATAGAAAGAGGCATATACTTGTATTTGGAGCTGTTCAGAAAAGGATCACTATAATGATTCCATGGATGAAGCTGCTTTTTTATTAGGAACTGCTGAGTAAGAGAGTTTATATTCATTTCAGCTTAGAAGAATGAGAGATGATCTCATAGAAACCCAATCGTGCATAAGGAGGCAATTTGGCCCATTGGTTTACACTGCCAACAATCCCACCTCAGGCCCTATTGTCACAACACCATACATTTATCCCACAAATCTCTCTAGCTTACACATCCTGGGACACTGAGCAATTTATCATGGTCAATCGACTTGACCCGCATATCTTTGGAGTATGGGAAAGAAACTGGAGAACCCAGAGGAAACCCACACAGAAATGGAGAGAATGTGCAAACTCCACACAGTGACCAAAGCCAGGAATTGAACCCAGATCTCTGCAACAACAGTAATCACTGTGCTGCTTATTGAAACAATAGCAAATATTCTGAAGGAGTTTGGGATGGTGGATACTGAGAGTTCATTCTCCTTTGTGAAGTAATCTAAAACTAGGAGGCATAGTTCTGAATAAAGGACATCTAATTGAAAATGGAGGTGAGGAAGAATTTCTCATAGAGTCATTAATCTTTGGAAGTGTGCAGTCCAAGTCATTGAATATTTTCAAGGTTGAATGTGAGTTTTAACCTAGGAGTTGAGGCAATGATCAGATCAGCTGTGGTCAAATTGAATTGTAGAACAGGCTGTAAAAACTGAAAGGACTAGTCCTGATCTTATTTCCAACATTCTAATATTAAGGGCTAGAAAGATGGAAGGAGAACGCAGCTATTCATGCCAACAGTTCACCGCCACCTCTATCAGCTGGTATTTGATGCCCCTATGATGCAAAAATCTGCAAGACTACTGTTGGGCTCAGAAGTCAACTCAACACTGATGTCTCACTTGCACCCAGCCATTTATAGTGAAGAACTGTCCTCGACATGAGGAATTGTCGATAGTTGTGGAGATATAAATCAAGGTGAAAGTCAGGAAGAAACTGAGCAGTTTTCAGATTGCAAATTGAGCACAAACAAGATTATTAAAGGAAATAGTTTTGAATATTTTAAGGTGTAAGCATACAAGAGTGAAGCAAGGGAAATGTGACTATCCAGAGTCTTGTTATTCTTTCAACTGTTGCAGAAATCTAAAATTGGCAAGTCCAATGGATAAGAGATCAGACAAAAATGATAAATATGGATTTAGAAGACCTTTAAAATCCAATGATTCTATTTTTGGGGAGATGAGAGAAGGAAGTCAGTATATTTTCAAAATTAAAAACTTGAATTTCAATTGGTAAACAGAAGAAAACTGGTTAAATTTTATTGAATCAATGGATTCAAATTCCTTGACTTCTTTAATTTATTCTGCAATTTCCTTAGAGATTAAACAAAATATCTTAGACATTATTTTTACTAGCATTTGCATGGCTGAAATGATTATATCAATAAAGGGCTAAACATCTCATTAGTGGCACTTTAATTTGGATTTACATTCTTAAAACGCTTTCTATTTTGCTTATTAAGCGGATCAAAGGATATTCTTTTCGTCTGATGTTCGGCTGTGCAATAATACAAGGTTTCCAGCTAGAAAACGTGGTTGGTTTGAACTCTCTTCAGTTCAGAACCACGAACTGTGAATTCCCATAATAGTCAGTCATAACTAGACCAGATATAGATGTGACGTAAACATGCATCTCCCATTTGCCAATTTCAACAACTGTTTGGTGCAGTCATTCATCGAGAATCAGAACCATACAATGTAGAAAAGGCCCTTCAGCCCACTGAGTATGCACTTACAATAAGTACCACCAAAGTCACAGTAATCTCATTTTCCAACACTTATCCCATAGATTTTCACAGTAACTTCATTGCAGTGTCAATGTAAATCTACTTGCGACTAATGGATAAATTTTAACTCTATCCTTGAATGTCATGACATTTCAAATGCATTTTTAATGGTTATAAGGCAGTGCATCCCAGATTTTGACTGCCCTCAATGATTACTTTTTATCCCTTCTGATGTCTTCTATCTCTCGCTTTATGATTGACTCCTCAATCAATGGAAACAGCTGCCTCCTATTTATCCTGTCTAGACCCCACATAATCTTATACAACTCAATTATGTCCCATCACCCCCAACTTAAGTTCCCTGCCATTCACTAAATACTCCCTTATCATGTTACTTCTTCCAAAGTGCATAACCTCATACTTGTCAGGGTTAAAGACCATCTGCCACTGCTTTGCCACCTGATCAACCCATTCATATCTTCCTGTAACCTTTAACCTTCTTCATTATTAACCAGTCCACCAACTTTGTGATATCTGCAAACTTACTTATCTTCCCCACATTGTCATTTGTGTATATAAAAAATGATAATATCCCAATGCTGAATTATATATATAAAACAAACAATAAGGGCCCAGTATGCCGCTGGACACTGGCCTCCAGTCACTCGAACAATCTTCTACTACACTCTTCTGTGTCCTATTACTAAGTCAGTTTTGGATCCATTGCACCAAGTTTCCCTTAATTCCATACCCTTCAATCTTCTCAACCTTACCAAAAGTTTTGCTAAAATCCATATAATCGACATCAACTGCACTTCCTCTGGTTTTCTCCCACAGTCCAAAAGACGTGCTGCTTAGGTGCCATGCTAACTTCTCCCTCAGTGTACCTGAACAGGCACCATAGATGGTGACAAAGGGATTGTCACAGTAATTTCATTTGCAGTGTTAATGTAAGCCTAATAATAATAATAAAGCCTAAGTGTTAATTGTGACCCTAATAAATAAACTGAAACCTTAAACTTTCCACAGATTTCCATTCCATAAATATGTTGCCTGATACACTATGGACTAGCAGACTACAGACTCTTTTGAAACTAGAGGTCAGGTATTTTCGAAGTTCAAGAGTTGAGAATATTTTTCTCTGCTGAGAATCACTTTACACTCAATCTGGGTGTTCAAATTGGCAATAGATAGGTGAAGAGTGAGATTCTAGCACAAATATCAATTCTACATTTGATATCAGGAGCAGTTTGAACCATAATTAAAAATTATTTGAGATCAGACTTGTCAGAAAATACCTAAAAATGGAAAACTGCCTTTTGTTTTGTTTATTATTAGTTTATTTGAATTGGATGTCCTCGGTTGAGTCTTATGACAAATGCAGAGATCTGACAAAAAGCTCATGAAGTTCTATCAAAAGCCCATGATATTACATTTCCATGTCTTTAATGATGCTTTAGCAGTGAGATCAATGGATCACCTAGAAACTTGACAAACGAGATAATTAATTGATCTCCTGGAGTTAAGTTACTGATAGAGAAAAAAACAACAGAAGAAATTGGGTGAATCAGAGTGTATCGCTTCCTCACCATTAAATATGCATTTTTATACATTAATAATGGCATATGCCTTTTCTAGCCATTATATTGCCAGCAAATTCTGACACCAATGTTTGTGGCTACTGTGACTTGTCATATCACTTCACACGACATTTTTAAAAAATAACCAATTAATAATACCTGAAAAAAATGTGTACTCGCAGGATAAAACAATAATTATTAATGGAAATCCATAGATCAATTTTTGTATCTAGAGCTTGTATAATAATTAGGTCCAATGTAAGAATTCAATATTTAATGATTAATCTCTGCCGAATGTGCTGCCGCTCCTTCTCCTCACTAACCAACTTCAAGGATGAATTAAAATAGATTAGAATAGATAGCTGTCAGAACAAATTTTTGCAGCAGTTAGTTACACTTAGTGTTGTGATAAAATATTGCAAATAGCACATGCTAAATTTACCTGTTTAAAGAAGCTGTTAGTGCAAACTAAAATCATTAAAAACGATTTGATGTCTACAATTTACCTACAACAATCTGTTAAAATATTTCTATTCGTAGCTAAAGCTCAATCAATTTGATTGATCCACTCCCTCCTACTATTGCTAACATTGCCATTTCTAAAGCAAGATGTCAAACAGCAAATTGCAAATTTAATACAGCATCAGTGCAATTTATACTTCCATTGATTTCTTTTTATGAAGTTGCTGTGACAACCGACTCAGTTACTGCTAAAGGCTGACATCAAATTACTGCTTTTTAAAAAAGTCTAAAGTTGGACACATGACTCAAATTATTTTTTGACTTCCTTCATTATATCAGACCTTAGCACACTTCAGCATAAACATAATTAAATAGCCAGAAAAAGAATGAACAGAAAGAAGAATCAAATCTTAGAAGTGCTAATGCATCAATTACCAACAGCTTAACTCAAAGTCACTCGCTTTATGTGCATGCATTTTTTTATACAATGAAATACAAAATTCTTCGAGGATAGGCAGAAATCGTCCAAACTGCAGGCTTTTAGGCATTCTCTGCAAAGAACTGCAGAGAGGTGAATCACATATTTGTATTTTCTCAGGGGAATTTTGAAATAAGACATGTTCAATTATGTTTACAGTCTCCATCGTTATACTATATTTCATTGCAAACATGATAAACACACTGTTCCATAAAGACATAATTGGTGATCAGTCTAGAGGCTTTCCATCTTTACACTTCATGGTTTAAAGTTTATTAAACTTTATTTATTTATGTCACAAGTAGGCTCACATTAACACTGCAATGAAATTACTGTGAAAATCCCCAAATTACCACACTCTGGCACCTGTTCAGGTACACTGAGGGAGAATTTAACATGACCAATGCACCTAACCAGCATGTCTTTTTGAACTGTGGGAGGAAACTGGAGCACCCAGAGGATATCCATGCAGATGTGGGTAGAATGTACAGAGTCCGCACAGTGACCTAAGCCAGGAATCAAATCCAGTGCAGCAGTGCGAACCACTGTGCCACCATGCTGCCCTTCAGGATCCTATTTGCAGTTACTTAATTGAGAGACTTTTAGTGTGATTTCCCCACGATCAGATCAGATAGGAATGGGAGAGGGCAATAGTTCATTCATATATTTTGTCCTGCCATTATACATTGTTCCACAAGCTCAACAATTTTCATAGCCGCAAAACTATTTCTTATGAAATTTTCCTCAACTAGAAACTATTCAATTGGTGCTTATTTCACATATGAAACCTTAATTGTATTTATTTTCCATCATATAATACAACCTGAAATGCTAATTTAATCCTTTTTAAGTTGACACCCATTTTCCTTCCACCCATTTTTGAGGCGTTTTATGTTAGTCACTTTATATATGAAAGTTATGGTTGATAGAATAAGATTGCAATTAAAACAATTAAAATTAAAGTACAGATGATGGGAAATGGTAGCATGTCAGTGATTAATAAATATCTAAGGAATCTTCCCCAGTGATGTTATGCAATTGAAAACATTATTTGTTTAAACAAGTAAATATATATCTTATATCCGTTAATATATTCTATATTTCTTACACATCTCCAATCTTGGATGCTATAGATGCTAAATACGGCAAAGAGTGATCATTATCAACAGAACCACTATGTGAAAACTCAGTGAAAACTGGGGTCAAACAAGGCTTTGCCAGTGCATGAACTTTCTTTTCCATTTTCCTCACTGCAATACTGCACCTCATCTCCAGAAAATTACCAATGGGCATGGAGATAATGTACAGAACAGAGGGAAGCTGTTCAACCCAGAGTGCCTACAATCCAAATTCACTGCAGTCTCAGTCACTGGAGCCTTAGTATGCGGATAATGCTCATGTGTTTGCTCATCAGAAATTGAGTTTCAAGCCACTGTTGACTTAGTCTCTGAAATATAGGAGAAAATGTGTGTCTTTCATATCCAGAAAACGAAGATCATTTTTCAAACAGTTAACATAGTCAAAGACCTTCCCCTCCCTCCGCCCCAAAGTCCCTCCATTGATTAAGATCAGTGGTGAATTCTGGAAAATATGGACTGCTTTCATATTGTGGAATCCTCCTCTCTACAAAGGCATACATAATCAACCCAAATTTATCCCTGCTTCCAACATGTCAGTTCAGCCGTCTCAAAAAAAAAAGAGCATTTCTGAACCAGGATTTTGAACATGGCACTGAAGTCAGAGTGTAATCGGGCAGCAGTGATCCCAGTGCTCCTATATACTTTAGAGACTTGGACAACTTACAGCAGGTATCTTAAAACAACGTAGAGTTAGCACTATTGATGCCTTTGCAAGATCCTCAAAATCAGGTGGCAAAAAAGGTGGTCAAACAGCAGTGTCCTCTCCCAAGTCAACTTGACTAGGATGGAGACACTAATCACACAAATTATTCCGCTGGGTGGGACATGCTGTTCATACACCTGCCAACAGACTCCCAAAGCAACTATTTGGAACTCAATCATGGCAGAAAACTTTCTGAAGGACAGTGAAAATACTTTAATTATATCCTCAAAGAATCAACGAAAAGGTTGGACATACACACATCAACTCATGGGAACTTGTGATCGACCGAAAGGAGCAGGTTTTTCAAGAAACAGAGAAGATCTCCATTCGGATTCTGCACAGATGAAGTCGAGGCCATCTTCCCAAACCTTTAATATCACCTGCCTCATATATGGCAAAGTCTGTAGATCCCACACAGAATTATCAACCACTTTAGAACTCACTGAACTGGAGTGGAAGCAAGTCATCTTCATATTGAAGAACTCCCAAAGACTGAGAAGATATTATCCTTCTGAATCTTCTTTGTGCTCTATCCAATGGCTCTATTTATTTTTTAAAATGATGATCAGAGCTGTACATGGTACTTTAAGCATGGTCTAACCAAGGTTCAATGTACGTTTACCGTACTGCAAACTACGTAGGTACCCCATAATGATAATTAACATCCTTCTGCAATGCACTATAGTCCTGAAGTTGCAAGTAGAGTTCTTATTTTAAAAGAATCCCCCCTTTCCCCTAGGTGTCATACTGTAGATCACACTTTTGAATGTTATATTTTATTCTTAATTTCTAATTCTTTCCAATCTTTTAGATCCCTTAGCTCTTCTTCAAACCTAAGCTTGAAGTAATTTGTCTGCTGCCTCTCAAATTATTTTCTTCTATTTTCTATGTTCCCACAGCCTGGTGTCTGGCCCGTTTCGTTGAATTTCTGATATTTGGCGAAAGGAGTAATAAATGTCAAAGCAAGTCCCTTAAAAAAAAGGCACTTCTATATTAATTTAGACATGAAAAATAATATATCCAATAGGAACAATACCAAAAATTCTTTTCACAAATTTAGAAATAAGTTAACCTGATAACACTGGACCTTGCATTTTTCCTGACAATATAATTTTGTAGCAATACATCCAAGCTCAACACATGTCCCTAACCTAACAGCAAATTATTTAGTTATAAACTTCCAGAAATTATTTTCTTAAATTTTAATGCTATTTCACTTGAATGATATGGCAAAATTAATATTGATTGTGAAGTGAATAAGCATTTTTACAAAATCACATCTTAACACCTATTAAAACTTGAACACTATTTGGGCTATAAAATATCAATATTTTATAGGCTGGTTTGCGTAATTGGACATGTTCAAACTTTCCAAGACTCTTGTGTTTCTTGAAACCTTAGCCGCTGTAAAGTTGCTGGGTTGTATGGAAATTACAACAAATGACTAACAACAAAAGTTGTTAACTTAGAGTTCTTTAGCAACTCTAGCATGCTGAGTGCATGGCCATGCTGGGGAGAATTCCCATGTTACCCACATATTACTTCCTATGTACAGGTCACCACAGGAAACAAATGAACGCACACTCCACATCTTCCCCATTTTAATTGGGACAATCTGTATGCATATGACAATGTTGGACGGTGGTAACAGAACAGTAACTATTTAAAAGGTACAGTTCACAAACCTAGACAACCAAAACTGGCACAAAGCCCAACGGTACCTACCACACCCCACCCCCCTTACACACACAACCTACCATCCTTTAAAAAAAAACAATCCATCTATACTCTTAAGTTAATATATAGTTCTTCAACTTGGAATTTGGTCTTTTCAAGTGCCCTGCATGAGTAATTACATCAGTTGGCTTTGCTGGGTATGCACCAGCATCCCCAGTAATATCTTGCCCACAGTTGGATTGCATTAGGTGTGCCCAGTGGCTTCAGGGCTTGTTGCCTTTGTTTGGAAGGGATGCACAGATTGTGTATTTGATGTGCTGATCTTGTGGAAGGTAGTGATGCTGATTGGGATACAAACGATATTGGTTTTTGACGTTGAGAGCACCTTCTGAGCTAACCACATATACGAAAACCTTAGTACTAGTATATCAGATATAACATGTTCAACCATCTTCATAGGATGAAGGGGTCTCAAAATTCTTTTATTCAGGTGAGCTGGCTCATCCTGGCAGATCCTAAGCATGTCATCTCTTTACCATAGCTACCATCATGGAAACCCACTGTGGCGTCATCACTGGGGATTTCTGATACCCAGTCTTGTTATTCAATCTAATTTGTCAACTATGTTTCATTTCACAGTAAGTAGTACTCTTCTTGGAGCACAGACAACAGATGCTATTATGTCATGCAGCCTCACATTATATATGAATGGCAGCTTCCCAATATCATCAAACTGGTCTTTGTATTTCAGCGTCTCTGGAGCTTCATGCTGTAGAGTGAATACATCTTGCCCAAAGTGGATTAGTCTCAGTGCAATGCTGTCCTGGTGACCCAGCAGCAGTTTTAAATCTTGGTCGACTGTGTGGAATTGGAACTTGTCCTACAAGCAGTGCAAAGTGGATATATCTTCTGTAAGTATGGTTTGTCTGCAATATGCAACAAGTTCTAATTTGGTATAGAATCTCGCACAGTTCAGAGATCGATTTCCTGCAGGAGGGACTTCGGCAAAACATTGCATTTTGCTCTGGTGTCAATTTTGGATTTAAATTTTGCATTGCTGAGAGCAATATTTAACATTGTAAATATTCCACCTTTTCTGTGATAAAGTCAACTCTTTCACAGTAGGAATGTTTTAGTCATTTTGATTTACCTCCAACTCATTCACTCTGTTCATGTTCTGAGACTTGGTGGGGTAGCTGGCTGCAAGATGCTGAGTGGAGTGGCAAGTTTCTGTGGCTTGGATCTGCAACACTTGGCAAAGTGATTCCATTTGGTATAGGTGTTGAACATTTATTGTTTTGTGGCTGCTGCAGTTCTGGCAGGGTGTATTTTTTACAAAAATAATTTCTGCTTCTCTCCAGGTTTCTTTGCTGCTTCTCTCTGACTGCTCACTTAGCAAGCTGATACCAACAGAGGATTCTAACATGAGGCTTTTTCTTGGAACAATTGTGCTGGCTTTAACAAGCTCATTGGCAAGAATACTAAGCACAAATTTTCTTGCCAGAACTTTCAAAGTCAGGGCATATGATTGTATGAATCTGAGTAGTGTGTTGAAAACATATCCTTCCAAGAATATACTTTCTACTGATGCGCATATCTGTTCACTACTTTTAAAAACAGTATTTCAGGGCCTTCTGATTTTCCATCCCTTGGAAGAGAATTCAGTTTTTTTGACCATGTTCAGGCACGCTAGGTTCAACAGTATATACGTTTGTAACTTTGTCAGTTTATCATAGAGACTGGCACAATAGTAGATTCTTCATTCTTATTCAAACATCTTCTAATTATTAGCAATGTTTTTGTCAAAGTGTTTTTGTTCTTTGGGTCTTCTGGACAAATACATGAAAAAAAGCTCAGTGAATCAATGTGGCAAATCCTTGTACCATCTTGGCGAGCTCCCGGTACCGTATCAAGTTGCTAGGTTGTATAGAAACAGTGAGAAAGGATTAACAACTTACACAGTTTACTTGGCAGGGAAGAGTCAATGATCAAGCAGGTTGACCTCCCTGGCCAGTGTAGAGTCAATCAACAGGATAATAGATGAGGTTTAACCAAGACATCGTCTGAAAAAAATTTTCAAAGCCATCTCAACTTTGGGCTACAATGAAGCATTAGATCAAGCCCAAGATGGGATGCTATGCCTCATCTTGTCAGCTTGAATCTTGTTCGTCCCTCTCTTTGGGGATCATGAATTGGATTCGATTTGAATTTTGTTTTTTGGGTGGAATAACATTTCTTAAAAAGTTCTCAAAGTCGTTGACATGTTGGGTGCGTGGTCACACCAAGGAGAACTCCTGCACTTCAGACACATCACTTCCTGTGTAGAAGGTAAAGCAGCCACAGTCCTCGGTGACCATAGGCTCCTCTCCCCTTTGAGAAAGGGAGCAAACTGGTGATAATTTTAATCTGAGGATCACTATATTTCAGGTGAGGGGCAAGGTTGAGAAGTGGGCCTTCAGAAATCATCTCAGTAAGTACAGGAACTGTCAGTGTCACTCTGCATCACGAGCCAGCCGTCCAACTAACTGAGCTCATTGTTGAGCCTCTTTTATTTACTGCAACCACTAACCATTTCATTTAAATGTCTTCCAATATCCTTTAATAGATCAATGGGATTAAAAAATGAGAATATCTCCCTCTTGTTGGATGTCCACCATGAAAAATTGTGCCTCATATGGCTGCTGACATTTTTTTTATACTTATGTTTTCACCATAAAGCGAGAAATTCAGGCCTTAAGTGATAAAACCATCACAACACAAATCTAACAAAACATCAGCTGCATGAATATTAGCAACAAGTTTACTTTCAGATTTAATATGGTGACAGCTGTCTTACTCTTTTGATGCTCCCACACAACTCACAATGTTTTTACTGCATTCTATGCAAAGGTAAAGTACCCTAAAGTTATAAAATGTGTTGCATAATGTAAAAACAAAAAGTGACTGGGTTCAAAACAATAATTCTGAGTTCCACGATTGCTACTGTTCATAAATCCCTGACAGCAAACTGTAAGGAGTTTACAACATCCTCAAAGGTGCTCAGTTGATTCATCACAATTTTTATCCTATATTTTCACCCACACTTCTGGAATTTTACTGCTGAATTCAAATCAGGGGCTGTCACACAACATTGAATTCTCCAGGTTTTGGGGGATTACAACATTGAAGGTGAAATAAAAAGGTGTGATTAAAGCTCTTTCATTCAGAGGTTCAAGAGGGGCACAGCTATAACATCACATGAGAAGACCTTCCAAATGCACCCTCATTTCAAGATATGTCCCTCTACTTGTACAATTACCTTTTTCCTTTTGCTCCACACACATGTATTTGATTATTTAGTGTAGAGCTGAAGGATTTGTGACAATTAAAAACTTGCTGAAAGCAGCTCACCCATTTGGAGAAAATATGGCAACACTTTACCTCGAAAGTTACGCATGTTAGATTGACTGGACATGTTATGGGAATAAGATCTGGATGGAGGCTTGATGGGCCAAATGGCCTCCATCTGCATCATATAATTCAAGTAAGATCTTCATACTCAAAAGTTCATATCTACTTATAAGATTAATGTGAGCTAATTTTACTCAAGCTCTTCGTAAAGTTGTGATTCGCATATAATGTAGTATTAAGGTTTGCTATTTAATGTTTACTATGACTGAGACTGAAGCAAATATTGCAGTGCTGTCAATTATATTAAGAAAATTCAGATGAAATGTAGATTACCTAGGTTCACACGAAGAACCAGCTTTGCTTTCTTGATTTCAAGCGTTACATAATCACCTTGCTGCCCTTCTCCATGGAATATTACACCTTCGTTCTCAGACGTTTTAAATTTCAGTGAAATAATATCCTTTAAGGTTTTCATTTTCTTATTTCTAAACATGTAGGACAATGGACTGTAGCCGTCAAAGTTGATAACATCTGCCCCTGCAAACAAAAAAAAAAGATATTAGTTTTTAAATAGGAAACTAAGATTTTATAAATCCCTTGCAGTCAACTCAATAGCTAAATGAGCACTAAGTATACAGTGTAAAGACATTTTGAGAATAGATCATGATCCAATTGTAATACAATCAAAACCAATTTAAAACTTACTGCTGCACAGAATCTTAGCACTGTGCATTATCAGTCCCAACACGTCAGCTCTTATTTCAGCTTAGGTTTGGAAAACTGGGTAATCTGAGGACATATCTCAATTTTACGTGCAGCATTATATATGTGCTATTCCAAAGCCATACTCTTTCGTTATGTATTGGCCCATATTTCAGTGGTGGCGTGCCAGCCAGTTATTACACAGGCTTTTGCACTGGAAGTTATGATGATTAGAAATCCAAAACAGTATTATGAACTCTGTAGGGGATTGGGACCAGGACCATCATTGGTGGGCTGAACTTCATGTATTATTCACACATTGCAAGTCAGTTAGCAGCTGACTGGCCTAAAAAAAAGCCCATCGTGCAAGGATTTTGCACTGTCAGTGGGACAAACAGGCTGATGGTGATGTTTTTGCCCCTCAGCACTGCCTGGACGGGAAACAGACCACGGGAAGGAGAAAGAAATGTATCCCAAAGCCAGGTGAGTCTCAGGTTTGTACGACAGGGAGGGACTAGGCAGTCTAGGTGGGGGCAAGGGGGGTTGCAATGGAGTTGGTGGATGGGCTTTGAAAATTGGGTGGGAAGGAACAAAGAGAAGCGGAATAATACCTTGGCGGGTGGATGCTCTCACGCACCAAAGGCATGTCCTAAAAGTTGAGCCCACCCTCTCCCCCGTTTCGCCTCTTTTCCAACCTGAAAGAAAATGTTATTTAAAGATGTGCCACCTATTCCTGTTCACCTGCCCGTGCTGACCAATTTATGGTCAGAATGGACAGCACAGAATGCAGGATAATTGGCTTGGTAACACGCTCGATTGCCAATTCCTTTTTTTTTTTTTAAAAACAGTGGCTGGACTGCCAAGTTTGGCACTCATTGTGTAACGGGAAAAAGGTCAAGAGTGACGAGAAAGACAGTGGGCTTGCCATCCAATGTATTGTGCATGCCTTGCTGCCAAAAACAGGTCCAGTGGTAGGATCCAGTGTGTCTCTTTAACCAATTAACCGAAGAGTGCTTAATTCAACACAGAGTCTGAGCTGTCATGTGTAAATTACAATACTTAATTCAATGCCAAATTATTAACAGAGAACAAAGTATAAAGAGCCAAGGGATTAAGAAAGACAGCCAAAGATTACAGAAAAAAAGATGTGTTTTGTTTGTCCAAATCTAAAATAATCATTAAATATAATGGAATGAGACACAGAAACATGAAAATTAGAAGCAGGAATAGGCTATTTGGCCCTTCAAACTTGCTCCACCATTCATTTTGATCATGGCTGATCACTGAATTCAATATTCTGATGCCCTCGATCCCTTTAATCCAAGAGTTGTCTTTATCTGAGGAAGGTTGTCCTTGGTATAGAGGGAGTATAGCGAAGGTCTACCAGGCTGATTCCTGGAATGGTAGGTTTCTAATTTCTTTTTGAAATCAGAGAACGTTTTGGCCTCAACTACATTCTGTGGTAGTGAATTTCATACATTCACCAGAAAAAAGTTCTCTTCACCTCAGTTCTACAAGATTTACCCCTTATCTTCAAATTATGACCTCGATTTTACCCACTATTGGGAACATTATTTTTGAATTTACCTGTCAGAATTTGTTAGAATTTTTTAAAGTTTCCAAGAGACCCTCTCTTACTTGAGTGAATATAATTCTAAATAACTTAGTTTCTCCTCATATGACAGACTGGCCATTCCAGGAATTGGTCTGGAAGACCTTCGCTGTACTCCCTCTATAGCAAAGACATCCTTCCTCTGATAAGGACATCAAAACTGCACACAAAACTCCAGGTGTGGCCTCACCAGCACCCTACACAATTGCAGCAAACCATCCTTATACCTACATTCAAATCCAACATACCATTTGACTTCTTTACAGCCTGCTGCACCTGCACACTTACTTTCAACAACTGATGCAAGAAAATTCCAAAGTCTCGTTGAGTATCCACTCCTCTCAATTTATACCCATTCAAGTAATAATCTGTCTTCCTATTATTGCTACAAAAGCAGATAACTTCACATTTATCCGCATTTTACTACATCTACCATGCAGATGCCCACACACTCAGTCTGTCCAAATCATGCTGAAGCATTTCTGCATCCTGCTCATGGTATTATCTGCAAATTTGGAAATTATGTATATTAATGATCTGGAAGAGGGAATATGTTAACAGTTGGTTCCCAGGACAGATCCCTGCAGAAGCCCACTCGTCACTCATTGCCAATCAGAAAAAGACGCATTTATGTCAACTCTTTGCTTCCAATCCAGCTTTCTATCCATCTCAAGTCATTACGTGCAACACCATGTGCTTCAACTTTATATTGTAGTCTGTTATGTGAGACCTTGTTGAAAGCCTTCTGAAAGTCTAAATAAACCACATCCACGGGTTCTCCTCCATCAATTCTACTAGTCACATCCTTAAGAATTCTAATAGATTCATCAAGCATGATTTCCCAGTAGTAAATCCATGTTGATTAACTGATTATTATACTACTGCCTTCCAAATTTCGCCTTATGAAATCCTTGATAATAGACTCCATTACTGTCGTCAGACTCCTGGTCTATAGTTCCCTATTTTCTTTCTACCTTCCTTTTTGAATAGCATACATACATTTGCAACCCTCCAATTTGTAGAAACTATATAGAGTCCAAAGAATTTTGGAAAATAACCACCAATGGATCTATTATTTCCAGGGCCACTTCTTTAAGTACTTTGGGATGAAGATTAACAGGATCTGAGGATTTATTCACCTTCAATCCTATCAATTTCCCCAAAATGATTTCTCTACTAATGTTGATTTCCTTCATCCTCTCACTAAAATATGTTTCTCTCAGCACTTATCGTACACTGTTCGTATCTTCTTTTGTGAAGACTGAAGCAAAGTACAAATTTAATTCCTCAGCCATTTCTTCATTTCCTGTTATGAATGCTCCCATTTCTGATTGCAATTATTTTCTGTCAATCTTTTTCTCTTTACATTCTATACAAACTTTTAATCAGCTATTATGTTCCCTGCCATCTTACTTTCATAATCCAATTTTCCTTACTTAATCCCTTGGTCCTCCTTTGCTGAGCTTTGAATTGCTCTCAATCCGCAGACCTATCACTTTTTCTTGCCAACTTGTATACTTCTTCCTCGAATCTGATACGATCTCTAATTTCCCTTGGAAGCCATGGTTTGGCTACAACTCTCGTACCACTCTTGCACCATACAAAAATAAACAACTTCTGGAGTTCACTATTCTTTCTTTAAATGTCTGGCATTGCCAATCCACTGTCTTTCCTTTCAGTAATGTTTCTCAGTCCATCATGGCTAATTCATGCCTTATACCATCAAAACTAATTTTCAGTTGCCAAAAGGATATTTAACACCAATTGAGCTCATATCAAACCATTAAAATTTACTGACATGGGGCTGAACCCATTTTATTGTGGTAAGGGTAATAGGTAGATGTCACCCAGATTCTCGATCACAGGGCAATCACTGATAGCTGTGAAGATTGCTGCATCTTTTAAGTCCTTACAGCTGGAGTATCCTGGCAGTGAAGCCATAAGGCAGCCATTCACAAAGAGGATTAGCAAACATCAACAGCACAGAGCACTCACCTAATCATTACTTCATCAGCTGCCAAATTCAGGTTAATGTTTAATAATGTGGAACCAATGGGTGATTAGATGGGGAAGTGAGTACAAGGGTGGTGATGATGGGGATCAGATCAGGTTGGGTCAAGTCAGTGGGGTGAATAGTTGGACTAGAGGATGGTGGATTATTGGGTTCGGTCTAGGGCTGACTGAAGATCTGGCAGGGTAGCTACATGTGACATGCCAGTTGAATTATGTTGTTAATCATCATTCTACAGTCTGCAGGGAATTACTGCATATCTAAGCCCAAGTCTCTGATACAGAGCTCAATGCTGGAGCCACTGGCAAAGGGTCCCAGGCAGAACAGATCAGGTCATCAGATGTTTAAACATCCTAAACAATTATTGTACAAATCTGCATGTCATGACTTCAAAGGGTCCTAAAAAGTAACATCGACAGGTGTCTCAACATTGTTGGCTTCAGATGATGTGGCTTTCTTTCAGCATTGCAACTTCGCATCATGTGATTCACTGTTAAGTCACCCAGCAAGATACTCTCACAGTCATAGTCAGAAGTCTGCAGCATGGAAACAGGCCCTTCAGCCCAACTTGTCCTCATCACTCCTTTTTTTTTAAATCCCTAAGCTAGTCCCACTTGCCCGCATTTTATCCATATCCCTTTATATCCATCTTACCTGTATCTGTGTGAACACTTCTTAAAAAACAAAATTGTACCCACTTCTACTACTACCTCTGGCAGCTTTTTCCAGACACTTACCACTGTGAAAAAATTGCCCCGCTGGACCCTTTTGTATCTCTCCCCTCTCACCTTAAACTTATGCCCTCTAGTTTTAGACTCCCCTATTTTTGAAAAAAGATATTGACTACCTAGCTGATCTATGTCTTCATTATTTTATGGATCTTTATAAGATCACACCTTAGCCTTCTACGCTCCAGAGAAAAATTCTAGTCTAACCAGCTTCTCCTTATAGCCCAAACCATCAAGTCATCTTGAAGCTTGTACGTGAGCAGGCTCCTGAACACATTTAGCACTGATAACTTCTTGTCATTCTGACCACAAAATACAGGCCAATGTTTAGCTGCCAGCAATATATAGCCTTGTGTCTGAATCTCCAGCCCTGCAATTATTTTTCATGGGGATTACTCATTTTTGCTCTAAAATGTACACTACTTAATTATTCTGAAAAATAAGCACAGATCCATTATAAATAGATTTTGGCTCTTCCAATTTGTGTCACTTCTTTTACCATCAATCTCTGTCAAAATATTACACTGGCAGTGACCAGACTTTCACAATGAATTAACAGCTAGCCATGTCCAAAAGGTGAAACAGAAAGAGGCAAAATGCAAAAAAAAAAACAAGAAGAGGGAAAGTGAAAAAAGTAAATGTTGCATGAAAGAGACAATGACTCAAGAACGCAACTAAGAATGAAATGTTGAGTACAGAGTCAAAACTGGGAGAGACTCTGGTGAGGCTGATTAGATGTGCGGCATATGTAGATTTAAAATGAAACACACCATGCCCTAGCACAGGGTCCCCAAAGCCAGAGGGATGCTCAAAATACAAGTACTCTGATTGATGTCTCTCACAGCCAGACAAGATGCGAGTGCAAATCCATTCACAAGTGAAAAGTCAATCACTATTCTCAACATAGCACAAATGAGGGGGTGGGACTTATCTATCCAATGCAGCTCTCAGTTCTGCGCAGGTCATGTGGAGACATTCACCTATTCAGAACTACATTACCCATATTGCACATGGCCGAGTGTCTACACAGTGAGTACTGTCAGTATGGAATCAGGGAGAGACCCAGCTATGGTGTCTGATAGGAGTTGTAGTTCTGACACATGCAGCAGCAGTTGGCACCCAGTGGTCAGGTTTTGAATCAATCGTGAGCATTGAATTGGAGGTGCACTCTATAAATCCAATCCCCAGGAGACCTCATGCCAAATCTCCTCCTCCACCCTGCAACTGTGTACAGTTCTGGTGACTATTATAGAAACAATATTATTGAACTAAAGAGTGCAAAAGAGAATGCTACCGGGATTTGACCGTTTGAGTTATAAGGAGAGGGTGGATAGATTGAACAAAGAACAAAACAGCACGGAAAACAGTCCCTTCAGCCCAACAGGCCTGCGCCGCCACCTTGATATTCCCACTTCCACCCGTGATCCCTGTCTATGTTTATAGGTCTATGGATTGAAACCAAATTTGAGATAATTTAGGGAGAATTTGTTCCACCAATCAGCCGAAGAGTACATCTTTGGGACGTGGGAGGAAACCGGAGCACCCGGAGAAAACCTAAGCAAGCACGGAGAGAATGTGCAAACTCCCACAGACACAGGCCCAAATCCATGTATCTGCACAGCACAGTGATAGTCACTGAGCTGTCATGTTGCCCATTAAATGGTCCAGGTCAAGCGTACACTAACGACATGAAGCACTACGATACTCAAAAAAAATCCAAGAGCAGCCCTCCCACGACCCATCGCATGTATGCCTCTTGTTAGACAACAAGGCAGACCAAAGTAACTGTAGGATAAAAACAAATACATCAACATCATCGACTATTTACACACTTCCGAGGGACTCTCAAGGCTCACGATGCCTGTTTTAAATCAGTTTTCTATATCCCTCCATTCCCATTCTGTTCATGTGTCCATCTAATTTGGGACTTTTTTCCCTCTGGAGCATAGAAAGCTGAGGGGTGACCTTATAAAGGTCAGCTAGATAATTAATATCTTTTCCCAATTTTATCTTTAAAAAAATCATTTAGACAGTTACATAGGTAAGATGGGTAGAGGGATATGGGCCAACTGTGGGCAATTGGGACTAGCTTAGGGGTTTGAAAGAAATGGGCAGCATGAACAAGTTGGGCTGAAGGGCCTGTTTCCATGCTGTAAACCTCTATGAATTTATCACCCCT
Source organism: Sphyrna mokarran (assembly GCA_024679065.1). NCBI lineage: Eukaryota > Metazoa > Chordata > Chondrichthyes > Carcharhiniformes > Carcharhinidae > Sphyrna > Sphyrna mokarran. Next base: position 58,074,051 of record JAGIQG010000002.1, on the reverse strand, counting down.
CCACCACTCTTTCTGCCAATCAACCCCCGCCCCCACCCAAACATCTCTCCACCCCTTCCCATCAACCACCAACCCCAACCTGCCACACTGGATAGTTGAGGGAGCAGATAAGTTATTCCATACTCGACATGCTAGGAAGTAGAGGCATCGGCCTTCAGGTCTCAAGATGGGTAGGAAAAAGAAATTAAGCTGAAACACAAAGTGTCATTAACTAAATTTGGCACTGGTGGAGGTGGGGAGGGGTTATTAAGAGAGACAGTGTTTGCAGATTTGAAAACAGGTTAGCTGGTTAGGCTGAGAAGAGTGGAGGGGGGAAGGGGGTAATGGGGAATATGACTCCTTCTCCAAAATGCATTAAAAAAATGCAAAACTTTAAAAGGACAAAGAAAGATGGCTTCCGCAAAATGTTTAGGCATCAAACCACTCCCTCGGAATGCCTCCTGTACCATTTCTACCAAAGCTTAAAGTGAGCGAGTCCAAGTTGAGCAAGATTTGTGTTCAAAATTTTTAAGATTTTACTTTCTCAACTAACCCAAAAGCATCTACCCTTGGGGATTAAAATTACTCCTGATTATTTTAAAAGAGATAATTCCACCAGCAGAATTCTCTCTCTAAGTGTTCCACTGCTTTCAGTGCTCTTACAAAATCATTTTCAAATTCAATGTATGTCTCTTCAGATTGTTTTCTTACAGCTTTAAGCTCTTGTCAGTAAGCCTCTGGTAATGAGCTCATCAGCACCCAGTACAACTTTCTTCACTGTCTCATAACATCCAGATTTATCCTCAGACAGAGATACGTATACCTCACTTGCCCTACCTACAAGTTTAGTCTGTACAGGCAGAGTATCACAGCTATTCCATCTGTCTAGCTCTTATCTCAAAAATCACAAAATAAAGTCTTGGTTTTCTTTTCATCAAACTTTTTGGAGAGGCTGTACATATTTGAACATTTCCCCAAGGGTTTCCCATTTCAATCCTCTTTCTTCCTCATTCAGCTGTGTTTCTGCTACCATTTGTCACAGATTTTCTTTCTCCTTTTTTGCCATTGCTAACTGGATTTCCAATTTCTTTTGAAACTCTCTCTCTCTTCTTGGCTCTTTCTCTCTCATTCTGTCAACCTTAGCTGCATCTCTGGTTAGTTTAATTTCCTCGCTTCTCGAAATAGTGAGTCTGGCTAATCCCTCTTATATATTTGAATATGTTGCTAGGCTTTCAATTATCTCAGCCTCCTTAGCCTCATAGATAAAGCTACTTCCAAATTATTTTCCAATTCCATCAGTTAAGTTTTTAGCAGAAATTTTAAACTTGTTATGGTTATACTGAATACTTCCAGATAAGATCAAGTTACCTCCAGAGCCATTCTGGATCCGTATTTTAAAAATACGTCCTCATTTGATCGTACATGGTCCTCAGTCTTGTTAGCTTGAAAGTCAAAAATCCCTTACACCCAAGAAATTTAAGCTTTTTAGGATTCCAGACTCAAGTCTCCAATTTTCTGTTATGAACCCAGCTGATGTTATCTGTGAGGTCCAACCTACATCGGCTCATGTTGGTGTATAATTTTATTTATTGGAATGGTGTAGCAAGTTATGAATAAAGACCCATGGGAAAGTAACCAGCCCAGTCATAGTGTCACTCTTAATGTAGACTACTTATACTAAAAAACATACACATGAACAGAATTATAATGACCTGAGACAGTTACATATAGGAATATAAACACAACGACACAGTTTATATAGAAATTATCCCTTTCGGTCAGAAGTATATTTATGACTTCTAAAATCCTTCAGGATTTCCCTCTTCCTAAACAACATCCACTTATAAGCAAATAGCAGCTTCTAGCTACCACACTATATATGATTGAGGAGTAATTCTGGGGAACGTCTTTTTGATTCAGCAAAGATATCATTTTAACTGTCTCCATGGAGGTTTCTGTACTCTTGTCTCTGGTCTGCTAGCTAGAATATGTTTTCAGCCTATTATATAGAATCTGCCTCTGCTTCCATGAAAGGTTGGCAATTTTATTAAATTTCCCTTTGATAGTTTTCTCTGTGTATTTGCAATCTGTACTCTCAGCTTCTATGGTTCGAAAAGATTAACATATTTATGCTTCCCCTGAATGGTTCAATTATCTAACTACAGTGTTTACTATTGGATGGACAGTGTATTCTTTTGATATGTCCAAAAGTGCTAATCTTTTTACCGGCAGACTCATTCTGTGAAATGCCTTTTGAAATCCTGGTTGCCTTCTAACCTGCTAGTTTGTTGTATTCTTGGTGTTGCTTGTTATTAGGCACATTCATGACAACAGCTGTTTAAGCTCAGGTACAGTGGTGATGCCCTGACAATAATAGCCAGTTTGCCTTAAATCTTGAAGGTTAGGTTGTAATTAAAACTCTCTTAAAGATTAGATACTTGGGCTGCTATTCTCCCAAAAATGTTCTAATTCAAATTTGTGGGAAAACTGGCACAAATCAGGCTGGTTTTTTCAGTGCGACTTCAGACAAAATCTCCCACACTCCGCAATGCAGAAGTCACAATCAGGAATATTATTAAAAGCTCAGGGTGGTGGGGTGCCTATTCGTACCAAAAGCTAACAGTTCCAGGCCTCTGCGCATGCGCAGTGGCCCCTGTCTGTCAGTCTGGCCAGCTCGATTGCTGGCCAGTCTGGGGCCCTCATAGTGCTACCCCTCCACCAACTCCCGATCGTGGCCACCCCTACCCATTTGAGGCCAGGCTGTAATCTATCCCCATTTCCCAGATCACCCAATCTTCACTACCTCCTCCAAGTAGTGACGATCCTCACTCACCCCCTGGCAGAACCCCTCCCCACCCCTGGCAAGGAGACCCCCTCCCCTGGCAGACACCCTCGCTGACCATCCCACCCTCCACTCCCCACTCAGTCTTTCCTGATTGCTAGCCCATCAATTGCAATGCAGAGTGGTTGCAGGATACCCCATACCTTCAACACCCCCCCACACACAACCTCTACGGCAATGCAGCAGCAGGCTCCACTCCCTTGTCACAGCCCCATGCCTGATGGGCAGTGCCAAAGTGCACCTTTTGGGCATGGGCATGTTTCCCTTTGGACAGTGCTGGAGGCACTACCAGGGTGTCCATTTCCAAGGGCACTACTTCACACCCCCTGAGGGAACCCAACTGCTCCCCCTTCACTCTGACAGGGTTGTGCCATTAGTTCTCCAAAAGTAGGCGCTGGTCTGAACCCTGCTGGAGTGAAATACTCCTGATAGGGTGTGAGATGCTAGCAAGCCTGGTGAATTCAATCCCAGGCCTGCTAATCTCATTTAGATTACGTAGACTTAAATCACTTATCTGGTGTTCCCATTGGTTTTCAGCACAGCTCAGATGGCACCAGATATCTAGCGTAGAGAGATGCACAAGTGATGGGAACGCTTGCGCAAATCCCACGGATTGTTAGACACCTGATTCTCTCAGTCCGCCACACTAAAAATAATGCAGCAGATGGGAGAATCACCCCCCAGTCTTAGAATGTCAAGTCTAATTGGTTTATGCTGACCATAATACTTGTAATTCCAAATACTTTGCAAAAGCCAGTCAGTAGAGCAAGAAAGAAGTCTCCAATTGTATATTCTCAGCTGTTCAAATGCAGTAAAACAACTTTATTGTGATTATGGATTTTTTTTTGTCACTATTATCCTTACATGTGCTTTCTTAAATCAAATTAGATTCCCTATGGGGAGAAAGCAATCATACACAAAGACAAATTTGAGGTGTCTGACACAGAGAGCAGTCCCCTGAAGAGAAATTACATGGAATCTACAGCACAGGAAAGAAAAGATACCACAGGGAAGAAAATCCTGTGAGAAAACTTGCGATTCTGAATAAAGCATTTTTCCTCCCCTCTCTATAAAGTAAGTTTAAACATTCATATTTATTGTCTAAAGATTTTTTTGGAGACCTACCAGCTGGGACATTCCACATGGGCTTCAGGATCCTAACATTAGGAGCAAGTGTGGGTCCTGACCCTTCACTTGCTGGGAATTAGACTGCGGGAGCTTTTATTGTGAAGGCTGTGACAGATATCCAGTTCATGGTTCATGTAATATTTTAGAGGTAATATTTAGTTCTGGGAAGAATGTTGTTGTGAAGGTAACTAAAATGCCAGGCAGTAGAGATTGACGGAACATCTAAAAAAATGGCAGGTTCAGAAGGTTACCCATTTTTGTTCAACCAGCCAGAGTAGAAGAGAGGGAATCATAAAACAACAAGTAGGCTTGCTTAGCTGAAGAAATTGTAAACAATGGCTGATCAGTTTTGTTTGAGTAAAGACAAAGATGGGCTACGTTATCTAGCAGATGGGTGGAGCTTCGGAATATTCTCTGGTTCAGAATGTAATGGTGGCATAGTGGTTAGCGCTGCTGCTAAGGTGCCAGAGGCCCAGGTTCAATTCTAATCTTGGGTGACTGTCTGCATGTTCTCCCTGTGTCTGTACGGGATTCTTTTGGGTGCTCCGGTTTCCTCCCAAGGTCCAAAGATGTACAGTTAGATGATGGGCAATTTTACCATAGCCACTTAGGTGTCCCAAGGTGTGTAAGTTGCATAGATTAGCCGTGTTAAGTGTGGGTGATAGTTGTAGGGTGAGGAGAGGGCTTGGTAAGATACCCTATCATAGAGTTAGTGCAGACTCGATGGACCACGTGCAAATTGCTTTACTTTCTAACTCCATGCAATAAAATTTATTTTGTCAAAATCTTGTTGCTTTAACTTGCCATGTCAAGAAAAAGATACAAATGTCTGAGGACATATTATCTGAGTCAAGAACAACTTCTTTCCTGCTGCCATCGGACTTTTGAACTGATCTTTAAGCTGATCTTTCTTTACAGCTTAGGTATGACTGTAACTTTACATTCTTCACTCTCTTCTTTCCTTTTCTTCACGTGCTGTATGAACAGTATGCACGCAAGGAACAACACTATTGACTCCATCCAAATACATGTAACTTTATTTATTTTCTTCATGGGCAACTGGGATTGCAAACTTTGCTCATTTTAAAAATGGTTACCGGCCACTATCCACATCATAATAATGTGGCCTTTTCATTGATGCCTCAAGATCACCGACTCAAAATATCAGTAGCTCCAGAATCTCAGTAGCCCCGCTGAGAAAAATGGGAGTTACTGGGCAACTCGGAGGATAAGGAGGCACCTCAAAATGGGGGCACCTTCAGAGGGGTGACAATTAATAATTTTTTTTTAAGACAAAGATAACATGCTCCTCTGATTAGAAGGTACAATCCTGCAGCAGGGGCATTTGGATGCAGGTATAGCCTTTACTACTTATGCCTTCTTCTTTGGGGGATGGACACTCTGAAAGGCATATCAACCAGTGTGAAAGATCACTCCTAGTTGGAGCTTTAGTAACTTAAGTTGACTTCCCGCCTTTGTTGGGTAGCAGTTGATCCACTTGCTGCCAGCCTGTTCTTGGGTAACATCTCCGGCAGCAAGAATGCATCTGGGAGTTGGTTTGATCCAGCTCCTTGGTACTTCTCCAGTTTTTTTCCTCCAAAGTTACTTTAGACATATTGACAACAGATTGGGGCTTTATGCAACAATATTAATTTCATGAGGTTGGCCTTTTGCAGCAGTATTGCCACCATTCTGCTGGTTATTCACTGTAAATCTGGTGTATGATCTGCAGAAACCCGAGAGAAATGCTGTAACATTTACACCATTTGTCTGGAATTTCTGAAGTTCTTTCACTGAGGCTTTGCTACACAGTAATTCTACCCCAGTGTCCTCTACATAGGTCATTTGGTTGTAAATCAGCTCAAAGATTAGTTTATAGTTCTAAACTCCAAAGAAGTATCAAAGCGAGAAAAGGCATTTGACTCACCTGAGAATTCAACTGTATTCTAAGTGTTCCTAATGTTTTGCATGAGTTACCTGCTACATTATTCAAGTCGAGTAATTTAATTAGAGCCCGTTTTAAATTAACTTTCTTCACTCACTTATAATGTGAAGTTGCCAGTGTTGGACTAGCATAGGCACAGTAAATAGTCTCACAACACCAGGTTAAAGTGCAACAGTTTATTTGGGAGCACGAGCTTTTGGAGCACTGCCCCTTTATCAGGTGAGTGCAAGATTTGTTTCACAAACAGGGCATATATAGAGATACAAATGCAATTACACGATAATGGTTGGAATGCGAGTCTTAACAGGTAATCAAGTATTTACACGTACAGATGATGAGTGTCGAGAGGGTTAAACACAGTTAAATAGATGTGAATTGTCTCCAGCAAAGACAGTTTGTGAGATTTTGCAAGCCTAGGCAAATCATGGAAGCTACAGATAGTGTGACATGAACCTAAGATTCCAGTTGAGGCCATCCTCATGTGTGTGGAATTTGGCTCAGTTTCTGCTTAGTGATTTTGCATTGTCATATATTGTGAAGGCCATCTTGGAGAACGCTTACCTGAACATCACAGGCTGAATGCCCATGACTACTGAAGTGCTTCCCGACAGGAAGGGAACACTCCTGCCTGGTGATTGCTGAGCAGTGTTTGTTCATCCATTGCTGTAGCATCCGCATGGTCTCTCCAATGAGCCAGGCCTCGGGACATTCTTTCCTGCAGCATATCAGGTGGGTAATGTTGGTTGAGTCACATGTATCTGGTGGATGGTGTTCTCACGTGAGATATGGCTTCTGTGTCAATGATCCAACACGTCTTCAGAGGTTGCTGTGGCAGTGTTGCATGGTGTCGTGGTCACTGTTCTCCTGAACACTAGGCAGTTTGCTGTGTCCAATAGTCTGTTTGAGGTTGTTTGAAGACAAATAATGGGCACGAGGGGATGGATGGCCTTTGGTGAGATGTTTGTCTTCATTGATGGCATGTTGAAGGCTCCAAAGAAGATGTCATAGCTTCTCTGCTCTGGGGAAGCACCAGACGATGGAAGGGACACGGCGGAGCAGTAGCAATACCAAGCTGTGATAGAAAGAATGCTTTCTATAATGCATCTATAAAAGTTTTTGAGAGTTGTAGTAGACATGCCAAATTTCCTTTGCCTCCTAAGAAAGTCAAGGCATCAGTGGGTTCTCTAAACTATAGCATTAGCATGTAGGGGCCAAAACAGGTTGTTGGTGATTTGAACACCTGGAAATTTAAAAATCTCGAACTTTTCTACTTCATCCCTGTTAACCTAGACAGGGGAATGTCCTCCACTGTGCTTCCTAAAGTCAATGACCATCACCTTTGTTTAGTTAACATCGGGGGAGAGATTATTGTTGTATCAGTTGACCAGATTCTCTGTCTCATTCCTGTACTTCATCTCATCATTGTTTGATATCTGACCCACTACAGCGGTGTCATCAGCAAACTTGAAAATCGGATAAAAACTGTTTTAGTTTCTGAGGAATTGTGAATGGTGCTTAATGTTGTGCAATCAGCGAACATCCCGGCTTTTGGTCTTACAGTGGAAGGAAGGTGATTAATAAAGCAGTTGAAGAACCCTGTAGCAATCACCCTGAAGAACCCCTGTAGCAATGTCCTGGGGCTGAGTTCTCTGACGTCCAACAACCACAATCATCTTCCTTTGTGCCAGGTACAACTCCAACCAGTGGACAGTGGAATTTGAAAAAAAAGCTAAGTTGTGAAACCACTGTCAATTATGAAAAAAACACCTCTGGTTCACTGATGTCATTTAAAGGTGGAAATTTTTATCTACGTGAGACTCCAGACTCAGAGTAATGATGTTGACTCTAATGCCCTCTGAAATTGCCTAGCAAGCCACTCAGCTGTAACATCATAAATAACTTACCATAAACTGGCTCCTCATGTGACTATACAGCTTCATTTTTCCAAAGTGAATAGTAATTAACAAGATGTCTGATAATTGAGTTGTTCATTTCTCTGCATTCTCCTCAACGGTTGTACATCCTTTTTGTTGCCTTTAATCAGAACTTAAAATATTTGTTGGATTGATTTTCAGAATTTGTATTCTCAGAACACATGAGAAATACTACACACATGTCCAGGTTAGTCAGTCCTCTCAGGCATTAGGAATTTTCTCCTTGCAGCAGGGGCACTGAAGCACAGGATCTGCCCATTAACCAACTGAGCCAACATGCCACAGCACACCAAGGAAATAACTGCAGCATTCAGAATACGTGCAAGGCTTTTGATGACTTATACTACATTATGAATTCGAGGGCGGGGTGGCAGGGGCTCATACTGGAACTGGACCACCTAAGCAGCGCACAATATGTTGAGAGCCTGTAGCCCGTGGACCCTGCAAAACAGATCCACAAAGTGGAAAACATGTTCCTAGCTGACCCCTAGGAACAGGGCAACCCATCCTCATGGCTTCTGCTTTTCCTCAGCCTGCAATGACCAATTTCTGAAAGGGGATCTTGGTTTTCCAGTGTATTTATTTAAAAAAATGGCAATACAATGGACACAGCCTGCCATCCTTTAATGACATCTGACATTCGGGCTCATTAACAGCAAGGGCAGTTTCACAATGCACAACATGCTAATATGGAGGAATCATCACTTTAATCTAGCTCATTTTGAGGCTCATGTTGTATCTCGGGAGCTGTAATATTGGCAGTTCAACCCAATTATAATATCGGATTCCATTTAAGATGCAGAATCTCCTCCCAACAACTGATGTCTTTGTAGCAAGTACCAACTAAAAAATAGCCAATTCAACTTGCACTAAACTTCAGTACAAAATAGATTTATTGTTTCTGTATCTAGCCATTCAGGTGTAGATTCAAAATTATCTTCCCAAACTTTGCTTCATCTACAGTCCAGGATTCGAAGCGTAACGGAACATGCTGGAAAATCTCAGCAAGTCTAAAGGCATCTAGGGAGAGAGAATAAAATGTTGGCTATATTCCCTTCCCAGATGCTCTCAGACCTGGTGAGATTTCCCAGTATTTTCTGATTTTGTTTCAGGTTCTAGTACCTGCTGCATTTTTGTCTCTATATACTTAGTTGTCCTTAAACAAAGTGATCTGGCCAGACATGATCTGAGCAGAGCTTTGAAAAAAATGCAACTGCAATTTGATGAATATTTGTTTTGGAAGGGTAATTCAGCGGAAATAAAAGTCAGAGGAGGCATAATAGTATTCACTATCATTTGTTTTGAACCCAAATTGCTTAATTCTGCATTATACGTGTAACATGAGATCATTCTTGACAGAGTCGAAATCTTTAAGATGAGCGAATTGTGTGCAGGAATATAGAGCCACATAGCTGCAAATAATGTTTGCTTTTGATTTTGAGACCAATTCCTGCCAGGTGCTGTTTTACTCTGAATGAAAAAAAGAGATGAAGTTACTTGCCCAGGTAAAAACAAAAGTATCTACCACTTGCTGCTACATCTTTGAAGTATAAATGTCAAGCTGTGAGGTAACCTGAAATAAGTTAGAGGCACAATGTTCAGGAATATCCTGCAGGATATTCACAATGTTCAGGAATATCCTGATTTTAACAGCCTTTGGATGTGCTGTCAGTGGTGAGTACTGATTAGAGAAAGTGGCACAGCTCTGTCACTACTTCTCATGTGAAATAGAATCTGCAAAGACAGGTTTTCTCAGAGCTAGTGATGTAGCTGTGCCTTTGCCATTGTTTAAAGGTCTATGAGCAAAGGCTGGTGCAAGCATGCAGTCAGAGTTAAAGCCATTTGCCTTACATTCCTCTACTACAAAAAGTGACTTGCTCATATTCTAAGTTATAGATGATGCAGCTAAAATAATTAAGCCAAAATGCTTTCCTCGGAATAAAAACAGTGGCAAAATATCATGAGCCACAAACGTTCACTAAAAATGCAGTTCAAAACATCAAAATCATAAGTCTCCCTGCAAACAATAACTCTTTGCCAAAGCACCCTTTCTCCTTAGCCCACAAAGTGTAGTTTAGAGGTTACTGTTCAGTATATCCCTTACATTATCAGCATCTCCTTATCTACAGATCATGAACTATGTAACAAAGGAGTCCATCTGGTTCAGTGGATTCCCCCAGAAAAGAAAGAACTTGAACTCATGTAGTGCCCTTCACATTGTCAAATGTCCCAAAGTGTGTCGCCAGTTTATTACTTTTCAAGATATAGTCACTGTTGTCTTGTAGATAAATAGATGAGCCAATTTTCAACAAACAACACGATAAATTGCCTGTGAACTTCTTTTTTTTTAAAATTGGCTGAGGAATAAATGTCAGGACATTGGGGGATTCCCTGCTTTATTGTGGATTGATCAGAAACAAAAGGTTCATCCAATTTCTCAAAGCCTAACTACTGATTCAGTATTACCCATGCCAATTTGAAAGTATCATCTACATTCCTAAAATTACTTGAATTTATCTCAAGTTTGAATCATACTTTTTGATTAATGATTAATTATATCCAAGGAAATAGAAAATGAGCAGATTCAGAAAAGACCACATGATCAGTCTCAAAGTTTACTCCTTGATCAATTTTCACCTGGTATGCATTAAGGCTAACGCTTATAAATTTGGATTTTTTTTTCATGGGACCTCTTGAGATCCAGGTTGGTAGATCATTTTAAATGCAATGGTCAGAAGTGATTTTAAACCATTTGGTGGCTGGGTGAAAGTGGGAGGTGGATCTGCTAATCTCCTTCCAATCTTAAAACAGAAAATCTGGACAAACTGTTGTGACAATTCAGCACCAATATTTAAAACTTTGTCACATTCAATAGCAATAGATATGGTTTCACTAACTACCTCTGACCTGGAAATGGTTAATCAGCATTTTTTTAATCATTAGTGGGACATGAGAATCGCTGGCTGGCCAGCATTTATTGCCCAATCCTAGTTGTCCTTGAGTTGCCTCTTGAATCACTGCAGTCCATGTTCTGTGAGTTGACCCACAATGCTGTTAGGAAGGGAATTCCAGGATTTTGACCCAGCAACTTCAAAGGAATTGTGATATATTTCCAAGTCAGAACAGTGAATGCCTTGGAGGGAGGCCTGCAGATAGTGGTCTTCTAATTTATCTGCTGCAGCCCAGTAACATAATGGTTAACACTGCTGCCTCACAGCTCCTGGGATCTGCATTTGATTCCTGGCTTGGGTCACTGTCTGCGTGGAGTTTGAAAGTGCTTCCCATGTCTGCGTGGGTTTCCTCCAGTTTCCTCCTACAGTCCAAACGTGTGTGGATTCGGTGCATTGGCTCTGCTAAATTGCCCCTTAGTGTCCTGGGCTGCGTAGGTTAGAGGGATTGACAGGATAGATATGTGGGATTATGGGGATAGAGTGAGAGTGAGATTGTTGTTGGTGTATACTCAATGGGCTGAATAGTCTTTTGCACTGTATGGTTTCTATATTGTTCTTTTAAATGGAAGTGGTTGAGGATTTGGAAGGAGTTGTCTAAGGATCTTTGATGAATTGCTGCAAATTAAACTTTAGGAATGATCATATGGTCTTTTCTGAACCTGTTCATTTCTATTTCCTTGGATATATATTTTCTTCTGTTCAATATCAGCAAAAATACATGGAAAGCTCATTTCTAACCAATTTTTTTATTTGCTAACATTAAAGAACTGGACAAAATATATTTGTCTTGGATCTATGATCCATTTGTCTTACATATTTGTATTGCATCTGATGAGGAACTTAGACTATAACCCTTTCAACTTGATGACCCATCTGAATGATCATCTACGACCTAAAGGTCACATTGAGTACGCTGTCCTAGCCACTATGATTGTGAGGAGAATAGTGATAGACATCAAGTACAAACAGGCTTGGCGAATGGGTGCACACAGCAGATAAAATTTAATGCAGTTGAATGTGAAGGGATGCATTTCAGTTGGTAGAACGGGGAGAGACAAAACAAAATAAATGGGCGAGCTCCAAAAGAGTGGCAAGAAGAGACTGATCTTGAGATATATGTGCACAAACCTTTAAAGGCAGCAGATAGCTGATGGTCAACCAAATGGGATCCTGGGCCTTATAAACAGAGGTGTGGAGTACAAAAGCAGGTCATGATTAACATTTATAAAACTCAGGTTTGCCCCTCAACCAGAGTACATGGTCCAATGCTGGACATCACTCTTTGGGATGTAAAGACTTTAGAGATAGTGCCAAAAGATTACAAGAATATGGGATTTCAGTTATATAGAGTGGAGCAACTAGGGTTGTCCATCTTAGTGTTGAGAATATGGGGGGGAAATTTGACTGATGTGTTCAAAATCATGAATGGTCTTGAGTCAGGGTAGATGTAGAGAAACTGTTTCCATTGACAGAAAGATCAAGATTGAGACAATATTGATTTAAGGTGACTGGCAAAAGAACAAATGGTTCACGGAAGAAAAATGTTGTTTTGCAAGAACTGATTAAGATCTTGAATGCACAACCTCAGTGTGGTGGAGGTAGATAAAGTTAGGGCTTTCAAAGGGGAATTAGATAAGCACCAAAACAGAAAAAAAGCATTGCAGGGCAATGACAGTGGTAAGAACTAACTGAGTTGCTCTTGCAGTGAGTTGGCATGGTCACTATGGGCCTCTTTCTAACCGTTACATGATTCTACAATCCAACATAACAAACCATGAGCTAAACCTTTTTACACCTTTGGGCTCAATTGTTAATGAGATTTAAATCAATTATCTGTTCATTCTACAGCATCGAGGATTGGCTTCCATATCAATAATATCTCATGTGATGCAAAGAGAGACAGTTTCAACCAGCTGAAAAAAAAATGTTACAAATGGTAAACCAATGTCAGGATTACAGCTAAATAAAAATGTATGATGAAGAAAAGTCATATATTGTTCATTCAGAAGAGAAATGTAATTTGTAGCAGGTAAATCAATATTAAGAATTAGACAGTTTACTATTTTTGTTCCTTATCAAAATAAGGAAATTATTTAGGGCAGTGGATTGTGTCAAACCAAAATCTGTTAATCAATCATTTCAGCTGCTTAGCTTTTGCTACTTTTGTTTTGTCAGGCAGCACAACAGATTGAAGCGAGATATAACTGTAACAAGTCCATTCCACAAAGTTTACATTAGGAACCAATGAAAGGACAAAACAGCCCAGTAGCAGTAATATGAAGATCAATCCATAGAGGTGCACACATCCTTCAGCCTCCCAAGCAAGTGTTCAGCTTCCCTCGATCAACATTCTCCCTGCCCATCTAGTTTCATGTCCAAGAGTTAAACAGAGTACTAATACACCTTTGTATTCCCTGAACACTAATACGTCGTACTCAAAAATCCTAAGAGGAATCTTTCTGTTCTATTCTTATTTCCACCCAAGTGTCCCCTCTATATTATAGGATCTTTGAGGTTCCTACACTTCTCATGGCACCAAATGAAGATATTCCCCAGTTCTCAGAAACTTACTTTGATTCTCCCCATTGTTCCTGTTTTCTCTGAGTGTGAGATTTTATGGCATCCTTCCACTCATGTTAGATCCTGTGGTAATAAAGCTTCCTCTCAATAACTACTCCACAGTCAGGCATCAAGAAATTCAGCTCTTTATTATGTCTTCTTACTCTAAATGTAGATTGCCCACTTTGGGCAGACCCAAACAACTCACCTCCAAACCTAAGGTCACATGATCCATTCCCTCAAAAGGGGCTATGCCCCAACATATATAACAACTAGCATTCAACTGAGTGACTCTCCAACTCTTCTCAAGCATCTCATAGTTGTCAATACTGCAGCTCACGCATGGGCCTCACTGCACTCTTGCTGAGTGATTCCAACTTGGAAAAACCTGAGACTTCTGATGTCCCATTTGCTTCTGGTTTATAGGTTCAATGCAGCTTATGGCAGATTCTCTCTCTTTCTGCTGGTTCCCTTGATGTTCCAGCTCCAGACATTCAAATAACTGCTTCAAAGCCATTCCCAAGCTGGTTAAAACATTGTGTGAAAATAAACTCAATATAATAAAACTACCTCTCTGCTATTGAACCCACAGCAATGTGCCACACCTAGACTGTCACAATTTGAGATTTAAACAAATGACTCCTAAGTGAAATTAAGTGACATTTGCAAAGTATACATGTACCTTAAGATCTTCCCTTGTTTACCCATTGCTCTCAAACTTTTCTTTTATCTGGGACCCACATAAATAATTTAAACCATTTGTAAAGGTAACTGCAGACTTCTCATCCCTTTCAACAAACTCAAAAAGAGATCACCTATTCCTTATTGTTTCCTCACTTACAACTCTTTGCTTAACAGCTTGTAACCTAGTGCTTCCATTATCTTACATTTGAAATCTTCATCCCCACTAAAGGTTATACTCCTAAAACATAGGAATCATGAAATTAGATATTTTCATCATACTTACACTTCTCCTGCCATTCATGTTGACCCATTCTGATCCTTCCCATCATATTCTTCCCTTATCCTCTTACATTCTGTGCCCTCCCTTCCTAAGTTTTACTCCCCACCTGCTCAGTCTAGTTGTTCATGCCTCAATCCACTTTCACTTGTCTCTGTATACTGACAATATCCCTGTTTACCATACAAGTGATGGCAATCGAAATGAATAATGCTGGGTGTGGTGTAAAGTTGAAGATGGAAACTTGTCTGATTTAAGTTTCTCTAATATTTATTTGTTAATTACTTCCTCATTCAATATGAAAATTTTTTTAAATATTTCCCACAGATTATTTACCAAATTATTTTTAGTCTATTTATTAGTGAACATTAACCAGTTCTTTTCTTCCCAGATTATTAATTAATATGTTTTCATTACACAATATGTAAATAGCTTTGGTCTTACTTGCTTCCCCAATATACTGTTTTCGCAAACTGTCACGACAATATTCTACAAACTTATATTTCACATGACTTTTGCCAATTTGTTTGGTCTAGTCTATATGAATATTAAACTTTTCCCATGATTACTGCATTATCTTTGCTATAAGCTTCAATTATTTCTTGCTTAATACTTTGCCCAAAGTATAACTACTGCCAAATAGAAAATAGTTCATCTTGGTCACTTTGCAACCATGGCTTTCTAATGTCAATTATAATAAACCTAATACCTCTGTGTGTACCACTACTTTGTTTATCTTATTACAAATGCTTTGTGCATTCAGATAGAGGTTTATGTTAACCATTATTCTTTGCATGGACTTTGTTCATTGGTGTATTATTAACCTCAAACTCTCATCCCTCCCTGAATCACTCTGTTGGTCTTTACCAAAATTGCTGCTAAGCTTTATTGCCTTGACTTTTCTCTACACATTTCTAAAGCACTCTTCACCCCATCTCTTCCCCATCTTTTAGTCTAAACATCGTTTCAAAGCTGGAGTCATACCATTCACCAGAACACAGAATCTAGGCTGGTTCAAGTGGAGGCCATCCCAACTGATGGCTCCTCTTTCCCCAGTACAGGTGCAAGTACCTCATGAATCAAAACTCTTTGTTACCGCAATCCCACTTCACTAATGCATATATTTCCTAATCTGCTTGACCCTGCGCCAAATGGCGGGTGAATCAGGTAACAATTTAGAGATGATTGTCTTTAAGGTTTTATATTTTAAATTGTAGGCCATATAGGACTGAGATGAGGAGGTATTTCTTCACTGAGAGCGTGTGGACCTTTGGAATTCTCTGATAGAGGGCTGTGGAGTGTCTATCATTGAGTATATTCAAAATGGAGATTGAGAAATTTCTAGATATTAAATACATCAAAGGATATAGAAATAGTGCAAGGTGGTGGTGTTGAGATAGAGGATCAACCATGATCTGGCTGAATGCCAGAACTGGCTTAAATGCCAGAGACTACTCCTGCTCTTTTATCCTATGTTAACTGTAGACCCGACTATTCCCATGCGCTCCTTGCCAGTTTCCCCCTTTCTACATACAACATAAAGGGGCAATCTTATCAGAATTTGGCAAAGTGCTTGATATGATTTATTACTGTCACATGTATTAATATACAGTGAAAAATATTGATTCTTGTGCACTATACAGACAAAACAAACAGTACGTAGAGAAGAAAAGCAGCAAGTGCAGAATGTAGTGTTACGGTCATAGTGAGGCTGCAGATAAAGAAAAGAGAGTTTTAGAAGCATAGAATGAGTGTAAAATATAGAAGTAGAGGGTATGTTGGGCATAGCTTGCAATAAATCCCCACACTCTGGCACTATCTTCGACTAAATAAAATGTCAGGGTCTGACTGAAAACCTGCAAGTTTCTCTCAGAAAAATAGCTGGTTTTCTCTCCAAATCTTCTGAAACTCTGGAGGGCCAGGGCCTAAGCAGGCTACCAAAGCTTGGCTGCACTGAGATCACCACTCTTAAAGAATGCCCAGAGGAAAAAATAATCTTCCCGTCGTATCAGCCTGCTACCACTCCCCCATATCCCACCTCCCCCCAGCAGTGATCAGAGTGGCATCCTCTTCAGATCAGAAAGGACATCTCTCCATAGTGTACATCAAGAAGGAATAAAGAGTGCAGAATGTAGTGTTACAGTCATAATGAGTGCAGATAAAGAAAATAGAGTTTAAGAAAATAGAGAATGAGAGTAAATATAGAATTAAAGAGCATACTAGGTACAGCTTGCAAAATGTTGCCATGCTCTGGCATCAACTTGAAATAAATAAAGTGTCAGGGATCTCCATAACCCAAGTAGTCAATACGGCACCTCCTTTCCCCCTCCTCTCCCCAAACAAACATCGCTAGCATTGGTATGCTGCACCCCCAATCCCCCTTCTTAAACAGGCATCACTGGCATCCCCAGCCCTCCTACCCACTCCCCACCACACAAAGGAATGAATCCCTTCTCCATGAGGCTCCCACTAGGGTCCGTCCGGGCACTTCCTCCTGGAACAACATCACCACTGATGTTGATTAAAGGATAAATGTTGGTCAGGACACTGGGGATAACTCCTCAGTTCTTCTTTGAAATAGTGCCATGGTATCTTTTACATCTGTCTGAGAGCTCACAGAGTTTTAGGACAAATGGCAGTGTCATCAACAGTGCAACATTTCCTCAGTACTACACTGGAGTACCAACTTCAATTTCTGTGCTCAAGTGCTGGAGTGGAACTCAAACTCAAAACACTGAGACTCAGAGGCAAGAGCACAACCGAGCCAAATCTGCCACATCCTGACAAATCCTCACTCTTGATTTCAAAGCCTTGCACATTACTATCCATTATTCCATACAGCTCTTCAGTTTTGGTCTCTAGCAAATTTAATTTTAATTGCTCCACCACTGGCAGCTAGCCATACTTTCAGCTATCTTTGCCTCCAACCTCTGGAATTCCTTCTTTAATCCTCTCAGCCTATGGACCATTTCCTCCTCTTTCAAGGTGTCCTGAAAACAAGTTTAATCAAGCTTTGATCGCCCTTCTCAATATTCGGCATTTACCAGACCTCCCTTTGGTAAGTTAAGTTATCTCACGATGGATGCAGCAAGCCATTGCCCACTGGTTGGATCTCCTGGTTCCACCAAAGTCTATAGGCTTTTGCATGGCTCACCAATTTCACCATCTGGACATTTGCTGCGAAGGATCGACTTTAGTGGGACCAAAATGCAGGAGTATCTGGAAAATCGCACCTGGCGAAAGTGATGGTCTAGTGGTGGTATGATGGCACAGTGGTTGACATTGCTGCTTCACAGCTCCAGGGACCTGGGTTCAAATCTGGCTCAGGTGACTGTGCAAACTCCAGATAGACATTCTCCCTGTGATTGCGTGAGTTTCCTCTGGGTGCTCCAATTTCCTCCCACAGTCCAAAGATGTGTGGATTAGAGTGATTGGTCATGCATCTGGGTAAATACATCGAGTTATGGAGATAGGGCCTGTTGTCATTGTAAATTCAAATGGCCTCCTTTTGCACTGTAGGGGTTCTATAGCTTGATGCTATCCCAGTCTAGATTCATAGTGGTATTGTCATCCGATTATTAATCCAGAAACTCACTAATGTTCTGGGGATCAGGATTCGAATCCCACCATGGCACATGGTGGAACTTAATTCAATAAAAAAAATCTGGGAATAAGAATCTACTCTCAGCTGATTTTCAGAAAAATCCATTTGGTTCACTAATGCCCTTTGGTGAAGGAAATCTGCCATCCTTTCCTGGTCTGACTCCAGAGCCACAGCAATGTGATTGATTTTCAACTGCCCTCAGGCAACTGGGAATGGGCAATAAATGCTGGCCAGCGATGCCTACGTTCCATAAATTTTAAAAATCTGTATCTAGAATATTTTCTAATTGAAAGTTCTTTTAGTAGCTGCTTTTAGACATGTTCTGACATTACTTGCATCATAAATAAAAGTTACTATTATAAACATGTAAGCTTGCTTCTTTTATGTCAATAATTTATCAATAATTTCAGTTATTGTTTGCTAAACAAATGTTAGCTGTTGGATTCTCTTATGGGTAAATTGGTTCCACAGCTGGCTGAATTCATGTGTGAATATGGCAGGTATTGTGCATTAAAAGTTCCCGAATAATGCTGATCCCACCAAACAAATAGTGAAACTGAATTTAATAAACCTAATAAATTGTGAGAACAGAACCCATCACCTCCACTCAGTCCACACTGAGATTGACTCCTAATGCCCTCAGGGCAATGAGCGATGGATGGTAGTTTGTAAATGTTGCTCACATCCTAAGAACAAATTGGTAAGAAAGTGCTATGCAGGGCATTTATATTTCATTTTTAACAAACATTATTTCTGCTAGTGTTTTCACAAGCAATGTATATTATATTCTGAATAATAGGCAGCTAGGTAACTTGGGAGCAGTCATTTTTCTTCCATCCTCAAGTGAAATCCAACTTAAACTGACAGAAAGAAAATTTACTTGGTCTACTGACAGTAAATGATCAAAGTAAACCCAGGATGTGCAGCACCAGCATAGCTTTCTGTGCCAAGCATTCATGATGCTAAATAACACATTTTTTTCACTAATTGACACCTACTCAGACAGACTGCAAATGTGGGTCAAACAACTATCATAGTTATGTGTGCCTGTGTGAAGGTAATATAAAAAAAAACTAATTTGCACAGCACTGGTGTAGCTACATGCACAAAGTCAATTCCCCAGGCACAGGGAGCTACCTATTTGTGCATGGCATTCCTCGATGATATTTATGAAGAGTGCCGCATGGACCACTGAAGCAATGGACCAATGGGCCACAATGTTGCCCATTCCAAAGGAAATCAATGCCAATCTGCCGGTGGGACTTTATGATCAAGCTTTCCCCTGCCACTCTTTTGAAGTACAGTACATTACAAAACTTAGATTTGTGTAATGCTTTTGTCCGTTCAATACAATACAGCATTCATCAAAGTGTGAAATGGGTATGTTGTCAAGTACTGATGCCTTCACTTTAGCAAGGTTCAAAAAAATCATTTGAGAACATACAATTGATAAGTTTTGCTCAAAGTGAAAAAAATACAGTTAATTGGTCCTAACCTGTACAATTCCTTATTGCGTCAACCTGGAAATTTTATTGCAAAGATTTCTAAGCAGCTTATTGTTCGTTATTCAATGACATTTGTCACCCTGTGACACACTTCTTTTCAAGTCAATTAAGTGGATTTAACTTTTCTCTAAAGCCATTAACCCAAACTTTTCTATTAATACAATCAAAAAGTTTGCCATGGTATTTAAATAACATTTTTATGTACTTTTTGTGTATAGTTCTGAAAGGTATAGTGTTACAGACGGGATAGGGAAAGATCTGAACTTATTCCCTTCAGTGTGGTTTTGGGAGCAAAGGTGTGTGTACACGTGTGTTTCTCTTAGCCTAATTTAACAACAGCAGTAAGCTTTGTGGGTTTAAATAAAAAAGGATTATTTGTTATGCATTCACCACAAACGTAAATGCTATTTCAATCAATCACTCAGCACATACTCACTCAAGAACAGTTAAGGAGAATAGGCTCATTGTAGGGAAACAAAAATTGCATGCAGGTAGAATAGAGTCTTTTCTACTCTTGAATTGTAATTTGGATGGGTTGATGGAGCTGAAGTTGGGCATGATTATTGCAGATTATTAGAATGTTCAGTGCACCATGGACCTAGATTTAGGAATCAGATTGAGAGGTTTTCAAGATGTAGCATTGCCCAGATTTTTTTAAAAAAGGCCTCGGTGTTACTGCCTTGGTTTGCATCTGAGATTCTGTGATGCCGTTCTTGTGATTGTCCAGGTCTTTGGATAATAAAGGATTTTTGTATCAGAAGCCAGTTTTGGTCACATGATCAAGATCTATTATTCATCCAGAATTACTAAAGCTGAAAGTCATTTCTAAGCAATCAAGAATCATAGTACAGAAAGTGGCCCTTCGGCCCATCGAGTCTGCACCAAACACAATCCCATCCAGGCTCTACCCCTAATATCCCTACATATTATACCCACTAATCCCTCTACCCTGTGCATCCCTGGACACTAAGGGGCAATTTTTTTAGCATGGCCAATCAACCTAACTCACACATCTTTGGATTGTATGAATAGATGATAGCTCTTCCTATCCACTTCTGGTTAATTGGTTTCTTGCAGTTTTCTTTTGTTTATTGAATTGTGGGTGCTACAATGACAAATATTGCAAACTTGGAAATGTGGAGCCTAAAAGCCCATTGATTTTGAGTTTAAAGTAAACCTCAAATGACAACATGTATAAATGCCACAAAGGAGATCTATTTGGGCATGTCCATTCCATTACAGTCCCCATGTCCCAGCTATTCAAATTAGAAACTTTCCAAAAGTTTGAGATAATCTATTGAAAATGTCACCCAACAGTGGCCACTTAGTCATCTTCTTGGTGAACAAAAACGTTCCAAAAGTTTCCATATTGGCACAGTCCAGTTTTAAAGATAAGCCTTCACTGGGCATGACAAAAGAAACATGATAAAGGATGAGTCTGATTGTTGAGGTTAGAAAATTATTAAACTCTTACATTTAATGAGCCTCATTGATAGATCATTGCTAGGTTGGTAATTCATAACTATATCTGACTCACAACACGTGTCTGCTTCACATGCAGAGTGGGCAAGCATTTTTTTCTCCAACTCTGGTGGTATCCCTTGATGGTACCAAGACGGTACTCTCCCTTCTGCCTTCAGTTTGGTATTCATGCTGTTTTATTTCAGAGATTGCTTGTAGTCTTCGGCGATTGAGTTTAGGCATGGTTGGGATTTCAAGAGCTGTTGAGCTACTATAGCAAGAGCCAAATTGTTTGGCAGCTTTTGAGGGTGACACTTCCTCCGACAAAGGAGTAGAATTCTCATGCTGTGCCTTGTTCATGCTACCTGCTTCATATTATCACTGCAGGCAGCCTTTAGTTATATTGGTTGGTTCAGAATTAGTTTTTTAGTGAGGGAGCGAGCAACATGCAACTCATGTTCCCCCTGCCCTCCACAAAAAAATCCCATTTACAAGCTTTCACAATACAGGATCTAACATGGAATTAGGAGACTCTAATTTTCCAAATGCATCACTACATTGATCTCCTCAAGCTGTGCCAAATAGCACAGGTCATACATTTTTTACAAACTAAGCCTCATTCTAACTATAATCCTCTGAAAAGACAGCTACTTATTTTTTATTCAGTGAAGTATGCAGAATGGCAAATCATTACAAAAGACAAATTAGACTCAGGCATGAATAGACTTTTACACAGTTTATCTTTTGTACAGGCAAGAACAAGATACCAGGTTTAAATGAAACTTCGATTGTTTATGGATTTTGCAGTTATTTTCTAGAGAGAATGCAAATCTTCTGATACCTGGATTTGGTTCAGTTAACTAATGAACCTTACTGTTAGGTGCTGTTCCTCAATAAATCTACCCAGGACAAACAACATTCACTGAAATGAATGATTGCATTAATCAGACAATGAGATGCTTGAAGAGCACTTAGTGGGTCACCCCTACATCAACACAGTGCTGTATTTGGATAGCACCTTTAGGAGCATGAATGGGCAAAAACTGATATTAAAGTAAAGGAGACATTAGGATAGGTCTGGTTAAAGAGCTAGGTTTAAAGGATGACCTAGAAAATTCTCCAATTGGAAGTTTTAATGAAAGGACAAAATTTTGCCATAATTTATCTTATACAAAGCAAATGGAAGAAAAATTCCCCATCACACATTACTGAGAATTCTAAAAAACAAGATGGATATTTAATGGATCAGGATCACCATTCAACCTGACACAAGGTGAAGAAAAGTTCCATGTTAGTTTCTGTCTGAAACTATTTAGGTGTAAAATATTGTTCTTGGCTTAATGAATGACAGATTTGACATACCACTCTCTTCCATTAGAAACACCTGTGAACGAATACTTACCAATTTTATCAACATCAAAACTCCTCTTTTAATTAAATAAGAAGAAACTATATATTGTTGAAATTTGACAGAGAAAATGCATTCTGTCGATATCTGGAGAAAATAATGTTTCAGATATGGATTGTTCGCCAGAATTTCCATTAGCTCTGACAAAGGATCTGCATCTGAAACAGTGTTGGTAATAGGCAAAGTACAGATTGTACTCAACCAGCTCACGTTTGCAAATTCAAAACAAAATTTAAGCTCTTTCCTAGAATGGACTCGAATGGCACGAGGGGTCACGGGCTTAGGTTGAGGGGGGTAAGGTATAATTTGGATGCTGGAGGGAGCTTTTTCACGCAGAGGGTGGTGGGGGTATGGAATGCGCTGCCAAGTGATGGAGGCAGGTACTTTGGAGATATTTAAGAAATACTTAGATGGGCACATGAACAGAATGGGGATGGAGGGGTATAGAAAACTGATTTAAAATAGGAATCATGAGCCTTGGGAGTCCCTGGAAAGTGTGTGAATAGATGATGATATTGATGTACTTGTTTTTATCCTACAGGTGCTTTGGTCCACCTTGTTGTCTAACAAGGGGCATACACGCAATGGGTCGTGAGAGGGCTGCTCTTGGATTTTTTTCGAGAGTATCCTAGTGCTTCACGTCGTTAGTGTACGCTTGACCTGGACCATTTGATGGGCAACACGACAGCTCAGTGACTATCGCTGTGCTGTGCAGATACATGGATTTGGGCCTGTGTCTGTGGGAGTTTGCGCATTCTCCCCGTGCTTGCGTGGGTTTTCTCCGGGTGCTCCGGTTTCCTCCCACATCCCAAAGATGTGCTCTTAGGCTAATTGGCAAAACAAATTCTCCCTAAATTGTCTCAAATTTGGTTTTTAATCCATAGACCTATGGATTAAATAGATCCATATTGATAGATATGCGGGGAGAGGTGGGAACATCGGGGTGGCGGCACGGGCTCGTTGGGCCGAAGGGCCTATTTCCCGTGCTGTTTTGTTCTTTGTTCTTAAAATTTCTACTCTTAGATGTGATTCTGCAATTGATTAACACTTAACTGAATAATGTTGAATGTGATAACTGTACCAAGAACAGATTAAGATAATAAATAATCAATTGTAACAGGGCTCATTTATACATGAAATTACATACATTCACATGCAGGGACCCATGCCCTAAAACTGGAATCAGAGAATGATAGAACCATAAAGCGCAGAACAAAGAAAATTACAGCACAGGAACAGGCCCGTCAGCCTTCCAATCATGCACCCACCATGTTGCCTGACTTCACTAAAACCGCCTACCCTTCCAGACCATATCCCTCTACTCCCATATTATTTATGTACTTTTCAAGATGCCCCTTGAAGGGAGACCTGATAGAAATTCACAAGATTATGAGAGGCATGGACAGAATGGATAGTCAAAGTTTTTTCCCAGGGTGGAAGAGTCAATTACTAGGAGGCTTAAGATTAAGGTGCAAGAGAAAGATTTAAAGGAGATGTATGAGGCAGATGTTTTACGCAGAGTGGTATTTATGTACTTTTCAAGACGCCCCTTAAAAATGACTACCATATCCGCTTCCACTACCTCTCCAGGCAACAAGTTCCAGGCATCCACCACTCTGCGTAAAACATCTGCCTCATACATCTCCTTTAAATCTTTCTCTTGCACCTTAATCTTAAGCCTCCTAGTAATTGACTCTTCTACCCTGGGAAAAAAACTTTGACTATCCATTCTGTCCATGCCTCTCAATCTTGTGAATTTCTATCAGTTCTCCCTTCAACCTCGTTGCTCCAGTGAGAACAAACCAAGTTTCTCCAACCTTTCCTCATAACTAATGCCCTCCATAGCAAGCAATATCCTGGTAAATCTTTTCTGTACCATCTCCAAAGCCTTCACATCCTTCTGATTGTGTGGCAACTAGAATTGAACACTATATTTCAAGTACAGCCTACAAAGATTCTATAAAAGTTGCAATATGACTTGCCAATTTTTAAACTCAATATCCTGGCTGATGAAGGCAAAGCATGCCCTATGCCTTCTTGACTACTTTCTCACCTCCATTACCACTTTTCAGGGACCTGTGTACTTTTACACCCAGATACCTTTGTCTATCAATACTCTTAAGGATTCTATCATTTACTGTATATTTCCTATTTGTATTAAACCTTCCAAAATGCATTACCTCACACTTATCTGGATTAAACTCCATCTGCCATCTCTATGCCCAAGTCTCCAACTAATCTATATCCTGTTGTATCCTCTAATGGTCCTCATCGCTATCAACGAATCCACCAATCTTTCTGTTGTCTGCAAACTTCTTAATCAATCCAGTTACATTTTCCTCTAATTTATATATATTAGAAGTAGCAAAGGTCCCAACACTGATCCTTAAGGAACACCACTTGACACAGCCCTCCATTCAGAAACTCACCCTTCCACTGCAACCCTGTGTTCTTTGACCAGTTTTGTATCCACCTTGCCAGCTCACTTCTGATCCCATGCAACTTCACCTTCTGCATCAGTCTGCCATGAGGGAACTTGTTAAAGGCCGTATTGAAGTCCATGTAGAAACATCCACTGCCCTACCCTCAATCATCTTCGTCACTTCCTCAAACCACTCGATCAAGTTCGTGAGACATGAGCTCCCCTTCACAAATCCATATTGCATTTCATTAATATGTCCACTTATTTCCAAGTATGAATAAATCCTGTATCAAAGAATCTTCTCCAATAATTTGCCTATCACTGATGCCTGTAATTACCTGGATTATTCTTGCTATCCTTCTTAAATAAAGAAACAATCTTGGATATTCTTCAATCCTCTGGGACTTCCCCGTACTCTGAGGATTCAAATATTTCTCTCAAGGCCCCAGCAATTTCATCCTTTGACTCTCTGAAGAGGCCCTTTAGTCCATCAAATCCGCACCGACACATTAGAAACATCTGAACTCCCAACTAAACTCATCTGCCAGCACTAGGTTCATAGCCCTGAATGTTATGATGTACCAAGTGCGTATCCAGATACTTTTTAAAGGATGTGAGGCAACTTACTTTGACCATCCTTCCAGGCAATGCTTTCCAGAATGTCACCATCCTCTGGGTAAAAAAGGTTTTTCCTCACATAACCCCTGAGACTTCTGCCCCTCATCTTGATCCTATGTGTCCTTGCGACTGATCTTTGAACCAACTGAAACAGTTGCTCCTTATCATCTCTGTCCATGTCTCTCAATCTTGTACACCTGGACCAGGTAGCCCCTCAGTCTTCCCTGCTCCAACGAAAACCACCCAAACTTACACAACCTCGCTTCGCAACTTAAATGTTCCATCCCAGGCAGCATCCTGGCAAATCTCTTCTGCACCCCCTCCAATGCAATTACATCCTTCCAATAATTCGGTGACCAGAACTGCACACAGTACTCTAGCTGTGTCCTCACTAAAATTTTATACAACTCCAACATGACTTCCTTGCCTTCATAATCTGTGCTTTGATTGATAAAGGCAAGTCTCTCAAATAGCATTTGTTCAAGCCTTGAACCATTGCTGAATTATCCCAGAACCTGAAGCGTCTATAGTTTCCTGTTGCTTTCTACTTGACAATTCTTAATTATTTTCTCGATTTGCCAACCGATCTATACCTTTCTGTCCTACAGGATAATTCATTGTGGTTCTTTGAAATTTGGGATTTCTGTGTTTGGCCTGTAAAGTGCAAGACAGAAATCTTCAGCAACATATCTCTCTTTCAACAATATTAAATATTAAACGGTTTAATGGATTGCACAGTGAAATAATGGTTAGCACCGCTGCCTCATAACACCAGGAACCCAAGTTCAATTCCTGCCTTGGGTGACTGTGTGGAGTTTGTACATTTGCCTACGTCTTGTGGGTTTCCTCAGGATGCTCCAGTTTCCTCCCACAGATCAAAGATACGTAGGTCAGGTGGATTAGCCATGTTAAACATGTGGGATTTGGAGATGGACCAGGGTAAGATGCTCTTTCAGAGTTGGTATAGATTCAATGGGCCAAAGGAGGTCTCTGTGTACCATAGGGATTCTATGGTTCTATACTCAGCACAGATACTGTTTGATCTTCTTAGTGTCTGTTGCATTTTTAGTTTCTATTCCTTCCTTTAATCTGTTTGCAAACATTACAGAATAATACTTTATCAATGACTGCTCTCTTAAAAGCCCAAGATATAAACTCAGTAAAGCCTTACTTTTCTGCATTTGGATTCAATCTGTTGGTTCACAGGAGGGAAACACTCATCTCTGATTATGTTTTTTCTTCATCCAAAGTTAGTCACCAAGCTTCACTGCTGCTATCATTTATCTTTAAAATAAATGCTTTATTTACAAAAAAACAGGTGAAAACAGAAACTATAAAAACATGATGGATTATATAGAGGAGCAGAATAGAAGGTTAGGGTAGATGGAGGCTAAAGAGAGTTTGACAAAGATGTCATGGACTCAAGACAAAGGGAGTGTTAATGGTAGCATTAAGGACTAAAGAAGGTGCTGATAATGGCACGAATATGAGATATCAGAATGTGTTAATTGGAGAATAAAGGTCAGTGCTCAGCTAAAGCAAAACTGAAGAACAAGTAAAAATGGTAATTTGGGAGAGAGGGTTACACTGTGACAAACAAAACAAAGGGGTCAAGATGGAGGGGAAAGTTCACAATCTAAAGCTGTTGATCTCAATGTTGAGTCCAGAATGGAAAGCAACAAGAAGGTTGGGATCACGCCTCCTGACTGAGTGAAGTTGCTCCTCAAAGTGGTCACCCAATCTGTGTTTAGCCTCCCCATATAAAGGGGAATGCATAGAGATATGTTCCTGTTATTAAGAGAATTATATATAGAATATCACAGAATCCCTACATGCAGCAGGAGACTATTCAGCCCATCGAGCTTGCATCAACAACATTCCCATCCAGGCCCTATTCCTGTAACCTCAAGTATTTTACCTACTAAACTTCCTGACATTCTGGCCAATTTAGCATGGACGATCAACCTAACACACATCTTTGGAGTCTGGGAAGACGTATGGGAGGAAATTGGAGCACCAGAAGGAACCCACACAAGCGCAGACAGAATGTGCAAACTCCACACAGACAGTGACCCAAGGCCAGAATTGGACGCGGGTCCCTGGTGCTGTGAGGCAGTGGTGCTAACATACTGCTCTGTTCTATATTTAAAATTTAAAGGAATACACATGCCTCATCTTCCCCTTTATAAAGGAGAAGAAAACCCTTGTCAAATGCAAGACATATCGCAGTCATAAATCTTAGACATGAAAATTGTCCTATTTGGCTAGGGCCATAATGGAATGGATAAGTGACCATCACAGGAGGCCTACGTTCATTAGGAATGATTGGAGGACAAAGCCTTCTAGCACACAAGCCACTTCAACAGTTAACTGCAAGAAATTTCTCTTTGAATTAGTATTTCAAAAGAGAAGGCATTGTACCTTTAAAACATCAGCTGAATTTGTAAGCAGTCGTAATCTATAAAATAGCAAAAGATTGCTTCTACTTTGTCCCTTAGAGTATTTTTTTGATGACTGTTCTCTTTGTAATTATATGGCAGTTTCCTTTCTTTCTTCTGTCAGAACATTTACTCAGTTGATGCAAAAATAAACATACAAATTGACAAATGTATCCAGGACTGATCATGAGGTTATAAATAAGTTCTCATTTGGATTGGGGATGCATCTAAAGCTTACATGTAGATCACATTCTCTGGTCTGTAAATGTATCTGTTGAAAATTAAAAACACTATTTTACTTGAATTCCTACCTATATAATAATCGGAAAAAGCTCAGCTTTTAGATTTAATTTTAATTTATATGTAGAGCTAAAGTTAGCTATACATCTTCGCTGTACAACTTAACTTTGTATCATGGCTGGGACTTTTCTGCCAGGAGGTTTAGTAACAAAATGTTAGAAGATGTGTGTTTTTTTATATTACTACCAGGTGAAACAAAATGGCAAAAATGCAGAGTGAGAAAGAGTTTTATTAATTTCATCTTTAAAAAGTATTACAATCGGAGTACAATCCGCAAAGGATATTACGCAAAATATATTACCAAGAGAAAAATAATGAAAAAATTCTCAGGACTTTTGCATTTCATATTATTTGCTGCTGAAGTTGTGGGACTATTATTCAGGACAACACATTGAGGCTGACCGAAATCAGAGATTATTGTACAAATGAGTACTGAAATTGTTTCGTGATAACTTGAGAACGTAATATTATTCACATAATTATATTTTAAACTAAATTATTCAGATTTTGTTTTTAAATTCTGGCCACACTTACTGCACGAACGTAATGTTGTGTAACATTCAAGTGAAGTTGGATAATTTTTGATTTCTGCAGAGCTGGAAATCAGTTAAATCTACTTCATTTGTTGTGATAACGGCTAAAACTCTCCGACCATATCTGCGGTGAACGCTAAATTGTCTGTGCTCGCGGACAACAATGAAAGGGCCCAAGACATTGAAGAATTCTGGCCAATACATTGCTCGCTTTGGAGCGAAATTTTCCCAGAAATTGACAAAAGCTGCTACAGTGGCTTTCCCAGCAGCGCTTTGAGAACAAAAACTTCGAGGATTGGTCCCACAATGTATCATGATTTACCCAACCCCCGCCATCGACTTAAAAATTCATGGATCAAGTCACCATTTTAAAGGCTGCCCGAGTGAAGAGTGACCAAAGCAGTGAACCCCACATTGCACAGACACACCCCAGGCACTACTCAGCAACCAATGGTACTGTCCAGTCACTGCCACAAAATGGTAGGGCAGTGCTAGCAGAATGACACGGATGGCAGTGCCTATGCATAACCATCACCTCTGAATGGTGCATTAACCAAAGCTCCCCAGATGCTCTGCTTGCCAACTGGATGCCTTTGGAGATCAATTATGATCCATGCCCAAATGGATGGATTTTTTTAAAACAGGACTGGGGGAGATGATTCCAGCAATTTCACCTGCTGATGACGTGTTAATATACGATGTTCTCAACATTAGGAAACATGCCCCATCATTGACAAAAGGCAAGGACAATTGCTTACCCCACTATAAAACACAATTTAGCCCACAAGACCATAAGAAATAGGAACAAGAGTGAGCCATTCAGCTCTCTAACTCTGCTCTACCATTTAATAAGATCATGGTTGGCCTTACACCTGCCTTTTCTCCATGGCCCTTAATTTCTCCTATTGATTAAAAATTGATTGATTTTAGCTTTGAAAATCTTCAAGAACTTGGCTTCCACAGCTTCCTAGATTAAAAAACATCTACTTTGCTCTTGATGCATGGTTTTTCACTTTCATTGCCAAATTGATCAATTTGAACGGGAGCAAAAAAATCCTGCCGTAGCCTTATTTAAGTATGAAACAAGCAACAATTCATTCAAATGATAAACACCACAATTCTATAAGCAATATAAAAAGTAAAGTAAGGCTTAAATTAACACTGCAATGAATTTTCCCCAGTTGCCACAGTCTGGTGCCTGTTCAGTCAATGCACCTACCCAGCATGTCTTTCATACAGTGGGAGCAAACTGGAACACCTGGAGAAAACCCACACAGACACAGGGAAAACATACAAACTCCACATAAACAGTGACCCAAGCCGGGAATCGAAACTGGATCCCTTGCGCTGTGAAGCAGCAGTGCTAACTACTGTACCAATGTGCCACCCTCACTTAATCATTCAAACCCCATTTTGCAATTGGATATTTCATTATAGAATTGTTTCTAATTTGTCAAACAAGTGTTGATAGACCTTGATACATTTTATGTCTAGTTTAGAACATGGATATGTTTTACAGAAGGGAAAATTTATAAACTTTGATTTTCTGATCTGAACAGACTGACTGAAAATAGTTGAGGTTAGCAGAGCTAACACATTTGCCAGAATTCTATCACTTGGAAATCGGAGCAAGTGCGGGGCAGACCATGAGAAGGTCCATTGACCTTGGGTGGGATTTTCCAGTCTTGGAACGAGCAAGGCTGGAAAATCCTGCCCACTGTTAACACAAGAATTAACAAAATGGATTAGATAAAATATAGGAATGGATTGAAATGAATTAGTTCCCCATGGAATACAATGTTTACTATGATGATAACGGGAGATTTAGGCAATATTTGTGGTGAGCAACGAGAAAAGTGAATGATGAAGAAGAAAGAATGGATTTATGTTCTTGAATTTGTTTATTCCTGCAGTTCAGGAAATACTTGCAGATCCACATCTTGGAAAAAAATGAACTGTGCATAATACCATATAGTGTACACAATCAATGGAAGAATTGGCTATGTGATCACGTGGAAATAGTTATCAAACTGTAATTTCCAAAATCAGATCACATTCCAAGTTGTAACTTTTAAACTGATTGGCACTGTACAAAGGTGCTAGCTTGATTCACTGGCTACATTCTCAGGCTTGGGTTCAAACTCCAGTTTCAAATTTAGTGTATAATTCAATCTCATACTTCATTGCACCACAGGAACATAGGAATTCAGAGCAGAAGTAGAGAAATTCAGTCTTTTAAGCCTGCATTATTATTCAATCAGATCAAGGCTGATTTCTTTCTGGTTTCAAATTCACTCCCCTGTTCCCCATATACCCTTTTCCCTTTTTTGTACATGTTTATCTCCGTCTTAAAACCAATGATTCAGACTCCATTGAACTACGGGACAGCGAGTTCCACGAACTCACCACACTCTGCAGTAACTAGTTCCTCCTCATTTCAGTTCTAAATCTATCACCTCGGCTATCAACGCCTCTATCTTCTCAGAAGACTAAGGGAATTTGGCATGTCAGCTATGACTTACGTCAATTATTACAGATGCATCATGGAAAGCATTCTTTCTAGCTGTATCATAGCTTGATATGGCTCCTGCTCTGCCCAAGAGCACAAGAAAGTACAAAAGATTGTGAACGTAGCCCAATCCATCACGCAAACCAGCTTCCCATCCACTGACTCTGCCTACAGTTCCCGTTACCTTGATAAAGTAGCCAGCATAA
Source organism: Sphyrna mokarran (assembly GCA_024679065.1). Taxonomy (NCBI): domain Eukaryota; kingdom Metazoa; phylum Chordata; class Chondrichthyes; order Carcharhiniformes; family Carcharhinidae; genus Sphyrna; species Sphyrna mokarran. The sequence continues at coordinate 58,042,748 of JAGIQG010000002.1, read as the reverse complement.
TTAAGGACCCCACGCACTTACATTCTCTCCTCCACCTTCTTCTGTCAGGAAAAAAATACAAAAGTCAGGGGCCACCTACTAATTGACTCAAAAAACGCTTCTTCCCTGCTGCTGTCAGACTTTTGAATGCACTTACCTTGCATTAAGTTGATCTTTCGCTACACCCAGCCATGTAAAACTACATTTTGCACTTTCCCATTTTCTTCTCCATGAACAGTATAGTCTGTCTTTATAGTGCACAAGAAATAATACTTTTCACTGTGTGCTAATACATGTGACAGTAATAAATCGAATCAAATTCCAGACTGTGAGAGGAAACTGCAGCATCCGAGGAAACCCACACAAACACAGGGAGAACGTGCAAACTCCAGAGTGACAGAAGCAGGGCATTGAACCTAGGTCAGTGGCACTGTGAGGCAGCAGTGCTAACCACTGTGCTGCTTATTTGGTGGAGATGGTATTTTTCACAAAAGTGAAGACTTGCATGCTTATTAAAGACCCCAGAGACAAGATATCCAATGGACTCATGTTGTAGATAGAATCTTAAACTACACCGGGAAAAAAAAAGAGCTTTTCCCAGATTGCAAACAAAGCAAATTGCTGGTTCCTCACACTATCACGCGCCCTGGTCCAAGCCACTTTCAGGAATTTATCTTAGTGATGTAGGGCAAAATCTATTTCCTGCCACTGAAGTGGTTTATTAAGACTGTCAGTTTCCATCAGTTTTTCTGACCTAACAACAGATCTGTTGTAATTGCAGTCTATATCTAATCAGATACAAGCTCATTAAAGTGTCCTTAGAAACAATATACTCTCCCAGGTCTGTTGCACAGCACTAATTTGCTGTTCATTGGTGCAATCCTCTACTATTTAACATTTGAAATTGTTCTTGATCCTTTGCAGAAAATTATCTGCATAAAAGGGATTACATTGAATGCTATAGCGTCATTTAAAGGATGGTTTTATTCCTAGCTCTAACAAATATTTTTTGAATTGTTGGACATTGCATACATTTAGTAGCTTTTTTTAAGCACTGAAACTTAGGCAGAAAGCTTAACACAAGAATTATTGTCAAGATAAATATTGCATTGGTAAGTAACATTAAATTAGGATAAAAACATTTTGAGCAAAATCCATATGGGAAGAACATTTTTGTTTCTTTGTCAATTGACAGGAAGGTATTCTGTTGAAGGATGTGAATTGAAATGTAATTGATCTATACATAAAAGGATGTTAATTACAGGCAATGGAAGAAAGTCTTGATAAAGATTAAATGACCATTACCAATAAGAGACAATCTAACCACTGCCCCATGACATTACCATTATTGAATCCACCCACTGTCAATATCTTTGGAGTTACCATTGATCAGAAACTCAAACGGACTTACCACATAAACAGCAGCTACAAGAGCGTGTCAGAGGCTAAGAATACTGCAGTGAGTAACTCACTTCCTGACTCCCCAAGGCCTGTCCACCATTGAAGCATAGTGGCAACAGTGTGTACCAGTGCTAAGATTCACTGGGGGAACACACCAAGGCCACTTACATAGGAACTTCCAAACCCATGACTGCTACTATCTAAAAGGAGAAGGGAATTAGAATTCCCTCCTAACAGCACTGCGGACGTACCTATACACTACATGGACAGTAATTATTCAAGACGTCAGCTCACTACTATCTTCCCGAGATCAATAAACGATTATTAAATACTGGGCTTAACCAACAAGATCCACATCTTGAATGATTTTTTTTAAGTAAACAATAACATTTACATTTTAGATCTATCAGGAATGCTTTAAAGTTAAGAGTTCTTTGGAGAAGTATGGTACCATTTGGAAATGGACCCAGAACATCTTTGGGACAGATAGGTGTCTTTTAGAGAGGTGCTGTGCTATTTGAAACTATTAAAAATTGGCAACAATGTGCATAAAAGTATATTTTCTCATTGGAATGGTCAAAGGAGCTGTCAAAGCATTTAAATCCCCCGCTCTCTAAAAATAAAAAAAGCTATTTGGTGTTCACAAAAAAAAAAACAGGCTTGCTATTTTCTCTGTTTGATTTCACAAGTCTAAAAGTTATTATTATAGGATTTGTACTACATGACTGATACCAAGGCTAACATCACAGTGGTTATTTGTCATTTCACAATTACGCAGAAGTCAACACCCTGTTGACTGTCCACCAATATTCTACGACCCCTGCTGGTGGGACAGCACATAGCCAGGAATGTCCCAGACATCCCAGGTGATAGTGTCCAGGACATTTCTGATTCTGTCAGCATGACCAGGCTGTTCTTTGATAAGTTCTAGGGAAAGCTCTCTCAATTTTGATACAAGCTACCAGATGTTAAAAGACGACTTAGCAAGATTGAGAGATCTGGGTTTGCCATTATTGTTGAGTGTCTAGATCGATGCTGGGTGATCCATCCAGTTTCATTCATGTAGATGTTAAAATGGTTAAATATAACTGACGAGCTTGCTAAGCCATTTCACAGGGCACTTAAGAGTCAGCCACACTACAGTGGATCTGGAGTCATACGTAGGCATGACCAGGCAAAGAATGGCAGATTTCCTTCCCAAAAGGACATTAGTGAATCAGATGGGTTTTTACAACAATGAATAATGGTTACATGCTCATCATCAAACATTTAATTTTTATTTATTGAATTGAAATTCCACTATTTGAGATATCTGTGTGAGATTCAAATTCTGGTCCCCAGAGCATTACCCTGGGTCTGCAGATCATAGTTTCACCAATAATACCACTGCATTACCATCTTCCTGTTTTGTCAGCTGAATCTTAACTAAATTGATCAGATGTTCATAATACACACAGAACAAGCAAGGGAATTTTTGTGCCATACTTTACAAAAACATGATTGACAAATTAATTACCAACTGATGTTGGTCAGAAAACTTCCAGTTAGTTATCAGTTGTGCTTTGCCAGCTTAAATACACACATGTCTGATAAAGTTGCATCTTTCTCAGTTTGATTGCTAAACAGGTTCTCTTTTTTGGTTTGTTTCCTAAGCACCTCCCTGCACCCCACACACAAAACTTTGAGGATTGCACAGATCAACTTTCACCTTTTTGTTGATCAAATGAATCTCTGTGATCCTAAAACATGTATTAAAATATTTCCCTTCCTGTAAACTAATACATCACATGTACCTTTGAAATGTTTGTCTTCCCAGATATATAGGTTTGAGCATAAAAATTAAAGCATATTTCCTAATTTAAACCAACGTCAAAATCAACAAGTACTGAAGTCTGTGGAGCTCACCATTATGTCCCAAATTGAACACTGCAAATTTCATAGGGGCTAAAGAGGCTAAATGCAAATGATATCATAGAATTATAGAATCTGACAATGAAGAAGGAAGCCATTCGGTCCATCAAGTCTGCACTGACCACAACCCCACCCAGTCCCTATTCCCATAACTCCACGTACTTACACGAGATGATCCCCCTGACAATAAGGGGAAATTTAGTATAATCAATTCACCTAACCTGCAAATACTTGGACTGTGGGAGGAAACCAGAGCACTCAGAGGAAACCCATGCAGATATGAGAACAACATGCAGACTCCACATAGACAGTTGACCCCAGCTGGGAATACGACTCGGGTCCCTGGGGCTGTGAGGCAGTGCTAACCACTGTGCCACTCTACGTTCCCGAGGATAACAAGACTGGTAAACAATATCCAAAAAAGCTGGATCCTGGGACTGGACACAATCCTTAAAAGGCATAAACATTTTCTGCCATATCCTAAGAGGTGAGCGTGACTTCAACAGTCAATATTCATTCCTTCAATCAACTAAATTCTATTATGTAAGAAATTTCTACAGTAATTAATATTTGTAACTGAAACTTACAGTAGGAGCAGCCAAAGACTTCCATTCTCAGCCCAATATGACCTTCACCATTCCAGTCCAGTGGTACTAGGCGGACATAACGTGCAATGATTGGATGCTGTAAATCATGTCTCACAACTCCATCTGAGTTTGTGTTTCCTGCAAAGGCCTGGGAGATATCAAGCACAGAGTCGTTAGTATTCAGGAGTCAATAGGTTGCATAAAAAGCAAGAATACCGATTTAACTGATCTTATATACTGACAAATTCTGCAGTACAAACACATTGAATAATATTCCATAATCATCATGCTTTTATCTGTACTGGCAAGAAAGCAAATCAAATCTGCTTTTTAAAAACTTTGAACCTTAGAACTCCAAGTAAATTGGCAAAATACTTTTATTCACATATATCAAATCACTTCATTCTGTTATTTTCCAAAGCACAAGTAAAACAGCGTCCAACTCTGATGAAAAATTAAAGTTTATTTATTAATCACAAGTAAGGCATACATTAACACTGCAATGAAGTTACTGTGAAATTCCTCTTGTCGCCACAGTCCGGCACCGGTTCGGCTCAATGCACCTAACCAGCACATCTCTCAGAATGTGGGAGGAAACTGAATCATACAGAAGAAACCCATAAGACATGGGGAGAACATGCAAAGTCCACACAGACAGTGACCCAAGGCAGGAATCGAACCCAGATTCCTGGTGCTGTGAAGAAGCAACGCTAATGACGATGCGACCATGCCATCTGCGATAAACTAACTGTTTTCCAGCTGTCCGTTAGGGAGAGAGTGTCCTTGAATTTGTCACATTGAAGGTCAATCAGACCTAACAAACTATTACATAGTCCCAAATATGCTGTGCATCACTAATGGGAGCTAAATATTATTTAAGCTATTGACTGAGAGATTATTAAATTGCACAGATCATACACATAGTTTAATAAACTCGACAACTATTCTGGCATAAACATTTGTTTCTTGTGCCTAGTTACCTCATCAAGTTGAAGCAAACCTATTTGAGTTTTCAGAAATGGTGATTTCAAGAGTTTATAACTATAACACATTTTGAATGGACTACTACACCAATTTGATTACTGAGTACTTCTGAGAGGAGTATATTATTATGCTGAAGATTTCATTGGGATGATTGTACCTGTGGTGGCAGGAATGCACATTTAAGGATTAAAACCATTTTTTTTTTTTAAAGATGATCTAAGGAGTTCAGTTGGATCAAAGAATTTGAGAATGATAGGGAGATAGACTATGTCTTTGTGGCTGAGTTGATTGTGGCTGAATTGATCTGGATGAATTGCAATTGGAAATTTCCTTTCCTTCCTGTACTGCTCTGGCTTTCACTTTGGAGATTGTTTGGATATGTCCAAGGTTTAAAAAGGAATAAAGAGAAGATTCTTTTGATCAGTTTCTAAAACATGTCCATGGTTGCTCTGCATTTGATTAGATCCAGGTAGAAACAAATCACCACTTGTAAAGAATGGGATTTGTCCCATAGGTGATTAATTTATTTGTTATAAAGTAGTTTATAATAAGCTACAAGACCATTTTAATATATTATACAAACAATGTAGCCTGCATGATTTGAGTGCTATTGTTGAGAATGAGTGGGCTTTCTGGGACTACAAGGTCAGCTTCAATGAGGATCCAACTGAAAGTTTTTAATAGTGCCTTTCCCCTGCATTGTCAAGCAATTTTAGCTTAAAAAAGTTTCAAATCTTGATCATGCCACACTACCATTCCAAAAGGGTACTTTTCTCCACAACATGGAGTCACCAACCTTTGGCTGCACTCATGAACATTCAGGGCTTCTCTTGAGCCAACTTTGCTTCAAGTCTGCTCCTCATAGCTCATATAGAGCCCAGTTCTCTACTCCTTCTTTACTTAACAGGGTCTGTTTCTGATTCCTGTCCTTGTCCCTTCCCTAGGACTGTTTTCTGGGACTTCCTTTTGTTCTACCACCTTATTTGGGACCTTCTTACTGTGCTCCTCCAAATGTCCTTCTCTCTGGGTCACTTCTCTAATGGCGCACTTCAAATCATCTGACCTGCAATTTCACATTGTTTTATTTTTCTTTTTCCCTTTTGTTCTGCATGTGTGCACAAGGCAGGTTCCTGGTCTAAAAACATTAAAAAATGGACAAACTGCACATGCGCAGGACTAGTTCCCAGCATGAAGGTGTGAAAGACACTAACTGGGCATGTGTGGCCTTTTCCCAGCCAGTGCACGTACAGAATTCCCAATGCCTGCTGGGAACTGTAGGTTCTGAACTATAACTTTGATTTAAACTATATTTTTCTTTATTTGCTTCATCAGAATACATTAATCGACAATAGACGTGCTCCATCTGTTGATGATTTGGCTTTATTCAAACTGCTTTGTGGCAGACTGATTGTTGACATGCCAATGTCTTTGATTCCCAGGGTATGATACACTTCAGTTGTACATGCACTTTGATCAGTCTAATTGTTTTCTCTGCAGGTTTTCTTTTTGCTGTCATAGTAATTAATGATTTTCTATTTTTGTCATCTTTTAAAGTTCAATTTTCTCTTTGTTCTTGCTGTGACTTGGTTCTTAATGTTTTTTTTCTCAATTACTTAGCACTGACTATTGTTGTTTTGGAATGCTTGCCTGGATGACATTTGTTAATTGCTGGCAGCTCTTCAGACAAGTGAGGCAAGGGAAGATCCAATAAACTGTGCTACAGGCATATGCCCTTTTCTAAAACATCAGTGTGCCTGAAATAACAACCTGTAGCAGTCCTCTCATTTTTTTGAGTTAACATGTTTTTATACGTACAGTCAGCCTTCATGTTTTTAGGGTGGTCGGACTATCCTACTCAACCTCAAATGTCTTTTGGAGAATAAAAATGACAACAGATGAGAACATAGCATGAAACCTTCAACCATCATTTTAGTTACCTTTCAGCCCATAGTGTTGTGCTGAAAACAAAATAATGGGAAGACAGCACCTTTTTTTTTTTCCCCACTGCCTTACCATTGAGTAATGAAGGAGCAGATCACAAATATGGAAATGCATCAAATTGGTTAAAAGTGGAATATAAAAAAATTATTCAGGAACTTAAGCAGAAATGCACTAACGAGATTTGAGCATTCATGTAATTCTAATGGCATTTTGCAAATAGCAATGTGCAGAACAATCATTTTCATAGAACATAGAACACTACAGCACAGAACAGGCCCTTCGGCCTTCGATGTTGTGCCGACCAAAATAAAAAGCAATGCCCCTCCAAACTAAACCATTCCCTTCAATTTAAATTCAATTAAATTTCAATTTAATTTCATCCTGCATTTTAATACTATCATGTGTCATATCATAATCATTGCTAAGAAATCATTGTCAAATGTATTTGGCAGTTACTAGTGCTTTTTGTTTTGTCTTTGATGTGAGTCAAATACAATTCTTATCACGAAGAGTAGTGCTTGGGCATTCAATAGCATGCTACTGTGCTAAACAAACATCCTTCTGCAAAATAACTTAAGCTATTTTGATCAATTAAAGGCACTTTAAAAATGCATTTGTTGTTGTTCTTATGTACTAGTGGATTGATTACTCCAAGAAATTCAAAACTATGCACAAACATGGTTTAAGAGAAGCAAGTTGTACCATCTAGTATTGAGCACATAAGTTGACTCAAAATATTCTCCACAAGTCAATTCAAATACCGTAAAAATTCTTTGCAATTATAAATTTAGAATTTGGTCAGAGCTAACATTGCCGTATATAGTTAACTGTGTTGTTCTGTAAAGGAGTCTTGGAAATTGTTAAATAGGGAAACAAAGGTTACCAGCTATCTCAATAAAATTGACACTGCTGTCAGCTAATACTGTGGTACAGTATAATTTAAAAACCAGAATTCCACTTAAATTTTTGACTCTCTTTAACTAGACACAACTCATTTTGTGAAATGTTTTCTGAGCATACTGTCAATTTCAGAACTCATTCCAGAAACATGTCGGCACTTATGATATTGACCCTATTGTGTACCAAGAGCCTGTTAAACTAAATGAACAATTGTTTTTCCTCAGTAAAGAAGGGCTTGTGGGCTGACAAATGGCAGATGGAGTTTAATTTAGACAAATGTGAGATGATGCATTTTGGCAGATTGAACCAGGGCAGGACTTACTCAGTTAATGGTAGAGCACTAGGAAGAGTTACAGGACAAAGATCTAGGGATACATGTTCATAGTTCCTTGAAGTGGAGTCACAGGTGGACAGAGTGGTAAAGAAGGTATTCGGCATGCATGATTTCATTGGTCAGAACACTGAGTACAGGAGTTGGGATGTCTTGTTGAAGTTGTACAAGGTATTGGTAAGGCCACACTTGGAATGCCGTGTGCAATTCTGGTCACCCTATTATAGAAAGGATATTCTTAAAGTAGAAAGAGTTCAGAAAATACTTACTAGGATGCTACCGGAACTTGATGGATTGAGTTATGAGGAGAGGCTGGATAAACTGGGACTTTTCCTCTGGAGCATAGGAGGCTGAGGAATGATCTTATAGAAGTCTATAAAATAATGAGGGGCACAGATCAGCTAGATAATCAATATCTTTTCCCAAAGATAGGGGAGTCTAAAACTAGAGAGCACAGGTTTAAGGTGAGAGGGGAGAGATACAAAATTGTCCAGAAGGGGAATTTTTTTTCACACAGAAAGTGGTGAGTGTCTGGAAAGCTGCCAGAGGTAGTAGTAGAAGCAGGTACAACTTTGTCGTTTAAATTACATAGGTACGATGGGTATAGAGGAATATGGGCCAAATGTGGGCAATTGGAACTAGCTTAGGGGTTTTAAAAAAAGGTGGCATGGACAAGTGGGCCGAAAGTCCTGTTTCCGTGCTGTAAACCTCCATGCCTCTACCATTATCAATAAATAAAATTACAAGAAAAAAGGTCATAATCCTCAACTAAAAAATATTAATTTCTGGGATGTGAGTGTCACTGGCTAGGCCAGCATTTATTGCCCATCCCTTGTTGCCCTTTAGAAGGGGGTTGTGAGCTGCCTTTTTAAACTGTTGCAATCCCTGAGATGCAGGTACATCCACAGTGCTGTTAGTGAGAGACTTCCAAGTTTTTGACCCAGCAACAATGAAGGAAAGCGATACATTTCCAATTCAGGATTATCAATGACTTCAAGGGGAACCTCCAAGTCATGGTGTTTGCACGTGTCTGCTATCATTCTTCTTCTAGATGGTAATCATAGTTTTGAATGTGCTGTTGAAAGAGTTTTCATGAGTTCCTGCTGAGTATTTTATAGATAGCACACATGGCTACCACTGTTCGTCAGTGGTGGAGAGAGTGAATGTTCACAGAATGGGTGCTTATCAAGCAGGTATCGAGAATATGTATATTATTCTCCTCAACTCCATTTACCCTCTTTGTTCCTCTCTAATTTTATATTTCATTCTTTTCTTTAAAGATGCTGTCTTATAAAATGGCAACATTTCATGGAGTCCCAGCTATCTTACAGTATCCTGCTTGAGTCGTCACAATAAGGCTAAGTGAATGCTATCTGTTGATGAGGGAATCACAACCATATTTATTCCAATTCTCATCTGGTGCTCGCACATGCATACACTGTATGGCAATGGTACCTCATTTTTCGTTTTTAGTCCAGAGGCACTGAGACCAATTATGGTGCCCGTACTATCACCAGCTAATTCAGCAAAGACTACTGATCAAATCTGCAACCTTTCATATTGACAGTGAATTCAACTAATTAGATATCAGGAGAGTTTTATGATTCATTTTTTTCTCAGGAATAATTCAGAACATAGTTTCAAAATGCCAAACATTGCTTTAGGTGCTCCAAAAATAATCTTGTTTTAGATTGTGGTCTTTTTCCACAGCACAAAGTCAGCAGTCACCAATTTTGCAGGAGAAAATAGTTTTACATGCCAGTTGATGAAAAACCAATTCAGTGTTCTGTACAAAAAAGACTTTGGGTGGTATTTAGTGGAGGTGATGGAGTGTTGTCTACTGACTGGAGAGCTGACAAGAGCCCAATGTTACCTCTTTTAGTGAATGCCTGCCATGTGAAGTGTTACATAGGCACAGGCAGCAGAAGGCCTTACCCTGTATTAAAAATCCTGAGGGTGGAAAGCCCAGGCAGAAGCTTGCAGTTTTATTAAATGGCAATGCCACTGTGAAGGGGTTGACTGCTGCAGAATTAACTCCTAACAGCAAACTGCACATGTACAAGAGAAACTCTATCACAGCAAAATCACTCACAGAAAGGATGTCTAAGGAGCATCTTAGAGAACAACTCTATATATTAACATTATTTAATCTTTATCAATAATTGGTTCAATTTTCTTTAAAGATAAAGAGCATTGCTTCCAGCAAGACCTCTTCTAGAATAAGAGGCTAATTAATCCAGAGGCAAATGCGTAACAACAGAGCTCTTGTTGCTATAATGCCTGCTCAGGTCCTAGTATTGTCTCCGAGTCCCAGGCAATGGGTGAGTCGTGGGAGAAGGGGTACCATGGGATGGGAGTTACCAGGAGGAGGGGAGAGATCGGCAGCAAGAGCACAGGTGGCAGAGAGTACCTTTGACAAAGAAACGTGCTGCACTCCCTGAGAACACGTAAATAACTGTGCACAGGTTTGCTCATTGTGGTCCTCAGATCGTGAGTCACTGCACACGCAGTACCCTCCTCACCCATCCACAGATGGATTACTACCATTAGCAATAAGTCTACAAAAGGGCTTTAATTGTCAACTGGATAAGACAGCTTTTCATAAGTCTTACCATGGTTTATGGTGGGAAGGCAGCTGAGTCCCCACTCACCTGAAAATTGCCTCTTCCGCCTCCCGCCTCCCCTCTCCCACCTCCCAAAATCCTTCACTACCTTCTCCAGCCACTAACCATTGGCATTAAATTAATCACGAGTAGTTCAGGTAACTTCTTCTAAAAACATAGCTGACTCTGTCTTCCACATCTTTTGTTGGAAATGCAAGTTAACAAACAAGAGGAAGTTCAATTAATTTATCTTCTTTCATACTCAAGTTGTTTTAAGGCATTTACAGTCATTAAGTATCTCTGAAACATAGTCACTGTTGCAAAATATGGCAGCCAATTTCCATACATCCACATCCCAAAATCAGTCTTGAACATGATCAATTAACCTGTTCCAATGATGTTGATTGAGACACCAATATTGGCAGGACACTACAAAAACTGCCCTCCTCTTCTTTGAATGACATCATGGGATCTTTTATGCCCACTTGAGAGTAGATGGAGCCATAGTTTACATTTTATCTGAACAATAGTACCTCCGTTGGTACTGCACAGAAAGAATAATTGACATTACGTCCTGATGTCTCTGGAGTGGGGACAAAACTCATGACTCTCTGACAAGTGTACTTACTACCATTTAGCCTGTTCTGATGTGTTAATGCACAAAACACAGTATTCTGTTATCACAAATTCTGCACTTGAGTCTCTCTGTGCATCAGAGACGTAAGCGTATCCCAACAGCAATGCACTAATCTCAACCTGGAAAGAGTCCATCCTGGTTGTCATTTCCTGTCTGCCAAATAATAATATCACTCCATTTGATGATGCATGCTGCCTTAATAGGGCAAATATTGCCTTGTCCATATCACAACTTCTTAATTGATTTCAGCATTCACTAAAAAAAAATCAATAGTATCTAGAATTACATCACGAGGAGAGAGTATACAAACTTGGATTGTATTTCCTGAAAGGAAGGTTATAGATGTTAAGGCGAGGTTTGATTGAAGTACTTCAGCTTTTGTAAAGGTGCAGGCAAGAGATTTTTTTTTTTAAAAAAGAGTTGGGGAGTTTTGGACCAGGAAATGTAGAGCCTGACCATTCAGGAGAGAATCGAGGAAACATATTTTCATGAACGGAATGGTAGAAATGTGCAAATTTCAAAAACAAAAACCAGTAGGTACTTCAAATATTTGTGTCAAATTTGACAGTGATATGTTTTTGCTGGACAAGGAAATAAATAGATATAAAACCAAAGCAGCTGAATGGAGTTAAAGTACAGATTACCATGATGTAATTTAATGGCTTGAGGGACTGCCTGAGCAATTCCTGTTCCTATGTTTCTAAAATAAGGACATTAAGCATCAATAATACAAGATTTGTGATTTGGAATGGTGGCCGAGTCATAATAAATCATCCGAGAGCTTGAAAAAGTGGTTGATTTATGAAACTTCTGCTCTCCGTTATGTGTCATCTTTAGATGACATTTTAAGGAAATACTGCCATCAGCAATTCATAAAAATGCACTGGTGTCCAATCCTGTCACTGACTAGTGTGGACTGTACAATGCACTCAGCCGAAGCACAATGAAGCTGCTGAATTTCATTTCATCGTGTTGGCAAGATCCTGAGGCATTGCCGACAATTTGGAGAGAAGAGTTAAACACATAAAAAATTTGAATTTTTGGGAGGAGTTTTCAAATATATTTGATACTTAACTTAATGAAGAAAGGGATTTATGAGCAACAGGACAATGATCTTATCTGGAGAAAATAAGAAAAAAAATCCCAGTGATTTACTATGTTGTGTGCAAGAAAAAATGGTTTAAATACTAAGTAAAATGTTTTTAGACCACCAGCTCTTAGTTTTCCCAATATTATTGGGAAATAATAACTTCTTATTATAACTTCTTGTTATAACTGGGAAATAACTTCTCATCGTGGAGTTCGGTGACGAGTGGTGTGCCTCAGGGGTCTGTTTTGGGGCCCCTGCTGTTTGTAATTTTTATTAATGATCTGGATGAGGGTATTGAGGGATGGATCAGTAAATTTGCAGATGATACTAAAGTTGGTGGTGTGGTAGATAGTGAAGAGGGGTGTTTTAGTTTACAGAGTGACTTGGACAAGTTGCAGAGCTGGGCCGAGAGGTGGCAAATGGAGTTTAATGTGGAAAAGTGTGAGGTAATGCACTTTGGCAGGAACAATAAATGTGTAGAGTATAGGGCTAATGGTAGGGCTCTTAATAGTGTTGAGGAACAGAAGGATCTTGGTGTATGTGTCAATAGATCCCTGAAAGTAGGCAGTCAAGTGGATAAAGTTGTTAAGAAGGCATATGGAGTCTTAGCTTTTATTGGTAGGGGGATTGAATTTAGGAGCCGCAGCATCATGTTGCAGCTGTACAAAACTCTAGTGCGGCCGCACTTGGAGTATTGTGTGCAGTTCTGGTCCCCACATTATAAGAAAGATGTGGAGGCATTGGAGAGGGTACAGAGGAGGTTTACCAGGATGTTGCCTGGTATGGAGGGCAGGTCCTATGAAGAGAGGTTGAAGGATTTGTGGTTGTTTTCGTTAGAAAGGAGGCGGCTAAGAGGGGATCTTATTGAAGCATATAAGATGATTAGAGGTTTAGATAGGGTGGACAGTGATAGCCTTTTTCCTAGGATGGAGAAAGCTAGCACGAGGGGACACAGCTTTAAATTAAGGGGTATGAGTTATAGGACGGATATCAGAGGTAGGTTCTTTACTCAAAGAGTGATTAGGGAGTGGAATGCCCTGCCTGCAGCTGTTGTAGATGCGCCAAGTTTGGTGGCGTTTAAGAGGTTAGTTGATAAGTATATGGATGAGAAGGGAATGGTTTAGTTAGGAGGGGCATTGCTTTTTATTTTGGTCGGCACAACATCGAAGGCCGAAGGGCCTGTTCTGTGCTGTATTGTTCTATGTTCTATGTTCTATTGTCTGTACTGCTTTGCTATGCATGTTAAGTCAGCAAAACAACATTTACGTATATTTTGCGTGTCTTTTAAAAATTTCTAAAGCTCGACAGAGGCTATCAATGTCCATTCGATGTTCCATGGTTTTCCCATTGACAAATCTCCACTATCTCAGGGTCACCAGAAGCCTAACTGCAATAGCCACATCATATTACTCTTACAAGAGCAAGTGGAAAGTCGGGTATCCTGCAGCAAGCAACACTCCTCTGATTGCAGGCACATACTGTTCATGTTACTGCAATTAAAGCAGCTTGACATTATGCAGGATCAAGAAACCCACTGAACTGATAAGCCATACAGCACCTTCAGTGTTCATTACTTCACTTTCAGTGCACCATGTTTCTGTGTCCACCATCTATAAGTGCAGTACAGCAACTTTGCCAAGATTTGTTCAGCAGCACTTCCCAAAGCTGCATTATATAATATTAAGAAGGCAGCAGAACGATGTATGGAAACACCACCAAATCCAAGTTCACTTGAAGTCACACACCATCCTGGCATGAAAATGCATTTGCATTTAGATGGTTTCCTGTCCTTTATCTCTAGGTGTTACTGCTGAAAAGTACAAGTATGGAGTATAAAAGAAGAATGAGAGACACACAATCTTAAAAAAAAATAGATTCCTGGCAGTCACTATCAAGGCTTTCTTGAAACATAAAATTGTGGACATTTGCCATTAATTGTGGAGCATGTGAGTCAGCATCTCAAAAGAAACACTGGAAAGCTAGAGAAAAAAAAAAAGCATCCTTTTCTCCTAGTATCTGGCAAGTCAGTAGAGGAAGCTGGACACATGAGCATCCAAATTCACTCGAATATTTATATTCTTACTTCCAATTTATTGATCTGCTCCAAATTCCCTGGTTATAAAAATGATCTATTGGGAATCAAATATTTCTCATAGGTATTTAAAGTTGAGAAAGCATGATGTTAGAGAACTTAGGGAAATAAATAGTGGTGTCTTAAGGAATGCACATATTACAGAGAAGGAGGTGCTCGAAGTCTTAAAGTGCATCAAGATAGATAAATCCCCAGGAGATGATTAAGTGTATCCCAGGACATTAAGAGAGATTAGGGAGTGAAGTGGAGAAAATCATAAAGATGGGTTTCTGACACACAAAACGGTGGCCTGGCACATAAAATAGTTACCTGAAAAAGAAACATTAAGCAGGCACTGACTTCAGCGCAGGCAGCTATTTGAAACTAAAACATGCAGCACAGACAATTATTTAAAGTTAAATATGCAGGAAACAAATACTACAGGAAGCTATTAAGAGCTTGAGGCACTTTAAAGATAAGGACAGACTCAGGACAAAAAGGTCTGATAAATAGATTCACCATAAATGGGAACAGGAATACATAAATGCAGCAAAATCAATTACTGTATATATAGACTGGAACTAAGCCATTGATAGTCACTGATGGAGGAAATGTATCCATTCTATGAAACAATGTGATGTTAAATGCCAATGTCTGTAGACATCTGTCTGTAACAATGTGTTAACTATCGCTCTACTCAGCTATAACCATGTGTTAAATGGCTAATGTCCAGACGATCCATTGCCTGAAAAGTATAAAAGTGAATGACTCCTATCATATTATTGAAAAGTACTGCGGAGTACCAGTGCTTTCTCCGCGAAGCTGTGAGTCCAAAATAAAAGCTGTATTATTGAACCTTCAATCTGACTCCAGTGGTAATTTTCCCACACCAGGGAAGAAATTGTAGATCCCCAAGCTGAGATATTTGAATTATTGATAGTCACAGGTGAGCTGCTGAAGATCAGAGAGTGGCAAATGTTATGCCTTTGTTTAAAAAGGCTGCAGGGAAAAGCATATGAATTACCAGTCAGTGAGCCTCACATCTGTGATGGTTAAGTTCTTGAAAGATATTTTGAGAGACAAGACCTACAGACAGTTGGAGATGCATGGACTGATTAGGGACAGTCATCATGGCTTTGAGAGTGGAAAATCACGTCTCATAAATTTGATTGAATTTTTTGAAGAGTAAGAAAGAAGATAGATGGAGGGCAGTGCAGTTGATGTTGTCCACATGGACTTTAGCAAGGTCTTTGACAAGGTATCGCATATAGGTTATTGCACAAGGTTAAACCTCACAGGATCCAGATTGAGTTAGCTAAATGGATAAAAAATTGACTTGATGACAGAAGCTAGAGGGTGTGGTAAGGGGTTGTTTGTCAAACTGGAGGTGTGTGACAAACAGTGTGCCTCAGGGATCTTTGCTGGATCCACTGGTCATTTGTCATTTATATTAATGATTTGGATGAGAATATAGGAGGCACAATTAGTAAGTTTGTAGATGACACCAAAATTGGTGGCATAATGGACAGTGAAGAAAGTTATCTTGAACTGCAACGAGATCTTGATTAATTGAGCCAGTGGGCTGATGAATAGCAGATGGACTTTAATTTAGATAAATACAAGGTGATGCATTTAATTGATTGAACCATGACAGAACTTACTCAGTTAATGGTAGGGCACTGGGGAGTGATACAGAACATAATGATCTCGGGGTACATGTTCATAGATCCTTGTAAGTGGAGTCAGGTAGACAGAGTGGTGAAGAAGGCATTCAGCATGCTTGGCTTCTTTGGTCAGAGCATTGAATGTGGGAGCTGGGACATCTTGTTGAAATTGTACAGGACATTGGTAAGGCCATACTTGGAATGCTATGTACAGTTTTGGTCACCCTATTATAGAAAGGATATTATTAAAATAGAAAGAGTGCAGAAAAAAATTAGAAGGATGCTACCAGGACTTGATGGATTGAGTTATAAAGAGAAGCTGAGTAGGCTGGGACTTTTGTCTCTGCAGATTAGAAGGCTAAGAGGTGATCTAAAGAGGTCTATAAAATAAGGGGCATGGATCAACTAGATAGTCAATATCTTTTCCCAAAGGGTAGGGGAGTCTAAAACTAGAGGGCATAGGTTTAAGGTGAGGAGGGGGGGGGGGGGGGGGGGGGAGGATACAAAAAGTCCAGACAGCCAATGTTTTCACAGAGAGTGGCGAGTGTCTGTAACAAGCTGTCAGAGGTAGTGGTAGGAGGTGGATACAATTTTGCCTTTTGAAAAGCATTTAAGCATTACGTGGATCACATGGGTATAGAGGGATATGGGCCAATTACGGACAGTTGGGACTAGCTTCGGGGTTTTAAAAAGGGTGGCATGGACAAATTGCGCCAAAGGGCTTGTTTCCATGCTGTAAACCTCTATGATGCTATGAAAGTAATTATTCAAATTGTTTAATTATAGAAAACTTCTGTGCAAACCACCTTCAAAATGAACAACTACATATTTCATTCAATATCTATTTCAGAGCCAGAAACAACCCAAGCAATCTCCTTTCTGGTTGATTATCTTCATTCTGATGAAGGTCACAAAATATATTCACTGAATTTTTGAAGATGCATCCAAAGTTTGTTTTGGAAATGGTCCTGGTCAGCAATATTCTGATGCACGTGGTGTAGCAGGGCAATTTTTTTAATACTTTCTTTTAATGTTAAGTGAAGTCATTTCTCTTTCAATCCCTCTCACGGAAGCCTTAAAAGCTATTTTGTGATTTTTATTAGTGAACTGGAAGGATGCAATCTGGTGTCTGCAGACTCAAGGATGGTGATTTAAGTCATTGCTATTCTGTTCAATATTTAACGATTCTACTTTTTGCCACGCAAATTATTTTCTACTGAAACTTCAAACTCAGCTTTCACATTATAAGGCAAGCTTCACAGAAGTCAGACAGGTGGACAGTTGAAATCTCCAGTCTGACTTGGTCACACATGCTATCTGTCTGCATGTTGTGGTATTGACCTGCTCTTGAGCTGGAGAGACCCATCCTCTGGAAAATTGTAGTTCCTTCTTTAATTGTGTAAATAGGACTCTGCTGATAACATGACCATATTTGGTTCAGTGAACAGTAAACACTGGCAAACGGATTTCAATGTAGGCAGTGTAGGATCCTCTACTTTTGAATAAAAGTGATTAAATAAGATACTTTCAAAATGGCGTAAAGCTAGAAACAGTGAAGGTCCCAACTATACAAATCACTGAAATGTAATGATAAAGTGAAGAAAATAATAGGCTCAATTTTGCAGTCTTAATAACATTACCACTATTGAGAGTAGGAATGGTTTACACATTTGTATACACTTGTGCTGTGTCAGTGAGTTCCAAAGAAGCTTCTGCTGGTTGACCCGTCATGAATTTGGGCTCATTGTCCAAAAACAACATGGATTTTTTTTTTTAGGACTAGTGTGATCAGCAGCAGATGCTGGTTGGGAGTGGATCTATCATTCCAGGATGGTACTGGCAGCCAGGAGAGAGCTTTTGGGGTTGAGTGCAGATGTTATGGTGTGAATTTCTCAACCCTCGAGGCAGAGAGAAAGAGAGTCAGGAAAATTCCTGGCTCAGCCCATCCACCTTTGGTGAAATTGCACACTAAGGTGGGATCTTTATTGCTGGAGAGCTGGATGAAGTTAGGAGGCTGTCCCGTGCAGAAGGCAGCTGTTTAAAAGGTCTACGTTTTGTGCCTCATCCATAATTAAAATACAAAATATCCACCAGGTCCCATCCATGCCATCTCATGTCCCTACCCAAGTTATATCTTCACCTACTCCCATGGCCTCTCATGCCTCAAAGTCAAGCTATGTCCTTCCACCCAGCTCCTCATACCCTCTCTGCTAAGGTTTGGCACTCGAATTGACCCTCTGCACATTGCATCAAACCAAGGAATTCCATAGTGATAGTAAAATGTTTTAAGCTTTTAAAACAGTCATTCATTAATTTTGAATGATGTTAAAACATATAATTACAAGGCAATAAGAGTGTCAAGACCTTTTAAAAGTATCAATAACAGAAAACACCACCCTTTAAAACTATCCTTGTGGAAACAAAAATTTTGGAAATTGACCACAGAGGTCAGAGAGTGGAGTTTTAGCTCAAAATTGCACAAGAGTGCTGGATCAGGCACAAAAAGCCAGTTTGTCGGCTCCAAGTAAAGAGGATCTCCAAGAAGATCGTGCATATTGATACAGACATCAAGTTTCTACAAAGATGCAAGAAAGCAGGCAAAATGCCGAAAGGACTATAGATCATGAACTGTGATTACTCCAGTCCAACGTCGGCATTTCCACATCAGGCATGAAAAGCATTGCGAAGCTTGCTAGTTTCAAGCTGCCTTTTCTAGCCAGATCAAAATGGCACTCTGTGCAATTTCAAGGGACTGGCAAGTATTATACAGCAAGCTGTGGGCACATGGATGGGGGAGGCATTGTCTCACTTACATTGTAAGTGAAAGATAAATAAAGACCAGAGTGGCAATTCCTTGGCCGGGAGTTTCTGCTCCTTAGAATACATGTAAGGGCTTGGTATTTCAGGAGGAGGTTGTTATTCATATAAGTATTCATAGAATTCTACACTACAGGAGATGGTCATTTGGCCCACTGAAACTGCACCAACCACAATCCTACCCAGGCTCTATTCTCATAATTCCATGCATTTACCCTTGCTTGTCCCCCTGACACTATGGGGCAATTTCGCATGGCCAATCCACCTAACCTGCACATCTCTGGAGTGTGGAGGAAACCATTGCAGATACAGAGAAAATGTGGAAGCTCCACACAGACAGTGACCCAAGCCAGCAATCAAATCCTGGTTCCTGGTGCTGTGAGGCAGGAGTGGTAACCACTTATGCTAAGTGATTGACATTTATAACAGTGTACATGGAATTCATCAGCCTGGACTTCCACAGAAAATTTCTTTCATCTTGGTACAGTGTCTCAGGAGACAGAACAGAACCTGGTATGGGTTTGTGCACTACAATTTCTGGTCAATTTAGCATGTAACTGTCTGAGAAGTGCCAAAAGCTTTATTTGCACTCATATCAATTGGCCCATATCAATGAGATATCCTACCACCAACCCTAAAAACTACATCAGTGCTCAAGGGCACCATTAATACGTGATCCAAAGATTTTCAGTTATATTCTTTCCCTGCACACTAGTAAAACTGCATAATTTAAAGCAACTTAAATCTCTTCATGAACTTCTCTTATGGAAGTAGGCCATAATATTGGAAAACTCTTTGTTTTGGCATTATTCTAGTAAATCTAAGTTGTCCTTTTTAGAAGCTGCATAAAGTACAGTAGATGTAGTTTGACCAGCATTTTGCAAAAATTATTGCAAAATTTTATCTTTAAATTGCACCTTTTACGACTGGATAATAAGATCCCAGAATAAAACCCTGGCTCAACAAACCACAACAATTTGTTTAGAGACATTGATGAACAGTCACGGGACTGCCAATTAGCTAATAACAAAAGAGTAAAACATTTAGTCAACATGAAAAGGTTGACTACAATACAATACTCCTTCATCCCACCAATACAAATCAAATCACATTTGCAATCAGGTCTTTGACACTGTATTCAAAGACGATTGTGCTATCTATTTCTACTGTGAATTTCCTCAACAACCTCTTTTAATCCTATCTGGGCCATGTGTCTTTTCTGTTGTATGTGCTGTTCTGTTGTACAAGTTTTACTAATAATCTGGTACTGAGGGAAGCTTTAATTCCATCTTTATTAATCACTTGAATTTTATCCCCCCCCCCCCTATTGTGGGATTTGAACCTATGTCCCTGATGAATGAGTCCAAGCCTCTGAACTATTAGTCCAATAACATACCAATAAACTACTTCCTCAATTTGCTGGAATTAGCTGTCTTCCATTTAAGCATTTTATTCTCAATTAATGATGGCCTTCTCCACAATAAGTTTAAAGCTTACAGTATATCATCACTACTTTACCTTACACTGATGTAATTTTCTTCACATTACCCATTTCAATCTCCTGACTAGACTGAAAAATATGTCCTTTGTTAGACAGGAAATATAGCAATCAAGAAAATTCTCCTGAGCCCACTTTAGAAATTCCTCCCCTTCAACCACAATCATTTCCCTATTTAATATTGGGTGAGGTAAAGTCCTCCATTATTGCAACTCTGGTTGTAGCACCTCTTGGCAATTAGTTTGCAAATAAGCTCCTTTGTCCTCGAACTATTTGGCAGCCTATAAAATGCATTATTTATTAGGTCATTTATTATTTCTTACCTTAGCCAAATAGGTTCTGTCTTTAATCTGTCAAAAATAGTCTCTTTCTGATTCAGTGATATTTTCTTTCATCAAAACATTTACCATTTCTCCTTTATTGCCATCCCCATCTTTTCGAAATTCCTTGCAGCTAGGAACATTAAGTACCTAATTCTCCCCCTTTTCTGAACAAGATCTCAGCATTTTGAACCTATAGACCTCTCTATATTTCTGATAATCCCATCTAATTCTATATCAGTTCAAAATCTTGATCTTCTTTACTTCTCATGTATCTTGGTGCCTAAGTCCCCACCAAATTTGTGTAGGCCCTCATTCACTAATCTATTTTGAACAGGTCTTTCCTGACTTGGAACTGATTCCAATGTTTTTCTGGACACTTCCTTTCAGCCTTCCCTAGTACTTGCCAGATTCCCCACTTTTGAATCAAATTTCCAGATTATGTTCCCTGTGCCCAAGTCCAAATGAACTAAATGTACCATGAGAAAGCAAGTGGGCCTTTCACTGTTTCAAGGGGCGTCATGTCAGATCTTTCCTTTAGCCCCAAAAGGTGCATTCATTGTTTTGTTTCATATACATCAATAAGTTTTTTATTCATTCTGTTATATTTTCTTGTCTACATTCCCAGAGCGAACAATTTTCACTAGCGCAGGAAAAAAGAGCAAGTTCTGATTCTACACCCAGATGGCCTGTGTTGCTGGCTCTATTGCAGAGGTGGGCAATTCTAATTACCTACAATTTTCAAAGATATAAGTTGTCTTTGGAGGGTAATGTGATTCATTCTAGCTCATAATTGCTGTGAAGCATGAGGCGACATTGTTTGCAATCAGGAATCATTGAAAGATAAATTCAAAAAATGTTGCCAATTTCACATATAACAAAATGCTACATCATAAGATACATTTTTAATACAGTGATTCATGATAGATGCATTTGGAAAACGTGTGATGCCAGTGAATGGAGCAACATTATGAAACTGATAGAAAGTCTTCCAATGCTTGAGCCTACATTATCCACTGGATAAAGTGGTATTCTGCATTGCATAGGAACATAAGAAATAGGAGCAGAAGTAGGCAAATTCACCTCTTTGAGCCTGCTTTGCCATTCATTCAGATCATGGCTGATCTCTCCCTGGTCTCAAATTCACATCCTATCTTCCTCTATGGTTTTTTTAAATTAGAAATGTATCTATACCTGCACAAGAGCGAAATAAAGATCTGTCTGATTTATTCACTTTTTTTTGCTTTACTTGAAGGTAACTCAGCCACCTATTTAACAATTATAAGCTGCAACAGAGAGCTGAACCTCTGGCAGTCTTCAAAGTTTTAATTTTGCATTCAGCTCAAGACACTGATATTCATTTAAATATCATCATGAATGTTTGGTTCAGTTCCAAACCCACTAATGAATTCTACTCAGCATGCAGTGAAGAAATCTATTATTTTGACAGATTTATGAGTTTCTCAAAGACTTCCCAATTTTATTGTAGAGATTTTGAGTTGTCTTTATAGAGGATTCACAGTGAATGGAGGAGTATGGGCATGAAGGTAGGAGGCCCAACTCATCTCCAGAACTGGGCCAATATCTCAGCAAGTGGAAGTGTTCACCTTGGTTTTGACATGCTATCCCTTGTCAGTTGCTGGAGGTAACAGGACCAATTCTCCACACCCCACCATGACAACTAGATCCCTTGACTAAATACAAGTGAAAGCTCATTCATATAGATTCTAGGAATTTATTCATTAGCCCACTGATATAGTCAACATTGTCCACTACGTCTCAGCAGCAAAGGATGGCCTGCAGAACTGTATCCCAGCAGAATGAATTGCAGCAGGAATTTGGGGGCCAATTAATAGAAGTACAAGAGGTTTCTCATAAGTACAGCAGAACAATCACTCAATTAGAGAGACCAGAGGTTGCTCAATAAAATATTTATACATGATTTCGTGAAAGAGAATAGTAATATAAGAAGTCCTTCAACAGTATTTGGTACACAAGATCACATAGCAGAATGGAAGTTAAACAAGAAAATTCAATCGAATAATTTTATAGGATGTCACTCAGATAAAAAAAACTGCATTACAGAAAATGTGTTTCTTAATAAATTAAATAATGCAAGTTATTCAGTTGCGTTCCTGAATGAAGTGAGCAAGTAAACAGTATGTCTGCTCAGAGGGAGAGTCTGATCTGCTGGCTCAAAATATTAAAAAATGCACAACATTCTCTCAGATCAGTTTCCATCTCACCAATAATGGGCCTGCACTGGCAACACTAAACGGTGAAATTCAACAGCATACTGCTGCCAAAGGTGAGGAGACACAGCTGTATCAATCAGCTCCAGATCTTGTATTCTCATATAAAAGATGTTAGAACACTTATCAAAGTCGCTGGTGCATAAATATTGTGCTATGATTTACATAATGTTGTTTTTAATCATGGACCAACAAGCAGAATTTTTACCACAAAGAGAAAAGCACAAAATGACTCAATTAATAACATCATGTGTTAAATTTCAACCATGGGGTAAGATTTCTGATGTCAGAATCAGAATGTTTCCTTACGGTTGACAGCTGCTTCGTGGCCTCACTGAGCAACTTATTAGATATCTTGCTTTGATTGTGAAAAATTGTTACGTGTAATTTTCCATTGTACAGAGTGCTGGATTCCGTAACAAAAGGCAACGTGAAACACATTGCTTTCACTGCTGCCTTTTCTAACCAGATCAAACCACACTGTCTCCAATTTCAAAGTGTTGATGGGGATTACACAGCAAGCTGGGGGTTGGAAGGTCTAAATTTGCCAACAAAACAGGTCATAAAACAGTTAAGAGCTCTCCCCCCAAACATTAGGATAACTGGCAGACAAGGGGAAGACCCAAATCCTCCAGCAGAAAAAACTAACTTCCCCACCCTACCATCACCCCCACCCCCACGCCTTAGGCTTGCTTGGCTGAGAACTCAGACATCCATTGATTTTTATTGAAACAGCTGTGTGCCAAATAAAATACTGCTTAATTGACAGCTCTCACTCAGCAATCAGTTTCACTATATTTATTTCCACAAGGTTAAGTGGTTTCAAGCTTTATTTCGTTAGAGTGAAATGTGTTTTACAAAGTAATGAATGAGTGATTTTTAGAAATCTTCGTTTAAATACACCTTCCCATCACTATATGGATCATTGGCTCTATGCAGTTGAGAGAGGGTTTGGGGTTCCCAACCAAGTCTCATTATGCATAGTTGGCATTGGGTCTGTGAAGGGACTTGTGGGGGCAGGGGTGAGCTTAGCTTGGCATAGATGGCATGAGGGCTTTGGAACTCACATTTTCAAGAGGTTTTTTCATGCAGACTAATGTAAGAATTTGACAATGCTATTATCTTTCAAGTTTTGTTGTTGCTTTCTAACAGCTATGGATTTCATTTTTAACTACATTTTAAATAGTTCAATTTGAAATTTTGTTTATAAGACAATAGGCAGTTGAGTTATTTTGCTGCAAATGTTTGTGAGACATTACACTTAATTATCACATTGAACTGTTGAATCTACATTCTCAAGCAATTTAAAAGTTATAAAACAATTAAGAACTTTTATTATCTTCAATGAATGGT
This sequence comes from Sphyrna mokarran, assembly GCA_024679065.1. Taxonomy (NCBI): domain Eukaryota; kingdom Metazoa; phylum Chordata; class Chondrichthyes; order Carcharhiniformes; family Carcharhinidae; genus Sphyrna; species Sphyrna mokarran. Next base: position 58,018,409 of record JAGIQG010000002.1, on the reverse strand, counting down.
TAAAAAGTAGTATGAACTTTGGGTGACTTTCTCTAACAAACTCGTGCATTGCTTTATTTGGTGTTTTTGACATTATAAATGTGTTTGAAATATTTGCTGTTCATAATTTTAAGTATTTGTAATGTGGAGATGCCGACGTTGTACTGGGGTGGACACAGTAAGAAGTTTTACAACACCAGATTAAAGTCCAACAGGTTTATTTGGAATTACAGGCTTTTGGAGCCTTGCTGTTTTATTATGAAAGCCCATTGTTTGTTTTTTGAAACATCTGTATGCCAGAAAAAACATTGCTTGGTTGACAGCTAAGAAAATTTGGCATGTCAGGTATGACTCTCAACAACTTTTACAGATGCACCATAGGAAGCATTCTTTCTGTTATATCACATCTTGGTGTGGCTCCCGCTCTACCCAAGATCGCAAGGAACTACAAAAGGTCATAAAGTAGCCCAATTCATCACACGAACCAGCCTCCCATCCATTGACTCTGTCTACACTTCCCACTGCCTTGGCAAAGCAGCCAATGTAATTAAGGACCCCTTGCATCCGAACATTCTCTCTGGCACCTTCTTCCTTTGGGAAAATAAAACAAAAGTCTAAGATCATGTACCAACTGACTCAGAACAGCTTCTTCCCTGCTGCTGTCAGACTTTTGAATGGACTTACCTCGCATTAAGTTGATCTTTCTCTACATCCTAACTATGACTGTAACACTACATTTGTACTATTTCCTTCTCTATGAATGGTATGTCTTATCTGTATAGTGCGCAAGAAACAATACTTTTCACTGTACGTTAATACACATGACAATGATAAATCAAATCAGAATCAGCTCTGACTTTTTGCAGTCGATTTCACAATGATTATTTACACAAGGTTAAGTGACTTCAAATTTTATTTCCTTGCAGAGAAATGCATTAAACATTAGAAATAAATGAATTATTTCTTAGAAGGCTTTGTTTAAATACATTTCACCATCATCATAGGGCTCATTGGTTCTATGCAGTTTACAGAGGGTTACAGTTTATAGTTTACACTCACCTAATAAAGGAGCAGCACTCAGAAAGCTCGTGATTCAAAATAAATTTGTTGAACTTTAATCTGGTCTTGTAAGACTTCTTAGTATTTGTAGGAATGGGTTAGAATATGTTCATGTGAATACTTATGATAAGTGTATTATTGACAAGAGAATGTGACTTTGTTTGTGACTGCTTTGTATCCACTGGAAATGTGTTATCTTTTTGCAATGGGATACAAATCCTTGAAGGAGAGGGATGAAGGCATGAACAATTGTCTTCAGTCTACACGTCTCTAGTTGGGGCAGGGGAGTTGCATCAAATAGCTCACAACCCAAGCCAATGAAGAACTGAATTTGGACAATTCCCAAATGAGGGATTTCAGAATAATAAAAAGTAGGAATGTTACCATGGCATCTGGGATATAATTATACAGAACGCAGTGTAATGTCACTTCAAAGACAAAGAGAAAGACTGTCTGTTTTGGCAACACAAGGGCTCATAGGAACTTGAGAGATGAGGGACTTCCATGTTCATATTAAGTAAATGTAAAATCTTGCTTTATAAATTCTACTTGATCCATGAATACTTGCTGTTTGTTTCTTGTTAGTCAAGCATAACTGTGCACCCAGTGCCGGAAATTCAGAATACGGAACAGAGACAATTTTACAAAGACTTGTATACCTCAAACCCAAAATCTTACACTAGGGTTTGCAACTCCTGAGGCGCAATGAATAACCGTTCTTTAAAAACCTGGCCAACTCCACAAAAATTGTCAAGTGCTAGGAGCTGGCTAGATGGGCACGTGAAAGCCCTCAAAGCACTCCAAAAAACGAAACAGTTCAGAAATTGGTATGAAATCCAGAAATCGGGACAGGTCCGTTCTTTTTAAGGATGCCCGAGTCATTTTGAAAATGTCATCCTTCATATGAATTGTATTTATTAAATGTATAATTTCAACACATCATCTTGGATTTCTTAACTAGATTTTATTTATCTTTTTTGAACAAAATCAAATCAACTTTTAGCAGTTCATTAAATGCACGTGTTTTAATCAATACTTATTTACATTTTTCATGTTTCAAATAAGACACTGTAATGCAAGATTAAAGTGATATTTAAAGCCCTTTTAAAAGTATGACTGCTTATCAATATTTAACTGATTTACTTGTTTTTGCCAATGTAAAGACTCTTTAGCAAGATTGAAGTGACTTTTGCTTACATGTATGTGACTTTGCAAGAATATTTAAATATAACTGAGAATTTATTTATAAACACGTACTGCTCTGAGGAAGAAACATGTCTTTTCCAATCTGTGATTATTGTTATATGGAAGCTTTTGGCTGATCAGAAGGTACAATCACCCATGAATACCTGCATTTGGATGGCTAGTAAGTGGCAAGAGACGATAATATGGAGATGGCAGCTTGCCACACGATCAAAGGTGCAGCATAGGAAAGATACGAGAACACACATGCATGCATCAAGTGGAAGAGGGGCAATCAGGTTGCAGAAATCATATTTTGGTGCCTGGACAAGTCAGGAAGCACCTTACAGTGCTCTTTTTCTTTACCCTTTTATGGGATGCAGGCATCACTGACAATGTCAGCATTTCTTGCCCATCTGAGGGCAGTTAAGACTCAAACAATTTGCTGTGGACTGGTTTCAAATATCAACCAGACTAGATAAGAATGGCAGATTGCCTTCCCAAAAGGACGTTAGCCAACCAGTTGAGGTTTTACAACAATTAATAGTGGTTGAGGGCGCCATTACTAAGACTAGCTTTACATCCCAGATTTATTAAATGGCCTTAAATTTCACCAATTGTCATTATGGAATTTAAATATGTTTTCAGACCATGCCAGGGTCTCTGGTTTACTAGTCCACTGATATTACCACAAGACGAGTATCTCGCCATCTCCTCCTGTTGTTAAAGCGTCAAAGATTATAGTGATCTGTTGCGAGTTGCACAACTTTACCCTGTGGGAAGGGCTGACCCACCACTCCATATTGCACCTGAATTGGATAAAATGGAGGATCCCAACTTGGAAGTCAATGGAGCCAGAGCTCTGGAGTACCAAAAGTCTGCAGCTGTCAGAAGCAACTGGTGGTGAATGTCTTCGAATTGTGTGAGTAGCAAAATCCCTCTGTCCCGCAGGAAATCAAACGGAAGGAAAAAAATCAGTCAAAAGAACAATGCATTTGGAAATTGAAACAAGTAACATTTCAAGTTAGCAATAAAATCTCATTGCAAGCTTTAGATGAGTTATTTATTGAACTATGGATACTTAGTTTAAGACTTTGTCATTTGTGATAATTAGACATTTTTATATATCCTTGAAATGCTTCATAGAACATAGAACAATACAGCACAGAACAGGCCCTTCGGCCTTCGATGTTGTGCCGACCAAAATAAAAAGCAATGCCCCTCCTACTAAACCATTCCCTTCTCATCCATATACTTATCAACTAACCTCTTACACGCCACCAAACTTGGCGCATCCACAACAGCTGCAGGCAGGGCATTCCACTCCCTAATCACTCTTTGAGTAAAGAACCTACCTCTGATATCCGTCCTATAACTCATACCCCTTAATTTAACGCTGTGTCCCCTCGTGCTAGCTTTCTCCATCCTAGGAAAAAGGCTATCCCTGTCCACCCTATCTAAACCTCTAATCATCTTATATGCTTCAATAAGATCCCCTCTTAGCCGCCTCCTTTCTAACGAAAACAACCTCAAATCCCTCAGCCTCTCTTCATAAGACCTGCCCTCCATACAGGCAACATCCTGGTAAACCTCCTCTGTACCCTCTCCAATGCCTCCACATCTTTCTTATAATGTGGCGACCATAACTGCACACAATACTCCAAGTGCGGCCGCACTAGAGTTTTGTACAGTTGCAACATGATGCTGCGGCTCCTAATTCAATCCCCCTACCAATAAAAGCTAAGACTCCATATGCCTTCTTAACAACTTTATCCACTTGACTGCCTACTTTCAGGGATCTATTGGCACATACACCAAGATCCTTCTGTTCCTCAACACTATTAAGAGCCCTACCATTAGCCCTATACTCTACACATTTATTGTTCCTGCCAAAGTGCATTACCTCACACTTTTCCACATTTAACTCCATTTGCCACCTCTCGGCCCAGCTCTGCAACTTGTCCAAGTCACTCTGTAAACTAAAACACCCCTCTTCACTATCCACCACACCCCCAACTTTAGTATCATCTGCAAATTTACTGATCCATCCCTCAATACCCTCATCCAGATCATTTAAAAAAATTACAAACAGCAGGGGCCCCAAAACAGACCCCTGAGGCACACCACTCGTCACCGAACTCCACGATGAAAATCTCCCATCAACCACCACCCTCTGTCTTCTATCTGCCAGCCAATTTCTAATCCAATTAGCTAATCACCCTCTATTCCACACATCTGCATTTTCTGTAGAAGTCTTCCATGGGCCACCTTATCAAAAGCCTTACTAAAGTCCATATAGACTACATCAACCGCCTTACCCCCATCCACCTCTCTGGTCACTTTCTCAAAAAACTCAATGAGGTTAGTACGGCATGACCTACCCTTCACGAAACCATGCTGACTATCCCCAATCAATTCATTTCTCTCTAAATAACTATAAATCCTATCCCTAATAATTCTCTCCAATACCTTGCCCACCACAGAAGTAAGACTCACTGGCCTATAATTCCCATGAAGGTCTCTCTTCCCCTTCTTAAACAATGGGACCACATTCGCCATCCTCCAGTCCTCCGGAACCACACCCGTAACTAACGAGGACCTGAAGATCAGAGCCAGAGGCTCTGCAATCTCCTCTCTTGCCTCCCAGAGAATCCTAGGGTAAATCCCGTCCTGCCCAGGGGACTTATCCAACTTCAAACCCTCGAGAATTTCTAACACATCCTCCCTATCTACTACAATACTTCCCAATTTGCAACCCTGTACCTCAGTGCTCTCCATAGCTACATTTCCAGCACTCTGCGTGGATACCGAAGAGAAATATTTATTCAGTGCCTCACCAATCTCTTCAGGCTCCACGCACAACTTCCCACTGCTGTCTATGACTGGCCCTAATCTTGCCCTAACCAATCTTCTATTCTTAACATATCGAAAGAAAGCTTTAGGATTCTCCTTAATCCTATCAGCCAACATCTTCTCGTGTCCCCTCTTAGCTCTCCTCCATTCCCTTTTTACCTCCTTCCTAGCTAATCTATAGCTATCCATTGCACTACCTGAGCCTTCAAGCCTCATCCTGACATAAGCCTCCTTTTTCTTCTTAACCAGCAAATCAACTCTTTTCGTACACCAAGGCTCTCTTACTCGTCCATTTCCTCCCTGCCTGCCAGGGACATACTTATCAAGGACTCGCAGCAGCTGCTCCTTGAATAAGCACCACATTCCAGATGTTCCCAGTCCCTGTAGTTCCCTAGTCCAATCTATGCACCCTAATTCTCTCCTGATGGCCTCATAATTACCATTCATGTTAATAAAATTATTTCGAATACTATAGAAAGACAATAGGCTAATATATAAATGCAACAACATATTTGAAGGGAGCATAAATAGTAATTTTGCACACTTTTGACATTCAATTAAATTCTTTTGAAGGCCAACGTTATGCAGTTTTTCTTGTTTAGATAAGTTTTTTTTATAAACTCTTTCAGGACGAATGAGTCCTGGATTATCCTAGACAAATTTCAAGGACAATCTCCAAAATGTAAATCCCTGTTCCACTAACCAACATGCAGCCTAAGTTGTGAGCAGCAAGGTTGGGCAATGCTGGAAGCTTGATGCTTAATGTTCTGTCTATTTCTCAAGTCACAGATGCTGTCAGACCTGCTAAGTATGATAATTTGTTTTTATTTCAAATTTCCAGCATTCACAGTAACTTGCTTAAAATTTGAGACTTGACATCAACCAATCCTTTCACCCACGCAAGTTCTTTACTCTTTCCAAATCTTACTGCTTTTTATTGCAACAATTTTGCAAACCCTGGCAGATTTTTGTGACATCAGCCAGTGCATGTTCTCCCTTTATGCCAAGATACTCACTTTTAGTTCTATCAGCTGCTCTGGTGGGACTTGAACCCATCTGGACTACTGGATTGCGAGCTTGGGAGCATTACCTCTACATAATCATCTTTCCATAATTCAAGCTTTTGGATTGGGATTTAAGCCCAACCTTGAGCAAGTCTTGGAGCCAAGTGCCACTGTTGACACCTTCTAACTTTTTTTCAGGTGCCTTATGTTTATTACTGATGAGTCACTGAGCAATTTTTTTTGACCAACCAAATAAACTAAATAAAGCTAACTAAAGGACAAATTAAAAGTGGCAGCTTTCAAAAAGGGGGGGGACACACCCAAAACAAAAGACAAAGTAGAAGGGAAACTTAAAACATCAAATCAAAATATGATTAGAGGTTGATAATGCACCCCAGCCCATGTGGTGTCCAGCAAGCACGGAAGGTATTAACAGTGCTCTCAGACACTGCATGCATCTTCTCCAAGTTCAGTGGCTGTGAATATATGAGTCACTGATCCTTCACCTCCAGTTCATTGAGAAGTGTCTTGAGGATTAATTCGCTAATGTCACAATGCCTGTTCCTCATATTTGCTTCTCACTCATTTACTTAGAGTAGAAAATGGAGTGTGCTTTTGAAAAAGTACTCTTATTTGGCTTATCTTTGTAAAGACAATCTACTGTACTTTCCCATTGATTGAGTTTTAAAAAGTTTATTCAACAATGTGAAAACTTTTATTAAAAACAAAGTTTCATTCAAAGTATTTACAATTTTTAAAATCATTATTCAATGATTATCTGCCTTTCAACTAACCTTAATTGGCTCCGATATCACCAAGGGGTATAATTTTGCTTTGCTGTTCTTTATGGCAGCAGGTTGTGCTGCAGCAAATCTCAGCTGCAACCAATGAATTTGGTAAGTTCACATTTCTGAGCAGAAGTGGAAAATGCCATCATTAGGTGAGAATGAATGTCCTTGACATCAAGGCAGCATTTGACCGAGTGTGGCATCAAGGAGCCTGAGGCAAATAGGAGTCAATGGGAAGCAAGCAAAATATACTCCATTAGTTGGAGCACAAGGGAAGATGGTTATGGTTATCATCTTAGTTTGAGGCCATTGGTGCAGGAGCTTTTCAAGGTAGTATCCTAGACCCAGCCATCTTCAGATGCTTTATCAATGCTGCTCCTACCATCATAAGGTCAGAAATGGGGATGTTCATTGATGATTGCACAATGTTCAGCACCATTGCAAATTCTCATTTCCTGAAATAGTCCATGTGCAAATGTAACAACATCAGGACAACACTGAGGTTTGGGTTGATATTGCTAAGTATATTTGTGCTACAAAAACGCCAGGCAATGACCACCTCCAAAAAGAAAATCTAACCAGCTTTCCTTTACTTCCGACAGTCGCCATTGGTGAATCTCCCACTAACAACAATCATCAATCAGAAAATGAACTGGGCGAGCCATATACGTACTATATCTACAAGGGATGGTCACAGATTAGGAGTTCTCTGGTAATTAACTCATCTCCTGACTCCCCAAAATCTACCCACTATTGTACAAGGTACAGGTAGGTATGTGATGGAATACTCACCTGGATGAGTACAGTGACTCCACAAACTTGACATCATTTAGGACAAAACTGCTTGATTGGCATGAACAGTGGCAGCAGTGTGTACCATGCACAAGCTGCATGGTAGCAATTTGCCAAACCTTCTTTGAAAGTATCTTCCATACTCAACTTCTTGCACCTAGAAGAACAGGGTACTAGATGCATGGGAACATTAACATTTCCAAGTTTCTCTCCAAGTCACATAACAAACTGTTTTAGAACTATATCATTCATTTAATGTCACTGGGTCAAGGATCTAGGAGCAGTGTAAGTATACCTTCATCAGATGGACTCCAGTGGTTCAAGAAGGTATCTCACTATCACCTTCTCAAGGATAATCCAGGATATGCAAATGCTGGTCTTGCCAGAAATTATCACATCCCATGATATAATTAACAAAAAGATGCTGTTCTAACTGCTGAGTATTTTCAGCACATTTTATTTCAGGTGACAATATTTTGTTCATTATAAATCAGTTTTAGTAGATGCCATCAGGTTAAGCTTTGAGGAAATACAAAATGATTCTCAGATACATCTAACTCAAAACCAACGTACATTAAATCATTGGGCTGAATCTTAGTGTAACAGTATGCTTTACTTCAGAAATTTAGATGACCAATGTTGACATTCAATGAATGTTGAAATCTAATGAAACCATAAAGCATTATTTTGTGTCATTGTGTAAGCAAAATTAAAATAAATTCACACTGTTACTGAACTTTTACAAATCCGGAAAATTGGGCTAAATCTCATGAATGTGACTGTGAATGCATTTAAGGATTTTCCCTCTCCATATTGCAATGTTTCTCACCTATCACATTAGCATTTCAGTCATTGGTACTAAATCCCTTTGAATAGATGTTTTCTATTGAAATCTTTTCAGCTTACTTACAGAACACAAATTGCATTCTCTCATTTCACAGTGACTTGCACCAGAGACACTCACATCAGCCGAGGAGATTTGTTTGACTGAGCACTAAACATAAGCAATGGCTGCAGTTATTGAACCAAAGTTGGCTCAGTGTTTACTGTGGCATTCTACACTGCATTATATTAAAAGCCTTCAATGCAGATCAGGAGAAACACACAATTGCACATTCATGCCATACAGTGTTCTGTATAAGATAAAGTTGGTCCACACCAAAATACAGGAACAAAATTGCGTTTTGGATGTTGTTAGCTGGCAGGTGTGATGATTGAAATAAATCTTCTTTTTCTTTAAACCAACAAATCACCATTCCAATTTTTGATTTAGGAATCAAAATTATTTATTTCTGAACACAAGATCAGTTTACTTAAGAGAATAGTTGAACATTGGAAGTGTACAGAACACTTAGTTGGAGAAACTGAGCTGGAAAAGTTTACAGGGATGGGATAAAAAGCTGAAGGATTCAATGAAGACCATTAGGAATCAGAAAGGAAGCCAATAAATTTTGTCATGTGAAGTAAACAGTTTTGGTACTGAAAAACAGATGTTTGAAACTCAGTTTGTGGCCTACTCGGTGACCCAGTATACCAACTTACACCAAATGATGTTGTGCATTCCAGACCATTATGAGACTGATGCTGGGAGAAATCTTGTTGTATAGTGCATTTGCCCCTGGCCACACTGCTTCCACTGCTGATCTTTTTAAAGGTAGTTTGAGGGAAGGACAGGGGTAATGGAATGCATCACCGGTCTTGTCAGATCCCATGAGTACTGGTGAAATGTAATGTTGGTAAAACTAATGATCCAACAAGTGGGTCAAAGGATATTCAAATAATTCTTTCAGCTTTCAGTCCATAGATTCAGAGTCTCCATTAGCAGAGTCTACAACCATTAGCAAAAATGCTAACTATCACAATGTTGACAATTTGCCTTGATGAAACACACTGTTAATGAATGAAGCTAGATACTTTGCCATTAATGCAGTTGATTTGGTATATTATTCAAACTATGATGTCAGGCAGGAAAAGCAACACTGAACCCACTGATGGCAATGATTGCAGTAGTCATTAAGGACAGCATTGCAGTGAAGGAGAAGCAGGATGTCCCAGGCATTTCAAGAACAGAACCAATATTTTTAAGTTAAAGTTTATTTATTAGTCACAAGTAAGGCTTACATTAACAATGCAATGGAGTTAGAACATAAAACACAGAAAAATTACAGCACAAACAGGCCCTTCACCCACAAGTTGTTACACCAACATCATTTGGTGTAAGTTGGTATACTGGGTCACCGAGTAGGCCACAAACTGAGTTTCAAACATCTGTTTTTCAGTACCAAAACTGTTTACTTCACATGTACCTACTGGGCTTCGCTATAACTCTCTATCTTACTAAGTCCCTTGTACTTATCCAAAAGTCTCTTAAAAGACCCTATCGAATCCACGTCCACCACCACTGCCGATTCTACACACTACTACCCTCTGAGTGAAGAATTTACCCCTGACATCTTGTTTGTCCCTACTCCCCAGCACCGTAAACCTGTGTCCTCTTGTGGCAGCCATTTCAGCCCTGGGAAAAAGCCTCTGAGAATCTACTTTATCAATACCTCTCAACATCTCATACACCTCTATCAGGTCACCTCTCATCCTTTGTCTACCCAAGGAGGAAAGACTGAGCTCTCTCAACCTATTCTCATAAGGCACGTCACCTAATTCAGGCAACATCCTTGTAAATCTCCTCTGCATCCTTTCTAGGGCTTTCACATCCTTCTTGTAACGAGGTGACCAGAACTGAGCACAGTACTCCAAGTGGTGTCGAAGCAGGGACTTATACAGCTGCAGCATTATGTCCTGACTCTGAACTTCAATTCCTCAACTGATGAAGGCCAGTACACCATATGCCTTCTTAACCACACCCTCTATCTGCAAAGCCAATTTGAGCGTCCTATGAACACGGACCCCAAAGAGCAAGGGTCCCAGACCATACTCTTATCTGTGTTGAAGTCCATCTGCCATTTCTCCACCCAGTCTTGCATCCTATCTATATCGTTGCAATTTCTGACATCCCTCCAAACTATCCACAACACCTCTGATCTTTGTGCCATCAGCAAAACTTACCAATCCATCCCTCCACTTCCTCATCCAGGTTATTTATAAAAATCACAAAGAACAAGGGTCCCAGAACAAACCCGTGAGGCACTCCACCTGACCTCCATGCAGAAAAAGACCCATCTACAACAATTCTTTGCCTTCTGTGGAAAAGCCAGTTCTGGATCCACAAAGCAATGCCCCCTCACTTTTTCAATAAGCCTCCCATGGGGGACCTCATAAGACAAAGTTACTGAGAAATTCTCCCAGTCACTACATTTCAGCACCTGTTCAGGTCAATGTACCTAACCAGCATATCTTCCAGAATATGGGAGGAAACTGAAGCACACAAAGGAAACCATGGAGAAATGGGAAGAATGTGCAGACTCTACAGAGACAATGACCCAAGCTGGGAATCGAACCTGGGTCCATGGCACTGAGGCAGCAGTGCTAACTACTATGCTCCTGTGACAACCTAAATAACTCAATTTAGCTTGATTTAAGGAAAAGGGGTGAAATTACATTGTTCAATGTAGTTTATAGTCTGCCAAATAGTGAGAAGGATGAAGAACAACAAATCTACAGAGAAATTAAAGAGAGAGATGCAAACATTACAATGTATCATAATGTGGAACCCGAATTACCCAAATGCCAACTGGGCAAGTGGTAGTGTAAAGGGTGGAGAGGGGTAAAAGTTCCAAGATTGTGTTCAGAATTTTTTTTTTTTTTTTATAAAAAACAGCAGAATATGTCCAATCCAACATCCAACAAGAAAGGATGTACTGTTAGTCCTGGTTTTTGGAAATTAGGTGGGGCAAGTAAATCAAGTTGGAGAACATTTAAGAGACAGTGATCATACTGTGCGATTTAGGATGATGATAGAAAAGGGCAATAAGAAATTCAGAGTAAAAATAATTAACTGCGGCACATCTGACTTCAATAGGGCAAGAATGAAATTGGGAGGTTATCTTGCAATGAAGGATTGATCGGAAGAACTATAGCTGAACAATGAACTATCCTCAAAATAGAAATGATCCAGACAGTCAACATGTGTCCCTGTTTACTCTAGGTAAAACAAAAAAAAATCTAGAGCCCCCTGAAAGAAAATGGAGATAGAAATTAAGATAAAAGTGTGCTTATGATAGGTATCAAGTAGAAAATATAATTGAGAACCAAGAAGGATACAGAATGTTGAGAAGGGAGGTGAACAAGCACATTATGGACACAAAGAGGAATATTGAGATCATAAAAACATAAGATTTAGGAGAAGTAGGCTATCTGACTCCTTGAGCCTGCTCCGCCATTCAATAAGATCATGGCTGATCTTTTTGTGAACTCAGCTCCAATTACCCTACCTGTTTGTCATAACCCTAATTCTTTACTGTTCAATCATTTATTTATCCTCGCCTCAAAAACATTCAATGACAACTTCAATTGCTTCACTGGGCAGGGAATTCACAGATTCACCATCCTTTGCGTGAAGAAGTTTCTCCTCAGCTCAGTCCGAAATCTACTTCCCCTAATTTTGAGGTTATGCCCCCTAGTTCTAGTTTTATCTGCCAGTGCAAACAACTTCCCTGCTTCTATCTTATCTATTCCCTTCATAATCTTATGTTGCTATAAGACCTCCCCTCATTCTTCTGAATTCCAATGAGTATAGTCCCAGTCTACTCAGCCTCTCCTCATAAGCCAACCTTCTCAACTCTGGGATCAACCTAGTGAATCTCCTCTGCACATCTTGGCGGTGCCAGTATATCCTTTCTCAAGTAAGGAGACCAAAACTTTACACAGTACTCCAGATATGGATATTATTGAATGCGGCAGGACTGGGGGAGATAGCAGTTAATATGGTATATTATATTCTGAGCATTATTAAATCGGGGCATAGAGAACAACAAGGTTTGCTGCAGAAGGTTAAGGTGCAGGGAGTCGGGGGTACGTTGTTAGACTGGATAGAGGATTTGTTGACTATTAGGAAGCAGAGGGTAGGAATTAATGTGTGCTATTCTGTTGGCAGCTGGTGACTAGCGGAGTGCCCCAGGGTTCGGTGCTGGGGCCTCAACTATTTACCATTTACATAGATGATCTGGAGGAAGGGGCTGAAATTTGCTGATGACACGAAGATGAGTGGAAAAGCAAATTGTGTGGAAGGTGTGGAAAGCCTGCAGAGGGACCTGGCAGCTGGAATATAATGTTAGCAAGTGTGAGGTTATCCTGGTAGGAAGGATTACTATTTAAATGGAGAAAAGCTGCTGTATGTGATGGTGCAGAGGCACCTCGGGTCTTTCTGCACGAATCGCAAAAACACAGTATGCAGGTGCAGCAGGTGAATATGGTGGCAAATGCAATGTTAGCCTTTATAGCTAGGGGGACAGAATATAAAAGTAGGGAGGTTCTGTTGCAGCTGTATAGGGTGCTGGTGAGGCTGCAGCTGGAGTACTGTGTGCAGTTTTGGTCGCTGCATTCCAGGAAGAATATGTTGGCTTTGGAGGGGGTGCAGAAAAGGTTTACTAAGCTGATACCAGAGATGAGGGCATTGGATTACAAGGAGAGACTAAATAGGCTAGGTTTGTACTCTTTGGAGTTTAAAAGGTTGAGAGGGAATCTTATAGAGACGTACAAGATAATGAAGGGGATGGATAGGGTGGAGGTTGAGAGACCCTTCCCACTTAAAGATAGCAGGACTAGAGGGCACAGCCTCAAGATTAGCGGGGGAGGGGGGGTTCAGATTGGAGTTGTGGAGGGGTTTCTTCACGCAAAGGGTGGTGAATCTTTGGAATTCTCTGCCTGATGAGGTGGTGAAGGCTTCCTCACTGAATATGTTCAAGTCAAGAGTGGGTAGGTTTTTGATTGACAAAGGAATTAAGGGTTATGGGGAGAAAGCAGGAAAGTGGTACTGAATCACTACAGATCAGCCATGATCTTATTAAATGGAGAGGCAGGCTCAAGGGGCTGGATGGCCTACGCGTGCTCCTATTTCTTATGTTCTTATTCAAGACATCAGTTAGATCTCAGCTGGAATATTGATTATAGTTCTGGGCTCCACACTATAGAAAGGATGTGAACACATTGGTTCCAGGGATGAGAAATTTGATTAAATTGGAGAGGTTGCGACTGTTCTCTTTGTAAAGAAGGCAGCTTAGAAGAGATTTGATAAACTTGTTCAAAATTAAGGGGCTATTCAGAACATATTGGGAAAAACTGTTCCCATTCATAAAACGATCAAGGACAAGAGAGCATAGATATATGTTCAACAAGTGGTTCAGGTCTGGAATACACTGCCTGGAAATGTAGTAGAGCCATTTTGGTGGAAGCAGTTTCAATGGAAGCATTCAAGAGGACATCCGACGATTACTTGAACAGAAACAATGTGCAGAGAAAGGCAGGGGAATGGCACTGAGTCACGATGCTTGTTTGGAAAGTTGGCGTTGACATGGGCCAAGTGGTCTCATTCCACACTAAGAATTCACTGATTCTCTGAAGAGGAAGATAACCTTTCTCATCGGTGTCCTGGCCAATATTTATTCCTCAATCAGCATCACAGAGACAGGCTAACGTCAGATCAATTTAACATTGCTGTTTGTGGAATTTGCCTCGTGCAAATTGTCTGCCATGTTTCCAACAGTGATGGCATTGCAAAACTATTTCACTAGCTGTAAAGTTATGCAAGACATTATATGAACTGAAGTCTTTCCTTTCTTTATTTAATGATGTAAAATAAATATAACAATGTTCTGAGAAGTTCTTGCTTACATCAAACAGCTGAGGACACTTATAATCTCAGAATGCAGATGAAAAATGGACACTGGATCTGCTGTGATGTGGAATCACAATCCCACAGGTGGAAAGGAAAAAAATACAATTCAACAAAAAAAAAGCCAAGAATCCTCAATTGAAACGTGGGGCCAAAAGCAATTGTTAAATGATTGTGAATCAGGGATGCACTTTTTCTCATTTGTTCATGGGATGTGGGTATTGCTGGCTCTAAAGGACATTAGTGAACCAGAGAGGTTTTTATGACAATCGGCAATGGTTTCACAATCATTAGATTTTCAACTTTGGACTTTTGTGGAATTCAAGTTTTACTATCTGCCACAGTGGTATTTGAATGTGGGTCCCCAAAGCACTGCTCTTTGCCTCTGTATTACTAGTCAAGTGACAAAACCATTACCTCTTCATTACATGCAGAAACCCAATTAATTAGTCTGAACAACAAGTATGACCATTAATTATAGACGGCAAAACTAAAACTATAGTAGAAACGTGTTCAATATTAATATAGTATCAAGCCTATAATAAAATATAATTAAATTATGGTGGCTCACGCATGATGCATTTAAAATTATGAAAAGTAGTGGTAGATAGAAACACACAAAATTTCTAGAAAATAATAGGCCACAGACAAGAACAAGCCACAAATACGAGAGCAGGAGAAAAAAAATGCAATACCCTGAGTTGTGAGGCTCTGAAATTTATTTCAAGACTTGGTGATAAACACAATCTGGGCAGGATTCTCTGGCTACGCTCACCTCAAAGCCAGAGTATCTCGCCTGAGATCAATGGACCTTTGCATGGTCTACTCCCCATCCCACCCCAGCCTGCTACAATTCCTGTGGCGATCGGGATGGGAGAATTCTGGCTATTATGTTAATATTGAAAATTGTTTCCACCTACAAAAAAAAAGGGTTAAAGGGGTAATGGAACAAAGCAAGCAAATCTGATTTAAACTATTTGTTGATGTGGATACTATAAGGCGAGGCAGATTGAATAGGCTCAATGCCTTGGTTCCATGCCTTAGGGTGTTCCATACTCTTCCCATAATTGTGTTTGCATCTGCGTTGAAGAATATTGCTCTGGTTAACCACATACATTAGAAAACATGAAGGGAAAACAGTTAAAAATGGAAAAATGCTTTTAGCTGTTAAAATTAGAAAGATTGGACATTAATTATTCTTTGCTACTTTTCAATTTTTTTTTTACGAGGGAGAGTTGAAAATGTTAATGTGACAATGAACTACAAATATCTTTGGAGTTTTTTAAAAATTGCGCACAACTCGGCAGTCAGGATATTATAAGATGCATCTCATCCGAATTCATAGGAAAAATTGCATCCTGCACTTTAAATGTTAATTTGTTGTAGGACTCAGCAAATCAAAAGGATCTCATCAAGCTCATATTTCAAAGACAGGGTCTACTGGATGTCATCCAGCAAGTTATAAATGACAGTCTGAGGATGTGTATTGCAATTCTGTTTTCTTTTTTGGTTTAATTTGTAATTCTTTAACTGCACTTTTCCCACAGTAAATGGCAACAATCAGAAAAGTTGTTGATGGCAGACAGGAAGGTTATACTGTACTAAAATGAAGTACATACACTTGTGAAATGAGTATTTTAATTGAGAGGAAACCAAAGAAGAAAGAAGTGACTACAATGCAAAACATGTTCTACATTGAATTAATTTAAAAGCAATCATCTTAACCTTTTGCATCCCTTGGATAAAAATGAAAATGTTTACTATTATACATGAAAATTAGACTGGAAATTAAATTACATGTCAGTTTAGGTTTCCTCCTCTCAAGATACAATGACAACTCAGATATGCTCATCACTGGCCCTCTCACTTCAATTCTCTTCAACTCTGATGCCAGCATCTGTTCCATAATACAAGTTCCTCAGCTGTTACCTTGTGTTGCCTATGATCTTTATTAATCCCAGTCTTGCAACATGTCACTTTGAAAGCCTTATTATCAACTACACATCCCTGGAACCTCTTTTCGCATTCTGGGCCCAATTTTATCACAAAGTTGCACCCTTTCCCGTGTGAGAAAACTTGGTAAAGTCGGGTGTGAGATGAGTAGCGTGATCCATGCCCGTCCCATGCTGGTTCCCCCTTTACCAAGGCCTGAAAATGACTGTGATCAGGATTGCGGCTATTTAAATAAACTTGTATGCATTTAAATTGACTTTAAGGGCTGCACACCCAACCTTACTGACACTTCCCCCTTTACCATGGTATTCGCTCGTCCAGAATCAGTGCGAAACAGACATGCCCCACAAAAATCTGATTCAGGTTCTCCAGTTAGTGAGGCGGTTGATGTCAAACATTCAATGGCTCTCTGCTTGAAATATATGTGTAGGTGGAAGTGGAAGTCCACTGCCACTCTACCTGAGCTGTGATTAGTCTGGGTGCTGGGGGAATAGGGGAATAACGGGTCGATAATGTTGTGGAGGGGGTGTGGGGCAATGTCTGTGCCGAGGAATGCATTATCCTGCATGGGAGGGATGTGGCGGGGAGCAGCATTCAATCTTTTTCTTCCTGCGCATGCATGTTTGGAGGCATCGATTGGAGATGCAGGGTTTTAGGCACGTTAAGCCTTGCCCACAGGCTTTTGCAGCATGATTCAGAATTGTTGATATTTTTCCAAGCAGAGTATGTATGGGGCACCTGAGAACGGGTCTAAAAGTCAGGTCTAAAACACTCCTAGTTTCGTGCCTGCCCAGCACTTAAAATCAAAATGGGAAAGCAAGGCCCTCTATTTCTGCTCCATTCTCCAAAATGCCTGTTCCTCATCATCTTAAATTTCTAGGTCGTAATTTTCCAACTGTTCATGCCAGTGGGATTTTCCCATCCTAATGCAGTGAATGGAGATTTGGCTTGAACGAGCAATAAGATCACACCCTTTGTTTTCTTGTGCTTCAGCTGCTCCATCTCTTTATCTCCATCCCCACAGATTATAGTTGAATACAATTCTGATGGAATATAGTGCCCAGTTTTGAACTGCTAGATTGGTGCATGGATCTATTCCATTTAGTACACTGGTAGTGCCACACAATGGTGGGTATCTCAGAGTGAAGACAGGACTTCATCTCTTCAAGGACTATGTAGTGAGCAGCTCAGTGTAAATATTACTTTATAACATTCCAATGAATCCGTTGGGTCATTTTATTATGTTCAACTCTGGCTGTTGCTGATGCAAGTCAGTCAGCAGCTTATAACAAGGAAGAGACACTCCTCAAATTGTGAATTGCCACAATTTGCTGAGAAATGTTCCATTTCATTGTTATCCCATCAGTATCTTGAGTTAAATTTACTTGTGATTTTCATGAAGGCATGCATTTGCCCATTCACTGTCCATTAAATTTGTCACTGCAACTTAAATCTAGTAATTACTCGTGCACGTATTCTTATAACAAAAGTTTTAGTTGATCTTGCCTGCAAATCAACTCTTCAACCCAGAAAGTGAACAATTAAATGTGGAGTCTTGTTTCTTTGACCAAGGTTTTAAAAACATGAAGATTAAAACTAAAAAAAAAAAATCATAAATTCTTTGTCATTTTCTCACTTTTTTTTGTGTCCATTAAAAAGATACATTGCGTGTCCCTTTGTTCATCAATCGTATGTCCTTTAGCCATTGTAATGTAATTCAGAAAAAAAAATACTGCACTCATTTCATCAGTTCATACAAGTTTTTAAATTTGAGATTGTGAAAATAAATCTAAACTGGTGCTGTTTAAACAGTTCAACTTCAAGGATGTTTGGGGCACAACTTCCCAATTGATTTGAATGTACTGACATTTGGTGGAAGTCTCCCATGTAAGATCACAATATAGTGTTCCACTATAATAACACAAGGTGAGTCAATGTGGCAAACAATTACCTTAAAAGCGTTTATTAATAAGAACTAGATACACAAAGGATTCAATAGTATGACTAATAGAGATCTACTTCTAACAATGTCCAAACTCCAACTGAAACGTTCCAGCTCTGAGACTGCTCATTCTTGCTCCCAGTTGGCTGAGGTTCATGCTGTCAGACTCCATGGGAACCAGTGATGGAGCAGATGCGTTCACCACTTGTAGAGTAAGCCCCAGCCAGCTCTTATTTTTGCCTTTGCCACTGAAGCCAATGGTTGCCTTGGTCCTATGAAGGACAAGGAACTGTCTTGTTCAGAGGCTGGCACATACAAACTTGAAATGGGGCACATTTGCTCATGATCTACAGTTGGCTCAACTCTCTTGTGTAATGGTAAACATGGTTTTCAATTGGCAGCCCTATGTCTCCACCACATGAGTTTGGTCACATCTTCTCTACAACTCTCTCTGGTACACATGCAGATCTGCCATTATAATCAACACAAGGTATCCACATCAAAAAATGGAATAATAATTAACAAAAATGTAAAAGAGGAAAATAGTGATAAAAGATGGGGTAAAAGAAAAAGAGAAAGGGAAGAAAAGGAGAGAAACAAGAGAAGAAATGAGATGGAAAGATAAACAAACATCACATTTGTAGTACACTAAAAGACACAATATTGACTGCATTCAGAAGCCACAGTTTGCTCACAAATTGAGTAATGTAAAGTTTCACATCTGTTACTTGGACAAATGTACAAACTTTGCCCATTGTCAATTTGATTTTTTGATTAGTTTTCTTTAAGTTAAACCCAGAAGGAAAATAAACAGTTTCCTTATTTCCCTAATTTCCATTTTACTGTTTTTTTTTTCCTTCTGGGAAGCGCTGTCAGTCTCTGAGAGCTGGTTGAAGTTTAAAAGTTGACTTTATTACAAGCTTTGCATCATGAGTTTTAATACTATGGTGTTTTTATTTCCCAGAGTGGGAATACAACAATTTGAGAAATGACAGGCTGGAAATGCTTCTTTCTGGAGTTAGTAGGAGGCAATGCAAGGAAAATGGAGTTCCAATTCAGTGCCCAACAGGCATAACCAAGTGCACTGCATCTATCAAAGAGGAGCCTTGAGATTCTCTCTCACAAACTACTCGCAATGTCATGATGCATTTTCAACACTAGACTGCATCTGTTGGATTGATCATCAAAAATAGGCAATTGTAACACATTGTGGGCATCACAAAGTCTCCATTTGTGACTCTGGTTATCAGCAACGAAAGTGGATGTGAGTTAATTCCCTTGTGGAGATAAAGATTGGGATATTGTTCAGTTAGGTGAACACTGCGTGTGTCTCTGACTCTGAGTTGAAGTCAGACACTTCGAACAGATTTGATGTACTTTCCTGGAATTTGGAAAACAGAATCAGAAAATCCTGGGTTTTGAAGAGCTGGAAGGAAGCTCTCAGATTTCCAGGAGTCCAGCAACAGCACACATGGGGTGCCCATTTCTGTGATGCTCAGTGAATTGTTGGGGAGGATGGGAGTGGGAAATCCCACTGGAACAAACTGGGGCCCAAATCTTCAAGCAGTGGCAATGATCAAGAAGGGCCACTATGGTTGAAAGCTCCCCCATCTTGACGCTGCTGTGTATTTCTACTGAGCTCAACTTCATAGAAATACACAATACAGCATTCCTCAGAGTACTTTGTTAGGGCAGACTTAGGGGAAAAAGGGCATGTCCTTTTTATGATACTAGTTTAGTAATTTTCAAAGTCCAGTTTGAATGTTAATGAATGAGTGAGTGGATGAATGGGCAAACGGGTAGCTGGGTAAGTGTGCTTGTGCAAGATGGATATGGAGTCAGTGGTGTGGTGGATAGGTGGGTAAAAATGGGTGAGGTCAAAGGGATAGTTGTGCAGTCAGGGAGCTAGTCAGAAGTTCAAAGTGATTTGGGGGCAGGGTGTAATTATGTCATTGTGTAATTACTCACATATGAGACTAGATTTAAAGCTAACATTTTCTGGGTTATTGTCCAATTAAGTATATCAAAACTGATCGAAGTGTCCAACTCCACTCAGAGACATAAGCAGTGTTCACCTAACTGAACAATATCCCAATCTCTATCTCCGCAAGGAGAATAACTCACGTCCACTCCCAACAAGGCAAACAGTCCAATATTAATTATCTTCAAATAGGCAAATTGTTCTTGAAGTTGTGATGAACCCTGGCAGCTCATGAATTAACATGAATGAGCTCCAGTCTTGGCTAACCTTCAAATTTCCCAGTCTGGTCAGCGGTTCTGACCATATTCCCAAATTGATCACTGCTGAATTCCCAACTGCTACTGTATAGATTGTATGACAGACTCAAGGCACCAGAGAGAATTCAAACCATAACCTAATAAATAATGAGAGAAGAGGCTGGGGTTGCCTCTGGACACCTGATTATCAGACTTTCTATATATAGGGAAGTTTAATGAAGAAAACAGCAGTTTGGAAACTGTTTTACAGGAAATAATGAAGGTGATCATGTTTCTATGACTTCAGTGGTGAAACAAATCTTGAATAATTTATCAGAGAAATGGATTAACTCTTCCCATAAAATGCATATTAATCACTTTTTTAATTAAAATGCAGATTTTTTTTAATTTTGCAAAGAGTGCAACTTTATTTGTGTTACTTTGATTAATGTGCTGAAGTAAACAACTACGACATTTTCATCTCCCGAAACTCCATACAGAATCTAATCAGTTTCCTCAGATAATGAATGATTGGGCTTGATTGAAACTGTACTGATCTCACTAATCTTGTGTCCTACCAAGAGCAAGAATTAACATTGATCGAAAATTCCTGGAGCTATCATAATGTAAGTGCAGCACTACACAACCTTTATTCTTGGGAAATCTGATTTACACCAATTTCATGAGAAAATATTTGCAAGTATGAATTTCTTTATTTGTGTATATTTTAGGATAACTTTGCTGTTCATTTATATATTTCTGTATGCCATGCCATTTGTAACAGTCCAGTTTGCATGAGTTTCCTACACTGAGAGTAATGCAATAGTGTTGATTTACACTTAATTTATATGCAGAACAGTTCCAAAATCAATTGTGATTTTGATGCGATAAGATTTTCTAAATTTTCACATCAATTTTCTGCATTTAAAAAATTTTCTCACTGAGATCTGCCCTATATATGGCCAAAGTGAAATGAAATTTTTTTCTGACCTTGCTTTCCAGTATACATTTAAAGGCTAAGGGACTGGCATGCCAGCAAGCTCAATATTGATACTAGCGTCATATCTTCTTAATACATATAATCTATGAAATTCAGGGCCATTATCTATTGAATTGTGTAGTATGAAATGTTCACAGAAAAGAAACTATAGTGCCTGCTTCTACCACCTCCTCTGGCAGTATGGTTCAGATACCCACCACTCTCTGCATGAAAAAATGTCCCCAACACATCTTCCTTAAACTTTCCCCTTCTCATCTTGAATGTGTGCTCCCTTGTAATTGAAATTGTAATTGGGTAGAGTTACAGAACAAAGAAATCTAGGGGTACACGTTCATAGCTCCTTGAAAGCGGAGTCACAGGTGGACAGAATGGTTGGTTTCATCAGTCAGAACATTGAATACAGGAGTTGGGAAGTCTTGTTTAAGTTATACAAGACATTGGTAAGGCCACACTTGGGATACTGTGTGAAGTACTGGTCATCCCATTATAGAAAGCATATTATTAAACTAGAAAAAGAGTGCAGAAAAGATTTACTAGGATGCTGCTGGGACTTGATGGTTTGACTTATAAAGGAAGGCTGGATAGACTGGGACTTTTTTCTTAAGTGCAAGAGGCTCAGGGATGATCTTATAGAGGTCTATAAAATAATGAGCAGCATAGATAAGACAGATAGTCAATATCCTTTCCCAAAGGTAGGGATGTCTAAAACTAGAAGGCATAGGGTTAAGATGAAAAGGGAGGGAGAGAAAAGTGTCCAGAGGGGCAATTATTTCACACAGAGAGTGTTCAGTGTCTAGAACAAGCTGTCAGAGATAGTAGTAAAGATGGGTACAATTTTGTCTTTCAAAAAGCATTTAGACAGTTACATGGATAAAATGGCTACAGATTGCCCAATATGGGCAAATGGGATTAGTTTCGGGGTTTAAAAAAAAGAGTGGCATGGACAAGTTGGTTCAAAGAGCCTGTTTCCATGCTGTAAATCTCTAGGACTCTGACTCCATGACTCTAAAAGGACATTAAAATTTTGTTCTATGAATAATGAATCATCTCCAAGTCTAGATCCTTTAAATTACTAGGTTTTTCACTCACAGGGTGGTGAGTGAATGGAACCGACTGCCGTCAGAGGTTGTTGAGGCAAACTCACTGGGGTCTTTTAAGAGACTTCTGGATGAGTACATGGAAAAGAATAGGATAGGGGGTGATAGATAGATCTGTGGATTGGTAGATATGATCAGCGCAACTCGTGGGCCGAAGGGCCTGTTTGTGCTGTACTGTTCTATGTTCTATTAGCGAACCAGATGGGTTTTTCTGACAATCGACAATGGTTTCATGGTCATCAGTAGATTCTTAATTTTTTTCCTGCCCGTTCCCAGTTTTCTTGAATTGCCCGAGAAACCTAAAATGTGTCCATCCTAACCTTGAATGTAATCAACGATGGAGCATCCACAATCCTTTGGAGTGGAAAATTCCAAAGATTCACAACACTTGGAATCAAGTAATTTCTCTTCATCTCAGCCCTAAACTGACTTAATCTGAGGCTGTACTCCTGTGTTTTAGGCCTTCCAATCAGCAGACACCTCTCAGCATCCATCCTATCAAGACTCTTTAGAGTTTTGAAGGTTTCAATTAGATTGTCTCTTGTCCTTCTAGAATGTAAACCCAATTTACTCAGTCTCTCACCAGAGGTCAACTTTCTCATCCCAGAGACTGATTTAATAAACCTTTGCTGTACCATTTGTAAGTATATACTTCCTTAAATATAGAAACTAAAGCTGCATGCAGTATTCCAGATGTGGTCTCACCAAAACCCTGTGCAACTGTAGCAGAACTCATTTATTTCTTTACTTCAATCCATTGCAGTAAAGAATGACGAACATAGCATTTTCCTTTCTAACTGCTTATTGTATTGAATGTTGATCTTTTGCATTCTTTGTACCAGCACACCCAAGTCTCTTTGAACATTAACATTCACAAGTTTCTGACATCTTAAAAAAAGCTTTCCTATTCTTACGACTGAAGTGAATAACTTTATGTTCTACCTGTCATCTTATTGCCCACTCACTTAACCTGCCTATATCACTTTGCAGCCTTTGTGTATCCTCCATACATCACTTTCCATCTGGCTTGGTGCCAGCTGTACATTTAAAAAGTTGTATTTGAAAGATTAAACTGAATACAGAATGTGAAATTATGTCATGGAAACTGGGATTTTCTGCTCCTGTTTGTAGCAGGCATCATAGTTTCCACTCCCACTGCTATCAGGTCACAAAACTCAATTTCACGTTATTGTAAAATCAGTTTGTGGTCATCCACTTCACTCATCAATAGCAGGCCACATTTCCCACTTCCCACTGCTGCACAGCGAGAACCAAATTTTAATATTTTGGCATCTCATTATATACCCTGATCGTCGGAATCATACCCTCACGCTGGATCACGAGCTCACCTTGGCATGATTGCATGCTGATGCGTACAATGGCACACAAATAATGTGCACCTTCTGATCTGCGGTTTGCTCAGGGCTTTGTGCTTCATTTGCCTACATTACTTCGAGCAGCACTTATAGTCATCAACGCCAGACTTTCCAGGCAGCACCACATCACTTAAAGCACTAACGAGCTCTACCAACCAGACCAGCAATAAGGAAGCGGTGGCATTTCGACAGCTGCAGGCCTCAGGCTTGCTTGGGGAAGAAATGTATCCCAAGGTGTGTGTGTGGGGGCACATGTTGATGATTTGTGCAAATGGCCCCCAGATGATGAGGGCTAAGAAGGCAATCTCCAGAGGACATGAGGTCACATGGAGATGCGAGGGTGTGAGTGATGATTTCTCCTGAGCTGACAGTGTGCCTGTTTCCAATGAATGTGTGGCAACTTTGTGACTGTGTAAGTGTAGAATGATGGGATTGATTGCCTTACTCTATAGGATGGGGAGATCATTCGGTATCTTTCAGCACTGGCTGGCCAACCTCTTTTGTGCAATGTTGAAGTGGCTACCACTGCCACCACTTTTCACGCTTGAGCCATGCGATTGCTCTGCCTCCTCTGGCCAGAGTGCGAGTACAGGGCACAAGTTGGTCTCCAAAAGAATTACTGGACTTACCACGGTTTTCCAAACAGTCTTCACTGGAGCAATCTTGGGCTGCAAGGATTGAGAACGGTATGCGAGTGGCTACAGTTTAGATATGGCATCAGGGCTGAGGGAACAGTGAGGTAACAGCATAGCAGGCAATTTGAAAACTGCACATCAGTGATATGGTATGATTTCCTGTGCTTGCATAATTAACAAGGGTGGGAAAGGACGACATAGTATAAAAATCTGCCCTCATGGCAAAAACATAATTTTCGTGCCTACCACCACACTTATTGCAATTCAGAGGAAATTCTGCTTAGTGTCTACAATTCTGTTGTCAAAAAAAAAAAGGAAAGCTGAATTTAGCCAAGCAACTGTTGGGAGCTAGCTCATTGGATTATAGTCCGAGAATCTAAACCATTACAGAATCAGTATAAAATCAACTTTGAATCAGATATGCAATATCATATTCTCACACAAGCACAGTGAGGGAGGAGGATGCAAGATAATTACCAAAAAAAGGAAAAATATGAGTGCATGTCTCAAGTATAGAAGAAGATATAGCCAGATTTCAGGATTGAGAACAGCAGCTTGTTTCATCAAATTAATCTTTCAAAAGCTATGCTAATGTGACAATGAAGTATCAGCAATGGCAAATTATAAACTGAAATGATGAGCCTGTCAAGGCAAACTGAAACCAATGCACATTGTTGTCCCCCATGTCTGGCTGTCTGTAGCAGTTATATTCCTAATGGTTAGCTGAACAATTATGCAACATTTATTCAATTGTAATTTGGTTGCCGGAACACACAGAACAAAATTAAAGCCTACGGGCAACCTCCTTAAAACAATGGTACTGTGATGCTTTAACAAGGTTAACATCAGTAGATAACTCTGAAGGACTGATAGAACGGACACGCACGGAGTATACTTTTCTCTCTGTGGAGCTATGCGGAAGAGACTGGCACTAGTGAACCGAGCTTTCCTGAAAATATGTCAGTTTACAGTTACCAATACATTGATAATGAATATTTCAGGAAATATTGTGCTGAAATAAGGGCCAAATTGCTAACCAAAGTGTGAGATATTTGAAAATGATGTTGCGCCACAGCAGCACCTGTGCTTATTAAGAAGCAGCTGCAGTAACAAAAAAGTCTGTATTGCTGTGGGCTAGTATAACCTGGCATTTACTTGTTGAAATGCACAAAATTCTCTTGATTAGCTCTGTAATGCTGTGAGGTTTTTAATAATTGAAAAGAATAAGATGAGTTCTTGATCCCTGGAGCACAGGAAAGGGCGTGTTATGAGTTATCTGACCTAGTTGGAATGGTGGTAGGAATGACAAAGCTTGTAAAGGAAGAGGAAAATCAGCATTATGGAGCTGAATCTTGTCACCCAAAAATGAGCGAGTAAGGGGTCATGTCAGAGGTTAAAATGCAAAATATCTAGAACTATCAGTTTAACACCGTGTGACTCAGAGGCTAAGATTACCATGGGACCCTGAGACTTCTTCCATGATCATTACTTATCCTTCACAATCCTGTCCTGTTCCCACCCAGGCACTTGGGAAATTACTTACATGATCGCTCTCATTCTTTCAATATAGCTCCTGGTGCTCAGGTTCTGCTCTTGTGAAATGGACTTTTTACCAATAGACCTTCAGTTTGTCAATTAACTTGGATATGAAGCAGGAACTCAAGATTAAAGTAATCCTTTGGGAACTTCCCAATCTTACAACAAACACCTACTCCATCCCACCCACAACCACGCCTTAACAGCCACAGAAATTGATGACAGACTACTTATTATATTCTTCCGTTCTCCAAAGAACCTTGTTGGAACAGAGAATATCACTGCTGTGTGGAGATGTTGTTGGGCACAGTTCTGTGGTTCAATAACATTCAAACCAGAGAAGCAAAGGAAGAAACTGTTCAGGCTGTTGTTTTTATATGGACTCTTAGTGCCCCATTCCATCCCATAGCCCTCTGTCTTTCTTGCTTTACATATCCATTATTCTGTAAAGGATGCAATTCAACCATTCTCTACTGCAAAGCAAATTTGAACAAACTGTGAAGAAATTTCTTCCACCATCTCCTCCAATTCATTGAGGATTGTAAATCTGTGACACACCGAAGATCATTGTCTCCACAAGCAAAGCAAGTGGCCAAGAAATCCCTTCAATATTCCATCAAGACTCTGACTTTACTTCAGTGGAAGGGCCTGGAAAATCATGTTTCGCAAGTTGTTTCTCTGTTGTATTGTAAGTGAAAGAATATCGATACACCAAGTTAAATAAAACCCAGAGCAGCAATTCATTAATGGAGTTTCTGTTCCTCACAATATAGATCTGATATATTAACAAGAAATTGTTACGCTAAGTGGCTTCCATAGTGGTGTACTTGGAATTCAGCAGTTTATTCTTTAATTTTGGTACACTGTCTCAGGGAACTGAAGAGAATATCAGGGTTATATTATTTCCTTGCACACAAGTAAAAATTGTGCATAATTTGGAGCAACTTAAATCTCTTCTTGAGCCTCTCATGGGGAGAAGACCACAGTATTGGGAAACACTTTTCATTGTAGCATTATCCTAATTGACATTGTCCTTTCTATAAATTGCTTGGAATACAATAGGTGTGGTTTAAACAGTATTTTGCAGAATTAATGAATATAAAACTTTATGTTTAAATTGCATTAGTTATGACTGGATGGTGAAACCTCAGAAACGGAGCCTTGACTCAATAGACGAAAACGTTATTTTATCGTTTACAGCCATTGTTGAACAGCCACAGGACTACCAATTAACTATTAACAAAAGAGTAAACCATTTGTTAAAGATGAAAAGGTTGATAACAATACAATTCTCCTTCCTCCCATCAAATCACATGTGCAATTGTCAGGTCTTTATATTGTATCCAAGAAACATAACCTATTTCTACTTTTAATTCTCTTAACAACCTATGATGATTCCATCTGAGCTGTGTGTGACTTTTGTTTTATGCGCTGGCAGCTTTCCTAGTCATTATTTTACCTGAGAATGTGACTATTGCTGGCAAGTCCAGTGTTTATTGCACATCCCTAAAGACCTTGGAAGAGGCGAGTGAGTCACTGACGTGCTAGTTAGAGTAGGAATATCAGGCCAGCTAAGATGAATATGTGACTAGAGGGATAATGCAACAAGGAGGGATTCAAATTCCTCTTTACCCAAAGGGTGGTTCGGGAGTGGAATGCCCTGCCTGCAGAAGTTGTAGATGCGCCAAGTTTGGTGGCGTTTAAGAGGTTAGTTGATAAGTATATGGAAGAGAAGGGAATGGTTTAGTTTGGAGGGGCATTGCTTTTTATATTGGTCGGCGCAACATCGAAGGCCGAAGGGCCTGTTCTGTGCTGTAATGTTCTATGGTTCATTGGAACCGATTCTGGGAGGAGATGGGACCAGTACAAATTGGATGGTCCTGCACCTGGGAGGACTGGAACTAACGTCCTTGGGGGGATTGTTTGCTAATGCTGCAGGGGAGGGATTAAACTAATGTGGCATGGGGATGGGAACCCATAGAGGTCATCAGAGAGAAGTGGGGACAAAAAGCAGTAAGGGGAAAAGTGGAAGACAGATAAATCAAAAAAGGGTCACAATACAGAGTGCAGAGACCATGGAGAACTCAGTGAATGGATCCAGTAAGGCTAAGAGAAATGAAACACTGGGAGACTATGCAGAACATGATAGAACAGTTGGTCTGAGATGTGTTTGTTTTAACGCAAGGAGTACGATAGATAAACTGGATGAGCTTAAAGCTTGGGTTACTATGTGGAACTATAGCATTGTGGCAATTACGGAGATTTGGATGAAAGACGGGTAGGATTGGCAGCTTAGCATTCCAGGATTTAGATACTTCAGGCGAGCCAGAGAGGGTGACAAAAGAGGTGGAAATGTTGATTATGGAGAATGTCACAGCTATATGGGGGCAAGAGCACCTTGGTGAGATTATTCCGTGAGGTCAGATGGGTAGCACTCGGGAGCAGGGGCAGTGCAATCACACTGTTGAGTGCACTAAAGATCTCCCAACAGCCAGCGAGAAGTGGAGGAACTGATATGTTAATAGATTATGGGAACATGTGAAAACAACAGAGTTGTTGTGATGGGTGATTTTAACTTCCCCAACACAGACTGGAATTCCTTTTGTGCCAGGGGCTTGGACATGGCAGGGATGTTCAGTATATCCAAGAATACTTCTTGAGGCAATATGTAGGTAGCCCCTTCCTGAGTTGGACTATCTTTGAGCTGGTTCTGGGAAACGAGCCCAGACAAGTGACTGATGTCTCAGTTGGGGACCATTTTGGAAACAATGATCACAATTCTATAAGTCTCAAGCTATTTATAGAAGAGGATAGAAGTGCCAGATTGAAGGTACTAAAGGGAGGAGAGACTAACTACGACAGTATTTGGCAGGAGCTCAAGAACATAGACAGAGTGGCTGTTTGAGGGTAATCCACATCCGAAATGTAGAAGTATTTTAAAAGTCAATTGTTAACAATTTAAGGCAAGTACATCCCTGTAAAAATGAAGGATGAAGATGACAAGAAAGATTGTGAGCTTCGTGAAAATGAAGGAGGCAGCATACATAAATTTCAGAAAATTGAAAATGGATAAGGCTTCCACTGAATAGAGTGGACAGGATGTTTCCATTTGTAGGGAAAACTAGACCCAGAGGGCACAACCTCAGGTTCATGGGACAATCCTTTAAGACAGAGACGAGGAGGAATTTCTTCAGCTAGAGAGTGGTGAATCAGTGGAACTTATTGCCGCAGAAAACTCTGGAGGCCAAGTCATTGAGTGTCTTTAAGACAGAGGATTCCTTATTAATAAGGGGTTCAGGAGAAATGACAGAAGAGTGGGGATAAGAAAAATATCATCCATGGTTGAATGGCAGAGTAGACTTGATAGAAGCAGAAATGGGTCAATCAGCCTATGTCTTAAGGTCTTATGGTCTTTTGACAAAGATGGCAGAAAGGAACTTAAACAGGAACTAGAATGGCAAAAAGAGGCCATGAAATGTCCTTGGCAGGCAGGATTAAGGAGAACCCCAAGGCTTTCTACGCATTTATAAGGAGGAGGAGGGTAGCTAAGCGCAGCTCCACTCAAGGACAGTGAAAGGAACTTGTGTGGACTCAGATGAGGTGGGTGAGGCTCTTAATGAAGACTTTGCATCAGTATTCACAAAGGAGAAGGATGTGGTGGACGGTGAGCATAAAGGAAGAGATTGACATTTTTGGACATATTGAGATAAAAAGTATTGGAGGTTTTGAAAAATGTTAAGGTGGACAAGTCCACAGGGCCACAGTGTCTATCCCAGAATACTGAGAGGGGGCAAAGGAAGAAACTGCTGAGGCCTTGGCCAAAATCTTTGTGTCCTCTTCAGCCACGGATGAGGTACAGAGGATTGGACAGTAGCTAACATTTTTCATCTGTTTAGAAGGCAGAAGAACATTTGGGAAATGAGAAACCTGTGTGCCTTACATCAGTGGTGGCAAAATTATTGGAAATATTTCTGGGGGGGGGGGGGGGGGGGGGGGGGGACAGGATATGAGACAGGATATATTTACATCTGGAACAGAATAGACTTATTAGCGATAAGCAGCATAGTTTTTTGAAGGGGAAGAAATGTCTCACAAACTTGATTTAGTTCTTCGAGGAAATGACAAGAAAAATTGATCAGGGCAGAGCAGTGGATGCTGTACACACGGACTTCAGTAAAGCCTTCGATAAGGTACCTTATGGTAGGCTGATACAGAAAGTTAAGTCATAAGGGATCTGAGGTGAGCCGGTAAAACGGATACAAAACTGGCTTGGGCATAGAAAGCAGTGAGTAGCAATGAAAGGATACTTTTTTAACTGAAGGTCTATGGCAAGGAGTGTTCCGGAAGGATCAGTGCTGGGGTCTCTACTGTTTGTAATATATAGATAAATGATTGAGGAAAATGTAGGTGATCTGATTAGTAAATTTACAGATGATATAAAAATTGGGGGAGTAGCAGATAGTGAGGAGGATACAGCAGGATATAAATTAGCTGGAGATCTGGGCCAAAAGATGGTAAATGGAATTCAACTCAGACAAATGTGATTTGGAAGGTCTACTGCAGAAGGAAAGAATATAGTAAATGCTAGAGCCCTTAAAAATGATTGCATACAGAAACATCCAGGTGTGTAGACCTACAAGTTCCCTGAACGTAGCAACTCAGGTGGACTAAGCGGTCAAGAAGGAATATGGCATGCTAACCTTCATTGATCTGGATACTGAGCATAGGAATTGGAACATGTTGTAGCTATATAAGACTTTAGTTGGGCCATATTTGTAGCTGTACAAGACTTTGGTTGGGCCACATTTGCAATATGGGGTACAATTCTGGTTGCCACACTACTGGAAGAATGTTGATGCATTGGAAAGAGTGAAGAAGAGATTTACCAGGATGTTGCCTAGTTTGGACAATACGGACTATGAAGAAAGGTTGAATAGACTCCGATTGTTTTCACTGGAGCATTGGAGGATGAGGGGAGACCTGATAGAGATTTACAAGATGAAGACTGACTTGGATAGAATGGATAGTCAAAGTCTTTTCCCAGGCTCGAACAGTCAATTACTTGGGGGCATAGATTGAAAGTGAGGGGAAAAGTTTAAAAAAGATGTAAAGGGCAAGTTTTTCCACACAGAGGGTGGTGAATGCCTGGAACGTGCTGCCGCAGAAGGTTGTGGAAGCAGATTCGATAACAATATTTGAGAGGCATCTGGATAGATACATGAATAGGCAGGGAATGGAGGGCAATGGACCATGTAGAGGCAAGAAAGTTTTCGACCAGAGAAGCATCTGTGTTGGCAGATTTGATTGGGCCAAAGTTCTGTTCCTATACTGTATTATTCTTTGTTCTTGGTTCACTTAATGCTTGCAAGATCATTTCAGAGCACAGTTAAGAATCAACCACATTTACATGAGTCCATAATTCACATTCCAGCCCCATCACTTATGGATAGCAGATTTCCTTCCCTGAAGGATATAAGTGACCCAACTGTTTTTTTACATTAATCAAGTAATTTCATGATCACCATTACTGAGAGTAGCATTTAATTCCAACTTTATTAATTACTAGAAAACCTCTGGATTATTAGTCCAACAACATAACACATGACTACTTCTCAATTTGCTGAAATTAGATCTGCTCAATGGCACTTTTTTTTTTTCTAGACTACTTAGGTAGACTACTGCAGAAAGCGCAGATGCATGGGATTGAAGGTGATTTAGCAGTTTGGATTAGGAATTGGCTAGCTGATAGAAGACAGAGGGTGGTGGTTGATGGGAAATATTCAACCTGGAGTGCAGTTACAAGTGGTGTACCTCAAGGATCTGTTTTGGGGCCACTGCTGTTTGTCATTTTTATAAATGACCTAGATGAGGGTGTAGAGGGTTGGATTAGTAAATTTGCTGACGATACCAAAGTGGGGGGAGTTGTAGACAGCGAGGATGGATGTTACAGTTTGCAGAGGGACATAGATAGGTTGCAGAGCTGGGCCGTGAGGTGGCAAATGGAATTCAATACGGATAAGTGTGAGGTGATTCACTTTGGTAGGAATAACAGGCATATGAAATATAGGGCTAATGGAAGGACCCTTAATAGTGTTGTCGAGCAGAGGGATCTTGGGGTACAAGTACATAGCTCTTTGAAAGTTGGCACCCAGGTTGATAAAGTTGTTAAGAAGGCGTACGGTGTGTTAGCTTTTATTGGTAGAGGGATTGAATTTAGGAGCCGTGAGGTTATGTTACAACTGTACAAAACTCTGGTGCGGCCGCACTTGGAGTATTGCGTACAGTTCTGGTCGCCGCATTATAAGAAAGATGTGGAAGCATTGGAAAGGGTGCAGAGGAGGTTTACCAGGATGTTGCCTGGTATGGTGGGAAGGCCTTATGAGGAAAGGCTGAGGGACCTGAGGTTATTTTCATTAGAGAGAAGAAGGTTACGCGGTGACCTAATTGAGGCGTATAAGATGATCAAGGGATTGGATAGGGTGGATAGTGAGAGCCTTTTTCCTCGGATGGTGATGACCAACACGAGGGGACGTAACTTTAAATTAAGAGGTGGTAGTTATAGGACGGATGTCAGAGGCAGGTTCTTTACACAGAGGGTGGCGAGGGCGTGGAATGCCCTGACTGCAAGCAGTTGTGGACTCGCCTACTTTGGGGGCATTCAAATGGTCGGTGGATAGGCATATGGATGATATTGGAATAGTTTAGGTTAGAGGGTCCACTGGCTGGCGCAACAGAGGGCCGAAGGGCCTGTAATGTTCTATGTTCTGTTATGGTCTTAAGAATCAGAGTCATACAGCAC
Organism: Sphyrna mokarran; assembly: GCA_024679065.1. NCBI lineage: Eukaryota > Metazoa > Chordata > Chondrichthyes > Carcharhiniformes > Carcharhinidae > Sphyrna > Sphyrna mokarran. Next base: position 57,985,410 of record JAGIQG010000002.1, on the reverse strand, counting down.
GGAAAAGGCCCTTTGACCCATCGAATCTGCACCTAAAATTGCATTAATCCCATTTGTCAGCACATCTCATATCCTTGATTTTCATGATGTTTCAATTGCTTATCTAAATACTTTACAGTTTCTTGCCTCCACTACATTTCTAGGCAGTGCATCCCAGATGCCCAGCATCCAGGAAGTGATTTTTTTTGTCACAATACCCTTTGAATCCTCTGTACCTTACCCTAACACTGTGCACCGAGATTGACTCCTTAACAAGGGAACAGCTGATTCTTATTCACCCTGCCCATACCCTTCATAATTGCATACGCCTCAAGCATGTCTCTTCAGCCTTCTCTCCTCTGGAGAAAACAATCAAGCTATTCAGTCTCTCCTTACAGCCCAAATGCTCCAGCCTAGGCAACATGCTGGCAAAACATCTCTGTACCCACTCTGGCACAATCATATCCATGATCACTATCCCAAGATACCCCCTGAAAATGATGTGATTTTATCCACAATACCCATTGCAACCCTCAGACTAGATTTAAAATTTGCCCTTCTTTGTTAGTGATTAACAACACAGTGACTGAAAATGTTCTCCTGAGCCCACTTTAAGGAAATGATTGTGATTGAAGGGGAGAAATTTCTATTTAATATTGGGTGAGGCAAAGTCTCCCATTATTGCAACTCTGGTAAATATGCTTCTTTATCCTCTTCCAATTATTTGGTGACCTATAAAATGCATTATTTATTAGTTCCTTTATTGTTTCTTACCTCCAACCAAATAGGTTCTGTTTTTGACCTGTCAAGAACATTCCTTCTTCCTGGTACAGTGATATTTTCCTCAATCAAAACATTTATCATTTCTCTTTCATTGCCATTCCTATCTTTTCTGAATTCCTTGTACCTAGGAATATTAAGTATCCGTCCTCCCCTTTTGAACAAACTCTCAGCATTGCAAATCTATAGACCTTTCAAAATTTCTGATGATCCCACCTAATTCTGTATTATTTTAAACTCAGTCTTCTTTATATCTAGTATATCCAAGTCTCCATCAAATTTGTTTAAACCCCCACTCACTCATCTATTTTGATTGTGTTTCTCCTAGCACAGAACAGATCCCAATGTCTATCTGAATGCTTTTTTTTAAGCCCTCTATACTATTTGCCAAACTCCCCACTTTTGAGTCAAATTTTCAGAGTGCATTCTCTGTGCCCAAGTCCAAATTATCTACAAGTCCAACAAGAAAGAAAATGAACCTTCAGCAAACATCATATCTAACCTTTTCTTCAGCCCAAAAACACTTTACTTGTTTTGTTTCATGTATATTAATAAGTTTTCTATCCATTCTGCTGTATTTTCTTTCAAAACCTGTTTCTGAATTTATGCAAGAAGCCTTATTAAATGCTCATCAAACAGCTTCTGAAAACTCACGTGGACAACATCTATTACCTTCATGTTACCTATTCAATCATCTTTCTTCAAAAGACTCCATGAGATTTGTCCAGTGCAACTTGCCTTCAACAAATTAATACCTGGGGCGAGATTTTGTTGTCTTGATACCTGGCTGAATCTAATCAGATGGGCTTTAAAAATAGCAGGTTGGACACAATTCCAAGATTCCTGTCTGCATTCCCAGCACTGGCAATCATCAGCACAGGAAATGGGACAAGTTGTGAGCCCACACTCAAATAGCCCAATACTGCGAGCTCCATTGCAAAAGTGTGCATTTCTAACTACCTAAAATTTTCTAAGAGATAGGCTGGCTTTGAAAGGAAAGGTTGTTCATTCTGGATCCAGGCATTGTGAAGTATGGGTAAAATTGTTTGGAACCAGAAACAATTTAAAAGTTAAACTCAAAAGATGTTGCCAATTTCTTATGTCATAATGAAATGGTGCATCACAAATTATAACTTTTTTTAATACAGTGAACAACAGGGTTTTCTTTGGAAAAGTTTAAATTGAACAACAATGTACTTCAGCAAGGCTTTTGATAATGTTGCCCATGCAAAACTCCTTGAGAAGATGAGAGGGCATGGGATCCAAGGTGCTTTGGCTTTGGGGATCCAGAACAGGCTTGCCTGCAGAAGGCAGAGAGTGGTTGTGAACAAGTTTTTTTCTGCATGGAGGTCGGTCACCAGTGGAATGTCTCAGGGATCTGTTCTAGGACTCTTGCTGATTGTCATTTTCATAAATGACCTGGATGAGGAAGTGGAGGGATGGGTTATTAAAGTTGCTGATGACACAAAGGCTGGTGGTATTGTGGATAGTCTGGAGGAATGTCAGAAGTTGCAGCGTGACATAGATAGGATGCAAGACTGGGCAGAGAAGCGGCAGATGGACTTCAACGTGGATAAATGTTTAGTGGTCCATTTTGGCAGGTCGAGTGGGATGAAGGAGTACAATATCAATGGTAGAACTCTTAGCAGTTTTGAGGAGCAGAAGGACCTTAGAGTCCGGGTCCACAGGGCTCTTAAAATCGGCCTCGCAGGTGGAGGATGCAGTCAACAAGATGATTAACATACTATACTTCATTAATCGAGGGATTGACTTCAGAGTTGGGAGGTAATGCTGCAACGTTATAAGACCCTAGTCGGATCCCACTTGGAGTGCTGTGCACAGTTCTGGTCGCCTCACTACGGGAAGGACATGGAAGCTATTGAGAGGGTGCAGAGGAGATTTAAAAGGACATTGCCTGGATTGGGAGGCATGCCTTATGAAAATAAGTTGAGGGAGCTAGGTCTCTTCTCTCTGGAGAGACAAAGGTTGAAAAGCAACCTGATAGAAGTTTATAAAACGTTGATATAGATAGGGTGGATTTCCAGGGTTGAAATGGTTGCTACGAGAGGATACAGGTTTAAGGTGCCGGGGAGCAGGTACAGAGGAGATGTCAGGGGTAAGTTTTTCACTCAGAGGGTGAAAAGCGAATGGAATCGGCTACCATCGGTCATGATAGAGGTGAACTCGCTGGGGTCTTTTAAAAGACTTCTGGATGAGTACTTGGGATTTAATGGGATTGAGAGTTATAGATAGTTCTATGGCCCGTTAGATATGGATATGATCGACGCAACTTGTGGGCCAAAGGGCCTGTTTGTGCTGTAGTGTTCTAAGTGGAAAAGTCTTCCAATGTATGAGAGTACATTATTCACTGGATAACATGTTATTCTACACTTCACAGAAAAACTTAACTTTGAATGTCTTAACTGTTCCCTGTGTTTATTGTTTCCATGAAGATTGGCTCTGCTATCTGTTTAGCCATTTAAAAGCTTTGACAGGTAGCTGAATGTTGACTTAATATTGTTATGAAAGTTTGCCTGCATTTCAAACCCAGTAATGGATTAAGTTCAGCAAGGACAACAATCAAGTTGCCTACAAATTTGGTAATTTCAGCAGATCTATGAGCTTCTCAAAGACTTCCCAATTTTATTATATGGTTTTTAAGTTCTCTTTATGGTGGATACAGGGTGGGTGGAAAGGTATGGAGGCGAGTGTAGGGGGCCTAATACATCTCCAGAACTGGGTCAATATCTCAGCAACTAGAGGGTGAGTCTTTTAGCTTGCCACCTCATGCAAGTTGCTGGAGATGGAAGCACCGATTCCAAACTATTCTCCACTCCCCACCTTGAAAACAGTGTGTGCAGGTACTGCTTGTCAGCATGCAGAACAATTAAAAATTTTGGAATATTGATTCCCACTTTAAAGATGAAAATTAGACCCCTGATGCCCTTGACTAAACAAACGTGTGTAAAAACTCGCTCATTTTATCTTGAGATGTGGATTCTAGGAATTTACTCAAAAGCCTACTGATATTGTCAAAACTCAGATGAACATTGTCCACTTGGTCTAGGCACCAAAGGATGGCCTGCAGAATGTATTCCAGCAGATTGTTAATGCATTCAGGACAGAAGGAAAGTAAAACATTGACATGATAGTCAATTAGTAACAGCAAGGGTTTGGGGGCCAATTAATAGAATTATTTTACATGAGAGCATTAACTAGAACAGCAGGCCTCTCATGGGGCAATAGGACAATCACTGGATCAGAGGTGCAGGAGGTCATTCAATAAAGCATTTATGCATGAAATTGTGGAAAAGAATAGTGTTAAAAGAAATCCTTCAACAGTATTTGGCATACAAGATCACTCAATCGAGTTATAGTTAAACATAAAAATTTAATAGAATTTTAATAGAACAGAACAGGAGGTCACACGATAAAAAAGCTGCATTACAGAAAGTGTTTCTTAATAACTTAAACAATGCAAGTTGCTCGGTTGCTTTCCTGAATGAAGTGAGCAAGTTAGCAGTATGTCTGCTCAGAGGGAACTTCCTGATCTGCTGGCTCAAAAATATTAAAAATGCACAACATCCTCTCAGGATCAGTTTCCATCTCACCAATAATGGGCCTGCATTGGCAATACTAAATGGTGAAATTCAACAGCATACTGCTGCCAAAGGTGAGGAGACAGCTGTATCAATCAGCTCCAGATCTTGAATTTTCATATAAAAGATGTTAGAACATTTATCAAAGTCACTGGTGCATAAATATTGTGCTATGATTGACATAATGTTGTTTTTATCATAGACCAACAATTAGAATTTTTGCCACAAAGAAAAAGGCACAAAATGGCTCAATTTATACCATCTTGTGTTAAATTTCAACCATAGGATAAGAATTCTATTGTTAGAATCAGAATGTGTTTCCTTACGGTTGACAGCTGCTCATTGACCTAACAGCAGCAAGTTATTGAATATCTTGCTTTGATTGCAAACAATTACTGAAAGTGTACAGAGTTATTTTCTACATACATTTTCCTTGGAGATTAATTTACCTATCTTACTCCTTTTATCTCAATCCAATTAATATATTATAATAAAAAGTAGGAAGAGGAACAGTACAGAATGAAGGATTTACACCCATAATTGAGATATTCTTCTCAACCTTAAGTCCACATGCATGAAAACAGTGTGTGATGTAGGTAAATTTTTCAGCTGCTTGCTATGAATGAAACTACTTAAATTTCAATAACTATATACAACATGGGCAATATGTTAGTGTTTCCAAATAGGAGCATAGCAACAGGTATAGGCCATTCAGTCCTCACTCCACTTCCCATTTAGACAGAGAGGGAGCTTGCTAAAATACCTCAGGAAATGCTTAAATTTCTCAAGAGTATTGATCTTTCTTCTATCAAATAAAGTACTCTACTAAAAAGGAAATGGTTATTTTCATAAGTTCAGAAGCAACAAAGAGTCTGTATCTTTCATGCAGCATAACTGTTGCCACAGGAACCCATGCAAGCTAACCGTAAATATATTGATGTACGTTGCTGAGTCTGCTTTGGATCTTTAAATATCATATGTATCTTCCAGTGTGTCTAAATAATTTTTGAATTTAGATCGATAATTCTCCACAAGCATCCAGACAGCAGCAATGCTTTTTTGGAGCTCAGTAGGGCAGTTTATAATTTCATGTTTATTGTTAATATTGTGCATCAAAACCAGAATAGGCATTTAAAACATTCAATCATATTAACAAAAGACGCAGAAAAATGAAATCTAATATTGAAATATTGCTTCACGGTGCTAAAGGTAGGAAAAAGCAGCAGGTGCATACAGATATCCCCAGTGTGTTGAAGGACTAGTTGTCACATGGAGTACAAACTGGCCAATGAAAGTATTTTCTTTGTGCTCAAAGTAAGAACTTAGGGCAATTCCAATCTAATTTGGAGATGCATCCACAGTATCAGACTTTTCTAAAGAAGGACGATTTAGCAGGGTACAGGGACATGAAAACTCCAAATGGTTACCAAATTGCAAGAATGCAAGATTTTAAGAATGTTGATGAGGATTTCATCCTGCATTTGGTTGTGATCTGACCTTGACGTGCTTGCTGTGATAGCTGAATTACTGAGAAAGAAATATTCCATCCCAGAAATAATAATCCTCAACTTGATGAGCATCAAGGAAAAATGTCTGAAGTCAGGCATGCATCCAATAAATCAATTGGTGCTGTACTGAGGCAGTACACGACTGCTCCCTTATAGCAGTTTGGGTGCTGATCTAATATCTAGGGCATTTGGAAAAGTCTTTCAGTCTATCTTGAGTATCAATCTTTTTGCTTTCTGTCACAGATCAATACAAATATCTTGACAGCCTCAGGCTTAACTCAAAAAAGGATTGATGCTCAGTTTACACCTTAGTCATTCTTACTGGTAATCAACTCCTAATGGGTGCATTGAGGAAATCATTCTCAAAGTTTCTCATTATTTCTTACTCTTGAATGAGTGTAAGCAACTGAATAGGTGCAATTGATGCAAAAATAAATTACATTCTACTTTGGTCACATAAAAAGTGTTGACATTACAATGCAACATATTCTGTTTATACATTTAATCAATAGGGTCGACAATACAATCTCTGCCTCTCACAGAAGTTTCGCCAGACAGGTCAAAGTCTAGAGTATAATCAAAGACACTAGTAGCCATATAGTACCCTATCAGTAACACCACCTTTTCATTAAAGAAAGAGTGCTTAGACTCCATAAATGCACAGCTAGTATGAGAAACTATGAGCACAGACTCAAGTACATAAATGCTCATGACCCAGTTACCAGGATTCACTGAAACCATAGTTCAATCATTAATCTAAAAAAGTTAGGAAATGAACGTATGACTGTTTACTCCATTAAGTCAACTAAAGTCCAGTTGTAAAGAGATATTAATTACAAGGTGGTGTGCTGCTGGAGTGATTTAAAGGACAACAATTTGTATTTATACAATATCTTTAAAGTACCCCTAGGTTTTGCACAAGAGCATTATCAGTTTATTGGAGTAAATGAGACTGCAATACAAGGTGTTTTGTCCACATTATTTCTAAATATATAGACTCACACATCAGGACTTGTCAGAGATAAGCATTTCACACAAATGGCTCTCATTGTGCAATATATTACATGAAAAAATGGTTATGCAACATGTTATTAAAAATGTACATACACCAACTTTTCCCGTAGTTTTCCCGTAGCTATGAAGGATATAATTGCATCATGTTTTAATGCTATTGGATTGCTCCAACCTATGAGATTTGTCATATCAAGCTTTTGAAATCAACACATATTACGTTTATAACGAGCAGCATTTTCATCATTTTCCAAATAGAACAGAGGATATCAAATGGGAGACTGCAGTCATTTCACATGGAAATGAAGTCATCATACTAGGCATCCAGATAAAAATCAGGACTCTTCACAACCAGTTCCATGAATATCTACTCAGTTAATATTCAGGTGATTTTTTTTTTTTATACATTCATTTGTGGGATGTAAGTATTGCTGGCTGGGCCATCATTTATTTCCCACCCCTTAGGGCATTTAAGAGTCAACCACAATGCCATGACTCTGGAATCACATGTAGGCCAGACCAGGTAAGAATGGCAGATTTTCTTCCTTAAAAGACATTAGTGAACCAGATTGGTAATGGTTACATGGTCATCATTAGACGTTTAATTCCAAATATTTACTGAATTCAGATTTCAACATCTGTCATGGTAGGATTTGAACTCAGAATCCCAGAGCATTACCCTGGGTTTCTAGATTATTAATCCAACGACAATACCAGTGTGCCTCTGCCTCCCCAGATATCTGGCCACAAAAAACAATTATACGTATGTGCAGCTCTTATTCAGCAAACAACCACGGTGAATACATTATGCAGCCACCAAGATGGCTACAATTTGAATGAGATGAGAACTGAATAGATGGCTGTTGGCAGCCACTGTTGTTGACTTCATCCAGACTGCAGAAGAGCACCAGCAAAATGGGCAGTTTTTCAGAATGAAAAGGTATATACAAAATAGTGAAATACTTGAAATGGTTCTTCTCCAAGGCTGCAAGAATAATCAGATCTCATTTATGCCATGCTTAATCAATCCAAAACGAGACCCGAGAAAAAAAAATCTTGTTTTCCTCCAAACAGAAGTAAACTTACTCCTCAGTAGCAGCCAGGAATACAGAAACCAGGTGATTCAATTGACCCTGCATGAAACCCTCACATCGAGCTTGCAACAGTTTTTACTGGAGGGTGGCCTCCATTTGCAAACTGGGCAAAGTCCAGCATCCCTTGCTCAATCTCCCGCTGTAGCGTATTTAACACTCAACATTAGAGGGAAAATGATGGTCCACACGTCTCCTTTGTGCTATTCTGAACAATCATTCTGTTGTTCTACCGTAACAAATGACCCTTAAATGCAAGATCTGCTCATTACTAAAGGTTGCATCGTTGCTTTTCCCCACTGCATCATCCAGTTGCACCATGAACCAAGAGATTAAATTTTACTGACGTTTTTCATGTTCAGGATGGGATGTTAGCATAGCAAAATTTGACCTGAACAGCTACCTATGTTAGTGTGCACACAACAAAAAACATTTCAATCCCAAAGTGAAAAATGTATAAAACTGGAGTTAATAAGCAAGTAACATAATTACAGTGATAGAATGCTTCACTTACCTATTTACTGTTGGTAATTATAGGGCTTCATCCATATCATATTGAAAATACCATGTATGCTCATACTTCCTGTGCTAAAAATGTGACTTCCCACTGCAGCATGTTTTTGCAAATGTGTATTTTAAGATTTCAAGCAAATATTTACAATTTTTTTTTTTTAACCACCATCAGTTGTGTTAGAAGATCCCTCCATTCTTCCCATACCCAACTGTCATAGCTATCTCCATTTATACTCTCACTTCTTCACAACGGGCAGCATCGTGGTACAATGATTAGCACTGCTGCCTCATAACACCAGGGACCTGTGTTCAATTCCCAGCTTGGGTCATTGTTTGTTTGGAGTTTGCATGTTTTCCCAGTGAATGCGTGGATTTCCTTCAGGTGCTTCAGTTTGCCCCCACGATCCAAAGATGTGCAGATTAGGTTGATTGGGCTATGCTAAATTGACCCTAGTTTCAAAGGGATTAGCAGAGTAAATATATGAGGTTAGGGGGATACGATGGGATTGTTGTCAGTGCAGGCTTGATTAGCCAAATAGCTTCCTTTTAAAGTGTAGGAATTCTAAGATTCAGTGCTCATTATCTGTTCTTCGCAACTCAATTGGCTTAACAAGGTAATTGTCAAAGGATGCAATTGCTTGGACACTGACAAACACTGCACTGCAATTCAGATCTGTATCCAGTTGTCACTTGAAAGAAGTTTAGAATTTAATAATGATGCTGTGACTCTTCCCTGCAAAACACTGGTGAGGCTGGGTCAATTGAAGATCTCACAACTGAAATTGATCAATTATGATTAGGCAAGAGCATCAAGGGTTACAATAATTCGGTGAATGCAGATAACAATACATATTAATTTTCACGTCATATTAGCAAACAATATATGGATAAAAGCAATATACTGCGGATGCTGAAATCTGAAATGAAAACAGAAAATGCTGGAAAATCCCAGCAGATCTGATAACGTTGGTGGGGCTTTGATAAAGAGTCATTAGACTCGAAACGTTGGCTCTATTCTCTCCCTGCAGATAGTGTCAGACTCACTGACAATATGTGAGTACATTGCATTAAATAATCAAATTAGGTAGAAAAGCAATAATTAATAACAATTAACACATGTTAAATGGCATCCTTGACTAAGATCAAGCATCAGATCAAACCCAAGATGAGTGCAATTCCTGGGTCTTTTTGGTCTCTTGTGGTGACCATGAATTGAATGCAACTGGATTTTGAATTTGATTTTTGGAGCAAGCAAGATATGAATTTGCTCAAACTATCCAGAGCATTGGATCTGTAACTTTAAGGATGGAGTAAATTACTTTAAAAAACCTGGCATCTGTTACAAAAAAAAGCATACGTCCTTTTCAAGGAAGAAATAACAATGAAGTTGCAATTAATATGGAGCATCAAATATTTTTTCATCACCAACAGCATTTTGTTCTTTTGAGAACAAATAAACTGAAATTCTCACTTTTTCACAATCTATCATTGAAGTCAAAAGCATGCCGACATATTGGATTAATCACTTTTCACCAAAACGGTACCAAAATGCTTTGAGTTACTTCCATTATGACAAGTTACTTGCTTCCAGATAGTGATTGAAAATGGTGAGGTTGAAAGAAATGAAAAGTCACAGGTTTGAATTGCTTTCTAAATAACGACATCACAAAAACTAGTTATAAGTCAGTTAGTTTATTGTCTCTTCAGCAGACACTTGAGCCTCTGGTGAATTATACAATATATAAGCAATTTTATCATTACTGTTGCAGTGTGACCTTTACCTATTGTAGCAAGTGAACCTTGACAATAACTTTGCATTGCAACTAGGCTTATATTCTACAAATCACTACTGTAGACATGAAAGTTTGTGTACCTTCAAACATTATTTGCCACCTAACCCTTGTGAAAAGAATCACTGTCTCAAAACGTTTGACACATTTCTACCTCCTATTTTTGAATGCCCTTTTTACCTGTACTCAACTTTATTGACATTTAATGAAATATTCCTATAATACTTATTTTCAAGGTAACTATTTTGCTTCTGGCATTAAGAAACAACATTGAGACGAGGTCTTTGTCCCAATCCCTCCTTGGGTTGGGGAAAGCAGTCACTGTCTTCAATTTTCATGGGGGTTGCTTGTTAATTGGCTGAGGAGCCTGGGAGTGCATGCTCTTCCTTAACGTTGAAGGGATGTACACAGGAAACTTACTGACCCCTAAGCAACAGCCCTACTGCTGTTGGGGAGGTATCCGAACAGATACATGCAGCTTCTTGTCTCAATGAGCTGCTAGCATTAGCCATAGAGGACAGCAGTGCCTTATTGTTCTCTCTTTCTCATCCTTGCAGAAGAAAAGGGCACACAATGCTGTAGAAAGGGCACTGCCAGGAGAAAACTTTCTCCATCTATATCATATAAAACATCCTAGAGGAGAGGCAATGAAAGTTGTTATAATTATTTAATTTCAGGCTCTTATTAATATTTGAGAGGTAACCTTTAGCTTTGAGGAATTTACATTTGTACGTGTAAGGTAATTAAAATTCCAGATATTAAAAATTGCCAGAAAGCCTCAAGTAATGATAGTTCAAAGGGTAATCTGTCTTTAGTTAATAAGGTCAGGAGTGGAAGTGTGAAAAATCTAAGAAACAGACAATTCTTCTCAGGTTTCTTGACAGATGAAATTTTTATATTATATCATGTAGATCGCAGTTTGAAGAAGTTAAAAGCACCTTTATGAACAAGTGAGCTTCTTAGTGGAGCCTGTAAGTCTAAGGAGAATTGCCATGCCCTCATTATATATTTGAACTATTTATGTGGGTCTCAGGATCAAAGATTTGGTTTTGAAGCTCAGAGTTAATATATGCCAATTTCTGTTTACAACATCCCACGTATCCCTTCTGTTGGTGGTTACCTGTGTACTTCGCTCATGGAGACAAGCAGTTCAGTATAGAAAGAGATGGAGATAATTGCATTCACCAGTTCACTGAGTAAAGGAAGCAAAATAGATATGTGCTAGCCAGACTTGCATCTTAAATGTAGAAAATGCTTCAACCAGAAATGAAGATGGTTGTAGTTTGAAAGTCATTTATCTCAATTCCAGGATATCAGTGCAGGAGTTCCTTAGGGCGAGTGCCCTGGGCTCAAATATCTTCAGCTGCTTCATCAATGGCCTTCCTTCCAACATAAAGTCAGAAGGGGGGCTGTTCACTGTTAATTACACAATGTTTAGGACCACGTGTGACTCCTCAGACATTGAAGAAGTCTATGTTTGAATACAACAAGATGTGGACAATAGCTGGGCTTGGGCTGACATGTGACAAGTGACAATTGTGTCACACAAGTGACAGGCAGAGGAGAGTCTAGCCATCAGCACTTGGCATGATCATCACAGAGTTTCTCACCAACAACATCCTAGGGTTAACACTGACCAGAAACTTAACTGGACTAGCCATATAAATACTGTGGCTACAAGGGCAGGCTAAGAATCCTGTAGCTCATCTTCTGCCTCTCCAAAGCCAGTCCACCATCTAGAATGCACAAGTTACGAGCATGATGGAATATTCCTGACTCAGTTGGAACGATTGCAGCTCCAACAGCACTCAAGAAACTTGGCAAAAGCAATCCGCTTGATTGTCACCTCATCCACAAACATTCACTCCCTCTACCACTGATGAACACTAGCAGCAATGTATATCATCAACAAGATTCACTTTAGGAATTCACCAAGGTTCTTTAGACAGCACATTCCAAACCCCCCAACTATCAAAAAGATCAAGGGCAGCAGACACTTGGGAACAACACCACCTGGAAGTTACCCTCCAAGTCACTCACCATCCTGACTTGGAAATACATCAGTTCCTTCACCAGGTCAAAATCCAGGAACTGTCTCCTGAACAGCACTGTGGGTGCACCTCCATTATACAGGGTGCAGCAATTCAAGACGACAGCTCACCATTAATTTCTCAAGGGCAATTAGGAACGAGCAACGAATGCTAGCCTAGGCAGCAAATCCCACATCCCTTGAATTAATAAAAATATTTCGTTGTGTGGAATGTGGGTGACAGAGTTCACAAAGGAAAAAGAAACTGTAAGATTTACCTATCTAGCAGCGAGAGGAAAAAATTTGGAGTAATACTCATAATAAAACCAAATAGGAAGCTTGGAAAAAGCATTGAGGCCCAGACCTTAAAGAAGTTAGACAGTCATTTACCAATTAACTTAGCAGGTTAAGTGACTTGCCATGTCAAATTGCCCCTTACTGTCCAAAAATGTGTTGGTTAGATGGATTAGCCATGATAAACGCACAAAATAATGGAAATATGATGGGGAGGGGGTTGGGGATACTTTTGAAGAGTCAGTGCAAACTTGATGGGACAATGGCCTCCTTCTACACTGCAGGAATTCTGTGGTTCCATGAAATTCCATGCCTGAAGAGTGGCTAGAATGGTGAGTAGAAACTGAGGTAAAATTTGTAAGGTTGCGGCATGCCTTTCCGTTGGTTCCAGAAGAAGCGAAGGAGCCCTTAAGATTTGTAATATATGTGAAAACTCTTGGATGCAATTAAGTAGAATGGGGTTTACAATGTAAGCAATTACAAAACAAAGCATTAAGTACTTTAATTTTTTTACACGCAGTAAAATTTGTTTTCACTTAAAAACATTTTATGGCACAGTTCTTTCAGTTAATTACTTGATGTTCATATTTCTTTTTGAATGACCAAGTCAGGTAGGCAAGAGAGATAAAAACACTTTGCAGAGCAGAGATAAAATATATGGTTACTACTCAAACAACATTAGCACAGAATTTGGATCACTGTCAAACAGCTAATACAATATAATACATCATGGAATAAAGGAGTCTTTCATTTTCATACGGTGCTGGACACCCTACATCTTTGAGTAACTAGATTGAAATATTTAGTCGCATTGAGAAAGATGTGACTGTAGATGAATAATAAATAACTAATTTATAAAATAAATAAAATATAAAATAAAGGGATCTCAATATTCTACAGAACACCAAAAGTAGATTTGTAAAAACAAGTTGGTTTGACAGGAAATTGAGACCAAAGCCACCCCCCATCGCAACAGGTTTTCCTGCAGTGGAGGCCACTCATCGTTGGGTGCAGACAGAATCTTTTGGTTCCACTGAAGTCAATCACCATTTGCTTTGTTTGTCTGCTGCACGGACAGGAATCTAACTGCCAAGGGTCACCCTCAGCACGACAGGACAATCCCACTGGGAGAAAGGGCTGGAAGATCCATCTTTTGAGATGAGGCAAGAAATGTGTCCATGCAGAACAAACCAGGCATGTATAAATACAGGCCATGTTCCCAATGAAAGCAAGAGCTCTCAGCACAATGGGAAGTCTAAAACTTATTTAAAAACAACTTGACAGAAGTCATGCCTGATCATCTTGAGTCACAGAGCAATCAAGATGGACAAATTTTACCACTCAATGCAATGCAAAAGTTCACCAAACTGTTGTAAATCAATAGTAAAGTTTGTTGTTGAATGAAACACTCAGGCCTGAATCAAGAGGAGGTTCTTGTTGAAGGACCAACAACCTTATAATGCAGCTGTAATGTGAGATCTGCTTAGTGATCCAAGTTAAAATGTTTGAAAATAATAAATTGAGATTTGACACATTCTGAATAGGGGATAAAGAGGGATAAGTGATTGTGACCAATTTTGAGAAAGATGGTCAAACAATCAAGCTGTAATAAAAGAACCATGGCAAGTTCATCAAATGGGTTATATTTGCAATCCATATTGATGGAGAAAATTAAAATTAGGATCAGTCTATCGATCGGATCTTACAATGGCACACAACTATAAAATGGAAAACCAATAAAGCCAGTGAGAGCACTCTAGAGTTCTATAGTACATTTATTGTCTTTCAACTGCAAGTCTTGGAGCTGAGGCTTGGAGGGTCCCAGCCTGATTTGGGTCTTCTGCTGGGAGGCAGGTGCATTTTCTTTGACCTATGCAGCTGCAGGTCATGGAGTCACAGGGAGACAAAATTGGGATTGGCTGAACACTTGCAGAATACCCTGAATGGAAGGATCAGGGAATTCAACTGCTAGCCTTTCTCCCTGTAGGTGCCCAAGGACTCCTGTAAATATGGCATCAAGAACTTTGACCCCATGAGGTGACAGCAAGCAGCTGAATCAGTGCCCACTCTGCAAAGTGATTCAGCAAACAGCTTACCCACGTATAATTAATGTGGTTTCAAGTAGAAGATGGGTCTAAGAACCCGACCTGCCACTCAGTGGGAAACTCGCTGTTAATTCCATGTACCATTGCTCTTTGGCCCTGAAGCAGAAAATTCTATCCCTAAATTCCTCGATTCCACATTGCAGCACATTTCTTCAGGGGTCTTCTATTCCCAGCTTTCATAGAAACATACAGAGCAGATCCCTCAGTGAACCTTTCAGAACTGAATGAATTCAGGGAAAATGAGACACATCAAGATAAGTGAAATGGGTCACTTATAAGGTAATTAAGTGAGTAAATGGATAGGTCGGTGAGATAGGTGGATGGTAGGGGGAGTGAGTAAATGGGTGAGATGTGAAGCAGAGGCAGGGGTAGCTGGGTATTGGAGAGATGGTTTGGCGAGTAGGTGGATCGATGGATTAGCCAGTCGATGGGTTAGTGGGTAGGTCGGTTATTTAGTAGTTGGATTATTGGACAAGTGAGTTAGTGAGAAACTGAGTATTTTGGTGAATGAGGTGGATTTGTAGATAAATGTGTGCATTGGGTAATGGGTGAATAACTCAGTAAGAGGTATGTGGGTGAGGTGGTAACTGGATTAGCTGATAGATGGATAGAGTGCGTGGGTGTGCATAGTGGGTAGATGTTATGGGTGGGGTGACTCAGCAGATACGTTGGTCGGAGGATAGGTGGATAAGAGGATAGATGGGTGAGTATGTGAGTACATAGGTAAATGGGTGAAATAGGTAGCTAGGTGGGTATGGGTATGGGTATGGGTGAGGTTGAAAAGTAAGTAGGTTCCCAGGTGTACTGGTGAGTTAGTGGTAAGCAGATGGGTGGGTAAGTCAGGTAAGTGGATGAGATGGTTAAGTTGATATGTGGGTGACGTAGGTAAATCGATAGGTGAGGTGGTTTGGTCAGTCAATGGGTGGATAAGTGGATAGATGGGTTAGTTGCAACATGGGCCAAATGAATAGAGCGAGTTGGTAATAAGGTCAAGAAGGCTCTTGGGTTGGGAACTTATTCCAGACACTCGCCACCTCTTGTACCCTTTTGTATCTCTCCTCTCTCACCTTAAACCCATGCCCTCTAGTTTTAGACTCCCCTACCCTTGGGAAAAAATATTGACTACCTACCTTATCTATGCCCCTTATTATTTTATAGGCTTCTAAAAGGTAGCCTCTGAGCCTTCTACGCTCCAGAGAAAAAAGTTTCACCCCTTTAGCCTCTCCTTTAACTCAATCCATCAAGTCCCAGTAGCATCCTAGTAAATCTTTTCCACACTCTTTCTAGTTTAATAATATCCTTTCTATAATGGGGTGATAAGAATTGTACACAATATTCCAAGTCTGGCCTTATCAATGTCTCGTACAATTTCACCAAGATGTCCCAACTCCTGTATTCAGTGTTCTGACCAATGAAACCAAGCGTACTGAACGCATTCTTCACCAATCTGTCCACCTGTGTCTCCACTTTCAAGGAGCTATGAACATGTACGCCTAGATTTCTTTGTTCTGTAACTCTCCTCAATGCCCTACCATTAACTGAGTAATGATTTCTGTCCTCCTCTACCTCTTTCTGCACGTACTTAGTGAGGAATTCGGCATTTACACATTTAACATTTTCCTTTCCTACGAGATTGAAGTGAGTATTCTTTTCCTTTGCTTCAGTTAGATGTATGGGAAAAGCTGGGAGTTTGATTACACAATTCTATTTGAATAGACGACTTTATGTTGGATTTAGGCGCATGGTGTTTCTGATTCACATCAGGTGTAGATTTATTGTCAAGTACGAACAGGAATTACTCAGAACTGTTGTGAGCTGATAAGGAGGAAGATTCTTCTCTTTGATGTGTAGAATGAAGTTAGAAAATTTCCTAAATAAATGGTGTGATTTTTCTATTACAATCTGCACATAGAGTAAATATCTTCTTCCCTCCGTTACATAGAGACAGTGATCGTATTTGTGCTATTGAGGCACAAAGCATATTGGTATTTTCATGATGTTTCAAAGAATTATAATTTAATAAAACTTGTAAAATGAAGTATTGGAGTTGATATTGAATTTTCTGACACAATGAATGTCTGACATAGTCTAGAGCTTATAGAAGTACTGACAGTTGGACCTAAGTGGGAATTGCCCAGAAAGGTTAAACTTCCAAAGGGCAGTTCCCATATTCCACAGAATTCTCTGCAAATATCTTTGACTCTGAATTAGAGTCGGAGAATTCAGACAGTTCTGGAGGTATACTAGACACATTAAAAGCTGGACTAATACGAGGGTAATTCCATATTTGATCACCAAACACCCTCCGACTCGACTATCTTCCTTCCCTCCCAACCACCTAACTACCTATTCTGATCATCTGACTCCCCTGATGACTTGGCTTGACAAGATCCCTGATCTGATCTGACTCCATTATCCCACCAACAATAAAAAAAAAGGACAGCATGGACAAGCTGGCCAAAGGGCCTGTTTCCATACTGTAAACCTCTATGACTCTATCTTAACTGGCTGAAACTTTCACCACTTTGAAAAGTATAAAAATGTTGCATCTCCTTTCCTGGGTACTTTCAGCTTTTCCATTAGTTTGTGGCTTTGTACTTCTTGCATCGACAGGGTACTTGACATGGAACTTACTAAAAATAGCCCTGTTGCAGCCACTGACACAGACAAAAAGCACTCCTGCACAATGTTAAGTTGTCTTCCAGGCACAGAAATGTGTTGTAGTGTGCAATTTAAACCAAAGTCTTAGCCCGCAGCACTTCAATGAAATGATCCAATCCCCTTAGGGACTGTGGCTAAGCTGTTATTTTCTAGACCGCGTTAGTTGCAAAACAATTTCAGGTAGTGTGCATACAATTACAGTTCTGAAATGTTGCTACCAATTTTATTTTGTATTTGAGAAAATTACATTTCAAATAATGTATTGAAGAAATCATGATTCTTGGACTTGTAAACCATTCAGCATCACCTTAATCTGAATAACTGCCAAAGAAATAGGAACTGATGGCTAAGAAGTGACTTTTCTGAAATCTTCTCAACGATGAATTATACAGTACAATATTACCATTTCATCATGAGTGTCAGACAATGACTGTATGCAACAGAGACCCTAACCAAATTCCCTTGACATTGAATGTCATTATAACTCAGAAATCTTCCATAGTCAATATTCATATTTCCAAGACTAGTGTACTGTGGCTGCAGTTTCTGCCTTCTATCTGATTTACTGAAGGTAGCTAATGCTTCTTCAGCTAAAACAAACAACTCCCAGCCAAAAAAAATCCTCCAACACTTTGAATGAGGAACCCAACAAGTGTATATGTTCACCATCAATTCTAAGTTTCCTTCAAAGTCATACACCAAAAGACACAGATATATATCGTCATTCCATCATCATTGCTCGGTCAAAATGTTGAAAGTCCCTACTTAATAGCAGAGGTATCTTCACCATATGGAATGCAACAATTCAAAAGACAGCTCACCATAATTTTCTCAATGTTAATGAGGAACTGGAAATATCTAATCTTGTCCGCAACACACATATGCCAAGGATATGTTTCAATGGTGTTTGTTTTGAGAAGCATCACTTGAGACAATTGGGGAAATCTCCTATGCTTATTAAAGTTTCAGGTGTGGGAAACATTTCTAGATCCTGACCCCACTTTCAGTAGCACAGATTTCATGGGAGGCAGTCAATTAGCAGACACCTCAATGTTTACTGCATAAGCTGAGGATGACAAGTGGAACAGAGTGGAAAGAGGGTCAATGGGAGAACCTGCAGACATTTCTGGTTGGCGGTCCCACCAGGAGACGTGACACTGCTGATGAAGACGGAGTATTCACAAAAGGTTTCAGATTCTGCAAGAACACGGTGACAGTCCAGTACTATCAGAAATGCCCTTAACTGAAACATTAATTATGTTAATTGCTTACTGCATGGAGCAGTTTGTTCATTCCAGTGGCAAACACTGAGGAAATCCACTACATGTTGAGTAGCCACTCCAAGTGGACTTCAAACAAATTTTCCTTCCTCCCCTTTGCCTCCAGTTCTATACAACACTGACATGACTTCTTTGCTTTTGTAATCTATGCCTCAATTGATAAAGACAAGTATCTCATATGTCTTTTTCTCTACCCTACTAATATGCTTTATCGCCTTCAGAGATGTGTGGACAAACGACAAGATCCCTTTGTCCCTCACAGCTTTCTGATGTCATGCCATTCATTGTCAAAGTACTCCTTCAAAAGTGTATCACCTCACTCTTTTCAGGGTTAAATTCCAACTGCAATCTAACTGCCCATTTAACCATCCTTTCTATATCTTCCTGCAGGTCTTGACAGTGAACTTCACTATTAACCATCTGGCCAATCTTTGTATCATCTGTAAACTTACAAATCCTACTCCCCACATAGTTACTAATAGATACGGTAAAGCCACCATTGTCCCAGATCACCACAGGCTGCTCTTCCTTTGAGGGGTAGAGCTAACTGGTGGTGATTTAACCCAAGGATCAGCGTACCTCAAAGGGACAAATTGAGAAGACAGGCTATCATGAATTACTTCAGCCAGTACAAGAATTGAACCTATGCTGTTAATATCACTCTGAATTACAAACCGGTTGTCCTGCCAAATGAGCTAAACTGACATAGTCATCTATGACAAATAATAGGGGATTCAGCACAGGTCTCAATAGTTCACCACTGGAAACTGGCTTCCAAACAGTAAAGCAATCTTCTGTCATCTTCCACTGTCTCCTACAACAAGCTAATTTTGCATCCACCTGATCAAATTATCCTGTATCCCATGTGCATTTGCATTCTTTATAAATTTCCTACATGGCTCCTTGTCAAAGGTTCTGTTGAAATCCTATATAGGTTATATCAACTGCATTACCCTATCGACACAGTAGTTAATATTGCTGTCTCTCAGCACCTGGGACCTGAATTTGATTCACGGCTTGGGTGACTGTGCGGAATCTGCATATTCTTCTCATGTTTGCATTGGTTTCCTCTGGGTACTCTGGTTTCCTCCCACAGTTTGAAAGATGTGCTGGTTAGGTGCACTGGCAATGGTAAATTTTCCCTCAGTGTACTTGAATAGGTGCTGGAGTGTGGCAACTAGAGGAATTTCACAGTAACTTCATCGCAGTATTAATGTAAGCTTACTTGTAACACTAATAATGAAAGTTAAACTTAAAACTCTGACAAAGCCATGCTGACTATCCCTGATCAAGCAGAAATAAATTCTCTGCTTTAGGATTTCCTTCAATAGTTTATCTCCTACTGATGTGAGACTCACTGGTCCCTAGTTACCTAGTTCATTTCTACAACCCATCTTAAATAGCAGAACCTCATTATCTGTTCTCCAGTTCTCTGGCAACTCTTCCATGGTGACAGATGAATTAAAAATTTGGGTTCGAGCCCCTTCGATCTTTTCCCTAACCTCTCATGACAGCCTGAGCCCCAATTCATCCAGACCTGGTGATTTGTCCATTTTTAAGCCAGTCAACACTTCCTCTCTGTCAATTTGCTCAAGAACCTCACACCTCTCTCCCTGAGTTCCATACCTCCAGTGTCATTTTGTTGCGTAAAAACTGATTTGAAGTATTTGTTCAATACTTTTCTGATGTCCAATGAAGGAAACAAGAAGGGATCACTGCAGGAGACATACAAAATTATTCCCAAATCTCGCTGAGCAAGTGGCCTGTAGGGAGTATCGATAACGACAGGCGGAATTTATCCATTTTATTGCAGTGTTGTAGTGGGGGCGGGGGAAGCTGTATTGAAGTTGTTGGTCTTAATGGTGGCTTTCACCACTGAATTGTTAGCCCGCTGGAGACAAAGCTCCACGTAGTGAATCCAATGACAACGTGGACTTTCGCCATTTTTTGGAAAGTGTCATTTTGGCTGGAAAAGCAAAGAATAGCTCACCAGCAATGTTGGTGGGTTTTCCTGATGCACACAAAAAAAAGGGGCAGGTCCCATGATGTAACTCCCTGATTGAGCCTGGCCCATCAGAAGCTTTTTAAAGTCTGAGGTACCATTTTTAAAAGCTATCCCAATGTGAGAGAGTCAAAATAGAATGCCCCCATTAGAACTGGCCCCTGATAATGTCCAGGCAGTGCCAACGGGAAATACTGGGGCAGTGCTTTGGCATGGCCGATTCCCCCGAGCAATGCACTCACTTGAGATTCTTTAATAGGTTCTGCACATCAGGTACATGCCATAGGAGACCTATCATAAATCATGCCTGTGCTTCCTCATTTCAACACAAATTACTAATGTAATGGGGGTGGGTAGGGACTGTTATCAGCTGTAGAAGGCTTGATAATCAGAGGTAAATTCATTGTAATGAGGTGCCAAATGTTGAATGCTGGGATTCTATTACATCACAGGCAGGGGAATCATTTCACACGTGATTTGGGCTTTCATGGGATTTTCCATCCTGTCGCTGATCCTGCCCTATGAAAACAGGAACAGAAAATTTTCTCCCCTCCCCTCATTGCCTTACTACAGTTTGCAGGGATGCAGGGTTGAAAGAGAGTTAAAATAATTATGCTGACAAATCATTATTGAAGCCGGCTATTAAATTCTTTATGTTGTAGAAGCAAAAGATTTTATGTATGTTGCATAGAACTACATTACATATATAAAAGATTTAACACTTTTCTTTTAGTTATCAATTCATTTTTATTTTTGGCAATGCAGTTCCATTAGGTACAAATCACATTTGGTGCTCTTTAGGGAGATGCTACATCTTAAACTAGGACAGCATACCATTCAGACAACATGCATCTGAGAGTTGTCAATTGTTTTTATTCACAACTTAGATAAAATAATATGTAAGCATGCAATAATGATACTTGAATTCAGAGTGTAAATTTTCAATCTCTGAAACACCACAACGTAGGAGGTGTCTGATGACTTTTACAGCGTGCTACTTTATTTTGGATTAAGGGGCCCAATAACAATTTTACTTCAAAACACCTTAATCCATCAGTGGGTCCAACTGAAAAGATGGAAGGAAAGGAAAGGAAATAAGTAGATTTCTATTCATTGAATACTGGCACAGTCACTTGGGTGAAAGCCTATTTTTGTGATACCATTTCCCAACATTGACTCACCCTATTTTCATGATGTCAGTCTGAGAATCATAGAGATTTAGGGCATGGAAACAGGCCCTTTGGCCCAACTTGTCCATGCCGCCCTTTTTTAAATCCCCAAGGTAGTCCCAATTTCCTGCAATTAGCTCATATTCTTCTACACCCATCTTATCCATGTAACTGTCTAAACGCTTTTTAAAAGATAAAATTGTATACACCCTTAGTGGGACCTCTGGCAGCTTGTTTCAGACATTCACTACCCTCTGTGAAAAAATTGACACTCCGGACACTTTCGTATCTCTCCCCTCTCACCTTAAACATATGCCCTCTCGTTTTAGACTCCCCTCCCTTTTGGAAAGGATATTGACTATCAAACTGATCTGTGCCCCTCTAATTTATAGACTTCTATAAGATCACCCCTAGCCTGCTACTCTCAGTCTATCCAGCCTCTCCTCATAACTCAAACCATCAAGTCCAAATAGCATCTGAGTAAATCTCTTCTGCACTCTTTCTCTAATAGACTGACCAGAACTGTACACAATATTCCAAGTGTGGCCTTACCAATATCTTGTACAACTTTAACAAGATGTCCCAATTCCTATTTGCAATGTTCTGGCCGATGAAAACAAGCATGCTGAATGCCTTTTTCACCACTCTGTCCACCTGTGACTCCACTTTCCAGGAGCTATGAATCTGTACTCCAGATCTCTTTGTTCCGTAACTCTCCCCAGTGCCCCACCATTAACTGAGTAAGTACTGCTCTGGTTCAATCTACCAAAATGCATCACCTTGCATTTACCTAAATTAAACTCCATCTGCCATTCATCAGCCCACTGGCCCAATTAATCAAGATCCCATTGCAATCAGAAATAATCTTCTTCACTGTCCACTATGCTGCCAATCTTGGTGTCATCTACAAACTCACTAACTGTGCCTCCTATATTCTCATCCAAATCATTAATTTAAATGACAAATAACAATGGACCCAGCTCTGATCCCTGAGCACACCACTGGCCACAGGCCTCCAGTTTGAAAAACAATTCTCTACAAACCATCCTCTGACTTCTATCAAGAAGCCAATTTTGTATTCATTTAAATACCTCACCATGGATCCTGAGGGATTTAATTTTATGCAACAACCTACCATGCAGTACTTTGTCAAAGGCCTTGCTAAAGTTCAGGTAGACAACATCAACTGGCCTCATCTACCTTCTCCATTACCCCTTCAAAAAAAAACTCAACTTTGTGAGACATGATTTTCCACTCACAAAGCCATGGTGACTGTCCCTAATCAATACTTGCATCTCTAAATGCTAACAATGCCATTTTCTTATATTCTCACCAAATCATTAACATAAATGACAAATAACAGTGGATCCAGCACTGATCCATGAGGCACACCGCTGGTCATAGGTCTCCACTTTGAAATACAACCCTCTAGAACGACTTTTTAGCTTCTATCATCAATTTTGAATTCATGGAATAGTTACTGAAGACAATACAACTATTTCACCCATTGTACTCAAGTTGGCTCACTGTCGAAGCAGATCAGCTAATGCTGCTCACTTGCCTTTCCCCACAGTCCTGCACATCTTTATAATCAGATAATTATTCAATAACATAAGATTAAGTGTCAAATCAAGCCCAAGGTGAGGTGCAAAACCTTATCTTGACAGCTTGGATCTTGTTTGTCTTCTTTGCAAGGGCCATGAATTGAATGCAATTGGAAATTGAATTTGGTTTTTGGAGCAGGAATTTGGGTTTGTCCAGTTCATTCTGAACATTGGCTTTCTAACTTTAATGATGAGATGAAAAATTGAAAACTCAGGCAGTGCATTCAAGATCCTAATTTGCTGTGTAAAATAACTTTATTTTTACATCAACTTTAGTTATTTGGCCATGCACCTTAATTTGCTGCCCTCTGCTTCCTGACCCCCTTCTCCCAAAGGGAACAATTTATTTTTGTTTGTTGTCTTATGACGTTGCATATCTTTCAATCTTCTCTGCTCTAAGGAAAACAGCCTCAACTTCTCTAATCTATCCTGGTAACTAAAGGCTCTCGTCCATGAAACTAACTATTCTTGTAAGTATTTTGTATAGTCTCTCCAATGCTTTGACATCCTTCCTAAAGAGTGGTGTCTGGCTGGAAAACCCAATTTCTGTCCCCCAACTACCCTACTCTATAACTCAAGACTTTCCAGATCATTTCCTAGCCCCCAACTTATCCCTTAATACCCTTATATAAGGGAACCGATCAACCATTTTTAAAACTTACCTTTCTTGTTGGCCTAAATATCCTACATCTCAAGTCAAGCCCACTTCAGCCTATCTGGTAGCTCATTTCACTTTACAGACCGGCTTATAGCACAATAAGTAGGAACCTGTGGGTTGGGGACCCTCCGTCCCTTTCTTGATCACAATATCTGCTTCATAAGACTTGAAAGAGGTTTCACCCCTCACATGGCATGCTAGAAAATCCCCAAAAATCAGAGTATACCACAAAACCCCTATGTATTTACAGGAGCATTATTTTGAAACTATTTCTTACATGAAAATCATCAGTATTAAGTTCAAAATAATATTGCATGTCATTCAATGCAGAAATCTTTGTGCAATCCACCTTAATTTACTCAGCTATTGATTTACTCCCTTTAAAACAAGAATTTTTAATCCATACTTAAACCATTTCTTGTGGAAGTATTTTTTGATGTTCTGAGTTTGTGTGTAAATTGAACTTGCACTTTTTTTATTTTGTCATTTTATTAAAATAAACCCAGAACAAAATGAGAATGAAAGGAAAATAGTGAACATGTCCTGGAAAAATTTCTATGTGCCATTGATATAAGACAGAAACACAATTCATCATCTTCCACTCCAGAAAAATAGTCAACTCCACTTAAACAGCTGTCAAGTGAGCATTTCTGTTGTATGAACAGCAATTGAATCCAAAACTACTTTCTCTTTTTATTCATCAATCATGTTAACTTTACTGTTTATTGTCTAGTAAACAAAGATTTTTCACCCAAGTTCCATAAGTTGTCTTTCTCTATCTTTATTGTAAATCCTCTTGCCATTCTTCCTGTCTCCAGGATGTATTCACAGCTTTCTAGAACTTGATTCCATAGATACCAGTAATCCTCCAGTAACTCATCCAGCCAGTTAATATTCATGGAAAATCTTTTGATGGTTACTCGATTGCGAGCACAATAACAGCTGAGCCTGATCATGTCCTCACCTGATGTCTGCACATGCACCAGTCACTGAACAGTCAGCAGAAAGTGACAATCTCATCTGATTTTATCCATTGGAGTTGAGATCAATTGGAGCAAATGCAACCAATAGTAGCGAAGATGAGCAATAAAAAAATGGAGCTCTCTCCTCACTGGGCATTACACAAGGGCATTTTATTTAATTCACGAGAATTTTTGAGATTCAAAGAAGTGTTTTCTTTTATTCTTCCTTGTGATATGAGTATCATTGACAGAGACAGTATATGTTGCTCATCCTTAATTGTAATAAAGAGCCACCCTCTTGAACCACAGCAGTTCATGCGATGTAAGTACATCAACAATGCTGCTGGGAAGGGAGTTCCAGGGTTTTGACCCAGTGACAGTCAAACAATGGTGATTTATTTCCAAGGTGTATGGCTTGGAAGGAAACCTGCAGGATATTCCCATGCCCTTGGTCCTCTACGTGATAGAGATTGCAGGTTTAGAAGATACAATTTAAGGAAGATTGGTGAGTTACTGTAATGCATCTTGTAAATGATACACATTGTTGCACTGTGAATTGGTGGTGAGGGAGTGAATATTTAAGGTGATGGATGGGGTCCAATCAAGTGGGTTGTTTTGTCCTGGATAGTATCAAACTTCTTGAGTGTTGTTGGGAGCTGCACTCATCCAGGCAAGTGGACAGTATTCCATCCCATTCCTGACTTGTGCTTTGTAGATGGTGGACAGGCTTTAGGGTGTGAGCAGGTGAAATAATTCCTGCAGAATTCCCAGCAGCTGCAAATTTCCACTTGAGCATCACATAAAAGGCACATCCAAATGTTGGTGCTTCTAAAATGCATTTTATGATAGAGTTTTCAATGCCTTTTGAGAGGGATTGTTGCAAACCACTCAACAATTTTAAGTTAGAACAGATACAAATTCTGATGAGCAACAGAATTATTTTTTGTTTTTCAGTATCAGCATCAAGTATGTTTGAGCCAAGTATAAAAAGATTCAGATATAGAAGAAACTCATTCATTTGCCAGAAGATTTGATTCTATTCCTCTTCCTACACTTTGTATCTTTGTGAACTCATTCAGTTACAATTGGTGTTTACTCGATTGCGAGTAATCAGGAATGGGATGGAATACTCTCCACTTGCCTGGATGAGTGCAGCTCCCAACAACACTCAAGAAGTTTGAAACCATTCAGGACAAAACAACCCACTTGATTGGCACCCCATCCATCACCTTAAATATTCACTCCCTCACCACCAATTCACAGAGTTACAATTTAATGTCAAATTGTGTAAGTCCAGAGTCATGATTACATGATGTTTACATGAGTAAGGACTGGATCTGCTTAACTAAATTTTCAGGGAGATCCATACAGTAGGCAGAGATTCCTCCCATAGGACAGAGCTGCATTTGAGTCAAACAGTGAAAAGATAGTGTACCACCTGGATTACATTTTTAAAATGTGCAACAGAATATAATACCTTTTTCTGTTCTTTTAAAGCATATATTAACAAAAAAATTACAATGGAAAGAGAGATCTTACCAGTTGTAAAAACTGTAGAAGTTATATCAATGAACAATATATTCAAACATAATTTATTAATCTTGTGATTACATTTATACAACCTTAGTAGAATATTCCTGAATTACTAATCAATAGCCATTTCAGGAAGGATAAATTTAAACATAAATTTAAATGTAAACTTAGCCTCAGCATGTTGTATCTGTAGTATTTTTCTACATGCAACACACTTCTTAAAAAAAAATGATATTTAGCTCTTTTTTGCTGTCCTTTGCAATGTCAGCTGCTCAAATTTGATTATTCCATATTGGGAATGCCTGCTGTAATGAGAGTTACTCAATGCCCCCAGTTGTTAACTCAATATCCTCCTTATGCAGTATGAATCATAATGCTAGTGTGATTCTAAGTATGTTGGCCATATGTCCCAAAGTTTGGCAGACTCTATCAAACATCACGTTCCCTCAGGGGTTTGCGATGGAAGGTACGGATAGTACCCAACCAGCCTGAGCTTGCAAAACTCAAAATGTAGGGTCCAATTCCAATTCCACAATTGAACAACATTGACTAAATAATCCTCAGTATGCTAAAAATTATGCTGACAATAATCTAATCAATTGAACTTGTAGCCTGATGCATTTGTGTGTACTGGAAGCCACATGTATTAATACATAAGCCCTGTCCTTTTTCAGCTAAACTAAATAAGGGACAGCAATTTGCTGAATCATTCCTCCAGGCAATGCTTTGATCAATTAGGTGCCAAATTTCAACTAACACTTGGCAGTTAACTCAGTTACCAACAATGACTGCAGTCTCCAAAGCAATGCCTCTACCAGAGTACATTTGCCAATCGATCAGCAATATCAATTGTTGATCCCTTTGCATTTGGTATTCTTGCAAATTGCCCTGGCTAGCTCATTTAAGAATCTCCTTGAGTGGTTACAAACAGAAAAAAAAAACTCATCTTCAGTATTTTTTTTGCAAGCATGGCCAGCATTGTGGGACAGAGAGGGTTTCTAGCACCATGTTTATTAAGTGTCAAACTATATGAAAATTTGATGTATGTGCAACTGAATTTGTATTTTAAGTTCTGTTTTATCATTTGATCTGGTTTATTTGATTTATTATTGTTACATGTATTAACCTACAAAAAGAAATACTGTTTCTTGCACGCCATACAGACAAAACATATCGTTGATAAAGAAGGAAATGAGTGAGTGCAGAATGTAGTCATAGGTAGGGTGTAACTGAAGATCAACTTGATGCAAGGTAAGTCCATTCAAAAGTCTGACAGCAGGAGGGAAGAAGTTGTTCTTGAGTCAAGCTGTTCTCAACCTCAGAGTTTTGTATCTTTTTCCTGAAGGAAGAAGGTGGAAGAGAGAATATATGGGGTGCATGGGGCCCTTAATTATACTGGCTGCTTTGCTGAAGCAGTGGGAAGTGTAGACAAAGTCAATAGATGGGAAGCTGGTTTGCGTGATGAATTGGGGTACATTCACAACCTTTTGTAGTTCCTTACGGTCTTGGGCACAGCAGGAGCCATACCCAACCGGCTTCAGTGCAAATTGCATCAAAATCAACCCAACCCTTGATATACAGCTTCTTTACTTATCTGCATCCACAGTTCTGATCAACCCAGCTTAGCATGCCAGCACTGTTGTAATATAACTCTAAGGGATAGCAGCACTAGAAGGGAAGTGTGTCATGCAATCTAGTCTCATTTTCATTTATTCTTTTGAACAGGACTCACGCATATACACACACAGCTCTACTACTGATATCTTTAAGATTTCTTCCTATGTACAGCTGTTCTAATGTACCTCACCTAAAAAAAAACCTACAACATGCTTATTCAATCCTCATGAGTAATTGGTACCTTTACATCATTAAAATACAATAGATATTCTGTAGATGTTTTCGATCTGAATTCAGTAAACCAATAAAATCCACAGCAGGATTAAACATGTGATGAAGCATCAGTAATCACAATGAACATAGTTTAACAAAAAATCTTTTGGATCACACATTTTTATGTATTTATGTGTCTTTAAAAGATTTATAAAATTTGTATCAGAATGTAAAGATCGTCAGAAGTATTAGATCTAGATTTACTCACCTCTTGATAATAAAATAAAATTTAGTGCATACATGAGTGAATATTTTTTTCCAGATATATTCATTCAACATTTTTTTTTAAAAAGACATGTAGCTGTACGTGGATTGCAAGGAATTACTTCATAAATTCTTCTGCTTGGGCAATAAACTTCAAGTTTGAAAAACTATTAAACACATAATAAAACACAGAAACATATTTATAAACTGACATGTTAAACAGTGCACAACTAATTTTTATATGAGGCCACACTGATACATAGTTTTTGGAAGTGTATCCTGTCTGAGAAACCACAATGCTGTCACTATCTGGAACATTAACTGAACTCTAAGTAGAAAGAAACTTAGGTAAGGAGTAAGGAGGGCTAAAAGGGGTCACTTAAAAGCATAGACCAGCAGGATTAAGGAAAATCCCAAAGCTTTTTTATACATGGATAAAGAACAAGAAGGTAACCAGGGACAGGGTTGCCCACTCAAGGACAAGGGAAGAAATCTACGCCTGGAGCCAGAGGAAGTGAGTGAGGTATTAAATGAATACGTTGTGTCAGTATTCATCAAAGAGAAGGACTTGATGGAAGATAGTTCTGAGAAACGATGTGTAGATAATCTGAGTCATGTCAAGATGAAAAAGGAGGAGTTATTGGGATTCATGAGAAACATTTAAGTCCCCAGGGCCTGATAGGATAAATCCCAGAGTACTGAGAGAGGCCAGGGAAGAAATTGAGAGAACTCTTTGTATCGTCACTGGCTACAAAGGTGGTACTGGTTACTGGGGAGACTACAAAATAAACCTGTTGGACTTTAACCTGGTGTTGTGAGACTTCTTATTATGCTTACCCTAGTCCAACACTGGCACCTCCACATTACAGGGAGGTTCCAGAGGACTGCAGAATAGTCAATATTGTTCTTTTGTTTAAGGGTAGCAACAGTAATCCAGATAATTACAGGCCAGTGATCCTTACATCAGTGGTAGGGAAATTGCTGGAGAGGATTTTTTGATACAGGATTTATTGGATGTATTAATGAGTGGCAACATGGTTTTGTGAAGAGAAGATTGTGTCTAACGAACTTGATTGAGTTTTTCAAGGAAGTGACGAAGATGATTGATGAGGGTAGGGCAGTGGATGTTGTCTGCATGGACTTCGGTAAGGCCTTTGACAAGATCCCTCATAGCAGACTGGTACAGAAGGTGAAGTCATATGGAATCAGAGGTGAGCTGGCAAGACGAATACAGAACTGGCTTGGTCGTGGAACGATGTAGAGATGCCAGCGTTGGACTGGGGTAGTAAGAACTCAGTAAGAACAGTCAGAACACTGCATTTGCCTGACGAAGACACAATGTCGAAAGCTCGCAAATTTACTATCAAATAAATCGGTTGGATTTAAAATTGGTGTTGCTCGATTCTTACTTGGTCGTGGAAGACATGGTAGCACTGGAAGTGTGTATTTCTGAATGGAGGGCTGTGACATGTGGCATTCCTTCGGGATCAGTGGTGGAACCTTTGCTGTTTGTAATATGTACAAATGATTTGGAGGAAAACGTAACTGGACTGATTAGTAAGTTCGCGGACAACACAAAGGTTGGTGGATTTGTTGATAGCGATGAACACCATTAAAGGATACAGCAAGATATAAATCAATTGGAAGTTTGGGTGGAGAGATGGCAGATGGAGTTTAATCTGGACAAATGTGTGGTAATGCATTTTGGAATGTCTAACACAGTAAATGGCAGAACCCCTAAGAATATTGATAGAAAAGGGATCTGGGTGTAAGGTACATAGGTCACTGAAAGTGGCAACGCAGGTGTAGAAGGTAGTCAAGAAGGCATACAGCATGCTTGCCTTCATCAGCTGGGGCACTGAATTTAGAAATTGGCAAGTCATGTTGCAGTTTTACAGAACCTTCGTGACGCAACACTTGAAATACAGTGTTCAATTCTGGTCGCCACACTACCAGGATCTGGAGGCTTTGGAGAGGGTACAGAAAAGATTTATCAGGATGTTGCCTACTATGGAGGACAGTAACTATGAGGAGAGGTTGAAGAAACTTGGTTCGCTCTCACTGGAATAATAGAGGTTGAGGAGGGACCTGATAGAAATCTACAACATTATGAAAGGCATGGACAGAGTGGACAGAGTTAGAAACTTTTTCCCAGTGTGAAAGAGTCAATTACTAGGGGCATAGGTTTAAGGTATGAGGGGCAAGGTTTAAAGGGGATGTACAAGACAAATTCTTTACAAAGAGGATGGTGGGTGCCTAGAACTTGCTGCTGGGGGAAGTAATGGAAGTGGATACTGTAGTAGCTTTTAAGGGACATCTTGACAAATATATGAATAGGATGGGAATAGAGGAATACAGTCCCCAGAAGGATAGGGGGGGTCTTAGTTAAGTCTGGCAGCAAGTTTAGTGCAGGCTTGGAGGCCCAAAGAGCCCATTCCTGTGCTGTAATTTTCTTTGTTTTTTGTTCTGCAGGGATGAAATTGCCAGCCTCGTTTTCGCTTTATCGGGTGTGCCAATGGCACATGTTACGACCAGAGAGAAGGACATAGCAGTTAATCCACTTGAACATCCGACTTTATATTTATAATGCTTGTGAAGTTTAAGATAAAAGAAAAAAATTGCGCTAATAGTTATGTTAACAGTTTATGTATACTGTCTGGATCTCAAGTAGCAGTATATGTGGAAGACAACAACTAACACACAGCACAAAAAATAAGTGCTGATATTTCAAACTAGCTTCTATAAAGTGTGAAATTTTAGATGTTTCCATAATTGCTAGTACTACCTTAGACTAACTGACATTATATTTACTGTTGTCCCTCTTTCTAGTGTGATTCTGATTTCTTGATTATTTAATAGAATTGGCAGCACAGTCTCACAGTAATGTAAACAATCATGATCCTTTGGTCCTAATTTATCCAATATTCTCTCTGTTTTATGAAAATACTTAAACCATCAATTCTTTAGTGTGTGTATTAATCAGGTTCTGAAAAACACATTGTCTACAAAAACAAATACTCTTGTTGATATACATGGTTAATACGTAAAGGAAATCTAGTTGTTTGCTTGGATGCTGGTGTGGCTTGTAATTCATTCCAGACTAATATAATGCTTTAAAATCACCAGAATATTTTCCATTGCACTTTAGTTTACAAAGATACTGTTTGCAGCTTTGAAACTAAAACATTAACTCAGTTAGTACGTACCCAGATGTTGCCATCCTGATGATATGGTTTCCAGTTCCGCCCTTTATCACTGTAAAGTAGTCTGTACTGTGTCACCCAGTCTGAGCTGCTGTACCTGCCTTGGGTTGCTACAGCTGTGACTTGTTTCCTGTTCCCAAAATCTATCTGCAACCACTGATAATGATCAGAATCCAGAGGGGACCAGCCACCAGCACCTAAACAGGGGTGGGGGGCAGATAATGCAAAAAATCAATACATTTTCACAAGAATATTTCAGGCACACAAATTAGTCATCAGCAGAATTTATAGTTTTTGCTGTTAATCATTACGCATATCTATTATGTTGAAATAAGAACATAAGAAATAGAAGTAGGAGTAGGCCATCTAGCCCTTCAAGCCTGACCCGCTATTCAATAAGATCATGGCTGATCTGAAGTGGATCAGTTCCACTTTCCCGCTTTTTCCCTATAACCCTTAATTCCCTTTTTATCAAAACCTATCTGACTTAAATACATTCAGCAAGGTAACGTCCACCACTTCAACAGGCAGAGAATTCCAGAGATTCACCACTCTGAGTGAAGAAGTTCCTCCTCAACTCTGGTCTGATTGAACCAACCGTTCTCACCTAAATATGAAATTTGCATATTTCTTCACAACTCTTACTGAGTTTGTGTGTTGAATTACTGCTCATGGATAAACATGGTTGAAAGCTCTGTTCCTGTACTGTAGTTTCTGTGGCTTTTAGTAAAAATACCACGATAGTCAAATTAATATTATTTTGAGACTTTCAGCTGGTGTCTTTTTTCTTCTAACGCTGGGCTGAGACATTCAATGACATGCTCATCAACAAAATATTTTTTGGCACCCTTCAACTTGACAATACTGTATGGCTGAAGTAAATATAAGTATGTCTGTATTAAGGGAATGGTGAAATAATGAAAAGTACATCCAGGTAATGGAACGGTGAAACATCTGGACACATATCCTGATTAAGGAATGGTGAGATATCTGGGTATCGTCCCTGATAACGGAATGGTGAAATATCTGGATATAGATCCTGATAATGGAGTTGGAACAGAATTTGGCCAAGAGGTCATAAGTGTACAAGACAATCTCTGAATCTTTATCTGAGTGAGTTTCAACAATGAAGCTATCTCTTTACTTGTTAACTCAAGAATCTTGGCTGGCTTATTTCTAACACTGAGCTATAGACATTTAAATATATATTAAATTGGCAATAACATCTCTCTATTAAATTCAAGTTCTGCTATAACCAACTTAAAAGTGGGACAAACCATAAGAACAGCATTCCCTGCTTTAAAATATTTTAATGGTTTAGATTTTTTTTTTAACCATGGTGGAATCTGAACTCATGCATTCAGTCCATTAGCCAGACCTTCACTAATATTACTGTTTCTGTGACAATGCCATTTTGCAATGTTCAAATGTGCTGTATAAAATCCTTAAAGCTGATTACTTGAAGTGTTGATTCTAATTGAAACAGACCACAACATTTGATGCATCTTTTCACATCCAATTGCATTTTTGAGGTCATGGATTCTGGGACCAATGTGGAAAATTATCCAGGTATGTCCTGTCCATAAAAAGCAGCAAAATCCAAATCAGCAAATTACTGTGCATCAGTCTACTCTCAAGCACCAGCAAAGTGATGGAGGTGTTGTCGACAGTGCTATCAAGCAGTACTTATACAGCAATTACCTGCTCACTGAAGCTCAATTTGGTTTCTACAGTGCCACTCAATTCCAGATCTTACTACAGCCCAAGTCCAAACATGGACAAAAATGCTGAATTCCAGAGATTGGAGCATCTGCCTTTGATATCAAAGCAGCATTTGGTTGAGTGTGGAATCATGAAACCCTAGCACAATTGAAATCAGTGGGAATCAGGAAGAAGTCACTTTACTGGTTGGAGTCAAAACTAGCACAAAGGAAATAGTTGTGGTTGTTGGAGACCAATAACCTCAGCCTGAGGAAATAGATCACTGTTGGATTTCCTCAAGATCGTGCTCTTTTCCAACCTTCAGCTGCTCAATGAACTCCCTTCCAGCATAAATTCAAAGGTGGGGATATTTGCTGATGATTGCACAATGTTCATTGATAACTCTTCTTACATGCAGCAAGAGCAGGAACAGCATTCAATCTTGGGCTGAAAACTAGAAACTGAAAGTGCCAGGCGATGACTATCTCAAAAAGAAAAAGTCTAACCACTTATCCCATCCTTAAATGCCATTGTCATTGCTGAATACTGCACAAATATCATCACTGGCATTACCATTGATCAAAAATTTAACGGGACCAGCCACACTAAGGCTATAAGAGGGGGTCAAAGGCTGGGAATTCTGCAGTGAGCAACTCCCGCCTTGACTCCCGAAAGTCTATCCACTATCTATAAAGCACAAGTTATGAGTGTGAAGGAAAGCTTTCTACTTGGTTGAATGAGTACAGTTCTAACAATGCTCAAGAAGTCTGACACCATTCAGGACAAAGCTGCCTACTTGTTTAGCTCCCCATCCACCAACTTAAACATTCACTCTCTCCACCACCAGTGAACACTGTCAACAACATGGACCATATGAAAGATGTACCACAGCAATTTAGTGAGGTTCCTTCAACAACACGTTCCAAATCCGCTACCACATAGAAGAACAAAGGCAGCAATTGTATGCAAACACTACCACTGGCAAGTTCCCCTCAAACTCACATACTATCCCAATTTGGAACGATATCAATGTCTCTTCACTGTCACCAGGTAAAAGATCTGGAAGCCCCTTCACAAAAGTATTGTGGGTGTATTTACACCACATGGATTGCAGCAGTCCAAGAAGGCAACTCGCCATCACCGCAAAAGAGCAACAACTGCTTTTGCCAGTGATGCCCACATTATATGATTAAATGAATAAATCTTCAAAGATCACATTCCCAAGCATCATAATTTTCAGGACCACAAATGGTAAAAGGCAACAGTTTCTTTGGCACACTGTCACCCTTAATTACCCACTTAGACATAGAGGGCTGGATTTTATGATCTCATTGGGGTGAGGCATATTAAATCCCGCCCAAGGCCAACAGAGAATTCCATTGTGGAAGTCCAGTAAAATTCTGACCATATTGTCAATCTTCCACTTCAGTGGTGCAAATTCCTAAAATCACCATTGTTTTGTTTTACAGACTGCAGTAGATTCATGTGGCCCACCACGATCTTCTCAAGGAAATTAGGATTGGCAAGATGTGAGCATGTAGAATTACCAAAATGCAAGTGAAAAAAAACTCTTGCCATTTACCTTTACAATGCTGAGAGCTAAATAACGTGATCACATATAAATTATTTACACTGTCAACAAACAAAAGAATACTAAAGACAAGGGCATAAAGTTTTATTTAAAAGTAAATGCCATTTAAAATATTGAGATGAATAATTTATACAAACAACTGAGAAAGAAAGAATTTGCCTTTACATAGAGCACTGGGCATAGATTTTCCAGTCAGCTGTGCACATTGATACTGCCCCCAAAGATTTCTGTGATTTTTGTGATTTTTTTCAACCAGGAATTCTAATCCCAACTGAAACATCAGTGGATCAGTGCAGACATCCATGGGGAAGACTGTCAAGTACACAAAAAAACTGACGAAAAGATGACACATTTCTTTGCAACATTAGCAACATTCAGGAAGGTTTTAAAAGTCTTAAGGCTTTCAATGCATGATTCAGTAAGTGAGTGAGTAAGTACATACTTGGATGAATGACAGTGTAAGAGTGAGTGTGCCAAAGTGAGTGTGAGTGTGAGAAAGTGAATGAGTCAGTGTGAGATCAAGTCGCGATAGTTGAGCAAGGGGCAGTCAAGTTGGGGATAGATGAGTTGGGTCAGGAGATAGTCAAGTGGGGTGGGGGGGGGGGGAAGGGGGTGTTAAAGTCAGTTCAAGTTGGGACAGTAGTTGGGTTTGTTTGTACTCTCAGTTAAGCTGACTATTCAGAGATCGACCAGGTATTAACCAGTGTTACATTTCCATAGTAAGGATGGAATGAACACTAAAATCAGTGTTGGAGACATTTGTGGAGAGCATAGGGAAATGAAAATTGACCTGTCATAAGTTCAAAATTTCCAGGCAATTACAATGCACGTGTGTGTCATGACTTCTGTCCAAAGATGTGTGGGTTTGGTGTATTGGCCATGCTAAATTGCCCCTCGTGTCCCGGGATGTGTAGGTTAGAGGGTTTAGCGGTGTAAATTTGTGGAGTTATAGAGATAGGGCTTAGATGGATTGTTGTCAGTGCAGACTCGAAAGGCCAAATGGCCTCCTTCTGCATTGAAGGGATTCTATGAATTCCTGACATGCATCATCCAATTTAAGTCTAATCTCCAATAACATGGATACCAGAAGATTTGAATCATATTGTACTCTTGGAATGTCTCACACTATTTTACAACTGACGACGCACTTCCAAATTGTAGGCAATTTGGACTCAAAATGGTCACACTTGGAAAATAACCAATGAAGGACTAAATGATCTCTTTTTGCTGGAAGGAGGACATTTGTTCTCTCTAGGAGGAAGTAACCTCCTTTCAATAGTGCCAGGGAATCTTCTATGATTTTCTGAACACAGATGATTTAGCATGAATTCAAAGACTTTCAACTTCATCAAGGTGTAAAAGTGGCAGTATCCACTTAGGCACCCATCATATAATCTGTCCAATTCTCCTTTCCAGTGAATTCGGTATATAATGGACAGCCAACGAAGAGAACTACTGCCAATTTGAATGTTGAACAAATGATTCCTGCCAATGCTATGCACCTTCAACACTGAACTTAAATGTCAGCTGAAATAACATGCTCATGTTTACAATGGAGATGAAACCATATCAGCTGAATCAACTTGACATCTGTATAGGACCCACAACAGACCTGTTCAAACAAGCACTGAACTCCATTAGCAGTTTTCAATACAATGAATTAATTTGCTTCATTTGTGTCCAGCTCTATCTATTACTGTTTTTAATAAACTGTTTAACGTGTTTGGGTAAATTCCTGTTTTCACAATTTTAACATCAACGAGCTTTAAGTAAGAAGGTTAATGGTGATTTTAATATTGCACAGGAGTGCATGCAAATAAATTTAAGCAGTATTCAAAAAAGAAAAGAAAATTCAATATGTAAATGTTGAATTTCAGAAAATCTAAACAAATCATAGACAGTGTGTTTACTAATTTAGTTACATTCTCAAAGAATTGCTGAGCTCACACAGCATGACTTATTTGGCAGGATTTTCTGGCAAGTTTTAGGATTCCCAATGTTAGAAGTTCATACTTGTCAGGGTCCAGAGCTCTATTCCTGGAAGCAGTCTACTAAATTGCTGGCTCTATGTTCACCACTCTATTAAGGACAGATGACCAGCTCCTTATGCTCTTGGCCCAGTTTGAGGGAAGGCAGCTCTTCAACCTTAGCAAGAGAGGTTGAAAACTTTGCAGCAGACTGACAGGACTAATTAGACAGATAGGTAGGCAACCCCACCTGAGGCAGGTAAGCGACCTCAAAGTGGGAGCGCCCATGGAGGTGTTAAGATAAATCATTATCTTAGAGTAGGCTAGGTAGGCTCCTGAGATCAAAGAACAACCCTCCATTTGAAATGTTGGATACAGTCTTTGAAACCCACAGTTCCTTCTTTCAACTAAGAGGGGTATCTGCAGTGGCAGCCCCAGAGTGCCAGCTCGCAACCTCCATGTGCAACATTGACAATCTGCATTTATGAAAACCTTGGGAAACTTTCCCAGAAGACAGGATTGTTTCAATGTGCCATCTCAATCCGACTCCCCCAACTCTCTTTTACTCTGCACCACCCCGCCCTGCCCACCCGCCCCCACCATCATTGCCTTCAACATCATTACCACAGGGCCAGAAAGAGTCTGCCTTTTGCTTCTAACATTATGCGATAGGCAGATAAAATCCCTAATGCTTAAGTTAGAAGCCTAATTTGTATTTTATGCCTTAATATTAGAGAATTCTAACTACACAGCACTCTCTTGCAACTCCCATATTTATTAAACTGTTTTCTCTGACATGCTTCTTTTCACATCCCTCATATTATCAATAAATATCAGTTTTCCCCAATCTAATTCATAGCTTCGCTCTCCATTTTATCTACCCAGGATCTCATTTCACAATACCAGTTTCCACTTCTAAACATCAGCTCATCTGGCTCTTTCTAAACATCTGGCTCATTTGGCCTTATCCTTCATTACCATAACAAATCTAACGATGCAGTGAATGCCAGACCCAAAGATCCACCCACTCCTGATTACTAATCATTCCTGGCAGACTACTGAATGATAAATCCACTCTGCTTAATATGCATTAGCAATCAGTTACTTATTACCTGTGTGAAATTGCTTTAACTTTCACCCTTCTCTTTCAGTTACCCAGTCCATCTACTTTAGGCTTAAAATATTGAAATTTCCCATGATTATCACATTGAAATTCCCTACAGGTTCCTTTATTTGTCTGAACAATTCACTATTTATCCATTCATCTTGAGACAGCAGTCAATATCAATTGCCAAGTTTTATTTTGTTGCCCTTTTCATTAATTAATTTACAGATTGCTTCTGCCATCTAACCTCGTCTTGTTATTTCCAGTCTTATGTAGCTATTCTGTCACTGCTCAACCATAATGATGCTCTTTTACCTCGCTGAATAGGTCTCTACTCACAAAAACATTCCATTCATTGACAGCTTCATCTCATTGAACTTGGATGCTGAAAATGTTAATAGCTTTGCTGGCTACACAAACTTTAAAAACTGATAATTTACTCCCAATAATCCTTGTGTTTATAAAACAATATTATAAACACATTTTTCAATTCCCTCTTACCCCTACTTGAATATTGTATTATACTTGTACTCCTCTCTCTATAGGATCCAATTTCATCTCTCAACCAGTAATAACCACTTGTTTATCTTTCTTTGTCAAGATCCTACAATATATATTGCTACCAATGTCAAAAATGTCCCAAGGAAATCGCAAAATCATAGATAAGTAACGTATCTGGAGAGATGAACCCAAACTTGGTTAAAGAAGTGGGCTTCAAAAGGGATCTTAAAAGAAATAGAGAAAGTAAGAGGAGGATTCATGAAGGAGCAACAGAAGATAAGGGATGGAATTTTCCCATCCTGCTGCCATGTGAATTGGAAATCGACAGGACGTTGATCATGCAAAGGTCCATTGACCTCAAAATTTTCAGGCCTTAGGGCAAGCATCTTTGCAAAATTCTGCTAGGTCAGCAATGGCAAAACCAAAAGAGGTAGATATACAAATAATGAGAGTCGGAAGATAAAACTCAAACACAGCTTGAAGGTAGTTACAGAAATCAAAAAAAAGTGAGGCCATAACTTGATTCAAACATAAGGATGGATATTTTAAATTAGAGCTTTGAGAAATAGAGAGCTTATATATGTCAAGAAGAACAGCAGTGACTGGTGAGTGGAACTAGGTGTAGGATAGAATTGGTTCCAAAGTTTGGGACAAACTAGGGTGTGATTTTATCACCTTGCAGTGCCCTGATAACAAGGTAGCGAGCTGGAAAACTGGCGTGCAACACTAAAAATCTGATTGGTGCCCAGCACCAAATTGTTTTCTATGTTCCCAGCCCCTTTCCAATGGTGCAAACTGCTTCATGCCCAGAAAGGATACAAAATTTATTGGCATGAGATTGACTGGATTTTAATATCAACAGGGAGTCCAACACACATGCATCCCCAGTCCCTGATGTTTCCCACCTCTCCAGTGAGATATTACACTGGCACAGATCAGTACTGGCTTCCACGAGCGGAGACCAGGCACAATGGTCACGTGGGCAGATCGGAATCCATTGAATCCCCTGGTCGAGCATATGACTGGGAAGTGACCATCAGGTACAGCCCACCTGACACACTGGTAGTGCCAACGTGAGGGTTAGAATGGGTGTGCTACGATGGGAGGCTTAAACAAGGACTATGATGGGGGAACTGGAGAGATCAGGGCACCCTTGCTAAACGGCGTGCTCCGTGCCTGGGTCACCTCATTTGCTCGTCATTATGACACGTAATATTTTATGAAGAATTCCACCTGATGTTTCCAGGGTATGCAGGGAGAGAACTCTACCAAGGAAAGATTGGAACAGTAGAATCTGGAGGGTAGATAAGTATTTGAACAGCAGGTGGGCTGAGATTGAGGATTATAATGGGAATATAATTTGTAAATATTGTCCATTGCCATTTGGTAATGTTTCAATTGAAACATTCAAAATGTTTTTGAGAGAAATTCTTTGAGAATTTTATTTTCATAGTCAGAAATTGGTGTCATTGAAGTTAAATTTTAAACAAGGTTAAAAAAAAAACCATCTTTGTCTTTTGATATGCTTATTAAAGTAATTACTGGAGAAACTCAGTCTCCCAAAAAGTTCTGTTCAAATGTAGCATTTTTGCTCAGGGTAACTGTATTATATTTTCTGAAGGCAGTGTGAGAAAATGCAAACATATACAATTTCTTACAGCGCATCAATTAGAGCTGTCCAAATGATGGAATGTTTTTCACAAGTTATCTGGCAAAATCTTTGCGGATTTTATTTCAACAAATTTGGAAAACGCATTTTAAAAGATTTATTCAAGTAAATTCCTGAAGAAAGAAATGACTTGCATTTAGCTTTCAAAACCTCAGAGTATCCCACAGCCAATAAAGTACATGTGAAATGTAGCTGTAGTTACATTGCATCAAATATGGCAGTCAATTTGTGCTCAGCAAGGTTTCACAAAGAGTAAGAAAAGTAAGTGAATAAATATTCTAAGCTTTTTTTGTCATTTTGGTTGTGGGATGAACGTTGGCCAAGACATCAGACAAGTACCCAACTCTACTTACAACAGTATTCCATGTCCCTGTGACAGCATTTGGGGCCCAAGTTTAATTTCTCAATCTAAAGATCAGTAGAATCCTCATTGACGGCATGTTTCCCAACCCTTCCTTGACATGAGGGCTTTTTCTCAGCAACATTTTTTATTGATCCCAGTTCTTGGATTTTGAATTAAATGCTCTTGAATTAAATGTATTTAATTAAATACTGAGTCACCAGCATTGAGACACCTTCCGATGTCCTCCATTACTGACCTCTAAAATGCCCCCCTTCCACCTTTATTATCCACTGAAATGCCAGCTTTAAAAGAAAACAGAGGCTATGTTTGACAGTGGCAGGGGAGAGAACAACAAAAAACACAAGTCACTGATTCAATTACTTTCATGTTTTGGCTTTATATAGCTTTAAACTATAAATACTCAATAAAAAGCACAGTTGAAACAGAACATGAAAGAGCTATGTCAAAAGAGCTTTGCTCTTCATTAAACTGAGCATTTTATTGAAAAAAAACAAGTTTTAAAAGCAAGAAAGAAAATCTCTAATTTTCTTTCTACCAACAGGTAAAGCACGAACAGATAATACATGAACAGGTTATGCATGAACACGTAATGCGTGAACTGGTAATGCTGGTCTTTAGTCAAATCCCTGAAAGGAAACAAAGGAATTAAAATCTCTTCTGTCGAATTTAGATAAATTCATTAAATATTCTAGTTTCCTGTGGATATTCCGAGCAGTGCCACTATTTCATGGTAAACGCTGCATGTACATTATGCATTATTAATACAACAATGAATACATTTACTTAATATATAAAAGACCTCCTAAGTTCTAAGGAACCCTAGATGCTGAACCACAGAAGGAAACGTTAGGAGGCTAATGAAGAATTTAGTCAAAGAGAGTTGTGAAGGAGAAGGATATGAAAAAGTGGAGGGTTTCAGAGAGAGGTTTCCAGAGCCCAGGCCAAAGTGGTTCCAAGAACTGGGATCAATAAAAAATGTTGCTGAGAAAAAACCCTCTACCATTGACTTGGCACTATCTTTCCCGAGTAGATCTGACTGTTTGCTTCTGTTTTCATCTTGTCATGCCCCATAAAGGAACACCAGATTCATAACTTCTAAAATATGAACTGACATCAGTATGGAAGCTCTTGGAACTGACTTTGTTAAAAATCCAAGATTAAAATGCTGCAAAAGATACCACCAAGAGTCACCTGACATGATCTCCAAATTCAAACTGCCACAAAGTATTGAAAGGTTATATGTCCACATTCCAATTCAGGAGGTGTCATTACCCATCTCCTGAGATGACCCAGAAAAGATCTGCTGATCTGAATGGGTCTATTCAGAAACAAAGATGATGGTCTCCATTCTCCTGAATCAATTCTAAGTGTCCACTCCAGCGAGAAAATCAAAACGTTTCTTGCTACTGTTGGCAGTAGCTGAGAGATAAGATTCTCCCACCCAAGTAATGCAAATTTATGCATCGCATGAAACACCTCCTCTAGCCTGACAGACAGGCACCCCACTCCCTTCACAGTGGAAATGATAACCCCCATCTCCTGGCCAGGGAATCACACCGATCCCTCATCCTTGAGGGATATCCTTCCATCACCACAGAACGAACAGGTCACCTGCCCCCCCCATCCCATTCATGAGACCATACAAGTATTCTGGTGACATAACCACCACCTCCCTCACATCAGAGAACTATACATACATCCTTCTCTCGCAAAAGAGATATTCTCTTAGTGACTTCCTTTTTTGGAACCCCCTCATGACCCCCAGTGCCAACTTGCATTGACACCTGGCAGTGACGCTCTTCAAAAGTGGTTGTGTTTTTTGGTTCCTCTTTTGTCTAAAATTGTGGTTAAGAACATGGGGGGGGGCATTACTTGAGATGCATCCAACCATAATGGAAAGTTAAACAAACAAAGCTAAATGCATGTTGTCTAAAATCCATAAAGCTGTCAATCAAAGATATGTTAAAAAGATCAGATAAAAATTGAATGGAAACATTTGCTGTCAAAAGGTTTGAAGGGATTTCAAAGAGTGTGATATTTATATGAAAGCTCAAATAAATGTGTTTTAAAGAATGGAGTTGAGTGAGCAACTGTGGAGAAGGGAGCTCCATTTTATTACTGAAAGTGTTTGACTTCCGTCAGACAGAGGATTTGAAAGGGGTCTTCTCACATCGGCAGCTTTTTGAAAAGAGAAAGGGGAAATCTTTTATGCTGAATGGAGTAATGATGTAATTTGGAAGCCTTCCAGGTATCCAGCGGTCATGGAGATTAACCCCAAAGTTTTCAAAGTCCACAGACCAGAATGAAGCCTTTGATCAGTGAGATACCTGAAATCATTATGCCAGTAGCAATCTAGAAGGGGTAGTCTAACCATAGATGCCCATTCTAGGGGAGAATGTTTAATCAATCCCCTTCCCCAGCCCCAGCCCACCCAATTCCCAGGACCCGTGGGGGATCCTTCCTCTGCAGCCTTGCAGTGGCAAAGAGTATACTTATCTTCTTGACCGCCTCCCTTAGAATCCAATATGTTAAGTCTACAATTGTCAGGACCATCACCAAAGCCCAACCATTGTAGATCCTGCAGGGGAGGTGGGAAAATGGCATAAGCCAGTTGAATCCAGTTTCAAGCCCACCTGATTAAATTTAAACAGACCTTTTGTATAACTATTGGAACCTGCTCGCTCTGGATGAAAACCTGATTGGGGCAGCATGATGTGGAGATATCAGCGTTAGACTAGGGTAAAACAGAAAGCAAGCCCACAACACCAGCATAAAGTCCAACAAGTTTATTTGTAGTAAACGCCCCAACCTTTGGAACAGGCTGTCCTTTGTCAGGTGGCTGGGAGTTTGCAGCCCGGAAGAATCACAATGGGTATTCCTTTTCAAGCCCAGCAATAAAACAAACCACCCTCCTCACAGCAAAGCTACAAAGTAATTAACTTTGTGACCTTCAAGAAGTTTGGTTCTTCAGGAGAATATTGCAATGACTTTGATATAAAATTCAGATATTGAATTCACTAACTACTCTACTGGTGAAGAATAAAACCTTTCTTCACCAGCCTTGCACAACGTGCTTGCCAAGGCAAGCCAATTATATGAATTACCAAATTATTATTTTGTTTCTAATTTGTAACCTTCACTTG
The DNA here is from genome assembly GCA_024679065.1 of Sphyrna mokarran. Taxonomy (NCBI): domain Eukaryota; kingdom Metazoa; phylum Chordata; class Chondrichthyes; order Carcharhiniformes; family Carcharhinidae; genus Sphyrna; species Sphyrna mokarran. The sequence goes on along the minus strand of JAGIQG010000002.1, from coordinate 57,941,504 downwards.
AAGCAGTTCAAAGGAAGTTTACTTGATTAATGCTTGAAATGAGTGATCTGTCTTACGAAGAATGGTTGGAAAGGCTGGGCTTGCTTCTACTGGAGTTTAGAAGAGTGAGAGGTTGCTTATTTGAAGTTTAGAAATCCTGAATGGCTTTGACAAGGTGGACATTGAGAAGATGTTTCTTCTTGTGGTGAGCCCAGAACTAGAGACCATGGTTTTAAAATTACAGTCACTCTCATAGGGATGTAGATGTGGACAAAGTTTTTCTATCAAAGGTTCTGAGACTTTGGAACTCTGCCTCAAAAGGCAGTGGAAGCGGGATCTCTGAATATTTTTAAGGCAAAAATAGGTAAGATCACTCCCAACTCCTCATCCTCATCCCTTGCAAACGCAGAAGGTGCAATACCTGCCCCTTTACCTTCTCACCATTCACGGTCCCAAACATTCCTTTCAGATGAAGAGGCATTTCATTCCAACTTCCTTCAATTCAGTCCACTGTATCCTCTGTTCCCAAAGTAAACTCTTTTATTTTGGGAAGATTAAACTCAGACTGAGTGACTATTTTGCAGAACACATTCGCTCAATCTGTAAGTGTGACCCCCAACCCTCAACTCAGTATCTTGCTCTCATGCCGTATATCTATCCTTGGCCTACTGCAATGTTCCAGTGAAGCGCTAAGGAAGGAGCGCTTCCTCATCTTGCATTTAGATGCATAATATCATTGAGCTGAACTCAACACTGAATTCAACAACTTTAGACTGTGATTGTACTCTTCTAAATTGACCTCACTTTCTATCCAAACCACATTTTGCAAAAACCCCCATCTCCCCTTTCCCCCATTCGGCTGTCACCTGATCTTTGATTTTCACTGAACACTGAACTTTCTTCTTATATTAAGATGTGCTGTTATTTAAATGTCATGTCATGACCAGTAACTTCAATAGCCCTTTACACTGCCATTAATGCTTTCTCTATCTTGTGCCTTGCACACTTTTGTTTAAACTTCTCTTAGCTCTCATCTATCATGAACTTTCTATTCTGCTCCATTCTTTTTTTATAGCGTGTAACTCATCACATTTCTACCACTCTTTAGCTCTGAAGACGACGTATGGACCGAAAACATTAAGTCTGTTTCTTTCCCCAAAGATGCAATCTTATAGATAGATCCTAGTTGGGCAAGGGAATCAAACAATATCAGGTGTAGATGAGGAATACAGCTCTCAACGCAAAGAGATTAACTATGGTCTGATTGAATAGTGGCGCAGACTCAAGGGGCTTAATGATCTACTTCTCTTATTTTGTATGTTTGTAAAAGTGCAATAGTCTCTTGAACCAGATTTTCTACAAACAAGTGTGTGTGCACGTGACTTGTACCTTGCAGGTGGTCGAGATACGAGTCAGGAAATGTATTATTCACTGCAAAATTAATTGCATAATACAAATGGTTAGTGTTTACCAGGTAAAATATCACCAAAACATTTAAAAATATTTGTTAACTTTCAACCATTATTTCTTTAAAATTATTTTATGCCTTCACGGACAGGCTTTTCCATTTACCTGACTCTTTTCTTCAATCACCTTTTCTACTGCATTCTCCTCCCTCCCTGCCAAATGCATGCTTGCAACCTTCAGTCTGTGGTGCCATGACCACGATGATTCTGGCACAATAATTAGTGAAGATATATAAAAATTAAGTTTCTGACATTGAGAGGCAGAAAACTCTATTGACAGAAGAAGGGGACAATTGCTCCCTGGTTTTACGTTGCCAGCTAATGCATCCAGGCCCTTTTTCAATTTTCCACTTTCCCCATCAAATATATCCATCTTGGTCAAGAACAAAAAATCCTGACCATTGAGTGAAAGGCAAGTCAAATTAAGACTGACAGCAAAAAAGGCAAAGGGAAAATAAAAATATAAAATTCTAAGTTTTTAAGTTCTTTTAAAGGAGAGCTTCCAAGTTCTTCAAATTAAAATCTGAGTGAATAGAACTCTACACTTGAATAGTTAATTCTCAGTGTTAGAGAGATTGACTGGTATTGTCAATTGGTGCTGAGATTGGAATGAACAAGACTTAATTTTTTGTGTGAGGTCTGTATCTATTGTTTGATAAAGTCAATGAATGCAATGGCGAGTTCCTGGTGGTGTTGTTCCTAACATTTCCCTTGCATGTGTCTGGCAACAAACTCCATGAGTCAGTTTTTATGACTCTATCAGGGTGGGTATATAGTAGGAAAACGCAGTAAACCCTTCAAAGTTCCGTTAATTTCAGCACAGCTGGAAGATCCCACCAACTGGAGGGGTCATAACTCTGTGTTCCATGTTGAGTGTTCGTCTGGAAGGCCTAAGGCCACAATATGTCTGGAAGAATTTCATTTAATTTCAATTTTCTTAATCATCTGTATGGAAATTCATTTCAGGGATATTTCTCATTTATTAAAAAAAAATAAAGAAACATCATTACCCTATCACTGAGGTCTAAGTTTAATTAAAATATGTATTAAAAGCTATTCTACTATATTCAAATAATTAGTTCATGAGTCTATGAGTTCACATCCTTACCCGTACAAACTCCTATTAAAAGTTTTTGTAAAGAAATGAGTTCAGGAATTGATTTGTCCTACATGTGAGGGATTGTAGCTTTTTCTCCGAAGAAAGGGAGCAATGTTACTTAAACAATGTGTGATTCTCGTTGTTTGGCACACTCTTAATTGATGTCAAAATTCCTAAAGAATAGATTTCATTTAGCAGAATCAGCTTTCCAAAAAGCTTTCCTGTCTGATTCAATAATTCCTACACCTTTAAAAGCTTAGGACTCTCAACTACAGTTGTATAGAAGAACTTCAAGACGATAGTGTCTACTCAAGATGATTAATTTTCTGAAATAGTATAATTGTGCATATCACTTGACCACCATATATATTTCCCTCCAATTCATCCTATCATCTACTTTGATATCTCAATACTACTTCTGAATATTTAGTAAATATTTCAGCATGCACCTCATGAAATTTCACAGGAACAAAATTATTATTTGGCTTCTTCCTATAGTTGCCAGTAAGTTATTTTGTATTGTTTTTGCTCAGTTTAGAGAATTGTTACCATATCATATAACATACTTCTCCAACAAGTTCCTATAGGAGGAAGCATTGTTGCCGACTCTTACTGATTGAGGTCTGTGGGTTAGGAAGTTCAGGATCCTGTCATAGGAGGAGAAGCTGAGCCCCAGGCTATGAGCTTGGAGATGAGTTTTATAGGAATAATGGTGTTGAAAGCTGAGCTGTAGTTGATAAATAGGAGTCTGACATAGGTGTCTTTGTTATCTAGGCATTCCAGGGTTCAGTGCAGGATCAGTTCGCCTACTGCCACAATGTGGACCAATTGTGGCTGTGGGCGAACTGTAGTGAATCCAGGCAATCTGGGAAGCCAGAATTGATTTGTACCCTGACTAACCTTTCGAAGCACTTAAAATGATAATAATATCCATAGAAAAGTATATGGTTCGGTATAAATCAGACTTAAGTTGAATTAATCAAGGTATTAGCTGCTCGCTCAGTGTTCTTTGTTTAGGGGGCTAGCCAGTTCCAACTCTCAGTTCCAATATACTTTAGACCCATAAGTCATTGGATAGAACAGCAGTCTTCAACTTTTGTCACATCCAAACATGATTATGGTGAATAGCAAGGAAGCTTTCATAGCTACTCCATCAGAATAATTTGAGACTGCACCTCCTGATGACCAAAACACTGCATACCAACAGGAGTGAAAGATTGCAATTGGGACTGTATGGCGAATTACTAAGATGTCAATATATTGTGTGAATTATCGGTACAAATAGCACTTACTTCATGAGGTGCTGGTTATTGAATTTAGTGAACTTTACGATTTGTTTATGAATAATTCCATAAGATTATCTTAAGAAAATGTAATGTTAAGACTGGACTATGAAACATGATAGTCAAAACTGTCAATTTGTCAATATTGGAATGTATGTGTATATGCGAGAGAGAAACTGCATGTAGTCTATACTGGAAAGGGCAAGTTATGCAAATGGAAGGAGGCCTATACATTAATTCATACAGATCATTGTAGAAGTGACAAACTGTAACATATTTCATGCTTGTGAAGAATAAAACAAATTGTAAGAACTCAAATGTTATATGAACTAATATATTAACTCTACTTGAGTTAATGTCTGCATTACCATGAATTTCTTTTCATGCTATACTCTGCTACAAACTTTATATAAGAAAAATAGTAGAGATAAAATGAACCCCTTATCAGAAAGGCAGGAAAAGATGAATGTGAAACTAAAGACTTGCAGTAGTGGATTTATTAACAGAAATGTTAGAACCTTTGAGGAAAAAAAAACAGAAGACCACCTCAAAGTTCCTATATGTTGGGGAATAGGGAGTCTGTGGGCTATCAATGACCTCAGCTTGATCCAATCACGTTGGCCAGAACAAATTATGTCCTAATATGGTATGGCAAAATTCTCTCCAGGGATGAAAGAAAGGGGCTGCAAGAAATCAGTGATACCTCTAAAAGAGAAAAAAAATGACTAAAGTCAACAGAACAAAGAACAAGAGCTCCAAAGCAGGAACTGTCAGAGTCAAATTTTGCTGTACATCTACTGCTAAGTATTATCTTTGTATTTTTGTGATATTTTGTAAAGTCTGACTTTGTTAAAGAGCTTGAGTCCATACCTCGTAGGCCAGAACTGGTCAAGGACCTGGAGTGTGATGGGTTTCGGTATCCTCTGTCTCACATATATCATCATATCTGGTCTCTCCCTCTATGAAATCTTACAGATTTGCGACATAAAATGCCATTTCTATAAAAGCAGGTTAGAGGCTGAGAATTTTGCAGTGAATAATGCACCTCCTGACTCCTATTTTGACCATCTGTAAGGCACAATTCTGATGGAATACTTTCTATTTGTCTGGATGTGTGTGCTTCAATCATACTAAAAAAGCTTGATATCATTCAGGACAAAGTAGCCTGCTTGATCAGCACCTCATATGCCATCTTTAATATCTACTCCTCCCAGCAACTATGCACTCTGATCGTTGCTTGTGTCATCTACAACATGAACTACAACAACCTGTCAAGCCTTTCTCTCCAGCACTTCCAAACTGGCAGATTCTAATCCTTAGAAGGACAAGTGTAGCAAGACTTGGAACACCACTACCACAATTCCCCTGAAGTCACACACCATCCTGATGTGGAAAGAAATTGTCTTTTCAATGTCGCTCGGTCAAAATCCTGGAACTGCATTCTCAACAACACTGTGAGGATACCTGTTAGAATAATGCTTTAATGCAACAGGTAAATAGTGAGTGTGTATCGTTACTGCAGGGAGTGATATCATATTGCGTGAGACAAAGCAGTAAGAATTGTATGAATCCTTTAATATGATGTCTGTGATTTGTACATCTTATTGCAAGCCTTCAATAAAAATAATGTAAAGTATCTGCCAGTTTGGAAGTGCTTATATAAAAGGAGAAAGGCTTGACAGGTTGTTGTAGTTCATGTTGTAGATGACACAGGCAACGATCAGAGTGCATAGTTGCTGGGAAGAGTAGATATTAAAGACGGCATATCAGGTGCTGATCAAGCAGGCTGCTTTGTCCTGAATGATATCAAGCTTTTTTAGCATGATTGAAGCACACACATCCAGGCAAATAGAAAGTATTCCATCAGATTTGTGCCTTACAGATGGTCAAAATAGGAGTCAGGAGGTGCATTATTCACTGCAGAATTCTCAGCCTCTAACCTGCTTTTATAGAAATGGCATTTTATGTCGCAAATCTGTAAGATTTCATAGAGGGAGAGACCAGATATGATGATATATGTGAGCATATCTTCAATAAAAATAAAGTATTTGTTGCATTATGTAATTGGTGAGTTTCTATAAAGATGCATCACTCAATACCTTCAGCACATGAATTTGCATAGATTCAAGAAAACAGCTACCACCAACTGTAATGACTCTAATCAGGCGATTGAGGTCTATTAGAATACGAATGCCAAACTGATGGGCTAGAGAGCCTCTTGCTTTGTAAATACTTAAGCAGGAGTGTCTATTTCTGTGGGAATCCAAGTGCAGACTGCTAACTAAAAGCACATTGTATGCTGTTGTCAGACTTGTAAATAAGGGGATTTTGGCAAAGGGATTTCTGCCTCCGAGGACTTATACTTTCTCAAGGGAAATTAGGGATGGTAATAATTGCTGATTTAGCCAAAAACATCCACATTTCAAGGATGAACAAGGAGGCTTCTAATATTGTTTGCCGACAAAACACAAGTTATCTGTCTGGTCTTTTTTTAATCAATTGGCCTCCAACAATTTTCCTGTTGACTTGAGAGATTATAGGTGCAAATTTATCAGCTTGGGGATTGCAAAGTTTTTTCTGTCTGTTCATTTTCACGAATGTCATATGCAGCCCTGCAGTAAGCAGCTTGCAACTTCATGCGAGATGAGCAACAATCAAAGCGAGGCCTCTTAAAGATAAGGTGCATTCTGGGCAATAGCAAAAGCCAAAACTAATTGGTAACATTGGAAAATCCTGAGAAAGTTCCTGAAATGGTGCAGCAGGTTTTCCTGTGCCACACTGGAGTTGCTGGTTCAGAAGAAAGACATTCCTTTCCCTTGGTGTTCCAAAGGATGCTCCAGACAACTCCTCAGAAGATAAAACTTAGGCAGGTCACTATAACAGTTGATGCTCCTGGTCTGCTGCTGAGGGCCTGAATGCAATGCCCCAGGAAGTTTTATAACGCAACACAAGTGGTCAAGATCATTGAATGCATCATTATATGACAATTGCGCTTGCCTACCAACAATGTTTATCATCATAACTCAAACTTTACATTCATTCATTTCACCCTCATAAACTTAGTATTGGTAGAAGTTGAACATTTACATCTCACAGCTTCCACAGTGGTAGCATTTTAACTACAGCAGGCAGATCACTCAAATACAGTGCAAATATAAGTGTTATACACGACATGGTGGCATGAGGGCCCCAGAGTCCATTCTGGCCTTGGGTGATTGTCTGTATGGAGTTTGCATGTTCTCCCAGTATCTGCATGGACTTCCTCTGGGTGTTATTGTTTCATCCCACACTCCAAAGATGTGCTGGTTAGGTTATTGGCCATGCTAAATTGCCTCTTAGTGTCAGGGTAAATATGTGGGGTTATGGGAATAGGGCGTGAGTGCAATTGTTGTCAATGTAGGCTTGATGGACCAAATGGCCTCCTTCTGCACTTTAGGGATTCTATGATTCCATGATACTTCCCTCTCTTTTGCAGGATATGGTAGTCAATGCATGAAGGTAGCAGCAAACTGATAAGAGAACAGCATGATTGCATGTGCCAACACCCATTGGAAACTATGCTGAGGATAATTGAAGCCGTCATCTTTGAGGTTAAGATCAGCAGCACTTCTGAAATGATCAAGACTGATGGTATGATTTGTCCTTACACACCTTCTCAAATGTCACCTCATCTTCATCCCACAAACTCGTACAATACATGCTGAAGTTTGTATTCATGGCATTTGTATCCATCCACCACTCCTCTTTTTGCTCCCACCTTGACCTTTGGAATTTATGCTTTTAAATTGCCAACAAATATCAGTGGTGTCTGAGGGTCACAGCACACTTTTGATCCTCATTGCCAGTCACTCAGATGCCAATGTTGTGCAAACTTTAGAAGACAGTATAGAGCACATGGTCAATCATTTGGTATAAGTTGCAATCTGCAGGATATAAGGATAATATTGGTGTGAGATCAACAGAAGGTTAGAATACAAGTCTGTTCTACTGCAGAGGACTCTGATGAAGAGATGGTTTTTTGTCATCCATTTGGTAGCCATGAGTTAGGCCATTACCCAACTTCACAGTACAGTCCATACTTCTAAAAGACAGTCTGTTCAGCTGGTATTTTGTTATCTGGATACTGGTTGAGATAGGGGTTGCCTCATCCTGAGGCAAACCCAAAACAGAAGAGTTCAGATGAGGTCAGAAAAGAAGGCCCATCTCCATTTATCAGCATATCAACTAGTTCTGTTGTTTGACCCTTTTGCTCTAACTTCTCATCTGCCTACTCACTTAGAATGCACCAGCTACACAACTAATGAGTCAAGCATAAACAAGTCTTTGAAATATTCATGAAATAGAAAAGATTCAGCCATCCAAAAATCCCTTTGAAAATATTTGTCTATTCTACATTCTCAGAAAACTGTCAATTAAACACAGCCAGTTAAATTCCCATTGAAGAAACATTTTATCTAACACCCCTTAATCTTGTCCAAATAAACAGGCTAGCCTTGAAAAACTACTTTAAAGAAAAATAAAATTATAATCTGGCATTTGATATTAGAGAACTTGGATATTTCTAAAAAGGGAAGCAAGTTGCCAAAGCTTTTCAGGACAAATACCAGAATTATAAATTTCAAACGGTCTGAACAATTTATACAACAGGACAATGGTGTATTAATTGGTTGGCATGCCAACTATCATTAGCCAAGATCTCATTGGATGATCATGCTTTTAAATAATGCTGGTGGAGAAGTGTTAAGGGGATGTGTCTCATGCAGCTGGATCCACGTTCAACAGTTTAGAAGGCATTAATTACAGTGGCACATTTGCAGTGGCAGGTTGGGCATGAAATCAGCATTAGACACTGACTGACACCATAAACTGTGTATTTCTGGTGTATGAATGGAACACTCATATTATTGTCCACAAAATCATGACAACTCTGTAGGCTCAGCAGTGGAACTGCTTGGGAGGCCCGTATCATTCTACAACTGCACAAGCTCCCACAGCACCCCATCATCACTGCAAAGCCATATTTTGCAACTTATTTGCTTTTTGACCATACTGCTTAGCTTTATTTGCATTTATTTGCATTTCACTTGATTAATGTATTGCGATAACTCTATTTCAACTTTTTTTTCCACAAGTCTTCCAATCAGCTGATATTTCATTGGAGCACAGAAAAGGCAAAAATCAGAATTATTTATGGGGAACAAAGTTCACTCTGATATTTAAATGAGGCAAATCAATTGACAAAGGTATGAAAAAGGCAGCTATACCTTAGACAATGTCCTCAAATATCCAGAACTCGCAATTACAGACCCCAAACTGTTCTTACTGTATCTATCATGACCACTTTTGTTTAACAATTAAGCTGTCAGAGAGATATGTTATCTCCTTATGATCAACTTCAATGGCAGGCAACTTGTATCACACAATCTTTTCCTTCATGACTCTGTAGCACTTGTCGAGTCCCCATCAGCAATATATGCTAAATGAGCCAGTCAGCTATCCTCAGATTTACCAACCAAGTGACAGAAGCCTTGTTTTGAAGAATCGACAAGGAAACTCTTTTCCCTCTGGAAAGGGAGCATCAGCATAATGGAACATAGATTTCTACCAGGTTCCCAAAGTACACACCATTATCATTGGCATTCCTTGATACATTTAACCAGAAAGTTCCTGCTCCTCCTGTAACACTGCCACTTGACGCACCTTATTGATGCTTTTTGCCTCATCGGATGCCAAGTGCATCCTTCAGTAAGTATATAGCTATTGATGCTTGTAAACTCTAATGAGAGAGAAACAGTGTATGTTATTTTCCTCAAAGCCTCAGCCAGAGTTAATAGATTAATTCTCAGGGCCTCAGATGATGGCAAGAGGTTAACGATAAAATATTTGCTCTCCTTAGCATCTGCTTCGCAAGACGTGTGTACTTTTGCTTGCGTATGTACACGTCTGCTTGCTGGTATGTAATCGGAAAGTTAAAAACTGACCAAAAAAGAACTAAATCAATTATCGTGAAGAGCAAGCATGATTGGGTTTCTGTGTTATATCATTCCATATCATTATGCACACAACGGGTAAGATCTTCCAACTGTTCACGCTGATGGGATCCTCTGGTTCCACTGATGGCAGATCCGAGCCATGGATTTCCTGGAGACATTAGTAGATTCAATGGGAAATCCTATTGACAGCAGCAGGATCAGGATATTGCACTGCTGAGCAAAGGTGGGCCGCCTGCCACCTGCTGTCAAGAAACACATTACAGGGAGGCTACAGAATCTCACCCAATGTACGCTTTCTTCTAATGTTAAGCAGGACAGACCACAATTCTCTCAAACACACTCTGATATTTATGATATCAGGCACTTCTGCTAGAAAATTTCAAAGCAAAAAACTAATTTCAACCCGTTTGCATCTTGCAATGAAAATTTAGTTTTTAAAAGTTGTGTACACATTAAGAAAACCACTGGCCTTATCCTTCAACAAAGAAAGAAATGACATGATCTCATGGAAGTCTCCAAGAAAGAATACTGAATAGTACCATTAATAGGAAGATAACCCAAGATTGAACATCACAGAATCCTGCCTGCCAATTTGTTCCATATTTACTGCTTTTTCATGCTAAGTTCTATATAACCTTGAACCTCTTGCAGTGCGCATCACACATGACCATTTTGAGTAGAGAATGCATTTAATGACTACTCAACTTTGAAAAATGCAACGGGCAGCCTTGCAACATTCCGACTACATTCAATGGGTAATGAGCTCTGCATCAACCACCTGTTTGAAATATGCGCTGCCAGTTCTTTGACTGATATGGAGGATGATTCTTATGCTGGTCTAAAAGTGTTGGGAGCTAGAATGTGGAAGGAAATGTTGACCTTTCCTGCCACTAACAGTGCCAACCTTATATTAAAAGTTTGTCACAGGCATTCTGACAGCTGATGGCATAACCAGGCAATTAGTTTCACGTTGAGGGATACGCCAAGGTTTGGAGGTTACTGTAAAAGCAATGCGGCGTTTGTAATTGCATTACTGGCATGCTTTCTTTCATCTTGTACAATTTTAATATTTGAATAAGGTAACCCTGAAACTTTAAAAACAAGCCCATGGTTACTGTAGAATTGTCCTGCTGACTGCAGCTCGATGCCTTGCTACTCCAGGTGAAAGAAATTTGCATGTTGTTGGCCACATATTGGACATCACAGTGGTTCTATGTCTCCATGATACATAATGACTTTGAGATGAATTCCTGCATTGTGCCATGTTATGTGTCTGTGAAACAATGCAGACTGATGTATTACTGTCATGTGTTAGGAACCTAGACTAGAACCCAAAGTATATTATGAACCCAACAACTTTTCTTTTTTTAGCATAAATCTGAGAAAAGGATGCTTCCTTCCAGGAATGATCCCACTGTCAAAGTGGGGACATTTCATAGTAAAATAAAATTTAAGAAAACTGTTTAAATTTAACTCAAACAAATGAAGAAACTTAACTATTAACAGTTGAACGATATTTAAAAATGAACAGAAACAACTTCAATTTCTAACTTGTCACTGTTACAGTTTCAAATTAGCAATATTTCTCTTTCAGACTTAAATACCACTTTAAATACAGATACCAACCTTAAACATACTTGCTGTGATCAGTGTTGACAGTCTTAAAGTTTTCAGGGAGAGATAGAGTTCCATAAGCTACAAAATCCTTCTAATGTCAACTAGACTACAGCTGCAAATTAAACTGCATTTTGCAAAACCCTTTTTTTAGCTACACACAGGACTGTACATAAACCATATCACCAGATGACCTTGTCAAACACTCTAATCAAAAATTCCAGGGGAACTGAAGTAAACAAAAGTCCATTAACTCTACTTAACCAATTGCAAGGCTAAAATGAATAATTATCCTGCTCTCCCAAAATCAGAGCTGCATTCTCACCAGACATACTGACTATAAGACAAAGCTGAACTTTTAGACATTCCTATTAAAAAAAGTACATATCCACTTCAATTGCACTACCAGCATCATACATTGACTTATAACACGTAGGGTGCGACCTTACAAAATAATTTTAAATGCTGAAAGAGTGAGAAAACAGGAGAGATTCAGACCCTTGTCCAGGCGAGTTTGAAAATGCATTCTTACAGACACTCTTGCACTTTTTTCAGCAGAAGTACAATTCTCACCATTGCAGGGAGCAGAGCTGAGCTCGCCGATGAAGCCAGCTGCAGACTGACTGAGATGCCACTGCACAGGTATCTCAATATCCCAATGAACTGGGAGACTTTTTGTCATCCCCACCCCCTCCTACACACAGACAATATATCATTAGGGGCATTGTAACGCTCCACCATGACAAACACAGGTTGCTGGCACGGTACCCTCTCAATGGTTCCCCTTGGACAACACCTTCCTGCCAATCTCCCCCAATCCCTGTCAATCACCCCTTGCGTCAGTCTCCACAACCCCCCATCAGCCGCACTGATCACTCCCTGTGCCAATCTCTGCTCCCTGCTCCTGCCAATTGCTCCTTGTGCCGGTGACTATAACATCTCCCCCACCAACCACGCTCTGTGCCAGTCTACACACCCCTCCTCCTCCATTGATCACTGCCTGTGCCAGTCTCTGTACCCCCCCAACCCTGCCTACGCTGATCTCTCAACTCCCTCGCCCACCAATTGCTCCCTGTGCTGCCACACCTAGCCGCTTACCCGCGCCTTTGCGAATCTGCCTCCTGCGGATCGTCCCCAGCAGAGCTGCTCCCATGCCTCCCCCATTTTCAGAACTCTTCCCCTTACATCATCTCCAGTCATAGCATTATTTCAATTCAATGTTCCACCCCTATGAAGGTCCCACCCTTGGCACAGTCCCAGAACAGTTATGATGCCTGGTGATTAGGGCAGCAAACTGGGAAAATAACATGCCAGGTGAAAATTCGATTTACACTTGGTGCAAAACGGTTTCCTAACCTCCCAGTCAATTTCAAGTGTTGCAAGCCACTTCATGCCCAGAAAAGCTGTGAAGCTTATTAATATGAGATCGACTGCATTTCAATGTCATTTCGGAGTTTGGCATACTGGATGCTTTCCATCTCTCTGACAAGATGTCATGTCGATGTGAATCATTAAGAACCTGCACTAGCACAGACCTGGCAAGTTGGTCACTATTGAAGCCCACAGGTGGTCGGGATCTTGGCCAGACAGTGTCTGTCGGGCAATGTCCACCTGGTTATGGTACTAGGCGTGCCGATACTACCCTTGAGACATTCCGGCAGTGCCCAGACATCCTGGCACCAGACATCAGGCACCAGTGTGCCAGGGACAGTGTCAGATTGGTAGAGCCTGAGTGGGGTCAATGTGGTGGAGCTGTGCCAGGTGGGGGCTATGCAGGGGTGTCGTGCAGGGCTGGATTGCGAAGGGAGACATGATAGGGGCAGGGGCATGTCAGGCTACCTATATGGAGGGCCCTGATTCCCCAGTGTGGATGATGTGTGTCAGGTTGAGGTTGGGGGTGGGGGGGAGGACGTCTCCTGTGCACTGAAAGATCTGGGCACCTTTGCGAAATGGCAGCTGGTGCTCTGAAACTGTTTCACTGACGTGTTTAGGCTTGATTCCCCACCCCATACCAGCACCAAACTCCCAACTCTCCAAAAAAAGGGGTTAGAGTATCGAAAGGCTGCAACACAGTGCACACCTGAGAGTACTGACTGATTCATCCTATGTTTCTCACTGTTGTGACACTTAGAAATGTTTTGGGAAAATTGTGCCCATGTAATTGCAACAATCATTTCTCTTTTTCTGAATGAAGACAGCACAGAATACACATCTAGCCACTAAATTCTACTCATAATTGCACTGGCTAACCTCAGGGTAAACAACCTAATCAAATAATTCATCTCTGAACAACTGAGAGTAAGTATTGTCCAAAATAGGTGACTTGGATTATTTCTATTTTTTTTGAGGCCTATAATAATTTAAGATTCTGTTGTTAGTGCACTATTGTTAGCATCTCAACTGGTGAACTGACTGCACAGATTTACTAGAAATACTAAAGGCAGATTGTAATCAATAGGGATTGATCATTTCACTGCAACACTCCCCAGAAGAGGCGAGTTTAATCTGTCCTCTTACTCAAATTCAGGGCCATTACAGTATCAAAAATGATATTCTCTTTGCTGATGATACCAAACAAGCTACCTCTCAAACTGAAAGACAGTGACTGAACCATCCAATTGAACAGTGGGAAGACAAATGCTATACCTGTTTTTACACACAAGAATACCAAATCAGGAATTCTGCTGAGAAAGATTAACAGTGCTGTTCCCCATCAGTTCCAATCCGTAGAAGTACTGAGCTGACTTCAATTACAAGTATTCAGCTTCTTGGTTTGATAATCACATCTGACCCACACTATATTGAACAAGCAGAAAAGAAAGTTGAAATGGCTGTTACAAAGAGCAAGAATTAGAAAGAAAGCTCTTGTGATCAACAACTTCCACGTGAAGAGACAAAACCTATATCCACTAGGTGATGAAATTGTGCAGTTTTGTTTTCCACTACAGAGACAACCTATTTCTTGTTCCAAGCCTCAGTAGAATGCAAAGTCACATAGATCAATGGAATTCAGCTTACTCCATGCCAGATCCTTCCTCTTTTGATCAGTGAACAAGCTGTCAATGTGCTGTAAAATCCCAACCAGGATACTAATTTAATAGCCCAGATTTTGCATGGAGAGTAAAAGTGAGGCTAACACTAGCAGCACTCACCATTATTAAAAAGTAAATTGGATAACAACTTACACAGTCGGCACATGCACAGTAAAAGATTCAAATTTCGGAGCTCTCTTCCTCAACAAACTGTTTGCAATGGGCATGGCATTGCGATCTGTGTAATGGGCCTACGTAAAAGCCGTACTTACTCATTAAACAGGCACAAAGTGTTAGGGCTGAGACATTCAAGTGCAAATGAATATTTAACAGTATGATAAATGATAATCACTGTCAAAGAATCTCTCTGGAACTTAAAGTTTATAAAAATGAACTTTCATTACTTTAGAATGTACTCTTTGTTTTAAATTTTTTAAAAAATGATTTTTATCCACTTTCTGTCTCATAATCCCACCTTTCATTACCATTCTTTGGGTCTGATCCTCCCACCATGACCTACAACTTTTCTGGCAGGTCCGGTCTGGAGAATTTTTCTGGGATTTCAGCATGCGCCAGGAACACATGCGCATCTCCTAGGACAGGAAAACAGTCGCAACCAGACCACACTGGAAACCAGTGGGAAGAGCGATGTAATTTGGATTTTTTTTTAAATGTTGTTTAAATCTGTTTTCTATGTCATTATTGGGTCTGGCACAGAACCTGCTGGACCTGATAGAATCTCCAACCCCACCAGGAGTACTTCAGCCGATGGCCTCCTGCCAGTGCCCAAGGGGTAAAATGCCCATGCCCAGGGGTCACCTCAGCACTGCCCAACGGGCATCAGGGTTTATTATGGGGGGGGGACCTAAAGCAATTGGTATGGGTGAGAGGTCCCACTGCCAGTCTTCATAGCAATCGGTTTGGGCTAAGGGAAGGCCAGCTATTGGGGCGTGCTGAGGGGAGAGTTAGTCTGCTGGAGGGGGTCTGCTGAGATGAAGAGGTGGGGGCATCGCCACTGCTGGGAGGGTGGGCTGACATCAGGACACTCCAGGGTGTGTATGTGTGTGTGTGTGTGTGTGTGTGTTGAGGGGGAGGGGGGCGCAAAGGGATGGTCATGTTGTGGAGGCCATGATTGGGCCTCAGGGGTGGGGGAGGCAGAGGTCAGGGCGGCTGGAGGGGCAGCACTGCTGGGGACCAGCCTGCCCAGTGATCGAGCTGGCCAGCAAACGGGGAGATTGACAGATTGCGGCATGCACAGATTTCCAGAGTTGTCAGACTCCAGCACAAATAGGCTCCAGCTCCCCCAGTTTTTAAATGAGATTCCCGAATGTGACTTCTGCAGTGCACAGAACGGGGAGATTCAAGTGTGAAGCTGCACTGGAAAAACAGTCCTAATCTAGAACAGTTTTCCCACGAATTTAGTACTCATGGGTGAATCGTCCCCTTTATTTCACTATCCTGCATGATTTAAATTCAGTTTACATTTTCTGGTTTATACCTTGCATATCTTCAGTTTGAATTTTTCAATCTGATCGATTGAATAGCCATACTGTTGCCTGCCCTGCTCACATACGCCACAGTTCCTCTCTAGAGGGCACTGCACTACACCAATCACTCGGTGACAGGAAATTTCTGTCAAAAAAAACTTGTGAAAGTCCCTGGGAAGCTCAGAGCATCTTGAACGATGAGCACTGCTGCTTCACTGACTGCAAAATCTGAGCCATTTACCACAGGTTACAGCTGAAATTGGAGAGCGAGAGTGGTTTCTGTCTGGGGAAAAGATCATGTCAAACAAGAAGTAGCAACCAAATAACATAAGCCTTAGGCAATGTAGTCTTCTGAATTAGTTTTGATCACTTTGGGAAAAGAGGGGCATCCTAGAAAATATTTTCAGATTTTTTTTTATTAGTCTTGATTTTTCTCTGCTTTATTTCCTCTTGCAAGACCCGAGTTGGTAGGTAATGTCTTAACTTCTCCCTCCATTCAATCTCACCTACTGATGTTCACAGCCTTTGACCTGGCCATCTTATTTAGCTTCTCCATTCATGATATCTCAATCACAGATAAGGTCAGTTATGAACATTTCCTTCTACCCCTTCTTACTTATGTTCCCCTGACTGTTCCAACTTTACTTCCTTCTCTCTCAGCCCCTCCGTGGTACATACGGAGACATTTTCAAAGTCCCAACTGGCTCATGGCCCTCTCTTCACCATGATAATTTGGCTCAAATGCTGCCTCAACTCTAATTTTGATGCCTTGTCCCATTAAACCCCTTTGTCTTTTCCTCACTTTTCTTTTCCCTGGGCACGCCTAGCAACTTTGCACCCTAAAATTTGGTTTTGCTTGTTTACCATTAGCTCTGGTTAGATCACATGACATATGAGGACAGCCTCAACTGGGATCTTGGGTTCATGTCCCACTACTTATAACCCCCATGACTTGCCTGGCTTGCAACATCTCACTAACTATACTGTCTGGAGACAATACATATCCATTTAACCAATGCTTAATGCTATCTCCACTCACCTATACATTCACAATGCTATACCTTTAAGGCTTGATTAGCTGTAAAGACTCACATTCTAATCAGTATTCTGTAAACTGAGTGTGTGCTTTATTGAGCCCACTTGCTCCTGAACACAGAGGGAAACTTGGCTGCCCTAATGAGAACTCAGAAAATGAGTTCTCAGGGGTTATTTTTGATTCAACTCACAATATATAAAGCTGACAAGGAAATCAAAGTATTGTTACAATTGAGTTGGATGATCCACACAGAACAGAACTTCAGCTTTCTAACCCCCTGCCCTTAATGATAATTTAACTGTACACGCCTCTGTGATATAGCAAGAATGACTCTAAATTGTTATTTTATAATCTTTCTGCTTTACATCTTTAAATTTGACACCCATGTTGTCTCTTATATGTAGATAAAATCCAGAGCTATGGATTTAGGAAAAACCTTTATTCTGTTGGGTATCAGATAAAACTTTATTTTGTTCAAGAATAAAATGAGACCAATAGCCAGGCTAACTGGTAGTAAATTAAAATACAGCAGCTCAATTTCAAAAGTTTTGGATACTCTCTCTTCTTTAGCAGAAGCACTGAAGTTTACTTGCTGGTATTCAAACCATCCTTCTGTCCAAGTCTATTGGTGTTACTGGAATTGGAATAAATAAATTCCAGAAGTATCGCCTGTAATGATAAAGGGTAGAGAGGTACTCATCTATCTGCAACAGAATTACTAAAAGCTCATGGGCAGCATAGTGGCACATGGTGGCATTGCTGCCTCACAGCACCAGGGGTCCAAGTTCGATTCACAGCTAGGATCATTGGCTGCGCAGAGTCTACATCTATGGTTTCCTCCGAGTGCTGCGGTTTCCTCTCAGACTAAAAGTGTTGGTTTTGGCCCTGCTAGATTCTCCCTTCCGAACAGGTACAGGAGTCTGGCAACCAGGGGATTTTCACAGTAACTTTATTGCAGTGTTAGACTACTCGTGGCGCTAATAAACAAACTTTAAACAGTAATGGGATGAACCCCTTTTCCAATTGTTACATGGAGAGAACCTATAAATAAAATTTGCTGATCCAGGTTAGAGTACTTTCTACCCATATCAACCAGAATGTTTCTAATTTCTGGAGTGCCATCATTGATATTTATATCATCCATGCCACTGACGTAAACATCCATCAGCAGCAGTCGCACTGTTGTGTCAGATTCAAATACATCATCAGCAACATTTCCAGTGAACACAATGACAACTATTCTGACAAAAGATAAAGAAGACAGTTTTGGTAAAGCAATCTAATCTCAGCACCATCCAAACTAATCCCAATGACCAATCCTGCTACTTCAAAATTGGGAACAGATGCTAATACGGTAGAGAATGACCACTTGAGTCTTTTTCTACACTACAAATATCTTGTCAGCATTAAAAACATGCAAATTGCCATCTGTCATCTGGCAACATTCCACAGTTAATCAATTAAATTAATACGTTCCAAGTCTGCCAACAGCAGCAACAAAGAAATATGAGAAATTAAGAGCACACAATCAAAGACTAAGATGTACTCTGTAGGCGGTACTGTGGAAAATACCCAGATGTCTAGGTAGTAAAAGTATTCTATGAGCAATTCAACGGTCTTCTCAATAACAATTCTAATGGGTTGAAATCACAGGCTATATTTTAGTTCAGCTGGTAAGCAAAGGCTTCATAGAGATGTCAAGAACCAATTTGCTACAGGCCATTGGCACCATAGTTGCCACAATGTATCAAAAACTAATGGAAATGGAAAATTGCCACTGTACATAGCTGTCATGACACAGGAACAAAGGGACCAAATTAAGTCATTCAGCCCATTGAGCCTGCTCCACAATTCAAACAGATCATGGCTATTCATTTACTTCTATGGCATTTTTCCCTACTGTTTCCATATCCCTTGATATCATTAGTATCCAGAAATCTATCAACTTCAGTCTTGAATGTGCTCAATGATTGGGTTTCCACAGGCATCTGGAGCAGAAACTTTCAAAGTTTCTTCCTCTGAGTGAAAGAATTCATTCTCATCTCAGTTTTATGGTCTGTCTCTTATTCTGAGTGTGTGTTCCTTGGTTCCAGACTCACGCTAGGGGAAACATGCAATCCATATTTACCCTGTCATGTCCTGTCTTTCATTTTTCACTTTCCTCAATCTATTCTCAATTTTACTATTCAAGGGAATAATTTGCTGAACTTCATTGCATTCCCTCTGTGACAAGTATATCCTTCCTTAAATAAATAGACAAAAACTGTGCCTGATACTCCAAATGAGGTCTGATCAAAGCTCTATATAATCACAGCAAAGACATCTTTATTCCTGTATTCAAATCCCCTTGCAATGAAGGCCAATGTACCATTTGTCTTCCTAATTGATTTGCTGCACCTTCATGCAGAAGAGTGGGGACAGATCTAAACAGGCCCAAATGATGATGAGTTATCAGTTGCAAAAGGTAGTCTTTCCCACTCATGAAGATGGCTGGGCCATTGGATGGTGTGCTGACGGTTACGTGGGCATAGTAAACACACACTTTACTTGAAGGAACCATGTTGTTGCACAACTTGTAGCCCTTTATGCTGGTTCTGATCTTAGAATGGTACAGAAAAGAAGACCATTGAACCCATCATACCTTGCAGCTCTTTGGAAGAGCCTACCAATTAATAACTGCATCTTCAGCACAGTCTGGGACTTTTCTCCTCCTTCAAGTAATTATCCATTTCTCTTTTGAAAGTTACCATTGAATCTTCTATTTTCATTCATTAAGACAACATGTTTCTGATCTTAACTGCTTACAATGTAAAAATATTTCTCCTCATTTCACCTTTGGCTATCAATGGATCCATGTCCTTTGGTTATTCATATTTCTGCCACTTGAAACAGTTTCTCTTTATTCTCTCTATCAAAGGCCACTATTAATTATTCTGCTAATCTTCAGTGCTTAATCCCAACTACTCCAGTCTCTCCACCAAACTCAAGTCGACCCAAGTATCATTGTAGTAAATTTCCTCTGCACCATCCTTAAGGCCTTGAAATGTTTCCTAAAATGTGGTGCCAAAAATGGAACAAAATACTTTAGCTTGGACCTAGCCTGCTATTTATATCAAAAAGACGAGTCCTTGCACATCAGTAAACATTGGCTAGGATTTTCTGCACCTCTTTCCTGTGTTATGCTTTCCAATAGCAGATGTAGCTCACCATTGGCTACTGATGGATCAACGTGGAGCCTGTATGGACACAGTTCAGAATTAGTGGATGTCATATATAGACCTCCAAACTGCAGCGGTGATTTTGGAAATGGTATTAAACATGAAATTAGTGATGCACGTGGTAAGAGAACATTGGTGATCATGGGTGATTTCAATCTGCACATAGATTGGGCAAATCACATTAGCCACAATGCCTCAGAGGAGTAATTCCTGGAATGTATCTGGGATAGTTTTCTTGACCAATATGTGGAGAAACCAACTAGTTAGCAGGCCATCTTAGACTGGGTACTGTGTAATGAGAAGGGAATCATTGACAAGCTAACTGTATGAAAGCTCTATCGCGATAGTTTTTTTTTTAATCAAGATGGGAAATGACGTAGTTGATTCAGAGACTAGGATGTTGTGTCTTAATAAAGGAAACTATGAGGATCTCAGGCATGAGTTGGCCTTAATAGATTGGGAAGAGTACTTAAAGAGATGACAGCGGATAGCATGGGGTAACTGCAGCAACTGTTTATTTCTGTCTGGCACAAAAGTAAAATGGGTAAGAGGGCCAATCCATGAGTTACAAAGGAAATTAGAAAGAGTATCCAAACTAAGGAAGAAGAAAACAGGTTGGCCAAGAAAAATAAAAGATGTGAAAATTGGGAGTTGTTTAGAATTCAGCAAAGAAAGATCAAAAGATGAATTAAGAAGGGGAAAATATAGTACAAAGGCAAGCTTTCAGGGAACATAAAGACTGACACTAAGAGTTTCTATAGACATGTGAAGAGAAAGAGTTGGTGAAGACAAATATAGGTCCTGTACATTCAGAAGCAGGGGAATGTCGAAATAGGGGACAAAGAAATGGCCAAGCAACTGAATACAACTTTGGTTCTGTCTTCACAAAACACAACACAAATCAGACGCCAGAAATATTGGAGAACGCAAGATTAAATGAGAGGGAACTGAGGGAGGTCAATATTAGCAGAGAAATGGTACTGGGAAAGTTGATGGGATTGAAGACTGAAAAACTCCCAAGGCCTGATAATCTACATCCCAGCGTATTTAAGGAATGGCTCTAGAAATAGTGGATGCATTGGTGGTCATCTTCCAGGATTCTATGGACTCTGGAATAGTCCCTGCAGATTGGAGAATAGCGAATGTCACTCCAATATTCAAAAAGGGAGATAGAGAAAAACAGGGAATTATAGACCAGTCAGCTTAACATGGGTAGTGGGGAAAATTCTCAAATCCATTATCAAGGACTTTATAGCAGAGCATTTAGAAAGCAGTGGCAGCATCAAACAGAGTCAGTATGGATTTATGAAAGGGAAATCTTGCTTGACAAAACTGTTGGAATTCTTTGAAGATGTAACTAGTAGAGTTGTCAAGAGGGGAACCAGTAGCTGTGGTATATTTGGACTTTCAGAAACCATTTGACAAAGTCCCGCACAAGAGATTATCGCACAAGATTAAAGCACATGGAACTGGGGGATGTGTATTGAGATGGACAGAAAACTGGTTGGTAGAGAGGGAACAAAGAGTCAGAATTAATGAGTGTTTTTCAAATTGACAGGCAGGAACCAACAGGATGCCACAGGGATCACTGCCAGAACCCCAGCTATTCACAACACATATTAATGATTTGGATAAGAGAACAAAATGTAACATCTCAAAGTTGGCAGGTGATAGCAACTTGGGTGGGAAAGTGAATTGTGACAAGGATGCAGAGATTGTTTAGAATGATCTGGACATCATATAGGTTTATCTAACTCCCCTTCTTTGGGTAAAAGTGCAACATTTGCAATATCTGTCATCGATTGCATATTTAAAAAGGATTGGGAGGTTGTGGCCAGAGTGTCAGCTATGTTCATTCTTACTCATCTTCAGCTACCAAGAATGTTTCACGTCCAGACCATGTCTGGGCTCTCAGGCAAAAATGTAAAATAAGGCTTCGTTGAGTGCCCAGATGTCTGTTAGAAACACCTGAGCCCCAGAAACACATTCCTTAATTGACAGCTATGGCTCTCTGATCTTTGCTGTCAATTGCATACTGTTTATTTACACAAGATAAAAAGGTTCCAGGTGCTTTCAGTTTCTACTATTAATATTTTTAAAAGAACTGGATGATTGATTCTCTTACTGGCTTGCAGTAAAATTATTTTTTTAAAACAAAATTGAAACTTATGAATGAATGATTGTTTTTTTGAAGCTTTTCTTTATACATCCAATTGTCACTATAGGGTTCATTGGTTCTGTGCAGTATATAGTGAATGAATATGCATGGAAGTACAATAGCTTGACATTAGAGCAAGTGGGGCCATAAGGAATGGGTGGGAGCATACTTTGACATGAGGACATGAAGACATGAAGACCCATCAAAGATGGATAGTGGTGCGCACCTTAGCTTGGAGAGAAAGAGTGGCAATGACAAGGGTGGGGGCGTGATGGACATAGCATTCAAAAGGTCCTCCTCATGCAAACTTTGATTCATAACACTTCTTCAAAAAGGATTTCTGACTCCATAAAAATTGCTGAGGACAAGGGCTTAACTATTCATACAATGGAACCAATCACATCAGGGATTCAGAGTGCAGGCTTACAATCCAACTCAATCCATAACCTTATAAAATATTGTTAAAAATTGGTTACCCCAGGAATGGCATCAGGGATCCTGGAATAGAATCCCAACTGCCATTTTTAAAGCCCCACATCCTTACTCATTCAGGGAGCTCTACCTTTGAATGCCCTTCCTTTTCTTCTTTGTGGGAACGTGTCTAATCTGTATCCAAACTATCTTCTCATTGATGGTTTCCCTTCATTCATTTATTATTTTACTTGTCAATGTTCGATTCCAATCAACTTGGGTCAGATTTATTTTCAACTCATTGAAGTTATCCCTCCAAAAGTTGAATATTTAATTGTTTATTATGCATAAATGATATTATAATTAATGTTCTTCAAATGTTTGCCTATTGATTGTACAACACTTGAACCCAGAAATAGGTCCAGCACTGCGCTCTCCTTATTGGGCTGGCAACATACTGATAGAGAAAGTGCTCTAGTATGCATTTCAAGAATTTCCTTCCTTATTAAGCCATTATTTTTCTTCTCTATTTAAAGATCATTGAAGTTTCTCAATATCACTAACTTTGGACTCTTAATAGTGTTGATGAACAGAGGGATCTTGATGTATGTGTGCATAGTTCCCTGAAAGTTGGCAATCAAGTCGATAAGGTCGTTAAGAAGGCATACGGAATCTTAGCTTTTATTGGTAGGGGGATTGAATTTCAGAGCCGCAACGTCATGTTGCAACTGTACAAAACTCTAGTGCGGCCGCACTTGGAGTATTGTGTACAGTTCTGGTCCCCGCATTATAAGAAAGATGTGGAGGCATTGGAGAGGGCACAGAGGAGGTTTACCAGGATGTTGCCTGGTATGGAAGGCAGGACTTATGAAGACAGGCTGAGGGATTTGAGGTTGTTTTTGTTAGAAAGAAGGCGGCTAAGAGGAGACCTTATTGAAACATATAAATGATTAGAGGTTTAGATAGGGTGGATAGTGATAGCCTTTTCCCTAGGATGGAGAAAGCTAGCACGAGGGGACATAGCTTTAAATTAAGGGGTGGTGGTTTTAGGACAGATGTCAGAGGTAGGTTCTTTACCCAGAGGGTTGTAAGGGTATGGAATGCCTTGCCTGCGTCAGTTGTAGATGCACCAAGTTTGGTGGCGTTTAAGAGGTTAGTAGATAAGTTTATGGATGAAAGGGGAATGGTTTAGGTTAGAGGGTCACTGCTTGTTCCTAATTGGTCGGCGCAACATCGAAGGCCGAAGGCCCTGTTCTGCACTGTAATGTTCTATGTTCAGATCTTGTATATTCCTGAAATCTACTTAGGTACATCCTCCATTATATCCTTCCCATTATTTGATGGTGTGTTGTCTATGAATCTCACAGTTTATTAGTGTTTCTATTGACCCTTAATTCAAACAGATTTTTTATTCGAGCCCACCAGGGCATCATTTTTTCCCAGTGTTGTAACAACACTGTTGATCAATATTACCAAACCCTCCTTATTTCCTTTCTCAACTTTCCTGAATATACTTAAAAAGTATTATGTTCCCAACCCTATCCTTATTTGTGCCAGATAAAGCATTATAAATATTGGATAATGGTAGACTTTATTCAAAAAAAATACTCAGTAAATAAGAAACAGTATTAAATCTTGACTCTGGAGTATGTATATATCTCAACTAATAAACCAGTTGATTTTTTTAAAAAATCCTGTTGTTCAATTCAAAGCTTTTATCAAGAACATAAGAAATATGGGACAGGATCTCAAGCCTGCATTCTCTGTGAGTGAATCACTGGCGGAGGCTCAAAACCCATAAAAACCAGAAATTGAAAATCACGATAAGATCATATTCGACATGGTGCGGCACAGTGGCAAGCACTGCTGCTTCACAGCACCAGAGCCCTGTGTTCACTTCTGGTCTTGGTCACTGTCAGTGTGGAGTTTGCACATTCTCCCTGTGTCTATATGGGTGACACAGGCAGAATATGCAAACTGGATGCTCCAGTCTGCTCCCACAGTCAAAAGATGTGCAAGTTAAATTGCACATTAGCTGGGTAAATATGTGGGGTTATGGGAATAGGGCCCGGGTAGAATTGTTATCAGTTCAGATGGGCTAAATGGCCTCCTTCTGCATTGTAGGGATTCTATGACTCTAAAATTCAAAAAATCTCTGATTTTCCCTGCCTCTCAATGGTGATGGAATCAGGTTCACAACCACCATGGGCTTGAATCTGATTTTAATACACTTCCATAAACTTAAATATAATTGTACTGCCCCCTCACTAAATTTTCACATCGACGTGATTCTCAACCAGTTCACCAAATGTATGGGGACGGGGTCAGTAGTGCATGGGGATATCAGGGTTAATGGGGCAGTGGAGAAAATGGGGTCATTGGGGGTGCCACAGATGATCAGTGGGGGAGGGAATGGAGATATTGGCAATAATTAAGCAGGGGCAGGGAGGAGGGTAAGGGAAGGCATCATATACCGCTATGGTGAGGGATGGGAAATTCATTCTTTGTGATCAGGGCACCTTTTTTAAAGCTTTCAGAAAAGCAGATGAACAGGTGGAGAAGTTGTTGTGGGAGACATAGGCAGGGCTAAGGATGGTTGGGGGTCTCCTGGGGATGGTTGAGGTCTCACTGTTATGGCCTCCAGCGCTTTGTTCTCCTTTGGGAGGAGGCACTGGAACAATCCATGTGATAGCGGTGCAGCCGGAGTGAGCTCAAGAGGCCTTTATGTTATCTGGCACTGCCAGTCCTGAAGATCCAACAGCACCTGCAGCATGGTGTGCGAGTTCTCAACAATAGCACCTCTGCAATTGCCTGCTGTGTTGTGGACTGCATGGGTTTCTTTCAGGTGCTCTGGTTTCCTCCC
Source organism: Sphyrna mokarran (assembly GCA_024679065.1). NCBI lineage: Eukaryota > Metazoa > Chordata > Chondrichthyes > Carcharhiniformes > Carcharhinidae > Sphyrna > Sphyrna mokarran. The sequence goes on along the minus strand of JAGIQG010000002.1, from coordinate 57,915,865 downwards.
ACAGTCCAAAGATGTGCAAGATAGGTGGATTGGCCATAGGCAATTTGTGGGGTTACAGCAGGGGGGGGGGTGCTGTGTAAAACACTTTGTTAGGGAATTGGTGCAGATTCAAATGGGCCAAATGGTCTCATCTGTACTGTAGGGATGCTATGTTTCTATGGTTATTCTTTTCTACCGTTCTGATCCAAAAATGCTGTCCCATCAGTTTGTTGGACCTTCTGCATTCCAATAAGATCCCTCATGTTTCCCTGACCCCATGTTGTTCATTAGATGCTTCCTTACTAAATACAGGTATCTAACCTCTCTCTTTTTTACAGCTTTGCTTGTTCTTCTTTGTTTTAACTCATTATTCTTTAGAACTGTCCTCCCACTTTTACTACATAAGCTGAAAATGCGCCATCCAATATGTTGTTACTCTGCTCTTCATCCTTGAGTTAAAAGTCAGACTAATTACATTATCTCCTATTCTAATTTCTTTTATTCAAGGCATTAAAACAGCGTAGCTGATTTTTATGGTTTAGGATTTCTACCCCACATTTATGGAGAAGCAATTTCTTCAAGAACTTCAGGCTTCCTCAGCACTGAAGCCTCCACTCTGATACACATTTTTTTGTTACAGTGGAATGCAACAGAAACCACATGGGATAGCCACCATATTCTTTCAATAGAGAGTAAATATTTATACTGAGAGATCATTATTCTCAAGCTAAACTGCAATTAAATCTGACTATTATGTTAAGATAATCAAGCAGAAGCAGAAAAAAAGAACAGCTAATGATTAGGAATAAAATATCCATTACCTTTCAACATGCAAGTTCGGAGCAGGAGTACATTACTCAGCCCTTGAGCCTGCACCATTCAATAAGATCATGGCAGACCTAATTTTAATCTCAACTTCACATTCCCATTTACATTTCACCCCCTTGTTTATGAAGAATCTATATACATGTGTCTCAAAACCAAAGACTCTGCTTCAACTGACTTTTAAGAAAGGAAATTCTAAAGACTTGCTACCCTCCGACAGAAAGGATTTCTTCTCATGCCAAGCCTGTCCGTTACATCCTCACAAGGCAATCCACCCATTCCTGGTATTAGTTTAGGAAACCTTCTCCAAACTGCCGCTAATTTACATTCTCTTTAAATAAGAACAATACTGTACACAATGCTCCGTTTGTGATCTTATCCATGTCCAGTACAACTGAATTATAACCTCCCTACTTTTATAGAACCATAGAATTATAGAATCCCTAATGCACAAGAGATCATTCAGCTCATTGAGTCCGCACTGACAACAATCCCATCCAGGTCCTATCCCTGTAACCTCACATATTTACCTCACTAATCCCTATGTAGTCTGGGACATGAAGTGGCAATTTAGCATGGCCAATAAACCCTAACCCTGCATATCTTAGGACTGAGAGAGGAAACCAGAGCACCTGGAGGAAACCCATGCAGACATGGGGAGAATATGCAACTCCACATAGACAGCAATCCAAGATAGGAATCGAAAAAGGTTTCTGGAGCTGTAAAGCAATAATGCTAACCGCTGTGCCACCGTGCCATATTCAATTCCCATTTGCAAAAAGATATTCCAATAATCTTTCCTAATTGCTTGCAGTATCTGCATACTAGCCTTTTGTGATTGATGCACATTGACACTCAGATCTCTTTGAATCACAGAGCTCCACAATCTCTCACCATTTAGATCATGTCTTTTATTTATTCTTCCTGACAAAATGGACAATTTCACATTTTCCCACATTATATTCTATTGCCAGATCTTTGTCTACTCACATAACCTATGTCTCTATGTAGCCTCCTTATGTCCTCTTCACAAATTATTTTCCTATCAATCTCTGTTTCATAAGCAAATTTAGCAACTATACCTTTGATTCCTTCATCCATATCATTTATATAAATTGTAAAAGGTTGACAGCCTAATACTGATCACTGGCACACCACTCATTTTACTCTGCCAATCAAAAAAATTCATTCATGGCTATCCTTTGTTTCCTGTTAGACAGCTAATCTTGTATTGACGACAATTTGTTAAGCCCAACGCTATTATTTTCCATATTGATTGATGATGTGGCATCTTATCAAATATCTTCTAGAAATCTAAGTACAGTACATTCACAGATTTCTGTTTATCCACACCACATACAAATCCTTCAAACAACCATAAAAAATGGTTCAATATGATTTCCTTTTCACAAAGCCATGTTGACCCTGCTTGATTGCCTTGAATTTTTCTAAGTACCCTGCCACAGTAACTTAAATAAAATTTTCCAACATTTTCCCTTTGACAGATGTTAAGGTAATAGATCTATTGTTTCCTGCATTCTATCTCCCTCTTTTTGTGAATAAAGAAGTCATATCTGTTATTTTCCAATCTAATGGAACTTTCCCCAAAAGTGAGAAAGCTTGGAAAAAAGCCAATGCTATCCTACAGTCATAGAACTTGTCTGTGTCTTTTAAACAATCAAATCTGTTTCCTCTTTTTTCTCTACATTGTAGCAAAAGGCCATCCAGCCCATTGAGTCTGCACTGACTTTCTGAAAGAGAATACCACCCAGGTCCCTCTCATACTACCACCCCTCCGTATCCTTGTGAACCCATTTGTTTACCATGGCTAATCCATCTAAACACCAAGTTTTAGAACAGTAAGGGACAATGCATCATGGCCAATCCACTTAACCTGCACATCTTCGGACTGTGGGAGAAAACCAGAGTACCTGGAGGAAATCCATGCAGACATAGGGACAATGTGCAAACTCCGCACAGATACCCAAGGCCAGAAATGAACCTGGGTCTCTGGTATTGTAAGGCAGCACTGCTGACTGCTGTTTCAGCATGCAAATTTAGTAAGAGATGCCTACCTCCAATTCAACTCCAGCTGTTTCAAATACATGTTTATGGTTTAAATTTGTGATCATAGGTAAAACAATGACACAGATTTCCCCAAAGATGATATATCTTGGGGCTGGACTTTACATTTCATTACAGGATGAGAGAGGCAGAATGGAAAAATAAGTGGTCTGCTCACTCCCATCCCTACTGCCTCTGTTGATTCACTCAAGTGTTGATTGCTCAATTAGTGGCCATCTGTTGGGATACAGGCCAATTGTAGGTGTAACGGGTGGCTCTGTGCCTAAATGGTACTAAGGCAGGCCCAACATGTGGCAGAGGGGTACTGCCACTAGTAGAGAATTAATTGTTGCTAAAATTGTAAATGTTTTCTTGTTTGGCAGATGTTTAGACATTGTTTGGGGATTGTCTTATATCCAAAACTATGCTGCTCAATGTATAGTCCTTCTAATCAGAACTACTTCTGATTTACAGCAAATATTTACACATTTGGACTTTCACAAAACAAGAATTTGTGCTCTCTTCAAATCTCACCTACTACTCAGTCATGTGATCTGACATCAGTATTATATCAGCATCATGCGTGCTTCTGATGCTAAACCTTTACATCTCTCCTCAACAGTTTAACTCTATCAATATTAATATGATTCATCTCCCAAAGTCTCATATCTCACAGGGTTAATCTCTGAGGTACTATGATCAATTTCTTTAATCCTTTCTTGGTCTCCGTTTGAAGCTGAAATTGTTCAATACTTCCGCTCTATCAGCGTGAGTATTCTCCTCTTAGGTGACTGCGCTGCCAATAATAGGCCTTTCTTCTTCTTCAACGTCTGAGTACTAAGCCCAAGTTTCCATTGGCTTTCTCTTCAAGGATATTAAGACACTTCAATTTCTCATGATACTCATGTATACTTACGAATCCTGACCTGTACAATTTTGACTATGGAGGCTTTTCAATAATTTTACCTTCTCTTAGTTGGTCTCCGAGCCAACTCTCTTTTTATATTCATTCATGGGGTGTGGCGTGTCACTGGCTGTGCCATCCCTAATTCCCTTTAACTGAATGGTTTGCAAGGCCATTTCATAGGATACTTAAGAGTTAGCCATACTGCCTTGGGCCTGGAGTCACATGCTGGCCGGCTTTCCTTTCCTAAAAGAATATTAGTGAACTAGATAGATTTTTACTACAATCGTTTCATCGTCATCATTAGATTTTGAAGTCCAGATTTTTAATCAACTCAAATGTGATCATCTGCCATGATGGGTTCAACCCCAATTCCCCAGAGCATCATCCCGAGTCTCTAGATTACAGGTCCAATGAGAATACCATTATACCATCACCTCCCCTATCTGCAGCACTGGTACTTCACATGCCGTATGCCCATGATTCAAGTCCCGAGCCTGTTTACTTCTCTTTTCTTCCTTGTGCTGTTTTTACCCCCTTCATGGTGACGTTGGGTTTGAATTTTTGTGTCAGTGATAAAAAGTGTTCTCAATCTCCTACCCATTTGCAACTCTGGCGGTGAGAATGAATTTTGCAGCAGTGAGGATTGGTAACTCAGGTTAACTAGGTTAAGGTCTTTGTCTCCCTTTAATAACATCCTAATGATCTGTACCCCTGTCTCAGCCTTTCCAGTTGCTTGAGGATAGCGAGGTGAACTGGTTACATGAAAGAAGCCACATTAATTTTGCGACATTTTAAAATTGTGCTTTGAGAGCCGCAGCTCATTGAAAGAAACTACAACGTGCAGAATGCCATTCATTGAATAAATTCTCTAAAGATTGAATGCTGCTTTTACCATGATATGATGCAGTTGGTTTACTTCAACCCACCATGAACAATAATCAATAACAATAAGGAAGGTTTTCCTCGTAAAGTCAAGTAAGTGCATTCCCAAGAATTTCAGTGGTGTTGATGGAAAAGAAGAAAGTAATGGTGCATCTTTTTGTTCCTGACTTTTATGACACAAAAATACAGAAATAATTTCTCCTGTAGAGCAAGTAATGCCTGCCACCTGACTGATGTGCACTCGCACAACAGTTTGTCATAAGTGTTCTTGGAAAAATCTTTGAAGAATATCATACTAAAGGGTTCTTGAATGGTCTTGCTGGATTTTCTCAATGACACTCGTCCTTCTCTGCGAATGAACATGTGATTCTGTTTTCTATCTTATGGTCAGCACTGCTTTTACAACACTAAATCCTTCCTTGTCTATAACAGATTATGATCATGCTTCATCCAAAACTCCTATAATGATCCTGTGGAAAAACAGCTCATCTTCTTTAAAATTCCAAAGTAATAACTTCCTGCCAACCGAGAGATCCTCGATAGACAAACATGACCTGTTTTCTTCTGTTAAATTTAGTCCTCTCAAGTATTGAGTTGTGACGGACAGTGAAATAAGAGTTGCAAGCTTGCATGACTTTTTCATAAGAAGCTGGAGTCCCATTAACCTCCTGTGCTTCCTTGTTTCCAACTCAATTCTCTCCCACACTGGCTTTGGTTATTCACAAAGACCCTGACTTTTCAACCTTTCACCTCACCTGAGGTATGATGATCCTCAGGTTAAATCACCACCAGTCAACTCTCCTCCAAAGGAGACAGCATCCTATGGTCATCTGGGACACTGGGTGACTTACTTGCATTTCTGTTGTCTTTTCAATCCATCCTCTTGGTTTTCAGAATTGATACATTTACATTCCTGGATCACTTTGTACATCCACCATAAGAATCCTTTAATCCAAAATATGTTGTTATTTCATATTTTTCTACATTAAGTGGAATCCACAATTTGTCACTTTCTGGATTCTTCTTTAATTTGTCATCACCCCAAATTTGTTATCAACAAATTTAATATCATCTCTCTTGTGGTGATGTCCAAATTGCACTTCGATTTTTTTTTTAGTGCTTTCAAGATTGCTTTTGGACAAATTATTTACTCCAATATAGATAACTACCTCAGGCATTTTTCAGTTCCTCTCAATAAATACTCGATCACCACTTTAGCAAACGCAGCTTAGCTCCAGTAACCACAAATTCCACTCATTATTTACACAATTTACCTTATAAATGACTGCCTTTGCTGCTTGTGGAGTGATCACTCGTAGATGTTTTTAGCTGATGCTAGAGCTACCTTTCATGTTATTCAACATAACATATTTTCACAAAACTAAAACAGTGGCCTGGATTCTCAACCAAGATGAGGAAAAATTCAGGCTAAAGTAGAAGTCGTGGAGGAAACCCCGAAATCCCAAAAGTAATGAAGAGGATGCCAGCAACAGAAGCAAGGTCTGCCTCAGGGTTCTGACATTGTGTCCAATATTTTAAAAAAATGAACCATGAAACATCCCTCCAGCCTCATTCACCCCTGCCCACTGATTCCTCATGTCACAGCTGAGTCAACTTATGCTACCTTACACCCTGCACCCACTCCACATCAATCTATGCTCCTTCATTGTTCATCATACCTACAATAACAACCAATACCCTGGTCTCGCTTCTCCCACCCTGCATAGCTTCTCATAACTGCCATGCCAATCCATGCTTCTATATGCCAACTCACCCATTATTCACCATGGGCAGACCTCAGGACCAAAGCAGAGTTATGACAAAATACTATGAAATAAACTTTCAAATCTTTATTGCAGACTGCTCTATATTGAAAAAATGCACGCACATTCAGAAAAAGAAACATTTACTACAATTACATTTCTTTAATTACATAAAGCCTCATAAGAACAAACATTTCATTCTTATAGCAATAAGCATTGGAATTCATAGAACCACTTCAACGTGTCGATAACCACCTGGAGCTGTCATCCAAAATGTGAAATGACATGCATCTTACTGTTAGGATGTATCGTTGTGATATCAGTCATGCAGTTGGAAGCCCTCAGGCTTATGCTAATGGACAGAGTGAAATAGCAGGCAATTATTTTGTTTAAGCAGTCTGGACATTTTTCTCAAATAATTAATGGCAGGACTTTTAAATGCCTTGACAGCTCCTGCAGATGATTCTTTTTCAGGTTTTCTTAACAGTTTGGACAGTTGTTTTTAATAGGTCTGTTGATAGTTCCAATAAGCCTGGCAGTTAATGAACTCATATACCTTTTGCACACCTTCAAGCCTACTTTTAACAATTCCAAAGGATTCCAAGCCTCTCTCAAACATTACTGACCTCCCCTAAGAGTGTCGTTGGACCATATGTAAAGGAATATTTTAACTGCCCAAAAGGGTACCCTGACAATCTAAATAAATGTGGAAAGGTCACACTCTTACCAAGTCTACATTGTACATTTTGGATTTCGTACAAAACCTGAGTGGAGGCAACTGATAATTTAAATGGCAGATGCCTCCATGAAATGCACATGTACGAAATGCATAACCTCCCTACTTTTGTAATTATTTTCCCCTCACAAAAAACAATAACACTTTATTTGCTTTCCTAATTCTTTATTTACTGTACCTGCATACCTGCCATTTGTGATTCATGTACTAAGATACAGATTGATATCCTCCTCAGAATGCTCCAATTTCTCATCATTTTAAGCTTTTTAAGTTCTTCCTTCCAAAATAGACAACTTCACAATTACACTACCCTTGCCAGATTCTCACCTATTCACTTAAACAATCTATATCCCTTTGTCAATGACGTCCTTACGCCCTCTTCACAGCTTACTTTCCAACTGATCTTTGTCAATTGAGGAACCATATGTCATTTACTCACTGTATAAAATTCTGTGCTTCAGTTACATCCATCCTTATCTCACTCTACTGTTTCTGTACCTCCATCAAATTAACTTCACAATGTAAACATTCACTTTTGAATCCTTACACAGCATCTTACTTCTTCAGTTTCTTCATCCAAGCCATTTATATAATTGTAAAAGGTTAAGCCTCAGCACTTATCCCTGTTGCACAGTACTCATAACATACTGCTAACCATAAAAGACCCATTTATACCAATCTGTTATCTGTTAGTTCGCCATTCTTCAATCCATATCAATATTACCCCCTAAATCATGAGCTTTTATTTCAACAATATCCTTTGATGTAGCACATTATCAGATGCCTTCTGGAAATCTAAGTACGATTCATCCACCAATTCTCCTTTACCCACAATATACGTGACTCCTTCAAAGGTCTCCAATAAATTAGTTAAACCTGACTTCCCTTTTGATTTCCCTTTGCTGACTGCCTTGAATTTTTCCCAAGTGTCCTGCTATGATATCTTTAATAACAGCTTCTAACATTTATCCTATAGTAGATGTTAGGCTAACTGGCCTGTAGTTTCCTGCCTTCTGTCTCCTTCCCTTTTTAAGCAAAGGAGTTATATTTGCTATCTTCCAATCTATTGAAACATTCCCCAAATTGCAGGAATTTTGAAAAGTTAAAATGATGCATCAAGAATCTCATTAGTCACTTCTTTCAAGACCTTATGGTGAAGCCCATCTGAAACTGGGGATTTGTTGGCCCTTAGATCCAACAATTATCTCAATGCCACTTTCCTGGTGATTGTAATTTTCTGAGTTCTTCCCTTCCTTCCATTTCCTAATTTACTGCTAATTCTGGGATGTTCCTTGTGTCCTTTATAGTGAAGTTTAATACAAAGTACCTGTTTAATTCATCTGACATAGTCCTGTTTTCCCATTATCAATTCTTCAGACACATTTATAGGAACAATGCTTACTTTACTAACTTGTTTCTTATTTAAATATCTACAGAAACTCTTATTACTAATCTTTAGATTACAAGCTAGCTTTCTCTCATACTCTTTGTTTTTCCCTCCTTATTAATCTTTCAGTCATTCTTTGATACTCTTTATATTCTTCCCAATCTTCTGCCACTCATCATGAAATACCTGCACAAAATTCTGCGCTTCAATTATACCCATCAAGCCTGCACTGACAAACATCTCATCCTGGCCCTATCCTCATAATAGCACTGCCACTAAGGGTCAATAGGGTCAATTCACTTAACTTGCACATATTTGCATTGTGGGAAGAAACTAGAGCACCCGAAGGAAACCCAAGCAGACACAGAGGGAATGTGAATATTCCAAACAGACAGTGATCCAAGGCCGGAATTGAGCCTGGGCCCCTGGTGTTGTGTGGCAGCAATACGAACCACTGAGCCACCTTACCACCCTCATCTGCACAAAATTTTGTGCTTCAATTATATCCAAAAAATAGTCTCATTCCACTTTTTCTGCACCTGCAGCAAATTAACTTCATAAAACAAATGTTCACTTCTGAATCCTTCTGCAGTCTCTCGCTTTTCTACCTGATGAGCAGTTTTATGTACCCACACACAATCTTCTCAGACATTAGGCAACTCCTGCTCACCTGAGAGTTCACTCTCTAGATCCAATTGCCTTGTCACCCCTTTAAAAAGTCTCTCAAAACTTTAATCTTTATATGCTTCTTTCACCTCCCTCTCCAATTCTCTCCATTTTCCTCTCTGTCTCTTTCATGTCTGGCATGTTCTTCTCTGACATATTTACATAAAGCACTTTGAGACCCTTCCTGCACAAGGAGCTCTTCAAACAGTCATTCTCGCTTTCTTTATCATTATTATTGCAATTCATGTCAAATAACCTGAAATATTCTTAAACTAAAAGAAGCAACTAATTAATTTTTGCTTCAGAGAAGCTTTTGACTACCATGGCTCAATTTCCATTCCTTTTAGTCCTTTGTTTTATCCTGTTCTTGTTCTCCATTCTGCAAAGCAGTTTGGGATATTTTCCACATTAAATACACTATCTAAAAGAAAGTTGCTGCTCGTTCCTAACTGTGTTAAAATGGTTCATTATAATATTGAGATCTGACAATATAAATAATCATATTTGTATCAAATGCCAGTGAGGATTATTTGAAAAGCTCTTACCTCCTCTCTTGTTTAGTTTAGCATAGCCAGGTACGTAGCTGCCTGACATCACAGATGAACTAGTAAAGGAAGAGTGGGGAAGTGCCGCAGTCAGTGGCTCATCACATTTCTCTGAAAGAAAATCAAGAAAATTATTTGTTTGGCGTCATTTTTACAAAGATGAAGGTATCTTGAGAAAATCTAATTTCATCCCAGATTTTCAAAATTATGTAAATAATTGTCATTCATTCTGATCTGTGCCTCTAACTGTTCACATGTTGCACAACACAACACATGTCACAAAAATGACAAAGTGCTTTAAAAAGACAACTGCTCAACTACATGGCAATATGGTCCAAATAGTCAGCGATAGAAGATCACAGATGGTGAGTAGGCAGCTCATTATATAGAGCATTAATAACAAGACCCAGTGATCAACCGAGCCATAAATCAATAAGTCATGATCTCATTGAATGACGGAAGGACTCAATGGACAAAGTGGCCTATTCCTGTTCCTAATCTGTATCTTTATATGTAGAAAGATGCTTAAAGCTTCTTCTCTAATTCAAAGTGGGAATAAACATTTCTCATTACTAATAAAAAGCATTTTAGATACAGTAAAATGAATTAATTTTCAATTTGGGCTAAATGAGATTTGTTTCATGCATGTTAAATTTTTTTTTTAAAGTACAGATTTATGAGAGGAGACAAGGACTATAATAATTTGGAACACTGTCTTTCAGCCAATACTGATATAACTGAATGTCTCCTTTGTCTCTAATGGATAAAGGAGTCCATTGGGATTGAGCACTAGGATTCTTACAGTTACATACGCTGTAAGATTAGCCTCATCAGCAATCATGTAAATAGGGGCTGAACCATATGCTTAGCATCCAAGCTTAATGCTGAAATAAAGCACATCAAAAGACATCCTGTGGAATAACAACTGAATCATTTTGTGCTATATACTATGAAAAATCATGAATGGGTCTAAAGCCATCACTTTTGACCTTGAAAATCACCTAATCTATTTCAGATTAACCTGGAAGGCCATGATATCTCAACACATTAGAGCAACAAGTAAAGGTAGCTATTTCACGCTGCTGTTGGGATCCTCCAGGCCTCCAGCAATCAGTAGCAAGATGGGTGACATTTGTCACTTACAGGATGTTGCCATCAAGCGAGAAAGACATCTTGCCTATCAGAGAAATAAATAATGTGGTGTATGGAATTCAGTCCCAGTGTGATGCTAAGTATATCAGCCACACATCTCAAAGACTGGCATATTATATCAAACAGCATGTCCAAACTACTATTCACAAAGGGGAAGGTACAGACTACTGAACGAGCTCATGCTTGCAAAACTCAAAACACAGTGCGCTATATTAGATCTGAGTCCACAATTGGACAACATTTGTCTGAAAATCAATGAGTATGATATAATCAATAATGAGTATGCTCAAAATTACATTAATAACCAGTTCAAGATTGTCAAGTCAGGCCTGCTATATGATCATTTGCAAGTATTGGAAACTATGTATATTATACACGTGGCTCTGTGCTTTGAAGACAGAAACAACAAGTATACACATTGCGCCTGTTTCAGCTAAACAGAATATGTAATAGCCATTCGCTGATTTATTCTTCAGAGAAATATCTTGACTCAGCATTGCTACCAGAGACCACCTGCCAACAATTTAACACTCTTTACTCATACAGTTTGCGGGAGTTTGCGCATTCTCCCCGTGGTTGCATGGGTTTTCTCCGGGCGCTCCGGTTTCCTCCCACAACCCAAAAATTCGCTCTTCGGCTGATTGGGAAACAAATTGTCCCTATAGTGAGAGTCTTCCATATTAGGAATAACCTAAATCTATAATAGGATAATGGAATTGCTACTATATAGTTATGACGGCGGTGCGGGCTCGTTGGGCCGAAGGGCCTGTTTCCCGTGCTGTGTTGCTCTTAAAAAAAAAGTATAATGGTGTTGTTTCCCCTGACATTGCTACTATTATAATATAAAGGCAAAATACTGTGGATGCTGGAATCTGAAACAAAAACAGAAATTGCTGGAAAATCTCAGCAGATCTGACAGCACCCATGGGGAGAGAATAGACCTACCGTTTTGGGTCTGGGTGACCCATTGTCAGAGCTAAGGGCAAAGAAAATCAGATAAGATTTATACTATAAGGGGTAGATTGAGTTCTAATTGGACAAATGGAATACAAATTATGATAAAGAAGGTTGAGAAATGTGCTAAAAATGTCCATTAAGTGATCAAAATATGTGAATGGCAAAACAAAGATATCGATTGTTAAAAGACTACCTGAGTAATGAAAAGGGAATTGTGGGGCGGGGGATGGGGTGTAGACAGATGGAGACAAGATGGAGAGCAAGAATGGAGAAGTGAAAAAATGGAAGTGAGAATGAAGAATGATAAAATGGATCATTGAGATACAAAGAATAAATGAAATAAAATAAATGGGATGAAGGTGGAGGGAAAATTTCACAGAAACATAGAAACCAGAAAGAGGAGTAGGCCATTTGGCCCTTCGAGCCCGTTTTACCATTCATCTTGATCATGGCTGATCATCGAATTCAACATCCTGATCCCCCTTCCTCCCATATCCCTTGATACCTTTAGCCCCAAGAATTATGTCCAATTTCTTCTTGAAATCAGACAACATTTTGGCTCAACCACATTTTTGGTAGTGAATTCTACACATACACCATGGTCTGAATGAAGAAATTTCTCCTCATCTCAGTTCTAAAAGGTTTACTCCTTATCTCAAAATATGATCTCTCGTTCTGGATTGCCCCCCCATTGAGAACATTCTTTCTGAAATTATCCTGTTTAATCCTGTTAGAAACCTCTCACTCTTCTAAACTTCAGTGAATATAATCCTAAGTGACATATTCTCTCTCCATATGGCATCCCAGGAATCAGACAGGGAAATCTTTGCTGTACTCCCTCTATAGCAACAACATCCTTCCTCAGATAAGGACACCAAAACTGCAGCAAAGTACTCCAGGTGTGGCCTCACGAACATCCTATACAATTGCAGCAAAACATCTCTATCCCTATACTCAAATCCACACAATATGAAGGCCAATATACCACTTGCCTTCTTTACTTTGTGCTGTAACTGCGTGTTTACTTTCAGTGACCGACGCACAAGAATACCAAGTATCCATCCTTCTCAATTTACATCCATTCAGGTAATAAGCTATCTTCTTACTATTGCTACCAAAGTGGATAATCTCACATTTATTCACATTATACTGCACCTGACATGCATACAGCCATACACTCAGCCTGTCCAAATTACACTGAAGTAAATCTACATCCTCCTCACAGTTCACCCTCCCTCCCAACTTTATATCTTTTGCAAATTTGGAGATAATACATTCAGTTCCCTCTTCCAAATTATTAATGTATATTGTGAACAGTTGGGGTCCTAGTGCAGATCCCTGCAAAACCCAAGTAGTCACTGATTGCCAAAAGACCCACTTATGCCAACTTTTGCTTCCTTTCCGCTCATCAGCTTTTAATCCATCTCAAAACATTATCTGCAATCCTGTGTGCTTTAACTTTACATAATAGTCTGTTGGAAGTCTAAATAAACCACATCAACTGGTTCTCCTGCATCAACTCTACTAGTTACATCTTCAAAAAACTCCACTAGATTCATCAAGCATGATTTCCCTTTTGTGTATGCATGTCTGATTGTATTACTTCTTTCCAAATGCCAAATTATGAAATCCTTGATGATAGACTCTAGCAACTTCCCTAGTACCAAAATTAGGCTCACTGGTCTACAGTTTCTTGTTTTCTCTCTACCACCAGTTTTCAATAGTGTCTATTGCTATTTTTGTGACTGTCCTGCTGAGTGCAAAATTAAAAGTTGAGAGAAGCTTTTTTCAGCAATACTCAAGTTCTGTACTGTCAAACAACTATTTGTAATCATTCTACATCGTTCCAGGTATGCTTGATACTGACATTGGCAAAACAAATTAACAAATGCTCAATTTCCATGCACCATCTTGTTTAGTTAACTGACAAAATGAAAATAAAAGTAAATTTTCCAAAGCAGTGCTTATGATTAGAAAGATAATAGGTTAGTTTATAATGACAAGAACATTAGAGCTTACATGCATTATTTTGTTGCGGTAGAGCCATGTTAAGACAGCTCGCTATCTGTGAACAATCTAAGAGCAATTATGGGTTTTGTCCATGCAGAATATTTGCGGATTGATGGGCACCTTGAATTTGTACATGCTGAGACCCCAGTATTTAGGGAATTGTAGGCACAGATGAATAAGAAACCTTCCATTGATTGGCATAATATTTTTACTGATGATATCAACTAAGATCAAAGGTGAACACCTCTCCACAATGTATTTTAAACATAATCTATTGGGAGCATTCTTTAGTATGTTAGTATACATTTTGCAACACCAACACAAAAATCCTTTATGAACCTTTGAAATGAGAACAACAATGCTGTATATCAAATTTTGCGTAATTTCACATTACGTAATTTGAATGTTGAAATGGAAAGGAATATATTCCTTCATTGAGGAATTAAGGTGAACTAAAAAGCTTCTTTCAAAAGTTAACTGTTGTCCAATATTGTATTCAGATATTAAATGAATGTGGCATTATTGGTAACTAGGAATTGTTAAAAGGAGAAAGATGTCATTCTACTTAAGTTCTTCTAGTACAAGAATTTGCAGAAAATCTGCTAGTATCTATTACTTGATAAACAAGGGTGAATGCTCCAAATCTCAAAAGAACACCAATGTGAACAGGGAGGTACCAATCTAACAAGAATGCTCCATTTTTCTCAAAAGTTTGAAGACAAAGAAAGATAACCTACAGAACTCTCTCATGAACAATGTAAAACATTATAAATATGCAAAATCAGTCCACAAATCTAGAGAATTAAGGAGCTGCACCATTAGTTGCAAATTTCCAGAAATTGCCTGTTGATTTATGCATCTCCACTGTTTGCCTCACAAAATGGCATCTTGCCCTTAGCCTCCCAGTTGTTTCTAAGAACTTGCACATTAAGTGGCCTTAAATTTTTACAAAAAGCTGGATTGCAATTTAACATATTGATATCTTATTAACAACATGACAGTCATGAACATAGTTAAAATTAACGCCAGTGGCTCAGAAAATAAATAATTAAAACTGTTCATCCAAAAGGAAAAAAAAGTTTGCATAAGTTTTTATTTTCCCCGATTTGCTAGCGTTTTATTTTGAAGTATACAGGACCAGTTCAGAATGGTGTTCCAATTTTGCCATTTTACTATTTTTTCATTTGTTGTATGAAGTAAATTGTTATTGACAATTTTGAAATGTCACATTATACATGTTCACATTTGGTTTCTTTCTATATTTTGAAAAACTCTATCTTAATCAAATCTTTACCTCCTTCTCTTTGAGTGGAATCTTATCAGGTACCCAAAGGCAGTTCTGGAAGCTGGATCGTAGTTTTTGCATCAGGTCATAAATGCGGTGTATCCTTTCATCTTAGTGATATTTCTGGAGATGGGATCAGCTCAACAATGGCAGCTCAACAAAATTATAACTTCTTGATGGTGGAAGTGGCTCCAGCTGAGGCTAAATCCCCACAGGTGCCTGGAGCTGGCTGCCTAGCCAGCAGACAGCAGGCCAACCAGGCGAGCAAGATGTGTTTCAAGTCACTCCAGGATTTGGTCCAGAAGTTTTGCAAGGCTGGGTCCTCTAATGTTTAATTTAAATGTAATGTTTTTGGAGATTGAGCGAAGTGTTTACTTCATTCCCAAATAACATTGAGGATTGCTTCTAAAATCTAACATGACAATAAAGGGCTGACTATTTGAAGGCAACAGCTGGTAGGGACAGTTAGCACAGATGGTATGAAAATCTAAATTTTAGGAAGGCTCAATAATTCAATGGAATGTCATAAAACCTTGAGTGAAGTGTTTTAATTCTACATGATTCACTTTGAAATCGATTTAGGTAACGTGACAAAACCAATACTTAAAACAGCTCCACAAAACCTTTGTTGTATGTAATAAGCCATATTTATGATATATTAAAGTTATTGTTAAAGCTCATAAATTGACATGCAGCAAGTACAATATATAGTCTGGAATAATAAAATCAGACTTTATTGTGTTTTCTTATGAGTTTTGTTCAAATCAATATAATATGCACATCTTCATATAGGATAATAGCAGCCCAGCAGACTGACATAAATGTGCAAAAAAAACATTGATTAAACAGTGGAATTAAACATAAGCTAATCTAAGTATGTAATTAAGCACTCAAAAATGTAAGAGAGACCGTTTAAACTTTTTAAAAGCGCTTTACTCATTGAAATAGGCTTTGTTGTTTTTAATAGCAAGAAATTATTCGCATATTCTACAATGCGAACATAAATCTCAGTGTTAATGCAGCGGAATAACATAAGCTGGGATGCCCATCAAGGACTTCTGAAAACATTTAAAATCATAAACCCCCTTCCTGCTGACTGTGCCAGTAAAATTTCTTCATTCATTGAAAAGGCCTCCCCTCAGTTCTTAATTACCTTGGCTTGGAGTTTCCAAGGTAATCAGTTCATCTATTCATAGTTCAACATTCTGACCACTTGAAAACCTCACCTTCAATTTCAAACCCTCATCTTTACCACCCGCATCCTTATCCATTTCAAGGACAGAACTCTCAAACCCTCGTATAACAGTCTGAAACTATCTACAAAATTCCCCAAAACAAACAGACTTCTCAAAGCAACTGTATAAACTTGTAAAACAACTAGATAATGAAAATGTAGCAAAGAGCCCATGAAACTGAGCATATAAACAGACTTCAAAACTGCTATCTCAACTGGCATCAAGATTGAATACCTGAAAGCAATGGAAAAATAAAAATATTTGTGCTTGGCTTTCATACCAGGCTACCCTTTCAATAATGTGAAATGTACTCAACCTTTTTATCCATTGTTTGAATGTTTTTGACATATCTGAAGACTTTTCTGCATCTATAATGTTGATCTATTACTTGACAGCTAGCCAGCTGATGAAATAGTAATTTGGGAAACACATATTTCGGGGATCGTAGAATCATAGATTCCTACAGTGCAGAAGGAGGCCATTTGGCTCATCAAATCTGCACTGACCACAATCCCGACCAGGCTTTATTCCCTAATCACATACATTTACTTTAGCTAGTCTCCCTGACACTCAGGGACAATTTATCATAGTCAATCCAATTGCACATATTTGGACTGTGAGAGGAAACCCCCACAGACATGGCAAAATTGTGCGAACTCCACACAGACAGTAACCCAAACCAGGAATTGAACCTGGGTCCCTGGTGCTGTGAGGCAACAGTGCTAACTACTGTGCCACATGCTACCCATCATTACTTCTACCATCACAACACTGCCATAACATATTGAATAAAGATACAACTCAGGCTACAGCATTTAGTGATGAATTTAAAGGTAGAACCATTTCAAATACATTTTAAAATCTTCCCACCTTTGATCATGATTCATGCCTTTATCCACACACAACTGTAGAAAATTGGAATAGGCTCAATGATCAAAGATAAGGGACCTTGGAACAATACACTATAACAAGCATGTTTGCAGTCTCCTTGTGTTCACTGTATAGTGCATAACGTATAATTTAACAGTCATGTGCAGAAAGTCTATAACAGATTAGTATAAAATCTGATAACTGTGAAGTCCAGCTGCCACCATGAAAATAAAAAAAACTTACCTGGGGGCAGGCTCTCAATCAACTCACTGTATTGTCAATTGCATTTTCCATAGGAGTGGAATGAGATGTGGAGGAATTCTGGGTCATGTTCCCTGTACTGAGGTGTTGACGTCATCGTAGCTTTTCCCTCTTAGCCAGCATTTCTTAACAGCTTCCATCACATTTTTTTCCACTTCAGGCTGCAGCAGGGTTTTGGTGACAGGGATCATGGTCCTAGTGTGCCTGGATAACATCCTCTGTGCTGGTGAGAGCTGACCTTCCCTTGGCAGGTTGCATGGATAAAGCAATTCAGCATAAATGTCTGAGTTATCGTGGAGTAATTTTTCAATGAGTTGCTTTATTGAACGCACTGCACAGTCCACAAGCCATTCACTTATGGATAAAGGGGATTGCTTGTGACGTTTTCCAAGTCACATGTATGTACAAAATCCTCGAACTCTCTGCTCACAAACTGCCTGGCATTGTTGATCATTAGCTGCCCAAGAATCTCTTCAACACCTGAATTACTGTGTCAAGTAAATAATCAACTACATACCACATGGACAATGAATCAACAAGGATCAGACACTGAATCCCATTCCAGCCAAATTCATCTGTTGCAGTGAGGACCACGAAAATCTGGAATCTCTTGAACATGCAATAGATCTTTTGCTGAATGAGGTTTGAGCACCTTGCATATGCAGACCTGGACAGCTCCCTCTCCATGTTGCCATACAATGATAGCTAGACCATAGTTTATTTGCCTTTTGTTCTGCTACTTCAAGTCCCTGGGCCTTTAGTGGCTCTGTTGGGTGTAGCATTTCTGCAGAGAGGAATTATGAACATCTAATTATGGTATTAGTCCATATTGCATTGTTCACTCTTCGCTCATGGCGTAAAAAGTGTAGAGCTCCAGGGAAAGCTTTTTTGCCACTGCATCCATCCATTCACGATAATGGCATGGTGCCGCTCATTGTGTGTCATTTATTTGCAGGGCAGCTTTCAATGCATCAGTTCCCTGAGATGACAGTACTTGATTTTCATAATGTTGATATCCTCCTCACGCTCAGCAGCAGACAAGTGAACCCAGGAAGGAATAGCTGCTAGGTCAAGCTCCTTAGCACAGTTGTAGATCATACTAAGGTTGTATCAGTGGTGCTTGAGCTTCATTCACTGTTAACACAGTAGTGCAGTATGAAGTGGCTTTTTAAAGGATGGTGATGAGTGGCTGATGGTCAATTTCAACTGAGGCAGGATGGCCATAAATGAAATTTCTGACAGGTGAAGATGAGGAGTTCTCTCTCAATCTGGGCATAGTGGTTTTAGTGTTAGTGAGGGCTCTTAATACAAAACTGCCTGCCATTGCTCCAAGACCAGGTTGAGAGACATTGACTGACAATGCTAGGATTGTTCAGACAAAGTGCTTAGCTCTGGAGGGGCTGAAAACAGATCCCAGAATTGGATTAACACACTGTTATTGTGCTCCTGGTGGAGGAGTTGGTGCAATGACTCATTGCAGTAAGGAATGAACTTCAGTTGGTAATTTATCATGCCAAGAAAACACTGCAGGGCACATTTTGTTACCAGCATCTGCTGTACGGTCTGGATCTGGCTTCACAACATTGGCAATCAGTAGGTGCCCATGTCGGGGACATTGCTGACTCTGAATTTGTATTTGGCAGGGTTCAATTTCAAGTGTATGATTCTGATTCTGCCAGGGACCAAACACAGATGTTCATCATGTTGCTCCACTGTGCATTCTTAAATTAGGATGTCATCAATAATGATTTCATCAAGTTTTCCTGTGAAGAGTTGCTCCATGGACCCTTGGAAGACCTCACTACCAGTGGAGCTACCATACTGCATATGCAAAAATCTATATTTGCCTACTGGAGACATGATGTCATAAGCTTCAAGGATCGAGTGGAATTTGCCAAGATGCTGAAGACCTTGGCATTGGTTATGTCTAGTATGATTTTTTTCAACTGTCTTCATTGGGTGATGAGGTCTCAGAAGTGCTTTACTAAGGTGAGTTGGGTCGATAAGAGTTTGACCGTGTCATCTTTCCTCATTGCAGCTACCATTGTGGGAATCCATTCTGTGGCCTCATCTTTGGAGGCAATAATACCTAGTCGTGTCATTCTGTCTAGTTGTCTATCACCTTCTGTTTCATGGCAATAGATATACCTCTTGGAACCCAGATAATGGATGGCAATGAATCATCCAGTCTCATGTGATAGATGATAGGCAATTTCCCAATAATATCATAATCAAACAAGTCTCTGCATTCCAGTGCTTGTTGCTGTAGGGTGTACACATGCTACCTAAGATGGATTAGTCCTGGTGCAATGCTGCATTAAGACCCAGCAGTTGTTTAACATCTTGGTTGACTACGTGAATAGAAAGTTGTCCTGCATGCAGTCCAAGATGCCTTCTGTTGGTATGCTGTTCATCATATACAACAAGGTTCACTTGGTTGGTAGATCAGTGTGAAGCAGTGAGCTCAATTTTCCTCGGCAGCAGTTTTAACAAAATATTGCATTTTGCCCCAGTTTTGATTTTTGGTTTGGCATTGTTGTGAACAATGGTAAGAGTTGTGAATATTTCACCCTTTTCAGTGATTCGGTCAATGCATTCACAGTGGAATGGCTCCATGGACTCTCAGTTTTGATTTACCTCCAGCTTATTAAGTCGTGATATTGTGTCTCACAGAATACTTTTCTTAAATTTAATTTTGTTGAACTTTGGGGAGGTGATTAGCTGCAGCATGTCTTGTGAGCTGGTTGATGTGACTTTGTCTGCTACACTGGCAAAACAATTCCATTTACCACACTTATTGTAACAATTGTTAATTCCTAAGCATATATTTCTCTCTTGTGTGTGCTGGTTGCTGCAGTTTGAGCAGGGTTTGTTTTGAACAGAAAAGACTTCCGACACACATAACAACTAGGAGCAGAGATAGACAAATTCAATCAGATCATGGTTGATTTCTCTCTGGTCTCAACTCCAGCTCCCCACCTGTTCCCCATATCCCCTTGTCCCTTTATTTATTAGAAATATATCTGGTTTCAAGGAAATATTCAACAATTCAGACGCCACCACTATGGGGCAGCAAGATCCACAAATTCATCACCCTTTGCGAGAAGTAGCTCCTCCTCATCTCAGTTTTAAATCTCCTGCCTCTCAACCTATACTTGTGGCCTTTTGTTTGATATTGCACCATAAAGAGGAAACATTTGTTTTTCATTTACTTTATCAATCCCTTTTAAAATTTTATGTCCTTCAATCAGATCCCCTCTCATCCTTCCAAACTCCAGTGAGTATAAGCCTGAACCTTTTAATCTCTCTTCATATGTCAACTCTTTCACCCCGGAATCAATCTGGTGAACCTCCTCTGAACTGTCTCCAATGTCACCATATCCTTCCTCAAATAAAGAGAGCAAAACCAGTTACAATACTCCGGATGTGCTCTCACCAACATCCTGTACAATTGCAACAACACTTCTCTACATTTGTACTCTAGTCCCTTTGCAATAAATGCCAACATCCCATTTGCCTTTTTTTCAAATGACATGCTATTCATATTGTTACACACTCTTCATAGTTGTTCAGTGCTCTGCTTGGACTGTTCATTCAACATGCAAATACCAGTGGCAGATTCAAATGTTGTCTTTTTTGCGGACCAGCTGCTTGTGTACACTATCACTGTATATTTCACACACTAGTCATATAGAGTAAGAAGTCTGACAACATCAGGTTTAAGTCCAACTGATTTATTTGATAGTAAACTCACCTCGAAAGCTTGTGAGTTTACTATCAAATATATCGATTGGATTTAAACCTGATGTTGTCAGATTTCTTACTGCATTTCACACACTATATAGTCTCTTATAATTCATCAGCGAGAGCATCAAATTCAAAATTTACAGATATGCAGATTTGTTGAAATTTCTTTAGTAGTACCTCAGGGTCCTCTTGGTCTTCACTCTCCTGGAATGGAAGGTATTCCGACTTCACCACAGTCTCCTGGGCTGTCAAGTTCAACTTGGAGTCTTAGAACATAGAACATTACAGCACAGAACAGGCCCTTCGGCCTTCGATGTTGTGCCGACCAAAATAAAAAGCAATGCCCCTCCAAACTAAACCATTCCCTTCTCTTCCATATACTTATCAATTAACCTCTTAAACGCCACCAAACTTGGCGCATCGACAACAGCTGCAGGCAATTGGACTTCCTTCAACTGTCAGACAAACTGGCAGAGCAGCATCCACACCATACCTTCTCAACATTTTCCAATTGTTGGCAAGGAAACCAGAGCACCCGGAGGAAACCCACGCAGACACGAGAAGAATATGCAAACTCCATACAGACAGTAACCCAAGCCGGGAATCGAATCCAGGTCCCTGGGGCTGTGAAGCAGCAGTGCTAACCACTGTTCAACTGTGCCGTCCACTTTTCTGCCAAAATGACGTACTTGCTGAAAAGGGCACAGACAAGCTATTGCCACAAAAGTTCCTTCAGGTCAGAGTGAATCTGGAACTTGAACAGGCAGTTGCAATACCCACTGGACAGAAATAGAAATAGTCATAGAAACCCTACAGTACACAAAGAGGCCATTTGGCCCATTGGGTCTGCACCAACCACAATCCCACCCAGGTTCTACCCCCATATCCCTCTAACCTACACATTTCAGGACACGAAGGGCATTTTTTTTTTAGCACGGCCAATCAATCTAACTGGCACATCTTTGGACTGTGGGAGGAAACCGGAGCACCCAGAGAAAACCCACGCAGACATGAGGAGAATGCAAACTCCACACAGACAGTGACCCAAGTGGGAATCAAACCTAGGTCCCTGGAGCTATGAAGCAGCAGTGCTAACCACTGTGATATTCTTCCCTGCACAGTCCAAAGACGTGCGAGTTAGGTTGATTGACCATGCCAAAATTGTTTTCAGTGTCCTGAGATGTGTTAGGGGGATTAGTGGGTAAACATGAAGGGATATGGGGCCTGGGTAGGATTCTGGTAGGCACAGACTCGATGGGCCAAATGGCCTCTTTCTGTATTGTATCTATCTTTCTATCCAAAATAAATACCTAGCATTTTACTGGGGCGAGGATTGACGGTCAACCTTCTTACCTCATCTGTCATCACTGTTTGCTCTCAGAGAGCAGAATGAGGGTGAAATGCAAGTGGAGTGTTAGGCCCGTGATGTAAATTATTTGGCAGCAACTTTACTGGCTAAAGAAATATAGGATGAGGACAGTTTCAAGCTCACTCATTCCATTCATCGATACTCACCTACCCAGCATGTAGAATAGCTGCTCTAAAATTATAGATGAAATCCAGCGCTGCCAAAAATACATATTTTACCTTCAATTCATTCTCAGGAGAAGCAGGAAACATATTGGATACAGGATGAAGCGCAAATTCACAATTTTCCCTATAAAATTTATTAATTACATTCACTGCTGTATCTCGATACGCCTTGTTAGTCTTGTTGTATCTATGAGTTTATTCTTATTATCCTTCAATTTACTTCTGAAACTTTAAAGTCTTTTACGATGAATAAAAAAAAAGTAGATGCAATTCTAATCCTAAAGGGTGGCTAAAGTGGAAAATGAAATAATGCATGCAGAGAATTATGTTACTGAGGTTGGGAATGAGCAAATGAATTTTACTCTGCATTTGGCTGCAAGGCATCCAAATTGACAGCGTTTGACATTGGAAGGCACAAGTGGAACAAAAAGATGTCATACACCGGGGAATGAAATACTTCAACTTTGGTGAGCATGAAACACAAGCAAAAACAAACGACAATAGTCTAATCTAATTTCCAGGGAGACGTATTGTCGTTTTGTTTCCAGTGAGGCTTTTATAATTTAAACAGCTTGAAACTGATTTTTTTTTCTCACAAGAACAATATGTTTAAGAGGAAATATTCATGTGCCTCAAGCAATTTTGCCTTCAGACTTCTGGTTAAACCATGCTGAAGGTTATTTGTTGGAAAATAAAAGTTTGTTTTCCTCTGCCTGGATATTTGATAGACAGCTGGAGAAAGCAGATGCATTAAAGGTCTGGTGGCCCATCTTTAGTCCCAGTAGACATAGTTCACAGCTCATGTCTTTGCCTTTATTCTGGTAAGACACAAGAGAGCTTTTTTTTAAATTCAGACTTTCAGCATCAAATACCAAAAAATAGAAAGCATTCTCTGTTGCTCAGAAGGAGAGAAGTCAAAGCAATAGTTCACCTCTATATAAATGTCCTCATGTCAAAATGTGACTATCTGTTTAGAGAAAATAATGTCCTCCCATGTTATGTATTTGAATAAAGCTTCACAAGTAACACTTAGATCATGGTTCACGGGCTAGCAATTGTGTCTCTAAGTCAACAGGTCAGTCATTCACATTCAACTGATGAGGCATGAGTACAAAAATCTGGACTGATTTTTGTTGCAGGATTGAGAGAGTGCTTCACTCCTGTCTTTCAGATGTGACATTAAATTGAGGTCAAGCTTGCATTCTCAGGCATATATAAAATATCGCAAGGGACTATTTGTAAAGAAGGTGAGGAAGTGGCAGTGGATAATTTGTTTCTTGGGAGAACCAGCACAGACATGGCAGACCCAAAGGCCTTCTTCTGCACTGGGACCATTCTATCATCTTGTGATGAAAGAGATTATACTTGTTTGGCTTTTTCTGAAAATATTTACAAGATTTACAAATCTTACCAGAGATTACTGCTTACACAAATTGCTCTGGATATGTATTATATTTTATGTATCATTAAATGTTCAGTATTACAGGAAGATAAAATGTGAACCATACTGATTGATATCACAGATTATTCTTAGTTGTGTTATATGATCTGCCTCCGTGACTATGTTGAACATTTCTGCACTAGTTGCAGACAGTTCTAATGATCTTTGTCTCTTTTACAAGCCCTCTTTTCCTACAGGTTCATTATGATTCATTCATGTTTGTAGTTGGCAGCAAATACTATCTCTCAGGTCAATAGCAGCAAGCAATATAGACAGAATGGCACTGCCGCCTGCAAAAAAAATACACACCACCAAATAAAGGGGATCCCAGTTACATCACTAACAGCTGCTTTCACTTCAACTTCCAATGTAATTATCAAAGTCAGGCTGCTGGAGGCAGAAAAACAGATACTTGATTGAATGAGCTGAGCAACAAAAGCTGATCCAACCATCCCAAGAAGGCAACACATGTTTTTACTGTCAAACATCTTCACTCACCTTCCTCAGAATTGTAGAAGGCAGTACCTCTGAATGAAATAGTCAGAAAGGCCAATGATAAAAGCATAATCTTTTCAAATAGTTCTCTCTGCCACATAATCCAATATAATTGAACCATGGCCGTTTAATCTCGTTTGGTGATGGTCTGTCAAGCAGAATCTTCAAATGAATTTCTGCTGATGCCACATCAAAAAAGCTCCCAAATCCTTTCTCATTGGCAGCTTCATTTCACAGATTCAATCTTAGACACAAAGGGTGCGATTTTACCAAATATTCACATCCGTTTTCGGGTGCGAAATCACGGTAAATTCAGGAGTCGGGCCTGTGACACAATCTGCACCCAAAACCGAGCAGATTGCGCCTTGCGATTTGGGCACAGATCAGATCCGATCCACTCCCCAATTGGGTGGCCCAAAGATTTAAACACATTAGCATACAATTAAATCGACTTAATGAACTATGTGCCCAACTCTACTGCCAAATCCCATTTTATCATCTTCGGGTCCATTCTGGATCTGTGCTGTTATCAATCTACAGAATAAAAATCCAAAGCAAATTCCTATTCTGTAAGAGAATCTCCGAAGCCAATCCTCCTTGAACACCCTTCGCAGACCCCATGCTAACCACCACAGAAAACCTGGCCGCAGTCCCCCCCCCCCTGTGATCTGAACCCCCTGTTTGGCAACCCCCATGGGAGATCCCCCCGCAACCTGGAGGCAGGCCCCAGCACCCCCCTCACTCCCCAGGAGGCAGCCCCACCCCTCGGAACCATCCTTCTGACCTGCATTTGTTGATATGCAGGTGCTGGCGTTGGACTGGGGTAAACACAGTAAGAAGTCTCGCAACACCAGGTTAAAATCCTGTTGGACTGTTCTTGTAAGACTTCTTACTGCACTTGCTGGAGAGGCTGCAGTACCTTCTTGGCTGCAGTTACCTTCTGCCAGAGTTGGAGGTGGGAGTGGGGGCACAGACTCAAAAGGATCCCTCGTTGAGGGGTGGGAGGCGGTGGATGATGAGGGGGGAGGATGGACTTGGGAGAATCTCCATCACCACCCTCCCCACAACCAGAGATCCATTTGACCCCGCCCCCCTCCTCTGGGAGATGCCCACGGAAGGCCAGGAAGGTGCTGCAGATCTCCAACGAGTGCAGTAAGAAGTCTCATAACTTCTCACTGTGTTTACCCGAGTTTACATCTCCACATCAGCAAACGCAGGTCAGAAGGATGATGCAAGGAGATCAGCAATCGAGGTAGGTTGGGAGTGTGCTCTGCTGAGGTGGGGGGAGGTTGGAGGGTGTCTGCCTCCCAGGGGAAGCAGACCATGGAGGGTGGGTGGGGTCTGCCAGAGGGACTTGTCTCCTGTGGATGTGGACTGCAGGGGGCAGAGGGCTGCCTCCTGGGGAGGGTCCGATCATGGAGGGCAGAGGGCTACCTCCAGAGGGGAGGTGGGGGCACTCCGGAAGAGGGTCTGATGGGGGGGAATCTGCTTCCTGGAAGGTGGTCTGATCGGGGTGGGGTCTGCCTCCGGGGGAGTATCTCATCATGACTCGTTCCTCCCCCCCACCCTTTGTCTTGTTTTTCGCACCCAGGCACACTGTTGTTTCGGGTTTTTTTTGCATGCGCAGTTCAGAGCTCCAATCATTCCAGCAGCGCTAAGCCCCAACCACAGCGCGGACCGGATCAGAGCCGGCAAAAACCACATGGGCACACTGGAAAGAGGATTCTGGGCTCAGACCCATTTTACACCCGGACCCAGCCCTTCCAATTGGTAAAATCCGACCCAAAGTTTTTCGATACACACTGTGACTCAGCATTTCTTTGACATTATTAAATTTAAAACAATTTATTTACACCCAATTCTTTTTTTGCAGAAGATGCTATAGAAAACCAAGTTGCCAAAGCTTATTGAATGTCTTTGTGAATGTTGAAAGATCTCTTTGAGAAAGAACGTGCAAGTAATAATACTCCGAAGATGACCTAACTTAAGGCTCAAAATGTTTCAAAGAAGGTCTTGAAAATCATTAACATTGATATTGAACTGGCAAGGCGTGGCTAATGTTATAGCAAAGAAGAAAGCTGAACGTCATCAAGCAAAGGCAGGAAACTGAGACAAAAGAAACAAAGGAATCAAGTAGGAGTATGCAACAGGTGACAAAAAATCTAAGTCTTGTCTGTATCACGACCTGTGGAGGGAACTTTTGATTTAGAATTCTTCAGCTACTTTGTGAATGCAGCATAGAAAAATAATAAACTATTTTGGCACTTATAGCAATATTTTTTAACGTATAGATTTGTCACTTGCACTTCCTGTACATATTCATATATCTACCAAATAAGCCAAATAGTGCATTATCAGTGCCTAAAGATATCCAATTTAAAATACAGGGACATGGAAACTACTGACTCAATCCAACTGGAAGGGAGATAGTAAGTTGAATCTCACCTTGCTTCATAAATTATATTACATCATCCCATGCACCTGTACAGGATGTTTTAATTGTTTAGCAAAATGATTATAGAAACTTTGCCATTAACTGCTGCATCTTTATGCTTGTCTTTAAAGAAAAGTCAAAACCAACATGATCAAGCATTGCGAGTGTATCTACACCACATGGAGTGCAGCAGCTTAGGAAGGCATCTCACTGCCATTCTCTCAAGGGCAATTAAGGAATAGGCAACAAGTGCTGACCTACCCATGAACACACAAATCCCATGAAACAATAAACATAAAAAAAAACACCAGGGGGACTTTTCCTCAATGTTTTCTGAACAAAGACATTGACATTAACATGGTAGCTTTTAACACTTTAAGCCATTCAAAGGCCAATGAAGAACTTGTGAAAGTGTAGTCACTGTTAACATGCAATGGAAACGGTAACAACAGTAACAATGATAATGGCCTGATATTGGACAAGAAATTGCAGCAATCTCATAGCAAATAGCATGAATTGTTTCTTTACCTTACTTCTACATCATACTATCTGTATTAGAATGTAAAAATGATAACACTGCAGCAATATCAATGTTGCATCATGTCATGTGCACTCATTATCCTAGATTATTAAAAGAAAGGATTGATGAACAAAGCCTGAAAGAAAACAAAAATAATTAAAAGAAACTGTCTATTGTAACTCAGGGAATTTTTGTATTGATCCTTGAGAAAGAATGAATGAGTAGCAGGGTGGATGTGCAAAATGCATAAATACCTGTGACAGTTGAAGGAAAGACCCAGTACTCTAATCCGTTATAATCAAGGACATAGAAATTCTTAGCTGACAAAAGACCAAAGGCAGAATCTTGTTGAATGATTGCGTGTTTCACAAGCCAGCTGGAGAACCAGCAAAAAAGTCGCATTTCATCTCTTTGGGAAGGTCTGCCAAATCAGGCAGTGCAGGGGCGAGCAACAAACTTTGCCTAGGAAAAGTGGTGGAATCCCACAGTGCATTCAAGTAGTTGGCAGCAAATCTCTCACCTACTGGCCAATCAGGGAATGATGTACTTCAGGAGAACAGTGACCACAATATCACACAACCCTGCCACAGCAACCTCTGCAAGACATGCCGGATCATAGACATGGACGACATCATCAAACGTGAGGATACCATTCACCAGGTACACGGTACATACTCTTGCAACTCGGCCAACGTTGTCTACCTAATACGTTGCAAGAAAGGATGTCCCGAAGCATGGTACATTGGGGAGACCATGCAGACACTACGACAGCGGATGAATGAGCATCGCTCAACAATCACCAGGCAAAACAGTTCCCTTCCTGTGGGCGAACACTTCAGCAGTCATGGGCATTCGGCCTCCGACCTGCGGGTAAATGTTCTTCAAGGGGGCTTTCGTGATACACGACAGCGCAGAGTCGCTGAACAGAGACTGATAGCCAAGCTCCACACACATGAGGACGGTCTTAACAGGGATCTTGGCTTCATGACACACTATCTGTAACCCCCGTAACTTGCCTGGGTTAGCAAAAAACCTCACTTACTGTGCTGTCTGGAGAAAATACACAATTCTCCAACAATGCTCAGGATTCCCTTCACACACATTGTTCGCCATTTTAACACTTCAATAGCAGGTTAGATGTAAGGATTCTCATTCTAATCAGCAATCTCTGACTGTCTGTGCTGATGTGTGCTATTGCAGACCAGAACACTGCATTTGCCTGAAGAAGACACAAGAGTCGAAAGCTCGCTTTTTTACTATCAAATAAATCGGTTGGATTATAAATTGGTGTTGCTAAATTCTTACTGAGTTCCAATCAGGGAATGCCAGCTCTTGTGCTCAGCAGCGGAACTTGGCTGCTATTAGAAAGACAGACATCCAAGTCGCAAGAGCGCAGAGCAACACAGGACATATAAGTAATATAGGAGGCATGGGGTGAAGGGTACAGGGAGGGTGGCAGTAAGAGCTCTCAGTGGACAACCTCATTCAAATCAATGTCTAGTCCCTCGATTAGGCACTAAGTGGGAAGGAGGTAGGTAACAAACTAGCTGCGTGGTTTTTGCTGAATGCACCCTGCATGGCAACAGACCAGCCTACCACTGGCTTAATATCTGTGGTGGAAGGATTATGTTCTTAAAGTTGTAATTAATTAACCACTTAAGGCTCTCAATTGGTACCAGGAAGGGTAGGCCTATCATGGGCCTACCATAACAAATCTGGTGGAGAAACAAAAGCAGCAGGTTTCAGGCACATCAGGATCAAAATTGGCACAAAGCTGATTTAAATGTTAATTTCCTACTTGATGTTAACACATCAGGCACAGCCATTTCAGGCCTCCCCCCTTGTTGGTGGGTTTGGGTCTCGCATGATGAAAATCACTTATGGTTCCCAGCAATCGGCATCCTGGAACTGCTATCATACAACATAACAGTGCTGGGCAGTGCCAAGGGGGTGAGGCTTTAATGGGAGAAAATAAGGGGGTGAGCTCTGCAGAGAGTGGGATGATCAGCAAAGGGGCAGCATGCAGGGGAGATGATTTAGGTGCTTATTTGGGAACACTATGGGAGAATTTAACAAATGAATCGAACCCAGTATGTCTTTCAGACTGTAGGAGGAAACCAGAGCACCTGGAGAAAACCCATGCAGACACAAATGATACATTTAGTTATTCACTATAGGACACAGTTCAAGTTGTGTTTGCTATGGATATTTAAAGGCAATTGTAGGTTCAATTGGATAGGCTAACAAACTGATAAAATAATCCACTGGGAAGGGATTAGAAAGTGACTTAATGTGTATTCTGTTGTTGGAAAATGTGAAATATAAAAAATATATAACAAATCATCTTGCTGTAAGACTCCCATTCAAGTTTTTGCATTTCATGAAATGACTGGATTGATGACATGAATGTGAACTAATCTCACCGCAACTACTTACAGCTAGTAATACGTCATCAGACATTTGTTAAGACATGATTCACGGTGACATGACTTTCAATCTTGGGGTGCAAAGAGGATTAATGTAACAGTGAAGTATCACTCCAGCAAATGGTGAAAAAGATGGAAGTTTTTTTTATAGCAGCTTATCTGTTTTGGTAATATCTTTGTGCAACTTTTCCCATCTACATTCCTGGCTGTTTTCAAAGGCAATAACTTTCAGAATGCAAAGCTATTTTCATTTCCAGTATTGGAGAATGAATATATTTCTTTCCATTATACTGGGTGCAATTGGCAAATAGTTTGAGATATGTAGCTCGATTTTTCCAGGGGTGCACAACAGGAGGCTGGAACTGTTTCTTGGCCATGAGCATATCCCAGTGGGGAAATAGATCTACAGGGGAAGCTACAATTTAAAATTTATTAATTAGTCTCAAGTAAGCTTCGATTAATACTTAGAGTAAAAATGAAGTTACTGTGAAAATCCCCTAGTTGCCACATTCCAGCACTCGGTTGGGTACACTGAGGGAGAATTTAGCATGGCCAGAAAAACTGTTGCTTTTCGGCATTTTCATGGGAGCCCATTTTAATTAGCATGGCAACAGGTTCCTTGACCAAGTTAGGGCAGCATCCAAACTCTTGAGGCTAGAGAGCCGATCAGAAGTTTTTCAGTATGAGAAGGGTAGCAGGCTGCAATGGATGGTATATAACAGAGAGTGCTTCAATGTGGAGGGAGCTCTCACCAATATTTAAAACTTTAAAATGCAACAACTGCATTTTTGGCTATACCCACATCAAAGCAGAAAGGGTTAGCCTCCAGGCTAGGCTTGTCATACCTTTTTGTGATGGGATGGGGGAAGGGGTAGGGGGGACACACTTGGTTTCTCACATTACAGGCTGATGAGAAAATTTCAGAAAGAAAATATGAACTAAAAAACTGAGGTATGAAAAACAACTTGCTGAGCCAGATAAAGACAAACAATCAATACTGTATTGGAGTGCAATAGGGTGAGGTTTTGTGTCCAGCTCACTCTCAGTCCCAGGGTGCTCACTCACTCACCCTCAATCACTGAGAGGTGTGTGTGTGTGTGTGTGTGTGTGTGTGTGTGTGTGTGTGTGTGTGTGTGTGTGTGTGTGTGTGTGTGTGAAGGTGAAAAAGAACCTTACTGAATTTGAGCCAGACTTGTGGAGAGAGCCTGCTCCTGTGCACACATTTCCTCATACCCCTACCCCTCACCACTCTCCTCTGCACTTTTTGCTCTCTCCCTCACAATCTTTGCATTGTCTCACGTCTTCCCTCACACTCTCAAATTTTGTCACAAACCCACAGATGTCAGCAAGGAGGACTTTGCATGGTCAACAGGGCTGGGTTCATCATTGTCATCTCTGGTGGATAGGTTGATGCTGGTGTTGTGATCCCAGTTGTTGTTACTATTCAGTAGGAAGATCCCAGAGTGGAACTCTGGCTCAAAAGATCACAATTTTACTTTTTTTTTAAAAAGAAAACCTGGATGAACAGTCATAGGAATGTCAATTAATTTCTGACAAAAAAAATCATTAAACTTGAAAAGGTGACAATCATACAATACTCCTTCACACCACCATCTTTATCTTCACAAATAAAATTGAATAAGTTACACAATATATCTTCTGTTATTATGGTCTCAATAAAACATCCAAACTTGTTAAGCCCACAAGTTTACTGTGGTCAGATATACTCCAGTCTGAAACCAAGAGGTATAGAACAGTCAGTCGATCTTTTGTGTTCTCCTCAAATTCCCCCAGATGATCATTAAATAATTGTTTCCAAACTCCACACTGAAAAAGGCATGCTTTAAAATCTTTTTCAAACAATAATTCCTATCAGCTCTTTCATCAAGGATCCATCATTTTCCAACTTTCCTTTGACTATTCTTTTGTCTTGAGTTGCAACACGCATCCAAATTTCTACACAAAATCTCATGTACTCAGTCCCCCGTAGTATATAACTGTTTTAGAAACTGGAAAAAGGAACAGCAATCCTGACAATTGCTTCAGATATGTGGCTCTTCTGCAATCAACCTCGTCAGTTCCTCTTTTCACAGAGTCTGAGTAATTTCCATGAACAGTACAGAGTTCCAATGGCAGTTTCTCTTCGTTCCTTTTTACTTCAAATATTCCTGCAGCTTCTTTTTCTTTCACTAGTTCCTTGAATTAGTTGTCCTTTATCTTCTCTGGAGGTTGTTTTCAGCCACATTATTACATTGTACAGCTTTCCTGCTTCTAGCAAAGCTGAGAATTGTTCCCTTTTTAGCATCCCATCTCCAATTGTCTGGATCCAGTTAAACACACACTCAAAAGGTCTTGTTGCTAAGCAATGTTGCATTCTTTTCTGAAGCTTGTGTTTGCTTTCTCCATTGTACACATTCAGCACAATAGAAAAACAGTTTGAACTGAAACCAAAAACCACTATACGTGCAAAAACTTTTTTTTAAAGCATTAATCTAACTATAGGTTTACCTTTTCCGATACAAAAGGCAAAATTAAACCCATTTAAATCTGTACCATTTCTAACATTTAACAATACGAATGTAGATCATTAAACCTAACTATTTCCCTGACAGCTGGGCTATCAGTAAACCAGATGAGTTTTTACAACGATCAATGATTTAATGGACATCATTAGACTTCTAATTGCTGTTGTTTTATTGAATTCAAATTTCACCATCTGCCATGATGGGATTCAAACCCAGGTGTTACCCTGGGTCTCTGGATTACTAGTGCAGTGACGACTGTGACACCATCTCCCCTGATCATGTGTTGAGGAATATATGTTGGCTGGATACTGGTAGAACTCACCTACACTTATTCGAAGCTTTTGTGGCCAGTTGAGAAAGTAGATGGGATCCTCAGTTTAATATCTCATTCAATAGTGCAGCATTCTACCAGTACTTCAGAGAAGTACCTGCTGAGATCATGTGCACAAGTGGGCTTGAATCCTTGAACACCTGATTCAGGATTCAGTGATACAATTGAGTTAACACATGCTATAACTACTTTGAGCATTGATATTAGGAATGTAATTTCAGTTGTGGCACAGTTGGTAACATTCTGACCACCAGTTAGAAGGTTATAATTCCTGTGCCATTCCAAGGACTTTAATGACAAACCTGTGTGGTACAGAGGAAAAGCTACACTGTCTTTCAGAGGAGATGTTAAGCTAAAGCTCCACCTACCTCCCAGGTGAAAAAAGAAAAAAGATAGCACTATTTCAAGGAAGAGCAGAGGAATTCTTTCTAGCATCTTGCCAATACTTATTCCTCAATCAGGCCTGGATTATTGGTCCTGGCTCAGAAGCACAGAGACAGGACATTTCCCAGCCCCACAAACCCAACACAGCAAGACGAGGCCCTTGAGGTTGAATTTTTGTTCTTGGTGGATGAGGGTAGAAATCAGTCCTGTTGTCCTCAGAATGAGTGCAGTGGTGGGCTGGGCAGATGTCCTGCCTTTGTCCACTGATCCTTTTGATAAAGCTATTGAAATAATTAACAAAATATGGCTTCCTGTCTTCATTTTTTTCAATCAGCCACATACACAAACTCCCAGTGCCCCAACATGCCAACCATGGTCTCTCATGCCTGCTGTGGCACTCTACCCATCCCCTAACACTTTCATATCTGCTATGCACCCTTATGTCCTGCTATCCATCTCCAATGGCTCCAAATATTCCTTAATAGTTCTTGGTCAGCCATGGCAATTTTTTGACAATTGCAATGAGTTCATGAATAAATTCATGTCTACCTTTAACAATCCCCAAGAGCACCAAATCATTCCTAAAGATGTCCTGGGATCATCTCCAAAGGGGCACCTTACATCTCCCAGAGATACCCTGGTTATCCACAAGGTTCAGGCCCACCCCTACCTGGCTGAATCGGCACTTTTGGTTTCAGACACCTATGTCATCAGAATCACATGAGCGGAGGCAGCCGTTAATTTATACGGGTAGCTGCGTCCAGGAATCTCAAATGTGCAATTTATACCCTTCCAGAATTCCTCCCTTGTGTAAATGGCAAAGATAAAAATTCTGGAATTGGGCCTCTGGCAGCA
Organism: Sphyrna mokarran; assembly: GCA_024679065.1. NCBI lineage: Eukaryota > Metazoa > Chordata > Chondrichthyes > Carcharhiniformes > Carcharhinidae > Sphyrna > Sphyrna mokarran. Next base: position 57,881,650 of record JAGIQG010000002.1, on the reverse strand, counting down.
CTTTCACGCAGATCAACAGCCTACCCATCTGCATGGAAATTTAGCAGTCAGCATCTCAAAATTGGTTATCTACCCATTATCAGGCTGCTTTTGTGTCACCTCATGAGCACAAATTATCTGCTGTTTTTCCCTGTTACTTAGTAATAATCTGACCACTAGTTAGAATGGTGGTCAGTACTGTTCATTATATTCGGACAATGGATGCTGAGAAGACCATAAGACGATAACTCCTAATTCGATAGGAATAGAATTAGGCCACTCAGCCCATCGAGTCTGCTCTGCCATTCAATCATGGCTGATATTTTTCTCATCCCTATTCTCCTGCCTTTTCCCCATTACTCGAAGCAACAGCAAGAGATTATAGATGTACATTTATTAATTATCACCTCTTACAGAACTTTCAGTATGCCTTTGCCCACCAAACATCTTGGTAAATGTTGTAAGATCCAAGTGTCAAACTACAAATCCTTTCTTTTGTACTCTTATGAGAATAAAATGAATGCTGATGTTTAGAACATTGAACAATATATGTGCTCAATTGGACCAAAAGACAAACTTATTTAACACCAGAATGTTAAATGGATTGTACGCAATACAATCAGTAAATTCACATTAACTAAGATATATTCATAATTTTGTCACTATTCCTCTCCAAAGTTAAAACAAAAAAAAAGGTTAAGTGTTAATCACTGGCATAAAGTTAATCTTGGCACTCTGTGAGCCAGTTCTCAGGCAAATATTATGGGACACAATCTCAAACCAGCCTGAGGACAGCTGACCAGACAACTGTAAGGGAACCATCCAGACAGGGAACAAGTGCACTGGCTGATGAAGTGCACTTTGCAAACAAGGAGCATTCTCATCTGCCTCTTCCATAAACCTTACTTCAGGACTAACTGCTGCCAGAAAATAAGAGGTCAAAGATGCTTAACATAATTACTGACCAAAATATTAACAAGTTGGCCCTTCAGAGATGACACTCAATGTAATCAAAGTGGTAAAATGAGGCATTCAAAAGCTTTCAACAGGCTATTAAATATGTAAAGTGAAATTTAAATTAATGTTGATTGTGTCAAATATTATAATTGGTCATGAAGTGCTTGTGTGCGCAGCTTGTGTTTTGTAATTATCTACCTTAATAGCGGAGTCATCAGGAAACATCAACTCAATAACACTTCCCCTCCTCACTTTTACAGTATAAATTTCATTTTTTTTAATCTTTAGCTCTGATGACGGGTGATCCAGTCTTGAAACATTAGCTCTATTCTCTCTCCAAAATGTTGTCAGACCTGCTAAGATTTTCCAGCATTTTCTGTTTCAGATTCCAGCAGGCACAGTATTTTGCTTCAAACATCAAATCATGATATTAATCAGTTCCTTCAGAATGATCCAACAACAGCAGGCATGAGATCAACCTGAACTTGCTGATGCAGAACATATTTAAAATTAGATCTTGGGCCTGAGAAAAACCAACCTGCAAGTTCTCACGCCCTCTGAAATACCCATTTGATCCATATGCGATTTTGTCTGGGATTTTTGTCTATCCACACAGGGTTTGAGTTCACACTGCATTTTGCTAGCCACATGAAGTGCATGAGGAACTAGTAAGAAGATGTGCCTCCGTTCCCCAACACAGCAGTCCAGTTTCCAACATTGTTTCAAGGCAACCTGTATCTCACCACCTAAACCGATTCGGCCTCGGATCGCCCAAGACCCCCTCATAATCCTTACGTCACCGTAAAAGAATAAGCACAAAACAAATCCCAAAATACTATTACCTGAGAAGTGTATTTAGTGATCCTGCACTTCAATACAATGAGATGTCTTCAATGAAAGCTTAGATTAGAGCTGGGCTACAAATGCTGTAGTACTAGTGCTCTCATCCATGTTGCTATTGAGAGATTCCCAGTTGGGATCGTAGGATAATGGAATTTACCTCATAGTGCAGGATTTTCTGCTGGTATTGTTTCTGAGATGGTAACTCATTCTGTTAAAATTACAATGCAGAGCAATTATTGTTCTTACAGCATAGGTCAATAGACAACATCACACTTAATCCTTCTTGGCAGGAATATTGACTTGCTCTTCTGAGCCCTGAAGGCAAGACATCACCTGTCTGTCCAATGTCAAAAATCAGTCCACACCTGCCTGCAGTGGTTTGGTTACTGCCTGTCTCACAGATATGAGGTTAACTATTCAATGGATAACTTGTGGTTGTCATCTGCAATGTTACTTTGTATTAACCAAAGCTGAAGCCAAAGGTTCAAGTTTGGAACTCTCCTAGGCTATTTTGTAAGAGGCAAATGTCCATTTAGGATGTCCCAGTATTTCTGCTAACTTTGTATTCAATGGAACTGCTCATAAAAATGTCTCAAGAGATGAATAACCCAATGACACCAGGATGTTATCCTCTGTTGAAGTTCTAAAAATCAACTTAATTTTATGCTGAACATTGTAAATATTATTAGAGTTCTATATGATAGACAAGAATATCAGAAGCTTACCAATTTGCTTTGCAGTAAAGCTGGCAATGAGATAACAAAATATTCAATTCACCAAGACCTAACAGTTTCTCACTCAGGATAGTTCAATAATGACCAGAATACTAGGATGTAAAGATGTAGATTTAAAAATTGTCACTCTGTGCAAACTTTGCCCTGCCTCGAACATTTATTGCCAGGTCTTCTGAATCCAACATTCCCAGAAATCAGAGCACAGCATCCCTCAGAGAACGCGAACGGATTGCAGTGGTACCAGTTGAAGATAGGATATGACTTTTTATGTCACTCGGTGCCTAATAAGAAGTTTAAAGGTTCAGTGTGAAGGTTAGTGAGTGGGTGAATCAGTGGATCAACAGGTGGATCTTTCAGTTCCAGTGTCATTGAGGAGGTCATCTTTCAGCCTCAAAATATTCCTGGAGATCCCTCATTTTCAGCAGGTCTATCTTCTTTCTTTAACAGTGGGTCAGTGATTTGGGCCTCTTTTCAATATGATGGCAATATATGATGCCAAGGCTCATGCCATTACTCCTGTCCACCACAGAACACGGCACAAAACATTCAGTTGCATGAGTAACAAGATTGGGACCAGAAGATATGGTCTGGTTTCCTACCGGCCTTCACATTGGCAAACACTCCATGCTGCTGTGCCCGCCGGTACCGGATGGGAGAATTTCACCTCAAATCTCTGTTTTTGGCTTCAGTGTCGGAGACAATTATCAAAGGTCACAGGGAGCAAATGAATTGCTCATCCTAAGTTGAAACTTCACCAGCATTTCTCATGAATGTCAGAACTTTCACAGGGTCCCAATGATATGGAGAACAGAAGATTTGGGTATTAATTATAATTCCCTTTGCATGGATAGCAGGATGTTGCTGCTTTTCACTTAGATGGCACAATACCAGCTACAGAAAAGATGGAAACCAATAAACCAGGCAACATCTGGATTGTATTGGATAAAGCTTTGAGAGCCCAAATGTCTATGACATCAGAACAGAGACATGCTAAAAACCGTTATTTAGAATAGCACAGCAAATCTTGTAGTTGAGAAAAAACTGAATCAATGTTTCCATGTACATGTTGACTTTGCAACAATTAGGAAAACTAAATATATCAACCCAAAGTGTGGAACATTTGATTTAACTGTGAATCTCTAAAACAATAACAATTACAAATTATCTGTTTGATGCCAAGTTAGCAAGTTGGAAAACAACAAAATTTTAGGTGAATAATTTATGTGCCATAGTTTGATATTTTTTGCTATTCACATATGGGATGTAGGCTTTGCTGGCAAGGCCAGCATTTATTGCCCTTTCCTACCTTCCCTCCATTTCAGAGGGCATTTGAAAATCAACCACATTGTTGTGGATCTGGAGTCAAATGCAGGCCAGGCCAGGCAAGGATGGCAGATTATCTTCCCTAAGCAAACCAGGAAGGTTTTTAAGACAAACAACAATTTTTTTGTGATCATTAGACTTTTAAATACAGATTTTTATAGAATTAAAATTTCACCATCATCTGTGGTGGGCTTTGAACCCAAAGCCCAGGGTCTCTGGTTTACCAATCCAGTGATAATACCACTACACCACCACCTACTCTGTTTTTATCCCTGTTCGTCCATGTCTGACTAAAAGTCATCGAACTGTAACATTGGGCTTGATTTCAATTGGTGTACAGATTTTGAATGAGTTAAGATTCTGCACACTAACTCATTTTCTCTGTCTACATATAAACTGCTGAAACACTCCTATATTTTATGTTTTATTCATACGATCAATGATTCTCAAAGAGATGGGGGTTACAGACCTATTCTAAACTTCATTTAAGCATTTAAAAGGGCAAGGCAGACTAGTGGCAAAACAGTACAAAAATTGGCACAAAGCTCAGTAGCAATGAAGAAATTAAAAGTGTTACAACCAGATGAAAACGCAGTAAAAATAGCAAGTAGTTACTGAAGCCTATATGTTACGTTTGGATTACAGACAGCAATTTATAAATTCACGTGGTCCAAGAAGCGTTCACCATCCTGGAAGGCATGCAAAATTTATATGAATCCACAATAAATCATTTTTAATAATTTCCTGTGAAAAAATATTGAAAGTCCAATTAAAACAAATAATGTACATCATTCGGGCAAAAAATAAGTTGAATGAATCAGAATGTCCTTGACATTTAACTGAGCATGGCATCAAGGAGCCTAAGCAAAACTAGAGTCAATGAAAATCAAGGGCAAACCTCTCTGCTGGTTGAACTCATACTGGCACAAAAGAAGATGGTTGTGGTTGTTGGAGGCTAATCATTTCTGTTCTGAGACATCACTGCTCCTTAGGGTACTGTCTTAGGCCCAAATATCTTTAGCTGCTTGATCGATGATCTTCCTTCTTTCATAAGGTCAAAAGAGGTGGATGTTCACTAATATTTGCACAATATCCAGCACCATTAGCCATTCTTCAGGTATTAAAGCAGTCCAGGTCTAAATGCAGCAAGACCGAGAGAATATGAAGGCAAGGGCTAACAAGTGGCAGATAACATTCACACCACTCTAGTGCTAGACGATGACCACCTTCAACAAGAGAAAATCTAACCATTGCCTCTTGATGTTCCATGGCTTTACCATCAATTAATCCCCCACTATCAACATCCTGGGAATTATCTTTGACCAGAAATGAATTGGACCATCCATATAAATAGTATGGTTACAAGGGTAGCTCAGAGATTAGGAATTCCTGTTGCGAGTACCTCACCTCCTGACTTCCCCCAAAGCTTGCCCATTATCTACAAGGCACAAGTCAGGAGTGTGATCGAATATTCTCTGCTTAACTGAATGAGTGCAGTTTCAACAACATTCAAGAAGCTCAGCACATCCAGGCCAAGCAACCGTTCGGTTGCCACTCCATCAGTAAGCATTCAATCCTACCATCACTGACACACAGTAACAGCCGTGTGTACCATCTACAAGATGTAATACAGGAACTCACCAAGACTCCTTGGATAACATCATCTGAACCCATGACTGCTACCATCTAGAATGACAAGGGCAGTAGAGATATGGGAATACCACCACATGGAAGATCTTGGAAATATTTCATCGTTCCTTCATCATCACTGGGTTGAATTTCTAGAACTCGCTTCCTACAGCATGATAGATGTACCTACACATGATGAATGGACCTACATCACATGAATGGCAGCAGTTCAAGTAGATAGTTCACCATCACTTTCTCAAATGCATTTAGTCATAGGCAATAAATTCTGACCTATCCAATGATGCCCACATCCCCTGAATAACAAAGAACTATGAGTAGCCCAAAGACTGAAAGAAACTGACCATCCTGGGTGTGTAGTGAAGAAAAAAATAATCTGTTTTTAATATCATTAACAACAGATTTTAATATCAAAGCAATATACTGTAGGTGCAGGAAATCTGGATAACATATTACACTAGAAGACTACTTGTCATAGCTGACCACATTAAACTACAACTATAAAACAAGTCTAAGAGACAGGATGGACAGGACTTACTGGCAAAGGAAATGCAAAAGTGAAAAAGAAGGATTTAACAGATGCTGAAGTTTCCAGACCTGCCACTGAAAAAGTTTACTGTGAAACCTGTCCTAAGGAGCATTAATTGGCTAGGAATAGGACTTCTATCCCCAACTTCAGAGGAAGTCTCATCTTTGAAGTTAGCCAACCCCATTCTGGTCTCAAAAACACCCATAATAGCACAGGCCTTTGCTGAGGTTGAATCAAGATTAGCTACAGAACATGACTTCATGCTGGCTGGTCAATTAATGTGAAAATTAAAGGCTCAGCACCACTGAGATGGGTGGAAAGAAGATGGGCACTGAGAAAAAGGAGAGTGCGGGCTGATACTTCTAATGGACTCACTCAAAAGGAACAGTTGCTGTGGAGCCATCACAGAAAGTTGCAAAGCTGCACAAAATAAACAGTGGTGGAAAAAAACTGCAAAAAGTGTCTAGGCTGCCCATTCAAGTACAAACCTCAGTCCCTTAACACTTTAAAATTTTTATTTCAATTCTGGATCAAGGTTGCAGCTAAAATGAAACAATTCCAGCCTCCCGGATTGCCTGGATCTGGGTATTGGCTCCTCCCTCTGTGAAAGGATCCTGAACTTCTTAACCAACAGACCATAATCAGTAAAGATAAGCAACAATACCTCCTCTACGATCATCCTCAACACTGTTGCCTCAGAGGCTGTGTTCTCAGCCTCCTATTATGCTCCTTATACACCTGTGACTGTGCAGCCAAATTCCCCTCCAATTTGATTTTCAAGTTTGCTGACGACACCACCGAAGTGGGTCGGATCTCAAACAATGACAAGACCGAGATAGAGAATCTGGTGCAATGACAATAATCTCTCCCTCAATATCAACAAAATGAAGGAAATTGTCATCAACTTCAGGAAGCATACTGGAGAACAAGCCCCTGTTTACATCAACAGGGGTGAAGTAGAAATGGTCGAAAGCTTCAGATGTTTAGGTGTCCAGATCACCAATAATCTGTCCTGGTCATGTTCCCCACCCCACCCTACCCATGCTGACACTATCATTCAGAAAACCCACCAATACCTCTACTTTCTCAGAAGATTATGGAAACTTGGAATATTAGCTATGACTCTCACCAACTTTTATAGATGTACCATAGAAAGCATTCTTTCTGGCTGTATCACAGCTTGGGATGGCTCCTGCTTTGTCCAAGATGCTAGGAACTACAAACGGTTGTAAATACAATTCATCACACAAACCAACCTCCCATCCATTGACTTTGTCTACATTCCTGCTACCTTGGCAAAACAGCCAACATAATTAAGGACCCCACACACTGCAGGCATTCTCTCTTCCACCAGGAAAAAGATACAGAAGTCTGAGGTCATATGTCAACCGACTCAAAAGCAGCTTCTTCCCTGCTGCCATCAGACTTTTGAATGGACCTATCTTATGTTAAGTTGATCTTTCTCTGTACTCTAGCTATAATTGTAACACTACATTCTGCATTCTCTTGTTTGCTTCACTATGAACAGTATGCTTTGTCTGTATAGTGCACAAGAAACAATACTTTTCACTATATACTACTAATACACGTGACAATAATAAATCAAATCAGAATATAAATTCCACCTGACTGATTGGCCTACCCACCAACCATAAAAATAGATGGGCTAATTGCTTTCAATTGATGCCTTGATGGGATAAATTGCCTGCTTGGTTGTTGGCAGGCAATGTTCTAATGTTTGCACACACCCACCAACTGATCTATCATGCAAGTGTATGATGACATTAGGATGTGCACCCAATGACTTTTTTGTGTGATTTTACATTCATCTGGGTCAAGCACATGCCTGCCCAAGCAATGCAAAATTCTCACCAATATCTAGCTCTCTCAGTGAAGTTGGCTCAGACAGAGGAGTTCTCCTCTAATGGAAAATTGTCTAATGATTCCAGATAATCTAATGATTATAGATCAGTTGCAGGTTTGAGCGGAGAGATGGCAGATAAGAGTTTAATCCAGACAAATGTGACGTAATGCATTTTGAAAGATCTAATACAGATAGGGAATATAGAGTAAATGGCAGAATCCTTGAATATTGACAGGCAGAAGACCCAGGTGTACAGATCACTGAAAGTGGCAACACAGATGGAGAAGGTAGTCAAGAAGGCATAAGGCATGCTTGCCTTTATTGGCCCAGGGCAATGAGTTTAAAAACTGACAAATCATGTTGCAGCTTTATAGAACCTTAGTTAGGTTGCACTTGGAATACAGTGTTCAATCCTGGTCGCCACACTACCAGAAAGATGAGGAGGCTTTCAAGAGGGTACAGAGAAGATTTACCAAGATGTTGCCTGGTATGGAGGTTATTAGCAATGAGAGAGGTTGGAGAAACTTGTCTGTTTTCACTGGAACGATGGAGGTTTAAGGGGTAACCTGATAGAAGTCTGCAAGTTTGTGGGTGGCACGATAGCACAGTGGTTAGCACTGCTGCTTTACAGGGTCCAGGATTCAATCCCCGGCTTGGGTCACCGTCTGTGTTGAGTTTGCACATTCCCCTTGTGTCTGTGTGGGTTTCCTCCAGATACTCCAGTTTCCTCGCACAGTCCAAAGATAATCAAGATTCGGTTGATTGACCATAAGAAGAAATTGCCCCTTAGTGTTCAGGGATGCATAGGTTAGAGGGTTTAGTCGATATAATATGTCGAGATATGGAGGTAAAGCCTAGATGGAATTGTGTTCATTGCAGACTCGATGAGCGAAGGGCCTCTTTCTGCAATGTAGGTTTCTATGATTCTAAGATTAGGAGGGCATGATCAAAGTGAATAATCAGAAGCTTTTTCCCAGGAATGGAAGAGTCAATTACTGGGGGGACACAGGTTTAAGGTGCGAGAGGCACAGTTTACAGGAAATGTACGAGGCGAGTTTTTTATGCCAAGAGTGATGGGTGCCTGGAACTTGCTGCCTGCAACTCACCGAGATTGTGGAAGCAGATATAATAGTGAGTTTTAAGGGGTGTCTAACAAATACACGAATAGGATGGGAATAAAGGGGAACAGACTGAATCTCTAGTTCAATTAGGCAGCATGGTTGGTGTAGGTTTGGAAGGCCTAAGGGCTTGTTCTTGTGCTGTAATTTTTTTTGTTATTTGATTCAACAGATAGTGATCAGTTTGACCAACTGCAACAATTCAAGTCTCCAATACAGATCCAGTTAAGTTTCCTATTTGATCTACATATTAGTGATTAAATGAGAGATAACCTCCATGAGAACTAGTACATCTGATGCTTCTCATCTGAACCTGAGTCCACAAACCCAACTTGAACACCAATCTTACAGTAAAAAAAATCAATTTACCCACAGACATTTCTATTTATTCATCTCCACTGAAGAAAACACTACTCAATGCTTAGTAATCACAAATAGCTGAACAGGTAACAATTAAGCTTCGAGTACAATATTTACACATGCATCCCATTATGTTTGTTGAAAATTGAAAAATAACTCATCAAAACCGAAAGGAGCCATCAAATTTTCTAAAATTGCAAGTAGTGGATACTAGCAGACAAAAATATACATATTAATACATTTTAAATCTCTTGATTTGCATATCAGTTAAAAATGCTATTTGCATTACCAATATTAGTTTAACCTAACATTCTTTTACTAGGTAGTCACATTTATTTAGCAGCTGACAGAAACTTATTACACAGCCAGTAGAATTCCAATAGTATAAACTAAATCCTTGTCTTGGTTGGGAGGCTATTATGTGTGTTAAGTAAATTCAGCTTGACAAAACTGATGTGACGGAAGTGAAACATTTGCAGCTCAGCTTCTTTTCGGACACATTATCCTTAAAACAGTCATCATAGATATGACAAGTATTTGAAGGAAAGGTCTTGTTATTCGATTTCCATTTAAGTATCTGTGGGTTTTGTTTACCTGCATATATTATTTGTTTGTATCTCCTCAACTTGTTTTGAAGCTTTTTTTCAAATTTTCGAAAGTGCATCTGTCTTGTTCTGCCGAAAACCAGAGACACACTGACAGAAACATTCAACGGAAGGTCAGTATGAACCAGCGCACAAGGTTAAGTCAGGGATTTTGTGTTAACATTGAATGTTTACTGCAGCACATGCATCACTTTCCAAGGCAAGACAGCTAAATCTGTAGTGCTAACTCTGCTATGCATCATTGCTATTTATCCATTTACTGTTTAATAAATCTGTTTGGCATTTAAAGGCTCAGCCACAGTTTCACAGAAAGTTTATAGGCCCATAATTTGCTAGAGTAATGAACAATGTCCATTGGCAGTTAGATTTGCCCTTTCACATTTAATCACAATTATATTTTGCTGCAAGTTGTTGAAAGTGCAAGGTAATAATGGCGCAGTGAGTGAAACCAAACATCCTGTGAAGCGCCTCGAGTCATTTTATTTTATTAAAGATACTATATAAGTATATCTTGTTATTGTAAGTTATTAGTGAGTTGCTGCAACATTAAACATACATATCGCTGCTACTATGTAGGTGGATATGGAGCAAAGTGCAGGGCACTAATTAGGCAAGTACTCAGTCCAAGATTGTGCTAACTTTTTTAAATGTTGCATTGCACCTTTCCATGCAAATGGTGCATGTTATATCACATTCCTAAACTGATGAGGAAAAGACTTTGTGGAATCAAAGGCAAATCCTATACCACTCTTTTAGCTACATTGTTCATACGATTGGTATACTTAAGTTTCTTTTCAGAAGTGATGTCCAATATGTTGATTCTGGGAGACCTCAGCACTGTTGAAGATCAAGGGATTAAGACTGGGCCTTCACTTGCAAAATGCTCATCATTCTGACATTTATTTGCCATGAATGTTACCTGCTATTTATCAGCCCGAGTCTGCTCAAATATAATTGTGAATCAAGCGCGTGAATTAACACAAAATAAATGATGGAGCTAAGTTAGATCTATTTAATACCTTTTACAATCTCAAAACATCTGAAGTGATTTGAAATTGCAGTCACAGTTGCGAAACAGTGAAATTCAGCAGCCTATTTCTGCACAAGTTTTAATGAATAGAAATCAGACAAATTAACAGATCGTCTGTTTTATTTGTTGGTTGAGGAATAAATGTTGACATAAAGAATGGGTAGGAAAGAAAGTTGTAAAGACTGAAAAGGGATATAGGTAAGTTAAACGAGTGAGCAAAAAAAATGAGCAGATGAAGTAAAATGTGGAGAAATTTGATTGACCAAAGGGTCTCTTCTGCACTGTAGTATTCTGTGATTCTGAAATACGAACTTGCCATTCTGGCAGGAAGAATAGAAGAACAGCATATCATTTAACAAGAGAGATTGCAGATCTCTGGGAAGGGCATAGTGACCTAAATGTTCTGGTACATGAATCATATAAAGTTAGTATGCAGATACAGCAAGAGGTTAGAAAGATAAGTGAAATATTATTTATTACAAAGAGTGGGATGTAAAAGAAAGATGTGCTGCTCTGGTTGTATAGGGCATTGGTGAGACCATGTCTGAAGTACTGTTACAATTTTGGTCTCCTTATTTCGGAAAGGATATAAATGAATTAGAAGCAAACAGAGAAGGTTCACTTGACAGATGCCTGAGGTGGGAGGGGTGGTGATAATCTGATAAGAAAAGTTTGGACAGGCTGGGCGTGTATTCATTGGAATTTAGATGAAGGTTCTGTGGTTATCTGATAGGGTGGAGGCCAAAGGGATGTTGCCTCTTGTGGGAGAGACTAGTACTAGGGGACACAGTTTAAAAATAAGGAGGCAGTATTTAAGATGGAGATGATGAGAAATCTTTTCTATCAGAGGGTCATGAGTTTTGGGAATTATTTTCTCCAAGGACAATACAGAGACATTGAATGCTTTTAAGGCAAAGTATATCAAATCTTGACTATCAAGGAAGGTAAGAGATACTGGGGCTTGGCAGAAATGTGTAGCTGAGGATCAGCCATATCTTACTGAATAATGGAGCAAGCTTGATGGGTCACTGGCCTATTGCAGCTCATGTTTGTTGGGCAAGAAGCTCGAGTGCTCTTTTTCAAATGGTTCCAAAGGATTTTTTATATTCTAACCAAGAAAATGAGCTTTGGCTTTATGCCTTAGCCACAAGGCAGCAGTTCCAGTAGTAAAGAACTCCATCAATACTGCAATAAATTGTCAGTCTAATTTATGTGCTCAAGTCTGTGCAATGGGGTTTCAAACTTTTGATTCAGAGGAGAACGTGCTACCACTGAAATTCCTTGAAGGAAAAGGAAACAGACTATAATGTTCTGATAAATTGAATTACTGATATACAGAGTATTTTTGACCATGGACGTAACAGAGACTCAGAATTAACTTAGTAGAAAGCTACAAAAAAGGTGATAGTATCCAAAATGTTCTTTGAAAGTTTGGACCCAAATCAATTAATATATTCCATTCAAATGTAATATATCTCGTCTATGACATCAATGTTCATGTCTACCTTCACCAAAAGGAGACTACCAAGATCAGGAAAATGATCCACAGGCACTGGGGTCAATTTAGCTCAGTTGGCCGGACAGCTGGTTAGTGATGCTTACAGTACAGGTTCAATTTCCATAAAAGCTGAAGTTATTCTTGAAGGTTTGCCTTCCCAACCGCGCCCCTCGCCCAACGTATGGTAATCCTCCGGTTAAATCACCATGAGACAATTCTCTCCCTCAGAGGAGAATAGCCTATGGTCATCTGGGACTTTGGCGACTTCAGCTTTACCATTACAGCAGACACCACAAAGCACTGGAGAAGTCCCATCAGCACTGCTTTCACAAAATCCAGTGAAGGGCAAGACCCAACAGCAGTCTCCTCTTCCAAGCCAAGTCTAGCGAAGGTGCTAATCATTCACTAGCAGCTCTGCCAGGCAGAACATGTTTCCCATGTGCCTGACATCAGACTCCTGAAGCAATTATTCAATTTGGAACTCTGACATGGCAGGAGAGTAAGAAGTCTGACAACACCAAGTTTAAGTCCAACCGATTTGTTTGATAGTAAACTCACAAGCTTTCGTGGTGTTTCGACCTCTTCATCAGCGGAATGAGGTGTTCTGGTCTCAAACAGCACATAACACAGTACAGACTGTTTACAGATTACGGATTAGAATGCGAATCTTTACACCTAACTTTCCATTCAAGTCTTAAAGTGGCCGACAATGTGAGTGGAAGGAGCACTGGCACAGGTTAGAGAGATGTGTATTGTCTCTAGACAGTACAGCAAGTGAGGTTTTACAAACCCAGGCAAGATTTTGGGGTGCAGAGGATATCATTCCTATCTCAGTGCCAGGAGCTCTGGAATTCAAGTCCCACTTTCACTTGATGGCCATGGAAAGTAGGAACATCCATAATATGGCGTGACCATGAAAGGTGTACTCCTATCATAGCCAAACATCACGATTATCAATCTGAAAAACTCTTCAACACACCTAAGTCAGGTGGTAAGAGTAGGAGAGTATCCCTGTCACTCAGAAACATATGGAGTGCAACAGCCTCATCAGATTAAAATACTATTAAGTCTGCCTGCCTGGCAAGAATCCTTCTCACTTCAGGGGACTACCAGAAAAAAAAAAGTAGAGAGAGATTGATACTCAGACACAGGCACTGGGTTCAATTTAGCTCAGTTGGCCGGACAGCTGGTTAGTGATGCTTACAGTGCAGGTTCAATTTCCATAAAAGCTGAAGTTATTCTTGAAGGTTTGCCTTTCCAACCGTGCCCCTCGCCCAAGGTATGGTAATCCTCCGGTTAAATCACCATGAGACAATTCTCTCCCTCAAAGAGAGGTTGAAAGACCTCGAAAGCTTGTAAGTTTACTATCAAATAAATCGGTCGGACTTAAACCTGGTCTTGTCAGACTTCTTACTGCGTTTACCCCAGTCCAATGCCGGCATCTCTACATCACGGCAGCAGAAATGTTTTAAGGATGTTCATAAATCAAATCCCAGAGAGGTCAAACATCCCTGCTGATTCTCAGAAGTTCCAGGCTTCTGGCAGACCAAAATGGAAAAGGTTTATTTGGAAAAACACCAAACGTAGAGAGACTTGATAGGAAACACACAGAGGCACTGCCAAGATTTTGGATGACTTCACAAATTTTCAAACACCTCCACTGCATAATCCTTCAAACACTATCTATGCTGCATATGACACAGTCAGCAGACCATGTATTGGACTTATTAGCCACCTTAGAACCCACCAAACCAGAGTAGAAGCAAGTCACCTTCATTGGAAGGACTGCCTAAGAGAATGGAGAAAATAATACGTAATCACAAAAATGTTGCAAATCAAAGAGTCAAAATTTCTGCATGACCTCTTTCCACCTACACAAACAACGAAGGTAACCATCTAACAGGAGCAGATGGTCAACTGGAGAAGGTAAATATGGTCTGAAAGATCTATGTTGGTCTGGCAAGAGCAGAGTGGATCACTGTAAAGCAAGGATAAATATAATCTTCAGTGGATTGTTAATAACCTTGTAGTTTAGATGGGTCAGATGAAACTGACTTTCCCTGAAGATCAGAAGGATGTGAAATGTAAGCTGAAATATTGGGCTGAATTTTCACTAGAGATAGGAGAAGTTGCTAGATGGATATTTCAGTCAGAAACCCACACTGGTGGGAAACTGATTAACATTCTGATTTTTAGGAAAGCCCGAGGCCTGGCAGGGAAGATAAGACAAACTGTTGCTTCAAGTCATTACCTGTGTCTAATATTAGAGGCTGTGAGTGACAAGAGGGTAATAAATCCTTTAAGACTTGAAATAGCAGGTTAGCTGTAAAGACTCGCCTTCTAATAGGTATTCTGTAAACAGTGTGCGCCTTTATCTGCCCTTCTCTAATCAGAACCTTGCACACACCTGGGGAAGGAACAGTGTTTCCGAAAGCTTGTGGGTTTACTATCAAATAAATTGGTTTTTAACCTGGTATTGAGAGACTTTTTACTGTAGCAAAGGATAGACAGAATAGGCACCTCTCTGTTCAGTGTACGCTCCCTCTGCTTCCAATTCTCCCCTACCTCTTGTAAGAAATGGCTGCATAGTAACATTATAAAATCTTAAGATATTTACTGAAAGTTATAGAAATAGTCTCTTTTTTGCTCTTTCTTTCTTTCGTTATCAAGAAATATTCCACAGAAGTCTGCTGGTTGACAACCACAGAACAACAGAGATGTTTTCATTTTCAAGGATACAACTCCAGCACAGGCTCTGAAACAAGATATTCCTAAACCTGATAAGGTTGGATCTCAGGACGCATACATAAACCAACCGTCTGAGTAAAGGTTAACCAGAATGTCCGATCAAGTGATGAGATGCAAAGTAATTGCATGGGCTTCAGACTGAAATAGAAGGGCTTATCTTGAATATCTGTCCTTTGCTAATAATCAATTGAATAAGAGACAACAATCAGACTCCTTGAAATAACACTCTGCTCTCAAAGGGGAAAGAGCATTTTGTATGGAAAACAGATTGTTGTATGAATGTATGTAGCTTCTAGTCTAAAACCTTGGTTAGGTCAAGAAGATTTCAGAGAAAGGAGAGGTTTTCCAAATGATCTATGCTGGCTTCAGCCTAAAACATTGTCCAACTCAAAAAGACCAGGAGCAGAAGTGAATGCCAGCTACAGAGCTCAGCCTCATCCATCTGATTGTCCAGTCTAGGAACAGTTCAAAGAATACTGCTACCATGTTCATCCATCAGGGATCAGTAAACCATGCTCACCTAGAATTTTATCTTTTCTGCAAAGTTAGATATGTATCATATCTAAGCTGTTTCTTCTCCATAAATTGCTTTTAAACTATCTGTTGCTTTGATTTCCTTTTTTTAAATTCCTGAACCAAACCACAGATCCCGATGTTCATCCATCGAGTTGTCTCTTTGGGTGTCACCATCCTCAAGGCCCACACCGTTCTGGGGGGCCAAGATGTGGAGAGTGCAGCAGACCACCAGAATGGCCGAGATCCTGATCATGGAATAGGGAAGGAAAGGAGAGGGCAGCACCTGACTGGTCCAAACTGCTGAATTGGATCTTCAAGAGCCCAATAGCTTGCTCAATATTTATCCTGCTGAGGTAGTAGCAATGGTTGTATCATCTCTCTGTCTCTATCTGAGGCTGTAGTAGAAGAGCCAGTAACCATCTCATCAATAGATTTCCCTTGTTCCCAAGAATTCATCTACCTACTTTGGGTATAAGAGTGAAGATCTAAGACAGGCTGGATTGATGAAGATTTTTCAAAATCTTAATTCTTTTATGACATTTAGTGCCATCCCTAATTGCCATTGAATGCTTACTCAGTCATTTCAGAGGCAAGAGTTAACCACATTTTTATGGGTCTGGAGTCACATGTAATAGAGACCAGAGAAAAATTACAGACCTCCTCCCCCAAAGGACATCAGTCAATCAGATGGAATTTTACAACAAAAGATGATAGCTTCACTATTACTGAGATTAGTTTTCAATTCCAGGTTTTATTAATTGAGTTTAAATTCCAATAGCTACTCTGTTGGGACTTGAATAACCTCCCCTCCCACTCCACCCCAATCCAAGCAAGTTGCTTTGTGCCATCTGATTTCGAACTCCTCTACTCATGCAGGCAAGTGGGTAATATTCCATCACATCCTGAATTGCAGCTTATAGATAGTAGACAGGCTTTGGGGAGTAGGGAGGCAAAGTACTCATTGCAAGATTCCTAGCCTCTGACCTGCTCTTATAGTCACTGCATTTATATAGCTACTTCAGTTCAGTTTTTGGTCAAAGTTAAGATGCTGATAGTGGAGAGTTCATTGATGGTGATGCCATTGGATTTCAAGAACTAATGGTTAGATTTGCTCTTGTTGGAGATGGCCATTGCCTGGCACTTCTATGGTAGAAGTATAACTTGTCAATTGTGAACCGAAATTGGATATTGTTCAGGTCTTGCTGCATTTGGTGTTATATCAGTATCTGAAGAGTCATGAATGTTGCTGGATATTGTGCAATCATCAATGAACATTCCCATTTCAGACCTTAAGTTGGAAGGATGATCATTAATGAAGCAGCTGAAGATGGCTGGGCTTATGGAACTACTGTATTGATGTCCCGGAACTGAGATGATTGACCTCTAACATCCTCCATTCTAAAGAATTTAACTTGCCAGGAAGCCTCGCAAATTCAAATCAAAGCTGTGTGCTTACAGTGGGGCTGAGTGCACAACCCCATCCCCAGGTGAAATTGACATCTCCACACTGTCAGAGTACTTCAAAGGGGTCTGCTCTCACCTGCAGTTTCTGACAGGGAGTAAGGAAAATGTCTGCTGGAGAATGGAGTGCTGCAATGAGTTAAAATCCTGCCAGTTGACCAATGGGAACCATTCAAAATTTTCAGAGCTGGCAGGCAGGAAAGTAAATGTTGATCATAGGGCTCCCTGAAATCACCATGCTGGGGTCATCTTTAAATCTGCCAGGGCTAGAAGTCTAACCATGACACACTCAGTCCAGGGAGAGGTACGAGGTCAATCCCTTGCCTTCAGCCTAAGCCCACCAAATCCCCAGGGCCCTTAAGGAACTATTCCTCTGAAGTCTGGCATCAGCAAGGGGGAAATGGCCTCAGGACTTACCTCTTTGACCCCTCTCCTCCCACCTTTGGGTCAAGGCACCAGGGCAGAGACAGTGCACTGTGGGCACTGCCAAGACACATAGTTTGAAGGGGGGCAAAGAAGGAGGTCTGACGGGAAAGGGGACCTTCGTGGTGAGGTGTCTGAGGGGGAAGGGAGACTAAGTGGGAGGTCGCCCTCTGCCTGCATAGTGTGAGGGTGAAAATTCCCCTGAGGGGTTGGTGATGTCCTCTGGACCTTTGGGATCCAACACACTAGATCCCAAGTGACCTGTAGTGAAACCCATTTGGTGCAGATCCAACTGGAGGGGCAGATGTATAGCGGGAGGCTGTAGAATCAGCCTTCAAACCCATTTATGACATGGTAAGCAGGCCCTTTGAATATGTATTGGGTATCTGTTCACTCTGACCGGGAGCAAAATTGCAGACAGTGGATAGAGCTGGAAGAATCACACTGGATTTGGTGCCTGGCGCTAAACCTGTTTTGCACTGATGTCCAATTCTCCAGACCATCTCAATTCACAATCGGAGCTATCAATTCTGAAGAATCCATCCCCCTTACGTCTACAATGTCTTTGCACATAGCAGTCATCACAATTCTTTCTCCATTTCATTTTAAAGGATGCAAGCGTTTGAAATATAGATTTTTGTGATTTATAGAATACTTGTACATTAATGTAGGTACCACATCTATTATGTTATCAAGTAAAATAATCTTAATTAAATGAAGCATTCACCGAAAAGCTAAGTGCAATTCCACAATAAATATTATTCACACTCAGTATTCAATCCATTATTCATGTCAGGGAATACTGGCCTCAGAATTCAGTTGGCACATCTTATTACAGATTATTTCAGAACTCGAGAGTGCAGGAAAAGGGCAATGATAATATATGATGGCTATTAGGTTACTGAAAGATAAAATGCTACAACAAAACTAAACCCAAGCGTAATTTTTCAATTTACTCTTTGGCAGTTCCTGAGGGAAGCTCACTGAAGTTATATTTATGAGCTTGCCCTCGGTGTACCTATTTTCCTCAATGTCCTAGCCAATATTTATTCGTTAGCCAACACACCATTAAAGTGTATTATCTGATTAGTGTCACATTGTTTGTGGGGCCTTACCTTGTGTGAATTGACTGCCTTGTTCTCTACATTACAACTGCGACTACATTTCAAATGTTTCATTGTAACTAAGGCACTTCCAGAACACTCAGAGGCTATAAACAGCACTATTTAAACAGAAGATTTTGTTATTTCCATTTAATCTATTTGGTTAAATATTAACTGTCTTCATCCCACCATTGTTCAGACAATAGAACAGAAAATAAGTGGAAAGTTTAGTCAAGGTTTCCTGAAGGGAAATTAAATTTTTGACCTCATTTGCATTCCACAACCATTTTTGCCTCACCTCATTTGCATTCTACACCCTTTTGCCTTCACCATCTAAGCCCCATATCCTGAAATATCCTCCCCAAACATTTCAATTCCCTCTTTTTCTTTAATACTCTCCCTAAGACCTATCTTTATCACCAAATTTGTGGTCCTAAACATTCCATAATTGGCTTTCTCTATTTTCATCTGATAGTGCCATTATTTAAAAAAAAATTCAAGTTACTTCCCAGAGGCACAATCTAGGTTGCTGCTCTGATAAAAAAATTGCCTTTTAGTGGAATTGTTTATGTGGGATTCTTTCCACTCATTGTTTAGTTCAGAAACACAAGTGAGTTCTTCAAGCATCCTTGTATGCAGTATATATTACATTGCTCTTTGTACAATAGAATGATTTTTTCAACAGCCCAAAGTGCATATCGTAAAATTACTTTATTCCTCTGAATTATTTTCACAGGAGGATACAGAAATTCTTGACTGTTAAATATTTTCTGATCAGTCATCCCAATATAAAATCCAAATTTGGATTAGGATATTGGAGCTGCTAATAGTGAAACACATCGGTGAACATACGAAACAGGAAAAAGTAGTGAAATACATCTCCTGAAGAGGACAATATAATTTGGGAATGGAATTAAACTATTGTGATGCCTCGAGAATTAAAGAAATATCATCTGTTTGACTAACAGAGATTTTATTATAATGAAATGATTATAATCAGTAATGGGTAGAGGAAGGTAGTAATATATGTGGATGAAGTGGAGGAAAATATTAAGGAATGAGGTTTGCTTCAAAGATAGAGCTCCAACAATGCCCAGTAATTTGAGGATCTCATGCAACAATAGACAATATACAAAGGATTTAGAGGGAGAAGGATCAACAATGGTAATCTTTTCATGGGTACATTTTAATTGCTTTTCCATGGTTATATGCGACAACACAATTTGTTATCAACATATAGCAACTTCTCAAAACAAATTCTATTGCCATTCTAGGACAAAATCAACTGCTTTAATGCACTTTTAAAACTCACTACGACTGAAAAGTATACAATACAACACAAGGCTGACAGCCGCAGAACAGGGACCTAATATGTTTCCACCTATTATGAAGTTCTTTAATTTCTTAACCTATTTTCCTTCTCAATTAAAAAGTTAATGAAAACTTCAATGTGTCAGCAATCCTGTTTCAAAATGAGAATATTAATCTTCTATTAAAGTATTAATATGAAACTAGTTTTAAAATTATATAATGAATGATTGTAGTCTACAAAATTGGTTCATTTTCTTTGTGAAAAGTAATAGAACATCATTTTAACTAACTCAATTATCCTAATGAGAAGAGCTTTGAACGGCTGGTGTAACATAATGAGGAGCTGTCCTAATGGCTGGTAAAATATCTACTTGATTAACGAGTCTGCCCTTGTGTCTATATGTGTCACTCTAACTTAATGGATCAAAGCAGACAGAATCATAATACAAACACGTACTTTTCACAAAATCCTATTTTATCATTTTTCATTCGTTTCCTTCTGAACAAATACTAACGCATAACCTTTCCATTATCATAGAATAACATCGAACATACATCCCAGAAACAGACCATAAATAAAAACAGAGAGCTGCCTGACCCGCTTAGTATTTCAAGCACTTTGTTTTTATTTCAGATCTTGCTATCATTACAGCAACCAACTATAAGGCTAACCAGTGCCACAACCATACTGATGTTACCTGCAAGGTTGTCCCAACTTGAAACCCTGGTTTATGATGGAACGTAGTTTTGTTTTGGGAATGGTGCAAGGGGTCACATGAAACCCCAGCAAGAATAACCACTCTAAGCACGCCAGTTGTCGTACAACAATTATCAAGGATTACTAAATTAAAGATTAACACTCACAAATAGGATTGCAATATTCTAAGATAGTTAAATATGAGTTACTAAACACAGATAAATTTATGTAGAAACTCCCCCTTATTCTAAAATATATCGATAATCTCCAAACTACTTTAGACTTTTCTCTTCCAAAACAACATCCGAATTAATTAAATCTATAAGTCAAATCCAGCTTATAGTTACCACACAATAAAAGACTGAGGATCAAGTCTTGGAAATGTCTTTTCCTGGTCCAGTGAACATACTTAAATTGGCTTTTTGAAGATTTCTGCATTGCCATGGCTCTAAGACTTAAATGCAGGCCATGCCTCTTGGTTATGAGTTGTGGACTGGCCTCTCAGGCTGTCAGATGTAAACTCACCTCTCAGCTACCAGATGTAACCTGGCTTACCTGTTTCTGAGGATGCTGGCAAAAATACAATTTTTCTCTTTCATTCTTCATTCTGTGTATTTAGCTGTCTGCATCTGTCAAATTCTGTGACTATAAAAATTTCCTTGTGTATACCTCCACTAATCTCTCAGTCATCTAGGTAAACTGTTTTCAACTAATAGGGTGATTTACACCTTGTTCTGAGTAGATGCTTCCTAATTTAGTTACTGGGAAAATCACATTTTTTGGATGCTTGCAACTGCTGTCATTTAGATAGATTTCTACCTGTTGCTGGGCAGATTGCAATATATTATTGTTACAGCTGTTTTTTAAGGTGGATCCACGACACTACTTGATGCAAGTTGATAGACCAGGCACACAGGTGAAGGCTGAGATTTGATGAGGACCATCACAGTGGGATGGAAGATTTGGTAACTCAGTAAAATACCTATTTGACTTTGGATGAGAATAGCTGGTCCCACTGAATCTCAGTTCAAT
Organism: Sphyrna mokarran; assembly: GCA_024679065.1. Lineage (NCBI taxonomy): Eukaryota > Metazoa > Chordata > Chondrichthyes > Carcharhiniformes > Carcharhinidae > Sphyrna > Sphyrna mokarran. Next base: position 57,859,872 of record JAGIQG010000002.1, on the reverse strand, counting down.
ACATAGCATTGTGAAATGAGACAATATAAAATAAAGGGTACAATTCTAAAGGGTACGCAGGAGCAGTGGGACCAGGGTGTATTGGTGCTTAAATCATTGACAATTGACAATGACAGGTTGAGAAAATAATTAATAAGGCATGTAGTATACTGGCTTTATTAATATGTGCATAGAGTGCAAGAATAAAGAGAGTGCAGTGAATTTAAATAAGTCACTCATTCAGCCTCAACTGGAGCATTGCATCCAATTCTGGGCACTGTACTTGAAACAAAAGTAACATGAGGAGAAACGTTTTCATGCAGCGAATGATTAGGACCTGAAATGCACTGCCTGAGATGTGGTGGAAGCAGGTTCAATTGAAGCATTCAAAAGGATATTAGGTTGTCATCTAAAAAGGAAGAACATGTATATTTCCAAAGAGAAGATGAGGGAATGGCACGAAAGTGAGTTGCATAGAGAGTCAGTGCAGATATGATGGTCTACATGGTCTCTTTCTGTACCAATTCTGTGATTCTGTGGTTGCTTTCTTCCCATCCATCCACTTAATTTCAGCCTTCCATCATATTTGGTATTTTACTTTTCTCTCATGTACCTGTGTCATTTATTTTTGAAGGGATCAATGTTATTTACCTAAACCACTTCTAAAATCTAACTTTTCTAAGTCAAAAAATACTGTCTTATTTTCTTGCATTTATTAAGCACTATTTCGTATTCATGTGCATTTTGGATTCTACTAAAAATAGAAACTTTTTCTCTATCTATCCTGTTCAACCCATTTATAATTCTAAGGCCTCCACGAGATCATGTTGAAAACTTTACTCCGTCCTATTCAAATGTTCTAAATAGCTATAATATTTAATTTATGGTACCAACCATGTAAATACTCTTTGCACTTTCTCTGTTGTTTCCGTCCTTTTCTTGCAATGGAGACTAGACATTGTACAATAATCTAATTATGGCCCAATTACAATTCTACATATGTTCACCAGAACTTCATTGCTTCTGAGTGTTACACCCCTAGAAATAAACTTATGTGCTTTGGTCACATTTTTAATTGCTTCATTGACCTACAATGCTGCTTTTAATGACTTGTTCCCTGTAACCTCGAGATCTCTTTGTTCTTCTATTCCATTCAGTTTCTTAATGACTAGGTGCTGATGATGTTTCTATTTTTCCCACAAAGTGCATCACCTCACATTTATCTATGTCAAAGTTCATTTGCTACTTAACTGCCCTGTCTGCAAGTTTCCTAATGTCTTCTTGTATTACGTTGCTTTCTTCCTCAGTGTTAACTATACCCACCAGATGTCGACATGACATTCAAACAATTACATGGGCACCAGAGCATCAATGTGATTGAGGAGAATGCTGCACATGAACTATAATGGTCAGTGAATGTAATTGTTTTACCGGAGAATGGTTTATCGATTCAGCCAACTAAAATTACTGCAGCACTGTAATGATTTATTTCTCACAAGACCAGAATGTGCATCAGTATTATCAATGAACTCAATAAATATATATGGCATTGCTTCTGGCAGGTTACCACAATTATATTATAACCATGCTAAGATGTTTATCTAACAAAGCCTGCAATATTAGATATGAAATTATTAGGGTGTGACTAAAATTTGCATTTGAATGAAATAAATTGTATATCCAATCAGAAGTTTTTTTGCAAATATATGACTAATATCTTTTGTATTACTTTTTTAAAAGAATTAAAAATATAGAGATTGATTTAACTGCTCTAACTAAGCTTTGTGAGATATCCTCCCATCCATGTTGGAATTCCACCCAGTATGGAGAAATTAGATTGCAGGAAAGCTATTCCAGATTCTAACCAATGAGGTTGAAGGAAAACAAGAGGTTGCCTCATCCAAAATTGGAATACATTGCCAAATTGAATGAGGGAAGAAAAGGTCCAGAGAATACATATGAACAAGTATGAGGGTGGGAATTAAATTTCACAAATATAAAACCAGCAAAAGAATTGTTATTATTCTATGGAAAAGCCACATTGAAGGTAAATTCATCAGTGAAGGTACATTATAAAATAGGAACAAAGGAATTGCTAGACTAAATAAGACAAAGGTTCATCTAGTTCATCTTCCACAATTGTGGTAGTTGTATGACACAATGATAATGGAGTTGATAACAAATTATAGAATGAATCAACAACAGATCCAGAAATAAAGTGTGGAAAACCCTAGTGTTGCAATGCCTTGGAATGGTAAGTGCAAACATTATCTGTTCCATCTAGGCATGCTATATGACATGAGTCAAATTACTCATGCAGTAACCCAAAATATTGGACCACAATTTGCTGAAGTAGAGCATTTAATGGCATCTGTTGGGAGCGAGACTTGCCCTTGCATTAATGTTTTTCAATTTTTGTCAGGTACATTTGTGAAGATTTGAGTTGATAACAGCCTGACAAGGGAAACAAGATATTTGGGTTATATTTGAAGAGAACTGTTTTAAGATGCAGTGTTTTGTTGCAAGCAGTTGGTGTGTTTGTGAGGAGCACAGCAGATGTAGAATCCAGGATAATTACTCATATTAGCCATGAAAGTGTTTATTTAGCAGAAGGCTTAATGAACTTTTGTTTATTAAATAAAAGGACACTTAGGGTGTTTTCTTGTTTAAATTAATAGAAGACAAGTTAGGTAGACAGGATCATATACTCATGTGATACCAGGAATGGAAGCAGCTTGGTTTGGAGCTGAGGAAAACAGCTTTTTGTGTTCAGTTACTTGTGGAGGCTGTTTAAAGATAGAAGCATACAAGCAGCTCTTTCTTTCTCTCTAAGAAATCTCTCTGGAAGCTCCAAAGTTGTTAACCCAAGTCAAAGCAAATATTCATGGATTTGCTAACTTTTTTTTTAAAGTGGTGTTTAAGGCTATAAGAGTAGTATTGCTTAATTGGAACTGAATAGTGGTAAGTCAAGAGTTGTTTCTTTTCATGTTTAAAGATTGTTTACCGATTAAGAGTTAAACTGTTTTATTACTGTGTTATGAGTAAAGCTTACTTTGAATAAAGCTAGTTTTAAGTTTATTCATTAAATTGGTTATAAGCCTCAACTTAATCTTACAGGTCATTTCACTCCTCGGGTAGAATTTTCTGGAGGTGACAAGGTTGATCATTGACTGTAGGGCTGGTGAGAGCCCTGTGTCACTTAATTTCATGATGGCCCATTACACTTTGGTTCATTTAGGCATTTGACTCTTCAATCTGTCCACATCCCTGTGTGACTTCTTTCCATGTTTCTCATAGCTTATTTTCCTTATAGTATATGGTAGGTAAACCTCAATGCATTGCACTTGGTCCACTCCTCTAAATCACTGATACCTCTCATAATGAGCTGATAAGGCACTGATCCTTCCTGGTGGTTGATAATAATTGAGTAGTAATAGAACAAAAAAGTTCACTAGTATCTTTTTTATATTTCCTTGGCACCAGATGATTGAAGAAATCCTTAAGACATGAGCTTGATTCTGCCAACTGAGTCTTGAAATCATGTCCAATTTGTAGATGAGTGCAGCCATTCTGGTTAGATTGGTTATTAGCTTTAACTTAACCTTGGATGTCTATTCAATCTTGAAGGGACATTTTCTGATGGTGATAGGATTCCCGGCCACTGGCTGGAGAGCTGGTGAGAGCTCCATGTTGCCCATCCTGGGATAGCCAACCTAAAAATTGCCCATTTATTCTAATGTTCAATTCTGTTTTTTTGCCTTTTTTCTGTCCATGAAGCTGTTCTCAATCCATTTTAATATATCACCTCAAATACTTTGTATTATCTTTATTCAATGCTTTTGAAAATTTAAATATCTATTCTGCTAGTTACACCCTCAAAGTACAGATTTGTCCTTTCATTTGGATCATTTTGAACTGAACAATGTTGTTTTTTATAAGGCTTAGGGTAAAGCACGATATTTATTACATCAACGTTTCTATATCCACTTTGACAGAAATTGTAGCTGCAATTGTGCATAAAAAAGTTAGTACTAGTTTCATCATTATTGATATAACAATTTATGGGTCATTGTCTTCTGAAAGAAATCTGCTTAATTAACTTCTGAATGAAACAAAACTAACTGCTTTCACCATTGCCCCAGGGAGCCATTTCCATAGCTTCAACAGATTAGTTTTTGTATTCCCCCATCCAGCTTCCTTGCACTTCCCTTCAAATGCAATCAATGTATCTGATTCGAAGCAGGCCCAAGTGAAGGAATTCTTTCTCTTACCTTATTTTATCCTTTCTGAATATCAGGTTGATCATCTTCCTATTGCAGCACTCAATGTTTGATGAATAATTCAATCTGGGTCCCATCCGTCCTTCCTGACAATTTATTCCAGCTGTTACATACCTTGTGTGTGAAAGAATGCTTCAAGACTCATATCCTAAATTTTTCCTTTACTATCCTAAACCTTTGTGATTGCAGGAAATAAGCCAGCTCGATCTCAGAGGAAGGCCCACCTCTGGTCTGTCAAATGCTGAATGGAACAAACGTGCCAAGTCTTCCCAGGATGGGGTAACATGGAGCTCTCACCAGCTCCCCAGCCAGTGGCCGGGAACCCTATCACTATCAGAAAATAGACATGCAAGGTTAAGTTAAAGTTAATAACCAATCTAACCAGAATGGCTGCACTCATCTAGAAATTGCTTGACATAGAACAGCACAAATAGGCCCTTTGGCCCACAAGTTGCCCCAATCATACCCATACCTACTAGGCCACAGAACTATCTGTAACTCCCAATCTCATTAAATTCCATGCACTCATCCAGAAGTCTTTTGAAAGACTCCAGCGAGTTCACCTCTACTACCACCTAAAGCAGCTGATTCCACTCACTCACCACCTTCTGAGTGAAAAACTTACCCCAAACTTCTCCTCTACATTTGCTGCCCAGTACCTTAAACCTGTGTCCTCTCGTAACGACCATTTCAGCTCTGGGAAATAGCCTCCAAGAATCCATCCTATCTATTCCTCTCAACATTATATAAACCTCTATGAGGTCTCCTTTCAACCTTCGTCTCTCTGGGGAGAAGAGACCTAGCTCCATAGGGCATGCCTCCCAATCCAGGCAACATTCTTGTAAATCTCCTCTGCACCCTCTTAGTAGCTTCCACATCCTTCCTGTAGTAAGGTGACCAGAACTGCATACATGATTTCAAGACTCAGTTGGCAGAACCAAACTTATGTCTTAAGGATTTCTTCAATCCTCTGGTGCCAAGGAAATATAAAAAATATATTAGTGAACTTTTTTGTTCTATTACTACTCAATTATTATTTACAGAACATGAAATAAGACAAAATGGCATGTGGAAAAGTGTCACATTAATGTCACAACAGTGTCTGCTGGTTTGATTTTCTGGTTATTGCTCATGTATAGACAGAATAGAAGAATATTTGCTTTGCATCTGGCAGTGTTATACGTGATATGACATCAAGAACCTGGAATCGACATGTTTTATTCTCCAGCATGAAAATCTATTTTCTTGATGGGCACCAATTCTGCCAAAAAAGAACATCTAATCCATCACACTTGCTAGTTACCACCACAATTAAGTACACACTAAGTACAATATTCTGTACGTTAATATTCTGAAAGACATTTTACTATGGCAATGTATTCCCTTCAATAATATTTCTTTCAGACAACACTATCATTCCCATCTGGTCCAATTGTAAATACACAGCAGTCAACTCACTTGCTCTCATAGGAAATAGCATTGCAAGCTCTATTGACACAGTCAATAAATTACTGACATCTTCAGGATATTCAGTAGTTTGACTGCAGTATATCAGTAAAATCCTGTACAACCTCTTGCTGATCTACCAGAAAATACATCTGGGATATTTTCCTAACATGCTTTCCTGCAAAAGTAATCAATCCATAACAAGTTAAAGTGCTCTTCATATCAGTTTGGGAGAGAGTTGGGAGGAGGGGTGGTGCTGCAGAAAAGAAAAAGAGGGTGGAGTGGGGTGGAGTGGTTGGGATAATGCCTTCACATTTTGGCATAATCAAGTTTTTCTACATTGTCAAAACCGGAATCACTTTTGTCACAGTATATGATTAGAATTTTTGATATGGCAACTTTACTGATGTGTGAACAAAATTTCAAGCTTCTTTCTTACTGGATCAACTTAACCCCCCCCCCCCCCCCCCCCCCCCCCCCGCCCCCCCCCGCCCCCCGTCACTCTGTCTTGCTTTCAGTATCACCTTGCTTACAAGCTTTTTAAGGAATTCAACAATTTGTAACTGGGTATCTTCTTAAGTTCGCTCTTCAGTACATTGATGTGTTATACAAGAGAAGCCTGATGAGATTGTTCTAGTTCCATGGTCATAGAAACCCTACAGTGCAGAAGGAGGTCATTCAGCCCATTGAGTCTGCAGTGACTCTCCGACAGAGCATCTTGCCCAGGCACTATCCCTGTAACCCCAGATATTTACCCTGTTAATTCCCTTAACCTATACATCTCAGGACACTAAGGGACAATTTAGCCAATATAGGCCAATCTACATAACATGCACATCTTTGGACTGTGGGAGGAAAAATTGGATACATCAGATATGTAAAAGCAAACATTATTGAATAATAATAAAGAAATCACATGCAGATCCAGGGAAAATGTTCAAACCAGACAGACAGTCACCTAAAGGCTGGAATTGAACCCGAGTCCCTGGTGCTGTGAGACAGCAGTGCACATGGTTTAGACAAGGGAGTTAACCTGTTCATGAACTGCTTCTTTTGTTTTCCTAACAGACTGGACTTCATTGCTAGGAATTGAAATTAGCCAACATCAGCTTAACTGTATACTCATTTTATTGAATGCAGGAGTGAAAAATAACTGGGCTTTCACTCGAACACACAGAAAAATAGGATCTTGGTTATGAAGTAAAAGTTGACTTCCCATTCAAACAATACTCTAAGTTAGGCTACAATTTCTATAAAAGACTTATAAAGAGATACCTATTCAAATCGTACATGGAACATAACAGCGCAGAACAGGCCCTTCAGCCCTCGATGTTGCGCCAACCAATTAAGAAAAAGCAATGACCCTCTAACCTAAACCATTCCCTTTCCATCCATAAATTTATCTACTGACCTCTTAAACACCACCAAACTTGGTGCATCTACAACTGCAGCAGGCAGGGCATTCCATACCCTTACCACCCTCTGGGTAAAGAACCTACCTCTGACATCCGTCCTATAACTACCACCCCTTAATTTAAAGCTATGTCCCCTCGTGCTAGCTTTCTCCATCCTAGGAAAAAGGCTATCACTGTCCACCCTATCTAAACCTCTAATCATCTTACATGTTTCAATAAGGTCTCCTCTTAGCTGCCTTCTTTCTAACGAAAACAACCTCAAATCCCTCAGCCTCTCTTCATAAACCAGCCCTCCATACCAGGCAACATCCTGGTAAACCTCCTCTGCACCCTCTCCAATGCCTCCACATCTTTCTTGTAATGTGGGACCAGAACTGTACACAATACTCCAAGTACAGCCGCACTAGAGTTTTGTACAGTTGCAGAAATTGGGACATCACTATCAAACCAACAGTGGGCATGAACCCAGGTCTGACATGGCATTGCATTCTTGTCCCTAGGTCAAGTAAAAGAATGACGTGCCAGCTTAAGATGCTCTCCTGCACCCAAAGAGGGAGCTTGATAATTTGCTTGAACAACATGTCCCATTCCATAGCTAAATTAGAGCAATCTATTTATAAATATAGACAAATAATAGCATTTTTCAAACTTAGAATGACAAGCTGTTTGAGATACAGGATGACAAATTTCAGTCTGCTGTTGTTTCTAATAGCTTGTTCACATACAACACCGGTAAATTCGACCTCACTTGTCAGGATTCTATCATGTGAGGGCAACACTGGTGGTCATGAATGGGGGGTTGCAAATATTTTATTTTGAAAACACAGGACAAATATGAGATGTGGGTGGGACAGCCTTTGTGCAAACTCATGACTTTATATTTTCAACCATATGTCATTCTTTTTTAAAAATGCCAAAAAATTTATAGTCTACATCAAAATACAATGATATCTACAGAAGAAAAAATAGAGGGATAATTTTGCAAAATAGTGGTCTCCAGAAAATCCATTTGGTCTGGAGCAGAAGTTGAGAACTTGGGCATATACTGTCCATAAAAGAAATGGGTCCATTTCCCGATGTATCTTGCCAGCAGGTAAAACTCTTATGTCAGGAACATGAATTTCTAAATTTGCATGTCATACTTCGATGAAATAAAGCACTTTTAATATTAACAATCTATAATTCATTTGAATTGGCAGGTCCTCACACAGGACCATGGACATCTCTCTCTTTTTGACAAAGATAATTGATTAGAAAGAATTTGAGGGGAACCACTCCAGGCAGGCCTACGTGAACTGTTATAGCTGGTACGAGGATTGGACCCGCACCATTGGTATCAATCGGAATTATACTCTAGTTAGCTAGCCAACTAAGCTAACTGTGTTAATTATCTTTTATATACAATATGCAATGATCTTCTTTTAGAAATATTACAAACACATGGCTGTCAGCATTATTGAGTGGACACTTTCAGCGCACAGATTTTTCTTTCTAACTCCTTTTATTTCAAACTGAAACATTCATTGGAAAAAAAACAGCAATTAAGTATGACTCATCAATATTCACAACACATCATTCAATGTCTTCATTTATTTTTCCCTCAAGACTCATCTTCTACTGCAAAATTACAGGAGATGCTTTTACAAAGGAGGGTTATCAAATGTTGTTTTGCAGCCTGAAGTTTAGGGCTGTATTTTCAACATCTAGGTGGCAACCAAGAACATATATTAGAGCTTGCCTCAGAGGCTGAAAGACCATTTGAGTCTTGGTACATCTGAATCCCAGCTAAAACAGTGACTAATTATCAGCACAGGTACTCTTTTGTTGTCAATTTCATGAGGATGATTTTCTGATTCCGTTACAGCCAGTGCAATTTTGCTGGGCCCTATCAGTAGATTTAATCAGATTGTCACCCAGTGAGAGCATCAACTTGATTATCATGGATTTAAATGCATTTAAATATGCAAAAATCTTCCAAGGAGTCAAATATTCCCTACCCATTGGTATGACATAAAGCCGATGAGAATCATGACTGGTTGCTAAAAAGCGATAGTGGATATGATGACCATGCCAGGGGATGATTAATGAGGGGAAGGGGGGTCATGCCATCAATAATGGGAGGTCAGGATGCCAAGGTGGGGGAGAGGGGAAGGTCTCTAAATTCAATGAAAGTTCGGGGCATCCTTTAAAAAAAGCGCCATGATCTCTGTGAACAAGGGCTTGTCAGCATCTTTAAGCCTTGCCCCTCAAAATGATGGCACAAAACATGTCCTTTCAAAAAAAATGGCAAGTTGTGAGAAGATCTCATCAGAAAACCTGTCTGTTTCTCTGAAGAGAAACATGTTGGTTTTCTGACTGAACTTAATATTCTGCCATTTTTTGGGATAATTCCATTCATAATATTTACTTACATCAGATGAAGAGATTTCAATGCTTGGAGTTTCAGCTATTGATACTTAAGGTTCTGGATGATTGACACTTTTATTGGCCTGAAATAAAAGAGTTTTTTTTAAAGAAAGTGGAACATTATCAATGTATGACTTCTCTTTACACATCTTGGTATAGTGTATAGTGGATGAATGGGTGGCCTGAGGGACCACAAGGTTGGTTGGGGTCAAACCTTTGCATAGAGATCATGAGGAAGACGTTTGAACATACCTTTCAAAAGGTTCCTTCATGCAGACTATGGGTTCACAACATGGCTGAGATGCTGTGAAGATGCTAAGCCTGATTCCATGAAAGTTGTATAGACATTGGATATGTCAATGGCCATAATGGAGCAGGCCAGCTTAGGTCTGTAAGGTGTGGGCTCACAACCCAAACCAGCCCATACTCTTAAAAGGCATGCCTGGAAATCAGAAACCATGGGAATGAAGTTGACGATCCCAGAATTGGTTCCTGACTACTATTTTCACTTGTTTCCAGTCTCCCTGACTCCATGAAAATTCAACCCATAATTGCAGATCATGATTTGTCCAAAGGCAAGCTCACTAGCCCTCATACAGGTTTTATTGTCGATATTTGCTTGATGATTGTCTGATTTGTTTATTTTACTTAAAACAAAACAACAAAAAACACCAAAAAAACTTAGAAAGAGAACTTAGGCCTGAAATACAGGATCATATCATGGTAGAAATGAATATGGAGGTGAGGGGGGTGGGGTGAAGAAAAGCCATGACCATTTGGTACTCTACTTTAAAAGCCAATGATTGTGCGTGGGGGGTGTGGTGGTGAAAAGATTGAGGTGAAACAAAGGAGTTCCACAGTTTGAGATCCTGAAAAATCCAAATTGGAATGTGTGCTATGATTAATTTCAATTTGGACAAACAGCAGGAAGGAGGAAAGAATAGGATGGGATATTTGGATATTAACAAAGCCTCAAAACAGCAACAGACATATATTGATGATACAATAAAGAGAAAAGGAAGTTTGTGCTGGAAACAGCGGCTGAAGATATATCACTGAATCCAAGGATCAGTCAAATCAAATAGTATAGAATCCCATGTCCAAACATGTGACAACTTGTTTCAGAATAGTAAGCTGCCAAAAGCTGCACCCAATGCATGAAGGGAGTCTTTGTGAACTCGAGACTAAATATTTTATGAAGGAAAATTTGGAGTTGATCAATAATGTTGTGCCTCAGGCTAGAATAAAGAACTCAAAGTGACAGTGTCATTCTGTACTCACCAAGATGGAAAAAAAAAACAATGAACAGCTTGCAGAACTTTGCTGTACTCTAACCAGGTTGAATGACCAAAGGGCTTAACGAATTACTGCCATGGTTATTATTCAAAATTCACCTGTTTCGTGAAAGTTGCTGGAAAGTTGAAAAGGCAGCTCCTCAAATTTTAAATTTAATTTTGTTTGAAACGCCCCTGGGGGAAAGCACAAAAGAGTCACATATAATCAGGTGAAAAGTTGCTGAGCAGAGCGCCTATTGTTTTCCTGACTCTCCCCAATTAAGCCAAGCTGTGCAAGGGTACAAACAACCTTCCCAGACAGAGACCAATTAGGGCCCTTAATCATAGAATCCCTCCAGTGCAGAAGGAAGTCATTTGCCCATCGGGTCTGCACCGACTCTCCAAAAATGCATCTTACCCACACAGGTAGTCAATTGAGGAACATGGCAAGGGTCATACAAATTAGGAGCGGAAATAGACCATGCAACCTCTCAAGCATGCCTCATCACTCAGTATGCTGATCTGTTTGCATTTTGAATTCCACATTCCCATCTATCATTAATAACCACTGATTCCCTTACTTACAAGAATCTATCTACCTCTGCCCTAAAAATATTCAATGACCCTGCTCTCACTGTCTTCTGAGACACAGAGTTCCAAAGTCTCACAAATACCTCAGAGAAAAATGTTCACCTCATTTCTGCCCGAAAGTGATGACTTGTGGTTCTGGACTCAACTATAAGAGAAAACATCCTTTCCACAAGGACCTTGTCAAGATTATTCAGGATCTTAGGTGGCATGGTGGCACAGTGGTTAGCACTACCACCTCACAATGCCACAGACCCAGGTTCAAATCTGGCCTTGGGTCACTATCTGTCTGGAGTTTGCATGTTCTCACTGTTATCAGAATGAATTCCCTCTGGGTGCTCATGCTAAACAAAAATGTGCAATTTAGGTTGGCTGGCCATGCTAAATTGCCTTTAGTGTGAGGGGACTAGCAGGGTGAATATGTGGGGTAAAGGGATAGGGCCTGGGTGGGATTGCTATTGGTGCAGGCTTTAAAGGACTGAATGGTCTCCTTCTGCACTAATAAGGACTCTATTCTATGAGCTTCTTTACTCCAATCGATTGGCATGACATGTCAGTAAGATCGCACCCAGGATGTTAAACATTTTATATCTCTGCATGTTCTCGTGGTTCTATGAGACATCATGATACCATTAATACAGGATTAAAAACAGCTCTCCCATCATTTATAATATACCAATTTATTTTTCTCTTTACTGATAAATTTTTGATCACAAACTGGCTACAACATTTCCCTGCACAGCAACAGTGATTACACTTCAACAATAATATTTCACTTAAGGATGAAATTCCAAGTTGCAATACAGCTCAACTGAAGGGCCTTGGAACATTCAAATGTGATATAAAAAGTTCCTTCTTTTCTGGCGGGGCATTTTCTGTTTTTGGATTTGGATCCAAAAGTTTTGGATTACTTCTGGTGGACAGTGTGGACTTTTTGCCTGAGGTTTTTTCCCACGGGTTCTTCTCAGTTAATGATCGTGAAGTGCAATGTTTTTTTTTTAAACAAGTGAAATATCCTGCAGCTCTCAATGACTAAATCTACAAATCCAGCTGAAGGAATGGGACTGCAGTCTTCAGCTGTTCTTATGGCAAGGCTGAAATATACTGCCAACACTACCCAGAATTTTCTTCTTCATTTAACATCATTTGATTCAAATGATAGGGATCAGATGTTGTGATGGTTAGAAATTTGCAAGAATGTGAAATTTAGAATAAATAAACCAATAAACCTGCTTGAACATCAGGAATATCTTCATTATTGTACAATCAACTCTGAAGTATTAAATTAAACTTCCAAAATACAATTTACATGGTAATTATTCAAACCATTGATTTCATTTTTCTTTCTCTATTTTTTCCATTACAACTCAGTCTTACTCTGTATAGTCTGTTTCAACTTGTTCCTCTTTATTTTCAATTTTCTTTTTTGCTTCTCACCTGCCTGCAATTTTGAAGACAAAATCAACACTTTCTTTTTCTTTAAAGGAAGGTTTTCATCAGTTAATTCTCCAGTCCATTAACAGTCTGACCTCCAAACAATCTTGAACATGAAAATGGTGTCAAGATCTTGGAAATACTTGTAAATTTGTAACCATGAATGCATTTGCAGATAGCTGCTGCAATCCAACAACAAGTAACCAATTAAAGGTGTTGCTATACTGGTCAGGTTTCCAGATGTAAGCAGAATTGATGGAAAAAATGTGAAACTAACACCTACCCTTTCTATTTGTTTTTCTCCATTGCCCTCCTTAATAAATAACTATTTAGCTTTTACTTGGCCTCCCCAGAGCAATATGAATGTGATGAAGCGAGCTGCAATGCACCTTATCCAGCTCCACGTACCATGCACCATCACCACTATGTGTTGTAAAAAGCATTCCACTTCTATTTTCTACATTTGCTCTGTATTTTCTCCTCCCTCTAATTTATCTTTCCCATTTTCACCCTCATGCAGTTCAAATCAGTTTTACCCAAGTATTCATTTTACCATGCTGCACTGTCACTCAAGTTGTCAAGTTCAGTATCAATAGTAATGTTTGGAAGATCTCATCTTTAATTATTCTTCTCATCGACGTCTCATTATTGAATAGGATCAAGTGGGGGACCTTTTCTATGCTGTTTATGAACACTGATACAAAAAAGATGTAAACAGGTACAAAATAATTGGGATTATGGAGACATGGCTGCAGGATGATCAGGAGTGGGAATTGAATGTTCCAGGGTATTCAATATTTAAGAATAGTTACTGCCGATCAAAGAGGAAATTAAAACAATAGTGAGAAAGGATATTAGCTCTGACAACCCTCCACTTTCTCAGAAGACTGAGGAGATTTGGCATGTCAGCTACTGCTCTCACCAACTTGTACAGATAAACAATAGAAAGCATTTTTTTTGGTTGTATCACAGCTTGCTATGGCTCCTGCTCTGCTCAACACCACAAGGAACTACAAAAGGTTGTGAATGTAGCCCAATCCATCATGCAAACCAGCTCTAATCCACTGATTCTGTCTACACTTCCCGCTGCTTTAGCAAAGCAGCCAGCAGAATTAAGGACTCCTTGTATCCTGGACATTCTCTCTTCCATTATCTTCTGTCAGGAAGAACTACAAAAGTTTGAGGTCATGTACCAACTGACTCAAGAACAGCTTCTTCCCTGCTGCTGTCAGATGTTTGAATGGACTTACCTTGCATTTTGATCTTTCTCTACACCCTAGCTATGACTGTAACATTACATTCTGCACTCTCTCATTTCCTTCTCTATGAATGGTATACTTTGTCTGTATAGCCTGCAAGAAACAATACTTTTCACTGTATGTTAATACATGTAACTATAATAAATCAACTTTGTATGGGTAGAGTTGAGAAATACCAACGGGCAAAAAAAAAGTGGGTGGCATATACAGACCCCCAAACTGCAATGGCGATGTTGGCATTAAACAAGAAATTAGTGATCCATGTGATAAGGGAATAATTGGTGATCACAGGTCATTTTAATCTGCACAAAGATTAGGCATATCAAATTAGCACAATGCCATAGAGTAGAAATTGCTGGAGGGTATATGGGATAGTTTTCTTGACCAATATATGGAGGAATCAACTGGAGAATAGGCCATCTTAGACTCAGCGTCATGTAATGAGAAAGGAATCATTGCCAATCTGCCTTTATGAGACCCCTTGGGGATGAGCGACCATATAATACGATAGAATTTTTTATCAAGATGGAAAATGAAGTAGTTGATTCAGAAACTAGGGTGCTGAATCTTAATAAAGGAAACTGTGAGGATGAAGCATGAGCTGACCTTAATAAATTGGGAAGATTCATTTAAAGGGAGGACAGTGGATAGGCAATGGCAAACATTCAAGGAACGCATGGGGCCACTGCAGCGACTGTTTATCCCTATCTGGCACAAAAGCAAAATGGGCCATTGGGCCCAATCCACAGCTTACAAAGGAAATTAGAGAAAGTATCCAATTTAGGAAAAAAGCATATAGATTGGCTAAAAAAAATAGGTCCGAGGATGGGGAGCGGTTTAGAATTCAGCAAAGAAGGACTAAGAAATGATTAAGGGGAAAATACAGTACAAACGTAAGTTTGCAGGGAACATAAAGACTGACACTAAGATGTTTGAAGAGGAAGAGGTTGGTTAAGACAAATATAAGTTCCCCCACAGACAGAAATGGAGGAGTGCATAATAGGGGACAAAGAAATGGCCGAGCAATTGAATACATACTTTGGTTCTGTCTTCACAAAAAAGGACACAAATCAAATACCAACAATGTTGGAGAATGCAAGATTTAGTGAGAGGTAAGAACTGAGGGAGATCAATATTAGTAGAGAAGTAGTATTGAGAAAATTGATGGGATTGAAGGTGGATAAGTCTCCAGGATCTGATAATCTACATCTCAGAATACTTAAGGAAGTAGTTCTTGAAATAATGGTTGCATTTGTGGTCATTTTCCATAGACTCTGGAACAGTCCCTGCAGATTGGAGGGTAGCTAATGTCATTTCAATATTCAAAAACAGTAAGGAAAACAGAGCATTATAAGTAAACTTAACATGGGTGGTGGGGAAAATTCTTGAATCCGTTATCAAGGACTTTATAGCAGAGCATTTAGAAAGCAGAGAAAGGATCAGACAGAATCAGCACGGATTTATGAAGGGGAAATCATGCTCGACAAATCTGTTGAAATTCTTTGAAGATGTAATTAGTAGATGTAGTATATTTGGACTTTCAGAAACTATTTGACAAAGTCCCGCACAAGAGATTATCACACAAGATTAAAGCACATGGAATTGGAGGATGTGTACTTATGAATGGGAAATCATGCTCGACAAATCTGTTGGAATTCTTTGAAGATGTAACTGGTAAAGTTGAAAAGGGGAACCAGTCAATGGAGGTATATTTGGACTTTCAGAAAGCGTCTGACACAGACTCACATAAGAGATTATTGTGCAAGATTAAAAAGCATGGAATTGGTGGATATGTATTGAGATGGAAAGAAAACTGGTTGGCAGAGAAGGAACAAAGAGTTGGAATTAATGAGTGCTTTTCAAATTGGCAGGCAGGAACAAGCAGGAAGCCACAGGGATCAGTGCTGGAGCCCCAGCTATTTGCAATACATATTAATGATTTGGATGAGGGAACAAATAGTAACATCTCAAAGTTTGCCCTTGGTACCAAGTTTGGTGGGAGGGTGAACTACTGTGACAAGGATACAGAGATGTTTCAGAATGATCTGGACAGGCTAGGTGAGTGAATTAATCAATGACAGGTGCAGTATAATTTGGATAAATGTGAGGTTATTCACTTTGGACACAAAAGCAAGGAGGCAGATTACTACCCGAACGGCTATAAATTGAGAGAGGGAAATGTGCAGCAGGGCCTGGGTGTCCTTGTACACCAATGAACAAAGAACAACACAGCACAGGAAACATGCTCTTCGACCCAACGAGCCCACACCACCATTTTAACGTTCCCACTTCCACCCATGACCCTTGTCTATGTTAATGGAAATCTCTGTCTTAAAGACGCTCAATGACTTGGCCTCCACAGCTTTCTATGGCAAATAATTCTATAGATTCATCACTCTCTGACTGTCTTATGAGGAAAAGGTTAAAAATATTGGGACATATCTAACGAAAAATTTGCTGGCCTTAGAAAGGGTCCAGAGGAAGTTCACAAGAATGATTCCTGGAACGAAGAGCTTGAAACTTAAAGAATGGTTGATGACTCTGAGTCTGTACTTGTTGGAGTTGGAGACAATGTTATTGAATATATGTATGTAAGTGCATCAGACAGTAAAGAAAGCAAATGACGTGTTGGCCTTCGTTGTGACAGGTTTCAAGTACAGGAGCATGGATTTGTTATTATTACAATTATATAAGGCCTTGGTGAGGCCACACCTAGAGTACTGTGTGCAGTTTTGGTCTCCTGTTCTTGCTTTCGAGGGAGTGCCGCAAAGATTTACCAGACTGCTCACAGAGATAGCGGGATTGATGTGTGAGGAGAGATTGACTAGGTTAGGATTGTTTTTGCTGGAGGTCAGTGGGGATTTCATAGGGACTTCTAAAATTCTAACAGGGTCCAGACAGTATAGATGCAAGGAGGATATTCCAATGGTGAGGGAGTTCAGAACGAGGGGTCACAATCTGAGGAGTTGAGGTAGCTCATTTAGGGCAGAGGCGAGGAGATATTTCTTCGCCCCAAGTGGTGAGCCTGTGGAATTCATTACCACAGGTTATAGCTGATTCCATAACATTGAATGTATTCAAGAGACGGCTGAATATAGCACTTGGGGTGAATGGGATTAAAGGTTATGGGGGAAAAGCAGGACTAGAGTTGGATGATCATCCATGATCTGAATGAATGAGGAGCAGGTTCGAATGGCTAAATTGCCTCCTCCTGCTCCTATCTTCTATATTTCTATTGTGCAAATAGTCCTATACTTGCTTTACAAACTGACCAGGTAGAAGAATCCTCCCCTCGTCTACTGCGAATCAGTACATACTAAATTCCTTTACATTTTTTCATTCTATTCATGAATCACTTTTCCACTATAATTCCATATTGATTTCCGTCTCTTTCATTACTACACAAGAATTCTGTTTGTCTCAGCATCCAAACGTAATAATAAATCTCCTCTTTCAGACTGTGCACCTAAACTAAAGGATTTCATATAGAATGAAAAATAAATCCACTGGAGTTATCTGTCAGTAATTCCCAGCCAGATTCAGCTAGGCTTTTCCCCCCCTCTAAGTTAGTAATTCCTATTGTGTACTTCATTTACAGCATACATTGGCTGATTTCACATTTTTTACAAATTAAATTGGATTTTAAAAATGGAAACAAATCAATGTTTTTATTTGGTGGAGACCTATAATATCAGAAGGCTGCCTTGCGTTCTGCAAAGCACAACAGGGAGAATTTTATAGAAAGATGGTGGCCCCACCATTCCCGCTGCCCCCTCCCCCTCCACTCCCCGCCTGGCTTTAAAAATATGAGGCAAGCTTGCCTATGCTTTGTTGAATATCCCCACGCCAATTTAATGGCCACCAGTTTGTTAATTGGCTCGGGCAAGAATTGTGTCTATACAGGGAGGAAGTCTCACTTTCAAGAACTGGCAGCCAATCAAATGGCTGGCATTTCTCTAGTCCCATCAACACTACCTGGAACAGTGGCAATTGCTAGAACTGCAGGAAGTTCCTAAAGCCAAGAAACCATGGAGTCAGACACCCAGATAAATCTGGATTTTGCCAAGGCCAGGTAGGTAGGACCTAGCGAAGGGGACTGGATGACTAGGTTTGAGAGGGCAGCATGGCTGAACACATAGGAGGTTAAGAGAGTGCCTTGGGTTTGGTGTACTGGGTGTGACTCTGTTGGTCATAGTATATTGAAAGGGAGATAAGCCCTCCCCAAGTTAAAAATAAGATCTCACCACATGGACTAGGCATACCCCAAGGATGGAAGGAAGGCCTTAAGTGGTTGATTGTCAGGCATGATGTGGAGACGCCAGCATTGGATTCGGGTGGGGACAGTAAGTTATCTTACAACACCAGGTTAAAGTCCAATAGGTTTATTTGGAATCACAACTTTCAGAGTGCTGCTCCTTCATTAGGTGAATGGACATTGTGAACTCATCCGAGGAAGGCGCAGCATACAAAGTGCATGATTCCAAGTAAACCTGTTGGATTTTAACATGGTCAGGCAGCCTGTCCATGACTCCTCGCTACTGCTAAACTAGGAATGATGGTAGGTAGGCAATGGGCACAGTACTGCTGGCATGGAATCTGACTTACACCACCCCACCTATTAGTTCCCTCTGTAAAATTCTACTCAATAAGTTTATCAGAACATAAATCCAAATCAGGGTTCTAGAATGGAGAGGGGGAGAATAGGTCACATGCAATGCAGCCATGGTCTAAGAGTATCAGCTTAGACCATGGCGCAGTAACAAATGCTCACTTCTGAATCATATGGTTTTGGGTTCAAGCCCCATTTCAGAATAACAGCACAATATCAAAGCTGACCTTCTACTGCAGTACTAAGTGAACACTGAATTGTTGGGTGTGCTGAGTTTTGGATGAGATGTTAAACTGAGGTTCTATTGCCTGCTTAGGTGGATTAGCCCTCAATTAACATTACAATAAAAAGACTATCTATTCATTATCACATTGTTAATCACATGCATAAATGTTGGTGGAATATGGAAGTTAGTCTGTGATGCTGACATAGACAAAGTTTGATCACTTTTTAATCATTTCCGCTGTGCAAATATGTCTCCTATTTGTAACATTTTGCTTTGCCAATACAGGAAACAGAATCAGAGTGGTTCACAATGCTACTTTCACTGTAAAAATGTGTGCATCTCACGTTTTTAACACCGGAGAATACAGCTTAAACTGAGCTTGTCTGAAAATTTCCCAATATTTCTTAGCTAGTAATAAATGTAGCGAAAAAGTGGTTCAAACCATCTAATGCTCCGTATGCTGGGGCGACAGTGCAGTCAAAGGCTGCCTTGGAGAGTTAAATCTCCATATAGCCAAAATAGTAGCCTTGCTGCTTTTCTTCTTTTTTAAAATTAATCTTTTTATCAAGTTGCTGAAAAGGTGCCTCCCATGTTGAATGGTCTCTTAGGCATTTATAATTTACCTTAATTGGACAGCAAATCTGTTTCCAGTCAATTAAGGGCATGTCCCAATCTGTGACTGTTTCGCATTGGTCCCTGCTCTCAACAGCAGGCTCTGGACCCAGAAACACTCTCAGCTTCTTTTGCCAGCTCCCAGCATGAAAGTTTAGGCTACAGTTTCAGTCATCAAAAATTACTGTGCCATTACAAACTGTTTGTTCTCCAAACAAGTAATTTGTGTTCATGTAATGTGTAATCTTGAATCATGAATGAAAACTCCTTTAATCTTCTTCTGAAACTGCACTGCGGACTTATTACAAGGTTCACTAACTTTTTAAAATACAATGAAGAACACAAGAAATACACGAGTGTCAATAATAGAGACATATTCGTTCTTATAATTATCTCTTCTATAAAGGTATTGTGGCTTCACAGAACTGGAATGATAAAATGACAGAGTATAGTATTAGGTTATGTGGATCATCATGCTTGCTCTTTGAAAGAACCATCCAATTAGTTCCATTACTCTTTTCATGTATTGCAATTGAACCAATTTCTTTCAAATCAAGTGTGATAGAATATAACGCAAAGTTCAATGTAATGCATTTTGCAGTATGATTTATAGGTTAAAATATATTCAAACTTAAAAGCAAAACAATATTCAGAAAATCATATATGCTGAAGGAGGCTATTTGTCCCATCTTCCCTGTGCTGGCCCTTTGAAAGAACGACTGGTTCCCTTCCCTACTCTTTCTCCATAACTGTATAAATTATTCTTAATCAGAACAATGCAATGTGTTAAAAAAATCTTCTCTGATGTTACATGCCTTTAAGGAATAATAGTAAACCTTCATGAGAGGGCAAGTGTGTCATGTTTCAATTTAGACTGCGAGCAGAAATATCATGCACAGATCTGCCACTTTTTATCCATGCCTATACATTCCCATGTATTTAATCTCAATAGATAAGCCTAAAATGTGTCTAACCAATCCTTACTAATGACTGGAATTTTCATATCATTATAAGATGAAACATATAAGATGATTAGAGGTTTAGATAGGGTGGACAGTGATAGCCTTTTTCCTAGGATGGAGAAAGCTAGCACGAGGGGACACAGCTTTAAATTAAGGGGTGATAGTTATAGGACGGATATCAGAGGTAGGTTCTTTACCCAAAGGGTGGTTCGGGAGTGGAATGCCCTGCCTGCAGCAGTTGTAGATGCGCCAAGTTTGGTGGCGTTTAAGAGGTTAGTTGATAAGTATATGGAAGAGAAGGGAAGGGTTTAGTTTGGAGGGGCATTGCTTTTTATATTGGTCGGCGCAACATCGAGGGCCGAAGGGCCTGTTCTGTGCTGTAATGTTCTATATTCTATAAAAACACAACACTCCTTATTTCCCCTTTGGTTCTTTTATCAATTTCTTATTCTGTGTCCTCCAGTTACTATCCCTCTTGCCAGTGGAAGCAGTTTCTTCTTATTCTATCAAAACATTTCATGATTGTGAACACAATTACCTTCTCCACTCTGAAGAGAATGATTCCAGCTTCTCTATTCTCTCCATACAACTGAAGTCCTGCAGCCCTGGTACAATTTTAGTACATTTCCTCTGCATCCTCTCTAAAGCACTGACATCCTTCTTAAAAGGTGTGCTGGCCAGAATTGGATATAGTATGCCAGTTTAGCCTGACCAGTGAATAATAAAGGCAGAGCATAATGTATTCCATGCCTCTAATTACGAGGATCCCATATCGTTTCTTCCCAGCTACATCAACAATTAGAGTTTCAAAATAAATTCACTAACCCTGCACTTCCAGCGGGAGACCATACTCGAAGAAGAGCTGACCAGAAAAATAACCTGACAGTTTTCTTTGGAAAGCAATCCTTTCTAACAAAGTTGTCTGTTCAAAAAAAAAGATCAATGAATTTACTGTATAATGAATCAATAATATGTACTTAGGGACTCAGACAGCATCATAAATAGAATGCACTATGTTCTTCAATGCACTTTAAATGTTGTTTCATAAAATTCACAGACACAAAACAGAGAATGCATTCACTCATTATCCCAATCAACCCAATCTGAGTCTCAATGAGCAAAGACATGCCAAGCAGCAGTGAAGTGCTTCCTCATGGGGAGGCATGGGAGAAAAAAAAGAAAATCAGCTGGAAATCCTCTGCTGTTTGCCTCCTGGCTGCTGCTAACTAGCAGTTCACAATTTGTCAGTAAACAGGCCACCTGCCTGCTTTATCAATTGCCTGCACATGGTCTCAGCAGGAGCAATGCTAGGGATAAAATAAGGGTTGCAAACATAAAAATATTTTTCATGATAACCTGCCCCTCCTGCTATGGCCATTGATAACCACAATTACCTGACCCAGCTCATTCAATAACTAATTTACTTCAAAATGTAATACATCATGTAGAGCGCTTTGAGATGTCTCAAATGACAAGGGGATTTTTAAAAGTCTCTCTTTCTGAGTTATCTAAAGTAATGAAGTCAACTTTTCAGCCCTGGAACCAAGTTTTGCAGAACCAGAATGTCAAGTGAACTTCTAAACATAACGAGACAAACTCTGATACTGATTTGTAGTGCAAACTTTTTTAATGATGAGTGAACTGCAGGCTAGCTTACATTTGAAGCTGGGACACCTTAGGACAATAGAAGATATCCCAGATTATAGCCCTCAAAGCGATGTAAAGATAAAAGGCAGTGTATGGGATACAAAGAAATACAGGAATCTGAGATAGGGAAGTCTGTGGGCAAGTACTAAAGCCCATCAATATCTGACCACTTGTTTGCTGGTTGGCTTGCAGCACCTGTCACTGTTCATAGCTTCAGGGCTCTCTACGCAGCTGATGCCAGCACCCACATCTAGCAAGAGATGGCAGCTAGACTCGCTGTTACGTACAGGCCTGTAAGTAATGCAGGAACGAGACATCTGGTTAAGTATCTAAAAGTGCCATTTACCAGGAAGATGGCCCAGAATTGCATGCCACAATCCATCACTGTGTTTTATGCTATACAACACATTCATATCACGTGTTCACACAACCTTAAAATGTGTTCACTGCATCTCATAAATAGTCATATTCCAAAGGGAATATTCCTTCACCTTGAGCTTTGCTCCATAACTTCTCGAACCATCAATGTTCATTCTTACTCAAATGTGTTCTTATGACCCCAGCCACAATACAGCAAGCAAACAAGCATTTAAAAACTGACAACGGCAGGAACTGAAGAAAAACTTGAATAGTTCTTAGAGTTACTGTAAAAACAGAATTCATTATTTAACTGCAAGAGCTTTTGGATAAGAATAATTTATTTGACATCCTGCTTGCATTGGGGTATTTCCATATCAAATCGTGACAGACTGTGTGTCATAAACAGGAGTTAGCTTTTAATGTCCTGACTGGTGAACAATTGGTGCAAATCTTGCCTGAAACATGCTGTGCCGGTGATTTTCTTCAGACTGCTTGTTTGCATGCTAAATACAATTTAAATACATGGTGAAAAAAACAAAAACTGAAATCTAGGCATCCTTTGAAGGATTAAAGGGAAATATTGCAACATGGCAGAAAAAATTCCAACCTTTAGAAAAGGTTCAGAAACGTACTTTTGACACTTTGGCGAAGATAAAACAGAGACAGAGAAGGAAGTGACAGGCAATAAAATGTAAGACTTGCAATTATAGTGCACCTTTCATAAGTACAGGCTACCTTAAAATGCTTAATGCAATACTTTTGAAGTCTAGTCACTGTTGTAATGTAGAAAGTACAAGTCACTTCACATACTCAAATGAAATAAATGACTATATCTATTTTATTTGTTGGCTGAAGGATAAATATTACCTTGCACAACAGAAAAAAAATCCAATGCTTTTCTTTCAATAGTGTTGTTGGATTCTTTATATCTATCCAAGAAGTCTCTCAGGGCCTTGCGTCTTCTAAATCATAGCTGCCTCGAGTTTCACAAAGTTGTAATATCATTGAACATACAACCAAAAATAATCTAAGCAACCCATGCATGAAACATTGGACTTCTGGAAGTAAAGACAACCTGCATCAACTCATATTTTACATACAAACAAACAAACAGACAAACAAACAATCAGTTAATAAACTCAAAATTGTGACAAATCATTTGTATCATTTATCTTACCATCAAAAACAGCCTGTTGCTGTTTTTCACATAGCTCTTCTCACATGTATACTGATCAGAATTTTGATTAATTAGCACATAACATGTTAGGGTTCTCCCATTTGCCTGTTTGAGGTCCACACTACATTTACTTCCAGAATCATACCAGCTACATCATCTCGGAATTCGAGAGACAAACAAAATAACTTATATTTATATAATACCTGTAACATAATAAAACATGCCAAAGCACTTAACGGGAATATTCCTTTCCAATATTAAATGGGTGAAAATTTCAGTTCATCTAAAATAAGCAAATCTGGAGGTTTAGTAACAGGGAGAAGAGAGAAGCTGAGACAAGGCTGGGTACCGTCATCGTACACATGAAAAGTAACAACACGCCTCTGGATGATGTTGTCAAGGATTGAGGGAACTGAAAGTGGATCTCATGAATAACGTGAGCTTGTGTATAACAGGAGAGAAGGAGAAAAAGTAAAAAAAGAGTTCAGACTCTAATGAAAGAAGTCAAGATAACTTAAAGTGGGATGGGGGGTAATTGTCAGTCACTGGCAAAAAAGGAAAAATCATGTTTCTTCTTTTAAATCAGCCAATCCAAAACAAATAATCTAGCAGTTACCTGAAAGCCACTGCCATTGAGGCAAGAAGCTGAATTTACTTGCCCAAATCACATTGCCATTGCCTGCAAAGTTTTCTGCACCTCAATCTTGTTTGCACTATTGCAGCCAGGACTTCCAATCGTGGCTGCAGCAGAAATAGATCAATGCTGTCAACCCTACATGAAGA
Source organism: Sphyrna mokarran (assembly GCA_024679065.1). Lineage (NCBI taxonomy): Eukaryota > Metazoa > Chordata > Chondrichthyes > Carcharhiniformes > Carcharhinidae > Sphyrna > Sphyrna mokarran. Next base: position 57,835,415 of record JAGIQG010000002.1, on the reverse strand, counting down.
TCAACAGATTGAAGGACAAAAAAAAGGGGATGTTGTGCTTTTCACAACATCAGCTGCTGCATTCAGGTAAATTTTTAAAGATCTCAGATTTTTCAATGAGTGAGTGGGTGAGCACATGGATGAATGAATGGGTGAGTGAAGTGGGTGGTGAGTGGGGAGGGTTGCTTTAGCGTTTTTGAATACCTGTCATTTCAAAATGAGATTGTAAGTGGGGCTTAATTTTATAAACTGCAATTCTTGTGATAATCTTGTAAGGATTGGTACATCTGCTCCCAAATACTTGCTCAGCACAGACCATTGCACGTCTCTTTGAATTGTGTAACTGCTCAGCAAAGAATCACTTGCTGCAACTGTGATTCATTACCCAAAGTCCGGCTCTCAATGAGTGCCAATTACTTGTAATCCACAGCTGGCGGAACATTTGTAGCAAAGCAACACAGAATTATTGCCACTTGTTGAGAACATTGTGAATTGTTTTTCATCTCACTGCTGGCACTTAAGCTTTTATGAGGCTTTGTGCCAGTTGCTTTTCATTGTATTCTTTGCTGAGCCCCATTACTGATCTCTAAGGGTTTCTCTTCAAGCCACATGTTTGGATGAAGGGAGTAGCTGCAGAGGAATGCTGGACAGTTCAGACTGTGTCTTATCACTGCCCTTTGTACATCTGGATCGACAGTCAAAGAGAAAATTCTCACCTTGGCAGGAGACACGCTCCTCCTCCCAACAAACCCCTACTCACAATGTCCAACTGGGATCGCTACACTTGGAATGCCTGACTGGCAGATATACTACAGAGTTCATCAGAAGCACCAAATGATACAATATTAGCATAGAAATAAGTCTGTGTTGTCCTTCCATTACAAAAAGATTAAAGAGAATGAAACTTCCCTTGGACTCAGTAGCTCGAGACCTAACAGGTATTGGATCTTATTTACATGAGACCAGCAAGTTTCAGATAGCTGCTGGTTACTCCAGACTGCTTGCTAGCAAAGAAGTTGTCACTAGGTGAGAGGAAGTCAGCAGGACAATGCTGTGGAGAGGTGATCTAGGACAGGACAATCAGCAGTGAGAGAGGGCAATGGTTGAGAAATGCATTGTTGCCTAGAGGAAAACTCCAGATCCTCCCAACGCCACATTCAGCTAATGTGGACACTTAGAAACTTCACTTTCTGGTCACAGCCAGCCCCAGTCTTTTTAAACACGACTAGTTAGGCTGCATGCACACCACTTTTTCTCCCCCTGAATACAGCCAGCCTGTTCAGAAAGTGTGCAACTGGTAGCAATGAATCCTTTGTTAATATGAAATTTGATAGAGATTTTCATGACACATGCATCCTCAAAATGCTTATCTTCTGAAATGTTCAAAATCAACAGAGTGGGTGGATCTCAACTGATGAATCAAGGAATCCCTTGTTACTATGGATAAAAACTTCTCTCTGAACAGAAAATGAGAAACACTCACAATGTGGTTCATTCTCGATTAAAGCTGTCACATCAGAGAACTATGTGGGTGTTAAAGTGACACTTCTGTTGCCTGGATAACTTAGGAGGTGCTGTGCAATATGCTCCCACGGTTTTATCATCATGCACACTGATACCTGACTTTACGTTGTAGAGCTTTGCCTGCCAAAAGTCCTGGAATGGAGTTTAGCAGAGTGATGGTCCCCACTGCTTTGAAGGCAGTGGGGCACTGTAAAGATTCCCACAGGCGTCAGAACTGATAGATTCTTTATTGCTTACTACAGCCTGACATGAACAGTGCCACCTAACCTCTCTTGTACAGGGAGCACCATGCGGTCTTGAATCAATCTCTTTTATCAACAAGATTGAAACTACTCTAAAGAACAGTTATAGATTCTTAAATCAATCAGGTCTTGAAAGCTAACCTCCGTAGTGCAGTAGGGTTGCCTGAGCACTCTTTTTATATGAGGATGCATGAAATCCAAGTTATATCCCGCAGCAACTTTCCTCTTTCTCTCTCAAAGTCAAGTCACAGTTTGTTGGAGATGTTGGCTGTCCTTTCTAACATTGGATGCCAGATTGAAAATAGCAGTTGCATTGGACACAATAGATGTAAGTTTATAGTATGAAACTTGATCCCATCTCTTGCCATTAGCATGACAATAACCGAGTGGCACAACAGAATCCAGGTATGTTCAATGCACACAGCAAAGTCTGAGGGAGAGGGGAAGAGAAGTCACTGTCCTGCCGAGGTATAAAATATGACGGCAAAGATGATATTGCCAAGAAATGCAGGAACAAAGCTGAACTGAGAGGGAAGTCTGACTAACCATGAGGAGGAAAGAAAAATGGAAGTAGCGCAACCAACCACAAGATAAGCTTAAGAAGACATAGAGAATGACAACACAAATGGCAATCATGGATACACATGTTTTGTCAACAAGAGCAACTACGAGAATGTTAGTGATTTTTGTGGTGTTGAAGTGAACATTATTGTGGATTTAGGTAGTGGCTGGAATATCATCAACAGAGCACTGTGGGTGGGTAAAGATAAAGAGAACCAGTGCATTAGGTAGAATATGGTAGAGTGTCAGATCTGATGAGAAAACAGGTGTGGAACTCTCAGCTCCACGGGCCAATCTTTTTTCCAGATATTTTAGCTGCCAAAAAAAAAGTAGACATGGTTTGATCCACTAGTTCGGTGAGGTGGAGACACTTAGAACTGGCTCCGCGAGTATCAGGGTGCCATATTTAAATGGCATAATGGTCACAGAAACAAAAATGATCTCCTCCCATTTACCTCCCCACAACTGCCACAACCATCACGAAGCTGTGGCCTTTCTCCCCTTGATCATCCATTGCATCCCATCCCCTTCCCCTACCGCCAATCAACTCTGGCATCCATTCACACAAGCCCCTCCCCCACCATATCTTCACCAGCATTCCCCCGATCACAGATGACAACTTCCTCCCATCTATCACCCCTATCCCCTTCTGCTGCCCTGATTGCATCGTGCATTTGCATCATGAGACAGAACTTTGGACTTCCTGCAATATTTTATGCTCCTATCGCAAATCCCATTCAACATGAACAGGAGTGTAAGATTCTGGCCAGTGTGTTTTCATAGAATCATAGAATGCCTCCAGTGCAAAAGAAGGCCATTTGGCCCATCAAGTCTGCAACAGCCACAATCTCATCCAGGGACTATTCCCGTAACTCTACACATTTATGTTGCTAACCACCCCTGCCCCCACCAAAAGACACTAGGGTCAATTTAGCATAGCCAGTCAATCTAACCTGCACATCTTTGGAGTCTGGGAAGAAACCAGAGCACCTGCAGGAAACCCAAGCAGACATTGGGAGAATGTGAAAACTCCACACAGACAGTGACCCAAGCCAGGAATTGAACCTGGGTCCTTGGTGTGAGGCAGCAGTGCTAATCACTATGTTGCCGTGCCACCTACATGTATACTATCACTCTGGTTGAGACCAAGTATTATTGTATTGATGAAAATTTAAGCAATGGACTTAATGTCTATATGACTTATCATCAATTTTGAGAATTTACCAATTTAGCAAATTTTCTAAGGAGGATATCAACATAATGAATGCATAGCAAAATTGGATACACAAATTAATACTTAGTGATGATTAACCTTGTAGTGTCTTATGCTTCTTCAAATTCTTTGCAAGGCTTTCAGTATATTCATAGGTACAGATAGTACATCTCTGTACTATAAATGAGACTAATAAAGATCTGGTGCTGATAACATGAATATTTTTGGATAATAAACAAGTTACCATCCTTTTTGTAAAAGATGGAAAACGTAAAATGCTAAAAAGAACAATTCAGTTATTGTGCGTGTCAGCAGAATGTTATGCCTACGGCAGCATCGACTTAGCTGAATAGATGTGAGAAGGAAAACAAATACAGCAGTTTATCCAAACTATTGCACAGCTCTTCCTACTCAGCCTTGAGCACAGCAGCTGCTACTGTATTAATTGCAATTATTTCCTGTGAAGAAAAATGAGTCTCTCAGAGTTGTACTGCAAAATAAGTACTTCGTACAGCTAGTCCTGCATAATCGAACTACCTAGACAAGTATTTTTCACGCGAATGTTCACAAAGGACTATGTCTCTATGACTATTATAGTAAGATGCATCTCATGCTGTTACAGATTTATGGAAAATGTCCACAAAGTATAACAGAATGGATGCAACTTGACAACATCAAGAAAATATAATGCTTGCACAAACACTGGGAGTCTTACTTCAGAAAGTAAATGGTCAACAGTAATGGTGATAAAAAATTGAAAAATGCTGGAAAATCTCAGCAGGTTTGACATCATCTGTGGAGACAGAGTCAACGTTTCGACCCTAGATGATCCTTTGTCACAACTCGAAACGTTGTCTCTACTCTCTCCCCATAGATGCTGTCAAACCTGCTGAGACTTTCCTGCGTTTATGTTTTTGTTTCCGATTCCAGCATCCGCAGTATTTTGTCTTTAGATTATCGTGATGAAAAATTATTGTGCCTTCAGTTGGCCCACAAAAAGCCATTTTACAAAAACAAAAAAAACCTGCAGAGTGGAAATCTGAATTTTGTTTTAAAAATACTGGAAATACGCAGTAAGCTCGGCAGTTTCTGTGAAGAGAGAAACCAAGTTAATCTCACAAGGCGATGACCTTTCAAAGAAACATTTCCCATGTTTCCTTTGATGCATGAGATTGAATTTTAAATTACTGGTGGGGTCAGGAAGGAGAGCCGGTAGTTTGAAAATTACATTCCTAGAAAGGATCCCTTTGACTCCAGAATGCAATGCAATTTTCAACGGGAGGGTTAACTATCCATCAGACTCCTTGAGGAGCTTGTTAACTGGCCGAAGAGGGGTGAGGAAAGAATTTTCAAAGCTACAAATCTGAAATTGGGCATTCTGGTGCGCATTAGCGGACAGCTATTGGGTTCAACGCGAGCAGGAGTTTTCTTTCTAATGTTGAAAATTTTCAGGAGCTGAGGGAAGCTGTCACCAGATCATGTGCTTTACCTTGCATTTGGCTGTTCAGTCAAATTTATGCTCAGTGAGACTGCTAGGCCTTAGAAGAACTGCTTGGTTTTTTCCGTAAGATGATGTCAGGCTGCTGTCCCTGTGAGTGGTAATTAGTGGTAATGCCACTAATTGCACCGAGCTTGCCTGCAGTCCAATTAGGACATCAACATTTCAAAACAGACTCACATGAGTGCTGCATTGGCGGCACCTGGAAATCCACCCCCGCTTTGAAAATTAAGCCCCCGAACTCTTTAGACCCTGAATGGGAGAATCTGATGGTGGATAAGAATGCCCATTGGATTTCCTCCGTTTCTTCACTGCAGACAAACGAATTGACGTCAACTGTGGCTCAGTTCATGGCACTCTTTCCATCCAGCTCACAAAATTGTATATTCAAGTTCCACCTGTCAGATATGAGCATAAACAATTCCAGTTTGATGCTCTGGGGCAGGCTATGGAGAAACTGGGAGTTCTGTCTGCCTTCTCATAGAATAATTAGTGCATGGAAGGAGGCCTTTTGACCCATGTGTCTGTTCTGCTCCTCCTGAAGGAGCAATTTATCTGGAGTCACTTACCTCTCTGGAGCTCTGCAAATTTTTCTTTCTCAAATAATAATCCAATTTATTTTTGAAAGTCTCAGTTGATCCTGTTTCCATCAGTCTCAGGAAGTCCTTTCCAGATCTAAACCACTTACTCCTCCTGTCAGGAGGAACTCTTTCAAAGAAGAGCTAGGGAATTCTCCCTGGGCATCGGAATAAATGTTTTACTTTAAATCCTCACAAAAGTGGATTATTTTCATTGTTGTTTGTTGGGGCTTACTACTTGCAAATTGATTGTGTCATGTCCTACAACAATGGTTGCATTTCACAAGTACTTCATTGGCTGTAAAACATGGGCATATTTAAGATCTGAAATGCACTATAATCAGTATTTTTTTTGATAAAATACAGGAAATCATCACAATGGAACTTTCAAGAAACCATGTACAATTTCTCACTTGTGGACTCTCCCCATTTTAGTTTGCTTACTTAAACAAGATAAAAGCAATAACCAACATTACAAAAGACAAGGAATTCTCCCACTATGTTGGGATGCAAAAGTGCCGTGTTTCCAGCTGCGGAAGTTGAGGGGGAACCTACAGCATATCTTCTGGACCTGACCTCATTAATTATGCATTCAGGGTTTAAATTCAGCCTCCCGAACACATTTATGAATGAAATGAAGGTCTGCGCAATTTCAGACTGCGGGCAAAGATCATACAACTAGCTAAAGTTTGGGACCTAAACACGTCAGTAATCTCAAAGTTGAATTTAAGGCCCCAATCCAACAGACATTGGAACACTACAATAAACATGGGACTCCAACCCATTTCAACCACTGTCCCCCACCCAACGGACTTTTCTTTCCCACTGCCTAACAACTGATTGACTTGGGGATTCAAGTGAAATATTACTTTGAATACTGATGGGTATTTTTCAATTGATATTAGCTGTGGTACTGTATTTTTGAAGTTTTATTGGATTCTGTATCAGAATAAATACCATATTATTTACCTTTTATAGTCATTAACATTGCGATGTACTTAGCCACTTTCAAATGTAATGCACATTAAATAGATCTGTATAAATTTGTAAATAAGTTGATAAAGTTAAACATCTCTTGCAGTCTTCTGCAAGCAGTATAGGAACTCATCTTGAATCATAGGATCATAGAATCATACAGTGCAGAAGAGATCTTTCAATCTATTGAGACTGTACTGACGTGTGAAAAACCCGACCTCCCATCCCATTTATCGGCACTTGGTACAAAGCCCTGAATGTAATGTTGTGCCAAGTGCTCATGCAGGTACTTTTCAAAGAAAGTGAGCATTACACCTCTACCAACCTCCCAGGCATTCTAGACTGTCACCACACACTGCGTAAAAAATTTTTCCTTACATTCCCCCTTAAACTTCCGCCCTCACTTTGAATTTGTGTCCTCTTGTGACTGTTCATTCAACTGAGGAGAACATTGCTCCTTATCTGCCTTGTCCATGCCCCAAAACCTTTGTCCTTAATCTTATACATACCAATCAATCTTCTCTGCTCCAGTGAAAACAGCCCAATCCATCCAATTACTTATCAAAGTTAAATGCTTTACCCCAGAAAGCATCCTGATGAATCTCCTCTGCATCCCCTCCAATGAAGTTTCATCCTTCCTATATTGGAATGATCTGAATTGCACATAGTACTCTAGTTGGGGCCTCACCAAAGTTTTATACAACTACAAGTGACTTTCCTGTTTTTGTAATCAAAGCTTTGATTGATAAAGGCAAGTGTCCCATTTGCCTTTTTCACAACCTACTAACATGCCCTTCTGACTTCAGAGATCGATGGACAAATACGCCAAGATCCCCTTGTTTCACAGAGCTTCATAGTGTCATGCCATTCATTGAATACTTCCTTGTCAAATTACACCTTCCAAATTATATCACCTTGCACTTTTCAGGGTTAAATTCCATCTGCCACTTATCTGCCATTTGAGCATCCCATTTATGTCTTCTTGTAGCACAAGGTACTCAACTACACTGCTAACCACCCAGCCAATCTTTGTGCCTTTGGCAAATTAATAATCCTATCTCCCACATTGTCATCTATGTCATTTACATAAATGATGAATAATCAGGGACCCAGCACAGATCCCTGTGGTACACCACTATACACTGGCTTCCAAACATTAGAATCATAGATCATAGAGATTTACTTCATGGAAACTGGCCTTTCGGCTCAACTTGTCCACGCCACCCTTTTGTTTTAAAACCTAAGCTAATCCTAATTGCCCATATTTGGTCCATATTCCTCTATGCCTGTTTTACCCATGTAACTGTCTAAATGCTTTTTAAAAGACAAAATTGTACTTGTCTTTACTCTGACAGCTTGTTCCAAACACTCAATACCACGTATGAAAAAATTGCTCCTCTGGGCATTTTTGTTTCTCTCCCTCTCACCTTAAACCTATGCCCTCCTCCCCTAGCTTTGGGAAAAGATATTGACTATCAAACTGGTCTGTTATTTTATAGACCTGTATAAGATCACTCCTCAGCCTTCTACACTCCAGAGAAAAAAGTCCCAATCTATCCAGCCTCTCTTTATAACTCAAACCATGAAATCCAGGTACTATCCTATCTTTTCTGCACTCTTTCTAGTTTAATAATATCCTTATTAAAGGATAAAGCAACCTTCTGTCATCACCCTCTGTTTTATACAGCTGATCCAATTTTGAATCCACTTTATCAAAATTATCCTGGATCGCATGCGCCTTTGCTTTCTTTATACCTTGTCAAAGACTTTGATGAAATCCAAATAAACTGCATCAACTACACCATCCTCATCGATGCAACTGGCCAGCTCCTCAAAAAATTCAATCAAATTTGTTAGGCATGACCTCCTTCTGACAAACCCATGCTGACTATCCCTGATAAAACCTTGCCTCTCCAAGTGGAGATGATGCTTTCCTCTGTACTTCCCTGATTATTTCTACAACCCTTCTTAAGTAGTAAAACAACATTAACAGTTCTCCAGTCCTCTGGCACCTTCCCCACAGATAGAGAGGAATTAAAAATTTAGATCAGAGCACCTGCAATCTCTGTCCTTGTCTTCCCATAGCAGCCTGGGACACAATTCATCTGGACATGGAGATTTATTCACTTTAAGGCAGTCAACATTTCTAATACCTTGTCCTTTCTTTTGTCAATTTGCTCAGGAACCTCACAGTCTCTCCCTGAGTTGCATACCTTCATCCTCACTCCCTTGGATGAAGACAGATATCAAGTATTCATTCAACATTCTTCCAATGTCCTCTTGCTCAACCCACAGATTGCCCCCTTGTCCCTAATGGGCCTTACTCTTTCTCTGTTCATCCTCTTCCCATTGACATAATGGTAGAATATTTTAAGATTTTCTCTACTTTTACCAGTCAGAACTTTCTCATATCTACTGCTTTGCTCTCCTAACTACTTTCTTAAGCTCCATCCTGAATTTTCTGTGCTTCACTAATGCATCTGCTGATTTGCTCCCCTTATACCTGCTAAAACCCTTTCTTTTCCTTCTCATCTTATCCTGAATATTTCTGGTCATCCATGATCCTTTGGATTTGTTATTCCTTCCTATCATCCTAGAAGGAACATGCTGGGCTTGTACCCTCTCCATTTTCCTTTTGAATTCCCTTCTACTACTCTTTTGTAGATTTCCCCAATAGTAACTGTTACCAGACTACCTTGGTCAGATACTGCTTTATTTTATTAAGTTCTGCTCTACACCAATCCACGACATCTCTCTTGTAAGTTCTATAAGTGGGAAGATAGAGGACCTGTATCCTTATAATATCTAGTAGTTATAATTTGACCAACATATTATTTAACAGGTGCCTGGGAAAAGATACTATTTCTTAATGGCTGCTTTCCTTGAGCGAGATGTAGTTCACTTTCTCAGACCCAAAATTGATATCGTGTGAAGTTGCTGCCTTGAATTCTGGTGAGGGCGATTGTTAAGGGAGTGTTCCTGATTTACGTTAGTCTATATTTGGGACTAAAATTGTAATCCTCTCCATGAACTCCTGCCATATTCTGCCCCTACCCACTATCACCATCACCACTGAACCCACTAATGGTGCCATGGGAGAATTCTGCCCAAGTCACCTTATCAGTTGCTTCTTGGTCCTGTGAAAAACCTCCTTAGCATTACAAACTACTTTAATAAACACTGCTTGATTACATTCAGGCTCCAGGTTTAACCTGCAAGTGTGTGTGGTTCTTAATCTGATCTTCAGACTAGATAAGTCAATGTTATTCAGTTTCCAGCAACGTAGCTATCTCTCTATCCAGCCATGAAAGGGAATTCTGAAATCGATGGTGTGTGTGTGCGTGTATGTGTGCATGCGTATGCGTGAGTGTGAATGATTTAACACCATATTATCAATACAAAAACTAGGCATGACTGTGATAGGCCTGGCTGCGACAGGGCCAGGGAGAGAAATTGCTGGTGCTTCTCCTTTATTCGTCCCCTGTCCCCTTTAACCCACACTCTCAGATCTTCCAGGTGCCAAGAATTAGGAACCACAATCACAGTGGGGTCGATGGTTTTATATAAGTTGGGCAAAATTTCTTGGCTTTGTACACTCTAGCCCTGATTTTACCACCATGGCCACCCAAGGCTTGAAAGATTGTGCTCGAGGCCCTGATTTTGGGCTGGCTGTGCTGGTAAAATCAGAGTCTGTGCCTCTATAAAGCTCTCTGAAAGTTCAGGTTTCAGTATGATACACTTTACCATTATGGCTTTGTCAGACAATTACACATAACTTGACCAATCATATTAGGCAACCCACTCACTTCTTTGAACCTGGCCCTATGAAATATCTGGATAGCAACATCCAAAAGACTTGAACTTCACAAACATCCTATGTATAAATCAGATCTCTTGAATAAACAGTGACAAATTCTATTGGTGCATGACTCCTGGTTTCATTTCTAAGTTTCAAAATTGCAAAATCTTCCAGTAAATTAGCACTAAGCAATTCACCTGCAAGAATGTGCTATTTCCAGCTACACAAGTGGGTTTTGTTAACAGAAAAGTTACGCTTTGCATTGAATGATAATTATTTTGCACTTTAAAATGGAAATTAACCACACTTACAAATGTTCAGCACGGAGCACATAATTGGAAAGCAAATTATTGCAGATGCTGGAAATACAAACTGAAAATTCTGGAAATACTCAATAGGCCTGGTAGCATCTGTGGAGAGAGAAACAGAGTCAATCCTGCAGCTCCATGATCAGCACTCATTCTGACGAAAGGTCACTGACCTCTGTCTCTCTCTCTCTACACAGGTGCCACCAGAGCATTTCCAACACTTCCTGTTTTTATTTGCCAGCCCTTCAAAAAGCAATCAGGCTTCTTGTGAGCCTTTCAATCTCCTTCAGCAAGAAACTCAGTGGCAGCTATCTGGGATCTGGTTTGACACAGCATTAAATATGAATTTAAAAAAAGGTTAAGGCATTGAATAAACAATTTACTGAGCAAAAAATAAATTACTGTCAAAGCAATACATTTGTAATTTTAAAAAAAGAGTAATGAATAAAAATTACCATACAATGCGCTGAACAGTAGAGCTACCTAATAAAACTTGTTTTGCCTTTTTGCTTAATAAAGAGCTAGAATGCAAGAGAAAGAGAGGGACAGATGAAGCCTCAAATTCCAGGAGGCAAAGGGGGTAAGTCTTTTTCCCAAGACCTATAGTCCAAAAATTTTATTCTTGTTGCTTTATTCTCTTTATTCTTTCTATTGCTCTGAGAAACAGTCTTTGTATTTTTCTTCTAATTTCTTTCTCTAACATCGGGTCCACGCACCGGCAGTAAATACTTTAGCTTAAGATAAAAGCAAAATACTGTGAATTCTGGAAATCTGACATAAAAACAGAAAGTTCTCAGCTGGTCTGGCAGCACCAATGGAGAGAGAAAAACAGAGTTAACATTTTGTGCCCAATATGACTCTTCTTTGGGCCTGGGCCAGATGCTGCCAGACCTGCTAAGTTTTTCCAGCAGTCTCTATTTTTATGTTGGGCACACTGCCTTACATTATGCTCCAGCAACTTCCAGTCAGGTCTGAGAGGAGTGGAGAAAGAAACACCCGATAAAGCCCAAACAGAACAGTCTATGGGTAAGCTAGAAAGGAGGGTTTGAAGAAATAGTGCATCCTGAATGATCAATGTGAACAACAGCAATCACTAGCCAAGTAGCCTGTCAATCGCGATGGATTACGTGCCAGATTAGCTGCTATAAACACTGACCAGACTGAGAGTGTCCAGAGGAGCCAACCTGACAAATAGGCTATCCCAATTGATTGGCTACATAACCAACAATCCAGCACCCCCGAGCATGGACCCCAGTGTTTTGCCATTTTGCAACTTGTACTCTACCCTCTCCCATGTCCTCAACTCTGATTCTTCATCCAACAGCTGGCCAAAACCTATCATCTACTTACGACTGAACAAGGGAACTGTTGTGCCCATAGACCAACTAGCTAGCATAAATCAGCACCTTCAATGCTTAGAACACTGAGCCAACCATTTTCAGAATTCAAAGCATATAGTGTTGATGAGCAAACTCACTCAAATTTATGTGATAATGTAACATTTTGTTACACTGATCACAATAAACAGATGTAAAGTTGTGTGTGTGTGTGTGTGTGTGTGTGTTCAGGTTTGTGCTTTTTTTTGCTAACAGCAGTATTTTAAAGGATAAATGCCATTGGATGTATATCTAGCTTCTCCGACATATTTAAGGACAGTGGTTTAAGTAAATTTGTAAATGTGCACTATCAACTGCTCCTAATACTTAGAAAATGTATCTTGGGCACTTAATTAACTGCACCTAGTTAAGTGAAAGGCTAAGTGCAATTTTCTATTTCCAAAACCAAAGCTGCGGTGTCCAATGATAACTTTAAGTGATTGATTTGAGGCAATAACTTCCTGGAACAGACTGTTCGGCTTTAACCACCAGGTGCATAAGATCATGTTAATTGTCTCTGTAGATGACTGGACTGGTTTTTAACTGAAAACCCAGCATTTCTCAGCTATGTATCATTCATAGGCCTCAGGTGTCCAGACTGCAGTATTCCTTCTCCGCATTCCCATCAATCATCCAACAGCTGCAGCCAAGGACTATAAGCACAGACACTAAGGACTGCATGATCAGATAGTTACTGTATTATGCATGTTGTAAAAAAAGCACTCAGAAATAACTACTGTAGCATTATTTCAATGTCTACTTAAAAAATTGAAGTCAGCCTAAAACAGCTTGATCTTTAATTAGTGGCTTTTTATAGTGAAAACAGAAGATTGCATTTGGAAGCAGACTGTGATCTAAGCATATATAGTATAGGCAAAGCACTACTCTCGCTATGAATAAAAAGTGAACTGTTAAAAATGGCAAACTGTCTTATTTGCACAAAATGTCCAACTTTCCTTGTATGTAATGGAATAAGTGAATACACATCCTTCAAGAAAAGCTCCCCATTTGTCCCACTGCTTGTAGGTGACCTCCCTGTGGTCCTGAACATTAGTTACTTCATGGTGCTTTGCACACAGCACAACACATTCTGAAGGTCTTGATAATGACTATCACCAACCATTATTGTCAGGCTAGTTTATGGATAGACATCTGCATAGCTACGCCAGAAAGTCAAATCTACTAACACACATTTCTAGTTGTCTATCCCTGCCATTTTCCAACTTATTCAAACTGACAGATTTATGGCAGACAATGGTATAGATGTCCCTGCTGCAAGGACCCATGTATTCATCAGTGTAAACAGTGTTACTCTTGTTTGTGAGACTATGGATTGTTGGCAATCCTGTTCTAGTGGAGGAGGTAAGTGACAAGTAATCCTTTCTGTCAGATGTAATTGAGTTATTGACGTGTGGTTTCACATTGTATGAATCTCCTTTAACATGTGACATATTTTGGAACTGACAGTCTTATGTTTTTGCTTTCTATATTATTTGCTGATTTGACATTTCTTAGCTGCCCAACCTACATCTTTCGTGCAAAAATTCTTAGATCTTTTGCCCAGGCTATTGTTGAAACCTTCATCTATACTAAAAAGATTATTTTATCAGATTATTCTGAATGACTTCTTTTTTATCCCTGTAATGATTATTCCTGGCCCTTCAACATGCTCCAATAAAGGTACACCCAGTTCTTTTGTTGATTTGCTTCATTTCTCCAATATAGCTGCTTTCCAACCTACTGGCTAAAGATGCACACGAACAATTCCTTCCATAGCACATTCAAAGACATGACCTCTGTTACTGAGAAGGACAAAGGCAGAAGATTCATACAAACGTTACCACTTGCAACTTCCCCTGCAGGTCACACACTTTCCTGACTTGGAATGTGTTCTTTCAAAGTCATGGTTTAAAATCATGAAATCTCCTCCATAACAGCACTATGGGTGTATCTTCATCACATGCACTGCAGTGGACCAAGAAGATGGCTCAGCAGCAGCTTCTCAAGGGCAATTAGGGATATGTTGCTCACATGCTAAGACAAATACAAAAAAAAAGGTCTGAAAATCCTATATACTATAAATCTTTCCATCCAGTGGCAAAGTTCCTCATCTTGATTGGCATCTTTCTCTGGCAATACAGTTGAAAACTAGAGCTTATTGTGCGGAGAATCATATGCACAAATCTATAATTTACAAATCCTCTGTGCACAGCATTAATACACCAACATGCTGAAGTATTGACTTTTGCATAAAGGTTTTTTTCTCTTCTTTCACAGAAGATTTACTTATTCCATAGATATAACGGTTGATTTTACAATTCCACGATCCATTTGCAGGAAGTATTGTTGGAGATGCAGTTCTAATTTTCACAGCTTCAGAAAGGAGCGCTATAGAATGGAATCAATCTTCATATTTGTTGATTCAACTGACTATAACGAGAACTTTACAGCCTCAAATTTTCTTGTCATCCCCTACTGAAATGCATTGAAGTTACAACACAGAAAAAAGTCATTCAGTCCAACAATTTGTGTTGAGCTTACTCTCTACAAAAGCAAATAATTTGAATTACATTTTCCCCACCCTGTTCCCATATCTTTTCAGCTCTTCTTCTTCCGTCACCTATCAAATCTAACCTTGAATGTTGACATTGTCTCATTCAGTATCCTTGGACTCAAATCCCTCAAGCTTGCAACACTGTGCCAGAGTTTCTTCTGCCCTGTCTTTTAAATCTCTTCCATGATATTTACAGCCCTTTGTCCCTGAATCCCAAGAACCAGATGTCTTCTATCTACTTTGTTGTATCCTTCCACACTTTTTGACACCTCTATTATGTACCCTGTTTTCTGCATTGTTTGAAAAGGAAACCGTTTTTCTATGTTTTTCTTTTTATCTGTACTTCAGTTTTGCACATCACGCAGAACAAAAGTAAACCATTTTTATTAATTACTGTATTATTAATTAAATACAGCTCTGACTCGAACCATTGGCTCAATTTTCCCTCACAGATGCTGTCAGCCCTGCTGAGATTTTCCAGCATTTTCTATTTTTGTTTCAGATTCCAGCATCCACAATATTTTGTTTTATTTTATTAATTTCCTGTTTGACTAGTTGCAAAACACCTGTCTTCACTCACACATCCTGGCAGGTATGCAATGTTCTGTCATATAGAACCTGTCTGAAAAATACAAGATCCCCTGTGGGTGCAAATGTGGCTACTATCAAGAGTGCATCTTTGAGTGGACAGAAGTACACTCTAGCTGGTAATGTATCCCAATCTGAAAATCTAGGCTAATGTGTTTTTAAATACTGATATTAGTGAAATGTGCAACATAGTCAAGTCTGAAAATTAATGTGATAGATAGCTCATTTAGCTGAAGTGTTGGACAAAACTGTAGAATTAGAGCCTACATCCATCTTTCGAGCCTTAGTCAACTTTTTTCATCTGAATATTTATTCACTAACAATCATTTCCCAAGAACAGATTTTTAAAAAATATAAATACAGTGTATTCCTAGGTCTTGCAGTCCAATTTTACAAAAAATGTTCCTGTTATCAAACGCTAGGTCATTCATTTTTGAATGCTTGTTGCAGTATAAAACATTACATTGCTGTAATAACATTAATCCTGAGTTTTGGTCATGTTAACAAATATGAACAGCTATTGTTCACAAATAAAACATAAACGGTACTAAAATTGTCTTAGAATCAAGTGGTAGCTGACTTTAATAGAAGTTTGACTTATGATCGGCATTATGTAAACTGATTGAAAATATTAATTACAGTGAACAGATTTATGACACAATAACATATGTCAAAGATTGTGTGATTTTCTGGTAACACAAGCTACAAGTACAATGACAACTATTAGGCATCAAAGAATATTTTCTTTTCTGCATTATCCGCTGTGATCATCTAATAAATTTTAATACTATAGTTTTCAGGAAAATAATAAAGCACACAAGGGTCATAAGAATTTATATTATGAAAGTGTATTTTTGTCAATCACTTATTTACAATTAAGTAGCTTAGATAGTTGCCTACATTGAAACAAATGCTTGGATAAATCATAACTTTAATCTTGTGATATACTGAGCAAATGCCAAAATCTGTATTTCTTTCTTTATTTAATTTTCCCACTGTAGGAGTTTAGGCTGAAATAAATGATGCATAACTTCAGTAATTTGTTTGACTTGAGCAGCGTCAAATTCCACATTCGTTATTACCAAAAAAACATATTTATGATTGTAGCATTTTCCTCAACTTAACTATATCTCACCTCCTTTTCTGCTGAGACTCATGAGTATACTTTGGTGAACTCAAGACTCACTTGATTGATAGAAACCAAACTAATGACCCCTTCATCCACCATACTGTTCCAATGAAAATGATAAATTGTTGAACTACTAACTGCTTACAAATAACCTCTTTGCCCACTCAACTGTCCTGTTCTTAACTCTATATTTCCAATGCAATGAGTGCAAAATCTTTGCCGTCCTTCATAAATTCTTTCACAGCCACCTCTACAACCTGCCATAGCCTCATATCCCAAAACTTATGAAGCTACCATAATAGTGCAATTGCTGTACAAAATTCCTCACTTAGCAGTGGAGTATTCAGCCATGTTGGCACAATGCTCCTTCTCTTTCTCTGTCTTGCTCCTTTTCTCCATGCCTTTAAAAACTCTGTCCATATGTATCTTTTTCACTATACTTTCCTAAATACTTCATCATTTGCTTTGTCTAACTCTCAGATGTAGCAGTATAGATTACGTTATGCCGAAGGCCATGTACAAATGCAAGTAATTGGGGTTGCATATGCTAACTACAACTCTCATCAGGGAGTTCCCAGTGTGAGTTTTGGTTTTCACTCCTAATTACACTCAGGCCTACACCATCAGAAAATGAGAAGGACTCATCTGCATTGTTTTCCCAAGTACACATTAAAGCCGATTTGAGAGATAGCCCTTTTCAACATAAGTGCGGAGGTTGGTATATCAGCAATCAAAATGGAACTATTTTACTGGTCACCAGAAAAAGCATCAAACAATAATGACTGTGGAGTGAGCTACTAATATTTGACACTTGAAAACCTCCAAAATTGCAGGTGATAATGAGGAGGATGCAGCGTGGTTGTAAAGGATGACATAAGAACATAAGTGAGAAAGAATTTTACTTCAAAAGATCAGTAAGTACAACCAATATTCATGGAGATCAAGATCAAAAATAGCAAAAGACAACAATGTCCTAACACTGCTATACCACTGTCCAGAGCATTAAACAAAAAATTATTGGAGCTTGTAACAAATCAATGTAATAAATGTTGGTGACTTTAACAGTCAGATTCAAATGAAGTGGCAAAAATGGATTAAAAGATGAGTTTATAGAATGTTTTCATGAGAGTCTACTACAGCAAAATACAGCTATCAATAAGAGATAAAATTATTTTAGACCTGATATGGTGCAATGAGTCAGGGTCAATTAGTAATGCACAGTAAAAGATTTGTTGGGATAGAGTAGTCATAATAAGTAAATTCCATTTTAATTTAGAAAGTGACATACACCAATCACAAACAATAATTTAAAACTTAACGGAAACCAGTAACATGAATGTAAGGAGAGAGATAGCAAAGGTTGATTAGGTGCATTTCCCAAAATAAACAGTGTAAAATATTTAAAGAAACAATTCAGAATGTTCAGCAAAAACGCATTCTGTTGAAGGCCATTAGGAGCGCAAGCCTCTGGTTTTCCCTTGGCTTGGGTGTCATCTTGTAAAAAGTTGCATTCTTGTGGACAGACACATCCTCAAGAGCAGCACGGTGGTTAGCACTGCTACTTCACAGTGCCAGGGACCCAGGTTCAATTCCCAGCTGGGGTCACCGTCTGTGCGGAGTTTGCACATTCTCCCAGTGTCTGCGTGGATTTCCTTTGGGTGCTCCGATTCCTCCCACAGTCTGAAAGATGTGCTGGTTTAAGTGCATTAGCCATGCTAAATTCTCCCTCAGTGCCCGAACAGGCACCAGAGTGTAGCAACTAAGGGATTTTTACAGTAACTTCATCACGGCATTAATGTAAGCCTCCTTATGACACTAAGCAATGAACTTAACTTGAACATCTGACAATGCCTCTCACTCTTACTATGTTCCTGTACACCTTCTCTGTTGGGTATTTCCATAGCATTCTATACTCCTTTCTTGCAGTTGTCCAGCATTGTGATGCTTCCCTGCTTTGGAGCCATGTACATGATGCTGTTACACAACCTGCATCTCTACAGACTGCAGATGGGATGGCGATGGTCCCATTTTTTAAAAATGTTTCCCTAATGTCCAGGAAATTGAGCTCAAAGATACAGGGCTCCTCCTTCTTACTGATATTAAGATATATATGTTGATGTGGCTTTAAGGAGATCTTTCTTTCACCACCACATATCCCCACTTCACCAACCCCCTCCCCATCTATCTGTCAGACTCTCAATCAGGAAACATTTGGTGGATTAAAAGTTGTAGAAAAACACTAAGAAAAGTTGCTGTACTTCACATGTGAGTTCTTTCCTGTCTGATGAATTCCTTCACGGCTTGACAGAGATGATGTATGTTGTTAAATGTGCGGGTCATGGTGGAAACAGCCAGGTTTAGGGAATGCGTTCTAGTCTTAGGAACCATCAGAGGGGCAGATGCATGTTTCACACAGCAAGTATTTCCAATCCGCAAGAGAGAATACAAAAATCGTATGGGTTCAGAGACGGGGAGGAAAATTGCATATCCTTTCGAAAAATTCTAAGTTTGGCCTTTAGTGAACCAAAATGTGCCTTCACAGTTGGATCGAAATGTGGCCCTGACACTTCAATTGCTGAAAAAAAAACATATCAAAAAAACTATTTTTGACATTTTATCTATCATTACATTCTAAACCAGAACTCATTGATCATATGCGCTATGGCATGTGCCGGGGATGATTTCATTGATGTTTGGTATTATTCAAATCCACCGTGTGATTTTGTTCATTTTTCCTGCTCATTAAATATTCCTAGCAATTATGCATGCAAGAATAATGATCGCTCAAGGACACACTCAGCTGCTATTGGCAGCTTCTTAGTATTTATCTATAATATTCTGAGCTGCTTGCCTTTTGAAAACTTGCGCTGCAGGGCATGGTGACTGACAGCTCACAGTAGCGTAAATGTAACACACTCCTAGCCTTCAAGTAACGACTGTTGTATAATATATTTTATTGTGGGGGTGGAAAAGAAAGAGAGAGAGAGACACACACACAGGGAGAATCTCGGGTAAGCAACACTGCAGCTGTCATTATTTTGCCATGATGAAGTTGTGCTTGCTGTAACAGCTGTGCAACAATCAAGACTTTCCAGAAACCACAATGAAATATGGGAAGTTGGGGAAAGGGAGTGGAGAGTAAAGAATGACTGGCAGCGATGTTAAAATGCACCTTGTCTTATAAATACTTTGCTGCACTATATTTCACCTATTGTTTAAGCACATTATATTCAAATGACTAAAAATCGCAACACATTGGAGTGCTATTTTAAATTATGTGCTATAAAATAAATATGAGTAAAGCGGCGCAGGCATTTAGGTGAATGTTGAAGCTGAGGAAATAAAGGTCCAGCTTGCCTGTGAAAATTATACATCCACAGTTCCCTTTTCCTTTTCAGAAACTGATTTTTATTCAGATTGATAATAACAGTTGTGAACTTCTACGTAGCACGAAGATACAAAATCTGCTTTGCCTACTCAGAAGGCACTAATATCACCTTCTTTCATATCAAGCAATATGCAATAGCCCCCTGAAGTCTCTGATCCCTTTTCCTCTTTCTTTCCTGCTGCTATTATTACCATCAGTGCTTGGAATACTGGCATAATATGCCAATAGGATTAGATCA
Organism: Sphyrna mokarran; assembly: GCA_024679065.1. Classification (NCBI taxonomy): domain Eukaryota; kingdom Metazoa; phylum Chordata; class Chondrichthyes; order Carcharhiniformes; family Carcharhinidae; genus Sphyrna; species Sphyrna mokarran. Next base: position 57,815,465 of record JAGIQG010000002.1, on the reverse strand, counting down.
GGAGACTGCTATAGCCAAGTAATCCAACATAACAAGAGTGCATAACACCAGAAAATGCCAGGCCATAGGTCGGACTCATCTGAACAAATACTGACCATGGACAGTATTTTCCAACTGCTTTCTGGAGCCCAATATGATATTCAGTAGGGTGTCCTGAGCTTACACATGCCTTGGAGAGACTGGCACAGCAATATTGCCAGAGGCATCCTCCTATTTGGCTGCCTCTAAGTTTGCTGTCCAATTCAGAATGGCAGATGGGCCCTCAAGGCTACCAGACCAATCACAGGCAGATAGGAGATCAAGATGGCATCTCAACATGGGGACATCCTTGATGAGGTAACTTTGAAATAAAATTTCAGACGCTCACAGTCAGATCCCTCCGATCAGAGAAGAAACTATTCTGGAAGGCATGTTGGAGCTCTGCAGATGGCCTTTCCTTCCAGTGACCCACACTGTGGCCTCTTGCTCTGATGCTCCTCTCCATATCGACCTTATCGAAGCATATAAGATGATTAGAGGTTTAGATAGGGTGGACAGTGATAGCCTTTTTCCTAGGATGGAGAAAGCTAGCACGAGGGGACACAGCTTTAAATTAAGGGGTGATAGTTATAGGACGGATATCAGAGGTAGGTTCTTTACCCAAAGGGTGGTTCGGGAGTGGAATGCCCTGCCTGCAGCAGTTGTAGATGCGCCAAGTTTGGTGGCGTTTAAGAGGTTAGTTGATAAGTATATGGAAGAGAAGGGAATGGTTTAGTTTGGAGGGGCATTGCTTTTTATATTGGTCGGCGCAACATCGAAGGCCGAAGGGCCTGTTCTGTGCTGTAATGTTCTATGTTCTATGTTCTATGTTCTATTCACAAACTGATTTGTATGGCAAAAGATGGTACCCTTCCCATTGCCACTGGCATTTTACTAGTGGCAGATGATCCTGTTGTCTTTGGGCAAATTGAGGAAATGAAATGGCCAAAAAGGGCTGCTTAAAGGCTTCTTCCTGACATCTGTAGTATTTTACCAACATTGGATGGACAGTTGATAATGTGGAGTGACTGCCAGGTATACCTAGCATGGCTCCAGGGCTGTGGGCGGTGGGAGGAGGCATGTGCATGGGAGCCAGTTTCTTCATCTGGCATCTTGCGAACCACAGAGGAGCAATCCCATTGAAGAGCTACCCTATCTATATGAATAGCCATTTCTCCTGCATAGGACATTATGATTAGCCCCAGTGAATCCAACATATCACCATTCCAGGAACCCTTCCATATGGCAGGTCCTGGTCAGCTGCAGTCCCAGGAATGGCCACCACTGCCTATAGAGCTGCTGGGACTGAATATTGCAGGCTCTTCAATTGGCTAGCAGTACTTGGAAGAAGGACCTTATCTCTTAAACAGACAGGAGACCTACTGCAGTTAGTTAATTTTATAATGAACCTAAAGTGCAGTTGGGTTTTCATGTCCAGCCGACATGTGTTTGTCCCTGACCTGTGTCCCTGACCACACCCTTGTAGAAATTTGACCCTTGATAATTCCCAGATTCTGAAGTATCCAGGGAGAGCATCACAAAGGATTTAGAAAGTATCTGATTTACTCTCTCTCTGGATTTAAGTCGTAATGAAATCAGTGCTCCTTATGATGACTAGTAACCAGTATCTCGTTCTTTGTAGCAATGAAGTAGTTAGAAATGAATCCAATGCTGAGTATTCTGTTGGTTCCCAGTAACTGCAATCTGTTTTCAGAACTTGGCTGTTATTGAGCCAATATCAAAGAAAACTGTCTCAAGTCCATCCAACAACTCAGTCACCCTGTGTCCAGTAGGCTTGATGTATTGTGGAGCAGCTGTCTGCATCTCAGACCCCAGAGCCTCAGGTAGTACCGTATACATGTATTAGATTAGTGCAGGAAAAAAAACGTCTCACAGATGCTGGGGTCGACACAGTGAAGATGAAACGTAATGCTTTATATGGTTTGAATAATTAACTTGCAAGATTGCTGAAAAGACAGTGTGGTTTGGTTTGAATTCAGAAGTAGGATCAGATAATGTAGTCCTTATGTTGTAACATAAATTACTGAACTTCTGTCCAGATGTAATGATTAATGCTTGAAACTTTGCTGAGAGAAAAGTAATGAGGCTAATCAATGATGACAGGTGGTCTCCAATGAACTGTTGTTTAAACATTGAGAGGTGTCCTGAATGAGTTTTTTAAGCTGTCTGACTGCTGTTCCTAGGAAACCAGCTCTCATTCTCTTCACGAGCGAGCCTTTTGTTTCAAGTTTACCAACATCTAATGCTGTGGCCTACTCAGTGATTTCAAAGGAGAGACATTTCTGTAAAGTTAAATTGTGAAAGGCACAATGTGAGGCTATACTGGGTGCAGACTGCATGGATTCTCATTTATCAGTCACCTCAACCTTATTCTCAGCATCCCAACTGTTTGTTTGACATTCATTTTGGCTCTTTGTATGTCTAATTATAACTCTCAAATGCAGCAGTGCTGGCCCAATGAAGAGATATGAACCGTGCTAGCAGCAGAACTGCTTTTGACCCAACAATCATCCTGATTCTTGCGCTTAATTTGAAACAGAGTTGAAATATTTAATGGCTGTGTGACAGCTTCCAGTATAACATGCATTCACAGGCAGGAATCGGTGTTTAGGAAATGACACTCCTGACAATTCAAGTAATTATTGAAGATTGTATTTTGATCACGAATGCCACATGCATACAGTCAATATCCGAATCCACTGGGGAACCTTACAACTTGGTGAAAATGAATGGCTGTCTCATTCATCTATTTATGACAACTGTAGAACGAGCTGAGCTGCTCCAGCAAGAATAGCATTAGTGACTCGCCTGATGTTTGTGTGTACTGCAAGCTATTACGATCTGATTGAGGTTACCTGCGGCTCCCTGGAATGATGTGGAGATGCTGGCGGTGGACTGGGGTAAACACAGTAAAAAGTCTGACACCATCAGGCTTAAGTCCAACTGATTTATTTGACAGTAAACTCACAAGCTTTCAGGGTTTGCCCCTTCGTTAGGCGAATGGAGAGTTCTAGCCTCAGACATAGCATATAACAGCATAGACAGATGATATATCTCCATTACAGATTCCAGTAATCTGGAAACAGTCTGTGCTTTTACCTGTGCTGTTGGAGACCAGAACACCTCATTCACCTGACGAAGACCATAGGGTCGAAAGCTAGTGAGTTTACTATCAATAAATTGGTTGGATTTAAATCTGGTGTTGTCAGACTTCTTACTGTGTTTACCCCAGTCCAGCGTCAGCGTCTCTACATCATGACTCCCTAGAATGAGCCAGTGACATGTTTGAAACTATTGTGATTTTTTTGTGACAGGTGAAAAGACCTGTCTGTGCCATTATTGTGAAAGTAAAGCAGTACTAAGTTTAATGATATTCGTCTCTGCTCTTTAGTAGTTGTATGGACTCCACCCAGCATACAGTACAAAAAGTTCATATTACTTGACAAAGGTGAGCATGAAATGAGCAAACTCCTCCTCATGAAGTTTGCAAAGATTGATAAGTAGATGAAACAGAATAATCCATACCCCACTAAGATGGCCATTGTTTAAGATTTTGATTGGATAATGCTTGAGATGAAAAATTACATGTCACTCTGCTTAAGAAATATGGGGAAAAAATGAAGTTATAGAAAAATTTGTTCAGTATCTATTGTTGGGAAATCACTAGAGTTTACAGTTAATATAGGATAGGGCGACTGAATACCATGAACATTTTCAGCTGATCAAAACAACCAGCATGGATTTTAAAGAATAGATCACACCTGATAAATCTGATTAGATTTTGAAAAGGTGACTAAAGTGGTAAACAGGGGAATTAATTTGGATGTAATAGGCATGGACATCCAGAAGACATTCAATAAAGTCTCTCACAAATAAATATTAGCTAAAGTTGAAACCTGTGGAATTGAAGCTAAATTATTGACCTGGTTAATACTGAGAGAGGCAAGGGAGGAAATTGCTGGGGCCTCGAGAGAAATCTCTCTTTCCCTCACTGCTATAGGGGAGGTCTTAGAGAATTGGAGAATAGCCAATGTCCTTCCGTTGTTTAAGAAGGGTAGCAAAAATAATCCAGGTAATTACAGGCCATTCAGCCTTACATCAGTGATAGGGCAATTATTGGAGAAGATTCTTCGAGACAGGATTTATTCCCACTTGGAAATAAATGGACGTATTAGTGAGAAGCAACATGGTTTTGTGAAGGGAAGATCATGTCATGCTAACTTGATTGAGTTTTCGAGGAAGTAACGAAGATGATTGATGAGGGTAGAGTAGTGGATGTTGTCTACATGGACTTCAGTAAGGCCTTTGACAAGATCCCTCATGCAGACTGGTGCAGAAGGAAAGTTACATGGGATCAGAGGCGAGCTGGCAAGGTGCATACAAAACTGGCTCACTCAAAGAAGACAGACGGCAGCAGTGGAAGGATGCATTTCTGAATGGAGGGCTGTGACAAGTGACGTTCCTAGGGATCAATGTTGGGACCCTTGCTGTTTGTAATATATATACATATATAAACGATTTGGAGGAAAATGTAACTGGTTTGATTCGTAAGTTTGTGGACAACACAAAGGTTGGTGGATTTGCGGATAGTGACGAGAACCATCAGAGAATGCAGCAGCATATAAACCAGTTAGAGACTTGGGCGCAGAGATGGCAGATGGAGTTTCATCCAGACAGATGTGAGGTAAAGTCTAATACAGATAGGAAATATACAGTAAATGGCAGAACCTTTAAGTGTATTGATAGGCAAAGGGACCTGAATGTACAGATATGCAGATCACCAAAAGAAGCAATGCAGGTGGTGAAAGTAGTCAAGGAGGCAATGCAGCGTACTTGCCTTCATTGGCTGGGGCATTGAATTTAAAAATTGGCAAGTCATGGTGCAGCTTTATAGAAACTTAATTAGGCCGCACTTGGAATATAGTGTTCAATTCTGGTTGCCACACTACCAGGATGTGGAGGTTTTGGAGATGGAACAGAAAAGATTTACCAGGATGTTGCCTGGTATGAAGGGCATTAGCTATGGGGAGGGCTTGGAGAAACTTTGTTTGTTTTCATTGGAACGACAGAGGTTGAGGAGTGACCTGATAGGAGTCTACAACATTATGAGAGGCATGGACAGAATGGACAGTCAGAAGCTTTTCGCCAGGGTGGAAGAGTCAATTACTAGGGGACACAGGCTTAAGGTGTGAGGAGCAAGATTTAAAGGAGATTTTTTTACACAGAGAGTGGCGGGTGCCTGGAACTCACTGCCGAGGGAGGTAGTGGAGGCTGATATGGTAGTGACTTCTAAGGGGTGTCTTGACAAATACATGAATAGGATGGGAATAGAGGAATTTGGTCCCCAGAAGGGTACAGGGTTTTAGTTAAGTCAGGCAGCATGGTCAGTGCAGGCTTGGAGGGCTGAAGGGCCGTTCCTGTGCTGTAATTTTTTTTCTTCTTTGGTCTTTGGTTGGGAAATTGGTTAATTGGTAGTGGACAGATAGTATGCGTAATGGTCAGTTATTCTAATTGATTGGATCAATCCAGTGGCATTTCTTGAGACTTCAACTATTGATTGCATTTATTATTAACTTAGATAGTGGAATTTTTTTTTAAAAATCACAGGTAAAGTATTCCACAAATTCACTACCCTCAGAAAAGAAATGCCTCCACATCTGTGTCTTATATAGGCCATCCTTACCTTGAGATTACACCCTTTGATCCTACCTCCTACGAGAGGAAATAACCTCTCAGCATCTATTCTGTCAATTTCCCTCAGAATCATAAGAACATAAGAAATAGGAGCAGGGGTAGGCCAGCCAGCCCCTCGAGCCTGCCCCGCCATTCAATAAAATCATGGCTGATCTGCAGTGGTTCAGTTCCACTTTCCCACTTTCTCCCGTAACCCTTAATTCACTTGAAAATGAAAAAACTATCCACACTTGACTTAAATATATTCAGTGAGGAAGCCTCCACCACCTCATCAGAAAGACAATTCCAAAGATTCACCACCCTTTGAGTGAAGAAATTCTTCCTCAACTCCGATCTGAACCCCCCCTCCCCCCCCGCCCCCCGCACAATCTTGAGGCTGTGCCCTCTAGTCCTGCTATCTTTGCTAAGCAGGAAGAGTCTCTCAACCTCTACCCTATCCATCCTCTTTATTATCTTATATGTCTCTATAAAATCCCCTCTCAGCCTTCTAAACTCCAACAAGTACAAACCTAGCCTATTTAGTCTCTCCTCATAATCCAATGCCCTCATCTTCGATATCAGCCTAGTAAACTTTCTCTGCACCCCCTCCAAGGCCAATATATCCTTCCTCAAATGCGGCGACCAAAACTGTACACAGTACTCCAGCTGCGGCCTCACCAGTACCCTGTACAGCTGCAAAAGTACCTCTCTACTTTTATATTCTATCCCCCTAGCTATAAAGACCAACATTCTATTCACCTTCCTGATCACCTGCTACACCTGTAAACTGTGTTTTTGCGATTCATGCACAAGGACCCCCAGGTCCTTCTGCACCGTCACATGCTGCAACTTTTCACCATTTAAATAATATTCCTTCCTACCATTATTCCTACCAAAGTGGATAACCTCACACTTGCTAACATTATACTCCATCTGCCAGGTCCTTGCCCACTCACTCAACCTATCCAGATCCCTCTGCAGGCTTTCCACACCCTCCACACAATTTGCTTTTCTACTCATCTTCGTGTCATCAGCAAATTTCATCACCCTGCACTCAGCTCCTTCTTCCATCTATGTAAATGGTAAATACTTGAGATCCCAGCACCGATCCCTGGGGCACTCCACTAGTCACCAACTGCCAAGCAGAATAGCACCCATTAAGACCGACTCTCTGCTTCCTATTAGACAACCAATCCTCTATCCAATCTAATACCCTACCCCCAACTCCCTGACCCTAACCTTCTGCAGCAATCTTTTGTGAAGCATCTTATCAAATGCCTTTTGGAAATCCAAAAACACTATATCCACCAGTTCCCCTCTATCTACCGCACTAGTCACTTCCTCGTAGAACTCCGATAAATTCATCAAGCACAACTTCCCCTTTACAAATCCATGCTGCGTCTGCCTGATCAAACAGTTCGTATCCAGCTGCTTCGTTATTTCTGCTTTGATGACAGATTCAAGCATTTTTCTGACTACAGACGTTAAACTAACTGGGCTATAATTCCCTGCCTTCTGTTCTGCTACCTTTTTTAAAAAACATTAACATTGGCTGTTTTCCAATCTTCCGGCACTTTCCCGGAGTCCAGCGAATTCTGAAAGATAGTTACTAGGGCATCCGCTATCACCTCTGCCATTTCCTTGAGAACCTTCGGATGCATTCCATCCGGTCTCGGAGACTTATCTACCCTCAGCCCCATTAGCCTATCAAACACCACCTGTCTAGTGATTTTAATCTCATCAAGGACCTCATCTCCTACCACTCTTCTATCCTTAATTTCGGGCAAGCTATTTACGTTCTCCTCCATAAAGTCTCTGCAATATCCTTATCGTCCACCACTAAATCTCCCCTCTCATCCTCCAGGGGTCCAACATTAACTCTGGCCATCCTGCTATTCTTTATATATTTATAAAAACTTTTACTGTAATTTTTGATATTTCGAGCTAGTTTAGCCTCATATTCTATCTTTCCTTTTTCAATCACCTTCTTAGTCATTCTTTGCTGTTGTTTAAAACTTTCTCAATCCCCTGATCGCCCATTATTTTTAGCCACTCCGAACGCCTCAGCTTTTGATTTAATACTCTCCTTAATTTCCCTTGAGAACCACGGCTGATTTTCCCTTCTCCTACAGTCCTTCTTTACCACTGGAATATATTTTTGCTGAGTACTGAAAAAAGATCTCTTTAAAAATCCTCCATTGTTCGTCAGCTGTCCTAACAACCAATGTATTCCTCCAATCCACAGTCGCCAATTCCTCTCTCATCCTATCATAGTCCCCTCTATTCAAACATAGTACACAGGTCCGGGAAGCTACTTTCTCATCCTCCATCTGCATCATAAATTCTACCATACTATATTACTCGTCCCTAGATGATCCCTCACATGAATATACCTAATTCTACCTGCCTCATGACATAGTACCAGATTCAAGATAGCTCGCTCTCTCGTTGGTTCTGTAACATACTGTTCGAGGAACCCATCCCGACAGCATTCCAAGAACCCTTCCTCCAGCCCACCGTGTCCGACTTGTGTCACCCAGCCAATATGCAGACTGAAATCTCCCATTACTAACACCGTTCCATTTTTGCATGCATCTCTTATTTGTTTGTTTACAGCCCGTCCCATCTCATCTGTTATCTGGGGGCCTATAGACCACACCCACCACGTCTTCCTCCCCTTACTATTCTTTATCTCCACCCACATCGATTCCTAACAGCATAAGATGTAGGAGCAGAATTAGGCCACTTGGCCTATCGAGTCTACTCAGCCATACAATCATAGCTGATATTTTTCTCATCCCCATTCTCCTGCCTTTTCGCCATTAACCCTGATCCCCTTATTAATCAAGAACCTATCTATCTCTGTCTTAAAGACACTCAATTTCTGGCCTCTATAGCCTTCTGGAGCAAAAAGTGTCACAGATTCAACACTCTCTGGCTGAAGAAATTCCTCTTCATCTCTGTTTAAAGGATCGTCCCTTCTGCCTGAGATTTACCATCTGGTTCTAGTTTTTCCTACTATTGGAAACATCCTTTCCATGTCCGTTCTATCCAGGCCTCACAATATACTATAAATTTCTATAAGATCCCCTCTCATCCTTTTGAATTCCAACAAATACAGACCCGGAGTCTTCAACTATTCTTCATACAACAAGCTCTTCATTCCAGGAATTATTCGAGTGAACCACCTTTGGACCCTTTCTAAGACCAGCATATCCTTCCTTAGATATGGGACCCAAAACTGCTCACAATACTCCAAATGAGGTCTGACCAGAGGCTTACACAGCTTTAGAAATACATCTCTGTTCTTGTATTCTCACCCTCTTGACATAAATGCTAATATTACATTTACCTTCCTAACTGCTGACTGAACCTGCATGTTAACCTTCAGAGAATCTTGAATAATAACTCCCAAGTCCTTTTGTGCTTCTGATTTCCTAAGCATTTCCCCATTTAGAAAATAGTCTATGCCTCCATTCCTCCTTTCAAAGTGCATAAGCTCACACTTTTCCACATTGTATTCCACATGCCATTTCTTTGCCCACTCTCCTAGCCTGCCCAAGTCCTTCTGTATTCCCCCTGCTTCGTCAATACTACCTGTCCTTCTATATATCTTTGTATCATCTGCAAACTTAACAACAGTGCCTTCAGTTTCTTCCTCCAAATTGTTAATGTATATTGTGAAAAGTTATGGTCCCAGCACTGACTCCAACGCACACCACTAGTCATCACTTATCCTATGTGTCGCAATAAGGTTGCCTTTCATTTTTCTAAACACCAATGGCCCAACTTACTCTCCTTGCCTCAGAGGAATATCTTTCCATATCCGAAATCAACCTAGTGAACACATTATATTCAATATAAAGTTAGTATTAATGAACAGCTTTGCCTCCCGCATGATCTATGATCCACATTGAGATACCACACTTACATGCCCCTTCCATATCCCTACACATCTTCTTTCCCCACTCTTCCAGTATCCACTATATACACTGTTTCATCAGACAGTGGTTATTGTGGTATCTAATCCGTAGGATAATGGTTTTTTGGCAGAGTAAGGATTAATGTGAGAACAGTATTGCCCACATAGAGATGCAGACAGTCACATGAAGGAAGAAGCTAAGATGGAGACAGTACCAATGCATGTCAGTACCTTTGATATATATAAAGTTATGGGTTAACAATAAATGGTTTATGTTTCCAAATCTTTATGTGAAACACCAAACAACCTTTACAACACAACCCAGGAGTGCTGCACTGGGTACAGATCTGAAAAATGCGTTCTATTCCCCTTAACTGTTGCATAAAACAAAAAAAAATCCAGAATATCAATGGAAATTATTTCAAAAATCAAAAATATTTTGCCAGGTTTAAGAAAGTAATCAAGAAGCACTGTAATTACAGGATCAGAAAAGATCATTATAGTCTTGCAGTCTCGTTGCTGATTATAAATTTAAAGCTTTGAAAATCAAGCTTGTAAACATTTCACTTTATGCAAGGCTGTCTGCAAGCAACCAAGAATGATGTTTTTTTTCACTGGGAGTCATTAACAGATTAACAATGTTTTCACTTGCCATCTATACTCTCCTTTGAATCAGTAAACACAAACTTTATTTTGTTTAAATAATTAGGAACATATTGAGTATTTCTCTGCTGCCAAGTTTTTAAATGCTTTCAAAAACCATTGCATAAAAATAGTGTTTATAGCATTTAACAGTAACCAATTCAAGAGAAAATTTGATTTGTTGCTACTTTATGCATTTGAAGAGTTTATTTAAAAAGATTAACAAATAAGTCTTTGTGTTATCACTGACAAACATATTGTATAAAGCATCTCTATTCATCTGTAGTGTGACAATCATTTTGTTGATTCACTGAGTGCTTCAGGACATTTTAAAAAGTGGATTGTTTGCTGCAAAAGAACATTAGTTTTTACATTGCCAATATGTCAACATTTGTTATTCAAATTTGTTAGTACTGCATTGGAAATCCTATTCTTCATTGGCATTGTCGCAGGTGGTGGCATTAAATTGGGAAAGGACTTGTTAGGTTCAATCCACATGCATTTTTTATGTCTGTTTAAATGTGGACATGTTTATTCTAATTATTGCGTGAAAGCAAAGTAATCTCATAAGTCACTTTTTCTGTCATTACCACCATGCAATTCAAAACTCTAGGGAAAATGAGGCAGAATGACAGAGAAAAAAATAGATGGCCAAAGCTACGGCAGTATAATCAACTTGAGATCCACTCTGCTTTATTTTTGAATTGGTGTTGGAGGCCGCAACATGTATTCTCTCATTTGAATTTGTCTGTCTATTTGAGCTACTGTAGGCATTTGAAACTTCCAACAGCAGTCAAAACTCCTTGTTTGTACCACAATGATCGCCTCATAATATGGTTAAAACAATGTTGACTCTGAAACTAATGCTGCGGTTAATCAGATTGGTGGAAACCTCACCCACTGCTTCCATATTTCTGTCACTGGTCACTCCAGAAAAAGACATCTTGCCTCCCATAACCTTATATTAATTGTCTGATTCTCCCCACCAACTCCTGCACCTTCTTCATATGGACAGATCAGCTATGATTTTGAGTGACAGCATGGCTTGATGATTGAATGCCTACTCCAGTAATTTCACAAAAATGACCCCCAAGCTAAGTAGAACTATTTGATGCTAGTATACATGGAATGTACAAATTAAAAGGAATAATTGGTATTCGTATTTTGAGTGAACTACTGTTTACTGTAGTCATGCAGAAATTGTGGAGCATAGTACATCATTTCCTATGGTGAATCATGAACTTAACAATAACAGAAACATGTAATCATATTGGAATCATGTTAGACTGTGGAGCATGAGTTAAAAAAGGAGGTCTGATTCTGCAGATGCTTTTGTAGTTTTAGTTGTTAATGTATCAAAATCAAATAGAAAGGAAAAACAATCCAACATTATCCTCATAGAACATAGAATATAGAACATAGAACATAGAACATAGAACAATACAGCACAAACAGGCCCTTCGGCCCACGAGTTGCGCCGATCACATCTCCCAATCCACAGACCTATCTATAACCCCCTATCCTATTCTTTTCCATATACTCATCCAGAAGTCTTTTAAAAGACCCCAGTGAGTTTGCCTCAACAACATCCGACGGCAGTCGGTTCCATTCACTCACCACCCTCTGAGTGAAAAACCTACCCCTGACATCTCCTTTGTATTTGCTTCCCTGCACCTTAAATCTGTGTCCTCTCGTAGTGACCATTTCAGCTCGGTGAAATAGTCTCTGAGAGTCCACCCTATCTATTCCTCTCAACATTTTATAAATCTCTATCAGGTCGCCTCTCAAACTACGTCTCTCCAGTGAGAAGAATCCCAGCTCCCTCAACCTATCTTCATAAGGCCTGCCTCCCAATCCAGGCAGCATCCTTGTAAATCTCCTCTGAACCCTCTCAATAGCCTCTACATCCTTTCTATAATGAGGCGACCAGAACTGCGCACAATACTCCAACTGGGGTCTGACAAGAGTCTTATAGAGCTGCATCATTACCTCCTGACTCCTAAACTCTATTCCTCGATTAATGAAGGCCAGTACACCGTATGCCTTCTTGACCACTTCCTCCAACTGCGAGGCCGATTTAAGAGTCCTATGGACCCGGACCCTGAGATCCTTCTGCTCTACAACACAGCTAAGACTCCTACCCCTTATATTGTACTCCTTCATCTCATTATTCCTGCCAAAATGGACCACTACACATTTATCTGCGTTGAAGTCCATCTGCCACTTCTCCGCCCAGTCTTGCATCCTGTCTATGTCCCGCTGCAACTTTTGGCATCCCTCCAGACCATCCACAACACCACTGACCTTTGTATCGTCCTTTGTATCGTCGGAGAACTTACTAACCCATTCCTCCACTTCCTCATCCAGGTTATTTATGAAAATGACAAACAGCAGGGGTCCCAGAACAGATCCCTGGGGCACTCCACTGGTTACCAACCTCCATGCAGAACAAGACCCATCCACAACCACTCTCTGCCTTCTGCTGGCAAACCAGTTCTGGATCCATGAGGCCAAAGCCCCTTGGATCCCATGCCCTCTCACCTTCTCCAGAAGCCTTGCATGTGGGACCTTATCAAACGTCTTACTAAAGTCCATGTACACTACGTCCACCACCCTTCCTTCGTCAATGTGTTCAGTCACATTTTCGAAGAACTCAACTAGGCTCGTAAGGCATGACCTGCCCTTGACAAAACCATGCTGACTATTTCTAATCAGTCCAAACTTCTCCAAATGTTCATCTATCTTATCCCTCAGAAGCCTCTCCATCAGCTTACCAACCACTGAAGTCAGACTCACCGGTCGGTAATTTCCTGGACTATCCCTGTTCCCTTTCTTAAAGATAGGAACCACATCCGCAATCCTCCAATCCTCCGGAACCTCTCCCGTTTCCATGGATGACGCAAAGATCATCGCCAGGGGCTCTGCAACCACTTCCCTCACCTCCCACAATAACCTGGGGTACATCCCATCCGGTCCCAGCGACTTGTCTATCTTGATAGAATTTAACAGGTCTAACATATCCTCTTTCCTAACATACACATACTCAAACTTTTCCGTATGCCTCAAACCTGCAGTGCAGTCTCCCAGTTCACTTTCCACCGTGAATACCAAGGCAAAGTACTCGTTAAGCACCTCTGCCATTTCTTCCGGATTCACACAGATTTTTCCCCCTTCACCTTTTATAGGCCCTATCCCTTCTCTTCTCATCCTTTTACTTTTCACATATTTGTAGAAGGCCTTGGGATTCTCCTTAATCTTACCTGCCAAGGTCTTCTCATGACCTCTTCTGGCTCTCTTAATTTCCTTTTCAAGTTCCCTTCTACACACCTTATACTCCTCTAGATCCCTAACATCCCCTAGCTCTCTGAACCTTTTATATACCTTTTTTTTCTTCCTAACTAGGTTCACCACTACCTTCGTGCACCACGGTTCCCGCGTCCTACCAGAACCTCCTTGATTCCTCGGAACGTTGTCTTGCAGTGCCCCAGACAAACATTCCTTGAAAATCCACCACTTTCCTTCTGTACTCTTCCCCAAGAACACCTCCTTCCAGTTTGTACGTCCAATTACCTGCCTAATGTTTTCATATTTCCCCTTACTCCAGACATACACCTTCCTAGCCTGCCTGATCCTATCTCTTTCCATCGCTATTGTGAAAGAGATAGAATTATTATCTCCATTCCCAAGATGCTCACCTACCGTTTGTAGGGAGATTATTTTCCCTACAAACTGTCTAACTGTACAGCATTCATGACTTGCTACTCTGATTGCTATATATTTCTCAATCTGGCTGCAAAGTATCATAGAATAGCACAGCATTGGAGAAGGCTATTCACCCCATTGAGTCTGTGGTAGATCTCTCAAAAAACATCCCAGATCGTCCTGCTTCCCAGTTCTTTCCCCATATCCCATTAATTTCTTTCTCTTTCAAATATTTATCAAATTTTTCTTGAAAGTTGCAATTGAGTCCTTTTTCATAGTTATCAGGTAGTGCATCCCACATCCTAACTTTTTGTTGTGAAAAAAAAAATTAAAATGTATTTATTAGTATAACAAGTAAGCTTACATTAACACTGCAATATTGTGAAAATCCTCTAGTCGCCATATTCTGGCACACGAAGGGAGAATTTAGCATGGTCGATGCAGACTGTTGGAGGAAACCTGAACACCCAGAGGAAACATACGCTGACACAAGGAGAACGTGCAAACTCCACACAGTGATCCAAGCCAAGAATCGAACAGGGTCCCTGGTGCTATGATGCAGTAGTGCTAACCACTATGCCATCATATAGGCCTGCTGCATATGTCACCTATGACGTATTGGACAATCACCTTAAATCTATCTGTGCCCACTGGTTTTTGACCCTTCAGCCAGCAGTAGGCAGCTCACCCCCACCTTCTCAAGGATAACTGGGGATAGGCAATACATATTGGCCAGCCAGTAGCAACCATGTCCCAAGAATAAAAAAAATCTCATTATACTATCTAAATAATTCATGATTTTAAACACCTCTGTCAAATGATCTTTTCTCTGCTCTAAGGAGAGCAACACCAGTTTCTCAAATCTATCCATGTAGCCATAAGCTCTTATCCCTGGAACCTATTCTATCACATACGAAGCAAAGATTGAATTCCACTGCTGCCTGGCTTTGACTAAAATAACTTGATATAGATCAGGAAGAACATTATTCTTGAAATGCTCAAAGAATTTTCTAAAGTCCTTTAATGTACACTCAACGTTGAATCAGTTTGGTCTTTTCATTGCCATAGAAACATATCTTTTGAAACAATATACTATATTCATTCTTCAGTCTACTTAACATGCCCTCTCATATTCAAAAGTGGGATTTTGTACCAAGATGATTAATAATGATATTTTTATTGTCCTAAAACCATTATAATGTGTTATCAGTAGGGGTGCTACCTAGCTTTCCAGATCTGGCACCATGGTTGATGTTTCCTGGTTACCTTCAAAATAAACACTGTGATGTGCTGATTGTACAAATACTAGCATGTCCCTATTGAGTTCAAACTTGGAGCATTGCAACTGGAGCGTTACACAGTAGAAGTTTAACAAACAGACTCCTGCATAATATGGAGGTTTCAAACTTTTTTAGAATGGTTTTTGGTAATGATAAAGAATGACTTAGGCCATTGTGTCAGTGGGAATCAGGTACTTTTGGAAAGTTAGTTCAAAGCACTTTTCATCAGCAGCAATGAAAGTCAGACTACATTCAGCTTAAGTCACGTTATTAAGGATGCCAGAGAAGCTAGTGTAGAGGCATTATGGCTAATTATAATGTCCTATCAATGCCCTGCCAGAATTAGTAACTCAGTAGAGACCGGCCTTTGATTGGTGACTTTCCCTCGCTGTATAGTTCAGAGATGGAGACTGTACCCTTGAGTGAGCAGGAAACTACTCTGGGAATTTCATGAATTCACAAAATAACTGATGGCTTTGTAAGATCTTTAAGCTATCCATTCACAAAGTGCAACAAACGGACAGCTGCATTTTTAAACTTCATAACAAATGCCATTTTCTTTCGAAGATAGCTGCAGTATTTTCATACAACATTCCCGACCTCTATATCATGGCTTTCAGATGACAAATGGACAGTAGTATCTAAGATAGCTTTGTTACTCACTTGTTGATTCTTTTAATGTTCAAGGGACAACAGAAATCCTGGTCAGTTTCAGTAGAAGCCTCTCAGCTCAGCTAAAGTTGAAACATTGCTTTATTTGCAAAGTGTATGAATGCACGCAAAGGAAGTTATGTTGAGAGGACTAGAAATGAATGCTCGAACCTGATTGCATTGTAATATTTTGAAAAGCCACAGAAATCCAGGAGCAGCAACTCTGATGTTTTCTGACATAATAGAGAGGAGGCTTTAACCTGTTTTGCCTTTTTCACATTTTCCCTTGTTGTAGTGACATAGTGATATTTGAAATTTATTGACAACATTCTGTCAAAATGCAATATTCAGATTATGAGGGACAGAATATTGGAGTCAAGCAGGTGTCATCTCCCTGCCCCTACACTCAACCCTGGAACATCTAAATAACAAAGACACCTACATCAGACTCCTACAGCTCAGCCTCAACACCATTATTCCTATGAAATTCATCTCCAAATTCTGTAGCTTTGGGCTCAGCTCCTCCTTCTGTGACTGGATCTGAACTTCCTAACCCATAAATCACAATGAGTGAGGATAAGCAACAACACCTCCTCCACAACTATCCTCAACATCGGTGCCCCAAATGTTGTGTATTCAGCCCTTCACTATAACTCTTATACACCTATGACTGTGTGGCCAAATTCCCCTCCAACTCGATTTTCAAGATTGCTGATGACACCACTGTAATGGGTCGGATTTGAAACAATGATGAGACAAAATACAAAAATGAGATAGAGAATCTGGTGAACCAGTACAGAGACAATAATCTCTCTCTCAATGTCAACAAAATGAAAGAGATAGTCATTGACTTCAGAAGCATAGGGCATGCCACTGTCTACATCAAGGGGGACAAAGTAGAAATGGTCAAGAGTTTCAAGTATTTAGTTGTCCAGATCACTAACAACCTGTCCTGGTCCCTCCATACTGAAACTATAGTTAAGAAAGCCCACCAACACCTATACTTTCTCAAAAGACGAAGGAAATTTGGGATGGCATGGGAGGCATAATGTGGAGATGCCAGCGTTGGAGTAGGGTAAACACAGTTTAGAGCACTGCTCCTTCATCAGGCTTTTGCTACCAAATAAAGGTGTTGGACTTTAATCAGGTGTTATGAGACTTCTTACCATGGCACAGTTAGCACAGTGGTTAGCACTGCTGCTTCACAGTGCCAGGGACTCAGGTTCGATTCCTGGCTTGGGTCACTATCTGTGTGGAATTTGCACGTTCTCCTCATGTCTGTGTGGGTTTCCTCCAAGTGCTCCAGTTTCCTCCACATTCAGAAAGACATGTTGGTTAGGTGCATTGACATGAACAGGCACCAGACCATATTGACAAAGGGAATTTCATAGTAACTTCATTGCCGTGTGTAAGTATAACCTTACTTGTGACTAATAAATAAACTTTACTTTTACTTTAAATTTGGCACGTCCACTACAACTCTCACCAACTTTTATAGATGCACCATAGAAAGCATTCTTTCCAGTTATATCACAGCTTGGTATGGCTCCTGCTCTGTCCAAGACTGCAATCAACTGCAAAGGTCACGACGAAGTCCTGTCCATCACTGAAACCAGGCTCCCAGCTATTGTTTCCATCTACACTTCCTGCTGTCCTGGAAAAGCAAGCAGTATAATTAAGGATGCCCACAAACCCTGAACACATTTTCTTCCACTTCTTCATCTGGAAAAAAGATACAAAAGTTTGAGGACACAAATCAACCAAGTCAAAAACAGCTTCTTCCCTGCTGCCATCAGACTTTTGAATGGACGTACTTCACATTAAGTTAATCTTTCTCTACACCCTGACTGTAATACTACATTCTGCGCTCTCTCCTTTCCTTCCATATGTATAGTATGCTCTATATTTTATGTGCAAGGAACAATAATTTTCACTGTATACTAATGCAAGTGATAATGACAAAGCAAATATCATAATCAGAAGGCTTCAGGTTCGAGCCTCACTCCAAGAATGAAACACATATTAAGGCTGTACTGGAATCCTGCATTGTCACAGATACTTTCTTTTTGAATAGATATTGACAAAGGCTCATTTGATAGTAAAGTGAATAAAAGATTTTACGGAACTATTTGAAGAAAGGGAAATGCTAATACTGTTGGCAGATAAAGGCAGGATGATGAAAACATGAACAACTATCTGGAAAGCTGGAAAAAAAGGAGAGAAATCAGGGATATTAAGATGTGCAGGCCAAAGTCCCCTTATTTATGGACTGTCAGTTTGAGTCTAGGGAAGAGGATCAGAGTGAAGGTGTTAAGATTATGGGTGAAGACTTAGAGAAAGTGAATGGTTTCAAGTACCTGGGATTAGTGGCAGCAGAAGGTGGAAGAATAGAAATGGAAATTAAGCAAGTATTAGCTCTGGTTGAAGTGATTGGAGAAAGTGCAGTGGAGTGTTGCATAATAGAAAATTATTGCTGAAAATAGAAAGGAAGAATGTACAAGACAGTTGCATAGCTGCCATTGCTGTATATTACAGAAACTTGAGCAACACTGGACAGTAATGAAATGCAGAAGGTAAGATGAGTGTGTGAAGTAATGGGAAAGGACAAAATCAGGAATCATCACATCAGGCATCAGTAAAGATCATGGGGACACCAAGAGATTGAAGTGCTATGGTCACCTGTTGTGGTGAGAGAGAGAAAATGTGGTGAGGCGAGTGAGGGAAATGGGACCGCTAGGGAGAAGAAGAGGAAAGTCTAAAGTGGATAAACAGATGCAGCGGTAAGGGACTTAAATGCAGCAGATTCTAAAAGAAATGGGTACCTAGCAGGAGGAGATGGAGAAGGGTAATTAACCAGCACTGCAACAAACTCAAGTAAAATGGGACAAATCGAAAGGAGAAAAAGATGGAACTGTTCAAAGATCAGAAATTTTTTAGGCATCTATTTCTACCACAATTATCTTTGAACACTGTTTAGAATAGCTCAATGGAAGATAGACTTGCATTTATATAACACTTTCCTCAAACATGAGGACCAACCCATTCCCCACCCCCAATCACCACCCCCCTCCCAATGTCCCAAAGCACTTTACAGCCAAGGAAGTGCTTTTGAAATGCCATCACTATTGCAGTGTGGGAAATGCAGAGGCTATTTTATACAAAGCAAAACAAATCTGACAAACAAAGAAAACCAAAATGTCATAATGGCAAGAACACTGGAGTGATCTGCATTTGTCTGCCTGGCACGGTCTGAACCACAATCGTCCCACACTCTGTCATTCCTTTGCAGAATGGTGAGTTGTGTGCTTGTTCTGGGGAGGTGAAACCTATGCATGTCAATAAGCCCAATTGCGAGATGATTGGGTGCCATTTTAAAAGTGCAACCCTATCCCTCAGTGCACTGGAAGAACTCTGCGCTCCTCCATGGACATCAGGATCCACTCCACTCATCAGTGGCACGTTTCCCCATGCTCTCCCTGACATAAATTGCCAACATTGGGGCCATCCATTGGTCCAACTTGATGACCCCTAACAACTTCCCATTCTCATAAGCTCCAACATGCCCCCTTTCATATCCCCCGATGTGCCCCCTTACATGACCCCCGATGTGCCCCCACATAACGTCTCACATGATTCCCCTTCATGCTCCACCAGGTTCATCTTCATGTCACCCCCTGCATAGTCTGCTTCATAACTCCCACCCCTACTCAGCCCCATCCCTTGGCATTACCATGGCACACTGGTAATGTCCAGCTGGCATTGCCAGGGAACCAGATGGACAAATTCAGATGGGTACTGCCTAGTCATGTCCCCCATTATCTGGGGGCTTCAATGGCCTCTGAGCATCTGGGTGGTTAGGGGCATACTGGCCAGTACCCATCTCTGATAGTGGAGAACAGTAGTGACTATTGCCAGTCTTGCACCGCACCCAAAGGTCAGAAGGTCTGGAAGCCGGGAGAATCTGCTGTTAAATAGGTTGTGTATATTTAAATGCTACTTTAAATATTCTAATTGGCCTCAAGGATATGATACAGTTTGTGCATTTGAAAGAAATCAGGACACTTGCAAACTGTTTAGTAACGGATATGAAACCAATTTTGAGGTCTGCGTGGTATTTTCTGCGTCAGGCATGATGAAGTTGCCGAATCACACCCCCCACCCCATGTCCTAAAGCACTTTACAGCCAAGGAAGTGCTTTTGAAATGCAGTCACTATTGCAGTGTAAGAAATGCGGAAGCTAATTTACACAAAGCAAAACAAATCCTACATACAGCAGCATGCTAACAATTAATACCTTTTCACAATGTTGTTTGATGGATAAATATTGGCCAGGATACCAGGTATAACTCACTGCCCTTCTCCAAAATATAATGACTGTATTTTTTAACTCCATCCAGGAAGACAGATGAGCCTTGGTTTAATGCCTCATATGAAAGATGCTGAGTCTGCCAATGAAGTATGCCCTCAGCTGTACTGGAATGGATTATTGTCCTCAATCCCAAACTCAAATCCTCACAAACTCAATCTGAGTATGACTGCCTGTCCACATTCAGAGTGTTGACCAATAGAGTCAGCATTTTCTCTACTTATAGTGCTGACCTGACTACTTCCAACTCTTGCTGCCTACCTCCCAGATTGTGTAGACTTCATAAAACCACATCTCAAACTGTTAACCATCTGTGATATGTATGGATTTATAGAGAAGCCTGTAACGTAATCTGAAAATGGCTCTCTTTACGCTCTTATCCATGGCAATGGGAAACATATCTTTCTTTCTAAGTAGAAATGCTTTGATTCCAACTTCTTTTAATCTTCCAATCAATATCTATGTCAACTTTCAGGGACTGAGGAGACTCAGGGTCAATTCATAGTAAACTAGAGAATACATTTACTGATTCCAAGTGTGAACACCTTGAACCTTCCTCTTAGTAAAACAGAATCTTCCTATGATCTCTCATATTCAAACCACCAAGAAGTACTGTCAGGCAGACTCCAGAATAGGCCTCATCATACCTGCATTTACTACAAATTTAAAGTTATAGTCCCAAAATATAATCTTATATATCAAAAGACTGAATCTTAAAATATAATACTCATAAAAACCTTGATTTTAACAATAAAAACAATAATTTTTTAGAAGATACGCTTAAAATTTAGTTTCATGTTCATATTCAATAATAAAACTGCTCTGGGCATTTATAAGTAATGTTTATTTCAGGCTCCATGTGTGAGCTGAAAACCTAGTTCACCAGGAGGATAACTGATCCTGTTCACATTTTCAACCTATATTAAAATTTTCAATATTTGGAGAATGTTTCTTCAGCAGCAAATATTTAAAGTAATTGCCTCTTCACAGCATCTTTGGTCGTATTATGACCAATTTAACCAACCATGTTGAATGCTTATGTTCATTCATCAGATACAAAGAAGCAAGTCAAACTGCTACACTATTTGATAACTCATTGTATTTGTAGGTTTGTGTAATATTGCAGATCATCAACTTGCTGTGAATCTTCGAGAAGACAATTGGCTAGTGTTTTGAAATACCGCATGACAGGTTTTTGAACGCTGTGCTAGCACATAATTTGGTTTTCAGCTCATTCCCCAGTATTCAAGAGAAACAAATTATTTTGGTCTCATGTTGGTGTTATCATTTATTTTATGATATTCAGCATTGCAATCTCATGAAGACTTGTTTTGATGCTTTATCAAGCAATTTGATTTATTTGTTGGGTTTATAAATATGGATAGAAAATTCAGGTACAAAGAAAGCAAACACTTTCTGTAACAATGTCCTATATCTTCCAACCACTTAAAGACAGATACAAATAAATTGAAGATATTATCATGTTGAAAACATTTCCTTCTATGAACCTCTAGAAACCTTGAATTTTGATTTGAATGATTGTGTCTCATATGGTGAACATAAAGAAAGAACTCACAGGTATCAGTTGCATTTTAATGTCCCTTCAGATACAACCAAAATAAAATACACACAATAACATTACGCTGGTGTCATTTTTTAAATATTCATTTGTGGGACATGGGTGTCACTGGCTGGTCAGCATTTATTGCCCATCTCTAATTGCCTTGGCCATGAGAACCAACCATATTGCTGTGGCTTTGGAATTACATATGGGCGAGACAAGTGAAGGGTGGCAGATTTCCTTTCCTAAAGGAAGTTAGTGAACCAAATGGGCTTTTCAGACAATCAACAATGGTTTCATGGTCATTAATATATTCTTACTTAATTAATAATTAATAGACAACAAGCTGCATCAATGTTTGATCTTAAACATAATAAAATAATAATAACATCATAAAATGTCCCAATGCATTTCACAAGTGGACAGCACAATGATAGTGGTTAGTCTCACAGCACCAGGGACCTGGGTTTGATTCCTGGCTTGGGTCATTGTCTGTGTGGAATTTGCATGTTCTCCTCATGTCTGCGTGGATTTCCTCTGGGTGCTCCAGTTTCCTCCCACAGTCTGAAAGATGAGCTGGTTAGGTGCATTAGCCATGCTAAATTTTCCTTCAGAGTGTGGCAACTGGGGGATTTTCACAGTAACTTCATTCCAGTGTTAGTGTAAGCCTCCATGTGATTAATAAAATAAATTTTAAGAGTGTTACCAAATGGAATTTGATACCGAGCCACCTAAACATTTATCAGGGTGGATGATCTCAGGAAGTTCAAGTTTAAAATTAGAAACAGGAAACAAAAAGACAGAAATTCAACATTGGATGAAAAGTGAGCCCAACGGTTACAATTTTTTGGGATGGCCAATTCTGATTTGTGTGCGTACCCAGCTTACTGTCTAGTGGTGCCTGAAACAAGCACAGACCTTGATTCAATATTCAAATGATGGTCCTCCATTCACCTCAGAATTCATCCACAAAATTTGCGTCTTCAGAATGGAGAATAAACCAGATCTGTTCTGTTCACTGTTAACTGCATCTGGGGTTTTAAAAGAATTGGTTGTGGAAGTAGTGAATGTATTGGTTTTGATCATCCAGAATTCCTTTGGTTCCCAAATCTCAAAGGTCATAAATATAATCCCATTATTTAAGAAAGAAGGTAGAAAATAGGCCAATTAGCCTAATGTAAGTAACAGCTTGGATTTATATGGTATCTGTTGCATTATAAAACTGTGAGTCTGTTTATGATGTATATGAAGCCAATATTGGAGCAATAAGAGCAAATAGATAAATGACCTGTTTGCAGATTACAGTTTACTACTTTTTAGAAGCTTTTCAAAATGCCAATGAATTGTATTTTCTAATTAACACTTGTAATCTCCCTGATTACAATCAGATGAGATGATTATTAGCATTAGGTCAGCATTCTGCTGAATTAATTGCAAGGTTGCAGTTTGCTTTGCCTGAGGATGCTCTTGTGTGATTTTCTTGATTAGTCTTGTAAGGAAGTATCTGAAACACGACAACCATTTGTTTAGCAATACGGGTGCTATTTTCCTGCTAAAATGGAGTCAGTGGACATTGCAAGCATACACCTCTGGCACATCTACTGAAAGTGTCCAGAAGAGGAGAATCATGATATTAATTGACATTTAGCATTATAGGAAGAACACCCGCATCCCACACCATTTAGAGGAATCATCAACTGCTCTCAGGTGAGTTGATGATGGATTTCTACTAGCTCTGTCATTGTAGACATATTTAGTACTTTTCAGAGTTCTTAATGTTTTGAAAGTCTGCAGGGAATTGTGTAATATATGGGCTGATGGCCTTGGTTTTAACTTCAAATTTTGTCCTCAGTTGCCCTGCTCCCTAATAAGGGTGTGTAGTTTTCATGCCTCTTGGCTACAGTATGACAGGGAGAATGAGGGGAGACAACATAGAGCAGGACGAGATGCTGGAAGAGAGAGATGGCACACTTTGTAGGTTTTCCAACCAGCAGTTCTTTTCGACCTTGGTTGTGTTATGACCAAGACATTTCTCAAGAGGACAGCACAGTGACACAGTGGTTAGCACTGCTGCCTCACAGCACCAGGGACCCAGTTTGATTCCTGGCTTGGGTCACTGTCTGTGTGGAGTCTGCTCATTCTCCCCATGTCTGCATGGATTTCCTCTGGATACACAGCATTCAAAAACCTGTCATGTGGCATTTCAAAATGATTCAAGACACCAGCCAATTGTTTTCTCAAAGGTTCACAGCAAGTTGATGATCTCCAGTATTACATAAACCTACAATACAAATAGGCTAGCAGTTTGGCTTGCTTCCTTGTATCCGATGAGTGAACATAAGCATTCAACATGATTGGTTAAATTGGTCATAACACAACCAAAATTCAAGGTTTCTAGAGGTTCATAAAAGGAAATGTTTTCAACATGATTATATTTGGAGAAACAAAGTATAAGATGTCTCCAATTCACTAAAGAGCAGAACAAGGATAACATTACTATGGCCTGTGAGCTTTTATTTGTCTGTTTACTTGAAGGTTGCAGCCAATTTGCCATCCAGCAATGCCTCAAGCAGTCACTGAAACACTGTTTTCCAAAAGGGCTGAGTATATTTCATTCTGTCTTGCCAGAAACAAGTAGACAGAGCAAGCAAGCAACTTTACTATGATGGCAGGCTTCTCCATTGATTGCACACACTTAGCTTTGTGTGTGCCACATGCAAATGCTGGGATGTATAACATCAAAAATAAATTAGAATCTCTCTATATTTGGCTCAACATTATGCAGTCTGTCATACAGGTCAATGCCTGGTATTTTGACAGCTATCATGCCACCTTCATTCTATTGGCAGTTCACCATTCCATTAGCACTTGAGCCACCCTGACAAGAGAATAACAAGGACAATCTGCTGATTGTATGATTTGTGGCTTAGATTCAAAACCCAATCACATACGGATAGCATGCATGTCATGAAAACTGTCGGGGCAGCTTGGAGAATTCCTGCAGGATATAGCAGCATATTTGTCTGCTCCATGCTACACAACCACACAGCATAAGGGCTCAGCCCTTAACACCAGCTTTATGACGACGAACTGACAAAGAGCAGAAGGATAGGAGGAAAGAACCAGCACTGGCCAGACTATGTGGGACCATTTCATTTGATGACAGCATTAATGAATCCAGTCCCAATTCCTCATTCTTCAGCAGGCACATGCTTCATAAATCTTCTTGGCATAATACAAAAATATCCAATGCAATAATACTCCAAACCAAGATTACAAAGCAAATATTGCCGTTCTGCCCATAACAAACATCCCCTTGGGCATTCTTTTAGAACCTATTTTTTGTGTGTCTTTGCCTGTCCTGGTGTTCCTAAGCAGTATTATCCAGGAGTAACACTCTGGCTGATGAAAGGCTGCTGACTTTCAGTGGAGTAATCTCTGAGTTTAGAAGGCCTTGACGTGAGAAAAATATTCCGAGCTGGCTGGCTGGCCAGCAACAAAAAAAGGCCCTGGCAATGTGATAGTGATGAGGGAAGAAATACTGTCACTTCGATAGTTGTTTTGTGCTTTATTGTTATCCCTTCAGGATAATGCCTCAGCCAATCATGATGGCAGTGGTCAGTGTGCAGACGGCAAACTGATATTGCAGAGCTTCAGCCTGAGCTAACACGATAGCACCCAGATGTTGGGTAGCCTCTGCCTGAGCTGTAATAAAGGCTAAGACACTGAAGATCAGACGCTGTGCTATGGTTCTGTCCAAGATTATCCTGCTTTAATCAGCCACCAAATTGCAAAGAATGAGCTTCAAGATCTACAAAAAGGCTGAGCCAAATTGGTACCAGATTCCTCCATGTTGTATAATATGATTTGCAGTCTTTGTGGCAGGCCTGTCACTGCACCAAATATTTCACTTAGCCTGTCCACCTGCTGATTTCTATAGGCTACCTCATCTGAATCCTCTGCTGCAGGACTCATACATGATCTAGTGCTTTGGTGAGCTTTGCTTGCGCTACCCTTGTCCACTATCCTAGATATAGGTCACATGTGTCTCATCACATGTAATGCAGATCCTGGTTCTAAACTAAATTCCGGTTGTGATCTCTACCTGAGTTGGTGGCCATGAGAGAATGAGTGCTAATGTTTCTTTTTCATCACTTTCTACTTGTTCTTCCACTCTACTTTCTCCACCACTGCCTGGTCAGATTCCAAGATGTCTGAAAGAAGATGGGTACCATAGAAAGGTTGTTGTGAAGAGAGGAGTGGGGAGAAAGTGAAGGTTCATGCTAATACCAGCTATAGCTTGTAAGTTAGATGATTTTTGGGAGGCGAAAAGGGGATTTGAGGTAGAAATCACTGTCTTTGATTGCTTCAGCTCTACCTTGACTTGAGTGATGATGGTAAATGCTGTCTCCTCTACCAGTATTGGCGGGGTGGGGAATTCTCCCATCACAACCTGCAACTTTTTTGGCTGGGAGATGCACATCGTCAGCCTTTTGCTAGGATTTGCACCGGGAATGCATGCTAGAGCTGGAGAACTGACCATGCTGGAAACCAGCAGGAAGCGAGGTACGTCATTTGAATCTTTTTTAAAATATATTTTTTCATTTCATTGAGTCAGGACTGGCAAGTTCCTGATTAATCTCCCACCCCGTCAGTAGTACTTCATTCCAGCTGGGTTTAGGGTAGCTTCCCACATTCGGGGAGCTATAAGGAGACCCCACCAGAATGAAGGGGGGGGCACAATCAGGGCCTCCCAGGGGGTCAGGCGGCAGAGGGTGACCCTGGGCATAGGTACTCTGGTAGTGCCAGCCTGTCCTCTGGCACGGCACAAGGGGCAAAGTGCCCATGTCTAGTGGGCACTTTGGCATTGGGTAGTGCCAAAGGGATGGGGCCTACTGCGGGTGGGGCCTGGGGTGATCAGTGCAGTTGGTGGTGGACTGGCGGGGGGGGGGGGGGGGGGGGGGGGGGGGGGGAGTCCTGCTGCTATTCTGCATGGAGATCAGTCTGGGATGGAGAGAGGGCAGTAATTGGGATGGGCTGTGGAAGGGGGTGGTCTGCTGGGAGGAGAGGTTGAAGGGAATCACCACTGCTGGGGAGGGTGGGCTGGACATCAGGATGCTCTGGGGAGGGGGTCAGTGCTGGCTTGGGAATTGTTGTGGGGGCTGAAATCGAGGCATACAGTAGGGTGATGGGGCAGCACTGTGGGAGTCCTAGGCTAACCAGCGATTGAATTAACCAACAAACAGGGAGATTGACAATCAGGTCATCTGCGCATGCACAGAGTTCCAGAACTGTCAGACTCTGGTGCAAATAGAACCCCCTCCCCACCTACCCCCACCATGGGTTTTTAATGAGATTCCTGATTGTGACTTCTACGTTGCATAGAGTGGGGAGATTGGAGTGTGAAGTTGAACAGAGAAAACAGTCATGATGTAGAACAGTTTTCCTACCTATTCAGCACTTTTGGGAGAATCGCCCCCCAGGACATGCAGCATACCTGATGGCTATGCAATACCTTGCCCTACAACAGAGAAGAAAGTGCATCAGTGAGTTGTGTGATATGGCTGTCATGGTTGAATAAGTGGCAATGTGGGTGAATTGTGCAGCTATACTAAATTTGTTAAGGTGAATTTGTTAGGTATGAGTTGCAATTGGTAGAGATTATTTGTAAGTGAATGATGAGTATGGCAGGCTGGTGATGCAGTTGGTGGGGTTATAGCATTTGAAGATACAAATGGTCAAAGTCAATGAATCTGAAGTTATCAAACTTAAGGGTTAGTCCACCAACATAAGCATCTACGGCTAATTTTTCTCAATATCTTTGCACAGTTTGTCTGTGGACAGAGGGTGTCTCTGCTTCAGTGGACTTCCTTGACAAAGCAGCACAATGTCAGACATCCTTAGAGCCCATTCTTTGCCATGTTGCAAATAACTCCATGTTCTTTTCACACACAATCTCATCTGTAACCTTCGGCCACAGCCAATTGTTGCAACGTTTCAAAGACACTGTTGCAGTGTTCAAATCTGTAGTCGCAACGTTCCAAATCGCTGCTGCAATGTCGAACCCACTGTCGCAACATTCCACCACTTGTTCTGAGTTCCAGTACCGGCTCTAGCTATTATGCACCACTCTTAAGAATTGCGAGTTGGCTTGAAGAAGTGCAGGTCAGATATAAGTGACGTTTGTATCCCACAAACCCCCTGCTCAGGCATGCAGCCACCTAGCAAAGCATGTAGCACTGGCAATACTCAGTTATCAAGAACATTATCAGGCAGCACAAAATTAGTGCGTTATCTGCATCAGAAGCAATGGGCCTGGATTAATTACACAATGAGATGCCTCTGTCCGTTTTTAAGCTTTGTCCGCACCTAAGAGCTCCAAAGAGCCAAATCCATGGAATCAAAGTCTGCTGTTTCTATATGCAGCACATAAATAATTTCTGTGCTACAATCTAGATGTTCAATAATTATTTTGATCTTTTGTTTTGTAAAATTAAGCATTAAGTAATAAAGATTGTATTTGTTTAAATAACTCCTTTCTATATCCGGCTGTTATTTCATGATTATTTCTATCTTCTCTTTATCTCACACTTGGGAAAAGTTACAAGACGGGCACAAGGGATACAACTGTTGCTAATGAAGCACAAACAGCTGGGAAGGATAATGTAATGATTGTTAGATTATAGCTTAGGTTAAGTTTCTAAACTTAGCAAACTTTATGCCTGCTAATGCTATGAATAATGGTCAGGCCTTTAGGGAAAACTTCCTTGTTTTTTTGAATGGTACATCCATGTGAGAGGGCAGCCAGGCTTCAATTTAACATCTCATCTAGAAGATAGCAGTATTGTTTGGGACCACCAAAGTGGGCTTTTGAAAGGCTCACTGCATTCTCTGGCCCCGTCCCTACCCCAATAAAACCATAAAATTCCACCCCTTGAGTGGGACTTCATCCCAGAGGACAGAGTGGTGCCCTCTAAGTACCAGCTGACTATTACATGCCAAAAAAGGCTGTCATTAGAAGTATATTGCACAAAATGCAAGCACACTAATGAATAATGAATGTTGCTGACAGAATTACTTGATATCAATGTTTTTCAGTAAACTTATCATCATACTCAGCAACCTCTTATGAACAAAATATTTTACATGGAGTGCAGTTATCACTGTGACTGAATAAAATCCAGACAAAACCACTCTACAAAAATTAACAACTTAAGAGTGATATAATTCTGCTCACCAAAAAAGGAAAAAGACTCAAAAAATTATCTAATCAGTCAAAAGAAGCAGATAGGTACAATCAGAGTCCGTGCAGAGTTTGCTAATCACTGCTAGGATGGCTAAGGTCCATACAGAATTAGAATGATCCTGATAGAAAAGGAGCCAAATGGCCCATGGATTCTCTATCAACTCTCCAGACAGCAATACAGTTAGTTCCATTCCCTACTCTATCCTTGTATTCCTGCATGTTTATTTTCCTCAAGCAACTATCCAATATCCTTTTGAAGTCATTATCTCTGTTTCTACCACATACACAGGCAGCAAGCTCCATGTCATCAGCTTTTCCAACTTGGCCTTGAAGCGAAATTCCCTGGAACTATTCTGGTAAATTTTCTTGGCATTCTCTCAAGGAGCTTCACATCATTCAAAAGTGCGGAGACCAGAACTGAATGCAATACTCTATTAGTGGCCTAACCAGAGTTCTATATGGATTTAGCATAACTTCCTTGCTTTTGAATTCAATACCTCTTTTTATGATGCCCAAGATCCCATATGCTTTGCTATTTGCTGTCTCAATCCATCCTGCCATCTTCAAAATTAATGCACATGTACCCAAGGTCTCTCTGTCCTTGCATTACTCTTCAGAGATATGCTGTTAATTCTATATCCCACTCCTTAGTCATTATGCTAAAATACATCGCCTCAAACTTCTCTATTAAATTCCATCAACCCCTTGTCTGTTAACTCTATCTATGTCCTGTTGAAGTTGACAGATATTATTTTCACTGTTTGTACACTTTGAAGTTTGGCATCATCGGAAAATTTTGAAATTTTACTCTTTACACCAAATATTCCAGGCTTCTTTATATGTCAAAAAAGCAGTGCACTCAGCACTTGGGGAAGGTTGCTGTCTACCATCTTCTAGTCTGAAAAAAAATCATTTACCAGAAAGTGATTACTCTATCCTTAAATCAGATTTTTATTCACGTTTACATTGACCCTTCTATTCCATGTGCCTCAATTTTGTTAATCAACCTTTTATGTGGTATTTTGTTAAACATTTTCTTGAATCCTTAGAGATGACATTCACTGCAGTCCCTTCATCAAATAAAATTAGGTTACTCAAACACAATCTGCCATTTACAAATCAGTGCTGGCTCTCTTTATTAAATCTAATCTGTCCTCCAGGTACCTATCAATGTTTCCACAATTATTATTTCTAAAACCTTACACCGCAGATAACCTGACTGATTTATCAGTGCTAAAATGTCCTTCCATCCTTTCTTGAACAAAAGTGTCACATTTGCCATTTCCAAACCTCTGGCATCTCCTCCCGTACCTGGGGAAGATTTTGGTCACCCCCTTCTATCCCCATTTCTATAAGAAACTTAGGATGGAAACCATCCAGACCAGGTGACTAATCCAATTCAAGGGCATTCAATATTCACCCCATCCATTATTTCTCCCACTTCAGCTTCTATTGGCATTTGTCAGCATCTCCTTCCTTCGTAAAAACCAATACAAAATATTCATGATGCATTCTAGTCCTGCTCTGTATCTCCAACCATTTTTCACTATTTTTGTCTGTAATAGGTCACACCCTACCTCTTATCATCTGCTTACCATCTACATGCCAGTTGTAGATTTTTGGGTTGACTATTGACAGTCATTCTATTTTCATATTCTCTCTTATCAGTCACAATTTCCTCTTCCTAACGCAAACCAATTCAAATGAAATGAATTGAGAGAGAAGTGAAGAATTTACGTGACATACAGCATGCACCCTCTGTTTTTGTTTCAATATATTCTGTATCACCATCATCTAAGTATCTTTGGCTTTGGATCATTTGTCTGTTCCTCTTATTGGAATATTCCTTGCCTTTACCTGAAATATCTCGTTGAAAATTATCCATTGTTCCATTACAGTTTTCCCTGACAGTTTTTGGCTCCATTTTATTCTGGAAAGATCCCCCCCTTCCCCCTGCCCCCTCCACTTCATCCCAATGAAATTAGCCTCTTTCAATTCTGCTTTAGAATATCTTTTGCTTATCTCCATTTCCAATACAAATGTTATGATACAATGGTTACTCTTAGCAAAGTGTTTTGCCACAGACATTTTTTTCATTTTCCTATCTCATTTTCTCAGACCAGGTCCAGCAATGTCTCTTTCTTAGTAGTACTGAATATTGGTCAAGAGGATTCTCCTCAAGACTCTTGAGAAATTCCTCCTTTCCCTTTTGATAACTTTCCAATTGATATTTAGGTAATTAAATCCCCCAGTATCACTCTGTAGTTACTGAACATCTGTTTTCCCTGCAGAATCACTCCTCTCTCTTATACATTATTTGGGCGCCAATAGAATATAACTAGTATCATCATATTGTTTTTGCTTCTCAACTCTAAATTTTGTTCTTTTCCCCTCAAGAATATAGGTCTCTTTCAAACTCTACAATGTCTTCTGCGACCAGTACTGTGACTTCTCTGCTTTTCCTTTCTTATATTTTCTGAACAGTCTGTATCTTTGAATATTAAGCTGTCAGATCTCAATGCTTTCAAGCCATGCTGCAATTGACTTCTATCCATCCATTCTGGAGAGCAGATGCAAATATCAGCCAAGAATTGAACTTATAAATGCTCGTCTTACTAAGTGCATGTCAAATTGACAGTCAGGTACAGAACCTTTCCCCACCATTCCATTAGTGAAACCGTTGGCATTCATATCACATTCTCAGGATGATGCAAAGCACATCACAACCAATGTCTGACTTTTTAAAGGGAGTTACTAGTGAAGAAAAACACCACAATTAATCTATGCACAGCAATTTACTTTGGTGGTGGTAGCTCAATAAAATTCCTTACTCTTCATCAAATTTTATGCTGTGACTATATGTATGTTTTGCATATGCACGAGCTATCAAAATAGACAGAGCCTGAATTTAACACCGCATCTGTAGACCTCTGAGATTGTAGAATTTCCTTAGTATTGCATTGCACAGGCTAAATTATCTGCACAAGATTGAGTGGAGGTTGAACCAAGAACTATCTAATACAGGCAAGAATGCTATCAACGTAGCCAAACTTATGTCCTTACAAGGGATAATCTTACAAGATTGCCACCCTAGTATGGAGATTTGTCCTGAAGGAGTGAGAAAATCAGAAATATGAACTTGAAGAGAAGGCAACTCCATGGAAAGTTCTGAATTATAACCTCCACGTGCAACTTCCCTGTATGACTCCCAAGCAGTAGGAGCTCAATACCAGGAGCAGGAATTTGTAAAATATGTAACACTGTACCAGTTCAATCATGAATAAAAAGGGTTACTTATTTGATGGGAATGTTCCAATCTATTTTTGCCCATAATGCAGGATGGCGTACTACACAAGACTGAATACCTCATTTTAATGCCAATCCCTATACAAGAAAAGAATATTGTGCAATTATGTTGTAGGAATTCTTTCAGCAAGGACACAAATTATCCCTAAGTTGTTTTCGCTATACTGAGCGGAATATTCAAACTGGATAGAGGAGCTCTCTGAACATCCCAGCACTATGCAGTATTATGCAAATTGCACTGCCAGAGTTAATTAAAAAAAAACTAGTGTAACCTAAAAGGCCCTTCACAATTTTCACATCTAGCTGTCACTGACCATATATTCCATTTTCACTAGCAGATAAGAGTTGCATACATGTCTGCAGCACAAAAAGGCTTCAAGCTGCTAAAAAATTGATAATAGTCAGGGAGCAGACTTAGCATTCAATTTCATTCAAATATGTCAAATGTGCTGACTCCTCTCTCTGTTCCAGATTTGGATGGGAAAAAGATAGAAAAATACTCTGCTCAATTTTAGAAATTTTAAGATGCATTTTTTTTTTGATGAAAAGCAGAATCAAAGCACAGTGGAAGAAGAACTCCATCACATGGAGGAGTTACTTACAAAGGCAAGTACTTCCACAAAATCAAAGGTAGACACAAGGTTTAGTATTGAGATGATGGTCATTATATCAAATTTGCCAACATTTTTAATGTATATTACAATGAAAATATGTGTACATCTTGTTCATAAATTGACTAGTTATGTCAACTGACTGGATTTAAGATAATCAATTCAGTCACAACAGAACAACTAGAGACAGAATGATGAATTAACAGATTGTGGGTGGTTTCCATTACTAATGCAGCTTGTCATTTATGTTGCAAGACAATGCCTTTGGCACACAGCAGAATTTGACTACCTAAACTCTTGGCTAATGTTGATAACAGAGATGATGCAACCAAAGTGGCTTGTATTAATGTGGAATTTTAAATGAAAACAGGATTATAAAATGCTCTGTCATGGCAAAAGGTGACATACTGATGTTGAAAGTCAAAGCTTGAGTCAAAAAATGCATTTTAAAGAGACTGTTTTGGTTAAAAAAAATTTAATCTTTTTTTATTTACCTTTATCTGGGCCTTAATTACTCAAACGAACCGGCCATTGTACTTGAGTCAGTGCAGATTTAATGGGCTGAATGGCCTCTTCTGCACTATAGTGATTTTATGATTCTAAGATCTCGGAGCCTGTGACAAGCTAAACTGCAGAAGATGAGAGTTCTTCATATTCAATCAGAGATATTGTTAGTGGGAGAGTGGTAATTGGTTCGTGTATGAAAAGAGGATAGGAATTGAACTAAGTGACATAGTCTGAGAGATACCTGCCTGCCAATATTGGAATAGAGCATTGGGAATGCTCCCATTCAGGGGTTCTCAATAGCTTAGGTTTGAATAGTTCAAAAAAATTCACTATAATTAAAGGCAATAAATGTGGATGCAACCTATCAGCACCAGATAAACATACAGAGCCTGTGAAAAGGTTAATCAATTGATTTATTCTAAATGAGAAACGAATGATGGGCTGATCTATATTGCAGTTCTGTTTATTGATTATGAATTCGGAGTCCAGCCAATGAAAACCAATCTTTATCTTTGGGTAAGCCACAGACTCCAGCTTAGAAACTTTAGATTAATTGAAGCTGTCTAAATTTAATAGATATATTATGAGAGTTTTATTTTATCATTTGTTCAAGGAAATAAATTTTTAAGGTTCTTTATGATCATGTTGTATTTCATCTGTGCTCTCGCAAATGCAAAACTTTTGTCAGTAAAAGGTCAGCAAGCAGTTCACATGTGGGATGTGAGGGAGCAGGTGAAACAAGACAGATCTGAGGACAGTTAGAATGGGAGATCAAGAGAGATGGGACGGATGTACAAGGATGTGAACTGGGACATCTAAATTAGGTGAAAGAATAGAACCAGTGATAAGTGTAGAATGGAGCGTGTGGGAGAGGGAGAAAACAATGTATGAGTGTATGGAGAGTGAGAATAAGATTAGTAACAAATGTTGGAATATATGAAAGTAGAAGAGGAGATGGGGCCACTCAGAGGTGGAATGGTACTGTGGAGGAGAGGTAGAATGAGATCAGTGAGAGAGAAGCAACATTCCCTCTAAGACACATCTGTATTTGTGGTCATGCTTTAATTTGGAATTTACCATTCATTTAAATAAACAAACAAACAAACAAACTATTTACAACTTCCTGAAAGTTCAGTAATTTTTCTCAGGACAAAAAAAGAGGGGACATTGATGTTGTCTACTAACCATCATCTTTATAAACCTTGAATAAGAAATCTTCCCCTTGGCTTGGGAGCTATGGAGAACTCTATTATGTTCTTGGCTAAGTTGAAGCTTTCCACAGTCAGTGTTAAGTACATATTTAATAGCTAAATGTATAGGGTACTCAGGGAGAAATGGTACCTCTGATAGAGAGATTTGTATGCCAAGTAGTTTGCCCACTTTGGTCCCCACCTGTGGATCCTAGAAATTTATGTGGCAATGGCAACACAATAGGAAACCACTTTGATAGGCAGGCTAAGTAAGGTGAGGGTAGCTAATGGGTCACAATCTCTCTGAGAGATTGGGATTTGCCTATCTCTGCATGCAATGACATTTTTTTTCTTTGTTCAGGAATGTGGATTCACTGGTTGAGGCAGCATTTAACGTTTATTTAGTTATTAGTATCACAAGTAGGCTTAAATTAACACTATGTTAAAGTTACTGTGAATATGCCCGTCCCCAATTACCCTTGAACTGAGCAGCTTTCTGGGCCATTTTGAAGACATTCTAAGAGTCAACTACATTGCTGTGGGTCTTGAGTCACATGTAGGCAACGCCAGGCAAGGGTAGCAAATTTCCTTCCCCGAAGGACATTAGCACTGTTTCAACAAACTGGGCAGAAGAAATCACATGATTAATTCAATGGTCAAGAAGGCAGTTCAGCATAGCACTGCGAAATGTGAAGACACAAAAGAGCTCATGATCATCCACCACAGCTAGAAAGTGTCCAACTATAACAGTTCTCCATGCCCCTGAATCCAAGCTTCTGTGGCCAAAAGAGTGGGATTGCTCCTGTTCAATGGTTCTCCCACTTTAAAACATTCTTGCAAAAGCTTTTGTGCAAAATCATCTTTGTTTTCTCCTTCCAAAGTCCTGTGGTGAAGCAACAGATGGAGGTGTGATCATTGGTAGTCATAGTCACAAACGTTGCACTTCTGGCCCCTCGACTCCGCACCTGGGGCAGCAGAGGAGTTGAGCAGCATCCAGGATGCTTCCCAGCCCTTTTTAGGACAGAACTGCCCACCCTTTGAGAAAAGAGGTTGGAAAAAGCTAAAGCATTGCCTGCCTTACAAACATTTGGCTAGCTTACTGCAACTGGCAGATCAGCCATTAAGCAGTAAAATAACATAAAAATCAAAGAAAGAAAAATAATTTATCATTGAAGTTTGGAATGAGCAGACTACTTGACAGAAATTGTACAGCAAAGCCTAAAAGGAGAACAATGCGTATCCAAAAAACTAGCTCATGTTCATACTGAGGGTGCAGCACCTTGCGAGACCGATGTGGCTCGTTGTTTTGAGCTCACTAAAGGAAAACTGAGCTGGTTACAGTGTTGTTTCCCGAAAGTGAGCAAGAACAGGTGTTAGATTCACAGTCACGTTATCTTTGATGGAAGACAGTGGGCAGAATTATATGAAAAACTTCTAAATGCCAAATGTGCGGAAAACAGAAGTGTTTGGGACTCATTTTTTGGGCAAGTTTGAAAATGCAATTGTCTGGCACTCAGTACAAAAAAAGAGGCAGGATGTAATTCCCACCAGCAAAGCACGTGGGGGTCGGAGCCTTTGCATTCTGGGAAACCAGCTGTTGAGCTCTAGGGTCCATTGTGCAGGCGCCCTTATCTCCTGATGTACTGGGACTTTTCCTGCTGCTTTTTCTCATGTTTCCCTCCCTGCCCCTGCCATGGACATCTGACACCCCATCCACCCAGAGACATTACCTCACTCTCCTCCCCCCCCCCCATTCACAATCAGTGAGATATGTGATTCTCATCAGCTGGTGAGGTGGTTAAGAGAAGGGAGCCCAGACGATAGGGTTTGGGACTGGCCAATAATGTTCAAATGATGTCATTAATATTTAAATTTTAGCAAAACAATGCTGATAAGAATTGAGGAGGTGAAAAATCACATACAAATCTGGTTTGTTGCTTTCTCCCTGATCTTATCACCTTGCCTCAAGTGTTGGATAGGATGAGCCATAAAATTATACTCATTGCCAAACTTCCTGTGGGGATCAACGGGAACCTCATGAATTTGCCAATAAGAATGGCAGATTTCCTTTCCTGAAGGACATCAGTGAACTAAATGGGATACTAGCTTTCAATTCCTGATTTTCTGAATTTAATTTACATTCCACTGGCTATTACGGTGGGATTTGAACACAAGTCCCCAGAATAATAACCTAGAGTTTCAGATTATTCATCAATGAGATTGTATTGTGTCACTGGCATCTGCAGAAACTCTGATAATATACAATACAGTTTGGATATTATAGTTTCTGTTTCTTTATCTAACTAATTCCAAGCTTTATTTAATTTAGTACAATTTTCCCTTAATCATCTAAAACAGCAATATATGATGTAGACTGGGATTTTCGTGGTTGTTTATGGATAATGAAAATTATTTGATCATTAGCACTGCTTATCTTTAATTTATACAATACATTCCAAAGAGTGCCTTGCAATAGAGAAGGGAAACACCTATTTCACTGCTTTTGGAGGAAATCGCCTTGAAACATTGTTGCGGATTTGTTTTAAGTTTTTTCAATGAGGAACACTCAACTTCTACAGCACTGTCCATTAAAGTAATATAATCCGTGGTTCAATGATGGCAATGTTGTGGGAGGTTGGGTAAAATACAAAATATTTGAACAGGTAGGAGTTAGAGCAGTAACACAAACAAAGATATCGGACGGTATCATAAAGAAACTTCAAATCAATACCACCACTGGGCTAAATTACATTCCAGAAGTACATCAACTCAGTTGTGTTTGTGCAGTGCCTGTACTACATCTATAGTGCCATGTTCAGTGATTTGCTGTGCACTCTAGAGTCAGATGGTGGAATACACAACTGGAGCCTTTTCTTCACAAACTTACAAGATTTATTTACAGGGCCACACATTATAAAGATGCACCTCCAAACCCAGGCAACATCATTTTAGTCTGTTTCGACATATAGAAGCACAAGTGAATCTCCAGTTAATACCTGCCATCTGAATACAATTGGACATCCAATCAAATATACAGTTGACAACAACAGCCAGTGAAAACTTTACACTGGGGTTCAGAGAACATTGGGGATAGACATTTTATTATTGCATGGTTTTACATGGGCCTTGATCTCAAAGGCAAAATATTTATTTTGTCAAAAAATTCAATTCTTTACAACTTGATGTATCATATTATCATATTCAATATACAATAAGATGTTCAACATTAATAATATCATCTGAATTATTAGTTAACATATTTAAATAGGTAAGATTCTAACCTACTGATCTTGATCTTAATGGAAAATATATGACAACAGTCAATTGATAGAAATGGTTTTTAAAAATGGTAATGATGGAAGGCTTAAATAATACAAGATTACCGGAACTTTAACGCACAGCAAGAGATGAAATCTTGACAGAAAAATTTATATCTCATAATGTTCACACAGTATTGTCATTTCAGAGGATCTGAAGCAACTCTGAACAATGGGGCAGCATGGTGGCACAGTGATTGGCACTGCTGCCTCACAGAGCCAAGGATCCGTGTTCAATTCCAACTGTCTGTATGGAGTTTTGCACATTCTCCCCATGTCTGCATGGGTTTCCTCCAGGTGCCCCGGTTTCTTCCCATAGTCCAAAGATGTGGAGGTTAAGTTGGTCGACCGTGCTAAATCAACCCTCATATCAGTCGGATTAGCAAGGTAAATGAATAATTAGCAGGGCATTAGCAGTAAATTGGGCCTGGATGAGATTGTGGTTGGTGCAGACTCAATGGGCCAAATGGCCTCCTTCTGTATTGTAGGAATTCTATGATTTGATGAATGCTATTAAGTAGCTGCACGAACTGTAGTGTACCGCAATACTGACTGGTAGAAGGATCTTGACAAGTTATTTCTTACAGTTATAGACTGGATCAATATATTGCCCAATTTCCTTTTAAAGTAGGGTTCAAGCAATCAATTAATGCTGATTACAGATTCCCAAGTTCACATTCAGTATTACAACCAGTCTTTCATTTCTCATAATGTATATACTTCTGTTGCATAGCATTAAAAAAATGATGAATGACAAAAAGCAATGTAATGAATTCAATAATAGTCATTTTCTCTGGTATTCATAGGTAAAATATTTATGGTCAGACAACACGTAAAAAGAGATGTTATTCACAGAAATATTGGTCAAAAAATGTTTGCAACCATTTTGTGTCTGGATAATAGTGGCTTCAGCTGAAGAGGATGTGACAATATAAATGACAACCAAATCAAAGGCATATCTTCCTGCATACAGATTTTCTATCATAGTGTCTAGTGCTGTTCAGAGACAGATTGCTTCCATGAAAATCTGGTGCAGTTGCTCCCATTTCTACACCAGTTCTCTTCAGGGACAGATTGGCATTTTTGTCCAAAAATTCAAAAGAAGGTTGATTTTGCAGCTTTAGGATTCATTGCATATTAGTGTTTTACATGAATGCTAGCATTTGTGATTATTAGTGTGTCAATCCACATTTTTGCAACATAATTTATTTGTAAGTAGACATGGACAAATAGCCACAAGTTCTTTACAGCCACGTAAGTTATTCATCTGAGCCTCTCAACAACTACTTTTCTAGTGTTGAGGTGGAATTCCTCCCTCTCCATGACAAAAGACTCATTCTAAGTATTCACAAGTAAAAGAAGTCTTAACAGGTAAATGAGCACCAATACAATTGTTTGTTTCCATGCTTGTTTTACCTATTACTCTACCTACTGCTTAGCACAATGATGCCATCCCCTTAGTTTCTTCCAAGGTATGGTACAATAACCATCTCAGCAACACAAAAATATTCATACAAAAAAAAATTCAAATGTTTTTCTCTGTTTTCTGTGATAGATTACATCAGTCAGACTTAGTCATGCCAGCTATTATGTCAAAAAGCAGGCCAAAAATATATAAACAGGCACCACAATGTCATTCTGCCATGGAATTATAATGTATTTGTCCCTCTGATGGCACTTCAGCCATTAATTCCTGCTGAATGCCTCCTGAACTTTCTCTCCTGTGGACTATATGTCCAATTATGTGTATTAAAACAATTCCTCAGTTTGTAGATGAGAACCCACGGGATACACTTACACTCATTGATTTCCTCAAGTACAATTTACCTCCGATGCCCAAGAAAATTATCCTCAACTAATCACTTTCCAAGTTAAAGCCACTGAACACTTTTGACTTGGTTATTCTTTCTGAATTGAAAGAATTCTCTTTATTGTATATGCAATAAGGCAAAATTAAAAATGAAGATGTTGGATATTATGCACTTGGAATATTGTGTTCGATTCTGCTTGCCATACTATCAGAAGGCTTTAGAGAGGGTACAGAAAAAATTTGCCTGGATGTTGCCTGCTATGGAAAGCATTAGCTCTGAGGAAACGTTGGAGAAACTTGGTTTGTTCTCATTGGAGCGATGAGATTGAGGGGAGACCTGATAGAAGTCTATAAGATTATGAGAGGCATGGACAGAGTCAATAGTCAGAAGCATTTTCCCATGGTGCAAGAGTCAATTACTAGGGAGTATAGTTTTAAGGTGCGAGGGGCAAGGTTTAAAGGAGATGTACGAGGCAGATTTTTTTACACACAGAGTGATGGGTGCCTGGAACTTGTTGCTGGGGGAAGTAGTGGAAGTGGATGCGATAGTGACTTTTAAGGGGCATCATGACAAGTAAATGAATGAGATGGGAATAGAGGGATATGGCTCCCGGAAGGGAGTTAACTTGGACAGCATGGTCGGTGCAGGCTTGGAAGGCCAAAAGGCTGTTTCTGTGCTGTAATTTTCTTTGTTCTTTGCTCTTTATTATCTGGATCTGGGAGCTGAATCCTGACATGTGAACATCAAACCCAGTAAATCCAGTATGGAAAGTTAAGGTGGCACAAAAGTGAATGATATATGATTAGATATAGAAGTAATGTAACTGTGCCTTGTCCTGTTTTCCAGAACACATAGCACATTTATTATGGATTTACTGGCTTTGATGTTCATTATCAGGTTAGTCTCCAAAATTCAGATTGTATTTTCCTAACAGTCGACATGTCCAGTTTAGTTCCTTCTTCTATTGCTCTTACTATCCTTTACTAATATCATCAGATCAGCTCCTAACTTTCCCATAGTGGAGTAAGTAATTGATAGTCTTGAACTAGTGCAGTTACTCAGTCTAACTTCAGATGCTCTTCATATTCTTGTCTCCACCTAGCACAATTAAAATGCCTATTTGACATTTTCATAAGTATCTCAAGCTTTAAGTTAACTGTTAAGATATTTATTTACCTTTATTAATGAATCTCTTATCTGTCCATTTTTCTTCATCTTTACTTTCAGTGATGCATTCCTGAAATAATTGTGCAGATTGGAGGATGGTTTGCTGTGCTCAACATTTCTTGTGATTTTCTTGAAGTTATATCTGATCCCAAGTCTGTTGTGTTGAGGCACTATGGCATCAAGAGATTTCAGACTTTGTTTGGATTGATAAGGGAAACTGGGTCCAGGAATTGCAGCTCTAAGCTGCCCTAGAGTCAGATTTTAGTCTTTATAACGTTAACTATATGGCTACAAGATGTATTCATCCTGAGAGAGAACTCTACCCTTTGAGGTGATTATGCACTTGGAGTTCCCATTTGTCCCTCCAGTCAGGTGACTCTTTTCTGCTGCATTCTCTTAAAAGACACACAATGCAATCACTGCAGTTTCAAAATACTCACTGGAGAAAATATTGTTGAATTTGTTTAAAATGTTATTACT
This sequence comes from Sphyrna mokarran, assembly GCA_024679065.1. Classification (NCBI taxonomy): domain Eukaryota; kingdom Metazoa; phylum Chordata; class Chondrichthyes; order Carcharhiniformes; family Carcharhinidae; genus Sphyrna; species Sphyrna mokarran. The sequence goes on along the minus strand of JAGIQG010000002.1, from coordinate 57,773,994 downwards.
CACAACTCATCCTCACAGATTTCAAACCTATCAACACAGTCAACCTATATGTCGGAAGAATCATCAAATCTTCACAGTGCAGAAAGAGACCAGTCGGTCTGTACTGACTTTCCGAAAGGGCATCCCACTTAAGCCCTTGCCTCCACCCTTCCATCCCTCCACCCCATGCTCACAACCCTGTACATTTATCATGACTGATCCACCTAGCCTGCACACCTTTTATAGAAGAATCATCGAAACCCTACAGTGCAGAAAGAGGCCATCTGGCCCATTAAGTCTTCACCGACCACAATCCCACCCAAGCCCTACCCCCATATCCCTACACACTCACTTGCTAACCCCTCTAACCTATGCATCTCAGGACACTAAGGGGCAATTTTAGCATGGCCAATCAACCTGACACGCACATCTTTGGACTACAGGAAGAAACTGCAGCACCCGGAGGAAACGCATTCCATTTGAACAAGTTAATCAGTTGAATTGATCACACTTATCAATATTCAGCTCTTGTCATCTTGCTTAAAGGGTGTGTTGTATTTTCAAATTTCTATTTCTGCAATCACACATTCAAATATTCCATAGAAACAGAGGCAATCAGTTTGAATATTTAAGTGTACTCTTGTGGGTTGACTGGGGATAAGGGTATTCTTTCACCCATTTCTGGGCCTCCCCTCTATAATGATGACTTTATTTAAAGTTACATCTTTCTAGCGCACCTCTGCTTTTAGGTTCTACTGACAGTATTTCATTGGACAGCATTCCCTGCACCTGGCATCTCCAGTTGAAGTTTCATCCTGACAGCAAAAGCTTCAGGCTCGGTTAAGATTCAGCTTGCAGTGTGTATGAATATGACTAAGGTGGCAGCTTCATCCCCTCAGGTTACCCTAAAGGGTCAATATTGTAAAGATCTGTAAACATGGTAATGAACAGAAGCACTTCCTTAAATTCACTGCAGAACTGACATTGAACAGAAATTCTTCCAAGTTTTTATCATAACTGTGCAATGTTAGAAATTTCAAACAAATTTTCACAGGGTATCTATCACACTGCACTTCCATTCTTATAATCTGTACAGCCAGTGTGTTATTGTCTTCTCATCAAGGTATATTTATCAATAATTTGTGGTTTTCTCCATTATTGTATTATTTTTGTCTCAATGAAATTTGAACAATTAACAAAGCCTTTAACCATTACCTGCAGCTATTCATTTGTGGACCTCCTGTCAAACCAAAGTTAAATCAATCGCTTGTGTTCAGCAATCTTTTAAAACAGTTGCAAAAACTGCAAAAAACTAACTTTAACAAATGCTTTGTTAATTTCTGGTGATACTGGAAATATTTTTGTTCACCATCTGACAATTGATTTTACTGTTAAGTAGCTGACATAGAAAATTCTTTATACAAACTGAATTAACGTCAGGACAGTGTGGAATAGTCTATTATCTATGACTAGTTCAGGCATGTATGTTAATTCATCTTTGGTACAATGTCTGATTCAATAATTTTCTAAAACCAAAATTCCTCCAGAAGTTTCAAACTAAAATGAAAAGCAATGAGAAGAATATTAGATCTATAGCAGTTGACTTACATTTTAAAATGTACTTCCTTATTCATTATTCGTTTAAACAAATCAAAACAAAATTAGCTTTCCTCAAAATATTTAAACCCAGCATTGTTTCTTATCTTCTTTCAATATTGGCAATGGCCTTCAGTATGGGCTAAAGTTCTTCATAAAAAAAACTGCATTTTCACTGAAGTAATATGGATTTTCTCCAAATTTTATTGATCTTCCAGAGTTCAGAGAAAAGAAGTCTCAGCCCTATCTATATAATCTCTCCAAGACCATTTCACTCTCTTCACTTAGCAACGTTATCTCTCTCTTCCACTTTCTCACTTTCCCTTGGAGCCAAACCTATTTCCTACAAAGAGATTTAATCGCCAAGCATCCACAAATGAAATTTTAGAAGAAGCAGATCTTACTTTCACTTCTCAATCCTTTTAACTAATGCTTAAAATTGCGAAGTTTCTTGTTGTGGTATTTAAGTGCCTATTTTATCAGTCAGTCTTGCTCATTTTAAAGTCAAATTTTTGCTTGATGGCACTTTTTGGTCAAATGCAATCAAACTGCAGTAGATAGAGCTGCAGTGTACCCAATACTTCAGTATCATACCCCAACTGTAAACCTACCTATTGGACAAAAACATGGCAGAAGAAATGGAAAAAGCATAGGAAGTGGCTCATCGCCCCATCCCTGCCGCAAACTCCCTGATTGTGATTTTAATTGTGCCACTAACTGAGTTGAAAAAACACACACTGGAAAAAGGCACGGCACTGATGACTAGATTCAAATTAGAATCATATAATATCACTAATATTATTTTAATCTGGCAGGATAGAAGTCCCACCCAACAGCCAACTCGCATAGTAAGCTAACACAGACAGGAAAAGCTACTTATAGAGGTACTTAACTGCAGACGTGTGGATTTCTGTACTTTGTGAATGCCAAGGCATTTCATAAGTGGGAGATTGCTTCATTTTTATTCATTTACCTTATGCATCCTGACTAAGTCTTTTCAGATTATCATGGGTACCATTTCTTCATTAATTTAGTTTGAACCATTGCAGAAAGAGGAACCTTTACAACCAAGAGGAGCAGTAACCGGGGCCTGTTGGAGCTCAGATGATGGGTAGAGCTGCCCCTAGAAAGTCTGAGCAAGCCAATAGCATTTATAGACCACGAGATATTTTAATAGATGTCTCACAGGAGCTGTAAAGCAGGAGACTCTGCTTTACGAGTTGACATCAGCCTATAACAGACCTATGCAATCTGCTATAGCAGCAGGCATGCAGTTCCACACCAAAGTCAATAGCATCTATTTTATCTTACCCACTTTTCAGATTGCTATAGGTGACATCATTGCATCCTCCCAGGTGCAACACACAGCTGCACTCATCACCATCAGCTGTCCCTTGATTGAAGACTGTTTATGAATGCCAAGGCATTTCATAAGTGGGAGACTGTTTCATTTCTATTCATTTACCTGATGTCCTCCCCTGAACATTAGCCATTTGTAAGTTGAGGAAACAAGACCTGATGGAGATGTGTTTCAGCCATCCGAGTTGATTTTGCAGTGGTTTGCCTGAATTCTTAGGGACCTGGATTCAAGTAGGACACTAGCATTGTCTGATTGTTTTCCCAGAGGCTGTGGCAGAGCACTGCAATGGAATTTATCGAACACTCTTATGTGTCACTTATTAACAGTCCGGCCTTACTGCAGTACAGGAGTTTGGTGATGATAACAGCTCACTACAATAGAACTTTTGTTGCTTCTAGTGATCTGTGTTGTCAAACATGGGCTGCTGTAGTTTGTAGAAGCCTGAACTATTGCAACTTATCTGATGATGGATCGCCTCGTCAATAATAACCGTTTGAGAAAGATGGCTTCCAAGGTAATGTATGGGAAATGCTCAACAATCTCCAGAGCCTCTCCTTCAAAATATATGGCCAATCAATAGCCACCTAAAGGCCTCATTTTGTACAACTGGTATTTAAACAGTGGTCAGTGGGAGACCCAATATTTAACTTTAAAGTTTATTTATTTTTAGTCACAAGTAGGCTTACATTCACACTGCAATGAAGGCATTGTGAAAATCCCCTAGTTGCCACGTTCTAGCAGCTGTTCAGGTACACTGAGGGAGAATTTAGCATGCCAATTTACCTAACCTGTCCATTTTTGGGCTGGGAGGAAACTGGAGCACCCAGAGGAAACCCACACAGAAACAGGGAAATGTGCAAGCTCTACACAGACAGTGACCCAAGCCAGGAATCAACTTCAGGTCCCTGGTGCTGTGAGGCAGTAGTACTAATACTATGCCACTATGTCACCCAAGTAGTCTGTTCTTGGGGTGGCAGACGATTCCCTTCAGCATGGGTAGTCCATACTGAATGAAGATACCTGCCTGGGCATGGTTTGCAAATGGGTGAAGACCCCAACTTTCACTGAATAATAACCCTAGATGCTCTTCCCCGTCACCAGGCCTTAAATCTGATCCCAACAAATATGCACCACTTATCTGATCCCTGGAGCTCCATCATGGATCCTCTGGCTGGGACACCTACAATTCCAGCATTGGCCATCACACCTAGTGATACTGCCAGCACAGTAGAGTTGACAGTTCTGACTGCCCAGCAGCTCTCAAGGATGGGATATAGGCCCACATGAGAACTCTGGATCCACATCATTATGGGTGACGACTGACCTCTGAAATGGCCTAACAAGCCACTTAAGTCAAGAGAAATTAGGGATGGGTAATAAATGCTGGCCCAGCAAATGATGCCTACATCCCATGGATTAAAAAAAAACTGATTTCTGGGGTTAAATTCTCTGCAAGAGCTAGGAAACTGGATTTTGGGAATGTAAATCCCCAACAGGATCATAATACCATTGAGCTTCCTGAAAATTGTCATGGTGTGATTACTGCAAGTGGACGGTGCCCCCATCCCAACCATTAAATTCTGCTCAGCAATTTGGGTAGCATTCTCTCCCTGTCTGCACTAAACTGCTCACGTTTATATTCTCTAGTTCAGGAGTGGGACTGTGAACATGCAACCTTTTGACTTGTTCTGAAAAATTCACAGACTAAGAAAGGACTTTAGAACATGGATTTTTAAACTATTTTTAAACCAGGCGTTAAATCTGATCATATAAAATACTGCAGATGCTGGAATCTGAAACGAAAACAGAAAAATGCTGGAAAATCTCAGCAGGTCTGACAGCATTTGTGGAGGTAGAGTAGAGCCAACGTTTTGAGTCTAGATGAACCTTCATCAGAGCTGGGGCAGGCAGGCAGGCAGCTCTGACAAATGATCAACTTGTCTCGAAACATTGGCTCTACTCTGGTCTATCTCCACAGATGCTGTCAGACCTGCTGAAAAATTTCCAGCATTTTTCTGTTTTTGTTTAAATTTGATCTTTTTTTTTAAAACTTGATACAATCACCAAATAAAAGGAAGAATTCACCAGATTTTTACCACTCCGGCCACCACTGGAATCAGAGCATGCGAGGGGCGGACAATGGGAAAGCCCATTGACCTCAGGTGAAATTTTATAGTTTCAAGATGAGAAGTCCATAAAATTTCGCTCACTGTCACAAAACCAACTTAACGTGGTAATTTTAAACAGGTTTTAAAAAGCCAAATTAATTATTTCGCAAGGCTAACAGAAAAAGTAATTCAAAATGTACAACAACTTTAATTCTTGAATGGGGAAGTCCAGTTCTGACCCAATGCTTTAGTTATTCCTTAATTTCTTTTTTCAGCATCATTCCAAGTCTGAGTTGTTCAATGAGAATTTACCCCGAATCATCTAGTGCCAGAATGTAAGCAATTCTATATTGGGTCAGGATGAAAATTGAGTCAATCTGCTGTATATTCATTTATTTTACAACGACCCAATCTCCTACCAGAAATTACCAATTACATTCAGTATGCAACCTAGATGTGGATATGGATGTTGTAACTCTATGCAAATGCCAGAAATAAATGCTTGATATCAAACAATTACCCTGTGCAATGAAAGGTATTTTGAATCTAAAGGGCTGAGAGTCCTTACAGTTGACCATAGAGCAACCAGTCATTTGTGCTGAGCTTCTTTTATTTAAAAATAACAAAATGTATTTTTTTATAAGTGGTCATGCTTTGTTGCAGCATCCAATTGCTGTCTACTTGGAAAATGAAAATGACCCTCAGGCCAGAAACTCAGCTGGGATCATACATCGCTGAATAAATCAAAGATTATATTTTGGCACCATCTATTAATATATTAGATTATCTGCTCCAAGCAGAATATTTTACAGTAAAGATAAAAGAAAGTATAGTTTCCTTATAGTTTGTGAGACCTACTTGCATCATACTTTATGACCTTTAAGTACTTAGATGAAAATACATTGAGGTTGTAACATGAAACCTGTCTGTAACAGCTTTCACTTTCCACACAAGCAAATAGTTGTAATTACTTTAGCCTGTTTCTTGGTTCTTGCTAGGATCTATTGTGTTTAACAATCAGAATTGAGAGAATAAAAAGGTCAAATACTATATTAAATACTTAAGACTTTGGAATTTACTGGTATTTGGGGATCCTTTTCCATCATTCCATGAGATTTTTGTGGTCAAAAAGAAAAATTGAGGAAAAGCACTATTTTGGATGAAATTATTGAATGCTTACATTAAGCTTAGCGTTCTAATTAATGGGAAATTTTCAAACCTCAACAGTCTTTTAAACAGATAATGATGATTTGTAACTTCATTCAAGTAGTCACTTCTAACCAAATTACCATCAATGACTTTGATTTGATTTATTGTCACATGTATTAGTATACAGTGAAAAGTATTGTTTCTTGCACAATATACAGGCAAAGCAAACCGTACATACGGAAGGAAAGCAAAGAGTGCAGAATGTAATGTTACAGGATATAGAGAAAGATCAACTTAATGCAAGGTAGGTCCATTCAAGAGTCTGATGGCAGCAAGGAAGAAGCTGTTTTTGAATTGGTTGGTGTGTCCTCAGTCTTTTGTATCTTTTTCTCGATGGAAGAATGTGTGCCCATGAATGTGTGTCAATTAAGTGTCCTTAATTATGGTGGCTACTTTCCCGGAAAGTGTAGTGTCAATAGAAAGGAGGCTGGTTTGAGTGATAGACTGGGCTTCATTTATGGCCTTTGTAATTTGTTGTGGTCTTTGACAAAGCAGGAGCCATAGCAGGATGTGGTACAACAGAAAAGAATGCTTTCTATGGTGTCTTTTCACTGTATACTAATACATGTGACAGTAATAAATCAAATCAAAATCATTGATGGTAATTTGGTTAGAAGTGACTACTTGAATGAAGTTACAAGTTCATGAGAGTTGTAGCAGACATACCACGTTTCCTTAGTCTTCTGAATAAGTAGAGGCTTGGTGGTTTTCTTAACTATAGTTCGGCATGGGGGAACCAGGACAGGTTGCTGGTAATCTGGACACCTAAAAACTTGAAGCTCTTGATCATTTCTACTTTGTCCCCTTGATACAGACAGGGGCATGTCCTCCTCTATGCCTCCTGAAAGTGATGATTATCTCCTTCATTTTGTTAATATTGAGGGAGATATTATTGTCATCACACCAGTTCACCAGATTCACTATGTCTTTTCTGTACTGTGTCTCATTGCATCATTGTTTAAGATCTGATCCATAATGGTGGTAATATCAGCAAAGTTGAAAATTGAGTTGGAGGGCAATTTGGCCATATAGTCAGAGGTGTATAAGGAGTACTGTAAGGAACTGAGGACACAGCCTTGTGGAGCACCGGTGATCATGGAGGAGGTATTCTTGCCTATCCTTACTGACAGCAGTCTATGGGCTAGGAAGAGTAGGATCCAGTTCCAGAAAGAGAGCTGGGCCACAGGCAGATGAGTCTAGAAGGAATAAATGTGTTAAAGGCTGAGCTGTAGTGTTTGAATAGGAGTCCGACATTGGTGTCTTTGTTATCTAGATGTTCCAGGGTTGAGTGCAGAGACAGGGAGACAGCATCTGCTGTGGACTTGTTGTGGTGGTAGGCAAACTGTAGTGGATCCAGGCAGTCTGGGAGGCAGTAATTGGATTTGTGCCATGACTAACCTTTCAAAGCACTTCATCATGATAGATGCCAGTACCACTGGACAACAGTCATTAAGGCACACTGCCTGACTTTTCTTTGGTACTGGACGATGGTCATCTTCTTGAAACAGGTCGGGACATCAGATTGGTGTAAAAACAGGTTGATGATATCTGCGGATATCTCCACCAGCTGATCTGCACAGGACCTGAGCGCTCGTCTGGGTACCCCATCTGGGCCAGTTGCTTTCCGTGGATTGACTTTTGAAATGGCTGCTCTGATGTTGACAATGATGACATTCGATACAGGTTTGTCCAAGCCTGAGCCAATGTCACGGCTTTTCCAAGTCTATCCTACAGAATCAAGATGATTGTCCTTTAATGTCCAGGAACATTCTTCTGCATTGCAGCAAAGCAGATGCCAGAAGCTAACATTAATTTATTTTATAGTACTGTGGGAGTACTTTGGGAATAGTACTGTGAAAATATTTGGACCAACTTAATAATAAGGTTTAAATTTGTTGAAATGGGTTTGGGTTTGCAGAAAGTATGCCACCTGGAAATTATTCACAAAATATTAGCTCTGCTTTCTTGAGATAACTGTGCAGGACTAGTTAACGAAATCAGGTGAAAGCATAATATATTGCAGCCAGCAAATTCCAGAATTTTGGAGATTTCTTTGGCTAAGTGCACTTGTCTCCCTCAATCTACAAACTATCTATTTTGGCCTGACCCTGGATTCAGCAGTTTTTAGAGATGGAAGTACCACTCTCATTTTTAATGCAGCAATATACAGATGGTTTTAAGAGTATTGTGTCATAACTACTGGTGAAAAAGTTTACATTTGTTATTAATGTTTTCTTTGCATTTTCATTATTGCATTCATAGAATCACTGATCCCTACAGTGCAGAAACAGGCCATTCAGCCCATCTAATTTATACCAACCCTTCTATTTTATCTTAGCCAAGCCATATCCCTATAACCCCACATATTTATCTCACTAATTCCCCTAACCAACACCTCTTGGAACAGAAAGGAGCAATTTAGCATGGTCAACCACTTAATCCGCAGATCTTTGGACAGCGGGAAGAAACCAGAACACCCGGAGGAAATCCATGCAGGCATAGGGAGAACGTGCAAACTCCACACAGTCACCCAATGCAGGAATTTGAACTCAGGTCTCTTGTGTTATGAGACAGTAGTGCTAACCAGTGTTCTACTGTGTCTTTTTGTGTTTGTTCAGGTAAGATTATTCTGTATTCCAAGACTTTTATTTCAGAATCCATTTTATCCAACTATCTTGCAGTTAACTGCTATTTTGCTTCCAGCAATTGAAGTGAACAGGATGAGAATTCCTCTGACAGTTCCATTGACACTTCTGAATTGAGAAGAGGAAGTGTAGCTCCTCAGGGTACAGGAGAGACAAATGTTACTCTACCTTACATATCTTATATATACTTGTTACAGGAGATGGTGTATTTATTACCCTAGATATGGCTCAGAACTGTTTCTGCATGAGAATAGTCTGAAGAGTACAAGTATACATGGCATTCATGCCGCTGAATAGACCATTGAGTTTGGCACCACCTTTTGTTGGACAAGTTATCTTGATGTAAGCTGCAAACTTGCAGCTGTTACTTTTCCTCCATCCCTCATTTCAATTTTACCTGTGTGCCTTTCTCATTCAGATACCAAGAAGTGCAATCTGTCCAGACAGCGGAGGAATAACGGGAAGGCAGTGATAAAGAATCACACAGTACTCATGAATATGTTCAAGTTACAGCTCAGAGACTGACAGTGCACATACATTAGACCATAGCATAGCAGTGGAAACTGCAATAATGGCTTGCAGCCAGGGTATGGAGCAGGGATAGCACAAATACCAACAAACCAGAGGATGAGGTTCCACATGGATTCTGCTCAACAGGACTTGGATGAAGAGTTCGATATGGTGGTCAATAAAAGGAAGCCGATGGATCTGCACAACAAAATGCTTGGTCCTTGGGAGGTCTTTTAGAAAGCCTGCATTCAAGCAAAAAGCATAGAAGAGTCCAGCACCAACTTGGCACAGGGTTTGGGCCCCACATTTTCCAGAATGGAAGACCTTTCTAATTCTGTTCACATGCCTATGTACATCAATAATTATATTCTTTTACAGATAGGAAAGACTCTGGCAAACTGTACTTAATTCCTCTCAGCACCTGTCCATAAGCAGAAGATGTTTTAAATTATATTTTACAGTTTGCAGTGGCATGTTTTCCCAAATCCTCAGTTTCTGTGGTCCAATTTACTAATAATCTACAACCAACCATGTTATAATTAATTCAGAAGGTTAATTTATTTCACGTTCAAAACCTAGGGAAGAGTGTTTGCAACTTTGCATGCTACTACACATGCACAAAATGGAGGATAGAAAAAAATTTCTACAATTATGGACAGTAACAGTGCAAAAACCACATAAAGGAATATTTGTTCATGTGATTTCCAGAGTCAGAATCCAACAAGGAATTTTATTTATGCTAGTGTTCATTCAGTAATTGGCACTGTTACCTCACAGCACGAGGGACCTAGGATCAATTCCAGTCTTGGAAGACTTTTTGTGTGGAATCTACACATTCTCCCTGTGTCTGTATGGATTTCCTGCGGTTCTCCAGTTTCTTCCCACAGTCCAAAGATATGCAGGTTAGGTTGATTGGATATGATAAATTGACCTGAATGTCAGGAGGATTAGCAGGGTAAATATGTGGGGTTATTGAAATAGGGTCTGGATAGGATTGTTGTCGGAGCAGACTTGACGGGCCAAATGGCCTCCTTCTGCATTATAGGTATTCTATGGTCAGGTAACAGAAGAGCAGAGTTGTGGAATCACTTTAGAATTTGTGCTAACATCCTAAGATGAAGTAGGCACACAAAAACTGGGTGGTAGTGCAGGCCATGGGAGGAAATCGTCCAGCAGAGAAAGCTTGAAGAGCAGGCTGATTTTCTGGCTGGAGGCCCATTTCTTGGTGAATCACCAGTTGGATGTCAAAAGCGGATTGTTTGTGAGGTTAAATATATAATGTTAAAGCTATCCAAAAAAGGCCAGAGGTTTGGTTGATGTCACATGTTGCTTAATGATTGTGTGCAGCTTAGCAATTAGTTTCTGTATTTCTTGCCAGAATTCTATTGTTGCTCCTTAGGAGAGAAACAACTGTTTATTAACATTTCTTCTGGGATGAGTTTCTCTTTTGTGATAGGGCATAATGGGGAGTCAATTAATCTGAATGTCCTCATCTTTTCATAGATTACAAAGGGTCTACCCAATGAGCTGTGAGATTCCATAGACTGAGTGAAGAATTATCTTGTTCTTGTAATTCCTGCATCGGAATTCTACTGACTCACTTGCTACGGAATCGGAGTGAGCGAGGAGTGGACAATAGAAATGTCATTGACTTTAGGTGGGAATTTCTGGTTCACTCAAGCAAGGCTATAAAATCTTGCCCCAGAAAAAATGATCAGCCCTATAACTATGTGACTTGTGGTAGCCATCCTTTTAGGTTCGGCAGAAAATCCATTAAAAAAAGAACAACATGAGTAAAGTTTTCCATCTAATAGGAACCAAAAAATTATGTTTCCACATTCAAATCCATCAGTGCTGCTGTTCCATTAACTTGTGCTGCTTTCAAGTATAAGAATGCCCAAGACCCTTAGTAAGTAGCCGAAAGAGCAAAGTCAGGAAAGAAGAAAGTAGATCAAAACCTAGTTTGGTGAGATGAATTTTGGGGAGAGAGTTTAAAGCTTCAGCTAGAGATTGTGGAGTGTAAAATTCACCAGTTTAAGGAAAACACAACTAATTTATTTACAGATTAAAACTATACAGAGGTTTGCTGCCTCGTGTCTACAATCTTGGGATGACACTGACATTAGAAGCCTGTATTTACCTGGATAATCCCCCATCATGCTTCCTGAATGGTTTCCCCAGGTCATGTAATCCTTACTCTACAGATTGATTCTTAATGGGGCAATCACAACTTGGAGCTCTGGGAAGGGGAAATTTTCAGAAAGTAATCATGAACTAACAAATGCACCAGCCAAAGGCAAAAAAAATCTAATGAAAGAAGTAGTATCAGGGAAGGAATAGTTGACTAAAAGAGAGTACAGAGATATGGTGAAGCTTGTTTTGGAAGGATTTTTAAATGAAAACAAGGATATTCAATTTAATACAAATCCATTAACGTGATTCTCAGCTCCATTAAACATCTATCAGTGGTATATGGCTCACAGGATTATACTTTATGTTACATAATAATATTATACCATACATCATTATGCCATAAATCTTCTTGCAGCACCTCAAACAAGAGACTACAGTTTAATTAAACAAGTTACAATTACTTTTACAATTTAAAGCAGATTTAACACAGCCCTGACTTAGCCAGTCTATCAAAAAATCTAGTTAAGCCTCTATGCTGTTGTCAGTATTTTACGTGCAGGCCTGTTAAATACTAGTGGCAAAGCTTTACACACGATAATAAAGATTCACACATAAAAGGTGATAACCATTAACTGCGAAGCAATTTGAACAAAGCTTCTGATCTGCTCTCACATCACCATAACAAACTGTTACATTAAAACAGCAAAAGACAGATGTGGTGCTCCAATTAAATGAAATGAAACATGACAAGGTGAGGCAGTAACCACATACACAAGGCTGAGACAAATTGATGTATCAGCAGTATTATGATCAAAGCAATTTTGAAATTTATTGGAACTTTAGAAAGAAATTCCCCTTGAGAGATCAGTGATTGCAGACATACAAATCTTTGAAGGTGGAAGAACAGGTAAGTAGAGTAGAAAAAAGTGATGGAATTTTGGTTTTTATACATAAGCACATTAAATATAAACACAAGAAGTTGACATTAAATTTGTATATGTCATTGGAAAGGTCACAGTTGGAATAATTTTGCAATTCTGGGCACTTATGGAATCATAGAATCCCTATAGTGCAGAAGGAAGCCATTTGGTCCATCAAGCCTGCACTGATAACAAACCTAACTAGGCCCTATCCCATAATACATGTATTCACCATGTAGTCTTCCTGACACTGAGATGCAATTTACCATGTATCTTTGGACTGTAAGAGGAAACCAGAGCACCTGGAGGAAACCCCACGCAAACATATTGAGAACATGTAAATTGCACACAGACGGTGACCTGAGAATTGAATCCGGGTCCCTGGCACTGTAAGGCAGCAGTGCTAACCACTGTGCCACCACACCATCCTTCAATGAAGAAAAGCTTAAGATCGTGGCATGGATGAAACAAGGAGGTATTTGTACTTGTACACTATTCTTCATGACCTCAGGATATCCAAAAGAACATCACAATCAATAACATACTTTTCAAGTGTAAATAAAGGTACCAGAAAGATTCAAATGCGTAATTATGTTAGGAATTAGATTATCGTGTGTAAAGCTTTGCCACTAGTATTTAACAGGTCTGCACGTAAAATACTGGCATTTTATCGATGGAAAAGTGATTAAAATAGATCTGAACAAGTCTATTTTATAAAGCAATGTTTTCAGAGCTTAAGCATCAAAGGATAATATCCACTGGTTTCCAAATATCCAGCAAGGGGATAGAGACTGAAGTGTACATGAGATGAGTACAGTGAAAAGTTAGAGGAATACTTTGTTCACACTAAGTGTTATTAGAATATGGCAAGCTTTACCACTGCTAGCTTCAAAAGTAGAGACCATAGGCCGGATTTTCACAGAGATGGAAAAACTGAGTTCAAACAGTGTGTGAGAGTCACACATTGAAAGAGTGGATGTAAGTACTCTTGATGGTTGGATAAGGCCTCTGTAACAGTTATGATCTGAAGTTTTTAAATGCACCATTCTTACACTTTAAAAGAAAACAGACTGCAGATGTCTTTGAAGTTCATCAAAGCAATCTATCTGCTGAGCTGCTTTGATTGGTAGGCATACATTAGAAAGTAGCATCTGGTTGTGCTGTCTAAGTAGAGCTCTTTGTAAACACTATGCCAAGAATATATTACAAATGCTTGGCTTGGTTTCAAAAGCTACAATGATCTCAGCAAGACTTTCTGAATTTATAGTTTAATTGGCAGCTTAAATATACTATTGACAGATTGGCTATCTTTGGCGTAAATACTTGACAAATATTTATTTGTTTTTAGAAGGAATTAACCACTTGCACTGATTTAAAAGCTTTAAAGGATTTCAAGAATAGGATTTATTTCACAATCCAGTACGTAGGAGTGAGAACTGTATTAGTTTGTTAAAAGTTCACATTTTTCATTTCCACATGGGAAGACTGCAGGTTAGTTTGATTGGCCATGCTGAATTGCCACTCAGTGTCAAGGTCAGCAGTGTACACATGTGAGATTTACAGGGAGAGGGTCTGACTGGGATTGTTGTCAATGCAGATTTAATGGGCCGAATAGGCTCCTCCTGTGCTGTAGCTATTCTATGATTATAAAATTCTAATGTGGTCTGCTCATGGTGGATACTAGATGAGTGGCTTTGGAAATAGCATAGAGCAGCATGGGGCTGGGACAAGAATGCGAGTTGACATGGGAGTGACATGAAGGATATGAGAGACCGTGGCAAGTGTGTGGGAGTATGAAGGGTACTGAGTGTGTGGGGGAGCTGGATTGTGAGAGATCAAAGTTATAGAACATAGAACATAGAACATTACAGCGCAGAACAGGCCCTTAGGCCTTCGATGTTGCGCCGACCAATTAGGAAAAAACAATGACCCTCTAACCTAAACCATTCCCTTTTTGTCCATAAACTTATCTACTAACCTCTTAAACGCCACCAAACTTGGCGCATCTACAACTGCAGCAGGCAGGGCATTCCATACCCTTACCACCCTCTGGGTAAAGAACCTACCTCTGACATCCGTCCTATAAGTTGGAGGATCACCAACTTTAAGAACAAGTGAGGTCAAGTTTAGAGAAACAAGGTCAGTTTGTTAACCAGCAAACTGGCTTTCTGAAATAAAATAGACTACATCCTCATTTTTGAGGAATTGGAAAAAAAATTAAAAAGATGTGGCAATAGGGAAGAAGACATTATTGGCAAATGCCATCTCGAGTATTTTTCAGGTATCAGGAGGAGATTAAGTATTGCAATCTTAGTGCTTTGTTACTAAAACAAATATATAGTTATGTTTCCTTCAACATTTTTTTTTATTTTCACTGCTTTGCTTCAACAAATATTATATTACATTTACTTTGTTTATAAAATATTAACTTGTTCATTCCCATTCTAAAGGGTAAATAGCAGGTGGTGAGCATTTGGATTTCATTTGGCAACTTTGCCACTGCCATTCCACTGGTTGGAATTTTAACTTTGGAGCAGGGAAGTGTTACAAGAAGACAGTGAGATCCGGTGTTAAATTTGCAGATTGGACTATCATGGCATTGGCCACATATTAAACCACAGAACTGTGTTGAAGTTCAATAGGGCCAGAAAATGATACCCTTGTGGGCTGGAAAAAAATGCAACCTTCTTCAGGGATCCCAAGGAAAGCCCTAATATGCCCTGCCCTGAATTACACTCCCTTCCCTAATTGTGATGTTCTTCTAACATCTACTTAACTGCTTAAGGTCACTGGTAGCAACTTCCTATCACCGCAATCGCTTCCCTGCCCATTGGCCAGGTAACTTTCTCCATTGGCTTCAGGTGGGAGACAGTTATGGGCAGGTGAGATTCAATGCTGTGGAAAGTCAACAGTTTACTGCCTGCCTCGGTGTCATCTACATGACTCCCACCAGCATTACAGGTTGGTCATTCGAAATGTGTCTTCCATTTCTAAACAGGGACTGACACTGATTTAATTTAGGTATAGAATACAGCCTCCAATAGGCAAAGGTTTCCACACACTGAAAAATTGCTGGATCACACTAATAAAGTGATTGGGCCAGTTTTATGTTTCCAGGATGGTACCGGGTACTCTGCCAATGAGAAAACCCAAAGCCTCAATGCAGTATATGCTGCCAAAGTTAGTTACATTCCAAAGATAAAACAAATTGAAACATCAATAAATTAACCTAGGGCTATTTATGCAACAATGTACTCAAGTTATGTACATAGATCACATGATTTGTTGTGACACTAGTGTCTTTTGCAAAGAACTGAAGTTGAGTGGTAAACTACTTATCAGTACAGTAAAATATAATTGACAAATTTTTGAGTTTATCATTACTACAAGAATTTAGGGAATGTTAAAACATAAGCCACATAGACATGACAAGATTTGAGTGAAACATTCTTACTGAACATTGTGATCAACCTTGCAGCAATCTAATATAATAATATATATAGGAAGATGATAACTTTGCAGATTAGACTGGATTGAATTTTACTGTCCCTTCAAGAGTAGAAATTGGCTATAGAAGAGGTAGAGGAAGTGTGAGTAATGGTCCAGTGAAATATTTGTAATCTGCGTTGGGAATGGCTCTCAATCACTGTTCTGCTGTCAGAAAAGGTTTCCAATGGCTCTCTGCCACTCCACAGGGGCAGATATAATTATGGGTCCAATTACAACACACCCAGCATGTTGTTGATGGCTAACTGTAAGTGGTTCCTTGCAGGTCTCGAGGGGACAATCAGAGTCGGCAATCCCAAACCCCCACAGAGAGTGCTATGGGCATGAAATGCACCCTCAGTACTCCCAAGGGGGTCAAGAGAGAGGAATGGCCAGTCAGGGAGGGTGTGGAGTGGTGAGGGCAGGAGCTCTCAGGTCTTGGAAGGAAGCCATCCCAAATCTGACGGGGCCTTCAGAGTGAAGTTTCCCCCTCACTTTCGCATTCATGATTGAGTAAAGTTGAAAAATGGATTTCCTGCTTGTCCATGGGATGACTTAAAAATCCCACAGGCAATGTAATATTCCAGGCAATATGGTAGATAATGCTTTCAGTATCAGCAAAAACACTGCCGATCTGTGCCGGTGCCAACCAAACAAAATGTCATGCAAATGCAAGATACACGCCTGATATCATCACATATTAATTTACGTTCTTCCAAGTTGGGCGTGTCCCGCCTAGGACAAGTAAAATTTTGTCCATCAAATCATACAATGGTGATAGGGCGGAAGGAAGTTATTCAGCCTGTGTTGGCACTTCATAAAAACAATTCTGTTAGTCCCACTCCACAGCCTTGTCTTTTCATGAGCTTGTCCAAATCAATTTTGAAAGTTAATATTGAATCTGCTTCCATCATATTGTCAGGTAGTAAATTTCAGATTCTGACTAATTGCATGAAAACACTTTCCTGTATTTTGCTGCTGCTTCTGTTGTTGATCACCCTGAATTCATATCCTCGGGATTTTGACTGTTTCGCTAATGGAAATAGTTTCTCCGTATCTACTTCATCCTCTACAGAGCTCTCGTGATTTTGAACTTGCACAATATTCTCTCAAACCAACTTAGTGGTTTATTACGACCATCTTATTCAATCTTATAAATTCAAACTCAAGTATCCATTCTTCTGTGTTCCACAGAATTCAATAATTCATGGAACACACTGAACCACATTGTGAGTTGTAATATGTGTGCCACAGTATGTGTTTCAGTTATACTGACATTTTGGACCAATTTATGGCTTCTTCTTCAACTGAATCATTTACCATGGATACAGAAAACATTTTTAACAAAGCATTTACTATGTCAAGTAATTTGTTTAAGGGATACTTGTACTTGAGATTCAAAATCATTAAGGAACTATTTATTCAGTGTTTCATAGGCAAGGCAAATGTACCATTTTCAGCATTGAGAATCTGGTTTGTTTGGGTGAGATAATTCCCTCAGAACATTCTGTCAAGCCTTTCAACAACCAGCTGTAACAATAAAGCTATTCACATGAATGCTGAGGTGGATTTCAAAACAGAAATCATGCCTCACTCTCTCCCAGATTTGTATTTATGTCTGTGTTGTTACAGTCTATGTCTGTATGAATTTAATAACTAATTTTATTACAACAATAATTTTCAAAACTCCTGCAACAGTAGGGTTTCTTTGTAAACCTGCTCTGTGTTGTTGTAGTTTTATGTAATGAGCATGATTCATAAAGTGAATCAAACAAGTATGATTATTTTATGAGCACATGGTCAAAATTGCTATTCCTGTTTTAAAATTCAAAATACTGTTTTTTTTAAGATTTGTAATATAAATAGTATAAAATATCACAATATTAAAGGCCAGCAATGGAAAAATGCAATGAGTGTTATGAAAAATAGAATTGAGTTGTATCAGGTTTATTAGCTAATACTTGTGATAATCTAATCCACTCTTAGCTTCTACATTCATATTCATTTTGAATTGTAAATGTGGTGGAAACGTCAGATAACTCAACTGGTACATCGTCTGTCCAAATAAGATTACGCTTCCAATTGCAAGTTATTTCCTCTGAAGCATAGTACTTTTGATAACTCATGATCGTCATGGCAGGATTATCTTCAGTTTGCAAACTATTGCTCTGAAACCATGCATATTTGATTCAGATATGTCAATGAGAAAGCTGGTGTCTTGAGAGGTTTTGCCTGTCCCAAGTGGTGGAGAAGGTTGAGTTGGTACATGGGGATTAAATAAGACAATGATGTGAGTAAGCATGGATGCCTTTACTCATCCGTGTTACATAAATTTAAATAAGTTAGATAAAAATAAAGGGTATGAAGGGCTTTGATGGTAAGGCGGTTGCTAACTAGAGGACAAAGATTTAAAGAAACAGAAGAAAGGTGTGGTAAGCTTGTCTTAATACAACAAGGTTTAATTAACTTGAATGCATCTCGGGTAAAGACAGCGAAAGCAGATTCAACTGTAACTTTTAAAAGAGGAAATGATAAACACTGAAGAGGAAGAATTTGCAGGTTGAAGAGGAAAGAGCACAGGACTAGAACTAATACTTAAGGTTAAAGTTTATTTACTAGTGTCACAAGTAGGTTTAATTTAAAACTGCAATAAAGTTACTGTGAAAATCCCCTCGTTGTCACTGACTCCGGTGTCTGTTTGGGTACAGCTGAGGAAGAATTTAGCATCACCAATGCACCTAACCAGCACGTCTTTTGGTCTATGGGAGGAAACACACAGAGATGCAGGGAGAAAGTGCAGACTCCACACAGACAGTAATCCAAGCTGCGAATCAAACCTAGGTCCCTGGCGCTGTAAGGCAGCAGGGCTAAACATTGTGCCACCATTCTGGGGAGACAGTGTCATAGTATTAATGTTACTGAACAAGTTATGGCCAAGCTAATGCCCTGGGGACAGAAGCTCAGATCGCCTCCGGGTAGCTGGTGGAATTTAAATGCAATCTTTTTTTAAAATCTGGAATTCAACCAGCCTGAGTAATATAATTTCATTCACGGGATGTGGCAGTTGCTTGTTAGATCAGCCTTTATTGCTCAATCCTAATTGCCTTGAAAAGTTGGTTGTTGAGTTGCTTCTTGAACCACTAGAGTCCCTCTGTGGGTATACTCATAGTGCTGCTTGGGAAGGAGTTCCAGAACTTTGACTCAACAACAATGAAGGACCAATGATATATTTCCAACTCAGAATGCTGAGTGACTTGGAGGGGAACCTCAACATGATGGTGTTCCCATGTGTCCGTCACCCTTGTCCTTTTAGATGGTGGCAGTCATGTCTACGGAAGATGCTGCCTAAGGACCCATGGTGAGTTCCTGCAGTGCATCTTACAAATGATACACATGGCTGCCACTGTTCATCAGTCATGGTGGGAATGAATGTTGGTGAAAGGTGTGCCAATCAAGCAAGCTAATTTGTCCTGGATGGTATCAAGCTTCTTGAATGTTGTTGGAGCTGCACCATCCAGACAAGCAGAGATATTTTAATCACAGACCTGACTTGTACATTGTAGATTGTAAATAGATTTTGGGGAGTAAGAAGGTGAGTTACTTGCCATAGAATTCCTCGCTACTCACTTGCTTTTATAGCCACAGCATGGACTATTTATGTATTTGAGGATTTGCAAATGATGTTGAATATTGTGCAATCATCAGTAGACATCACCACTTCTGATCTTATAATGGAAGAGTGTTTATCATTGGTAAAGCAGCTGAAGATGGTTGGGCCTAGGACATTATCCTGATGAACTCCTGCAGAGATGTCCTGGAAATGAGATGATTGGCCTCCAGACAACACAACCATCATCCTTTGTGCCAGGTATCGCTCCAATCAATGGAGGGAGGTTTTATCCCTAAACATAAGAACATAAGAAATTGGAGCAGGAGTAGGCCATCTAGCCCTTAGAGCCTGCCCCATCATACAATAAGATCATGGCTTATCTGAAGTGGGTCAGTTCCACTTTCCTGCTTTCTCCTCATAACCCTTAATTCCCTTGTCTATCAGAAATTTTCCTACCCTAATACCTATTAACGCCAATTTTGGAGCCAAAGATGCCATACTTCATCATTTGCTGTCCTGATACAGGCACTCACATGTCACCTCTGGAATTTAGCTCTTTTATCCATGTTTGAATCAAGAGTTGAGTGGCCCTCGCATAATCCATATTGAATGTCCTTCAGCAGGTGCAATAGAATTATTATTGATTACCATAAAACCCTTCCTGTTCTTTAGAGTAAGGAATCAGCCATCCTTTACCTAGCCTGGATTCAAGTTCTGCAGCAAATTGATTGACTCTTAATTACCCTCTGAAACGACCGAGCAAGTCACTCAGTTAAACCAAAACACTATAGAAAGGTCAAAAAGGAATGAAATCTGACACACAGTCTGTCAGCCAAGCACCACTGTGGGTGAACCTGCATCAGATGACCTTTGACAGTTCAAGAAGGTAGCTCAGCGTCACTTTCTCAAGTGCAATTAGGAATGGGCAACAAGTGCTGGTCTTGCATCCGATCTTGTGAATGAATAAATATAAATGGGAGTGCCCTTTCCAAAAGTTTGGCACAGGCAAAATAGGCCAAAATAGCTTCAGTTTGTGCTGTATGATTCTATGAAACTAAACTTCAACTGGAGATAAATATATTTGTGCTTAAAAGCAAGGGAATGTTGTTCAGGTTTATTTCCATTGAGGTTTCTACTTTAAATGTTTTTAGAAGTGAATCTCTGAAGGAGAACCCTCATGGAAATGTGCTCCCAAAAACAAATTTCTTCTGTACTTTGAACAGATGTGTATAGAATACTTTATATTGCAAAAATACATGCAAGTTTAGAATGATCTTTACACCACAGAAGTAGAGTAGGCCAACTCATTGTGTCCATGCCATTCAATAAAGATCTGACTACACTACTCCAATTTTCCAGTGCTTGCCATAACCCTGGAGATTATGGAAGTGCAAGTGAATATTGAAATGCTTCTTAAATGTTATGACTGTTTCTGACTCATCTTTTCAGAAGTTCCAGGTTCCCACCATTCTCTGGGTGAAAATGTTTCTCCTCAACTCCCCTCTTAGTCTTCTACTGCTATGCCCCTGGTTACTGACCCCTCTCCTAATGGAAATTGTCTCTTCCTATTCACTCTATCTGTGTCTCTCATATCTCATACACCTCTATTGGGTTCCTTCTCAGCCTTCACTGCTCTAAGGAAAATGGAGCAGCTTATTCAATCTTTCAACATAGTTCAGATCCTCCAGCCCCGGCAGCATCCTAGTAAATCTCTTCTGCCCCCCTCTCCAGAGCAATCACATCCTTCTTGTAATGTGGTGACCTGAACTGCACACAGTACTCCAGTTGTGACCTAACCAGTGTTTTAAACAGTTTCAGCATGATCTTACTGCTTTGTGTTCTGTGCCTCAGCTAAGTATTCTATATGCCTTCTTAACCACCTTATCTATCAGGATCCCTGCAGTGTCCTATCATTCATTGTGTAAACCTTTGCCTTGTTTGCCCTCCTCAAGTGCATACCTCACACCTTTCTGGGTTGAATTCCTTTTGCCACTGCTCTACCCATATGACCAATCCATTGATATCCTCCTGCAGTCTACAGCTATCCTCTTCATTATTTATCATCCGACCAATTTTTGTCTCATCTGCAAACTTCTTGATCCTTCTCCCTACATTTAAGTCCAAATCATTGGTGTATGTCTCAAATAGCGAGAGCCAAGTACTGAGCCCTGCAGAACCCCACAGGTAAGAGACTTCCAGTCACTGAAACATTCCTCTATCATCACCCTCTGCTTTCTGCATCTCAGCCAATTTCGGATTCAATGTGCCACTTTGCCTTGATTCCCATAGACCTTGTTTGTCCTGTCTGCCATGAGGTACAAAAGCCTTGCTAAAGTCCGTTTAGGCCACATCAAATGCATTACCGTCATCAATATTTCTGGTTGCTTTCTCAAAAAATTTGATTAAATTTGTCAAACACGACCTTCCCTTAACAAATCCACGCTGACTAATGCTCATTATTCCATGTCCATCCAAGTGCAGATATACTTTGTTCCCCAGAATTCTTTCTAGAAAGTTCCGCACCACTGAGGTTAGACTGACTGTCCTCAGATTTACTGATTTGATTTATTATTGTCACATATATTAACACACAGTGAAAACTATTGCTTTTTGTGCTCTATACAGAAAAAGCATACTGTTCCTAGAGAAGGAAATAGAGAGTGCAGAATGTAGTGTTACAGTCATAGCTAAGGTGTAGAGAAAGATCAAGTTAATGCAAAGTAAGTCCATTCAAAAGTCTGACAACAGCAGAGAAGAAGCTGTTGTCGAGTTGGTTGGTAAGTGACCTTAGACTTTTGTATCTTTTTTTCTGAAGGAAGAAGGTGGAAGAGAGAATGTCCAGGGTGTGGAGTCCTTAATTATGCTGGCTGCTTTGCCGAAGCAGCAGGAAGTGGAGACAGAATCAATGGATGGGAGGCTGATCTATTCTGGTCTATCTCTATCTCCCTTTTTAAATAAAGGGATGATGTTAGAAGTCCTCTGGGCAGAGAGAATTTGAAAATTACTGTCAGTTCCTCTGATATCTCCTCCCTTGCCTCCTCCAACAATATTCTGCAATCCACATGAAGATCTTTGGTTAGTAATTTGATTTTTTTATGCTTAAGAGTGGATAAATTTCTCGTGAGCCATGCTTCCTGAAGCTATAAACCTCTGACAACAGGCTAGCAACCTGCTCCATAAAAACCTTGCTATGGAACAAATGAAAGTCTGCCTTGTGTATCACTAGAAGTGGGAAGTGAAACAATAACAAAATTATCTTACACCAACAACTCTGGCAACCCACAAAATGAAAACCAACTTCTTAAAACCTCAGTAGTTTAGGCAATTGTTAGGCATTCACTCAACATTTATTCAACTGTTTTGGCTGTTGGCCTTCCACTTCAAAGAAATTATTATGTGCTCTTTCCGATAGTTTATGTGTGTTTGACCATGGTGTCATGAAATCACAGTCTTTTATGTTTCTTTTTTAATCCTGATTAAACTCTGCAATTTGAAACTCTGTAATTTGAAATGAGACAGCATAACCTGCTTCAAAAATGTGAGGTCACTTTCCAAGGTGAGAAAAGCAATCAACACCCGCCTCCAACACCCCTCATGAAAAAATGTGAAGAGAGAGATCAAAACCCAACACTGAGGAATATATTAAAAATACAAGTGCTGAACTTTAATCAACTGTAATTTTATCATGGGGAACTGCTCGCCAGCTAGGATACACAACCAAGAGGTATTCGAACCACCTGTGGAGAATGAAAGAACCCCATCTCCCACTGATTTTCACTATCTTGAAATGTGCCAAAGGTTTCTGAGATGAAACATCAAAATGTGATAACAGCACACATGGTAATCGATTTTCCTTGGGATAGACCGTAAACAGGATTTTAAGAACTAAGTTTGTCATGGAGAAGCCCAGGAATCTGGAGAATCTCTCTCTCTGAAGTTAAGTAAAGCCCAATTGCCACAGCCTAAAATTTCAGCACAAGAAATAGTAAACATTCATTGGACAGAACATCAGGAGAACCTCTTTGATTCTGGAAGATGGATTATAACAGCTTCTTCTCTGTTGCCATCAGACTGGACCTACCTTATATTAAGTTGATCTATTTCTACACGCTAGCTATGATTGTAAACTACATTCTGCACCGGCTTCTTTCTTCTCTATATATGGTATACTTTGTCTGTGTAGCATGCAAGAAACAATATTTTTCCCTATATACTAGTACATGTGACAATAATAAATCAAATCAAAAACAAATTGTCTCCATAAAATGCAGTTACATGGACTTCAGTTCAACTCTGGGATTTTAAAGTAATCAGCTAACTTAAAATGACCACAACATTCAACAATCTACATCTAAGGACTCAACATATTGTTTTAACTTTCTATTTGGAGTCTAATTTTCCTTACTTCTGACATTTGTGTGTCTGTAATGTCATGTCTTATTTTTCCCTCAGGTTCAGTAGCTAATAGACTTCTTATTTCCTTGACTCAAGAGAAACTCGTGAATGGTTCCTTATTGTTCACTGCATTGCTAGTAAAAAATACATTTGGATTTGGAGAAGGTAGCCATGGGGAAAATAAATGGAAAAAAACTTTTGCTGTGTTCAGGAATGGAGGCTGAATATGGGGAAGCTAGTTCATTCCTCCTTATCTGGCTGTAACAATGGAATGAAAAGTACCTTCACTTCTCATATGAAGACACACTTCACAACTTATCACAAATTCCTCAAAATCTAAAACTAGCTTCTTGCTACCACTTTGTAAGTGGTACTATCTCTGTAATGCCTTGACAAAGTTCCTCCAACAACCTCTTTCTAAAGCCTGTTGGAATAATAATTTGTAAACCCAAGCCTTGAACTACATTTAGTTCATTTCTGTCTAAAATACTCCTGCAATGTTCAGGAATTTTAGTAAGAAGTCTGACAACACCAGTTTTAAATCCAACCGATTTACTTGATAGTAAACTCGTAAGCTTTAGGCTCTATGGCCTTTGTCAGGCGAATGAGGTATTCTGATCAGCATTCTAACCAGTAATCTGTAAACTGTCTGTGCTGATGTGTGTGCTATTGGAGACCAGAACACCTCATTCGCCTGACGAAGGCCATAGAGCCGAAAGCTTACGAGTTTACTATCAAATAAATCGGTTGGATTTAAAACTGGTGTTGTCAGCCTTCTTACTGTGTTTACCCCAGTCCAACACTGGCATCTCTACATCAGTCTCTTTAGGCCAGCTACTGATGTAATTGGGCACGTTATTGAGCACCTCATGTATGGGATTTTCTTCATTAATTTCACTGTCAGATTCTGACATGTCCTTTTAGAACTCAGTAAGAATTTAGCAACACCAATTTATAATCCAACCGATTTATTTGATAGTAAAAAAGCGAGCTTTCGACTCTGTGTCTTCCTCAGGCAAATGCAGTGTTCTGGTCTGCAATAGCACACATCAGCACAGACAGTCAGAGATTGCTGATTAGAATGTGAATCCTTGCATCTAACCTGCTATTCAAGTGTTAAAGTGGCTAACAATGTGTGTGAAGGGAATCCTGAGCATTGGTTAGAGAATTGTGTATTTTCTCCAGACAGCACAGTAAGTGAGGTTTTTTGCTAACCCAGGCAAGTTACGGGGGTTACAGATAGTGTGTCATGAAGCCAAGATCCCTGTTAAGACCGTCCTCAGGTGTGCGGAGCTTGGCTATCAGTCTCTGCTCAGCGACTCTGCGCTGTCGTGTATCACGAAAGCCCCCTTGAAGAACATTTACCCGCAGGTCAGGTAAATTTTAGTATGCAAAATAATTCACAGATAACTGGATGGCTAGAAATGAATTAGTCTTCCTGGGAAACCTTGAAAGAATGTCCGTACTTGCACAATCTGCTAAATTACAATATTTAATGTTGTAACGATGGTTAATTTTCTCATTTCATCCTCCTTGCTCAAAGATTACTTTGTGGTCTTATAGCGCTTTCTGTTTGTCAGATGTAGACCAGAATTCTCTGATCTAAGTGTTCAGCCAAATCTCCATTCGCTGCAGCGGGACAGAGAATCCAATCATGAGTGACATTGGAGAATTCCAGCCGTAGTCTTACAGGTCTCTCCTGTAAACAACTTCTCTGATTTTTAACCAGAAATTAAGCCAATTCCTTTCCATCAGAGAGAATTTGTTCCCTTCTACTAGTATCAATGGAACATTATAAGAAATATAAAAAATAGGAAATATCATATTCTAATCTGATACTAACATAATTTAACACTGAAATACTGTCATTAGAATAACTTGTCAGAATTATACCAGTTTTATGAAAGGGAATGTGGGTTAGGGACTTGTGTTCTTTTTCTGAGATGAAAGATACTTGTAATGAACTGAGACTTCACATTGTACATATATATTGTACATCTGTGTAATATACTCATTTCTATTTCTACATATTGGACTGTGGCTGAACAAGATCCTTAAATTAGCTGAACCTCTGCCTGTCTATGGCGCCAGAACAAAATAAGCCATTTTGTAGTTTCAGAAAACTTACACACTTTTTATCTCTGAGGAGCCACTGACGATCAATCATCTGTTGATTGCATAGCTCAATTTTAAAGAGAATTATACACAGGCCTCTTGCATTTGATAACCTAGCTGGCACACAGGAGACAGAAGGTCTGGAAATATAAAGGCCCCTCCCCCCCCTCAATCATTCCTTTCAACTCATAATGCCTGGAACATTTAGCAATCTTTGAGACCTGGCCAAATTCCAAACCTTTGTTGAAGATCTGTTAGATTGGTAGGATCATATGACATTGGCTTCTGGCTTGTTGGACAAGTTAATAATACCTTGCTGAACTAATTAACTCAGTCTATGTTTTAACATCTGACGAGCAAGCCACATGAAGGAACTCCTGTCAGGCTGGACAACTGGCCCCTGTTGGAAATTCTGTGTCAATGTCAATAAGATTGATTAATCTCTACATGTCTGTCTCATTTTGCAAAGTCAGCACCATTAGAAAAGTGAAGGCGACAACACTGGTTTCCAGCCTGTCTTCTTCTGTGAGGGATTAGTTCATTGGACATTGATTCCTGACTCTTGAACTCAGTGAATCAATATTTCTTTTCTCTGTGGTCTCTGTACTGTCGTACCTTCTTTTCTCTATCCCTCCCTAAACTATCTGAGTGTGGAGATGGTGTAGTGAATTCTCCTTCTTATGTTTTGAGTGTGTGCAAATAAACTAACCCTCTGAGTTCATTCTATTCCAAGTTTGCTATGGGGCAATTAGTAGAAATTTTGATTACACCTTTCCTTTTAGAGATATGTAGTGAGAGGACAAATTACTGAATTAATCCTGCTCCTGTCTGTAACATAATTCTGCAGATTTAACAATGATTAGAGTAAAATGTAAATCTCCGACTTTCATTTATACTGAGGGCAATGAAATTTTATCTCCAGACTTATTACTCTTATTTTCCATGTGCTGTTTTCCTCGCTCTCTAACTGAGCCCAAATATAACATCAACTTATGTTTTTATATCTGGCATATGTACATTCCGAATTCCTGAACTCGCTTTACATCTACCACAACCTTGACTTAGTGCATTGCTTTGATCTAGAGCTGAACAGTGACCTGGAGTATTATTGTTTGCCCTACTTCTGTATACCATCTAGATATGACCTACTTTCCCAGAGACACAGCATTTTGACTGAAAATGGGGCATTTTAATTGATGGTGGCTACATGGCAACAGTAACATTAACACTTCTGACTCTGTATTTGTAAACCTGATTATTATTTCTCAAAGAATCCAGAAGACCTCCCTTTTCAACTGAGGAAAAAAAAATTCACTTTCAACTCCCAACTATCTCTTTCTGCCATTTTTATGGCTTTGGGCCTCATCACAGGCCTGCCTCTGCATGAGCTTATTGCCTTTGTTTATAAGTCTGGCTTGGATTTTATTATTGTTAGGGCTTCTACAATCATATCTCTAAGGTTTATTTCTCAGTTCAAACCATGTACCTCCACTGCCAGCTTTCAGTTATGTACCATGCTTACTCACTGTGTACAACAGAGCAATCTTTCAAATTGTTCATATCTTCCCCAAGTTAACTTTAGGTGTCCCAAAAATGTATCACAATGTTCTTCAGTCCTTATATTCCAGTAATAAAGAAAGAATGTAAGAAAAGGGATACCAGCCGTGGATAACTAAGGAGATAAAGGAGAGTATTAAATTAAAAACCAATGTGTACAGAGTGGCCAAAACTAGTGGGGAATTAGAAGATTGGGAAACCTTTAAAAAACAATAAAGAACAACTAAGAAAGCGATGAAGTAAGGCAAGATAGATTATGAAACTAAACTAGCGCAAAACATAAAATCTGATGTAAAAGTTTTTACAAATATATAAAAAGGAAAAGAGTGGCTAAAGTGAACGTTGGACCCTTAGAAGACAAGAGGGTGGACTTAGTAGTGGGAAATGAAAAAATGAGTGAGGTCTTAAACAAGTTTTTTTGTGTCAATCTTCACGGGAGAGAACACAAATAGCTTACTAAAAATTGATGGTTGTGAGACTGTAGGGGGTGAGGTCCTTAAAATGATTACTATTACTAAAGTGTGCTTGGTAGGCTAATGGGAATAAAGGTCAACAAGTCCCTGGGCCCAAATGGAATGCATCACAGGGTACTGAAAGAAATGGCAAAAGTAATAGCAGATGTGTAATTTACTAAATTTACTAAATTAGTAGTAATTTATCAAAATTCGCTGGACTCTGGGGAAGTGCCAGCTGATTAGAAAATAGCTAATGTGACACCACTGTTTAAAATAGGAAGTAGACAAAAGATAGGTAACTACAGATCAGTTAGCTTAATGTCCGTATTTGGGAAAATGCTGGGATAACTGAGTCAGTCTTGCTCTGGTTCAGTCTACACAGAAGAAATAGCAGCACATCTGGAGAAGAGTGGTTCAATCAACCAGATGCAGCATGGATTCATGAAGAGAAAGTCGTGTTTGATGAACTTACTGGATTTTTATGAAGATGTAACGAGTGTGGTTGACAAAGGGGAACTGGTGGATCTGGTATTTTTAGATTTCCAGAAGGCATTCGAAAAAGTGCCTCACAAAAGGTTGCTGCAGAAAATTAAGGTGCACGGAGTTGGAGGTAAAGTGTTAGTGTAGATTGAGGATTGGCTTTCTAATAGGAAGCAGAGAGTTTGAATAAATAACTGCTTTTCTGGTTGGCAATTGGTGACTAGTGGTGTGCCACAGAGATCAGTGCTGGGGCCTCAACTGTTTACAATATACATAGACAATCTGGAGGAGAAGACCGACTGTAGGGTAACAAAGTTTGCTGATGATACGAAGATGAGTGGGAAGGAGAATTGCGTGGATGCGCAAAGTCTGCAGAGAGATTTGGATAGGCTAAGTGAGTGGGCGAGGATCTGACAGATGGAGTATAACATTGGCAAGTGTGAAGTTATCCAATTTGGAAGGAATAATAGTAAAATGGATTATTATTGAAATGATGATAAATTACAACATGCTACTGTGCAGAGGGACCTGGGAGTCCTTGTGCATGAATCACAAAAAGTCAGTTTGCAGGTGAAACAGGTGATCAAATGGAATTTGGCCTTTATCACAAGGGGAATGGAATATGAAAGCAATTGTACAGAGGTGAGAATGCAATTGGAGTACTGTGTGCAATTTTGGTCCCCTTATTTGCGAAAGAATATATTGGCCTTCGAGGGGATGCACAGAAGGTTCACCAGGTTGATACCGGAGATGAGGGGGTTAACTTATGAAGACAGATTGAGTAGATTGTGTCTGTACTGGTTGGAGTTTAGAAGGCTGAGGAGTGATCTTATAGGGATATATAAGATAATGAAGGGGAGGATAACATAGGGGAAGATAGGGTGGAGGCAGAGAGATTCTTTCCACTTAGAAAGGTAACAAGAACTAGAGGACACAGACTCAAAATAAGGGGGAGTCAGTTTAGAACAGAGTTGAGGAGGAACTTCTCTCAGAGGTTGTGAATCTCTGGAATTCTCTGCCCACTGAGGCAGAGGCTACCTCGTTGAATATGTTTAAGTCACAGGTAGATGGATTTCTAATCAATAATGGAATTAAGGGTTATGGGGAGCAGGCGGGTAAGTAGAACTGAACCATTACAAGATCAGCCATGATCCTATTGAATGGCGAGGCAGGCTCAAGGGGCTAGGTGGCCTACTCCTGCTCCTATTTCTTATGTTCTTAACTTTGTAAATTAAATGTAAAAAAAATTGTACTTTCTCATTGTCAACAACTTCCTGTTGTGTATTGCACTGAGTAATTCAAACATAGAAAACAGGAGTAAGAGGAGGGAAGACAGCCCTTGAAGGCTGCTCTGTCATTCATTATGATCATGGAACGCAATACCTAATCCTACCTGCCCCATATCCTTTGATCCCCTTTTGCCTTAAGTGCTATATCTGTTTCTTGAAAGCTTAAAATATTTTGGCCTCAACTACTTTTTGTGATAGTGAATTCTGCAGGCTGACCACTCTCTGAGTGAAGAGATTTCTCCTCTTCTCTGTCCTAAACAGTCTGCCTTATATCTGCAGACTGTGACCCCTAGTTCTGGACAACCCCACACTGGGAATATCCTTCCTGAATAAACCCTGTCTGGTCCTGTTAGAATTTTATAGGTTTCTATGAGATCCCCCCTCGTTCTTCTGAACTCCAGCAAATGCAATTCTAATCAACTCAATCTCTCCTCATATGTCAGTCCTGCTATCCTAGGAATCAGTCTGCTAATTCTTCTCTGCACTCCCTTTAAATAAATAGCACCCTTCCTCAGATATGGAGATTGAAACTGCACACAATATTCCAGGTGTGGCCTCATCAAAGCCCTTATAATTGCATCAAGACATCCCTGATTCTATACGCAAATCTTCTTGCTCTAAAGGCTGGTATAACATTTGTATTTTTTACTATCTGCTACACCTGCATAGTTACCATCAGTGACTGATGCATGACGATACCCAGGTCTCATTATACATTCCCCTCTCCTAATGTATGGCCAGAGAGTAATCTGCCTTCTTGTTCTTGTTTCTGAAGTGGATAACCACATATTTATCCAAATTATACTGCATCTCTCATTCATTCACCCACTCACTCAATTTGACCAAACCACACTGAAGGACCTCTATATCCTCCTCACAGCTCACTCTGCCAACTAACTTTGTGTCACCTGTAACTTTGGAGATATTACATTTGTCCCCTCATCTAAATTATTAATATAGTGAATAGTTGAGGTCCCATCATTGATCCCTGCATTACTTCACTAGTTTTACGGCAGTAGAGGTTGCAGTTGTATAAAACGTTGGTTAGACCTCATTTGGAATACTGCGTCCAGTTCTGGTCGCCCTACTACCGGAAGGATGTGGAGACTCTGGAGAGAGTGCAGAGGAGGTTTACCAGGATGCTGCCTGGTATGGAAGGTCTGAGTTACGAGGAGAGGTTAGGCAAATTGGGACTGTTTTCCTTAGAAAGACATAGACTTAGAGGAGATCTAATTGACGTGTACAAGATTATGAGGGTATAGATAGAGTAAACAGGGTTAAGCTTTTTCCTAGGATGGACTCGAATAGCACGAGGGGTCACAGGCTTAGGGTGAGGGGGGTAAGATATAATTTGGATGCTAGAGGGAGTTTTTTCACACAGAGGGTGGTGGGGGTATGGAATGCGCTGCCAAGTAAAGTGGTGGAGGCAGGCACTCTGGAGTTATTTAAGAAATACTTAGATGGGCACATGAACAGAATGGGAATGGAGCGGTATAGAAAACTGATTTAAAATAGGGATCATGAGCCTTGGGAGTCCCTGGGAAGTGTGTAAATAGATGATGATGTTGATGTACTTGTTTTTATCCTACAGGTGCTTTGGTCCACCTTGTTGTCTAATGAGGGGCATACACGCGATGGGTCATGAGAGGGCTGCTCTTGGATTTTTTTTCGAGAGTATCCTAGTGCTTCACGTCGTTAGTGTGTACGCTTGACCTGGACCATTTGATGAGCAACATGACAGCTCAGTGACTATCGCTGTGCTGTGCCGATACATGGATTTGGGCCTGTGTCTGTGGGAGTTTGCGTGTTCTCCCCGTGCTTGCGTGGGTTTTCTCCAGGTGCTCTGGTTTCCTCCCACATCCCAAAGATGTGCTCTTAGGCTAATTGGCAAAACAAATTTTCCCTAAATTGTCTCAAATTTGTTTTTTTAATCCATAAATCTATAAACATGGACAGGGATTGCGAGTAGAGGTGGAAACATCGGGGTGGCGATGCGGGCTCATTGGGGCGAAGGGCCTGTTTCCCGTGCAGTTTTGTTTTTTGTTATTCTTCTTTGTTATTTCTTTGTTATTAGAAATGACTCGCTATTGGCCATAGAACATAAGAACTAGGCCCCCTGGCCCCTTGAGTCAGGTTTCTTGTCGCTGGGAAACTCATGGTGGGGGTGTGCCATTGGCGGGACTGGAAGATCATGCCAATATGAAACAGCTAAAAAGTTACAGCCATAGAGTCTTACAGCACTTTGACCCATTGTTTCTATGCTAGCCATCATGTACCTATCCATTCTAATCTTATTTTTCAGCACTTGATGTGTAGCCTTGTAAGATGCAGCAATACAACATAATTTAGAGTCATAGAGGTTTACAGCATGGAAACAGGCCCTTTGGCCCAACTTGTTCATGCTGTCTTTTTTTTAAACCCCTAAATTAATGCCAATTTCCCACATTTTGACCATATCACTCTGTACCCCTTGTACCTATGTAACTATCTAAACGCTTTTTAAAAGACAAAATTGTACGTGTCTCTACTACTATCTCTGGCAACTTGTTCTAGACGCTAATCACCCTCTGTGTGAAAAAAAACACACCTCTCGACACTTCTCTTTCTCTCCCCTCCCACCTTAAACCTATGCCCTCTAGTTTTAGACACCCCTACCTTTAGGAAACAATATTGATATTTAGCTATCTATGCTCCTCGTTATTTTATAGACCTCTATAAGATCACCCCTCAGCCTCCTACCCTCCAAAGACAAAAGTCGTAGTCTATCCAGTCTCTCCTTATAACTCAATCCATCAAATCCCAGTAGGATCCTAGTAAATCTTTTCTGCACTCTTTCTAGTTTAATGATATCCTTTCAATAATAGGGTGATCAGAAATACACACAGCATTCCAAGTGTGTCCTTACCAATGTCATGTACAACTTCAACAAGACATCCCAACTCCTGTATTCAATGTTCTGACCAATGAAACCAAGCATGCTGATTGTCTTCTTCACCCGTCTGTCTACCTGTGTTTCTACTTTCAAGGAGCTATGAAATTGTATCCCTAGACCTCTTTATTCTGTAACTCTCCCCAAATCTCTACCATTAACTGAGTAAGTCCTTCCCTAGTTCAATCTACCAAAATGCATCACTTCGCATTTATCTGAATTAAACTCCATCTGCCATTCATCACCCCACTGGCCCAATTGATCAAGATCCCATTGCAATTGGAGATAACTTTCTTCCCTGTCCACTATGCCATCAATCTTGATGTCATCTGCAAACTTATTAGCCATGCCTCTTATATTCTCATCCAAATCATTAATATAAATTACAAATAACAGTGGATCCAGGACTAATCCCTGAGGCACACCACTGGTCACAGACCTCCAGTTTGAAAAACAATTCTCTACAACCACTCTCTAGCTTCTGTCAAGAACCATTTTTGTATTCATTTAGATACCTCACCCTGGATCTCGTGAGATTTAACTTTATGCAACAACCTATATTACGGTACCTTGTCAAAGGCCTTGCTAAAGGTCATGAAAACAACATTAACTGCACTGCCCTCATCTGCCTTCTTAGTTACTCCTTCAAAAAACTCAGTCAAATTTTTGAGACATGATTTTCCACTCATAAAACCATGCTAACTTTTTGTAATCAGTACTTGATATATGAGAAATTAAAACCTGGTTAATACATTTCATAGAATAGAGCAAGATATTGAAATTTTATAAAATTCAATATGTTGTAATGGCATTACAATGTTAGTATCATATTACATAAATTATCACATATTATTTCAAATTGGAAATATGTTTGACTGGACTTGAATAAGGCTCATGATAAAGTAAATCTGTTGCAGACTGCTTCTGAACTCATCGATAGTGCCTAAAGAGAACTTTTGTTATCAATGAGTTCAATAGTAATGATATATGGTTCTATTCAGAGGATTACACAAATATTTCAGTAAATACAATGAAAGTATAGTTGGTAAAAATTCTATTTTGCTAATATCATGTCCAAATTTGGTTCTTACCTATATAGATAATAAAAATGCTTTCATTGTTGATAACAATATTTGCTGAAAAAGCATTATTTGAAATTCAAGGACAAGCACTCAATGTTCTATCAAATTGTAACAAGCCAATCCACTGAATCAAAATTGAAAAAGCCAAAATACAGAAATACTGATCCAATGGTTTCTAAGGAATTAAGTGGTCCCCTGATACATCTGTTTTAACTGTTCTTTTCTACAGCACAAATCCTGCCTATCCACAAGAAGCCATCAAATCTCAGGACGATAGATCCATACTGAGAGAATGTCAAAGCTCACAGACATCACAGTGAAAGAGAAGCTATTACAGTATCTTATTGAAAAAAATCTACTGCTATCTGATTTCAAATTTAAGATATTTTTAAATTTAATCGAGATAAAGAGAAAACCTTTTGTAACCAGGTCAATATGACAGCATCCAGAACCAACAAACTACAGATTCAATAGCGTGTGACATCCAGGTCTCAATAGGAATGTTGTTTCTTGTGATGTGTTTGGTGATCTGATCAGCAGAGACTGATTCCCAATGCATTTAAATAGTAGCAAAATATCTTTAGCCGTCCTTTCACATTATGAGCACATTTTATTCATTCACAGTACCATGGTTACATCTATTTCAAAAGCCCAGTCTTTATTTATTGACAGGATGTGGGCATCACTGGCCAGGCCAGCATTTATTGCTCATTCCTAATTACCCTTGAGAAGGTGCTTGTGTGCTGACTTCTTGAACTGGTGTAGATGATGTGGTTGAAAAAGACCCACAATGCTATTGGGAATGAAGGAGTCCAGAAGTTTGACCCAATGACAGCAAAGAAATGGTGATAAAGTTCCAAGTCAGGATGATGTGTGACTTGGAGAGAAGGTGAAGATGGAGGTTTTTCCATATATCCGCTTCTCTTGTCCTTCCAGGTGGTAGAGGACCTGCATTTGAAGGAACTTTGGTGAGTTACTGCAATACATCTTCAGATGGTACACGCTGCTGTGACTGTGCTAGGCAGTAGAGGAAGTGAATGTTTATTGCATTGCTAAAAAAGCCTAATGTTGTCAAAGCTGCTCACCTTCCACTCATTAGGACAGTTTGCAAGAATATTAGATGTAAAGGGACCAACAATTTATTTTGCATGAAAAGAGAGTACAGATTTTTTGCCAAGTGACCTCTGACTGGTAGAGCATGGCCATGAAGAATGCACCAGTTAACTGATGACTAACACTTAACTGTCAAGTTTTGTTTAAATTCAAACCAGGCAAGGTGATTCTGAATGGTCAAGACATTGCCCTGGGGAATGAACCAGAAAAATCTCTGTTGCCAATTTTGTTTAGGAGAGAAAAAGTACAAAAACTCTTGCTCACTGCAGTGGACAGGGCCGTGTGTATAATACACGTAGCTTCTGGCATGTGTAAATTGGCGACACTATGAGCCCAACTGATAATCTTGAATTGGTTGTCAGTGTAATCATTAGCACAATCAGCATTGTTTATCAAATGTTGTCCAATCGCATCACATCATTTGGCTGTGTACAATAGGCGAGGTGTCACTGTTCTGAACCAATTCATGGTTGCAAAACACAATCCATAATCTCCAATATTAGTTGAGAAACAGCCCCATAGCTGCATAGCTTTGTTTAGAATAATTTTCTGTTCTACTTCCAACTCATGGTTAATACATCATTGATTCTCAATCAGTACAGTTCCAGTAATTATGTGAAATTGTTAGCAACACACACATCAATTATATAACTGTCAAAATTGGTATAATACCTATGGAAGGCAAAAAGCAATAGAAACTGAAATGATGTACGAATTATAAATTTTTCCAAATCGGGGTAATGGAAAGAAGTGATGTCATCTAAATGTTCATCTAATTGTTCAAAAATACCAGAGCTTTGATTCTGTAGTTTATTGTATTATTCATATTCTTCGCTAAGAATGATTCCTTATAATCCCCTTTGAATAATAATTACTCAGGAGGCTGTGTTATCACTGCAGGCACATGCACCACCTAGCCCACTGTCCTGACATGAACAGGTATCTCAGGGGCTGACCAGAAAGTTTGGACTGAGTTTTACCAGCCACTTAGGAAAGACCTGATGAAATCGCAGGGGGCCGAGTTAAATTGGTTTCTCATTCCACCTTTAGAGCATTTTACTGACAGCAGCACTGAAAGTAGATAGGTTGCCTTGAGGAAATAATTTACATAGTTAAAGGCCATATTAAGAGCCATTTAACATTGCTGTCAGCAATGTTGGAGCAATTTGATGCCCCCCCCCTCCCCGCCCTGATTTCTTTCTCTTTATCAACTTCCTTTAAGTACAAGTTCTTCTGCATACCTCACTGGTGACCACCTTTCCGAGTGATGCTGCTGACTTCAGAGCTGTTGACCCAAAGGGCCAGCACTATGCACAGCCCATCTGCCAGCTTTAATTGGATCGCAGGCCCACAGATAGGCAAGTGGCCCAGTCACCTGTGGTTAAACTGCGTTGTGGGTCCTGCTGATGGCGAGTGGGCTATTGAGACCATACCCAAATATTGCGATCCTCATTCACATGGTAAAATTCTGCCATTCGTATCAATTTTCCCAAGAAGAGTGGGCAAGCACTTCAAATTGGATTCTTGCTACCAAACTTCATCTGACTGTGTGCTGATCAGCAGAAGGGTGAGCTTTATGTCTCTCTTCATAACTAAGCTGTTCATTTCTGTTATCATCCCCGTGAATAGGTTTGCATCCTCTCAGTGGACTTGATTTCCTTGCTAAAGGATACCCAAAACTGAGCAGAATTTTTTGAACTTCACCCTTATCAATGATTCATATAAGCTTATGGCTACAAACTACGTTTCTTATCAAATCTCTACCATTTGTTAGTTCATTTAATCAGATTGCACAAGCAAATCCTCAATTGAGTGTCATGACAGATGACCTGCAAAAACTCAACTTCATGATCTTCTTGAAAGAAAAAAAAGCATTCATCACTTAACAATGGCTATCTTTCTGAAACAGGCTATCATTTTCTGATGGGAGGCTTAAATATATCACCAATATAATTAATTTGTAAAGTAGCATCCAGTACTGCCTCCAAGCTTTTCACCTTGGGTTGCATACAATGGATTGCCTTCAGTTCTAGTCAATTATGAATTTCCAACGTTACAAAAATGAATTATATGAACAAAACAAGGTTGTAAAATTAAATGTAATTGATTCTCAAAATTGCTCAATGATATTAAGTTGCTGAATCTAATTGCACTTCAGTAAACCGCTTCATATATAGTAAATATCTGTTGGATGAATCAGCTTGTGCTAACATGATTGTAATATAAGTTGCATATTAACTAAAGGACACTTACCGTGTACAATAGGCTAATCTCACAACAATTGCAAACAATATTCTCACTAGCACTATCTCAATGGTTTTGCTGAGTGAACAAAGCATTCGCAATTGTCAGCAAATTTTGCAGCTGAAGGGTATATGGATTACCATCATCAGCAGATAGCTGAATTAAATAAAATCACTTTCTTAATTCTTTCTGGTGTCAGAGCTCTTTCCTATTCTAGTCTTTTTTTTAGCAATGAAAAGCAATGTCTGTCCAGAAAATTCTCCAAGAAAAGCATTAGTCAGTTTCAAATCGCTCCAGGGTAGTACAGCAGAATCACAACTTCCAGGTGTGTGACATTGATAAGGAACATCATCAGTCTCAACCAATCAAATTTCAATGTCATGGATTTCAAAGAATAGATAACTGAAATTTCCTTCTCGGAAATGATAGTTGATTTGTAATTTGTATGACTGAGCACATAGAAATTGAGTTTAATTGTGCTTCAGTCTGGGTATGTACAAAGGAAAGGAAATTGGAAGTTCTATTTGTTGTTTTACATAACTATAACATAAAAACCATTGGATGTTATGTTTCACACAATTTCATGCATTGTGTCATTGTAATAGAAAATGCTCGTTGAGGTATTAGGGGTCTCACCGACTAGCAAGAGACCCATATTACCTTTCTTGAAAAGGCTCACCAAATCACAAGCCAATCAAGCAGTGGCAAGGTCTTCCTCTGGAATGAAGACTCTGCAAGTTGATGTCTTGCTTATCAAGAAGGACCTACCAGAGGCTGGCAACTCTTGTGATCCAACAGCCCTGCTGGGAAGGTCGCTACTGGAAGAACAGACACCTGAATCCCAGGATCTTAAAGTGACTCAGGCCAAAGTAAGTAATATTAGTGGATGGATGGGAGGGGTGGCTGATTTCGCAGGCTGGGACTTTTTGAGACAGGAGTGCAGGGGTTAGATTCAAGTCAAGGGCAAAAGGGTGGTTTTTAGTGTCCCATTTCTAGACGTTTAATGCTTAACTACATACTGAGTATCTTTGATGGAGGGACCATCCAGGCCACAGGATTAATTCCCTGCAGGATGAGGTCCTTAAATGACACTTAAGGTCTTCAGTAGGCAGTGGGATGAGATGAGTCTGTCCACTACAGGTCTTCTAAACAAGAACTTAATTCTGGTGAAGGCAGAAAGGTAGCAGGGTTCTGGTTCATCACCATCCTGCTTAATTACATACTGACCTCTCTCCTGCCTCCCCTGCCCCCCTCCCGCAAGCTTGTGACCAGCGAGCGCATCAGAACCATATATGTTTTTGTTGAGTGCTATTTGTACTGTACTGCACTGGATCTTGTCAGTAACAGCAACATGCATTTGTTTAGCATCTTTAATAAATTTTTTGAGATTAAAGTGACCTTTAAGATTCTCATGGTTCTCCTTCAAAGTCCTTTGCATGCATTTTTATATTGGTGATATTTTGATACTGAATTTGTTTTCTTACAAGTTTTTTTTTTATTATTAATTTTTATTATTAAGCAACACAGCACGGGAAACAGGCCCTTCGGCCCAACGAGCCCGCGCCGCCGTCATACCAAATACATTATCCTATTTTAATATTCCTATATAATAATATATATATTATTCCTAATATGGAAATTTTCACCATAGGGACAATTTGTTTCCCAATCAGCCTAAGAGCGAATTTTTGGGTTGTGGGAGGAAACCGGAGTGCCCGGAGAAAACCCACGCAACCACGGGGAGAACGCGCAAACTCCCGCAGACACCGGCCCAATTCCAAGTGTCTGCACAGCCACATCGATAGTCTCTGAGCTGTCATGGTGCCCTTCAGATGGTCCACATAAAGCACTCATATACGACATGAGGTACCAGGCAACCCATGAATCAACATCCAAGAGCTGTACCCGCACCACCTGCCGAATGCATGCTCAAAGTATGGACCGAATTACCTGTGGAAAAAAGCCGTAGTTAAACAGTCCTAATATATCCCTCTATCTGCATACCGCTCATGTGGCTGTCCAAGAGACCCTTAAACAGCCCCAGCTTGCCTGCTCCCACCACCTTACTCGGCAGTGCATTCCACACCCCCACTACCCTTTGTGTGAAAAACTGCCCTCTAATATTCGTCCTATACATAGCCCCCCTCACCCTATGGCCATGACCCCTCGTCCTATCCATTTCTAAAGGTGGAAAAAGTTTACCTCCATTTACTCTATCTATACCCCTTATAATCTTATACACCTCTATGAGATCCCCTCTAAGCCGACGTCTTTCAAGGGAAAACAACCCCAGTCTATCTAATCGTTCCTCATAGGACAGTCCTTCCATACCAGGCAGCATCCTGGTAAACCTCCTCTGCACTCTCTCCAAGGACTCCACATCCTTCCGATAGTACGGAGACCAGAACTGGGCGCAGTATTCCATGTGAGGTCTAACCAAAGTTGTATACAACTGCAACATCAAACTCCTACTCTTATATTCTATACCCTTTTCTATGAAAGCTAAAGTTATCTGAAGGATGAAGGGCTGCCACTCAAATGTTACCATTCCAGCAGTTTCTCAATCTCAGAACAACAAATCCATTCGTTACTGGATAAGTTTCGTCGAAGGAGGAGCAGCCCTCTCAATAATCAAGGAAATAAACTTTTAAATCATTGGTATTTTCCAGGCAGGTAGAATATTAACTACCAGAGTCAAGCCTTTTGAAAGCAAATCAATCACCATGACCTCTTTTTGCAAAAGAAAGTTGCTTATTTTCATGGCTCAGCCTTCAGGGATAAAGGACTGTGGCCAAAATGGGATGGGTCCCAGTTTGTCTGACAAGCAGTGAAGAACTCATGTTAAATTACTTTACTCAAACAGTGTCAATGCCTCCAAGGTGAAGCTGGGGAAAATCAGGCTGAATTCATTCGCACAAACATCGAGTTAAGAGGGTCCAGTGGTTATATTACTGATTTAGTAATCCTGAGGCTTGAATTAATAATCCCGATGAAGATGAATTTAAATCCCACAATGTCAGTTTGAGAATTTGAATTTGATTTAAGAAATCTGACGTCACGAAGCTCTCTGTTATAGAACCCCAGTTGGTTTCTAGTGTCCCTTTGCCCAATGTGACTGACTAACTGTCCTTTGAGATGGCCTAGCAAAAGCAACTAGTCATGGAAAATAAATGCCAATGACACTCACATCTTGAGAATGCATTTAAAAAAGAATGACAAAGACTGCCTTTTCAGTTGTGGTAGAAAGTACTTGTGAGAGTTCTACAAAGAATAAGAAATGCATATTTCTAAAAAAGACATTTTGTCGTAGCTTCTCATCTTGCATTCATCACTAATCGCAAGAATACCAATGCCTATGCAGTGGCAATATGAGAGGTGTTTGCATGAACAGGATGCCGCTGTCAAGCCAAAAAGACATTCTAGACTATTATATAAATGAATAACGTGGCATGTAAATTGCAGTGCTAGTGTAATGCTAGGTACGTAGATCATGGCCGGAAATCTATCGCCTTGCCCACCATGGAATCAAATTGGATGAAGGTCCAACAACAAAAAATCTCTGTAGATTCAGGCAGGTACATTGGAAAAGTTTGAAGTACTTAACAAGGGTAAGCATCAAGTTGGCACGGTCCAGTGCAGAGATATCTGGACATCCTTAATGGCCTTCAGGAGAGTAGGAATCAGAAAACACATCAATCTGTGCATGTTATGATTAGGAGATAAGATTGGAAGTCTTGTATCCATCGTAGAGTCAACTGTGCAAAGTTTCAGACACTTTGACATGGTTCATGGATGTGAAGAATATAGTATAGTGCTGCCAGTGGGGGATTGTGCAACAAATGGACCTTTGCCCATGTAAGAGAAGTCATAATAATGCTGAACACTCAGCAATTAGTGTTGGGGTGGCAAACCTTATAATCCCCAACAGATATGACATGGTTATCGTGGAGCTTGAGCATGAGTGCTGAGGAAGGTATTCAGGTCATGGAGAGGCAGGTTTCTCCGAAGAAGAGTCCAGTGGACAGAAATGGGACAGGTGGAGAGAGAAAAGAACGTGGGGTCATCTTATTTTTCACAAGAATGGCAGATACTAGGTGTGCAACAGAATGCATGGGAATATCTGGTGGAGGAAATTGTTCAGGGATTGTGTGTCATGGTCTCTGTCACTGAGGATTCTGTGTGGAATGTGAGCACTATATTGACCCTGAGCATCAAACACATAGCCTCTTCCATTAAAGAAAGTGATGACTTGCACAGAGAAGCAGTTTCGGGAGCAGAATCGGGAATTTCTGGGGTTGTACTCAGACTTGCAAATCCTCACACATACAGTGATCTCAGGTAGTCACAACCAGCTTGAGAGATTCAGCACCCAGTCCCTCTGGTAGGTGCCATCCATCAATGGTGACCAAAGATATAAAAATATACCTCACATTGCCTGCCATCTGTGGGCTCCTCTCATGGCACTCCGAATAAGGGTGACAGCTCCTCTGCTAGTAACTGCACCATCTTCTGAGAATCAACTATGTGACTGGTCACATCCTCTCAGGCGGTGCCTACTCAAGTCCTATCGGTCAGAGGATGACTGATAAAGTCATCAGATCTGACACAACAACAGAATCAACAATCTACTTTTAATGCTGCTGTCAGCAAGCATGGGGTACCAAGCCTTAGCACTTGCAAGTTTAAATTTAAGGTGCTGTGCGCATTGGAGGAGTTTTCAGCAGAGATGACTGAACTACATTATGAACTACCAGATATCCACACTAGGGCAAATAAACAAATTCACTGATACTGAATTTGTGCCCAAATGGTTACTGAAAGTGCTGGAAAACCTTGATAAGTTTGACAGCATCTATGGAGAGAGAATAGAGCCAACTTTTCAAGTCTGGATGACCCTACGTCAGAAGAGGACCACCCAAGCCCAAAATATTGGTCCTCTGACGAAGGGTCATTTAGACTTGAAATGTTGGTTCCATTTCATGGGTGCCGTTAGTTGCTCTCCTCAATATAACAGTGACAAAAATGGTCGACAAATGACGAGCCATGGATATTGTCTACATGGATTTCAGTAAAGCATTTGACAAAGTCCCTCACAGTAGATTGGTGGAAAAGGTTAAGGATATAAGGACAGGTGTCTAGATGGATTGAGAACTGACTTGGTATTAGGAGACAGACAGTAATAGTGGAAGGGTCCTTTTCTAGCTGGAGATCTGTACTAGTGGTGTGCCGCAGGGCTCAGTACTAGAACCTTTGTTATTTGTAATATACACAAATGATCTGAAAGAGGGAGTAAGTAGTGTGATCAGCAAGTTTGCAGATGATATGAAGATGGCTGGATTTGCTGATAGTGAGGAGCAGTGTCAAGCAATATAGCAGGATATAGATAGGCTGGTATATTGGGCAGAGAAATGGCAGGTGGAATTTAATCCAGATAAATGCGAGGTGATGCATTT
This sequence comes from Sphyrna mokarran, assembly GCA_024679065.1. Lineage (NCBI taxonomy): Eukaryota > Metazoa > Chordata > Chondrichthyes > Carcharhiniformes > Carcharhinidae > Sphyrna > Sphyrna mokarran. The sequence goes on along the minus strand of JAGIQG010000002.1, from coordinate 57,731,326 downwards.
TGGAAGAAATAATGTAGTTACATGACAAATGGTAGGGCTATTTAGAATATAGAAACACGGAGGGACCTGGGAGTGCAAGTACACAAGTCCTTGAAGATGGCAGTACAGGTGGAGAAGGTGACAAAGAAGGCCTATGGTATGCTTGCCTTTATAGGGAGGGGTATAGAGTATAAAAACTGGCGTCTAATGTTGCAGTTTATAGAACATTGGTTTGCCTGCATTTGGAGTACTGCATCCAGTTCTGGTCGCCTTACTACCAGAAGGACATAGAAACCCTGGGGAGAGTGCAGAGGTGGTTTACCAGGATGCTGCCTGGTGTAGAAGGACTGAGCTATGAGGAGAGATTGGGCAAATTGGGGCTGTTCTCCTTAGAAAGGCAGAGAATGAGGGGAGATCTAATAGAGGTGTATAAGATTATGAAGGCTGTAGACAAAGCGAACAGTGGTAAGCTTTTTCTTAAGTTGGATACAAAAATTATGAGAGGCCCTGAGTTTGGGATTTGGTGTGGGGGGGGGGGGGGGGTGGTGAGGTATAATTCAGATGTTAGAGGGAAGTTTTTCACATTGAGAGTGGTGGGGGCCTGGAATGCACTGCCAAGTAGGGTGGTGGAGGCAGGCATGCTAGTGTTGTTTAAAGTTTACTTCGATAGGCACATGAGCAAACTAGAGATGGAGGGATACAGGACACTTTTCTAAATATAGATCAAGAGCCTTGGAATGTCCTTGGGAATCAATTGTTTCCTGTGGACATTCCAACATATTTCATGGCTCACCTGTCTTACTTCTAAGCTTTTGGGGATTCCATAAATGTCTGTTTACGTTGTGCATGTTTATTTATGTCTTTTCTTTTACTTCACAGGTGATTTGGTCCACCTTGTTGTCCAACAAGAGGCATACACGCGGTGGGTTGTGCAAGGGCTGCTCTTGGATGTTGCTTCAAGTGTTGCCTCGTGCTTCATGTCGTTAGTGCACGCTTAAACTGGATCATCTGACCGGCAACATGACAGCTCAGTGACTATCACTGTTTGCTATGCAGACACATGGATTTGAGCCAATGTCTGCGGGAGTTTGCACATTTTCCCTGTGGTTGCATGAGTTTTCTCTGGGTGCTCTAGTTTCCTTCCACACCCCAAAAACGTGCTCTTAGGCTGATTAGTGTAACAAATTGTCCCTAAATTAATCTTCCCCAATACGTTTAGACAAAGGTCATAGGTAGAAGAGAGCACTCACAGTGTTAAAATGGCAGTGCATTCTCATTGGGGCAAAGGGCCAGTTTCCTGTGCTGTGTTGTTCTTTGTTCTTCTTTGTTTTTGTATGGTTTTTATGTTACTGTGTCAACTGTTATATGTTTTGTTCTTTGACTAAATCTGTTATAAAATAATTCAAAATTTTATTTCAATGCCCTGAGTGATCTGCATCTTTTCCATTAGTGATGACCTCATCATTGTACAATGATAAATGGCATGGTATAGGGTCTATTCATTCCTCAGATTAGACGTTGAGCACTTGCTATGAATTCAAGATGATTTTCTTTATTGAATAAAATTTATAATTAACATTATAGAAGTGAGAAAAGGATTAATGAAGAGAGAGAGAGACCAGCAAAAGCTTGTCCTGACATAGACTTGAAGTTAAACCTCACAATGGGCCAAACTAAACAGTAATAGTTACTACAATACATGAATTCTTACTTGTATTATTGAAATTGCTGGGCACACACAGTCTCTAACTTTTATAAACAATTTGCAGCTGTATGATCATGAAAGCTTCTGTTTTGGCTTATAAGAAAGCTTTGCTTGTAAGATTACTTTCAAAGAATGCAGTCAACTTTCCAAGCTAATCCTAGAATGCCTGCTGAGTTTAAAGTATGGCCAAGATAGTTTTGAAGCTTAGCATAGTTAGTTACATAAGTAGAAATATCTTAACATGAAGCCTTTTAACTGAAGCAAACCATGCAAAGATCCCACACATGGACAACAAACTTTATTGCAGAGGGACCAAACTTTGTGAGGTGACATTGAAATCATTGCTTTGTATTGCCTTAGAAGTTTGCATAGGAGGCGATGCCCTTGGGCAGAAGTACAGCAAACCATGGCAGCCTAACTAAAGGAACATTGAATCCAGCCCTCACTACTGTTCCTGCATCCCTGAAGGTTCCTCATCCTCACCTTATGCTTGTCCAGGCTCATCATCTTATCCTTCTGCAGACTTTTCATCAGAAATATTTAGAGCTGCCTTGACATCCTCATTTTCAAGTGAGTTCACCCTATGCCTAAGCAAGGTGTTCAAAATGCAGCAGACCACAACGATAAGCAAAAATCATTCAAAGGTATCTCCAGACTGATCCAGGCAACAGAAATCATCTGCAGTAGCCATATTGTCTCCTCAGTTACTGAACTTGTGGAAGCCTGACAATGATTGTACCTTCCCTTTGCTTGTTTCCTAAGATGCTGGACTGGCAGCTTGAGCCACCATTTCAATGAACATTCTTGGTCACCCAACAACCAACCATTCAGTTGAGTTGGAGTCATGGCACCTGGGAGTGTTATGAAATGAATATATTGTGGGAGCTGCCTAGTTTTAAGGCACAGCTGATGGTAAAGGCCAAGCTTCCCAAATCCCAAGGAGAAACATAAACCAGCTGGCAGAATATTTTTTGCCATTTCTATATAATGAGTAGAATTTCTGAATTCAGAAAATGACATATTCAACCAATTGTGATAACTTAAATTAAATTAAATTCTTATTAAAAAATGAACAAAAATTACAGTGAAGTAAGAAAGTCTTCACATCGTTAATGGTATTTTAAAATAAAGTTCTAAAAGATCTTAATCTAATCTATGCTCAGAGCTAACCTTCCCTTTTCTGCTTGGCAACAATCTGTATACATTATTAAATCTATAAAATTCCAGTAATTTTATCATGCAGTGTCCTTTTGCTCTTGAGGTGTTCTCTCAGGCTGACAGTAACTGGCTCTCCAGCTCTGGCCTTGTCCACATTGTCATCTAGGAGATAATAATAGTCATCCCTCCTCCCCCACCTCCTCACCCCACTCCATTCACAAGGGCTTCAGTGTTTCCTAAAATGCATTCCTTCCCTTTAATCTCTCCATCTTCTATTGTTTCATCTTGTCTTTCAGAAATGCCATTTCCCCAGACCAGATCTAATTCCTTTATTTACTTCAGCTAAAGTAATTAAAGGATTAATTAATAGACAGAAAGCAAAGGAAAGCAAATGGACATTTTGAACTTGGCAGACTTTAATTATCAAAGTGCCTCAAGGATGAATGTTGGGTCCTCAACTAGTTACAACCTATATTAATGATTTTGATGAAGTGACAAAGTTACGTTTCAATATGTGTTGATCATACAAAGCTAGATGAGCAGGACACGATCTTACCTGCCATTCATGCCACACTCCCACTGCAGCACGATGGGATGGGATAATCTCACAAGTATGAACCGTGGTAAGACTCTGGCCAAAATGTTCATGGAGATATAGAGAGCTTATGAGTGGTGAATAAGTTGACAGATGGAGAATAATGAGCTGGATTTCTGCAGTCAGGAAGACTCCAGGGACCTTTAAAACTGCCAGATGGGATCTGGATGCAGATACCACCATTCTGACAGACCCAGATTTTCCCTCTTAGGGAAAGACAGCAGGATGGGTGCAGGGTGTGGTTCACACATGTATGAAACCCAAATTCAGCAAGGCCATTTGAATTCAATGCTGAGTTCAGGGTTCATATAGACCTAGGTTGGCTAGTCCAAAAGTCTGAAACCTTCAATGTGGAAGACACAAACTGATAGAATAAACACAAATACTCTTGAAGGATGAATGATGATCTGTACAACTATTATGATTTGAAATATTTTTAAGTGCCCCACTCTTCTAATTAAAAAAAAGGCTGTAATTATCATTGAGAGTTAAATGTAAACCCATTAACAGGGTTAGGTTAGAAAAAAAAGCAGTATCTTCCAATGGTACAATTTTAACATTCTTTTTGATTGTATCACAGCTTGATATGGGTCTCGTTCTGTCCAAGACCGCAAGGAAATTCAAAAGGTCATCAATGTAGCCCAATCCATCGCGCAAACCCGCCTCCCATCCAGTGACTCTGTCTCCACTTCCCGCTGTCTCAGCAAAGCATCCAGCATAATTAAGGATCCCACGCACCCCAGACATTCTCTCTTCCACCTTCTTCCATCAGGAAAAAGATACAAAAGTCTGAGATCACGTACCAACCAACTCAAGAACAGTTTCTTCCCTGCTGCTGTCAGAGTTTTGAATGAACTTATCTTGCATAAAACTGATATTACTCTACACTCTAGCTATGACTGTAACATTACATTCTGCACTCTCTCATTTCCTTCTGTATGAATGATATGTTTTGTCTATATAGCATGCAAGAAACAATATTTTTCACTGTATGTTAATATATGTAACAATAATAAATCAAATCAAATCAAATAGACCTTTGTTGACATTTCTCTATCATTATGTCTTTATGAATAGTTGGCTGACTTTCAAAAGCTACTACCTTCTCCACAGCTAATATGCAGGGTACTGTTGACGATTGTCCAGCAAATCATTGCTCCCTAATGTTATTTAAAAGGGTAAGCTTGTCACTGAGTGTTGGAATTCTTCCCATTTGGCACCTGATTAATATGCAAACCTAACAAGTGATTGCTCTAGCTGGACAAACAGTTGGAACCTTATTTATGTTTTGTGCCAGTAATCTGTGCATTTTTGGCTAGTTAAACTCCAGCAATACACCCGCACACATAACACTCTGGCAGTCTGATTGCAGTTTCTCAGAACTTGGCCTACTGGTTTTTGTCTCTTAATGAAGAGAATGCGTACTCTGCAGTGGGAAAACAAAAACTGTACACGTATAAACTTCTCAGCAGCTTGTGTCAGAGGATCTTATGAATGGTGATAGGCTTTTGTATTTGTTCAGTTCTTGCCAAATCAAAAAAAAATGAATCACTGATATGAAAATGAGCATTATCCCTGCAAATCTTTTAAATTATATCCTTCAGGTATATTCTCATATCTTGTCAATGATGATCAGTTCTAACAAAGCCTCTTCATTTTGATTTGATTTATTATTTATATATGTTAGTATGCAGTGAAAAGTACTGTGTCTTGCGTGTATACAGACAAAGCATAATGTTCATAGAGAAGGAAATAAGAGAGTGCAAAATGTAGTGTTACAGTCATAGCTAGTGTGTAGAGAAAGAACAACTTAATGCAAGGTAAATCCATTCAAAAGTCTGATGGCAACAAGGAAGAAGCTGTTCTTGAGTTAGTTGGAATGTGACCTCAGACTTTTACAGCTTTTTCCAATGGAAGAGGGAATATCTCGGGTGCATGTGGTCCTTAATAATACTGGCTGCTTTGTTGAGGCAGCAGAGAGTATAGGTAACTCAGTAGATGGGAGGCTAGTTTAAATTCACCACAACTATTTCGTGTGAGAACATTTTATAACTAAGTACTAATTAACGCTGGCAAATAGTCATCTGCTATTTTCTCAACTCTAAAATAAGTTTTGCCTTTGGGTTCATAGATTCAACATTTAGAAGAAAAAAATGTGTGCACACTGGTGCTCATAGAAGTATTTAAATGCTACAGAAATAATTAAACTAATTTATGATTCTATTCATATGCTGTAATAAATGTCTCAGATTCATTGGGTCAAAATTTGGTATCTTCAGGTGAGTCAGGTCAGTTCTCATTTGGTTAGTTTGCCTATTTGACTGTCAATTGCAAATAACTTTGTTCAGTTCTTTAATTTATATATTTATTCACCAGTCCAGGTGCAAACTCAGATGGGTCAACGATTAACGCAAATGACATATAAGGGAAATTTATATATTGGCATTCACTGTGGTAGGGAAAATTAAAGTGTCACAGACCAATATCACTGTTGACCCAAAGTGTTGAGAAGATAGGGCCCACAGCATTCCCATGTTGATTTGTCAGAGCTGACAGAAATAGCTACTAGTATTTTGCTGCAGCCAAACAGCTAATACTAAGTCTTAACCACCTTAGCATGTTATCTTTCATTCATAACCTGCCTTATTTTTGTGGGAGATGGGTGTCACTGGCTGACCATCCCTATTTCCCAAGGATACTTAAGAATCAACCACATTGCTGTGGCTGTGGAATCACATGTAGGCCAGACCGGGTAAAAATAGCAGATTTCCTTCCTAAAGAACACGAGTGAATCAGATGGGTTTTTCAGACAATTAATAATAGTTTCATGGTCATCAGTAGATTCTTAATTCCAATTTTTTTTTTATTGAATTCAAATTCCATTATCTGCCGTAATGGACTTGGTCCCCAAAACATTGACTGAGTTTCTAGATTAATAGTCCAGCAATAATATCACTAGGCCATTGCTTCCCCAGCATACCCATAAGATGGGAAACATAGCAGCGCTCTTCTCTATTCATTCCTGTATCAGGCAATTCAGCTTCCAGCCGCTTGAAGCAATATATTTAAATGCTGATCCTATGACCAAAAAATAGGGTGAGGTCTGAGACCAATAAGACAAAGGTGAAATTGTTTCTTTTGCTGAATTTCCTGAGCAGTAAAGCCCCATTTGTCTGAAGATGGGACAGTAGCATGACAAAGATAAACCTTATTCAAATGGTTAAGTGAGCTAATAGTCTCACTGTTACCCTCTCAAGATGGGTGGGAGAAAGTAAGAGGGGTATGCATGAATAAATGTGGGGAATGCATTTTTATGGTGGCATATTGAGCCAATCAAACAACTTCCCTTGGAGAGGTTCAATTCTGTAAATATCTGGGTCAAAGAGGAAAGTGGGAGTGAAAATCTAGTTTGTAAATTTCAAACAAAGAGTGCAGGATTTATAATTATTGGTAATTCAACAATTAGTAATTGTTTTCCAATACCATATACTATGGGCAGAATTCTACCAAAATGCAACAAAGCATTAGAATGGCGGGAAAACTGGAGCAATTATCACCAGGTTAGTTTCTCATGTGTCTTCTGCACCACAATCGTCCTACGCTCAGTCATTTTTTGGAGCAGTGATGTGGAGTTGCCAACGTTGGATTGGGATGGGCACAGTAATTAGTCCCACAACACCAGGTTAAAGTCCAATAGGTTTATTTAGTAGCATGTGCTTTCGGAGCGCTGCTTCTTCATTGATGAGTGTCTGATGAAAGTGCACTCACTGAAGGAGCACTGATGAAGACACTCACCTGATGAAGGAGCACTGCTTCGAAAGCTCATGCTACCAAATAAACCTGGTGATGTGAGACAATTTACTGTGCCTACCCTAGTCCAACCCAGCAATTCCACGTCATTTTTTGGAGGAGAGTTTCATGCCAATGCTGGGGGGCGGGGGGTGGGGGGTGGGGGGGTGCGCGTCATGACATAAACATGCCAGTAATCCCAACTTCAGAGCGCTCAGATGCCGCTTTGCAAGGGTGTTCCAATTTCAGTGCACTGAAGAACCCCTCCCACATCCTATGGGCATTAGGATCTTCCCTCATCAGTGGCATGCTCCCCCAACCTCTCCCTGATGCAGGCTGCAAGCATCAGGGTTCCAATGGATCCTTCTACCTGACCCCAACATAATTCCCCATTCATGATGCCAATCATGATCCATGCCATCATGATCTCTTATTGCAGCCTCCATTCAGGCCCCAACTCCCTGACACTGCCCCTAGCACACTGGCAGTGCTCAACTGACACTGCTGGAGTGTCTGGTGTGCACTGTCACATGGACTGTGTCCAACGGACACCACTTCGCCAAGCTCCCGACCACCAACGGCCTCTGGGCTCTTGACGTGGCCATCGCATCAAGTCTCTGCTAGTTGAGGCCAGCAGTAATCCCTCTCCCACCCTCAAGTCTTGTGCCGCACTGGAAGGCCAGAGGACCCAGTGCGCTGGGAATTAAATGGGCTATGCATATTTAAATGCTATTTTAAATCACTTTCTGGGTGCGATTTGTGCCATTAGAAAGGGGCAGAGAGGATTGCCAACTGTTTGGTACAATGTGTGAAATCTATTTTTAGGCCTGCTTGCTATTGTCCGGGATCAGCGCAATTCGTGCTGATCGGAGATTGGAAAATCGGCCATCATATTATTCTTATTTCTTTTTGTTTTAATCTACGTGCCAAAATCAGAAAATTTCAGCATTTTCTGAAATGCCGAAATTTTCCTATTTACCTTTATTACAATTACAATTGTAATATATTTATTACAATTTACAATTTACCTATATTAGATTTACAAAGAGGTAGAATGTATTCAGAGTACTACCGTTTCAATCCTGGGACCCATTTTGAAACAAACTTGGATTAGTAAATCCACCCTTCACAATTGGGGTAAGTGAATGTATTTGGACAACTCTCTGTGGATTTCCTATTTCTGTAACTTGGCATATTGACAGTAAATTGACAATCTTGATACAGGTTGTACGCTACAGGAACAGTAGCAGCTGAAGTAATGGAAATGTCATAATGGCATTGTAGAAATGTTCTCTAAGATCGATGCAGCAGTCTATTGTCATGTCAGAGTGACAGACAGTTATTTTGTATCCGACTGTGTTCTATTACTGGGAGTGCTTATTAGGAAATTGGGTGCATCTTGCTCTCTGCAATCTTCCATCTTTTTGATTTTAATGAATTCCCAGCATGTGCTCCTACAGGTGCACAAAGTTTTGTGCTAGGAATGCGCAACATGCAAATATTTACTCCATAATGTTTTATTCAGTAGTTTAATTTCCAATGTTACGCTGCCTGAAATTTATCAAATATTCCAATTTTCAGCTTTTCTGAATTCAGGTCCAAAAATCAGGTGAAAGCAGCTGTAAGGAAATAGGTGCTTTGGAGGTCAGTAATAAAACACAGTTCATGTAAGCCAAATAACTTCAAGTTTAATCATGTTTAAACAGAAATACAATGATGTAGGGAACAAAAGTGAATCCAGGATTTAAGCTATGGATTAAATAAAAACATAATGGGAGTTGTTTTGTTGTATGACAAGTGTAAAATTAACAATTTTATATGAAGTGCCCATTCTATATTTTCGTCCAATTTCCATTTTCATTGAAGTTTTAGATTTATTAATGCGTCAGAAAATGATGGAGAGTCATTTTAGGCAACTGTGTCCCAAATGTTAGTGATATGGTGTAATTTCAGAATGAAAATACTTAAAATACAAAAACACTGGCAATTATATTCACCAAGTACAGTGTGAAAATTTGATGTGCATTATTAATCATGTCCTTTGTGCTTTCAAAACTTAGCTGGTTGCAGGTGATCGAAGGAACGCACAGCATCACTGCTACCAATCAGCACCGAGAGAAGCACAAACTCTCCCTTGTCCAAATAGGTAAAACAACTTTGTACATCAGTGCATAGCTATAACACGTTGCCACCACAATCAGTCTTAATTTTAATTTTGGAATTTCTCTCGAGAGAGCTATTATTGAACTTCAGGCTAAAATTTGAAGGTTGAAATAAATACCTCATTGATTCCTCAGTCTATTAGGCAATCTTTTCTTCAACAAAGTTTAAATGCTGTTGAATAACTCATTTTGTATAATGATTACAACACGTAGGTTTAAATGTTTGGCTTGCTGAGGACCAGACCAAAAATCCCAATGTATGTTATGCCTTCAGCCTGGCCCCCAAATTTTGCACTTGATTTTGGCATTAGGGTAAGCACAAGGTATTTTGCTCCAGTATGTTTCAATTGACCCATTATGAAGATGTTATGAAAACAAACTTATTTAAGAGCACAGAATATAGTATAAATCTTAACAACTAGCAATCTCTATAATGACAGAAAGGGCTACCCCTCTCTGCAGGTTCCAAAACAGCAACTAACCTTGAATTCTCTGTGTAAACCTAGCTCCATTAAGTCATATCACCTTACTTGTCAATCAACCAGATTACATCCTACTCTGCAAAATCCAGGGGGTCCACTGAGAACACAGAACAGCATTAGTCCAGATTAAAATACACATTCTAGCCAATAGAAGCAATTATGCAGCAGTGGCAACAACACAGATGTGTTGTATATAGATAAAACGGCATCGGTAATAAAAAGAAACTGCTAAAACAGATCCTGCACAAGAAACAGACAACCACATTTCTTAAAACTCAGTACTGTCTCATTCTTGCTGCCAATGCTACCTAACTGGCTGAGATTTATATTTAAGTTCAGATTTCCAGCATCAACAATACCTTGCTTTCATATTAAGGTTCCAGAGTTTGTATTGGATGATCAAGAGATGTGGAATTTTTGGATGGTGAGTTTTCACTTCCTGCCATACTGACCTTTGCTGACTGAGAGAGCCATGCAGACATTTCATGCTCAAATGAGCATTAATTTACTCCAGGTAAGATTTTAACCCCTCATTTGGAAAGGATTCCCTGCTTTAGACAGTTACTGGCCAATTTGATTGGAAGAAATGCAGGAGGATGCCTGAGTCAAGCCCAAACACTGAAGACCAAGATAAGTTCAAAGAGAATCAGGCAGGGGAGGGCAGGATTGAAAAGACCTGGAGTGATGCAAAAAAGGGGGGGATTGGTGTGAGAAAGGTCCAGAAGCCACTAGACATTGGTTGGGGGATGTCTGATTTCAGAAGGTATCTCCCTTCCCACCTAAAATTTAACTCCGTTGACTTGAGCTTCCCCCATGCAGTTTAATCCTCCTGCCAGTCTAACAATTAAGACTGGATGAGAAATGGCCCTTTAAGTGGTCAAGAACAGGAGTTCAGTTAGTACAAAGGCAGGCTTTCCTCTGAGGCCTTGCCCACTCCAATGTCCAATCGCTGCATGATCAAAATTGGTGGCAATTTGCAGGGAAACCCATTCTTTCAATTTCATGCTTCCCCTTCCCTGCCAGCCTAAAAGGGCAAGTGTAAATTCTGGCCTATATCTTTGACTTGCCTTAGTACAATTATCCATTTGTGATTACTTAAAAAAAAATTACATTCCTTCCCTTAATCTAGCCCATGCTGCAACTCTTTCGTCAGCTGTTTGTTTCACCAGATTAATGTATTCATTAGACTTTCCTGACAATGATGTTTATGGTGTTTCTCTGGGTTTTGGCAGATCCTCTGACACACTGTGATGGATATCAGGGAAACCCAATTTCTCTGTGGTTTCTATGGATCTTCTCACAAGTAACAATGGGGGATAATCAGCAAAGCTCCCATGGATATTACTGGTGTTAATCTTGCATTTGTGTAAACCTTGCAAAAAGCCACAAATCCAGATTTTGCTCCTCCACGTGCCAGCTGGAAACTCATTTTAATTCATGATCATTATCTGCACGAAGCAGTTTCAGCATATGCTTTTTTTTTGCTATTATGGCAACCTTGAAGTAATGCTTCAGATTTCCCTTTTTGTGCTGTATAATACTTACTTCTGTTTAGTTCTCCAAAACCTTTTGAATTAAGGATTCTGCAGAAGGATTGGAGGGTGGGGAACGTTACCTTGTGAGCTTGAGGTGGTTTTCTTGCCATCCATTATTTAACTTTGGATATTAACATTAACAGCAGGTCAGGGCAAGGAAGAAGCATTTAAGTCCATTGCTCCATTTTATCTGTGCAGCCCCTCCACCCTAAAGCCCACACATCACCAGGTTTCTGTCAGACATGGAGAGTGTAAATCCATCTCTACATGTTATTAACTCTGTTTTGTGTGTGTTTGATTATTAAGTATAAAACTTACATTCTGAACAATATTTTAATGTGTAGCTAAAATGATATGAGAAACTAGGTCTAAGCAAGGTGCTGGATTTATTTGATAAAGTTGCACACAATTTGGCCTGACTCTTTGAAAGCAGACTGAATCATGGAACAGGCTTGAACTGGCAAGTTTTCACAACTTGCTACTTGTTGAAATGTGAAATGTGCAGACAGGAGCTGACAGGTCCAACACTGAGGTGATGTATGAGGTGAGTAAACTTCCTGTTTTTTCACATGAATGCAGCGAGAGCAGATAAACAGTAGCAATTTATCACTAATGACCTTAGTGGAAACCGTTAAGGGAATGTTTTCATTGTCTGAAACTATTCTGCATGCTGCACGTAGCAGTTTCTGCTGCTTTGAGATTCTTGTATCAACTGTAACTAAAGAACCAATAGGGACAACAAATTATATTTATAGAGTGCCTTTAATGTAATAAAACATCCCAAGGCAATTCACAAGACAGTTATAATACAAAATTTGATCAGCTCCACATAACACAATATTAGGGTAGATAATCGGAGGCTTAGTCATAAAGATAGGTTTTGAGGTGTGCTTAAAAGATGAGAGCAAGATAGTGAGGAGGAATGGTTCAGAGAGGGAATGTCAAAGCCTAGGACCTTGGTTATTGTAGGCATGGCCATCAATGTTAATTAAAACAGGAGATGCTCAAGAAGGCAGAATTAGAGAAGTACAGATATGTTGGATAGTTGTATGGTTGGAGGAGATTGCAGAAAGGTCAGAATCTAGCAGGTAGCCAAGATAGAGTCTAGAGGTAACGGAGGCATGAAAAGCAGTTTTTGGTACATAACATATCAAGTTGGTTATAACAACTTGCAGGTAGCGATTGAACTCATTGCACATCAAGAAAGTTGAAGTTCCTACCACAGATTTCTATAGATCACGCTGAGGCTTCTAGTGTGTAGGCAGCTAGTGTGCTTGATTTGCCACTAAGGGCAAAGTCCTGGCCACAAATCCTCAACATTTATGCAATTTTGAACAAAATGCATTACTAGTTGCCAACTGCACTCAAAATTGAAAGTATATTTGATTTGATTTATTATTGTCACATGTATTAGTGTACAGTCAAAAGTCTTATTTCTAGTGCACTATATAGACAAAGCATACTGTTCATAGAGAAGGAAAGGAGCAGGTGCTAGAGTGTAGAGAAAGATCAACTTAGTGCAAGGTAGGTTTATTCAAAAATCTGATGGCAGCAGAGAAGAAGTTGTTCTTGTATCGGTTTGGTATGTGACCTCAGATTTTTGAATCTTTTTCTTGCTGGAAAAAGGTGGAAGAGAGAATGTTCGGGGTGTGTGAGATCCTGAATTATGTTGGTTGCTTTGCCAAGGTAGTGGGAAGTGTAGGTGGAGTGAATGGATGGAAGGCTGGTTTATGTGATGGACTGTGCTTCATTCACGATCCTTTGTCCACCCCTTTAATCCTCAAGTTGATTCCTCGTAATCAGATCCACTACTTTACATGAACTAGATTTATGGCTAATGACCTGATACTTGAGCTGTTTTGTCATCATTTTTTGAATATAGCTACTGCATGAATTTGTATCTGATCAAATGATAATTTCTAGTACTGAACAGTCATCTCATCATGCTTGCATTTGCTTCACAGAGGCTTTTTCTCAACATTCTGGAGCAAAACCTATCCAATCTCTCTCTACCTCGCATATATATTGCCTTAATTATACAAAATTATCTTTTACATTTTAACAAGTACAAGTCCTACAAAAATTTCACCTTATTGATGATAATGCAGAGATTAGGCACAGAGAGTCAGGAGATCAGTGCCTGGACTGGAAGTGCAGTTCCAGTGGCAGATAGTATATGACAATGGATGAGGGAAAAACTGATGAACAAGGTTTCACCTGGAGGAGGAACTATCTATGTGGCAAAGAGACAGGCCTGACATTGAGAAGAGACTAAAGAGGTTCCTGTTGATAGGGAGATGTATCTAAAGCTGTAACTTTCACTGATACCCACAAACTGAAAAAGTACTGTAGAAAATTTGGTTGACAGAAAATAAAATGGCTTCAGCTGGATGGGACTAGAAAGATCTGGTTCAAGAGTGAAGTGGTTTCGAGGCAGTAGTAAAACGATAGTACTACATAAGCCATAAAGTTAACATTTAGGTGGTTGAAGGAAAGGGATATGGGAATAGATTAGACCTATTATCAAGGAAAATCACTGAAATAGACTTCAAAGTAATTTCCATGTATTTCTGTGCAATCACCAATGTTCACTGCAATATTACCCTACCATGTAATTAAATAAACAATATTCATAATAGTTTAGGAATACTTTACATTGATGTGACAAATAGATAGAAAAATATACTAAACCAAGAATAATATATAATCAGAATGGCCTGTGTATTCAAGTTAGCAAATGTATTACACTGAAATACAAAATTGGAGATGTTATTAATGCAGAAATCTTCAGCTTCTATCTACATGATCGAAGTTAAATGGCACATAATCAGTACAACCATTAAGAGTGAAATATTTAAAGGTCTGATGCAGGAACATTTCAATTTGAATGAGTATTTGCCGGATGCTAACCAATAATTTGTTATATGAGGTTAATTTTTGCAACATCCAAAACTGAACCAGTGAACCAGTTTCCCTCGGCCTACACTACTAGAGTACGGTCACCACCTTTTGAGTGAAGACAACTGATAGTGAAGCTGAGCAAGGGAATAAAGGTTAAATAGCTAACAGAAGCCAGTGAAAAGGGGGCATAACCTGATTTCTGGTTTATTGATCTTGTCAGTTCTTAGAACCATCAACACGAATATTAAGGCAAACAATATCAACCTGACATCAGTAAATGGGGTTTTTATTTCCGATGTAAGTGAAGCCATTGATGCATTTAGTGAGACCTTACCTGGTTGAAAAAAAACCATTATAAAGCCAGTCCAGTAATCCGATTGATTGACCCCCTGGTTATAAGAAAATTATATGGTCAGATTCTGGAATTGTGGAGCATTTGAACTCACTTGCTGTAGTTAGATTGATTTCATAGGCTATGAGCCACATTGCATGAAGGAGTACTCTAAAGGGGTAATTGATTATGTTAAAGATAATTTACAAGTGCAAGTAATTGTTACAAGGGAAGGAAAATTTACGACGCCAGTTTACATTTCCTGAATTATTCTTACTGCAATCCTATCGGAAATACTTTAATGATAATTATGGAGATCAGGAATGGAAAGAGGGCTGAGGCTCAGAAGAATCAGTCAGTTTGCCTTAATCTACAAGCATGATCAAAGCCAGACTTTACAATTTATTAACTAACAGAAATGACAATTTCTCTGGTTGCTTTGTGTCATTACAGCATAAATTGACGTTTGAAGATTTAGTCTAAAAAGACACAGATGTACAAATGCATTGGAAATACCAAACGGGAAACATCTTCACTAACGAATTTATACATACGTATAAAGCAGCAGCCCCAATAGAGGTAACAACTCAAAAAACAACCTTTTACTGAAAACCAGCCAACACAATAAAATCATGGACAAAATAAACGACTTGATGGCAACTGAACAAGTTAAGATTATTTTGTAGGATAACAATTATGTATTGTGATGACATTCAACAACTTGATTTGTTCCATGACTTTGGATCAAAGAGTATGTGTTGATCACAGCACTTTACACAGAGTTATTTTTCCAGTTCTCTATTATATTTTCCTGCATTTTTTATGTTGACAAATACAATGCTGACTGTCAGTGTGATTGTTGGTGTTGTTAGATATAGCAGGCGGGGAAATTCTCTGATGCATTTGAAAAATTTGACACTAAAGAGTTTTGCTTTACATAGAAACATAGAAAATAGGAGCAGGAGGAGGCCATTTGGCCCTGCAAGCCTGCTCCGCCATTCATCATGATCACAGTGAATCGTCCAACTCAATAGCCTAAATCCTGTTTTTCTCCCCATAACTTTTGATCCCATTTGCATCAAATGCTATATCTAGTCACCTCTTGTTTTGGCATTAACTAATTCCTGTGGCAATGAATTCCATAGGCCAAATTAAAAGACAAACAAGTGCTGAGGTGCACAGTTATAACCCTGGGCATTAGTCAAAATGAAGAAACTTGTCTGAGGTAGTTCCAGCCCTGTGTGTTCATGCATAGATTATTATTAAAATTTTCATTTAAATATGTTGTCAGCTTTAAGCCAAATTCTTCTTCCTCATGGGATTTTCCAACCTTCAGGACAGTGGGAATCTAATACCAACCACGACTGGTTTCCAAAAATGGAAACCATACTGGGTTGGGTTGCAGGGAGGGCGGGCGACGGGGTCGGTGGGGGTGGGAGGGGTGGCGAAGGCCATTGAAGCTCATGAGTAGTTTGGGAAATGGCTGGGTAATGCTCTTACACTGACCCTTGACATCTTGCTAGTGCCAACTTGGCAGTGCCAACCTAGCCTTTTGAAAATGGTACCACAATTTCCGAGAAGCCGGCTTTGCTCGCATCTTCAGGCACTCATTCTAAACAAATCCAAGTGTGAGAGAAGTGAAAATCTCCCCAGGGTCCAAATCATGTCAACCTTCCAAGTGGAAATTCTTTTGGGAGAATTCCTACATCTCTAACTTTTCCCAGTTCTGATAGTGAAAAATTGGATCTGAAACACTGGTCAGAATTCTGCTATCTCTCACACCCCACTGTTTCTGCCAACAAGAAAGGAGAATTTGGCACTCAAATGTCGTTGACACCTGCTGAGTATTTCCAGCACTTTCTGTTCAGATTTGCAGTCTTCTATTCTTAGCCTAGCAAAGGTTCAAACCAAGTTCATCAAAGTCCCGGAGTCTGGGTGAAGTAGAGTTTTCCATTGGTTCAAGATGATTCGCACACAGAGAGAGGGCCAGAAATAAAATTATGCTGGTTTTTCAGTTGGAGCTTGCAAGCAACAAGTAGCTTGCAAAGAAGAAAGATAAAAAAACATTGATAGATATGAAAAGTCTGTAAATAGTACATGAGGTTTGCAGAATATCAAACATTTCTGTTCTTAATATTTCACCTTATCAGATCAAATATCAGAAGGTTAAGGCAATACTTGCTTCAAAAGTACAATTTGAAAAAGATGAAATAACATCAAAAACTACTGCCATAGGTAATGAAATTCACTATTTCTAAGCTGCTTATGAAAACCAATATTGCAAACGCCACTGACCATAACATGTAGCTTATTCGATAAATAATAGAGATGACACTTTTTCCCTGTATAGTGACAGCACTGTGGGATAATAAAATACAGCACTCCAAAACTCTCTGAACAGTCAATGCATGTCTTGAATTCAGAAAAGTTTACAAATGATGATATTTCTACTAAGTATGTGAAGTGCTATTAATTACATATGGAGTCAATGTTAAAATATCCAAGGATATAGTAGACAAAATAAGTCCAATTTTACTCTGTTTTTGAGCATATAATTTATGTTACAGCTTAGATGTTATCAGCCTCTTTGTGCATTTTGTAAGTTTTCCTCGCACTCTTATCTACTTCAGATTAGAATTATGGAAACTATTGAACTGCAGCATTATCATCATCTCTAGTCTGTGAATAAACAAAAAGAAAAGCTTGAAATGCAGCCTGTCCATCAACAATAAAAAGCAGGCTAACATATCAGCCCCAAAGCCTGCTTCTGAGGGCATTTGCCGACAATTGTAACCAATTTTCAGACGTTAATGAGCTTGCTGCTTTTTTTCACCATTTCCATTCATAGACTTTGATTCTGTTTCAAAGTAGAACTACAATTGGAAAATATCATAAGAGTTTATTCACATGTGAAAATAAGAATTGTTTCATCACAAAGGCTGTTTACTTTCACCACTGTACATTGCACTTCCTTCCATCTCTCATGGAGCCCGAAACCAATGAGTAAGTGCCAAAGTGAACTATATTTCTTGGACATTGGCTCTACACCTGGGCCCTGCTCATTCGTTTTAAAGGTCCATGGAATCTTTTTGACTCTGGGAAAATCTGCCCTCATGTTGAAATCTCCATCAACTAATCACCAGTTACAAAACACTAGCTACGGACGATGGGTAAGACTTCCCAGCCGCTCACACTGGAGGAATATTCCCACTGAGGTTGACTCCTCACAGTGGGGTTCCTGGCAGTGGGATGGGAAAGCCACGCAAGAACCCATAGAGTTTGGCAGGACTGAATCCAGTGTGGGAAAACCCGCTGAGCTAGATCTTGCTCTTATCAGAAGTTTATGAATGGTCATTTCCAGCCTGGCTGCTTGATAATATCAGGAGCATAAACTGGATTTACCTTCCTGATCCCAGATGGAATGAGACCAAGGGCCCGATTTTACCAACAAGTTGCACCCGTTTTTGGGCGTGGAAACTTGGTAAAGTCGGGTGTAAGGTGAGCAGTGCGATCTGCGACCACTTCCTCACCTGTTCTCTCTTTACCAAGTGCCCAAAATGTCTGCAATTGGCACCATGCCTGAAATGGGCATGACATCAATTTAAATGATTGTTCTGTGGTGGGGGAGTGCAGGGGTGGAGGTGGGAGGCAGGCCAAATAGTTCCCTAGTGAGGGTGATAGGAGGAGAGCCAGATTTATCTCTGGTGGGGAGTGGCGGGGGAACGAGGAGGAGAAGGAGGAGCGTAGAGGGCCAGATTGTTCTCTGGTGGGGAAGGGAAGAAGGAGGAAGGAGGGCCAGATTGTTCTCCAGTGCGGGAGAGAAGGGGGGGAGGAAGGAAGGATGTGAAGGGAGGAAGGCCAAATAGTTCTCTGGTGAGGAAGGGGAAGGAAAAGGGCCAGATCATTCTTTGGTGGAGGGAAAGCAGGGGATGAGAAGGGAGATGGACCAGATTATTCTCTGGTGAGGGAGGTCTGCTCCCACTTTGTGTGTGATTGGTACGGAGGAGGTGGGGCAAGGAGTCATGATTGGTCTGGGTAATGGGAGGGGTGGGTGGGTAAGGGGGACAGTATGTTGTAGAGGTAGGGCAAAGTCTATGGAGGCCATCGCTCAACACTGTGGCAGGAGAGCATTTTCAAAGTTCTTTACTGTGCATGCACAGTTGAAGGCTCCAATCTGAACGGCAGTGTTTTGGGCACGACAGGGTTTTGCCGTGCGATTCAGATTCGCTGCTTTTTTTCTCAGAGTGCATATGGGTGCACCTGAGAACAGGTTTACAAGTCGGATCTGGATCACTCCCAGGTTCAACGCTTTGAATCAAAATGCTAAAATCAGGCCCCAAATATAGCACTTCTTTCTGCCACCATTGCCAAGATCACCTGACTTACCACAGAACTCTTGCAGATCCAGTTTGGAACCTTGGCTCTGCCTGTCTCTGCTGTTTTCTGACTAAAGAAGCCACTGAACCATCAGAGTAATTTCCAACCAGTTTATGCAATTATTCCAAAGCTACTTTTTTCTGGGCACATTTAATTTTCCATTGGATCAAATTATTGTCACATCTGGTGAAGACAATCTGCAATATATTGAGGTTTGGGTCTTGTCTCATACAGTTATTTGTTACACATCTGACAAAGAGAATGTATTTCAAATGGGTTATCTGATTTTAAGCTTTACCTTTTGAAAATAGATAAGCTAGGCATTGAAAACTAGAATTTTTAGTATTCTTTGCAAGATCCTGACTCTAGAATGGTGAAATCTGAGAGACTTGGCTTTCTGTGTTGCCATCATGATGGTGGTTGTTACAGCTGGTTGTTTTAAATATATTTTGTATTCATTCATGGGATATGGGCATCGCTGGCTGGCCTGCATTTATTGTCCATCCCTTATTGCCCTTGTTCAGAGGGTAATCGAGAGTCAACCACATTGCTGTGGTTCTGAGTCACACATACGTCAGACCAGATAAGGACAGCAGATTGCCTTCCCTAACGTACATTAGTGAACCAGAAAGGTTTTCCTGATGATCAACAATGGTTTCATGGTCATCAGTAGATTCTTAATTCCAGAGTTGTTTTATTGAATTCAAATTCCACTATCTACCGTGGTGAGATTTGAACCTAGATGCCCAGAACGTTAGCCTAGTCTAATGATAATATCACTCAGCCATTATCTCCCCAGTGGTATATGTGCCTGTCCCTAGCTTGCTACCCTGAGCATGGCTGGACTTCTGGTCCCAGGTCATTAGCACAAGAAAATCATGTCAATCTTTGGTGGAAACATATAGGAAGGGCAAAGAAATGACCAGTGTGCTATTTGTAAATATTAAAAAAAAAATTAAGGATGTTTGTCCTCTTACTTTTTGGGATCAGTTTTACAGCTATCTATTACAAAAGATGATGGCATCTTTGTACACATAGATCTTTGCTTGGTTTCTCCTCTATTCTCATTCTGATTTTGCCTTCCCGTCATTGCACTCAACTCCCGCCTGACCACCATACCTAATTGTCTTCCTGCTCTCCAATCATACCATATCATTTTCCTGTCCTATCCAAGGGCATATCTGAGACCGGCTGCCAATGAAAAAATTATCTGATTTCATCAGTGAGATGTCTAGGGATGCACGTAATGCACCAGCAGTTCACCATTTGAAGTTTTTAGGCTTTTGGCATATTTGTTTCATGTGGGCCTGCTCCCTGTACCCAGTTTACACTGACAGGCTGTGTTTTTCAACCTGCAATCCCACCTCCCCACAACATTTTAATCCTTTTCACATTTTAATCTATGACTATTTCATACAATACAGTATATCTGATCCACATTTAGATGTAATTCCATCATTTCATGAACTTAATTTCACTCATTAACTATTATTAATGTACACCAATTAGAAATCCCCAACGCATTATTGAATGAATAATTAGAAATTGTGTTCTATAAATTAAATTATCCTACCTATTGCTCACATCTGCTGCCTGATGAAGGACTTAGAAATTTTATGATAAAGAGGCAACGATATGATTTGACTAAAAATAAATTCCCACAAGGTATATAATTAACCATTATATATTTTTTTCTGACTTACTTATTGGAATGTAGTTTGGATATGAAAGAAACACCATATCAGTTTAAAAATGTCAATGTACATATAAATCTACTCAATTGTATCAGATTACAGGGGCTTTGCACACAGTATATAGCTTACTGAACTAATAAGTGTCTTGGCCATCATTTTTCAATCATTAATCTCAATGTGCAGAAAGTCAGTACACTAGAGGTTTTCTAATAAGCCACCCATTGCATCAAAGACCCCCCAAATAGTGTAGGGTCCCAGAAAATTCTGCTTGAAGTATTAAATACCAACATTTCTCTCTGGAATTTCCTTGCCTTGAGAGAAGTCTAAATGTAGTATGAGAGTCTGACACATGAAGGGATTAATGTGGGACTGAGTAAAGTACTGACCACACAGTGATGCCAGAGAACACTTGACTCATAATAGGTGTCTGTGTGCTTTTTGACAGAGCTTTGTGTAAATGCAGGTTGCAGACAGTTTCTAACTTGGACCTTTATAGTAGCTTTACATAGAGCTTCCAGTAGTCAATACATACTTATTGTACCCATGAGGACCTACCGATCCATGTCCAACATCTCGAAACAACAATCACCACACTATTGAAAGCAGTTGAAAGAAAAAGAAAAAGAACTTGTAAATCTCACATCTTTTTACAAATATTAACTGATGTCTTCTCATCTAGTGAGAGTCCCACTTTATTTATCAATCATGATATTTTTCTCTCCCACAACAAATCAACATCTTCCATCAAATAAAGTCAATTTTAAAGTATTCATGAGGAATACTGAATTCATGTGTTGCAATTGAGGGGACTGTCCAAACAAGCATAGATGCTGAAAATCCCAGGTGCTGATAGTATTCAACTCCACAATGTGCACATGATTTCTGAGCAACATCGAACAATTATGCATTTACTGTTTCTTGGTTCAAATAAGTAGTATAACTGAGTTGATTGAACAGTTCTCCTGATCTCAAGCACAGAACAGTTATTGTGAATGATAACTGTGCCAAAATCTCACAACTTTCATTGCTGTCCACCTAAGCAATCAGGCTATGAATTTTGATTATTATTGTAATCAATCACTGCAGGCTGTGTGCACTTGGACCGATACCATATATCAATAGCATGCTGTTACACTAATAATAGGAACACACTGGAGACTTTGGATGCCAAATTTCTGATATTCATTCCAGGCATGCAAAGTTCCATGTCGGAAATGCAGATTAATGAGACTGGATTTTTCCATTCCCATGAGAATGGATTAGGAGGTCGGAGTAGAAACAAGTGTGCCTCAGTTATCTGATATGTTTCCATCTCTGAAGTTGCTGGAGGTAGGATAATCATAGCCCAGACAATATAGTGGAAATGACAGCAGCAGGTAGCCAAATAAGCTCATTTTTGGTCCGAGTAGGGGAGAGATACTGTGGGGATTTCCCAACACCCAGGCGCTCTATTGAGGCTAGAACTCAGCAGATATCTGGAATCAGCCTCCATCTGCAAGCCAGAAGACTTGGGAAGGAAGGCACATCAAAGCTTCCTCTCTATCATCCCCATACAGTCCTGCTGGGATGTGAGGGCCACAGTCATGTCTGCAGACCATCGTGTGGCGGGAATTTTCCTTGACAATGACAGACCAACGATAGTGGCCATGAGGGATTATTATCTCAATGTGGCACAGAGCAGCTCCATTTTGTGGTGCTATGCAGTCTCCTGTATATCTCAGCAGTGTCCACCTTTTGATGGGTTGCCATGGCTAATCATTGCAGTAGGCCAGTTGATTGGGCATCTCAATTAGACAGTCAGTAACAGACAAGAAACCAGTGCCCTTATCCCGCACATTCAAGTCCTGACGCCTTGCAGAGAGGCCAGAAGTGGGACTTTTGGAAGAAAAAAAATCCTTATTTGGCTTAGTGCCATATTTTGTTAAATAAAACGGCATGGTAGCACAGTGGTTAGCACTGCTGCTTCACAGCTCCAGGGACCTGGATTTGATTCCTGGCTTGGGTCACCGCCTGTGTGGAGTTTGTACATTCTACTCGTGTCTGCATGCGTTTCCTCCATGTGCTCCTGTTTCCTCCCACAGTCCAATGATGTGCAGGTTAGGTTGATTGGCCATGCTAAAATTGCCCTTAGTGTCCTGAGGTGCGTGGGTTAAATGGATTAGTGGATAAATATGTAGAGATATGGGGGTAGTTCCCTGGTGGGATTGTGGTCGGTGTAGACATGATGGACCGAATAGTCTCTCTGTAGGAATTCTACGAAGCTTCTATAAGGGCCTTGGGACATTTCATTACATTTAAGGTGCTATAATAACATAGTCTGTTGTTTATTTTATAACTTCAGAAGTTTATGATTCTTAATTTTACTTCTTTTGCTGATTTTTATTGTTGAATTATGTAGTGGTACTTACTTGATGGTTCTCATCACACCAACATTAGAGAAATAGTTTCACTGCAATATACCTTATCATCAAGTCTTTCTATTTTTTATGTTTCTTTCGGGCAGCATGGTGGCATTGCTGCGTCATAGCGCTAGGGACCCAGGTTCGATTCCTAGCTTGGATCACTGTCTGTGTGGAGTTTGCATGTTCTCCCCATGTCTTGTGGGCTTCATTCGGTGTTCCTGTTTCCTCCCACAGTCCAAAGATTTATGATTTGATGGGCCAAATGGCCTCCTTCTGCACTGTAGGATTCTACGTTCTTTGATTTGTAATATATGTTATTATCTCACTATAAAACAAAAACTCAAATAATTTATTATTGCTTAGTGATGCAGAAGGCATTCAATTAAGTTAATGGAATAACATTTGAAAGCATTTCAAAATTTCACTGAGGGATTTGGGTACATGAATCACAAGGAGTTAATATGCACATACAGCAAATGATTAGGAAGGCAGATATCTTGTTGTTGTAACAAGAGTGGAATATAAAAATAGGGATGTTTTGATGCTGTTCTACCCAACAATGGTGAGACCATACCTGGAGTACTGTTCTGTGTACAATTTGGTCCCCTTTATTAAGAATATAATTACATTAGGAGCAGTTCACAAAAGATTCACTCAATCGATTTCTTGAATGGGGGGGGGGAGGGGTTATCATATGATGAAAGGTTAAACACTCTGTATCTGTGTCCACATAGAGTTTAAAAGAATGAAAGGTGATCATATTGAAATGTATTAGATCCTGAAGGGGTTTGACAGAATGGAGTCTGAAAGAATGGCAGTGATTCTCCTCTTACAACCTGCAACTTTTCTGTCGGTTTGGAGTGGGAGACATGTGTCTCCAGCCTTGAACAGGATTTGCACGTGTGCTGGAAATGCATGCGCCTCTCCCAGAGCTGGTGAACAGTCATACGCCAGAACATGCTAAAAACCAGTGGGAAGGCAGGTAAGTAATTTAAATCTTTTTTAAATATGTTTTAGATATGTTTATTAGATCATTAGCAGGACCTTTCAAGTCTAGGTCTAATCTCCCATCCTGCAGAAGTACTTCATTGCAGCAGGTTCAGACTAGCTCCCCACGTTTGGGGAAGTAGTGGGAGACACTGCCAGAATGAAATGGGGGGGGGGAGGGGGGCAACTGGGGGCCCAGAGGGGAAGGTGGTGCCTCCAGGGCATAGGCATCCTGGCACTGTCCAAAGGGCAAAGTGCCCATGCCCAGCAGGCACCTTAGCATGGTCCACTGGACATTGGGCACTGCCAAGGGGTGGGACATACTGTGGGCAGGGCAGGGCCTAGGGGCCAATGTGGGGGTAAGGGGGGGGGGTCCTGCAGCCACTCTGCAAACAGGAACAGTTGGAATGGAGGGAGAGCAGGCTGGGTGAGGGGTGGTGATCTGCCAGTGTGGGAGGGGTGGGTGTGCCACTAGAGTGGGGGAGGTTCAGTGGGGGGAGGGTCTGCTGGTGTGAGGGGGATAGGAAGACGGACTGCTGGACATCTGCTTCAGGGTGGGAGGGGTCAGGGCTGGCTTGGGAATTGTTGTAGGGGTCGCTATTGGGCTGTGGGGGTGGGAGGGAGAGGGCTGGAGGGGCAGCATTGTGGTGGTCCCAGGCTGGCCAGCCATTGAGCTGACCAGCAAACGGGGAGAGTGACAGATCGGGGCCAATGCGCATGTGCAGAGTTCCAGAACCGTCACTCTGGTATTAATAGTCTCTGCTCCCCCCACCTCTCCACCCCCCCAATTTTTAATGAGAATACACAACTGGAACCTCTGCAGTGCACAAGGTGTGGAGATTCAGGTGAGAAACTGAACTGATGGAACAATCGCAATTTAGAACAGTCCTCCCACCAATTCAGCACTTTGGGGAAAATCGCGACCACTTGTGGGCTGACCAGAACGAGACAACAAAGTGGGAGCACAGTTTACTTTAATCAGAAACTTAAGTGGACCAGTCATATAAATACTGTGAATACAATAGCATTCAGAGGCTGAAAACTCACAAGTAACTCAGTTCCTGACTCCTCAAACACTGTCCACCACCTAAAAGGCAGAGGTCAGGAGTGTGATGGAATACTCACCATTTGACTGGGTGAATGCAGATCCAACAACTCCAGGAGAAAACAGTCCGCCTGTTTGGCACTCCATTCACCAGCTTAAAATTTACCCCCTCCACCACAGTGGCAACAGTATACACCGTCAACAAGATGCACTGCAGCAACTCATCAACAACACCTTCCAAACCTGCGATAAGGGCAGCAGATGCATGGGAATGCCACCACCTGAAAGTTTCCCTTCAAGCCACACACCATCCTTAGCTGGAACTATATCATCGTCCCTTTACTGTTGCTAGGTCAAGATCCTGGAATTTACTTCCGAACAGAACTGTGGCTATACCTACATCGCACAGACTACATTGGTTCAAGAAGGCAGCTCATCACCATCTTCTTAAAGAAATTAGGAAAATATGTCACTGCAATTTTATATTTTGACACTTAAAATAGCACAAAACAACATTAAATTAGGAGGAGTGAGGAATTTGGTAATTCACATAGGTGTGAATTGTTCTACATTGGGAAGATAGCAAGAATTGCTCCAAACACCCTGAGTATATTATTTATAGGATTAGAGATAAACCAGAACACATTTAACACAAATGTTAACAGTGATCCGTAGATGTGGATGTAGTTGGGACATCAAACAGTTATCCAGCAATTTCAGTGTGTTAAGAAATACTTAGCTTCCACTGAAGTATTGGATTTTCATTGCACAATAATGTTATGCTGCTACAACAAAACAGATCTGGTAATCAATTGAATTAGATTCTTCCACTTTAACAGTTAAGGTTATAATAGACAGCTATAAAAATGATATTTTATCTTCTTTGCCTGGTGTGACTTTTTTTTGCAACTTGCCTCTGCAGTGTTGATGAGGATCAGAGCCTCATGTCTGTAAAAGAAATGCTGGGTTTTGAATGTGAATCTAGCCACTTATTACAGCAATATGATTTGGAGTGAAACTAAGGTTGAAATGCCAGTAAAACTCTCTTTTGATTCAATCTGAAGTTCCTTATGGTTTCACATTTCACATCATTCTGCTGACCATTATTGTGCAAGGTGACATTACAGGCATCCCCATGGCAGCTCGAACCATAAGCTTCAGTTATAACAACTTGCATTTATATAGCACATCTAATCTAATAAAACATCCCAAGGCATTTCAGAGGAGCAGTGTCAAATAAAATTTGAGATTGAACCACTTTAGGGCTATTAGGACAAGTGATATAAAGCTTAGTCAAAAAGACAAGCTGTAAGGAGTGCCTTAAAGAAATATGGAGAGGCAGAGAGGCGAATTAGTTTAGGGAGGGAATATCTGAACTTGGACACTTGAGAATTGAAAACACAGCCACTAATGGCAGAAGAATTAGAATTACAGACGTGCAAGTGGCCAGGATTGGAAGAACATAGAGATCTCCAAAGGTTAGAGGTGGCTACAGGGATAGGGAGGGGTACATCTCTAACCATGTCTTTCACTTAAAGCTGCTAACACGATTCTATACAAATTTTCAATCTGGGTTAATGCAGAATGATCAATGCAGCGTCATAAGGGATAAATATTCAAATCAGTGGGATTTTCCACCGTTGGCCAGCAGCAGCGTCTTCTGGTCCCCACCAGTGGTCAACAATTCTTATTGTAAGCACCCCCATTGCTGAAGAACCTGCAAGTGGGTTTGCTGTCGACAGAATTAGCAAAACTTGCCAGCAGGAGTAGCCGGAAAATTCCAGCCAAGGTTATTTCAAATTTCTGATCTCATTCGCGATGTGAAATTCATCAAATTTAACCCACAGAACAGACTTTATGAGAAGTGCCATCCACATGGACATTCTTCAGGCAGGAATATCCACCTCTTTCCACTGGCATGATCTTCCAGTCCTGCCAAAGATGACACCCTCCTCCCTTGCCATGGCAGGTTCCTGACTGTGCAACTGGCAAGCAACACAAATGGCTATTGACTTCGGCAAGACCAGAAGATGCGAGCAGCGATCAATGGTGAATTGCCCCCCACCACAGGGAAAACCTGCATGGCAGAGTTGGGGTGGGGAAGGAGGAATGATGACTCAGCCTTCATGTTTCATGTGAGCACAATCAGTGGGCATCATCGACCTAATCACAACTGAGTCCAATATTGTTCTTGTCCAATATCTGCATGTGCTATCCTGCAAATGGAAACGATGTCATTGCAAGAGTCAGCACCACCAAATATGAATTAAATTCTGCAATGTTGCTGAGAGACAAAATTTGACTCTCTATTAACATTCCTTCTACTGTCTCTTCACCAAGCACTGCCTGATAGTTGCACTGTGTTAACCCTTTAAGATAGTCATGTGGTTGGACATTTGAGCATTTTAAAGGGACCTCTGGTTGGCTTGTTTTTCTGCACTGAAACACAATTCTGATTGCTGCACACCTGTATTGCCTAGGAGGAGCACTGCTCTCTGTCTTTCTTATGTGAAACATATTAGTTATCTCATCCCAGTTCTGGTGTATTGCAGCATAATAAACTGTGCCTGAAAAACCAATTGCATACTCACACCAGCTCCTTGAATAACCAAGAACTTTTTCTAGATTTGAACTCCAAGTGCTGCAGGCCTGTTGCAGTGCAGAATTGCTGTTCTGATGCACATGCAATAGATGGAAAATCCAGATGCAGCAGTTGTTAATAAATACTGGGGCAATTTAATGTTTTCTTTAAACAAAAGACCGAGGGCTTGTTATGGATACAAGCATTCTCACAGAAAATGAAAATGAAGAAGTGCAGTCAAATTGGAATAAATACTGGGCTTACTTGCCCAAGTGTAGACTCCTCTGTCATCTGAGTTATGTCTACCATAGCACTCTTTGCTGTTCTTAAATTTCTTGTCCAAATTTCTGGAAAGATTGAGAGAAAGGCCAGCATATCCATTAATTAGCTGGACACTGAAAATTTATTTTCATCTTTCCACTGACCAATTTGCACGAAATATATGCGTGCTAATACTATCATCTTTGTTACCTTCATCAGCATGTAATCGCTCAATGTCTTGCAACAACGATGTGTCAATGTGACATGTCTTTCATGGACATATATAAGATAGCGAGTTGTGACTGTGATCAATGACATGACCCATCATAGCAAGGCAAGACTCCTCTGCAATGATCCTTCTCTCATTAGTAACCAGAGCGAGACCGGTCTTATTGCACTGCAATTTTAGTTTTATTATCCTTACAATATCACACTTGTGATGAATTCTTTCTGAAAATGCTACCTCAGTGACATTTTGTAACCAGGCACGAGAAAAGAAATCAATTCTTTGAATCTCTGTCCATCAACTATAGACAATGGTGGTACATATTTTCCGACAGCAATAGCTTTAAGTTCAGCAGCCTTTCCTGGCTTCTTCCTTAAGCTCGAGTCACAATGAATGTTATCATCGTGCTTAGACTACCTCACAGTTCTTTTCTTTCTATTCACTGTCCCTATTACATTAACGATATGGGTTCTCTTCAGGTCAGTTGTGCCTCCAGAATATAATAACTCCTTTCTGAACAGGCTACATAGATTCTGCTTGTCTTTTCTTTCTGGTTAAAAATCCCAGCTGTCGCTTTCAAGGGTATTTTTGGCAATGGCTACAGCATGACTCCTCCTGGGAAAATTCCATTCTTTTCTGACACCTATAAGTCTACAATGTAATCACTATAATTTTGGCAGAACTTTTCAAGTTTTAACCAGCGTACAAAATACAGAAGCAGTGCTCAAAAGCTTCACTGGAATCAAAGTATCCTAAGCTATTTTGTTGTTTTTGTAATATGTGCTTTTGATATGGGAAATTACAGCAGAAGCAAAAAGGGAAAAAAAACGCCTTTTGTGCAGTATTATACCATTAATGACAATGAAATCAATTTTAAATGAGAATATCAATGATTTAAAAATTGAGTGAGAGTTTTGAAATTAAATTATAAAAGCAGGTATAAGTACTCCCACTTCGCACTTACTTTACCTTGTATTCCAAATTATGCCACTAAAATCTGTAAAAACCTGAAGTAAAAATGCTAATTGAATTGAATCCACAGCAGCACGATCTAATTAGTGGTATAATGCTCTTTAGTGCAATTTCCCTGAAAGTAACTCCAAAGAGCTACTTCTGTTTTGTGAGAAATAGTTTCTCACAAAACAAAATGCTCAAAACTATATTTCTTATCGTACCTTTGATGGAAAGATTTCAGACACATTGTGGGGGACTTTGACGGCCAGTGGAAATGCCATGTCCCACTGAATGGGGAATTGGCCAAAAATAAACTTTCCGGTGGGCGTGGGGGCTATCGGGATTCACCTGACCAGTCCTAATCAGGTTTTTGCCAATAGTGGGTAGCAACTTGATTATTATGCAAACACACTATTGTAATACAACTAGCAGCCAAGACAGGTCATTCATTGCTTAACCACCCCCCACCAAACATTCATTCATCTCTTCAGCGGACAAGCTATGGTAATGGCCAGCATGGATCCGATGTACGGGAACCTGAGGGTTCAGGAGTGCACCACCAACCACTCAGCAAAGAGAAGCATTGTCCCTGCTACCACTCTAACAATGGATCATCACTCCTCCTATGGCATGCAGGCATGCAGGTGTCCTGACCAGCTGCCCCCCCACCCTCCCCCACTACCAACCCCTGCCCCACAGTCCCCTAATACTCAGCTCCCTTTGCTTTCAGACACACGTTCAGGCTCCTCACAGGTCACATGTCTTGCAATGCCAATGATACACTGCCTCTGGCACCCTGGCACTGACACCCTGGGACCTGAAGGCAGCGGGGTGGGGGGAGGGGGTGGTAAGGAGGTAAGTAAAGTGACCATTTGTCCCTCTAACACTGCCAGGCTACAGAGGAAGAACCCCCTTACGATTGGGGGGATTTGGTAGGCTAGGTTCTCTCCCTGCATGCTAAGAGGCATTCTTATCCAAAAGTTGGAATCTTTGACAGTGCTCAATTGAAGTGTCATTGTCGAATACTTGCTCAAGTCTGGTTTGGGAATTGAATTCAAAACTTTCTGACTCAAATGTGAGTCTGCTAGCATTGAGCCTTAGCTGAAATATAGAGGCCCTGCTTGAGGAAGTATCTGATTTTGATATTGGTTTGAGGGAAGTGTTTGTGATGACTAAATTGATTGACAGTGATAGAGTCATGTGATTAATGGGAGAAGCTAAGCATGCAACAAAGAAAAAGGTTTCAGTTTCATTATAAAATATAAGCAATTGCTACCTGAGCTGCCAGAAGAAAGCAGTGTCTGTCTGTCTGTCTCTCTCTCTCCCCCCAAAAACATTGTGAAAGCTCTAAGCTTGCTAACCAAAATCAAAGTAAATCTATGTTTTGCTAACTAATTTTAAAGAGAGGTTTAAGTCTGTAGGAGAAATACTGTTTGATTGGAACTTACAATTGGATTGTTTAAGTATTGTTCAATTCATTTTTTATAGTTAAACTGGATTATTAAATAACTTTGCTTTGATAAAATTTTCCCTGTTCCCTATTTATCAAAATCACACCTGGAGTCAAACATCTTATCTTCACACAAATGAAAAATAGAAAATTGTTGGAGTTGAGCCTTACTTCATTGTATACCTTGGAGTGTCTGAACAGTTCCCTAACACATGGTTTGTATTTCCCCCAGATGACATGACATTAAACATCTAACTCATCTTCTAAATCATTAAAAAGGTGCTCCTAAAAAATCCTTTGTGTTGGTTTATTTTACACTTCTCCCTTCATAGCACTATCGAGGGAGGACTGATGAGACAACTAAACTATGATTCTATATTTGTATGCTGTTGAATAGCATTAGTGCAATATATCATAGCATTTTTTTCTATTTAGCTATATTACAAAAGACAACTAATTGTGCCCTATAGGCTGCTGCCTTCCTGGAGACATCTTATTCATGCCATGTAATGTATTGACCTTCACAAAAAATTCCCTACTGATAACATACCATGAAAACCTGACCAACCAGTCAAAAAATTGTGAAATATTAGGAACATTATTTTATCATTCTCCCAAACATTTATTTTTGATTATTGTAACTGAACCTAATCCCCATTTATTGATAATAAAACAGCAGATTGGAGAAGGGGAGTATTATGAATTGGACCCGAGTGAAATTACCTTGCAAACTAGAACTGATGTTTGTTTTAAATAAATAAGGGCTAATTTTACAAAGCATCTTCAATGTTAATGATTTGTATTCCTCATGCAATGCGAAGTATTCAGCATCTGAAATGCAGTGCAAAATGATAACCATGGCAAAAACAAGATGTTAATGGCCTCAATTTTGTAGTGGTGATGATGGCAAAGCTGTCAATGTGTCATTACACTTCAGATACTCACAGCAAGTTCTGGAGTGTGCACATGTGCAGAATAATGTTGAAAATCATGATGAAGTGGTGTCTTTTCTAAAGTGTTAAAGTAACAATTTCTCCTGCTGATAATTTTAGCCGTGCTGTGATAAAGCAATTACAAAATGAGGAATCCTGCTCCATACTTGCACTGAAATCTTTTGGAAATTGCCAACTGGAGAAATTTTTATTTCAGACATCCTGGCAAGCCAGCATTTGTCGCCCATCTTTGATTACCCTTGGAGAAGATGAATGTGAGTCAGCTTCTTGAACTATGGCAGGATGGTGTACATGTTGGAGGAAACCTTGCAGATGATAGTGTTCCACATATCTGCTGTCCTTGCCTTTTTAGGAAGAAGTTGTCACAGATTTCAGTGATGCTGTTAAAAGAATTTTGATGTACAGTATATCTTGTAAATGATACACAATGTTGTCACTGTCCATGGATGGTGGAGTGAGTGAATGTTCATTGTCAAGTGTTCTTGCAGCCTTACTCAAGCATTTAAGCAAGTGGAAAGTATTCAATCACATGCTTAATGTGGGCTTTTTAGATGGAGGAGAGACTTGGTGAAGTAAGGGGGTACGAGTTCCCAGTCTTTAATTTGCTCCGAGGCCTTAATATTCAGACAGCTGGTCCGATTCAATTTCTGGTCAATGCTAACTGTAGGATGTTGCTGCTATGTGATTCAGCAATGGTCATGATGTTGACTGCCAAGAGATGATTGAAAATGATTATTGTCTGGCACTTGTGTGGCAGAAATGTTACTTGTCAGTTATCAACCTAAGCCTCAGTGTTGTCCTGGTCTTGTTGTACATGGACACGGAATTCATACCTGAAGAGCAGCTGTTAATGGTACTGAACACTGTGCAATCATCAATGAACATCTCCACATCTGACCTTATAATGGAGGGAAGATCATTGATGAAGCAGCTGAACATGGCTCAGCCTAGGACTTTAGAATCATACAAGCCCATCAGGTCTGCAGTGACACATGTGAAATACCTGACCTCCCACCTAAACCTACTTAGCAGCTCTTAGCTCATAGCCTTGAATGTTGTGACATACCAAGTGCTCATCCAGGTACCCATTAAAGCATCCTGAGGAACTTCTGTAGCAATGTCCTGGAGCTGATATGATTGCCTTCTGACAAGCACAATCATCTTTTGTGGTCGGTATAACTTCAACCAGTGGAAAACTCTCCCCACAATTACCAATTTTGTTTGGGCTACTTGATACCATACTTGGTTAAATGATGTCTTAACAGCTCTCCACCCCACATATTTCTAAATGTATGGACTAAGATAATAATTTCATAGTAAATATAAGTGGACCAGAGTCCTTTTCCGTTCTGATGAAGCAACGGTGATCAAATCTGGTTTAAATATTTCTTTTCTTGAACTAGCTTTACTAACATGAGAATGAACATTCCTTTTAATACTGATATTGAAGCACTCATTTTAACTTAAGCATCACATTTGGCCTTCAGCCCTTTCCATTAATATTGAACAGTGTGGTTCACCAATTTAAACACAATCCACCATTTTTGTTTCTCCCGGTCACCAATGCTCAGGTGATGTACAACTTTAAACTGCTGCTTAGACATTGATTAATACTAACTGATCTGCACTAGTTAATGCCACAGTTGATTGTGTAGGCTTTTGTGTCACATTCTTCATGTCGCATTTTGATTATCACTGTTAATTAGAGAAGAAATTTTGTAAAAATAGAAGAGATGGCATCAAGATGGTATGCTGTTATAGAGCAACATTTATATGAAAGTTACAGGATAGGCTCCTCCTTTTTGTTTACACTTCATGAGAAAAATCTGTTCCACATTTCAATTATTATCCATTATTCTGTTCATCCAGTTTGAAGCACAAGGAAGCACACAGCGAGAAAAGGCAACTTAGTGCATCAAAGCTGTTCCCTTCACAGATAACATATCATGTATACCATTATCTGCTGCTTGTATGAAATCCCCTTGGAGAGGAGTTTTAGTGTAAATGCTCCAAGGAAAGTACATTCCTAAATAGGATACACATCATGAAAACTTTAACATGGCCATCAAAAAAAATGTGCTGGGGTCTCCATCTAGAAGAATGGAATTGAAAAGCAGAGAATTAACATTAAACTTTGTTAGAGTTTTATTTAGCTAATATTTGAAGTCCTGTAAACATCCCAAGTTTCTATATCATAGCAAAGATATTGAGACTCTGGAGAAGATACAAAAAAGATTTTCAAGGTTAAGTTTATTTATTTGTGTCACAATTGGGCTTATAGTAACACGGCAATGAAGTTACTGTGAAAATTCTCTGCTTGCCACACTCCAGCACCTGTTCTTGAGGTCAAAAGAAGAATTTAACATGGCCAATGCACTTAACCAGCACATCTTTCAGACTGTGAAAGGAAACTGGAGCACCTGGAGGAAACCCATGCTGACATGCGGAGAATGTACAGACTCGGCACAAACAATGACCCAAACCGGGAATCGAACCCAGATCCCTGATGCTGCGAGGCAGCACAGCTAACCGCTATGTCACCTTGCCACCCTCGATACAGAATTGAAAGATTATATCTGTCAGAAAAGATTGAATGAACTTGTTGCACCTACATCTAGAAAAGATGAGAATGTGGGACAACCTGGTAGCATTCTTTAAGATCATGAAATGGCTTGATATTGTTCGTGTCAAGATGAATTTTCCACTCGCAAGCGAGACTAGAACTAACAGCCATATGTATAACAGTCACTAATAAATGCAAAAGGAATTTAGGAGAAACATCCTTTTCCAGAGGGAAGTGGTTGGAACAAATAGCAATGCTGTATTTATGTTGTGGTTAGAAAAGAACAAGTGGGAAAGGTATAGAAGAATATATTGATGAAGTTAGATGGAGAAGTTCAGGAGGAAGCTCATGGGGAGCATGAACATCAACATAGACTTAATGGACTGAATGGCCTGTTTCCGTGCTGTAAATGCTTCACAATACTCCCAAATAAAGATTCCCAATTCTAAAGTTAACAAAGTAAATATCAGCACATTTAACTCTTCTTAGCAAATGCATTATTAAGCACTGACCTGCAGTCCTCCAAAGACAAAACCACCCACTCAACTCCAGCAGAAGAAAATCATTATGCCCCTAACTTTATTTGATCATTTGCACCAATAAACTTATTTAAAATATTAACTTTGGTTCAAAGCAGATATTCATACAGCAACATTAATTCCTTTTTGAGGGAACGTGTTCCATGAATTCTGTCTCATTTCAGATTTATTAATTTTAAATATATATTCTTATACCAAACCTAATTAACTTGTTGCTTTTTAAACCCTTATTCACATCTTCTGTCAATCTTTTCTCCAATGAAAGTCGGTTCATCTCTTTAAGTCTATTTTTAAACCTGGATTCCTAAATCTTAGAATCTTCATTGTGATTCTTTTCTGAATCCTTCCTAATCTTTCCTTTCCAAGGTAAGGTGCCTAAAGCTATAAGCAGGATCACAAATACACCTCATTGTCAATATGTATAAGATTAGAATAGTTTACTTTGACTTTTGTTACTCATGTGATTATATAATGCCTGTGTTTGATTGACATGGCTTGCAACATTCTGATATTGACTGGAACAAAGAACAGTACAGCACAGGAACAGACCCTTCAGCTCATCAAGTCTGTGCCAACACAAATGCCTTTCTAACCTAATATTTTCTTGCCTCAATGTGATTCATATTCCTCTATTCCCTGCCTCTTCATTTACCTATCCAAATGCCTCTTGAACGTTGTTATAGAAACTGCTTCCAGCACCTTCTTCAGCAGCACATTCCAGGTGTTCATCATCCTGTGTGTGAAAAACTTGCCCCTTACATCTCCTCTAAACTTTCTCCCTCTCACTCCCAGCCTGTGCCGCTAGTAATTGACCCTTCAGCCCTTGGAAAAAGACTCTCTCTAGCCACTCTATCCAAACGTGTCATAATCTTGTAAACATCTATTGGGTTCCCTCTCATCCTCCGATGCTCCAATGAAAACAATTCAAATTTGTTCAACTTTTCTTCATAGTCCATAACCTCCAAATCAGGCAACACCTTGTAACTCTCTTCTGCACCCTTTCCAATTCATCAACATCCTTTCGGTATTGTGGCGAGCAGAATTGTCCATAATACTACAAATGCGGTCTAACCAAAGTCTTATAGAGCTGCAACATGATTTTCCAGTTCCGATACTCAATGCCTCAACGATGAAAGCCAGCATGCCGTACACCTTCTTAACCATCTTATCCACCTGAGTTGCTACTTCAGGGACCTGTGCATCTGCATGCCTAGATCCCTGTGTATGCTAATATTTCTGAGGGCTCTATCATTTACTGTATACTTTCCTTCTGCAGTAGACCTTCCAAATCACATCACCTCATGTTTGTCTGGGTTAAATTGATTGACTTAAATTAAAATTTAAATTAAATTGCCTGATTGATCTTATCGAATGCCTTGCTGAAGTCCTTATAAATCACATCTACCGCTCTTCATTTGTCAATGTATTTAATCACATTTTCAAACTTAACCAGGCTTGTAAGGCACAATCTGCCTTTGACAAAGCCATGCTGACTACTATTGAGCATACTAAACTTCTCTAACTGTTCATAAATCCTGTCTCTCAGAATTTTTTCCATTGAGGTTAGACTTACTGGTTGGCAATTTCCTGGGCTATCCCTATTCCCTTTCTTGAAGATAGGAACCACATTCGCAATCCTCCAATCCTTTGGAACCTCTCCTGTCTCCATCGACGATGCAAAGATCATTGCCAGAGTTCTTCCCTGGCCTACCACAATAACCTAGGATACATCCTATTTAGTCCCGGGATTTACGTCTTTTGATGCGATTCAAAACTTCCAACACATCCTCTTTTTTAATGCCCACATACTTAATCTTTTCAGAGATAATGTTGCAGCTTTATAAGACCCTAGTCAGACCTCTCTTGGAATACTGTGCTCAGTTCTGGTCACCCCATTACAGGAAGAATGTGAAAGCTATTGAAAAGGTGCAGAGGAGATTTACAAGAATGTTGCCTGGATTGGGTGGGCATGCATTATGAGGATAGGTCTTTTCTCCTTAGAGAGACGAAGGATGAGAGGTGACCTAATAGAAGTACATAAGATGTTGAGAGGTATAAATCGGGTGGATTCTCAGAGGCTTTTTCCAGGGGCTAGAATAGTTGCTACGAGGGGACACAGATTTAAGGTGCTGGGGAGTGGATACAGAGGAGATATCAGAGGTAAGTTTTTCACTCAAAGGATGGTGGGTGAGTGGAATCAGTTGCTGTCGGTGGAAGTGGAGGCAAATTTGATAGGGTCTTTCAAGAGACTTCTGGATGAATATATGGGACTTAATAAAATTGAGGATTATAGGTAAGCCAAGTAGGTATGGATATCATTGGCACAACTCGTGGGCCAAAGGGTCTGTTTATGTTGTAGTTTTTCTATGTTCCATCCTCTGAATTCCATCTGCCATCTTTTAGTCCAGGTGTCCAGCTATTTATATTCTGCTGTATACTCTGACAATCCTCCTCACTACCCACTAATCCCCCAATTTTTGAATCATATTTTTGAACCTTTTAATAAATGATCAATAATCAGAGCCAGATTCTTTTTTATTACAACTTTAGCTATAGGATACCCCACCTTTTGACTCAAAATTGTTATCTCTTCTATTGGGTATTATTTCCCATTTATTTACAACTGTTGTAACATCTACTATTAGATTGTTCAATGGTCCAGATATGTGTGACTGCTCTTTATCTCCCTTATAGTTGTAGTTTTGTTATATTGATTTAGATCAATAGCAAATTTTATAAAGCAAGAAATTCTCCCATTAAATTAGTTCTGAATATTGTGAACAATAGGGAGCCCAACAAATCTTTTATATTTTACTATCATTACCAAGAAGCAAAATAATAATTCCAAATGATGCCCTTCATTGGCATATCATTCCATTGAGTCCATGTTTAATCCAGAGTTTCCTTTCAACTGCAGTGATCGTTGTGAAGTTTTAATATTGTCACCCAGCGTGTTGTTACTCTTTTATTACCATGCTGTTTGTTGCACAAAGAAAGTCTCTTGGACAGCCACATGAGCGGTATGCAGATAGAGGGATATATTAGGACTGTTTAACTACGGCTTTTTTCCACAGGTAATTCGGTCCATAATTTGAGCACGCATTCGGCAGGTGGTGCGGGTACAGCTCTTGGATGTTGATTCATGGGTTGCCTGGTACCTCATGTCGTATATGAGTGCTTTATGTGGACCACCTGAAGGGCACCATGACAGCTCAGAGACTATCGATGTGGCTGTGCAGACACTTGGAATTGGGCCGGTGTCTGCGGGAGTTTGCGCGTTCTCCCCGTGGTTGCGTGGGTTTTCTCCGGGCACTCCGGTTTCCTCCCACAACCCAAAAATTCGCTCTTAGGCTGATTGGGTAACAAATTGTCCCTATGGTGAAAATTTTCCAAATTAGGATTAATATATATATTATTATATAGGAATATTAAAATAGGATAATGATTTGGTATTACGGTGGCGCGGGCTCGTTGGGCCGAAGGGCCTGTTTCCCGTGCTGTGTTGCTTAATAAAAAAAAAAGTGAGGGTTACTGTGAGTAAGAGATGCAATAAGTTGCTACTTGTGGGGTGACCACTCTAATCCATCATTTTCCTGCCAGTTGGGATGGGTTAAAATTATCTATATTGTCACTCACTTGTTACCTGGACAAGTGTTATTGTAGTCAGAGCTAGTTCAGTCCCTTAGTTGAATTTATATTTATTAACTGGATGATTGACTAACCAGCATAGAGTAAGACAAAAATAGTAAGACATGCCATTCAAAATCCTAAGATATATTGACATGAAGAGCATTAGACAGCTATATCTCTCATAATAATGTTAAGTTAACAATAGTTCAAAAGTTTTCCATTATCGAAGGCATTTGTTCAAATCTGACTTGTATAATGAATTATGTCTGGAAAGTAACATTATGACAAATCAACTTTAATAATTCTATATTCCATATACATTAGCCTATTAAATTCTATGCACACTCTTTTTCTCTAAAGTCATCCAGACTCAAAATGTTGGCGCTATTCTCTCTCCAAAGATGCTGTCAGAAATTTTCTGTTTTGTCCCACATTTCAGGATTCGCAGTAATTTGCTTTCATATTAATTTCTTCTTTGTTTGATGCTAACATGGTCTCATGTATATTAATACATTTGGCCCACAAGACCATTTTAAAAATTCCTATGGCTTGCAGGAATCTTCTATGTGTACCACAACCAACAGGAAACATCCTGATAAATAACCTAACAAAGCCAAAAATGTTTCATTTTCCAAATGAATTAAAAAAAAGATATATCTACCAACAACATATCCTTTTTAAAGAATTATGGAGTTTTCTTTATCACATCACCTGTAACATATCAGTTGACATATCGCATTATTGGCACATATGGCTGGCAATATGTTGAGACCAGAATTGCTGAGTCCATAATCTTTGTCACAACTAATTTTACCTCAGGCTTGAATCTAGTCAGGATTGATGCAATTAGCATCTTCACCTTCATGATTGTAAAGTGAAATGACATCAGGCATCCTGAATTCATTTCTCATGGGGCATACCTCGACACAGGCAGGTTACAGTTTAGAAGTAAAGACAGTGACCCTGAGCTTCCAGTCATCTGTCATTTTAATATCACACACTCACGCTGACCTTGGTTTCCTACACTGTTCCAATGAAGCTCAATATCAACGAAGAGAACAATACTTCATCTTTCTATGAGGCATTTTACAGACTTCTGGATTCAAAAGTAAATTCAACAATTTCAAATCCTAACCTCAGCTCTTATTTTTGTGAACTGCAGAAGGTGGCAGTGATTGTACTGTTGCCATTTACAAACCATTCCACTTTTCATCTTGACTTATCCCATTAGCATCTTTCTTTACCTTGCAACATAATCCCTCTCATCACTTAATCACTCCTCCCTTCCATCCCATCACAGATTTTCCCTTTTGTTCTCAGTGCCGTCTCCACCCCCTTACCTGCTTAAAGTACAGCACATATCTAACGTTCCTGGTTCGGACGGTCATTTGAGATGATGGCCCTTAAATTGGTATGAAATGGGACATTAGTCATTTCCAGGAGAGAGTCCCACCTCGTGGAACAGCTGGCCAACTGGAAGCCAGCAGGTATGTGCCACCCCAGGATCAGTGACCATTACTGGTATTACAGGAGGTCTGTGTGGAAGAGGATTTACGGATACTTGAAATCTGAGCAAGCCCGGAATCTCAATGAACTGGGCTGACAGGTCTTAACGATGGGGTTGACTAGGCATATTGGATCATCTGAGGGTGGAGGAGGGCTGTGTATATAGTGAGATAGACTATAGGTTGGCCTCTAATTAGGACAGCAAGATGGCATAGCGGTTAGCACTGCTGCTTCACAGTGTCAGGGACCTGAGTTTGATTTCCAGCCTGGCTCACTGTCTGTGTGGAGTTTGCACATTATCTACTTTAAAGGCCCTCGATGCCAGTGCCTGATGAAGGGATCCAGCATCAGAAGTTAGGATTCACTCCCTGCCCTTGCTGCTGACCATGCCACAACCTTGCAATCCAAACCCCATGAAACTCCTCCCACCATGACTTAAATATGATCTGGTTGCTCTTTGAACCTGGAGCTCCAGTGATTGATGTTTTGATAACAGCCATTACCTCTGCTGAGCCCTGATCCTAAAGGCTTCTCAACTTCCTGACTGACTCATGATTTGGTGGGTCTTCTCCAAGAGCGGCAATGCAGATCTCTCACTGGTGTCTCACAGATGAGATCTTCATTGCCTCCACAACATTCTGCCCAAGCAACTGTAAGCTGATAAAATTTAAATAATAAAGTTTTACTTTGGTAGATTTAAGTCAATTCCCTCCCTAAACCTCTCTGCCATTAGACCTCACTTTCCGCCTCATAGGCATTCTTCACTCACTGACCGAGTCTTTGTCACCTGCAGTGATATTTTGTTGGATGGTTTGGTGTTAAAATGTGAAATATTCCTGTGAAATGCCTTGGAATTTTGCATTCAACTAAAGGTGTGATTTAAATACAAGGTGTCATTGCTGAATATGTAATAAAGATGTGCTAAAAAAATGAGGGTAGTTGCTGACAACATTAGTCCTGGAGTATGAGTGAAATTCTTACATTAAGTCCACCATTGAGAACCTTCTAATCCAATTACATTTATATCATGCTTAGCACATCTTTCTAAAATAACTTCAAGTGCTTCACATGCAATTTACCACAGTGACTGTAATATATCCAAATAATTTAAAGGTGTATTCACCTCTATGACTGGAGCTACTCTTCAATGTATAATAGAAAATTTGAACCATTGCCTGATGTGCGTATTAAGTCAGATAAATTAGGCACCTTTAAAGTTTTAAGTATGGCTGAGTGGAGAAGAGAAAATATTGTTTTGCAGCAATTTAAAAACACCTGAATTGCTTAGGAGTGAAAAAATCATGATTAATTTCACAATTCAGAGATGTTGAAGTTTAACACTGCAAAAGATGCACAATTTTATTTTCAATATATAAAATGAATAACGATTTTTAAAGATATGCATTGGCCAATTGAATGAAGTATTGAAACTTAGGTTCTACTTATTTGTTATATAAAAAATTGAAGTCTGGTAGATAAGCTGGGCTCAATTTTTTAATGAATATTTCCAGGCATCACTGTTTGCATGGATTTACAGCTTTCAATGCTTTTCATCTTTATACTGCTGGTCCCATTTTTCTTACAGCGGGCTTCTCTTCCTAGTAGTCCACATTTTATTAGTCTGGGTTTTGGGTTGTTTGCTACTGATCAAGGAAGACCTGAGTGATCTAGTCAATCTCTCTATCGAGAAGGATAACTCTCTTGAGATACAACTGATTGTCACATTTAATGAGGATTTGCAGCACTCAGCTGCAGTAATGCTACTTTTTGTATAAGTAGCCAATCACTTTGAAGAATTCTCATGGCCATCTAATGTTCAAATCACTTCTCAGAAAAACTATACACAGAGTGAAATGGACAGCATAGTGGCACAATGGTTAGTACTGCTACCTCACAGCGCCTGAGACCTGGGTTCGATTCCCAGCTTGATTCACTGTCTGTGTAGAGTTTGTACATTTTCCCTGTGTCTGCATGGGTTTCGTCCGGGTGCTCCAGTTTCCCCCCCACAGTCCAAAGATGTGCGGGTTAGGTGGATTGGCCATGCTAAATTGCCCCTTAGTGTCAGGGAGACCTCCTAAGGTAAATACATGGGGTATGGGATTGTGGCTGGTGCAGATTCGATGGACAAAATGGCCTTGTTCTGCACTGTAAGATTCTATGAAATAAAGATTGAACACACATATTGGGGTAAAGGCAGAAGCTGAAATATCATGAAAAGCTCTATTATTTAAAAAATATTTAAATATATCTAGTTTAAATAACGTGATAATTAATTAAAATGTAGACTTGCTATAATATCCCACATATTTTTCAGGACCAGATCAGTTGTTCAGCAGTAATTGCTACTCAGATCACTGGAAAAATCTAGTTACACATCACAGAACTTTTTTTTAGGTGTTTCAAACAACAATGTGAGAACAGAAAAAAGGAAGTCCTCCCTAGATCAGTTGATTTAGTTAGTCGCTGGCTGGCTGAGGAGGATGGGGGGGGGGTGGTGGAGGCCACCATGTGGCCTGTAGCAAAGCAGTGAGTGACAGAGTACAACTTCAGGATTTCTGTGCTTACCTGCTTTTGTGCTAAATCCTGAAGTTGCAGTCAGATTCTGGTGGGTAATAAAGGTGAATTCTGACACTTTGCTGTCAAAAGCCCTGCAAATTTTGGGCCACTTTTATCAAGTTGAAATGTAACGTTACCACTTGTGCTGTGTGACATTACCTCATATTGCCAGTACCATTGCGACCTATCTACAGTCTTTAGCATGTGACACATTATTAACTTCACA
This sequence comes from Sphyrna mokarran, assembly GCA_024679065.1. Classification (NCBI taxonomy): domain Eukaryota; kingdom Metazoa; phylum Chordata; class Chondrichthyes; order Carcharhiniformes; family Carcharhinidae; genus Sphyrna; species Sphyrna mokarran. The sequence continues at coordinate 57,688,739 of JAGIQG010000002.1, read as the reverse complement.
GACAGGGACATAGATATATTTCCCACACTTGAATTGTACTCTCTTCCTCCATGAATACAGATTTTTCCTCTTGACGAAATTGATTGCTGCCTTATCATTTAATTACTTTAGTAGGATTCTTTTGTCATATTGATCCTGAATACTATTTTCACAGTAAATACAAATCTGCACATTTTTGTGCTGTTTTATCTTAATTAAACTTGCAAATAAAACCATCATCAATTCTTTTGGCTAATTGCGTATGATTGTATTTGAGGATTTGGAATTATCTTTTTGTTCTGCTTAATTTCAGGACTGCCACTAGGCACCAAACCATAAAGTTTCTCACTAAGCAAAATTGTTCAGTTTAATTTTCAGTGCTGAAATGAAAGTGAAGAAGAATGAAAGACATCTCCCCCATTCTCACAGCTGTTGAAATACCCATATGAGTGTCAACAATCTCATCACGTGCGGTTGCAGGTGTTACTTTGTAAGCATAAGACTGCACAGCTTAGCATTAATTGACACTAAGTTGTCAGTATTCATCAACAACAGCAAAAGGATGACTGATTGGAAAAGTTAATGGGGGTAAGACACAATTCCCTCTAGTTTGGCCTTGAAGATAGCTCATAGGTGGTCAGCTCCCTAGGAAGCTCCTCTCTGTGCACACGTATCCTCACCAACTGGCTGCCATCCTTTGCTCCTTCCCCTTCAATTTTCTTGGTTCAATGGTTTACAGCCATCCTTCCGACAAATTGGTGAATTGTCGCTTCAGCTAATTTTCTTTCTATAAATGTTAACTGTATTATTAAATAAATTTTGTTTGATAAAAGCTCCCTAGAAGGTCATTTGAAATATTTAATATGTAAATGAAATATCTAATGCTCACCGTAGCCAAATTCAAAATGCAAAACCTATGATCTAGGCAGACTTCATAAAATACTTTGGAGTTTCTGATTTGAATTGTAACAGTGAATCACTTCCTGACTTCCCAAAATCTATCCACTTTTACAAAGGGCAAGTCAGGCATGTAATGGAATACCCTCCGTATGCCTAGATGAGTGCAGCTCCAACAAAACTCAAGGAGCTTGACAAGGCAAAGCAGCCTGCTTGATTACTACTTCTTCCACATACATTCACTCCCACCACCCAAGAATTATGGCAGTCATGTGTGCCATGCACTGCAGAAACTTGCCAAGATTCCTTTGACAGCACAGTAAAAACCTAAGACCACTACCATCTAAAAGGACAAGAGCAAAGCATGCCTGGAAACACCACTACCTGGAAGCTCCCTTCAATATCACTCACCATCCTAACATGAAAATATATCGTTGTTTCTTCACTGTCACAGGTTCAAAATCCGTAAGTCCCTTCCGAACAGCACTATGGGTGTATCTAAACCACGTGGACTGCAGTAGTTCAAGAAGGCAGCATACCACTACTTCTCAAGGAGTGACTAAGGACAGGCAATAAATGCTGGTCTAGCCAGCAACACTCACATCCTTTTTAAAAATTCCAATTTAAGATTTTGAGATTGCACCAGCATTATGGCCTTCACCGAAACCTGGCTAATGGCCAATTTTCTTTCCCTTAAAACTTTCAAAGCACACCTAAGTCTCTTTCCTTACTGATCTGGTATTTTCTGCACATGTCAGCATCTCACTTTGTTGCACTCTCTCACCTCTCATTTAAAATCTTTGTTCACTACTATCCATCGAAGTACAAAAAAAATGCTGTCATTGAGATATCCTCGCTCAGATTCTGCATCTAATGGCTTTCCATGGTTTGTGATTTCAGCTCCCATCTTAATTTATCATACGATCTCTCCTCTGAGTTCACTGCCCTCTTATCCTTCCTTATTCTCCCTTCCCACAAAAACTCAATAATCCGATTCATGGCTTAACTTTGCCTCACTGCTCCCATCATGTCAGTCACAGATAAGACTATCTCTGCTCTTGATGCACCTGTCCGCATTACAACCATTACACTCTCATAGCCTGGCTATTTTCCCAGCCAGTAATGGGTTCTCAAGAACAGCTTCTTCCCTGCTGTCATCAGACATTTGAAAGGGCTTATCTCACATTAAGTTGATATTTCTCTACACCCTAGCTATAACTGTAATATCATATTCTACGGTCTCCACTTCTCTATGAATGGTTTGTTTTGTATGTAGAGCATGCAAGAAACAAAACTTTTCACTATATATCAATACGTGACTCTAAAAGATCAATTGAAATCAGTAAGACCCTACCTGCACTCCCTTAACTCTAAGGTTTGTAGATTTGAATGGATAAGCAAGACAACTACTTTAGTCATTCATCATTGGACTGCATGAAACATTCTTGTCTCCTACACTGCTGCACTGGTCTGTCAAAACTGGGGACCAGTGATACTGTATTGTAAAGATCATCCTCATTTTCTTTCCTGCACTGTAAATTACCTTAAATACCTCTTCCCTGTATCCTTCAATTCCCACCTGCCCCACACACCTCTGCACACAGCACCCCCCCCCTCCCCCCCCCCCCCCCCCCCCCATATCATAAATGATATGATATGACATATCATTTGGAAATGATATGTCATTTCCAAATCAAAGTGCTGAAAAGAAAGGCTTATTGAAACTAATATGCTCAAATAGGAACAGCAGAGTGAGTAAAGTGGTGATTGACAATTCACCTCTTGTTTGCATTGAGAGTCTGATCTGCTCTCCTGCCTGCTCCAATTATGATGTAAAGACGCCGGCGTTGGACTTGGGTAAACATAGTAAGGAGTCTGACAATACCAGGTTTAAGACTTGAATAACAGGTTAGGTGTAAAAATTCACATTCTAAGCAGTAAACAGTCTGTGCTGTTATATGTGCTGTTTGAGACCAGAACACCTCATTCACCTGACGAAGAGGACAGCCTCGAAAGCTTGTGAGTTTACTGTCAAACAGATCGGTTGGACTTAAACCTGATGTTGTCAGACTTCTTACTGTACTCCAATTACAAGATTGGTTCCCAAATCTATGCCTAAATTTTTCCACAATTCCATGATTGATTCCATTCAATTAGTTTTCTGTTCCTGTACTGAATTCAAGCAGTTTTTCTCCAACTCAAATGGCATCTTGGGTGGCTGTAATAGATGTAAACTATCCATTCTAATCCTTAATATCTTCCTGAACCTTAACAGTTAACCACAGTATCCTCCTCTGATGCCTCGCCATCATTGTCCAGTTGGGAGGGACTGTACTTATCTAGTTCAATTCATATCTAAACAGTTGTATCCCAAATAGTATCCACAATTTCTCCTCTTTGCATTCTGCACCATTATCTACGGATCATCCTTGGTCCTTTCTCATTGCTATTATATGCTGACTCTCACTGACATATGCAACACTGTCCACATATCCACAGCTTTACCCCCACACATCAACCCACCTGCCCCCTCCATGTTTCTAAATTATCAATCCACTTGTCTCAACATCTTAAACTGTGTTCCAGTCCCCTCCACGAGCAAACATCTTCCTGGTTTCTATCCTATTAGTCCCCTGATCATCTTTATATGTTTCAATAAGGTTACTCATTCTTCTAGACTCCGATGGGTGTTATAGATATATACCTACTCTCTTTTTTCTCTTTATTCTTTTACAGGATATGGTATCTCTAATTGCCCTCGAATTGAATGTCAATAAGCGTCAACTATATTGCTGTGGGTCACATGCAGGCCAGACCAGGTAAGGGCACCAGATTTCTTTCTCTAAAGGACAGTAGTGAACCAGATGGGTTTTTGTAACAATTCACAATGGGTTCATGGTCATTCTCTCACCCCAAAAACTACCCATGTCCCATGCATCCCAACTATGCCACCTCATTTTCCCTCCCACCCATCCTGTGGCCTGTCATACCTTCTATGGCAATCTATGCCTCTACCCACCATGGTATCTCTGCCAACAGAACTGAGATGGGCCTTCCCGCTCAGCCCAGTTGTGCACCAGGCAATCCCCATGTTGTCTTTGTACTGTTTTCATGGTTGGACTCCTAAGACCAAAAAAATCATTATAAGTTCTTGGGCACTTTCCCCTCAGGTCAGATTTATAAAGCTAGAAATTGTATCAACTTGGTGCTTCCAACCCAGAAGCAAAAATTCAGGTCTATACTTCAAATGGATTTTCAAACTAAGATGCCAATTGCTTTATCAGCTGGAATAACAATGTGCCATAGCACCATTTAAAAAATAGCAAAGGAATTCTATCGGTATCCTGACTAATATCTCACAGTAACAAGTCTCACAGTGTAAAGTTCAACAGGTTTACCTGGTAGCACAAGCCACAAGCTTTCGGAGCACTGCCCCTTCATCAGGCGAGTGGGAGTTCTGTTCACAAACAGAGCATATATGGATACAAACTCAATTTACAAGATAATTATTGGAATGCAAGTGTTTACAGATAATCAAGTCTTAAAGGTACAGACAATGCAAGTAGAGAGAGACAGTTCAGCACAGGTTAAAGAGATGTGAATTATCTCCTGCCAGGACAGTTTGTGAGATTTTGCAAGCCCAGGCAAATCATGGGGGGGTTACAGATAGTGTGACATGAACACAAGATCCTGGCTATGGCCATCCTCATGTGTTTCCACATGATTATCTTGAAATTGAGTTTGTATCTATATATGCCCTGTTTGTGAACAGAACTCCCAGTCACCTGATGAAGGGGCAGTGCTCCAAAAGCTCGCAGCTTGTGCTACCGAATAAATCTGCTGGATTTTAACTTGGTGTCATGAGACTTTTTACTGTGCTTACCCCAGTCCAATGCTGGCATCTCCACATAATGTTTCACACTCAGCCATCATTACTGGAAGCAGTTATTTATCGCATTGCTGTTTGTGGAACCTCGGTGCATTCAAATTGACATGCTCGATTCCCCAGATTACAACAGAAATGACAATTCATAAATCTCTCTGAAGTGCTTGGGACATTGAGATCCTGAAAGATGTAAAGTAAATGCAATTCCTGTATTGCAAATCTATTACTGAAATGATACTTAGCACTGAAACAGCAGATTTACAAAATGCAGGCTAAAACGGCACCATTTTGTTTTAGGTTTGAACTTTATTTTCACTCAGATCACTGGCCATTCTAACTGCATTATAGCTTCCATCGTATATCACAGTGCCCACCATTAGCAAGACATTCTGCAACTATCATTAATCTAAGCTGAAGAACGTGTCATAGGACAAACAAAATATTGTACCAGATGACTTTGTGTTGTCAGTGTTCTTTTAGGAGATTCATTGCAATAAGTTCACCACCGGAGAGGTTCCTTGAGTAATTGATCTGTGATTAACTGACACTGAACCAATGGTGTGATTTCTTACACTTGCCAACTTGTTTTTAAAAAAGTGTTTTCTTTCCTCATATATTTTCCTCATCCACCACTTTTGACAATCATTCCCTCCACCACCAACACTCAGTTGAAGTAGTGTGTAGCATCTATAAGATGCACTGCAGCAACTCATCAAGTATCCTTTGATAGCAGCATCTAAACCTGTGACCTCTGTCACCTGGAAGGGCAAGAACAGAAGATGCATGGGAATACACCACCTGTAATGTCCCCTTCAAACCAGACACTTGGGACCATATCACCACTTCTTCACTATTGTCAGGTCAAAATCCTGGAACTCCTTTGCTAACATCACTGGGTTTTCTTAAAAATTCATTGATGGGACATGGGCTTCACAGGCTGGGCATTATTTATTGCCCATCCCTTGTTGCCCTTGAGAAGTGGTGAACTGCTTTCTTGAATTGCTGCAATCCACATGCTGTGGCTTGATCCACAATGCTGTTAGGGAGGGAATTCCAGCGACTGTGAAAGAACGGTGATATATTTCCAAGTCAGGCTGATGTGTGGAGTAGGTTGATTGGCCATGCTAAATTGACCCTAGTGTTAGGAAGATTAGCAGGGTAAATATGTGGGGTTATGGGAATAGGGTCTGGGTGAGATTGTTGTCAGTGCAAACTCAATGGGTCGAATGGCCCATTTCTGCACTGTCGGAACTTAATGATTCTATGAAGGAAACTTGCAGGTGGTGGTGTTCCCATGTTTCTGCTGCCCTTGTCCATTTAGATGGAAGTGGTCATGAGCTTGGAAGGTGCTGTCGAAGGATCTTTGCTAAATTGCTGTAGTGTGCCTTGTAGACAGTACACAAGGCTGCTACTGAGCATTGGTGATGAGGGGAGTGGATGTGGTGCCAATTATGCAGTCTGCTTTGTCCTGATTTTGTCAAGTTTCTTGAATGTTGTTGGAATCATAGAACCCTACTATGTTGGGAAGCCTGCGCCAGCCACAGTCCCACCCAGGCCCTATCCCCATAATCCCAACACATTTACACTAGCCAGTCCCCCCAACACATTTACACTAGCCAGTCCCCCCAACACAAAGGAGGAATTTTAGCATGGCCAGTCCACCTAACCTGCACATCTTTCAACTGTGGGAGAAAAGCAGAGCACCCAGAAGTAATCCATGCAGACATGGGAAGTATGTGCAAGCTCCACACAGATAGCGGCCCAAGTTGAGAATCGAACCTGGGTCCTGGATACTGTGGAGTCAGTAGTGCTAACCACTATGTAACCCTGCACAATTGGAGCTGCAACTATCCAGGCAAATGGGGAGTATTCCATCACATTCCTGACTTGTGCCTTGCAGACGGTGGATGGTCTTTGGGGAGTCAGGAAGTGAATTACTCACTGCAGTATTCCTAGCATTCAACCTACTCATGTAGCCACTGTTTCTGGTCAATGGTAACCCCCAAAGAAGTTAACAGTGGGGGATTCAGTAATGGTATTGCCATTGAACGTCAAGGGGCTGAGGTTAGAGTATCTTTTATTTGTTCTGGTCATTCTCTGGCATGGTCATTGCCTGGCATTTGTGTGACACGAATGTTACTTGCCACTTGTCAACCCAAATCTGAATACTGTCCAGATCCTGTTGCACTTGAACATGAACTGCTTTAGTATCTGTTGCAAATGCTGCTAAACATTGTGCAATCATCAGCGCACATCCCAACTTCTGACCTTATGATTAATGCAGCAGCTGAAGACTGTTGGGCCTAGGACATTACCCTGGGGGCTCCTGCAGAGATGTCTTGCAGCTGAGATGAATGACCCTCCACAACCACAACCATTTTTCTATATTCCAGAGATGATTCTAATCAGCAGAGAATTTGTCCTCTGATGCCCAATGATTTCACTTTTGCTAGGGCTCCTTAATGCTATACTCACATGCAGCCTTTATGTCAAGGGCTGTCACTCTCACCTACACCAAATGGACTGCACTAGTTCAAGAAGGTAGCTCTCCACTGCCTTCCAACATTAATCATCAATAAATGGTAGCCTAGCCAGTGTCACCCATGTCCCATGAAAGAAAATCAGCAATCATATTACATCTCTTGTATGAAATACTTGCTGTATGTTTCTAAAGGCAGATGAGTCAGACAAAATGCATGCTTATGTCTGTTTTCAGTAGGTTGTTATTCCTGACACAGGTTACTAGCTCAAATCCAAAAGCTATGGCTTGAAGGATGCTGCTCTGTATCAAGCATAGCTAAACAGGAGTCTCTCCTTACCAACTGGCATGGGAGTGGTTGAAGCATTTGCAGCATGATCAATTTACTTGGCTGCATTGTGAAAGCACCTTCCTTGGCCATTGAATATCCTGAAATGTGACTTGAACATGAGCTTTTGGCTCAGAGATAGGTATACTACCCAATGCACCACAAGACCTCCTATTTCTTATGTTACATTGTAGCATATTTTTTAATCTGACCAGGTTCTGAATTTCCAAGCATGCGAACAAAGTATACCAGATTGTAACATACTATACATTGTAATATTGAACTTAATGAAATCTAAAACTTAATAGGGCTTAAAAAGAGAACAGAATTAGATAAATAATACTTTGACATTGTTCCCACGACTGTATTTTGTCATTGAATGATAGTGCTGACGTCTTTGCTCACTCAAAATTGTAATTACATATCTCATGAGTACAGCTTTCTGAGATATTGTAATTGGTTTTTTGACATCTTCAGCTCATTAAAAGGTATTTCATATGTATAATATTACAATGCTATTTGTAAGAAGAGTGGGTAATATCACTAGATTTTGTTTTAATTTTCATTTTAATTAAAAGTGTTCACAGGGTTGCTGATATAATTAACTGCACACAGCTTTTGCACTTTAAGTTGACTTTACATTTGTTGACTTTAAGTTATTACATTATGTCAATATTCTTAAAATATGTATTATGTGACCAAGTCAATCATCATTATGCTATCTTTAATTTAATACAAAGGATTACTGTACAGATATCCTTGTTAGAGGTGACAATGAATTACATCAAAATAAATGTTTGCTTTGAAATAGAGAGCCACATTTTAATGTGCGGAGAGCTAAAATCTGGCCAAGCTCATACAGTGATATTGCAGGAAAAGAAATTGCAGGAAAAGAAATTGCAGGAAATACTGCAAGATCCTGAAAACCAACCCATAGTTGACACCGCTTTGCAATGATGGCAGCTTATTTTATTAACGAGCCATTTCTGCTTTGTGCAATCGCACAAACTACAGGAGTATTGTAAAGACTATCAATGCTATCAACCTTGTAAACACTGTCATTAGTAATTCAAAAGAGATGCCCTAAAACTGCACACATCTCTTTGTTACAACAATACTGAATTACAAAACATTTGAATATGCAAAATGGATCTTTGAAACAACAAAACCACATGTTCTATTATTGTGAGGCTTGTAAGGTGTTGGATAATACAATTACATGTAATATTCATGAATTATGCCAACTCTAAACATTTTACAATTGTCAATTACAATTAAAATCAGTTTTTCCAATTTAAAATAAAATGCCAGCTTTGAAGCACTGCATTAGTTGTATCAAAATGATATCCAAATTAGATTTAAATTGAATCATATACAAGGTTACATATGCTAACTAACTTATTAAACAGCTGGAGGAAAATTTCACAGTAGGTTGTAAAGCTGACAGACTGAAATGTGTGAAATACTTTTCAAATTTCAAACCATTTTGTAGAGTGAAATAATAATAAATTCAGCATGTTACAAGGAAGGTGCAGTTCAGAATCAGAGAATGGAATTCTCCCATTCTGAAACTAGGAGGGTCAGAATGTGGACCAGGATTTTGTGCCACAAATACAGCAATGTGGGTCCCAAAAGCCTGCAAGAGTCAAAAAGTGAGAATCTTGCTGACAAATTCTCATTTTCAGATTTTCCCTGTCTCCCGGCGGTAAATCCCAGAGGGGTCGGAAGAATCATTTAAATAAATTATAATACTATTAAAGTATTTTCCCATTGTACCCCCACATAGGGATTTCCTCCCTTGTAATGCTGGTGAGGTTTACAATTTTTTAAAAAACAAGAGCCAGTCAAATGGAACTCACCAGGAGTGGATAAGTAAGTATAACCTCAGGTGGAGAGGGATATGCTTGGACAACACCCTGGCCTGCCCCGAGCTGCCTGGCACTAATACAAGGGAACAATGCTCGGGGCCCGCTCAGCAGAGTTCTATGGGGAGATGCCCATTATTTTGTGGGGAAAACAAGTACATGGGAGAGGGGTTGTTCCAGTGCACGTACGGAGGGTTTATGTGTGTGGGAGGGGGTGAAGGCTTCACCTTTATTTATTATTGGAGATCAAAGGGCCTCATTCTCAGGATTCCTGACATTGCCAGCATTTTAAGGCCTTGTCCTATCAGTCTGATACAGTGGGCCATGCCTCCATTATTTTAGCACCAAGTGTTGGATTACCTGACAAGAAATGTTGACTGTGCAGCTATCGAGCTGCACACCCAGTTTTCTCACCTGATTCAGCATTCTGTACAGAAATAATAAAATTCCGCTAGTGGAGTATTTCCTCCTGCAGAGGCTGGCTGTGATGCTATCGAATGGCAGAGCAGGTCTGAGGGGCCGAATGGTCTATTTCTAATTCATGTGTTTGTTTGTCTGTTCAGAATTGCTAACCCAACAAATGTTCAGACTGAAAGCATTAAAGAAAAGGGTAAAGGTTACTCTTTTACGCTTGGTTGTCATGCTGAGTTAGTCTTTCGATAGTAAGAAATGTACTCAACCTTTTATCCTTTGATTTGATTTATTATTGTCACATGTATTAGCATACAGTGAAAAGTATTGTTTCTTGCGCACTATACAGGCACAGCACATCATCCATAGAGAAAGAAAGGAGAAGGTGTAGAATGTAGTGTTACGGTCATAACAAGAGTATAGAAAAAGATCAACTTAATACAAGATAGGTCTGTTGAGGGAGTTGGAATGAAGTTTGAGAAGATAGAATGAGAGTAAAAGATAGAATTAGAAGGTATGCTGGGCACAGCTTGCAACTAACTTGAAGACTTGTCTACATTTAGGAGGTTGATCTTTTTCTTGACAGCTTGCCAGGTGGCAGAAGTACCAATCTGGCAAACACATTCAAATTAGAAGGAATAGGCCCCTTGAACTTGCTCTGCCATTCAATAAATCCTGGCTGATCTGATTGTAACTTGAATCCCACATCCCTGCCTACCCCTAATAACCTTTCACTCCCTTATTCATCAAGAATCTATCTAGCTCTGCCTTAAAACTATTCAGACTCTACTTCCACATTATTTAAGGATAGTTACAACTTCTTAGTGCTGTGTCATACCTCACCTTATTGACCAAAGAATAGCCATTCTACAACATTTAATGATGAACATTAAAGGAAACAAAGTAATCTTACTTACCTTTCAAACTTTTTCTGACTCAAATCCATCATGCATACAGTCATGAAACTGGTGTGGAACCCAGCAGCTGTTAACTTCCAGATGCCTCCATAAAAGAGTAAACAAAAACTGACCCAGGATTGGTTACATAGAACAGTACAGCACAGCACAGGCCCTTTGGCCCTCAATGTTGTGCCGAGCTATGTCCAAATCCAAGATCAAGCTATCCCACTCTCTACCATTCTGTGTGCTCCATGTGCCTATCCAATAACCGCTTGAAAGTTCTTAAAGTGTCTGACTCAATTATCACAGCAGGCAGTGCATTCCACACTCCAACCACTCTCTGGGAAAAGAATCTACCTGAGACATTCCTCCTGTATCTCTCACCATGAATCTTATAGTTTTGCTCCCTAGTAACAGCTACATCCACCACAGGAAATAGTCTCTGGACGTCCACTCTGTCTATCCCCTTCATCATCTTATAAACCTCTACTAAGTTGCCTCTCATCCTCCTCCACTCTAAAGAGAAAAGCCCCAGCTCCCTCAACCTTTCCTCATAAGATCTATCATCCAAACCAGGCAGCATCCTGGTAAATCTCCTCTGCCCTCTCTCCAATGCTTCCACATCCTTCTTATCGTGAAGTGACCAGAACTGCACACAATATTCCAAATGTGGTCTCACCAAAGTCCTGTATAGTTGCAGCATAACCCCACGACTCTTAAACTCAAACCCTCTGTTAATAAACACTAACACACTATAAGCCTTTTTCACGGCTCTATTCACTTGAGTGGCAACCTTCAGAGATCTGTGGATATGAACACCAAGATCTCTCTGTTCCTCCACATTCCTCAGAACCCTGCCATTGACCCTGTAATCTGCATTCAAGTTTCTCCTACCAAAATCACCTTGCACTTATCAGGGTTAAACTCCATCTGTCACTTTTCGGCCCAGCTCTGCATCCAATCAATGTCTCTTTGCAGCCTACAAGAGCCCTCCACCTCATCCACTACTCCACTAATCTTGGTATCATCAGCAAATTTATTAACTCACCATTCAGCCTCCTCTCCCAAGTCACTGATAAAAATCACAAATAGCAGAGGACCCAGCATTGATCCCTGTGGTACACTGCTGGTAACTGACCTCCAGTCTGAAAATTTTCCCTCTACCATCACCCTCTATCTTCTATGAGATAGACCACTCTCTGTCTTCTATGACATAGGTTCTCACTGAGATCACAATGTTGTCTCTTCACTGTTTCATAGGAGCAGGCAGATTCCAGGGCCCTGTCTCTTTCACCTCGTGAAAAAGACAGAAAGTGGAAACTTAGGTTAGAATTCAGATTGCCTGCTCAATTGCTACTTTTTTCTGGTCCTGCCTCAGTTTAGTTCAAATTGGAATCATGAAAATCTGGCCCCAAACTTCTCAATGCATGCATGCACTACATGTCCTCCAAATACAACAAAAATCAGAAAAGTAAAACTCATGAAGGACAAGAGATGAGTTGGGTTTTTTTTTGACTGCCTAAATCTATTAAATCTAAATTAATCTAGGAATGTGCTAGAATTGGAAAATGATGAAAAACATTGAACACATGAGATTTAGCACGAGTAACAAACTTAAATTCTGAGAGAATGATCATTTCCACTAATCACGGTCCTGTAAATTTTGGGTTTGTTGCAGATATTCTCTTGTGTTTATGTCAGTTGAACATTGCTGTAAATAGAACCCATGTCCCCGATTTTAAATTCACTGCTGTTTTTAATTATATATCAATCTGACCTAAAGGCATATGTACCGTACACTTTAATCCTCAACATGTGTCCTTCTCTAATCTTCCCACAATGAACTGTTTCATATTTGAACGAGATGAGGCTAACTTCTAAAAATGTATTTCGTAGATAGAAAAATGTTGAAGTACATCTCTCCACAATACAACTGAGACCTCTCTCATCTTCCACCAGCAATAAAAATGCTGACTCAGCACAGAATAAAAGCATTCACAATCTCTCCTCATATCTCATCATTGAATCAAACCAAGATCTACTCCGAACTGGTCAGACTCTCATCTTAAAGCAGAGTTTGGTAAGTCTAATCTGCCACTTGCAGCAAATATTTAGCAATATGAACCATATGGTGGCATAATGGATAGCACTACTGCCTCACAGTGCCAGGGACCCGGCTTCAATTCCCTGCTTGGCTCACTGTCTGTGTGGAGTTTGTACAGTCTCCTCATGTCTGTGTGGGTTTCTCCAGGTGCTCCCGTATCCTCCCACAGTCCAAGATTAGGTGAATTGGCCATACCAAATTCTCTCTCAATATACCTGAACAGCTGCTGGAGTGTGGCAAACAGGGGATTTTCAATGAACAAAGAACAATACAGCACAGGAAACAGGCCCTTCGGCCATCCAAGCCTGTGCCGCTCATTGGTCCAACTAGACTATTTTTCTGATTTCCTCCATTCCCAGTCTGCTCATGTGACTATCCAGATAAGTCTTCAATGATCCCAGCGTGTCCGCCTCCACCACCCTACTTGGTAGTGCATTCCATGCCCCCACCACTCTCTATGTAAAATACGTCCCTCTGATATCTGAGTTAAATTTTGATTGACAAGGGAATTAAGGGTTACGGGGAGAAAGCAGGAAAGTGGTTCTGAACCACTACAGATCAGCCATGATCTTATTGAATGGTGGGGCAGGCTCGAGGGGTTGGATGGCCTACTCCTGCTCCTATTTCTTATGTTTCTTATGTAAACCTCGCCCCCCCCCCCCACCTCACCTTGAACCTGTGACCCCTCATGTTTGTTACCTCTGACCTGGGAAAAAGTTTCCAACTGTTCACCCTATCCACACCACTCATAATTTTGTACACCTCTATTAGGCTTCCCCTCATTCTCCGTCTTTCCAGGGAAAACAACTCCAGTTTACCCAATCTCTCCTCATAACGAAGACCACCATATCAGGCAACATCCTGGTAAATCTTCTCTGCACTCTCTCCAAAGCCTCCACATCCTTCTGGTAGTGTGGCGAGCAGAACTGGATGCAGTACTCCAAATGTGTCCTAACCAACGTTCTATACAGCTGTAACATCAGACACCAATTTTTATACTCTGTACCCCGTCCTATAAAGACAAGCATGTCGTATGCCTTCTTCACCACCTTCTTCACCTATGCTGCCACCTTCAAGGATTTATGGACCTGCACATCCAGGTCCTTCTGTGCATCTATACTTTTGATGGTTTTGCCATTTATTGTAGAACTCCCTCCTATATTAGTCTTACCAAAATATATCACTTTGCATTTATCTGGATTAAATTTGATCTGCCATTTCTCCGCCCAATCTTCCAGCCTATCATTATCCTTCTCTATTCTCTGACAATGTTCATTGCTTTCTGCAAGTCCAGCCATCTTCATGTCATCTGCAAACTTACTGATCACACCAGTTATAGAACATAGAACATAGAACATAGAACATTACAGCACAGAACAGGCCCTTCGGCCTTCGATGTTGTGCCGACCAAAATAAAAAGCAATGCCCCTCCAAACTAAACCATTCCCTTCTCTTCCATATACTTATCAATTAACCTCTTAAACGCCACCAAACTTGGCGCATCTACAACAGCTGCAGGCAGGGCATTCCACTCCCTAATCACTCTTTGAGTAAAGAACCTACCTCTGATATCCGTCCTATAACTCATACCCCTTAATTTAAAGCTGTGTCCCCTCGTGCTAGCTTTCTCCATCCTAGGAAAAAGGCTATCACTGTCCACCCTATCTAAACCTCTAATCATCTTATATGCTTCAATAAGATCCCCTCTTAGCCGCCTCCTTTCTAACGAAAACAACCTCAAATCCTTCAACCTCTCTTCATAGGACCTGCCCTCCATACCAGGCAACATCCTGGTAAACCTCCTCTGTACCCTCTCCAATGCCTCCACATCTTTCTTATAATGTGGGGACCAGAACTGCACACAATACTCCAAGTGCGGCCGCACTAGAGTTTTGTACAGTTGCAACATGATGCTGCGGCTCCTAAATTCAATCCCCCTACCAATAAAAGCTAAGACTCCATATGCCTTCTTAACAACTTTATCCACTTGACTGCCTACTTTCAGGGATCTATTGACACATACACCAAGATCCTTCTGTTCCTCAACACTATTAAGAGCCCTACCATTAGCCCTATACTCTACACATTTATTGTTCCTGCCAAAGTGCATTACCTCACACTTTTCCACATTAAACTCCATTTGCCACCTCTCGGCCCAGCTCTGCAACTTGTCCAAGTCACTCTGTAAACTATAACACCCCTCTTCACTATCTACCACTCCACCGACTTTAGTGTCATCTGCAAATTTACTGATCCATCCCTCAATACCCTCATCCAGATCATTTATAAAAATTACAAACAGCAGGGGCCCCAAAACAGACCCCTGAGGTACACCACTTGTCACCGAACTCCACGATGAATATCTCCCATCAACCACCACCCTCTGTCTTCTATCTGCCAGCCAATTCCTAATCCAATTAGCTAAATCACCCTCTATTCCACACATCTGCATTTTCTGTAGAAGTCTTCCATGGGCCACCTTATCAAACGCCTTACTAAAGTCCATATATACTACATCAACCGCCTTACCCCCATCCACCTCTTTGGTCACTTTCTCAAAAAACTCAATGAGGTTAGTAAGGCATGACCTACCCTTCACGAAACCATGCTGACTATCCCCAATCAATTCACTTCTTCTTCCAAATCATTTATATATATCACAAACAGCAGAGGTCCCAGTATACAGAACCCTGTGGAACACCACTGGTCACAGACTGGGAAAAAGACCCTTCCACTACTACCCTCTGTCTTCTATGGCCAAGCCAGTTCTCTACCCATCTAGTCACCTCGCCTTTTATCCCATGAGATTTAACCTTTTGCACCAACCTGCCATGAGGTTCTTTGTCAAACACTTTACTAAAATCCATACAGATGACATCCGCGGCTCTACTCTTGTCAACTGTTTTTATCACCTCTTCAAAAAATTCCACCAAATTTGTGAGGCATGACCTCCCTCTTACAAAACCATGCTGCCGATTGCTAATGAGATTATTCCATTCTAAATATGCATACATCCTATCTCTAAGAATCCTCTCCAATAATTTCCCTATCATGGACATGAAGCTCACTGGCCGAGAATTACCCAGGTTATCCTTGCTACCCTTCTTAAATAACAGCACCACATTTGCTATCTTCAGGGACCTCACCTGTGTCCAATGAAGAGACAAAGATCTCTGTCAGAGGCCCAGAAATTTCATCCCGTCTCCCTGAGCAGTCCAGGATAGATGCCATCAGGCCCTGGGGATTTGTCAGTTTTAATGTTCCCTAAAAAACCTAACACTTCCTCCCTTGTAGTGGAGATTTTCATTCCCTACAAAACCTAACACTTCCCTCTGAGACACTCCCAAACAACACATCTCTCTTTGTGAATACTGATGCAAAGTATTCATTTAGGATCTCCCCTAACCCCTTGGGCTCTAAGCATAATTCCCCTCCTTTGTCCCTGAGAGGTCCGATGTTTTCCTTGAGAACTCTTTTGTTCCTCATGGATGAATAAAATGCCTTAGGATTGTCCTTCATCCTGTCTGCCAAAAATATTTCATGATTCCTTTTTGCCCTTCTAACTCCCCATTTGAGTTCTTTCCTACTTTCTCTTGAAAATTGATCAAAGAGTCCAAGATGAGGAATAGAGCCAGACTTTTCAGTTGTCTGCAAATTCAAACAGTTCTCCACACAGTCATGGAAAATGGAAATCTCTTCCACAAAATGCAATTAATCGAAGATCAGTTGTAAATTTTAAATCTGAGATTGATAGATTTTTATCCAAAGAAATTATGAGATACACAGCAAAAATGCATTTTCACAGTAACTTCATTGCAGTGTTAATATCAGACTACTTGTGACTAATAAATAAACTTGACTTTATTTCAAATGATATTAAATCTGTTTTGTAACCTCTCTAGGAATATAGGTACAGGACTAGAACATAGGAACAGAACATTTAGCCCCTGGACTGTGTTCCATCATGCAATTAAATCATTTCTGCATCCATGCACTAATTCCATTCACCATTTTTGCTGTGTATCTCATAATTTCTTTGGATAAAAATCTATCAATCTCAGATTTAAAATTTACAACTGATCTTAAAAAAATTGTGTTTTGTGAAAGAGAGTTCCAAACTTCCATTATTGTGTGGAGAACTATTTCAGCTTGCAGACAACTGAAAAGTCTGGCTCTATTTCTCATCTAAGAGTCTTTGATCAATAGAAATAATTTGCTTTATCTACCCTATCTGTTCCCCTTAATATCTGTCAAGTCAACTTTACTTGCTAAACTCCAAGGAATACAAGTTGTTTTATAATCTCTCCTCATAATTTAAACTTCAGAGTTCTACTCTTCTGTTGAATGTATGCTGTACTCCCTTAAAAGCCAATAAAAAGGGATGATCCTCCCACACTGCTTTACTAGTCTTCTGGTGCAACATGGTGGGGGATTCTTACATCCAGATTTCTGGCGCTGTTAGGTCCGTGCTAAAAGTCGGCGAGAACACCAAGTAAATCATTTATATCTATTTTTGACGTCACTTTAATGTGATTAGCGGGCCTGGGACTGAATTCTGTGGGCCTGCTTGCCTCCCCCACCCCCTGCCTCACCAGGGTACTTCATTCCAGTTGGATATACAGTAGGTCACCAGTGGTGGGGAGGGAGGGTTAGGGCGGCAGGCAAAAGGGGCTGGGTGCCCTTCAGCATGGGCAGTCTGGCAGTGCCAGCCTATGCCCCCCGGCACTGTACAAATGTCAAAGTGCCAATGTCCAGGGGCACCTTGGCACTGCCCATCAAGCATAGGGTAGTGCCAAAGGGACAGGGCTTAGGGGGGGGGTCACGCTGCCAGTCTGCATAAGGATTGATGGAGGCAGGAGAAAGGTTGGCGATCAGAGATTGAGGTGGACCTGGGAATGGCCAGGGATCGTGCTGGCCAGCAAATGGGAAACTGTTTGGGGCATGCATAGAGGTCGCTGATTTCAGCCTCCCGGGTTAATGATATTCACGCTGGTGACCCTGCAGTGCACAGAGTGTGGGAGAATCTTGTGTGAACTCCCACGGAAAAACCCAGAATGAATTACTCCAGTTTTCCCACAAATTTGATGCTTAGAATTTTTTTGGAAGAATCAGCCCCATAATTTTTAAAGTTTGATACTCAGAACTGTTCATAGTACTCAGGTTCAGTGTAATTAAGCTTTGTATTGCTGTAGCAGAACTTCTACGCCTTAGTATTCTTGCCTGCTAGATAGTCCCTCCCTGCCAGGAGGTTAGGCAATATAATTGCCAATACATCCAGCTACTATCCTCATAAGAGTTGATTGATTTTATCTAAGTAGCCCAATGTTACGTCCACAGGACACAGTTTCTTCCAACATTATGTCTGGCTGCCTGTTGGAAGTGTCTGAAATAGGATAATGGATTACCTGTTTTTTAGATCATTATGGGTAACAGTTTCAATAGCTGGATCATTTATTCCTAGGTGAGCTCATTAGCATAGCAATCCCCTCAAGGTGACAGAAAGGAGGAAGATCTTTGATAATTAACCATTAATAATCCTGAACCTTAAAGCATATCAATAACATACTGAAAATAAATGTACAACTATTGGATGTCTCAAAGCACTTTGCAGACAATTAATTACTTTTAAAGAGGCATCATAGTTGTAGTACAAGGAACATAGCAGCCAATTTGCATCCAGCAAACTCTCGTAAAAAAAAGTCAGAATGGCCAGATAATGACCAGAATAATAAAAGCAGGAACTGTTGGAAAACGTCAGCAGGTCTGACAACATCTGTGGAGAGAGGATAGAACTAATGTTTTGAGTCTGGATGATCCTTCATCCAGATCTGCTGAGCCTTTCCAGCATTTTCTGTTTTTGTTTCAGATTCCAGCATCCACAGTATTTTGCCCTTATCTTAATGACCGTTAATGTTGATTGAGGGATAAATATCGGCAGGACACCTGGATACTTCCCTTGCCTTCTTCAAAATAGTGCCAGATATAATTTTCTACATCCACTTCAGGGAGGAAGCAGGGCCTCAGTTAAATATTCAATCGGAAAGACAGCACCTCCAATGGTGAAGCACTATTTCAATACCTCACTGCAGCATCAACCTAGATATGTGTGGTCAAATTCTGGAATGGGATTTGAATCTGGAACTTTGCAACTCAGAGATAACAGTGCTATCAACCAAACCACAGCTGACATAATGATACTGGAGATTAACTTGAAAATCCCTATCAGCTCAAGTAGTCAATAATCCCCAGTTACAGTACACATATACAGCTGAGAATTAGAGTGCACCCAGCCAGTTCACGAAAGATACCTTACATTCAATAAACTATAAATGAGGGAATAGCATTGCTGACGCCGAAAACATAAAAACTGTCACTCAATGTTAACAGAAAACTAGATTGGAATGTAAAATTAATTAGTCAGAATAAAATAGTGGGCACATGCAAAAATGTGGGATTATTAGCAACAGCCAGCATAGATTTCGAAGGAGAAATTGTGTTTAACTAACTTACTGGAGCTTTTGACAGAGAGGATTGATGAGGGAAAGGGTTTTGATGGGGTGTGTATGGACATTCAAAAGGCATTTGATACAGTGCCACACAATAGACTTGAGATATATGTTACAGGTTTTGGAATAAAAAGGACATCAGCAACATAGTAAATTGGCTGAGTAATAGGAAAGAATAATGTTCAGTGGGTTGGTATTAGAACTGTTATTTTCCTCAAATATATTGCTGATCTAGGTGTTGGTGTGCAGGCAATAATTTCAAAGTTTGCAGATGACAAATCTTGGAAGCATTTAAATTCTTGAGAAGAAGAGCGTAGAACTTTAAAAGGAAAAAGCCAAAGTTGGTGGAGTGGACAGATGGATGGCAGATGACGTTTAATGTGGAGAAGTGTGAGATGATGCACTTCGGTAGAAAGAACACAAACTGACAACATAAGGGAAGGGATATTTTCCAAGGAGGCTTAAATACTAAGAACACAAAAAAGAATAGCAATCAGGAGGAAGTTCATTCATTTCCCCTTCTTCTTTCCTTACCTCTGGGATGCTGAGGGCAGTTCCAGCAACTCTGCTGTTGGCCTGATTAGAATTTGTGATTCCACACAGAATATGTGTTAAATATGGGATCTTTCTGATCTGCACTTCATCCTCCAGGCCAGCATTTATTTCCCATCAATAACTGCGTATGAGAAGGTGGCTGTGCCTTTTTGAGCCACTGCTGCCCATGTAGGTACACCCACAGTGCTGATAGGGAGAGAATTCTAAGATTTTGACCCAGTGGCAATGAAGGAATGATGATGATAGATTTCCAAGTCAGGATGGTGAGTGGCTTGGAAATGAACTTCAAGGTGGTGGTATTCCTATATATATGATGCTCTGTCTGAGTTATTACCCATCTATAATTGCCCACAAACAGGTGGTGGTGAGCCATGTCAGAAGACATTGAAGACTTTTACGTGTATATGGAGTCACATGTCGGCCACACTTCCAGCATATCTGTTGTGGGTATACATTCAGCTATTTCCTGTAAATGCAGTTTTATGTTTTTGCCATGTAATAAACAATGATGGTGAATTTTCATATCATGACCTTGGTATGAAAATACTGGGAAAATGGTATAACTGATGCTGTTTTATGGATAAAGACAATCACAATGATTTTGGGAAGTTTATATTTTTGTTGTGCTCATTATCAAAACTGATTGACAGCAGCTCTAACTTTCTCGTACTATTTTCAGATGTAACAATTTAGAATGCATTACTGTCAGCGCTGACTATCATCAGTGACATAGGTATTGTTCAAACATGCCTCAGGAATATACTGGAAGTTTATATTTTGCCCAGATCTTATCTCATACGAGAAGAAAACAAATTCTGGTGCCATTAAATGAATTGCTGGAATGTTTCATTTTCGGTGTAAATTTTGACTCTAAGATGATGATGAGGATTACAAAAAGTAAGTCTTACAAAAGTAAGTCTGGCATGTTTTATGAATTGCAACATTTACTGATTTACAATAAATCATAAATCATACACACAACTATGTAAGGAGGGCAGATTTCCTCCTCTGAAAGTCATGAGTGGAATGCCTGGGTTTTTAACAACACATGCAGTAGATCCATAACAAACATTTTTCTATCCCAAATATATTCATTAATTGAATGTAAATTTATCCTATTGACATGGTGGGATTTTGAACTTAATCTCCAGAGCATCAGTCCAGACCTCTGAATCACTAGTTCAGTAACATGGGAGAGGTGATGGCCTGGTGGTATTATCATTGGACTCTTAATCCAGAAGCACAGCTAATGTTCTGGGGATCCAGCTTCAAATCCTGCCATGGTAGAGTGTGAAATTTCAATTCAATTAAACAAATATCTGGAATTAAGAATTTACTGATGATCATGAAACCATTGTTAATTGTCAGAAAAACCCATCGGGTTCACTAAGATCCTTTAGAGAAGGAAATCTGCTGTTCTTACCTGGTCTGGTTTACATGTGATTCCAGAGCAACGTAGTTGACTCTCAGCTGTCCTCTGAAATGGCCTAGCAAGCCACTCAGTTGTATCAATCACTGCAAGGTCAAGGACAACTGAGGATGAGCAATAAATGCTGGCCAGACATTTCAGTGCCAGTTCATCTGAAAATGGACAATGAGTGAACACTCACTGATTCGATTCCCTGCCATGACAGTGCAACAGGGCAAAGAAAAGTAACTTCCCATAGAAATCTAGGTAGGAAATACTGGATTATCAAGCAGCAAAGTATGATCTACAGTAAATCATACAAATGAGATTTTTTAAAATAATATTATCAACATTGGAAGATATATGGAAGATTGGAAGATCTCTGGGCGCTCCGGTTTCCTCCCACATCCCAAAAATTCGCTCTTAGGCTGATTGGGAAACAAATTGTCCCTACATTGAGATTCTTCCATATTAGGAATAACCTAAAATTAGAATAGGATAATGGAATTGGTACTATATAGTTATGACGGCGGCGCGGGCTCGTTGGGCCGAAGGGCCTGTTTCCCATGCAGTGTTGCTCTTAAAAAAAAATATACTGGAAGCATATCTGTTATGGGGATACATTCAGCTATTGCCTGTAAATGCAATTTTATGTTTTTACCATGTTATAAACATTGGTAGTGAATTTTCATATCATAACCTTGGGCATGAAAACATGAAAAATGGTATACCTGATGCTGTTTTATAGATAAATTCCGTCAATCACAATGATTTTGGGAAGTTTATATTTTGTTGTGCTCATTATCAATACTGATTGACAGCAGTTCTAACTTTTCTGGTACTATTTTCAGATGCAACAATTTAGAATGCATTACTGTCAGTGCTGACTATCATCAGTGACATAAGTATACTTTCAAACATGCCTCAGGAAAATACTGAAAGATCATACTTTACCCAGATCTGATCTCATAGGAGAAGAAAACAAATTCTGGCTACCATTAAATGCATCACTGGAATATTTCATTTTTGGCTTTGACTCTAAGAGGGTGAGGATTACAGAAAGTAAGTTTGGCATGTCTTATGAATTGCAACATGTATTGATATACAATAAATTATAAACACAACAGTTGTGTCATCAGCAGACTTGAAAATCAAGTTAAGGAGAATTTGGCTAAACAATCAGAGGTGTATAAGGCATATAGTAAGGGTCTGAGGACACAGCCTGGCCCACCAGTGAGGATGATTGTGAAGGAGGTGTTGTTGCCTATCCTTACTGACTGCTGCCTGTGGGTTAGGAAGTCTAAGATCCAGTTGCAGAGGAAGGAGCTGAGCCTCAGACTACAATGTTTGGTGATGAGTCTCGTAAGCATAATGTGTTAAAGACTGAGCTGTAGTCTATGAATAGGAGTCTATGTTATCTAGATGTTACAGAGTTAAGTATAGGACTAGGGAAATGGCATCTGCTGTGGACCTGTTGCAGCAAGAGGCAAACTGTAGCAGATCCAAGTAATCTGGTAGGTAAAGTTCAGTAGAGTGAGGGGTGACTTGACTAAAGTATATATAATCCTGAATGGTATTGTGTCCAGAATTAGAGGGAATTATTTTAAAATTAGGGATTGAACTTTTAGAAGGGCGATCAGGAGAAATCTTTTCACCGAGGGATGTGTGACTCTGGAATTCTGTTTCAGAAGATAGCAGAGCGGATGTTATTGAAGGCAAAGGGGGATTCTTGTTAGACTAAAGAATCAAAGGTTATGTGGGTAGATGGAAATGAGGAATTCAAAAGACAAACAGAACAGATATGACCTTATTGAATGACAGATTAGACATGAGGGATTGAATAGTTTATTTCTGTTCCTATTTCATATGTTTGTATATTTGTTGAAGCAAATACGGTGCTCGGTTAAGTTAGTGTGTGGATGGATATTTTTTGGGAATGTATAAAATGTGAGAAAGGCAATTAGATAAATATCTAATGAAGATTTGTTCAGGGCATATGAATTCAATAAGTGAGATTGAGTCAGTTATTACTATCAAAGGAAAGGAAATGGGAAACTAATATTTCTATCTAATGCATTGGTTAAAATCCTACAAAATCCTTTAAGAGATTCTGGTAGCCTAACCAAAGAAAGAATACTAATGCTTTTGAGAGGTTACAGAGGCAAAGAAGAAGATTATTCAGGGCATCTAGAATTTTAAGCAGTGAAGAAAGCTTAAGTTAGAGTTTTGCTTTTGGAGGACAGAAGATTTAGGGATGATTTAAATGAAAAAAACTGTGATATAAAATCACCCCAGGCAATTGGAACTTGTTCACCCAAAGTGTGAGAGAAGTAATGAACAAGTTAACAGTGGAAGCTGTTGAAGTGTGAATGTAAATGGGTTTAAGTGATAAATAAGTGTGATTCTAGAAGGAAGAGAGATTGACGAATATGGTGAACGTCAGCACGTCAAATTGATCAATAAAAGGGGACAGCCTTATTGAGGAATTTCTTGTATTTCCAAAAAGGGGTGGAATTTTAAAACTCTTTTAGCAGATTTTATGATCTCACCAAAGTCAATCAATGTTTGAATGGCTCACCGCATTTTATGACCCCCAACCCTGTCATAACAGGGACATAACATTCCACCCATCAAGTTTCTATCAAAGGGTAAGCTTGTGAGACCACTCCTGGGAGCCTTGCTGAATGATCTCCATGTCTGAACTTTCAACTGAAACTTCCATCAAGTGAAGGTGCATGTTAACAGCCTTGCAACATTTAACTGAATACAGAGAGTTTATTATTTATATCGCTTATTGCTTCATGATGCATGAGTTCAATTTCTGTGCCAGCTGCATACTCATGAAGGCCCACCTTCTCAATTTAGCCCCTTGCATGAGGTGTGCTGATTGTTAGGTTACAATCACCAATCAACTCTCTCCACTTAGGGGAGAACAGCCTATAGTCATCTGAGATATGGTGACTTTACTTTTAGGGGTTGGGTAGCTCAGTTGGCCAGATGGCTGGTTCGTGGCACAAAGCGACACCACAGCATTGGTTCAATTCCCAAACCAGCTGAGGTTATTCATGAAAGCCCACCTTCTCAGATTTGCCCTCTTACCTGAGGTATAGTGATCATCAGATAAAATCACCATCAGATGAACTAATAGTCATCTGGGACTACGGCGACTTTACTTTGAATGAAATCTGCCTTATTTGGCAGTTATAGCACCACTCGTAGATAATGAAAAGCCGATTAAAGGAGAAGTATGTTCAGTCCACAAAATTCACGATTTTAAATATTTCACGTGTGTCTGATATGCCCTCATTTTAATTCATATCGAACAGTCTTGTGGAGATGTGACATTTCAGGTCAAGGGGTCACCTGTGAGCTAAGTCAGCTATGGCTTAGTCAATAGGTGATCCTATTGAAACAGCAAGGATTGGCATCCTTTTCATTACTTGTGCCAAGCCGGAGCCATCAGTTATTTGAAAATTCTACGACTGTTGAATCGTGGTCTTGGCTTGCACTGAATTTCAAGATGACTGACAGTTTTGCTTTGCTGTCAAGGAACAAAAGCGATGCCGATTTCTATTGATTCAGAAGTGCTGGATTTAGAGACCGAATGAAGATTGAATTAAAATTGTGGATTCATCTGCAATCTAGGACATTAAAAAAAAACTTGCACAGCCTACATAAAAGTAAGAAGGATTCTTACTGAAGATGTGCACTTTCCAGAAAAAATGGTTTGACAGTATTAAAAAAACTTCTTTTAATCAACCCCTCCCCTAATGTTAAAATTGTGAACCTCATAATTCACGACTTTTACAAGTATCTTTGAGCCTGGACTGCCCTTCCTACTAACAACTCCAATCTCCAAACATCAACTTGCTGAATCACAAGTATCTCAATTAGTGATCAGCGTATTTACTGTGGCTCTTGATCTGCAATTAACTTGATTCCCAGCTCTCTCAAGGGCACAAGCTTTATTCTGATCCAATAATACAAATAAAACAATTCTATATAAACGCAAGCTTCTTTTTTACACAGGCAGTGCACTGTGATCTCATCTTTTCTATAACTGATGTCAGCCTCAGCTCATCAGCCACCCTATAGACTAGTGGGAAAATAGATAGTTACATTCTCATTGAACTGGTAACTCACTAACCTAGAGCAATGTTCTGGGGCTCCAGACTCCAATCCCACCATGGTATGTGGTCAAATTTGAAATCAAGAAAATCATCCTGGGGTAGGCCTGGACTTGTTGAAAATGTAGGAGGTCTTGTGGTGCAATGAGTAGTGTCCCTGCCTCTAAGCCAGAAGTTTCAGACTCGAGTCCCACCCAGGACTTGATAGCTAGGGAAGGTCTATTCATAGCACAGTGAAACAGGTTGAGAGTGTCACCCTGCAAATCCTTCCAAGATACTAATGGCTGGTGATTGGAGCAGGAGAGATTCTTGGCCAGCTATACTTGTTACTGAGTGGCGTCCCGTTAGCTATAAGGCCTCGGTGACAAACCAATAATCTACTCCAAGAACAACTAGCTATGGAAACAGATGAAAATCTGCCTTAGTGCACCACTAGGTGCAGGAAACAAAATGGAATTAGAGTAAAGGGACAGAAAAAAGACATTTGAACCATTGTGTATTATTGGAACATTGGCTACATATGTTACCTAGTTTATCTATTTCATACACAATGGCCTCCCAGAGAGGAAAACAATAAAACTACCCATTTCAAATTGCTATATTTATTTCTGGCTAAGAGCACCACCAGTGTATTGTGTCAAAAAGAAATATTGAATATGCCCTCAAAAAAAACATTACATTCATTCATGAAAAATGTCAGAATATGGTAAAATGCCAACGCAATATTTTTTCATTGACTAGAATGATGTGAGGACTGTCATCCTATTTTCAATGTTATACATTATGACATGTTGCCCATCATTCTTTTGACTTCCATTATTCATAATCTCAATACTTTTGTAAACAATAAAACAAACCATTCTTCAAATAAGTGATCTGACCTAGAAAATCCTGATACTCTATTCATTTCATTGTTTGTCAGTCAACTGAATGAACATTGATCAAGCACCAAAATAAAGAAAGGTCATTTTTAATGTTTCATACCATCTATTTTTTTTTTGGAGAAGTAAATGGAAAGCCATAAATAGACATGGTCTTCTCATGTTGGTTATTTGCTTTATGCATAACTATATGACATGAAAAAAGCTGACTGGTCTATGGAGTTTCAGGCACTGAGATGTTAATATTTCTAAAAGGATTGGTATGTTATTAGGGTGGTGAAAAAGGCATATGGCACACTAAAATAAAGAGTCTACCATTGAGAACTGAAGTGAGGGAGAATTTTGTTTTCTTAGTGTTGCTAGAGTTTCGAATTTTCCTGCTGGCTGAACAGTGGAGGCAGGATTAATGAAAATATTTAAGGTTGAGTAGATTTTCGATCTACAAGGAAGGCAAGGGATATGGGGGATAGGAAGGAAAGTGGAGTTAAGACCATAGTCGGAATGGTTTACTTGTTTTTCTTATGATCTTCTTATGAATAAGTCCTTTCAGATACAAGAATTTTCACAAAATATTTTTGAAAGTTCAATATAAAAAACTTCGCAATACAACAAAGCTCTCTGCAGACTTCTGCAAATCTCATTGGGCGACAGAATCACAGAATACTACAGTGTGGAAGAACACTTTGGCCCATTGAATCTGCACCAATGCATGAAAGGCTCTGATCTGCCCACCTAATTCCACTTGCCAGCACTTGGCCCATGGCCTTGAATGTTATGGTATGCTAAATAGTCATCCAGGTACTTTTCAAAAGGGTGTGAGGCATCTCACCTCCACCACCCTGCCAGGCAGTACATTCTAGACCATCACCACACTCTAGGTAAAAAAAGCTTTGCCTCAAATCCCCCTCAACTTCCCATCTCTCATTTTTAACTCCCCTGTACCCCTTTCAGTGCAATCACGTCTTTCCTATAATGTAGCATCCAGAACTACACACAGTGCTCCAGCTATGGCCTCGCCAAAGTTCTTTACAATTCCATCTTTATCTCTCTGCCTTTGTAATCTATACCCCAACATCTTTTAAATTTCTATCCTGTCAAGTTCCCCTCAGAATCTTGCACGATAAGTCCACCTCTCATTCTTCTGAACTGCAATGAGTGAAGGCCCAACTTTCTCTTTAACAAGGATCAGATTAATGACCCTTTTCTGAATTGATTCCAATCTAACAGCAGAACGCATGTGTAAAGAGCTAGGAGATGTTGGGGATCTAGAGAAGTATAAGGCTTATAGAAGAGAGCTTAAAAAGGAAATTAGGAGAGCCAGAAGGGTCATGAGAAGGCCTTGGCTGGTAGGATTAAGGAGAATCCCAAGGCCTTCTACAAATATGTGAAAAGTAAAAGGATGAGAAGAGAAGGGATAGGACCTATAAAAGGTGAAGGGGGAAAAGTGTGTATGGAACTGGAAGAAATGGCAGAGGTGCTTAATGAGTACTTTGCCTCAGTATTCACGGTGGAAAGTGATCTGGGAGGATGCACTACAAGTTTGCGGCAGACTGAAAAGATTGAGTATGTAGATATTAAGGCAGCGGATGTGTTAGAACTTTTAAATGCTATCAAGATAGACAAGTCTCCAGGACCAGATGGGATGTACCCCAGGTTATTGTGGGAGGTGAGGGATGTCATTGCAGAGCCCCTGGTGATGATCTTTGCGTCGTCGATGGAGATGGGAGAGGTTCCGGAGGATTGGAGGATTGCGGATGTGGTCCCTATTTTCAATAAAGGGAACAGGGATAGTCCTGGAAATTACCGACCGGTGAGTCTGACCTCAGTGGTTGGTAAGCTGATGGAGAGGCTTCTGAGGGACAAGATTTACGAGCATTTGGAGAAGTTTAGGTTGATTCGAAATAGTCAGCATGGTTTTGTTAAAGGCAGGTCGTGCCTTACGAGCTTAATTAAGTTCTTCGAAAATGTGACTGAACACATTGACGAAGGAAGAGCAGTGGACGTGGTGTACATGGACTTCAGCAAGGCATTTGACAAAGTCCCCCATGCAAGATTTCTTGAGAAGGCGAGAGGACATGGGATCCAAGGGGCTTTGGCCTTGTGGATCCAGAACTGGTTTGCCTGCAGAAGGCAGAGGGTGGTTGTGGATGGCTCTTTTTCTGCATGGAAGTCGGTCACCAGTGGAGTGTCCCAGGGATCTGTTCTAGGACCCTTGCTGTTTGTCATTTTCATAAATGACCTGGATGAGGAAGTGGAGGGATGGGTGAGTAAGTTCGCCGATGACACAAAGGTTGGTGGTGTTGTGGATGGTCTGGAGGAATGTCAAAAGTTGCAGCAGGACATCAACAGGATGTAAGACTGGGTGAAGAAGTGGCAGATGGACTTCAATGCGGATAAATGTGTTGTGGTCCATTTTGGCAGATCCAACGGGATGAATACACTAGTATATTAGTGTACACTATCAAAGGTAGGAGTCTTAGCTGTGTGGAAGAGCAGAGGGATCTTGGGGTCCGGGTCCATAAGACTCTCAAATTGGCCTCCCAGGTGGAGGATGTGGTTAAGAAAGCTTACGGTGTACTGGCCTTCATTCATCAAGGGATTGAGTTCAGGAGTCAGGAGGTAATGCTGCAGCTTTATAGGACCCTTGTCAGACCACACTTGGAGTACTGTGCGCCGTTCTGGTCGCCTCACTATAGGAAGGACGTGGAAGCTATTGAAAGGGTGCAGAGGAGATTTACAAGGATGTTGCCTGGATTGGGAGGTGTGCCTTATGAAGACAGGTTGGGGGAGCTGGGACTGTTCTCCCTGGAGAGACGAAGGTTGAGAGGCGACCTGATAGAGGTTTACAAGATGTTGATAGGATTAGATAGGGTGGACTCTCAGAGACTATTTCCCAGGGCTGAAATGGTCGCGACGAGAGGGCACAGATTTAAGGTGCAGGGAAGCAAGTACAGAGGGGATGCTAGGGGAAGGTTTTTCACTCAGAGGGTGGTGAGTGAATGGAATCGGCTGCTGTCGGTGGTGGCCGAGGCGAACTCGCTGGGGTCTTTTAAAAGACTTCTGGATGAGTATATGGGATCCAATGGGATTGGGGGTTATAGATAGGTCTATGGCTGGGTAGGTTTTGATGTATTCGTCACAACTTGTCGGCCGAAGGGCCTGTTTGTGCTGTAGTGTTCTATGTTCTATATGTAGTCAATTGTGGAAAGAATATAAAACTAATATATCAATATAAAGTTATTCAAGAAGCATCTATGACATCCATTTAGTAAAGTGATTAAAGACTTTGAAAGCAAGTTGCTTTTTCAATCTGCCATACACATGCAAGCTATCAATTAACCTGAATGCTAAAAGAAGAATCACTTCTTTCTTTTTGCATGCAGATTTTATTTTAAATACTTGCAGACAAGTTATAACTATGTTTTGATGCAAAATACAGTTCACAAATTGTGCATTGCTGGCGTACCTTAACCACAGCCTGAACTGTGTAACATGCACTCGGTGTAAATAACTAGTTTCTATAGCAATGATTCTTATGATGCCTTGGAGTCAGACTGGTGAAATTTTCTGCCAATTTATGCTATAAGTTTGTAACCATGAGAATCTTTGTTGGGATGGTCAAAATCCATTCCATAAAGAGCCCTTTCGTTCCATCAAACTTGACTGGTTTTGAAAGAATTAGTTTAATGCACTGTGTTTAAAGCTGGTAGTGCAGAATATTTTGTAAATTTCACAGGTTAATTGGCTAATCATAAGTGTAGAAGATTGGCAGTGACTCAATGTGGCTCCAACAATGAGAAAAATTCATTAACTATAATGTCTATTTACACATTATGGGTCTGACAGAACAAATGCACATGTCTACCCTCTTCTCTCTCCTGGCTCCAACTGAGGTCCTCTCTGTTTCAGGACTTGCACCCTTGTTCCTGATTGGCCTGGCTTCCTGCACCTCTGCTCCAAATGGTCCAGCCAGATCATATAGTGTGCATAGGATTGTCCCATAAAAGGGCCATGTTGGCACAACAATCATCATGACAGGTAATTTAACTGTGACTAATAGAAGTGATCAAGCTGTGGAGTTAGGAACTTCATGACATTTTAAAGATCATCCCTACACAAACCTAGCAAACCAGGAAACAATTTACATCCAGATGCACTGCCCTGGCACCACCATCTACTTCACTCACCTCTGATCTCCCCTGGGAGTACTACACAGCAGGTGCACACCTATCAAGACCAGTTATGCTTCACGCCATTCTGACATCACACCACCATCATTCTCACATCATGTCAACTTGTGTAGATTCTTTGAGATGGGGGGATGATGCCTGCAAATGGGCCTGATAATCTAAGTCAATTTATTATCATAAAGTTCCTAAAGTCAAATGATAGGAAATGCAGCCTGTTGCTGACAGGGAAAAAGGATGATTACTTTCTGCTTCTATGTCATCATGGCTGTCTCATTGCTGTACATGAATGGAAGCAGAAAATTCTGGCCATTTATTTTTAAAAATATGATTTTTCAACTTTTAGTTGACTAGAAATTTTTCAAATTGAAATAGAGCAAACTGTTTAGAAATGCTAGATGACATTCCAAGGGGGAAATGGGAAGCCAACAAGATAGCCTCAGGGCAGTGTGAAGAGAGAAACATTTCCTATAATCAGGAACCCACTGAAATTTGTAACTCTCTCAGGAAGAGATATTTAAAAAGCAAACTGGATATAGAAACAATGGTTGCTACAGACAGATCTACCAAAAATCTTTTGGAAATACCCAATTGGTGAAGCACTTCAGCCACTAGAGACATGACTCATTCTCTTCCTCTCTCTCATTCTGAATAAGCATGTCACCCAGTTTAAGGAGACAACCCGATCAGAAACATATCAGTGAACAGGGATCTTGTTATAATTGCAACATCTTCTACATCTGATCACTCCAAGAAACCAGCCGATGTAAATGTATTTATTTTTTCATTCATCCATGGGATATGGGTATTGCTGGCCAGCATTTATTGCCCAACCGTAGTTACCCTTGAACTGAGTGGGTTATTAGGCCATTTCAGAGAGCAATTGAGAGTCAACAACATTGCTGTGGCTCTGGAATCACACGTAGATCAGACCAGGTAAGAAAGACAGATTTCCTTCAGGACAATAGTGAACTGTTTTTCTGACAATCAACAACAGTTTCATGGTCATTAGTGGATTCTTAATTCCAAATAGAACCCGGCTCCCAAGAATATTATCTGATTTACCAGATTAATAATCCAGGATAAGGCCACAAGCCCATCACCTCTCTGATAATCGACCACTTCATTTAAAATCTACATTTCAAGCACAATCAATGGACACTTAGCCATATATCTTTTACCTTTATTAATTGGACTCTAACTTCCTTACTTCTGATATACATGCATATGTGTCTGTGTGCATTTGAATGCATGAGGACCGAATGCTTGCTGTTGTGTTATTTTTCTTCTTGGGTTTAATGGTTAATAAATTTGCTCCTCCTTTGAGTCAGGAAAACCTTGTTTGTATGGCTCCTTATTGCTCAGTTTAAATTGTAAAATACATTCTGATTTGGGTAAAGCCCATTAAAAGAAATCCAAACCTTTGTTGTGATCAACAGATGGAGGAGAGCCAGTTCACCATTTGTGCCTAGACATAACAATATTCAATTTAACTTGTTTGATTCTGAAGATATAATTGCCTTGATTATCATTCACGTTTTCTGTGGAAATGGTCCACAGACAGTTGTTTTTGCACTTCCACTTGTTACTTGAAATCAAAATAGTGCAGTGTGTTCTACACCAGGAATCTGAAGTCACGTGCAAGTAACAGTGCATCTCCAATCTGATTGAAGAATCCTTATCAAGATATGCTTCCTGGTTTAGAATGTGTTAGTGAAAGTGAGATTGGTCTCTGCCAACAAAGCAAAACACTTGATAGCAAATTAGCAGTTGAACATACATTGTGCCAGTTTTATTTTCCATTGACTTGGAAGATATTGCCAAGATATTTAATTTCAATCCAAGGTAAAAATGACAATGGCATTATGAATTGGGTTTCCAAATAGAGTTTTAAACTATCATTCAGTCAACTTCAGTGGAAAGAATTTTAGAAAATAGGCTTCCAATTCACCATAAGTTGATCATAACAGCTGGAACACACCAACTTCACCTATTGAATCTTTAATTCAATACAAACTTATATGCAGAAAGAAACAGGAGGAAAGAAAGATCAGATTTGGAGTGTGAGGGATAGAAAAGATGGAAAGAAGTTTTTAAAAAAATCTTTTGAAATCTCCAACAATAATTAAAATCTGAATAAATGAGATTCCACACTTTTACAAAGTAGACTTTTGCAGTGCCAAAGAGGTTATTTAGCAGTAATTAAGACTGATGATACCATTAAACATGTATTTGAATGGACAAGCTCCAATATTTTTAATGATTAGCGGGCAATGATCATGCAAATATGACCAATTTTCATCCTCTCATTCATTAATCCCAAATTTCACATCAAGATACTATTAGAGTGAAACCTCTGAGGAGCAGCGCGACTTAGACAACTTCCTGCTTTCCACATTGAATTGCATGCTTGTGGATGTCAGAAGTTGCTGTCCAATTTACCCCTTCATGACAGTGAGTGCCGATAAGACTTTTTTTTTAACAAATTCTAGACCTAATGTTGAAAAAGAAAGGGAATATTGCTGATTTTCCATTTGCCCACAGGCTGAACAAGTTCAAGGCTAATTGTTAAAAAACACAGTCATTGAGTCACGTTCAGTGATACCCTTGTCTCTGATGTTCTCCTCCTGATATTTCTTGAAATCATTGCCTTTTTGCTGGAGAATTGTTTCAGAAGAACTGTGTGCAGGTATTCAACCAGGTCTACCTAGGTTTCCAAATTGAGGTAAGCTGTATATGAAATGTGATTTGACTTAATCATGAGTTATAGGGGCAAAAATGTGACTTTACTGACTTTACTTAAAAGATCATCATCTTAAATGCATAACTTATTTAAATTATTCATGTAATCGCCGGCATACACTTGATTCCGCCTCAGTTTCTAAGTTTAATTGATTAAAAAGTTGTATATTCAATTTAAACACAAGAGGCATATTTGATGAATGACAATTTTAAGTTTTCTTGTTTGCATGTATTGTAGCTAAAATTAGTATACTTAATTTGTTCCAAGTCTGAAAATGTCAATGAGCAACAACTGTCCACCCGCAATGGAAAAAGCATTTTCATGGGGGAAGGCAAAGTGTTATCAGTTAAGAGTTAATTATTGACTTTTTGTTGACAGGACATTGACCCGAAATGCTGGGCCTGATTTTAACATGCTCAAAACCCATTCCCTTACAGAGTTAAAATTAAGCTGGTCAACTTTGTTTCTTTCAACTGCCTGACGTGCTGAGTATTTGAAGTACTTCAGTTTTTATTTCAGATTTCCAACATCCTCAATATTTTGTTTTTCTAATTCCCTGCCATGTCTGTTCAGTTTATTCTCCTGCACTTTGACATGCCAATGGTTGTTTTCTTTTGGAATGAGACAAGAAATGGTTGGGATTTTCCTATTCAGCCTGCCACAGGGATCGTAGTGGGCGGGACACAGACCGTGCAAACGCCCGTTGACCTTGGGTGGGATTTTCCAGTCTTGGAGCAAGTGTGGCTGGAAAATCCCACCCAGTGATTTTTTTCACTCCCCAATAGGGACACATCAGAATTAAAAACAGCTCTTATATTCTTTCTGGCCCACATGGAAATTCTAAAAAATCTAAATCTGGAGGAACCAAATATAGATTGGGTGATCATTTTGCAGACAACTTCCATGAAGTGTGATCCCTCAGCTTCCCGTCACATGTCATCTTAATTATCCAATTTGCTTTCATGTAGATTTCTTGGTCCTTAGCCTCCAGAAATGTTCTAATGAAGCTCAACAAATTATTAAGGATCACAATCTCATCTTGTGATTAGGCACTTCTTTAATTCTTCCACAGAATATGAGCGCCATTTGTTGTCCATCCCTAATTGCCACTGAGAAAGCGATGATGAATTGCTGTCTCGAATTATTGCAGTCCATTTAGAGTAGTACAACAACACTGCTGTTAAGAAGTGGAGTTCCAGAATTTTGATCCAGCAACAGTGAAGGAATTGTGAGATAGCTCCCAGCCAGGATGATGAGTGGATTGGAGGGGGATTTGCAAGTGCCTTGTTCTTCTAGGTGGTAGAGATCATGGACTTGAAAGTTGTTGTCAACGGAGCCTCAGTGTGTTGCTGTAATGCCTCTTGTAGATGGTACACATTGCGCCTATTGTGTGTCAGTGAAAATGTTTAAGGAGGTGGATCGGTTCCCTATAAAGTGGGCTGCTTTGTCCTGGATGGTGCCAAGCTTCTCGAGTGTTGTTGGAGCGGCACTCATCCTGGAAAGCGGAGAGTATTCTATTACACTCCTGATTTGTGCCTTGTAAATGGTGGGCCAGCTTGGGAAGTGAGGAAGTTGTTACTCTCTGCAGAATTCCGAGCATCAAACCTGCTTGTATTTACAGCTTTCTGGACTCAATATTGAGCTCACCAATTTCATACCATAACCTTTGTTCCCTCCTGTTGCTTTTTGGCAGTTTTTGTTATTTTCTCTTTTGTTTGCTTTCAGACAGTAGCAATTTATCATTTGACCATTCACACCTCTCTCTAGACACATGTTTTGTTTCTTTCCTTGTCCTATTGCTATTCCCTTTGGCACTGCACTATCAACTCTTATCCTATAATCCTTCTTGTCTTCTAGCCTTCCAATGACCTTGCCTTTTTTTTCTGTTTTCTCCCCTCCTCCCCTTTCACTTGCTTAAAACCAATTACATTTCTAATTTTTCCCAGTTCTGATGAAAGTTCATTGACCTGAAATGCTAAGTGTTTCAACTCTCCACAGATTCTACCTTATTTGTCGAGTGTTTGCAGCTTTTTCTGTTTTTGGTTTCTTATCTTGGGCTCTTCTGGTTCCACACCTTTACCCTGCTCTGGCATGTTTTACCTGGTGGGAAAGCCACCACTGTCCCATTCATATTTTAATTAAATCAAATAACTAGTTAACTAAATCAAATAAGCTAAGAGACAAATTAAAAAGCAGCTGCTTAAAGGGATACAGCCAGACACAAAAAGCAAATTGCAAATGAAACTTGAAATATTAAACCAATTGTACCATTATTGAAGCCCCAAGTTAAACATGCAGATCAAATCGTATTGACCTAGTCAGAGCGCGATGTATGTTTAAAGCAGATGTGGCTGGGGTGGGGCAAGTGTCTTTGCTTTCTGTAATTTAAAATTGTAGCTATTCAGAATAGATGGGAAAGGAATGGGAAAGGTCCCTGCACCATTTATACTGTCCCTCCCTTTACTCCACAGCAGCTTAGTTTGAACAAAAAGGGATGTTTGGGGAAATTAAATCAAAGCCATTGTTTTCTTCATTTTTAATTAAAAAGCTGTCAATAAAACCATGAGAACAGTGTTGTATTTTGCAAGAATGCAATTTCATTAGCGACATTGACAAACATAGCCTATTATTAAACGAGAAAATGTCGGAAAACCTTAGCAGGCCTGACATATTTGTGGAAAGAGAATAGAGCTAACGTTTTGAGTCTAGATGACCCTTTGTCAGAATAGATTTTCCAGTATTTTCTGTTTTTGTTTCAGATTCCAGCAGCAGCAGTATTTTGCTTCTAATATAGCTTGTCATGATGCACCTGTAATAATGATTCCTTATTGTTTTTCAAGCAGGTAACGAACCACTTAATCAGGATGAACACTAAAAAAGTGTTCATGCCATTGTGAAAAATACAGTTTTGGTGGATAATATCTCAACTAAAATTAAAAAAATCTTCATGATCAGATTCAGTATTTTTTGGTAGCGTGAACAAACACATAGGCAATGAAACCAAGCACGATACAAAGTGAGTGAACAGATTGTCAACTGAAGGCATGGAAGCAAACAGATGATTTCAATCTTATACACAAATTTCCAGTTAAATAAAGAAAATCTTCCTCAGATCTGTTCTCACACTTGGCTATTTGCTTATACAATATAACTGACTACGTTAATTTTTTTTTTAGCCAGGTCAACAACGATAAGTTGTAAGGCTTAACGAAAACAGTTTTCTTGCCAATAACCTATGAAGAAACTATCAAACTTCACATCTGAGCACACCAGGAACAACATTGAAAAGGGCTTGCATAAAATAAGAATGGCTGCAGCAAAAACTAATTCAAGAGAATAAACAAATCAAAGTTCCTGAAGATTTGCTTTCAGTTTAAACATTTGCTTTGCGTGATCAATGTTTCCTGGAATAATCAGTGTAAACATTTGATCTTGTATGAAACCCACATTTAGTGTGATTGTCTCTCTATGTAAATTTGATTAGTCTGATCAGATGTTGGATAGCTTACACAGAGACACATACATTTTTAATGTGAAAAGTGCAATGCAGGTGTCCTGTGTGAACAGATGTCACCATGTATGAAATTCCCCTCAAACTGCTGAGAGATGCAGCACCAAATCTTTCACCAAATATACTCTGCTCTGTACTTAAAAAATTGATAGCAACCAGGGGACTTTAGATATTACACTTGAGCTCAGAGAGCAGAAAAATCATCCAAGGTGTACATTTGTGATTGTTATCGCGTAATTGCAACTAAAAATAGTAACACATAGACATCAGGCTAAAAACGAAGTCAGATTTCACTGTGATACACTCCCAAGTTCAATAACATGTCTGCACTCCCAGTCTAGGCACACACTTGAAGAACAACTGCCAGTTTGAGTGACTGATGATTAGAATGGCTACTGGTAAAAGCCAGAAATACAAGACACAGACCATGTCCTGTGACCCCGTGAACTCCTGCACATGAACCCACAAAAATGACCTTGAGCTTAAGGCTTGATGATATTAAAATGAGCACAGCATGGAACGCTGCTGTGATTGCATTAATTACTTTATTGATTAAGTTTAAGTAATTAGTATTAATAATTGAAATTGTAAAGATGCTTGTTTACAAACTTAGGGAAAAAAAAACAACTTGTTTATTTACAGATTAAAAATATATACAGAGGATTAAGGCCTCATGCCTATAATTAGCCCCTGAGATTTGTCCGAGTACAGATAGCCTGCGTTTACCAGGGTGACCAACCCCCCACCCTTTTCCCAGATTTGTCACCTGGTCATGTAACTGTTAAAAGCTTTTTAAAGTTTATTTAAAGTTTATTTATGAGTCATAAGTAGGCTTACGTTAACACTGCAATGAAGTTACTGTGAAAATCCCCTAGACACCACACTCTGGAGCCTGTTTGGGTACACTGAAGAAAATTTAATATGATCTTTGCATCTAACTATCACACCTTTCGGACTGTGGGAGGAAACCAGAGCATCTGAAAGAAACTCACACAGGGACAATGTACAAGCTCCACACAGACAGTGACCCAAGCCACGAATTGAACCCAGCTCCCTGCCACTATTGGTATTGCTAGCCATGATGTCACCGTGCTGCCCTTTATTCTGCAGATTGATCCTTGAAAGGGACAATCGCCACAGTTGTATGATAACCAAAATATATCCATTATAATACCGACCTGGGAAAGGTTTCAAACAACTAACATCTGTATTAGCCAATCAGATTTGGATTCCATTTGTAATCTCCAGGGCAGTGTCACAAGAATGCAGGACAAGTCCAACAGAACTTTTTATTGTGGGCTCATTTACCGACCTGGGAACGATCATGACCAACATTGACAAGGTCTGATAGAATGACCATTAGAACTGCCCAACCTCTAATTGGTTGATAACAATACACATCATTTTAAAATCTTCTCCACATTGTTTCTGGGAGTGTCTGTAAATGATGGGACATTCCATTAGATTGGGCCAATGCATTGGGAACAATTCAAGCTTCAAAATATTGGAGCAGTGTCAGACATACTGACTGTATGAGAACTACTGCACGAATGAAACTAAGGGAAAGAAATATGTTTTGAAGATACAAAGGGTGAAAACAGAGTAAACAAGATATGGATGGAAAGTCACTGATCCACAAATTGCTCCTTCTAAAGTGCACTTTCTTCTATCCTGGATAAAATCCTAATTCTTGATTTGTAACCCAGTAGAATTCTGTTATATTGATCTAATATTCCAATTTCCATTACTTGTCCAATGCCGCTGCTGTTCCAGTTATTGAAAACTGAAAAATAATCTAGCTCCTTAAATGTAAACGAAGTAGCACTGTAAAGCAATAATAAAATTTGGGACTTGTTTAGTTTATGGAACTGTCTGGGATCAAAATTAGAATTTCTAAAGAGCAGTTTTTACTATTGTAACAAACTGAAGGAAGCCAGTTGTCACTTAGACATGAAGAATACAAATTAGAAAAGTCAGGTTTATTTACCCACAGTACTTGTGTTCAAATGCAGCAATGAAACTTTCAACAAAGATTACAGCCATGATTCTTGCTGGCATTGGCAGCATCTTTCAGATTGGATTCACACACCTGGAAGGTGCTAATAAGGTTATTGTGAGCAACCCAGTTGTAAGGCCCCACTATTTTGAGACCGGGCTGCCATTTTGAAACTTTGTCGGAAGTATTGCTAACAGCTAAAGAGACACAATGTTGAAGATTTTACATCCCATCAGGAAAGATGCAAGAATGCCAAATTTCAAAGCGGCCAACAATGTATGCTGCATGTCAAATAGATTCAGATTGGTTGATTCTCATTGGTTGACAAGCTTCAAGGTGAAAAATTTCAACAGACGTCTGTTCTTTCTGAAATACTCAAGTTCAATACGACCAAATGATGACATTCAAGCCTTTAGCTCACACATCATTACTGTCTCAGTATTTTACACAAGAAAAACACTCAACAAAATAACACTTAAAAAAATTACAGCTGATCCTGATAAGGGTTGAATATAGGACCTCTTGCTATTTCATTTGCTTTATCCACTGAATATTAATTCCACCCTGTGTTCCCTTATTGGGTATCTCCTATTTGACACAGCTGCTTGACAAAGTTGCTCTCACCCAAAACTATCAATCAATACCAAAAATGTGAAAAAAATATTCCACTACACATACACAACATGAAATGGCTAAGGCATCATGCAAATCAATCTCCCATCCTTTGACTCTGTTTAGATTTTCCGCTGTCTCAGCAAAGCAGCCAGCATGATTAAAGCCCCATACACCCCAGACAAAAGTCTGAGGTCATGTATCAATCGACTCAAGAATTGCTTCTTCCTTGCTGCCATCAAATTTTTGAACGAGTCTATCTTGCATAAAGTTGATCTTTCTCTACACCCTATCTATGACTGTAACACTACATTTTGTACTCTCTTGTTTTCTTCTCTATGAATGGTATGCTTTGTCTGTATAATGTGCAAGAAGTAATACTTTTCACAGTATCCTAATATATGTGACAATAATAAATCAAAAATCAAATCATTTGGCTTTTTTCATAAGATTCAGTAAATCTTTTAAGACCGAATCTCTACCTACATCAATCAGATTTTTTTTCTGAATATTTGCAGTTAACTACATTTCAAAAAAAATGTTCTGACTCATTTTTAGTATAAATATATTTTGATAGCTAGCACTTCAAGTATCTTGGAACTATTCATATAAAAGTGACACAAAAATAACTATTTGAAAGGTTAAATATCATAATCATCCCTGATTAATACAAGTAATGTAACTGTGATATTAATTACAATTTTGTATCAGAGTGTGTTTCTTCAAACAAAGATGTTTTCATTGCCACAATAGTTCACATGCGGTATGTAGTCACTTGCTTTAATATTTAATTAGCAATTCACTCCTCCTCCGTTTGGAAGACAGAGATACGTGCAATAGGTTATACTGAGATATAATTGTAATTCCACTAATGATACTTTCCATGCAGTCAATGGATGTAAATCACATATAACAGATTTTAGCTGCAACAATTACAATGCGAAAACCAGACTCAGAATATAAAAGGTAATTAACATAATTCTCCTTTACTGCTTTCATTTGGCCAGTCTGTTTTTGAAGGTGGCATGCTAATGGAGAAGATTCAAAATGCCCATTGTTCATGAACCCATTGTGCGTACTCAAAATCTAATTACTTGTATGGTTACTGTATGATTTTGTCCCAGGATACCACTTTGGTGATCTTCTATTTGCTATCCATTTGTATTTCCCTGTGATAAATCAACTTGTGCAGATTGGTCTGACCACGCTGTGTCTGATACACAAACTTGCAAATCTGGTATTACATGATGATCTGCATGTTAGGTTTCAAGGTTTGTAAAATACAAAATACACACTCTCAGACTAATCTTTCAGAAATAATCTTACAGAATGATAGGTCTGGCCCAAAAGTTAGAATTCTAAATTGAGGCTAGACCAATTTTGGTGGTATTGGATAGAAATTTTCAAAAGTTGATTGGCGAGAGCCTGTTGGCAGACAAAGGGACGACTGGTGAGTGGGAAGCTTTTAAAAGTTTGTTAACCAAGATTCAGGATAAGCATGTTACTTTTAAAGTTAAAGGCAAGGCTGATAGAGGTAGTGAACCCTGGATGACTCGGGATATTGAAGCCCTGGTCAAGACGAGGAGGAGATGAATGACATGCATAGGCAGTTGGGATCAAGTGGTCCCTTGAAGAGTACAGAGGATGTCAAAGTAGATTTAAGAGAGAAATCAGGAAGGCAAAATGGGAACACAAGATTGCTTTGGTAGATAAGGCAAAAGAGAATCCAAAGAGCTTCTACAAATACATAAAGCTCAGAAGAGTAACTAGGGAGAGAATAGGGCCTCTTAAGGATGAACAAGGTCATCTATGTGTGGAGCCACAAGAGATGGGTGAGATCGCAAATGAATATTTGTCATCAGTATTTACTGTAGAGAAGGACATGGATATTAGAGAACTTGGGAAATAAATAGCAGTGTCTTGAGGCATATACATATTACAGAGGAGGAGGTGCTAGAAGTCTTAAAGTGCATCAAGATAGATAAATCCCCGGGACCTGATAAAATGTATCCCAGGACATTGTGGGAGGCTAGACCCATGAGGAAATTGTGGTTCTCTTAGCAGAAGTATCTGAATCATCAACAGCCACAGGTGAGCTGCCTGATGGTTGGAGGTGACAAATGTTGTGCCTTTGTTTAGGAAGGGCTGCAGGCAAAAGCCTGGGAGCTACATGCCAATAAGTCTAACATCTATAGTGGGTAAGTTGTTAGAAGGTATTCTAGGAGAGGATGCTTTATCAAGAAGGAAATTTAGAAAAACAGAATATATTCATGCAGCTAACAAAGGAAAAGGAAAATTCTGTTTGACAAATTTATTACAGTTCTTTGAAGATGTAACAAGTAGGGTGGATAAAAGTAAATAAATAGATGTAGTGTATTTAGATTTTCAAAAGGCTTTCAATAAGGTGCCACAAAAAAAAATTACCACACAAGATAACAGCTCATGGTGTGGGGGTAACATTTAAGAATGGATAGAGCATTGGCTAACTAACAAGAAACAGAAGAAGGATAAGTCAGTTATTTTCAGGGTGGCAAACAGTAACTAGTCGACCGCTACAGGGAACAGCGCTGATATCTGAACAACTTAATATC
The DNA here is from genome assembly GCA_024679065.1 of Sphyrna mokarran. NCBI lineage: Eukaryota > Metazoa > Chordata > Chondrichthyes > Carcharhiniformes > Carcharhinidae > Sphyrna > Sphyrna mokarran. Next base: position 57,646,774 of record JAGIQG010000002.1, on the reverse strand, counting down.
TATATTAATAACTTGGGAGAAGCAATAGACTGGATTGTAGCCACATTTGCTTACAATGCAAAGGTAGATTGGACAGCAAGTTGTGCGGAGCATTGTAATCCTACCACAGCAAATAATTGAAGCAGTTCAGTAAGAATTAATATGGCTAGACTCTGTTTTTGCTTGTATGCACTGCGATCTGGGATCAAACTAAGGCCTAATTCATAGAATAATAGACCATTCTGTTCCTGGTTACAGCATTCATGCATGCAATGGGAATTTTTATAATTTAAGCCTTGGAACTTCTGGTCATTTGTCCAAAGTACAAACATCCATAATTTGATGCAAATTGACCAAAGTGACCAATCTCATGCACCAACTATGACTGATTCGAAAAATGAAAAGTGTTACTTTTCATGCAGCCAATGGATGTAAAAATGTATTACAGCAGGAGTTGCTCTCATCAAAGTTTGAGTTACTGTTGGTCTGAGCTGTGGAATTCTTAATGCTAAAACTGAAGGTACAAAAGCAAGCATAAGTATTCTATTTTAGTTCATATATATTTATTTAAAATAGCGCTCATCAAATTGAAGGATGTTGATATTTGTGAAATGAAGGAAACAGGATTAATGATCCTGAAAAAGGGTAATTGATTTGAAAAATTAACTCATCTTCACCTTTCCACAAAAACAACCTGATCAGCTCAGTGGTTCCAGATTTTATGGTGGATTTTCAGCATCTGAGGTATTTTGATTTTGAGTTGAGGAATGAAACCTTTTGTCATTTCAAGCACTTCTATACATATATGCACACACATAGCATGACCAGAAGTCATTAAAACAAGTCTTAGCCCAAAGCTCAAAAGTGCACCATATATTGTACAAGGGTAATATTGAGCTGAACTTAATGGCTGCAATGATCCTGTTCACTGGCTACAAAGCCAGTGATAGCCCTGCTGTAACCATTTCTGGGGGCTTTGACAGGATTAAATTTCAATTATCTGATTGATGTTGTTTCTGTTCCTGTGCCTTTGGAAGCAAAGATATCAGAGGTGTGGAGGAAACCTAAGTGTGTGTGGGCAGCATAACCTGGAGCAGGTTATGCTGCCGGCAGGACTCACAACAGAGGATAGGAGTGTTCAATCAGGAGATACCATGCACTCCTCACCAATGGGTCTGCAGGAAGCCTGCAGAATACAATCAAAAAACCATTTTAGGGGAGACAGTGGCGCAGTGGTAGAATCACTGGACAAGTAATCCAAAAGCTACGCTAATGCTATGGAGACATGGGGCAGGATTTTTCCAGCCTCTCCACAGCGAGTTTTCCCATGCTGGATATAGCGAGTCACTGGCTGCTGCAGGATCTTTCCATCCTGTTGAAAAATCCGGGTTTTTGCATGGCTCACTCATCCTGTCACCTGTGAACCTGCCATGGGGGGGAGCCAACTTCAGCAGGTCCGGAAGATCCGCCGCCAGGAGGGGACAAATAATCCCACCCACGGGTTCAAATCCCATTATGACAGCTGGTAGAATTTAAATTCAATTAATAATAAAAATCTGGATTTGAAATCTAGTCTCATGGTAACCATTAAATGATCATTGATGCCTTGAAACGAATCCTAATTCATTGCTGCCCTTTAGGGGACGAAATCTTCCACCCTTAATTGGTCTGGTTTATATGTGACTCCAGACCAACAGCAATGTGGTTGACACTTAACTCCTTGTGAAATGGCCCGAACAAGCCATTCTATTTAAGAGCAATTAGGAATAGGTAACAAATGCTGGCCTTGCCAGTGGTATCCAGATCTCAGGATAGAATCTTTAAAAAAGCAGAATAAATCATCCTTATTTGTCTACTTAAGGGCCACAATAGGCCAAAGAATTGAAAGGTGGCCCTGAATGTTCCCATCCTTGACAATCACAGTGAGAGGAGTAGACAAACTCCACACCTTCACAAAGCCACATCTTCCTGCCCAATGACATGGCCTGCAATACAAGGTGACTGTTAAATTCCACCCATGTCCTACATCAAATATCCGAAGGTCTTGGGTGCAATTCTGTGCAGTATTTTCATATAACTGGGAATTAGATTGAGAGCCAGGGGTTAGAGGAGATTTCCATCTCATCATGATGGGTTGGATTCACACAGAAAACCAACAAATATAAGGGTAACATCCTGCCCACCAATGGGTATTTCCCTGCAAAATTCTATTTTCTTCTGCAATAGTACTAACATTGCTTCTCTCATAACATCTCAGGTTTGAGATGAGCAACCATATTAGATGAAGCTAATTATCCAACTTTGGGGTTCAATTTGATGTTAAATTAGATGAACCACCATGCTTCAATCAAGCAACCAATACCAACTGTTGCCCAGTTCTACTCATATTATGCTTGCACTGTATGGTTATACACAGGGCAAACAAATTTACCATAAGTTCTAGAAGCTCCACAATAAATTTTCAACCCTAGTAGTTCTAAAAATATTTCTGTTAAATAAGATAGAATTTATCATAAATTGTTATTTCCTAAATGATCTTCTGATCACAGTTAAATAATTTCTTACCAAAGTAATAAATAGAGTTCATGTTCTGTCACAGGAAATGATGGAGATATACTGCACAAAGTCTCATCAGACTGGGCAGACACTATTTCCCCATCAAACTAATGAAATGACTAGTCAAGTCCTAATACTTCAGATGGAAATTAAAAATTTGTTGAATACCTGAATGGCCTGATGCCATATTAAAGTTTGAGTTTAATTAGTCTTAAAATGCTGCTGCCACAGTTGGTCAAATTTACCAAACACAATGTATGTTGATTCAATTTGCTGTGATAGAATTCTGTGACAAAAATCTGTAGTTGGAATGCTTACAGCTGCTGAACTGCCAACTATGCAGTTTGAGTAACAGCAAAGGCTTGCAAAGGTATTGAAATCAATGCACGTCTTTTAATTCAGAAGCACACAATAGAATTGGCATGAAAAAGAAAGTTGAGTTTATAATGCAGAAAAATGCAAATGTGTTTATGATTGTATAATATCTATGATTGATCATCATACTGGAGTTTTTCCTCCTCTTCCTCACCATACCTCTCCCTGACTGGATGTCAATTAATGACCACAGTCTATGAATTACATATGCCAGAGTGCTGTCTAATATAATTCGCTAGTCATTAATATGTCCCTGAAATCATGACTATTAGACTGAATTTTAATGGCAGTGATACAGAGAAATGAATTTTTATTTTTCATTGTTAGAAATATGAAATTGTAGGAACTCATTAATTATATCCAATTTGTTTGTTTATTTCAGAAATATCAAAAGATGCAGTTTATTTTTGTACTGAGTTACCAGGTGACACACATCATTTAAGTTAGATGTTGTGACAGCAACAATTGCAACGTTTTTGTCATATCCTGACATTCAGCATGTTGATAAACCAGGACATTAGCTGTCCACATGTCAGATTCTGCAGATGTTTGCCAGAAGTGAATGTTAACAACGGCAAGTGCGGATATCTGTGACAACGTAGGTATAGCCCATGGGATGAAAAGCTATCAGTAAAAGAAAGCAATAAGTTTAACCTCCCAGAGAGATTTAGAAATGCTTCCTAAAAAAAGATGTAGTTACATGCAAACACATACAGCACAAATACCTTGAATATAAAATAATGATCCCCTGCAAAATCTCATCTGCATATAGGGAAATGCTCATCCTGGGAACGAAGAATTACAGAAACAAAAAACAAACTAATGTTTATTTAAACTCAAATTAATCTTAGCTGCAAAGAAAGTTGGAAACTACAGGAAGACAACAATGGACTTGTCAGATGGCCAGAAAATAATATACAAAATACAATCAGTAGAAATGCAAGACAATACATTTGGAGAAGACAATTAAGACAAGACGGAACACATGACACTAAGAGGTGTAGAGAAACAAAGGGACGTTGGAGTGCATGTCCACAAATCCCTCAATATAGTAGCTGTTATGTTGCGACATTCTAACATTGTCAAGAAATTTCATTAGGAACAAGTAGGTACTTATTGATAAGAGAAACTTGGTACAGGAAACTTGTAAATCGAGACTGTCCTGAAGCGGACCTCCGTTCCTTACACACGTACAATACGGCTTCTGGATGTATTCTTCTTGAAAGGATTCCACCTTCTGGCGTAATCACTCAGTCTCAGTTTCCATTGGTCCCTTAAGTCAGGAGACTCACTTCTGCTATACTGTCTTAAAGAGAAAGACACTACAAACACAACTGCAGGTAAAGAAAATATAGTGGATATTGGGGGGGAATCATACCAAAAAAATAGCCATGTTGGTTCCAGTGAAAAAAACCAGCCAGAGAAATGCATTGGTTTTCTCTCCAGACGTTATGACACTTCCTAAAAATGCCAAGAGGGCATTTTTCACACCTTCATTCAGGGCCAGAGCCTCAACATGCAGCAGAGCGTGGCAGCTCTGAGACTGAGGTGCCATATTTAAAGAGCACCCTAATCATAACAAGAATAAATTATCCTTCAGCTCACCACGGAGATTTCAGGGGGCACTGCTTTCCACCCCCCAACCCAATCATTGGCCCCTTCTCCCACCAACCTTCTGGTCACCAGCTCCTTCTCACCTCCCCACAAACCCCCCCAGGGCTAGCCAAGCGTGAAACGTTGGCTCTGTTCACTTTCCATACATGCTGTCAAAACTGCTGAGATTTTCCAGCAATTCCAGCTTTTGTTTCAGATTCCAGGCACCCTCAGTAATTTGCTTTTACCATGTCTAGATCAGCCTGTTGTAAACTACAGCGATATAATGATATTGAAACCTATTTAAATTCACGTAAAGCAGGTTCATGACTATCGTGTCTAGGTGAACCTGATGATATTGCTGATGAGGAACAGAGAAGATCTGAGAATGTGAGATCTGTGGCTTCTGGATCCTGAACCCTCATTGGCTTTCTTGATTTGATTTGATTTGATTTATTATTGTCACACATATTAGTGTACAGTGAAAAGTATTGTTTCTTACACGCTATACAGACAAAGCATATCATTCATAGAAAAGGAGAATGTGCAGAATGTAGTGTTATAGTATTATCGAGGGTGTAGAAAAAATCAACTTAATATTAGGTATGTCCATTCAGAGATCTGATGGCAGCAATAAAGAAGCTGTTTTTGAGTTCATCGATTGTGGATAGTGACGTGGGCTCAAGTTCCTGCTCACTATCATTTATTGGCCAAGGTCTAGACTATCAGAGTAGGGAGGTTTTGCTGAAGTATATAAGATACTGGTTAGACCACAGCTCGGGTATTTCATACAGTTCTGGCTACTGCATTACAGGGAGGATATGATTGCATTGGAGATGAGACAAAGGAGATTTAGGATAGTGTTGTCAGAACTGGAATATTATAGTTATGAAGGAAGATTGGGCAGACTGGGATTTTCTTTGGAACAGGGAAATTGAAGTCACCAGTGGGAATTCTTTCTATTCGGGGTGAGAGTTGAAGTATTCTCTTTCATTGTTTATTATTCTCATGACTTTTTTCATATTTGGATCTTGATGGGACACTGAAAACTTTAGATTAGTGGTTGCCCACAAATGACTGGATTTATTAAAGTTCATTTTCATTCCATTAGCCGGATGTGAACTCACTGCATCAAGGTTGCATATCCATTTCCATAACCATCATGATAGGATTATTAGTATTAACTTTACTCCTTAGTGAACTGTCAAAAATTATATTTTGGCTGCAATTTTCCCAAAATATGAAGTGGCAAGTAAACTAGAGTTCAGCACAGTCTGGATGGTGGATCTCAGTCACTTTTTGGGAGAGTGGAGAGTTGCATGCCGGTTCTGGGAGGCGTGGGGCCTAAAGATGCTGGCGAGCCCCGCTGATGGGGCGCAATCTAGTTTGCATTATTTGAAAGGGACTAGGAAGATTACAAATCATTTGACGCCGGGCGAAGAGCATGTTTTTAAGCCCACACACAATTTTCCAGGTTTGGCACGATCTATTCCAAGTGCAGGGAGGTCGGAAAATCGCCCCCTTGATGCAGAATCATTTTTTCTAGTTATTTTGCCTGCAAAACCACTGAACCCAATGAAAATCCCATACAATTAAAAAGAAATGTCCTTCAGATGCACTTAAACAGAAATGATAGAAATGCATGAAAGAGAAGGGAACTGAAGGATATTGTATTAGGGTGAGATGAAGTAAATAAAGGAAGCTCATATATAGAGCATTAATGCTGGCAGAGACCAATTGATCCAAATAGTCTTTTGCTCTGCTGTGAATTCTTTCTCATTCAATTTAAAAAAAGAGCAGAATGATGACTCCTTTCCCCAGTTCTCCCCTAAGTAACTTTTTCCTAATACCACCAGCAGTATTAATTATGCTAAGTATTATGCATTATTCTATTGCACTGTTTGAAGTTCGATATGGACAGTAATATCCTGATTAAAATTTCCATAAATTGTGGTATTTATGCTGAATTTACAACTTCAGTGGATAAAATATGTTGTTAAATTCAAAGTATAGCGATGGTTAATTCCACATGTATTATTCAGAACTTCATGCCACAGTTATATCTTTTAAATAAAGGAGATTGATTTAAATGGGTTTTCCAAGAACATTTTTTTAATATGACTTTACACTGTGAAGCACAATGTGAAAAGCTGCTTTGTAAAAGTAATGAATGCTACATAGATCAAAAGATCATTAAATTGCATCTATTTTTTCCTCTACTTCTGACAGTTAATAAGAATATAATGCGTAATGTGTATTGGAAACAATTACACGAGGCGGTTTTTGTATTACAGTTATTAGTGAACAAAATTATTAAAATGCATTGTGAAATTACATTAACCAAACATAGCACACAATCAAGAATTCATTTCTGATTAAAGGATATGGATTTTGAATATGTTCAAAATATAAAACACTTAAAGTCCAGTTTCTTTGAAATTCATTGTCAGTATATGAAATGTAAGTTTTAGTTCCACCAACCTTCCATATTCCCACATTTAAATTAAATTTAATTATAATTTATTCCATTCAATTTTTTCTAGTTATATCCAGCCACTCTGCTACTTTGATGGGGACGAACTTTACTGGATCGCTTGAGGCTGGACCACAACGGGCAAACGGAAAAGCAGTCGGGCGGAGTTAGTAAAATCAGGGTAGAAACCAAGTGGGATCAACCATGTCCTGCCCACTGTTGGGGAGTTTTACCAGGAATGGGACAGATTCTGACAGGCTTCCAATCACAAGGAGGTAAGAAGCAAAGTTAATATTGAAATGCCATATTAAAGGTCATTTTAATCGATAGTTACCAAAGATGAGAACAGCTCCCCTCCTGAGGTGGGGAGGACATCAGTTGTATGCCAGGTGATTCATCTCCAATAACCACAACCGTGGCAGGTACGACTTCAACAATGGGGAGTTACCTGTTTTATTCCCATTGACTCCATTTTATCTGGGGTCTCTTTGATGCCATATTCGATCTACGGCATTCATTCTCTCCTCAATTCTTGAGTTTAGCTGTTTTGTTTACATTTTTATTTAACAGGCAAGACGGCCCCTCAGGCCCCCCTGGTTTAGCAGAGAGGGATTTGCCCTCCGTTTGGCTTATTTTCAAAGTTTTTTTTCAATTTCCTTTCATCTACTTGGTGTAGGCTGCAGGGGGACCCCATCTTTCTCATCAGCGCTCATCATCCATGGTGGCTCTGCTGAGGATCCTGACCTCAGATTCCACTGAGCTCCTCACTTTTGATTGGATGAGCAGCTTGACGCATCAGGTGGTTTAACAGTGACAACAAATTTGACTGCAGCTTAACCTTGGGTTGCCACTTGTAAACTTTGGGAGGTGAACCTGCCAGTTTGACCAGTGTGCTGCCAAGATCAGCCGCCTGCATTTTACCATTTTTGGAAAATTCTGCCCCAGGTTAACAGTTGTGGTGACAAGAATCATGATTTGGGTTTTCAGTTGCTAGGGCTGAGGATGGGACTGGGTGTGGGCACAATTTGAAAATGCCACCACCTCTGAAATATGATGAAATTTTCAATGGGATGGTAGGTAGAGGCATCTGGAACCCACCCAGTCACTAATCAAATGGTATTACTGTACTTCTGGAGCAAATTAAAGACCTCACTAGACCTGTTTGGGAATTTCAGTAGCAGGAAGGGAAGCATGCAGTGTACATGTCATGGTAAACCAGGTGTACACACAGCGTAAAACCATCTGTTCAATTCAAAAAATAGATAATCATGCTTGGCTACTCAGTGAGTGACATGATTTGCCATTACTGGTGCTGAGAAATTTGCTTTCCTCACTAGCGAGAGATTTGAAATCCTGAGAAGGATGCCGAATTTGTGGCTTTCACTTGAGCAGCAAAGGTTGGTAAGGGCACCCACTGCACAAACAACTGGAAGCTCAGGCACTGGAGATGGGAAAAGGCCAATCTCATATAAGGAACAAGAAGTGAAGTGGAGCTTCAACAACAGACCAAAGAAGCACAGAGGCCAGCCACAAAGAGGAGTGTGTTTTCTAGTGGCACTTACTCAGCAGCAACCTGATCAATGACGCTCAGTTTAGATTCCATCGGTCCCACTGAGCACCTGACCTCATTGCAACCTTGGGCCAAATGTAGACAAAAGAGCTAAACTCAAGAGTTGAGGAGAGAATAACTGCCCAAGAGTAAGTACAACATCAAGGATACCCTAGACAAAATGGAGTCAATGGGAATAAAGCAGGTAAGTTCCCATTGTTGAAGTCATACCCACCACAAAGTGAACCATCTCTGTCTTAGGACATCACTGCAGTAGTTCATCAGGAAAGTGTCCTAGACCTAACCACCTTGAGCTGCTTCAATTTAATCCTTCCCTCAATTATAAGATCAGAAGTGTAGATGATTGAACAATATTCAGCACTGTTTGCAACTACTCGGATACTGAAGCAGTTCATATGCAGAAAGATCTGGACAACATTCAAGCTTGAGCTGATAAGTGGCATACTACGTTCACACCACACAAATGCCAAGCAATGCCCATCTCCAACAAAAGAGAATCTAACCTTCCCTTGATATTCAATGGCATTACCATTGCTGAAACCCCTACTATCAACATCCTGGGAATACCTTTAACCAGAAACTAAACTGGACCAACCATATAAATATTGTTGCTATAGAGATTCAGAATTCTGTGGAGTGTAATTTGTCTCCTGTCTCCCCAAATCTGTTCACCATCTACAAGGCACAAGCCAGAAGTGTGATGGAAAATCTACACTTGCCTCGATTAAGCAGCTCACTTGACTAGCACTCCATCTATCATTTTTGGCATTCACTTCTATCGCCAGTGTCAACAATGTGAACCATCTACACAATAAACTGCAGCAACACCTCAAAGCACTTTCCAAACCTGTGATCTCCAAAAAGACAAGGACAGCAGACGCAAGAGAACAGTATCAACTGCAAGTTCCCTCAAAGCCACACACCATCCTAACTTAGAACTATGTTGTCATCCCTTCACTGTTGTTGGGTCAAAATGCTGGAACTCCCTTTCTAACAGCACTGCGGGTCCCTAAAACACATGGACTAGTGGTTCAATAAGGAGGCTCACCACCATCTTTTCAAGGAATGGATAATAAACACTGGTCTACATATCGACACCACCCACGTTCCATGAAAGAATAAAAAATGTCCTCTGAACACAGTATCTGGAATTCTCACAGATATTCTCGATAGTTGTAATAGTTCTTGGTGAGATGCCTTCCGAAAAGAGAATTTTCCAGAGTGAAGGCTTATGAAAGTTCAAATGCCTTAATGCAGTCAATAAAGTTGATGATCTAGAGGGCTTGGAATTATTGGTAGATCTCAGAGATATGCCATTGCATAAAAATGTAATCAGTCCAAGAATATTTTGGATTGAAGCCTAGCTTCAAAGTTCACAATCCACTCTCTCGAATACAGCTAAGAATCAACTGTCAATAGACTTCACTTCCTATTGATTGAGGAATACTTCTCTGCTGTTGTCACATTCCCCAGATTGCCTTTTTGGGGGATGCAGACCATTAACCTAATTTCCATTCCTGGGGGTCAATATTAGGACTTTATGTGGTAGGAGACTTATTGTTCTTGAGTGCAGCAACTGCCTTTCTTGCCTCATTTTCTGACTGCTCTAATTGGAAGCTCAGTTGACAGCTGATCAATTTGGGATTGGTTGGTCCAAGTAGTTTTTTTGTGGACTTCCTAAAAGTGTTCTGCCCAGCATGATACCTATCTTCACCTTTTGAGGTAAATGTACCATGAAGCTCACAGCTTATGAATGAATAATTGTTTGTCTGTAGTTAACTTAATTAAATTCAGAGGTTCAGAGTCAATCCTGAGGAATCAAGAACCCTTCCTGTCTACTGCATACCACTGTAGGATTACCTTACAATTTGCCACCTTTCCCACTAAAGGAACGCTTCAGCTGACATTGGATTCTGGATTCTAAACACATGTAAAACATTAATTTGCATTTTCTTGTGGTCATGCCTTGAACCATCTTCCTTTTTCCTTATCCTCTGTTTGTTACGCGAGTGAAAAGGGATGGCTGTCGCGAAACCCCCATGTGTGTAAGTGTAAAATTAAACCAATTCTTTTCATTTAAACTTACGATAAGTTTGCTGAGCATGTTATTCACAGAGAATTGAGACACTCCAAGTTTAATGATAAGGGAAAGTACAGCATCATTTATAATGGGGGAAACCAGAAATAAAACATAATTTTCGGTTTATTAACCGGTAGAAAGTGGGAAATCGGGGCAATTTAATTTGACCGCCCCTCCTCTCCAGGCCAAGTTTTATTCTCATTTGTCTTTTTCACAGAGTTTTGGTACATTTGAGTGACTTGCTAGATCATTTCAGAGTCAACCATCTTACTTTCAGTTTGGAAGCACATGTAGGTCAGACAGGACAAGGACAATAGATTTCATTGTAGGATATTAGTGAATTAGATGGCCTTTTAACAATTCAGTAGACTCATTGCCACCAATAAAGGAGCAGGAATAAGTCTGTCAAACCTGCTCTGCCATTCAATTCGATTACGGCTGATCAAGTACCTCATGCCACTTTCCCGTGCTATCTCCATATTCCTTGATGCCATTAGTCTCCAGAAATCTATCGACCTGAAACTAACGTTTCATTCCAGACAGGTAATTAATTGAATTTAAATTCCCTAGTTGTGGTGGTGGAATTGAACTCCGGTTTTCAGATTGTTAGTCCAGGTCTCTGGAGTATAAGTCCAGCAGCATGGACACTATGCTACTGCTGCCATTAATCAAGATCCTGATGACAATTTGAACATGTTGAGCAAACAATAAGATCATTCACCCGACAACAGAACAATAATGAAAACAGCAAACTGAAACTGGAGGGAGTGTGAAGAAGGGACAGAAAGTGCTGGAAATCTACAGCAGTGCAATTCCAGCCATTTCTATTTTTACATCACAATTGAAACATTGCAATTTTTCTTTCTACAGCTAACTGTCAGTATACAGAAGACATTCCAGCCATTTTTGGAGAGTATCTGGCCAACAATATTTCCTGCAGATAAAAAATCTCAGGGACCATATTTGTAACTTATGCTTTCAGGATCTGTAGGCGTTGATTACTTGCAAAGGTCTGGCTACAGTTTCTGACACTCAGCTGACAATTCAATTCTTTACTGGCGTCTATTCACAGACAGCCATCGATTTAACATCTGAAAAGAAACCACTTGGTTTGTGATAATGGAAGTGCTGGGCTCTGAGCATCGGCAAGAACCTTTCACATTGTATTTGCACTGTCCAGAGCTTAAACATTCATCATTGGTCTAAGCTGGGTGTTTCTTCTCACAGAGTGACTGGAGTACTATGACAGTAAATATTTGATGGATAATGCTTTAATAACATGCGTTCTGCGTTAAAAAAAAAGCAGTAAATTTGGGAAATAACTGGCATTGGTCTGAACTGGTCTTGTATACCTTAACATGGAACATCAGTTAAGACAGGGCTGGCACATGGTACATGTAGATGGTAAAACCGATAGTGGACTCGGAAGAAAAAATATAATACTTGACCTATTTTAACTACTGGACCGCAGGACTATGAGCAAAGACTCCCAGCAGAACTTAATGGGAATGATGAGGAGGTGGAGTGGGAGCGCAATTTAGCATGGTGTGAAGCTTATCAAATAATTAATCTTATTAAGTCTTATTTGCTCAGTGTTCTTGATGCTATTCTATTGAATGGAATGATACAGGCATCCCTTTATGATTTTTCAAGCTGGACAGTCAAGGGCAAACGTGAGGGATCAAAGGGAATCCTTCCCAGTGTAAAGTAAAAAGTTCATTTATTATCACAAGTAGGCTTTCATTAACACTGCAATGAAGTTACTATGAAAATCTTCTTGTTGCCACACTCTGGTGCCTGTTGGGGTACAATGGACGAGAACGTAGCATGGCCAATGCACCTAACCAGCACGTGTTCTGGACCATGGTAGGAAACCCATACAGACACAGGAGAACATGCAGACTCCATACACACAGTGACCCAAGCCAGGAATTGAACCCAGGTCCCTGGTGCTGTGAGGTAGCAGTGCTAACCACTGTGCCACAGTGCCACCCTTTAAGTGGTGGTTGATGGTTGCTACAGTTGGGGGGAAGAACCAGAGCCAGCTACATTTCAAGGAATGGGAAGAAAATCCGGGAATGGACAGCCCAAGTTTCTTTCTTGGACCAGGATGTAGAAGGAAATCTAACATTTATGAAAACTGCCTCATTTCACAGGTGGTGTAAAACAAGCCCTAACTCACATTTTTTGAAGGCAATAATTAAAATTTTCCTCTTTGGTTTTATCCTGGGCAAGATTTAACAGTCATTCATTTTTAATAGATAGGAAATCCAGCTGAAGGAATGTTTATTGCAGAAGGCACTTTAAGGCTAATAGGCTTAAGCCTAAAGTATGATTTCAGAGGCATTTTTAAAGTCTCATACAAAAATTAAAGCAGAATACTGGGAATCCTGAAAATCTGAAATGAAAACTGTAGTGTTGGAAAAGCTCAGCATCTCTGGCAGCATTTGTGGAGAGAAAAACTGAGTTAACATTTCGAGTTCAATAAGACTTCTTCAAAACCTTTCAGTTAGCTGCCAGTCTCTTCTCAGACTCTCCCTTCGCTGTTTTTCTTTTTCTTTTCACTTTCTCTTTGAATATTCCATATTCAGCTTAGTTTTGAATTACGACCTAACATCTGTTATACTCTCCCTCTTTCTCGTCATCTTACTCTCTAACTCTTCTGTCGTGCAGCAACCTTTAGTTTATTTGCACTACCATTCCTCCTTTTGGAACTGTACTTTGACCATACCCAAACTATCTTCTCTAAATGCTGTCATTGTTCCACTAAACTTTCATCTGCCAATCATTAATTTGAATTTACCTGATTCATTCTCATCCCACTGAAAATGGCCCAACCTTGATTGCTGCCTGTCCTTTTCCACAGAAAACCTAAACCTTCTGGTGTTATGATCAAAGTCCCCGACTGTTTTCTAATTTTGATCTAAACCACTCATTTATCTTACTGTCCATCCAGCATTCGAGATGTACATGATTACTCTAACAGAAATCATTGGCAAAAATAGAAACTTGGCTCCAATAGCTTCAATTTCCATTACCACAGTATAGATTTAAGAAAGCAGCACTTGTCCTTATTTGTGTTATCACCTAACTCTGAATAGGGATGCTTTGTGATAAAGATAGTCAATGTAATGCACGTGCTAACAATTTGATCTACCACATGACTAACTTCAGGAAATCACTTGATTTTGTTTATTAATATGCTCTATTTTGATGTTCATCACAAATAAAAATGATTAATATTGACTTTAATTTTACATTTTCTAATTGTAACATTCTACTGTAACATTCTCCTTAACCTAAATCTCAGCTTGATTGCTTTCAAGGAAAGAATTCTTCAATGTTCAACAGTATCTAATCTATAATTAACTTTGAATAATAAATGTTGAAAAAGGAGAAAAAAAACCAATCATGTTATCTATCCTTCACAACTGTCAAATATTTCCCTTTTATGAAAGGACAAATTCCACTTTTCAATGAACCCTTTGCATGGACATTTTATTTATTCAGCCAGACCAGGGTTAAAAACTGCTTCTCTATTTTAGGATTCCATTCTGACCATCACTATTTGATTGTCATTCTTGTTTAAACGTATATGTCCACATAATGCCAGAATGTTTGCTCTAAGGTCAATATTATCAGGTCAAAGAGTAATGAAAATGTGTTTGGATCTTTATATTCTGAAGGTGCATTCAACACCATACTTAAATTATCAGAGCAACCTTACCGAAGACTGAAAGGTTTTGTTCCTTATGCTTTTTTTTCTGGAGAATTAATACTTGCTTCTTAGCAATTCATACTGGCAACTTAAAAAAAGCTTAGAGAGGCAATGAAAATCTAAAATTATATCTACTGACTTGAGATGTCATTTTAAAAATAACTTTGGGCAGAATTTAACACCATCCCCTGCGGTGGTTACGATGGTGGGAGTGCATTTAATCATGCATAAGGGGTGGCTGGTAGGGACCCTGTCACTTTCCCACCTCTGCCCCGATTAAGTCCGTGGTGAGAAGGCCTGTGGACTGCCTTCCCAGCCTGCTGCCAATTAAGGCTCTTTAATTGCCAATTAATGGATGCTGAAAGTTCTCATCTTGCCGCTGCTGGTATTAATCCAGCAGCAATTGGGGATTCACTATGCGGGCAGCACCACAAGCAAACATTGTGGGATTGCCTGCAAATTCCAAGGGGGCTGGACCCTTCATTCAAAGATAGTCAGTGCCTGTTTGAGGGACCCAATATTAGGAAGGGGGTAGAACTACTGAGAATCACCCTGTTCCCTTGCTGTTAGCTCTTCGCCCCATTCCCCGTGCTTCCATTAAATTCAGTCCTTTATCTCTCTCTCTCTCCTCGAATGATGCATGTCCTGTTGAATATTTCTTACACGTTCAGCTTTTATTACAGATTTTCCAACATTTGCAGAATTTCAGTTTGCAATGTGTTGACATATTTAATCATTTTAATACAGAATATTTGTAGGACTCAGGTAATTTCTGTTCAAGTATGCTTCAGAATTTGTCACAGCACAGATAAATTAAATGTTGAAGCTTAATTTAGGCAGTTGGAAAACATTCTTGGAAGTTAATACCTTGTTCTAAATGCATCTGTAGTTTAAAATTTAGGGCAGAATGGAATAAAGTAAGGGGATTCAGTGCTGTGAGAGATAGTAAAGCAAAAAGGAAACAAGAGAGAAATAGGCAGATAGATAGATGTGGGATGTGGCACACACACAAAGCAAATCACTAAAATGGCATCTATTCTCAAAACGTAATTGATAGGCATTATAATTGTGAAGTTCTGTTGTCCTCAGCCTCTTATCTTAAGTGAAACTGAAGCTACTTTATCCACAATTTTATAGAAGGCCCTGCATGGAATCTTTTGGATTAGTAGGTCTGTTGCACTGTTAGGCCCCACATGATCTTGGCTGGATATTGCCTGGTTACAATGATCTGACAATGCAGTATAGTTGGGGATAAAGCCCTGCTGCAACCTTTCAGTGTCTTCACAGCCATCAGCCAATCCACCATTAATGGATTTTTGTCGCATTTGGTCTTATGGAATCGCAGTCCTTGCTCACTGTATCACAGGGCGCTGTAAAGAAGATTTATGGGAGCTTTGAATGACAAAGAGGCATCACACTCCATTCCTTCCCTCCCTAACATCCTGTCACTGCAGTCCGCGACTGTTTATCCGTTATTCTGAAGCCAGCCTCTGGCTCTGGAGATTGCACCGTCAATCCGCAATTCGTAGTGGAATAAGGACATGTTTATATACTTTCATGGCTGTCTGAGTGCAATATAAAGATATTAAAAGATTTTTTAAAACTGAAAATAATAATTGAAATTCAGTAACCATTCATTCAAAAAGGTGGCTTAAGCAGAGCATCACTTCATGCTTCTTAATGTGAAAAATTAGGCATAGCTGGATAGGAAAATGCCCTCTCAGCAATGACGATCCATAATATGAAACTTCAGCAGCCTCAGCAACAGAGCAACCATGATTTCACAGTGCTAAATTTCTAAATTACACTGTTGAGGATGAGAGTCCTTCAGTGTGGCACCCATTTGGAAAATTATCCCCCATATCACCACATCGCCAATGAAATATCAAAATAACAAATCAAGGAATGGTAAGTTCTCTCTGCCTGCTTGATAGAAGATAAGCAAGAAGATAAGCGAACAACAAAATGAAGCAGATATACAAAAATACTCAATCAATTATATATTAATAAAAATCTGTTCCACATATTGCACCAAAAGGCCCAGAAACCCAAAAATGTTATTCCCCATAGTATGCTTATTTTTGGATACTGTAATAAGAACTAGCTTTTTGACTTAATTCTGTCTTCAAATGTTAGAATCATAGAATCATAGAAAAACTACAGCACAAACAGGCCCTTCGGCCCACATGTTATGCCAATCTTATCTCTACCTACTAGGCTTATCTATAAATCCTATTAAGTCCCATGTACTCATCCAGAAGTCTCTTAAAAGACCCTAACGAATTTGCCTCCACCATCACCGACGGCAGTTAATTCCACTCACCCACCATTCTTTGTTTACATTTTTTATTCACTATCCTCGCAACTTGAAAGCCTCTAAATGATCAGTTTTGGGATCAATGACAATATAAGCAGTAATTCAATTGGGGGCTTATCATCCTTTGTCCATTCCTTTAATGCAGAAATGTGCAGCTTTTCTTTCCCTGCTGTCTGACATAACCGGCACATTGGGATGCTGGAAACACAACTGACTAGCTAATCAGATTGCTGCTGAACTAAACAACTCCAAACCTGCATAAATGGAGTCAGGTATATCCTGCACAGTTTGCATAATCGCCTCTAATCACCTGTAAAAAAAGATACGTTGGCGATGATTATTACCATGTTCTAAACCATTCAGGTTGTTCTAGGATCATGGACAAAACTGTACCATCATATTGCTGGTTTGTAGGCAATTTTTTTTTTCCCTGGTCCAGCATCACTGCCCACAATAAGCAGAGCTCATGTCCTTTAAGCTCCAGAGAGCATAATGTTCTGTCCAGTAAATGATGGAAAGTCCCAGGGATCACAATTGAGAATCAACACCTTGGCACCAGCTTCTGGATTATACTACTTGCAGCTACGGTTTATGATTTTCTTCTTTGACAAGTGGACTGAATATGCACCAGACTATGACAAGTGGTGCTATTTCTATATGACAGGTGAATGAACAGTAAACAATAAAATATAGTGGCATGTACATTTCCCTATTCTTAATGCATACAATAATAAAATGCCACTTGTCTTCTCTCTGAACCTAAGCATCAAACAAAAATTGACTTACCATATTTTCAGTGTGGCTTAGCTCCTTTGCAATGTCAACCCAAAACTCGAAATCACATTGATTTTCGCTGCTGACTGTCAAACTGAGCCACCAACTGTCGGCTAAACTTTGAACTACACACAAAAACCAATATAATACTCGGATTGGAAATTTCCAGCAATCAATCCACTCAACAAAGTGGATACAATCATTTAATGACACTGTTACTTTCTTCAAGGTCTAGGACATGGTTGTCAGGCTGTCTGTTTCTTTTATCTATGACAAGGTAATTGTGAGGCCAACCTGAAGAAGTCTTCCTGATCAGAGTTAAATGGAACACCAACAAGCCACGAGTAAAGTGACAGAAAAGAGCAGCAAGAAGTGGGGATGGTCAAGGAAGGAGAATTACTTGACAAAATGAAGGGGGGCGGCAGCTGGTCGCTGACCCTAACAGCTTGCACCTCTAAGACCAGGAGCAGTACAAACTGCTTGGTGAGGGTTTTTTTTATTATTGAGCACCTAATAAACAAAGTTTCTTATCCCATTACAAGTGTTCAACCATCAGCTCCAGGGAAATCCAGACACCATTTATCTACTATTTCCTGGGCAGTCAGCCAAGCAAACAGTGTTGTAAGAAGAAAAGATAGTGGCCATGTTTATAGCAACTCCAGTTAAATCTCCATAGTGTGAAGACAAAAAAAGATAGCACAATGCTTTTTTTGAACCTTTATTGGATCTAAGTGTGATAACTGAAAGTAAATACTTTGACACTCAAGCTGTATGAACGTGAAAAAAAAACTTAATTTCAGAAGGGTTGTTACCCAAAGCCTAATAACTGGCCTTTGTCTTTTTAGCACTATTAACCCTCTGTATACAACTGAATAAACACAAACTGCAATTTGGTTACACACATTAATGTTTCACTAATGCAAACATACCAGATTACTACACAGTTAGCACCAATTCACAGAGGCATTTCATCCTTAATAGTTTTTTAATTCGCATTGGCAATCCTAGAGTGAGGTATTAATTTCTTATGTAGAAGATATACAATCTTAATGTTTAATTTTGTTAACTGTGTTGTGGCTTTCTAATCGTGGATTAGGTAACAATGCTCTTCAAGCTCTCTTGGGAACAATGTCTGTGGTGGAAGATTCTGAACTGAATGCTGAATTAGGTGTGATTGAACTAACAAATCAGAGAGACTGTGAATGAATATCTAATTCCATTTGCAACAGATAAATGCTGTTTCTTCACTGCACACTGAGTTTCTAGCACAGCCATTTGACTCTGCTCATCTCTTCCAATCCTTAACTTTCCCTTTACTTCATCACACCCAAACGACATATTCTTCTGTTTCATTGATCTCAATGTATTTATCTGGCTTCCCCTCAATGACAAGAACGGTTTGCATTTATGTAGTGCTTCCACTGTAGTAAATGGTCACAAAGGCACTTTACAGAAATGCTGAAACAAAGCTTGGCACCAAGACGCTACAAGAAAATGCTAGACAGTGACCGAAAGCTTGATCAAAGAGACAGACCTGATACTGCAATGCAAAAGCTATGAAAGAGAGGTAAAAAGGCAGAGAAACTCTGAGAGGAAACCCCAGAGCCCAGAGCCCAATCCATTTTCTTGTTTTTCATTATTAGATGGGAATTTGCTTCTGACCTCACTGGGAGATGCTCTTGTCTATTCTGTTAACAGGACCTGTTTAATATCTTCAGGGAAAGGTGAAAATACTTGATTTTGCCCCATTCACATTTGGCTGCATCAATCCAGTTAAAAATAGAATGGTATCAATATGCAGTGAAGCAAATTGCATGATGGCATCTTCTGTCACACCAAAGATTTCCAACAGAGAGGAAAGTGACTGCATTTTGTTTATTTTCTGGTGATTTTCTGAGTACTTTATATTGAGTGCTCTTGTTAATTTTGCAGCAGCATGTATTTTAATCCCTAGCAACCTAGCTGGATACTTTTACCTGCTTGGCAGTTAGTCGTCATATATTCTAAATCTGAGTATTTGATTTGGAGAATATAATTCTTAACTGCTAGAATTAAACGTCAAATTTATCAATACAATTTAGGCTCAATGCAAAGTTATGTCCCAGTTAGTCTCACTCTCCCAGTCCAGGACGTTCCTTGTTAACAGGGCCAAGAATGATTCGGATCTTTATACTGGATTCTTTATACTGGTTGCTTCATTGACTAATGATTTGAAAATGATAAATGATTTGTAGAGTCAGAACATCCAAGAAAATGTGCCTCATTATTTTTGATCTATCTAAGAAGTTGAGACAGTCTCAATTTGATTTCAGTTTCTAAATATTATATTAACATTATGGTGCAACGATTGTTATTGCAGTTTGATAGATTTTGGAACTCACATTTCCCTCAACATTTACCCAATCTGATTGAATTTGCATTTGATATTAAAAAGCAATTGTTGATGAAATAAAAATATGTTTCTATATAGTAGCTTTGATGATCACAGAATATCCTAAATACTTTCTGTTCAATCAACCCTTTTGTAAACACTTTTGCATATGGGAAACATGGCAGCAAGATCTCACAAACAGCAATGTGATAATAACCAGTAAACTTTTTTTAAATTTTATTATTGGATGTGGACATCTTGGTAAGGCCAGAATTTTTTGCCAATCCCTAATTGCCACTATAATCCCAGAAGCAGGATAGTGACAAACCTTTAGAGCAGCTGAAGCAAAAGTGTGTGTGCCATAATCCTTCATGGTTAACAGTGTTGAAAGCCTCTATGAGGTCAAAGACCATGTACAAGTGTCCGTGTTTTATGATGGCATGTAAACCATGATTCTGACCAATGGATTCACCACTACCCAATTCACATTTGGACTTGGGTCAAGCAAGGCTGTGTCACCTTGTCAACATTCTTCTCAATCTTCCTTGTTGCAATGGTCCATTTCACCTTCAGCAAGCTCTCTGCTGGAGTGGAGCTAAATTATAGAGCAAACAGGAATCTCCGTCATCTGCAACATAAGTCCAAGGTCATCCCACCCTTTGTCATTCAACTATAGAATGCAGATGATGTTTGCACCTGCACATATTTAGAAGCTGAGCTCCAAGCAAGTATGAACACCTTCACTGAGGTGGATGAGAGCATGGGCCTTACAATAAACATTCATAAGACTAAGGTCCTCTCCCAATCTATCCTTGCCACATAACACTGCCACTCCTCAGCTATCAAAATCCAGAATGAGACCTTGGACATTGTGGATCACTTTCCATATTTTGGGAGCCTACAGTCAACAATGATAGACATTGACGATGAGGTTTAACACCACCTTCAGTGTGCCAGCACCAAGCTTATGGTCTACAGAACAGTGGTGATACCCGTCCTTCTATATACTCACCTGTCCTTCTATATAGCTCAGAGATATGGACCATGTATAGCAAGCACCAGAAGATCCTGGAGAAATACCACAAGTACTCCTCCGCAAAATCCTGCAAATTCATTGGCAGGATAAGTGCAATTATGTCAGGTCAAGATCCCCACGTTGAAGCATTGACCACATTTGATCAGCACCACAGAGTGGGCCACATTACCTATATTCCTGACACAAGACTCCTAAGATAAGCCTTTCACTTGCAACTTTGACGCAGCAAACAAGCCCAGGAGGATAGAGGATATACTGCAAGGAGACCCTCAAAACTTCCTTGAAAAAGTGCAACATCCCTGTCATTGGCCTAAAGTGTAGGTAAAGCATCGAGAAGGAGCCAAACACTTTGAGTTTCATTGCCAAGAGCGAGCTGAAGCCAAATGTTGACAGCAAAAGGAGCATCTGGCAAACTAGGCACTCCACCCACTTGCTCCTCCAATCACTGATTGCTTCATTTGTGAAGAGAGTAGTAGCATTGGAAGGATACTTTTCTAACTGGAGGTCTGTGACAAGTGATATTCCACAAGGATTAGTGCTGGGTCTCTATTGTTTGTAATATGTATAAATGATTTGGAGGAAAACATAGGTATCTGATTTGTAAATTTATAGATGATACAAAAATTGGGGAAGTAATGCATAGTGAAGAGGGTTTTCAGAGGATACAGCAGGATATAAATTGGCTTGAAATCTGGGCTGAAAAATGGCAGATGAAATTTAACCTGGACAAATACAAGGTGATACATTTAGGAAGGTTTACTCCAGAAAAAAATTATATAGTAAATGATAGAGCCTTTAGAAATATTAGCATAGAGAGGGATCTAGGTGTGCAGATCCACAGTTCCCTGAAGGTGGCAACTTGGATGAACAAGTGGTCAAGAAGACATATGGCATCTAGTCTTCATCAGTTGGGGCATTCAGTATAGAAAATGGAAAATCCAATATTGTGTACAATTCTGGTCACAGCACCATCAGAAATATGTTGATGCATTAGAAAGGATACAGAAGAGATTTATCATAAGACCAGAATTAGGCCACTCGGCCCATCGAGTCTGCTCCACCATTCAATCATTGCTGATTTTTTTTCTCATCCACATTCTCCTGCCTTTTCCCCATAACCTCTGATCCCCTTATTAATCAAGAATCTGTCTATCTCTATCTTAAAGACACTCATTGACCTGGCCTCCGCAGCTTTCTGCTGGAAAGAGTTCCACAGATTCACCACACACTGGCTGAAGAAATTCCTCTTCATCTCTGTTTTAAAGGATCATCCCTTTCGTCAGAGATTGTGCCCTCTGATTCTAGTTTTCCTATTAGGAGAAACATCCTTTCCACATCCACTTAATCCAGACCTCACAGTATCCTGTAAATTTCAATGAGATCCCCCCTCAGCTTTCTAAACTCCAATGAATATAGACTCAGAGTCTTCAACCATTCCTCATACAAGAAACTCTTTGTTCCAAGAATCATGCTTGTAAACCTCCTCTGGACCCTTTCCAAGGCCAGCACATCCTTCCTTGGATATGGGGCCCAAAACTGCTCACAATACTCCAGATGGGGTCTGACCAGAGCCTTATACAGCCTCAGAAGTACCAAGATGTTGTTGCCTGGTTTGGAGAATATGAATTGTGACGAAAGATTGAAAAAATCTTTATTTCTCTCCCCACATCTTCCCCATTGATTTCAGCTTCTCTGCTGTTTGGCCATTTGCACCTTCTGTTCTCCCTATGACTGCCATTAGTACCTTTTAGGCTTTTCTCTTGTTTTTGTAGTTACAACTTATCTTTCATTCACTCACCCTACAGTATAAATATCTCCTTTTTATGCCTTTTACCTCTGACAAAGGGTCATCTGGACCCAAAACAGCAGCTATTTTCTCTCCTTACAGATGCTGCCAGACCTACTGACATTTTCCAGCATTTTCTCTTTTGGTTTCAGATTCCAGTATCCAGAGTAATTTGCCTTTATTTATTTGAACAAACTTGGATTGTTTTCATTGGAGCGTCAGAGCATGAGAAGAGACCTGATTGAGGTTTACAAGATTATGACAGGCTTAGGTAGAGTGGATAGTCAGAGTCTTTTCTCAGATTTGAAGGATCAATGACTCAGGGACATAGGTTGAAAGTGAGAGGGAGGAAATTTAAAAGAGAGATGTAAGGGACAAGTTCTTCACACAAGAGAGTAGTAAATGCCAGTACTGGCAGAGGAGGCGGTGGAAGCAAATTCTATAACAACGTTCAAAAGACATTTGGATATTTGGATAGATACTTGAATAAGCAGGGAGTAGAGGGATATGGACCACGTAGAGGCATGAAAGTATTAGATAAGAGAGGCACGTGTTGGCACAGACTTGATGGGCTGAAGGGCTGTTCCTGTGCTGTACTGTTCTTTGTTTTTTCATTCCTTAGATTGCAGATTGGACTCTTCTGCCTCCTAAGAACTCACTGTTAGTGTGGAAGCAAATCATCCTTAATTCTGAGGGGCTGCCTAAGAATAGAGAGAGAATGAACCGCTGAAGTCCATTTGGTGTGGGAGCACCCACATTGCTGCTAAACAAAGAGTTCTCGTATTTTGATTCCATGACAGTGAAGGAATTGTAATATAGTTGTAATCAAGATGATGTGTGGCTAGAGAGGAAAACTTACCAGTAATGGTGTTCCCATTTATCTGTTGCCCTTGTCCTATATGGTAGAAGTCACATGTTTGGAAGGTGCTGTTGAAGGAATGTTGGTGAGCTGCTGCAGTGCATATTTTATAGAACACACACTGCTGTCACTGAATAGTAGTGGTGGAGGGAACGTATGTTTATGTTAGTAGATGTAATACTAATCACATGGACTGCTTTCTTCTGGATGTTGTCAGGCTTCTTGAGTGTGGTTATCCACATTCATCCAGGAAAGTGGAAAGCATTCTATCATACTTCTCATTTGTGCCTTTTAGACAGTGAAAAAGGTTTGGGGAGTCAGGAGGTGAGTTACATACCACAAGATTCCAAGCTTCTGACCTATTCTTATTGTCACACTATTTATAAGGCTAGTCCAGTTCAGTTCAGGTTCTGTTCAATAGTATCTCCTTTATGTAAGCAGTGGGGGATTCAATGATGGTAATGTGATTGAATGTTGAAGAGAGATGGTTACGTTCCCTCTTGTTGGGGATGGTCATTGTGCAGGACTTGTGTGGCATGAATGTTACTTGCCATTTATTAGCCCAAACCTGAATATTTTCCAGGTCTTGCTGCATTTTCCACAAACTATTTGAGGAATTGTGAATTATACTGAACATTGTGCAATCATCACCAAACATCCCCACTTCTCACATTATGATGGAAGGAAGGTCATTGGTGAAGCAGCTGAAGATGATTAGATCGAGGACACTATCCCCAGGGACTCTTGCAATGATATCCTGGGACTGAGATGATTGATCACTAACAACCACAATCATCTTCTTTGTGCCAGGTATGACTTCAATCAGTGGAGAGTTTTCCCCCCTGATTCTCATTGACTTCAATTTTAGAGTGCTCTTCAATACCACACTCAGTAAAATACTGCCTTGATGTCAAGGGCAGTTACTCTCATCTGATTTTGAGAGTTCAGCTCTCTTGTCCATGTTTGGATTAAATATATAAAGAGGACAGGAGCTGAATGGATTTGGTGAAACCCAAACTGAGCATCAGTGAGCAGGTTACTGCTGAGAAAGTGCCATTTGATAGCACTTTCAATGAGACCTTCCATCACTTTACTTTTCATTGATCGTAAACTGATAAGGTGGTAATTGGTCAGGTTGGATTTGTCCAGTTTCTGTGGACAGGGTAAAAGCAATTTTCCATATTGCTGGTTAGTTGCCAATGTTGTAGATGTACTGGAACAGTTTGCCAAGGGCATACACAGTCCCAGAACATAATTTTCAGTAACATTATTAGGATATTGTCAGAGCCTCATAGTCTTTGTGATATCCACAGCCTTCATTTGTTTTTTGTTTTCATGTAGAGTGAATTGAATTGTATGAAGATTGACATCTCTGATGCTTGGAACCTCTGGAAGAGGCCAAGATGGATCACCAACCAGGCACTTCTGGCTAAAAATGGTTGCAAATGCTTTAGCTTTGTTTTTTGCACTGATGTGCTGAGTTCTGCCATCATTGAGGAAAGGGATATTTGTGGAGTATATACCTGTTGTTAGTTGTTTACTTGTCCACCACCATTCATACTTGGATGATCCGATCCATTATTGTAGTGTTTTGTTATGTTAATTGAGGATAAGTATTGATTGGACAGACAGGATTCTGGTTTAGTGTCTCATCCAAAAGACAGCACTTCTGACAGAGTAGCACTCGAGAATCAGACTTGATTTTGTGCTCAAGTCCAAACTTGAATCCACAACCATCTAACTCAAAGACAAGTGTGCTACTAGCTGCACCATTGTTGCCACTGAATGTATTTTAACATGTTCATAAAATTAATTTGTCCAAAATTTAACACTAAAAGCCTCCAAACTCACCCACGGGTTGGGATTCTCCAGTGCCGCTGCAGTAAATGGAATGTTGGCTGAGGGCCAAATTTTCCCTTCTCACTGGCAGCGGGAGATCAGAGAATCCCACCCTATATCTGTTTATTCCAAGTGCTTCTTTTCTGTGCAGTTATCCTCTTTCACATGGTGGTATGTGTGACATTTCCCTGCAGAGCTTAATCGTTCAGTTTTAGCACTTTGCTCCCTGTGACAAATTTGTGATATCAGATTCCAATCCAAATATAACACTTGTGAAGTCAATTGATGCTGCATGTTGCACTCAAGGTCACTGACCTCAAAGAAGATTTGAAAGCAAAGATATGTCACAGTCGAAAGAAGAATTATAATTGGAATGTATTTGTTGTCAAACAATGAAACCAAAACTTAATCAGTTGTACCTTAGTGTACATAGAGTTCCATATGAACCAGGCCAGTAATTAGTAAAACTGCTAATGACAGGAAATTCATTTGTCCTGATTTTTGGGGGTAGAAGCTACAATTTGTGGTATGTTCACATCTGCCAGAAGTGTTGGGCCTGATTTTACCATTGCGTCAGGCCCATTTTTAGGTGCAAAAACGTGGTAAAGTCGGATGTGAAGCCATTAATGCGATCCATGCTCACATCCACGCAGATGGTCACTTTATTGAGATGCAGAAATGGCCTCAATCTGATCTGCAATGGTGATTTAAATGCATTTGAATGCATTTCAATTGAATTAATGAACTGCCCGCCCAACTTTATCAGCATTTTCACCTTTACCACTGTGTTCGCCGATCCAGAATCATGCCGAAACGGACATTCTGAATAAAACTCCAGCTGACGAAGAGGTGAGTTCAACACTTCCAACAACTCACTGACTGAGATTGGTGGTGGTGGTGGAGGGAGTATGGAGGCAGGTCAGATCATTCGCTGGTGTGGGGTGGGAGGGAGGAAGGAGAGGTGATCATTGTCTGGTTGTGGGGAAAGGGAGGCAGATCAGACGTACCTCTTGCGGGGGGGAGGAAGAGAAGAGTGAGGCTAGATCATTCTCTGGATTGGTGGAGGGGGGAGTGAGGCTAGATCATTCTCTGGGAGGGAGTATGAGTGAGGCCATATCATTTTCTGGAGACAGTTTGGGGGTGGGGGGGTGTTGCGTTGTGGGGAGGGAGTGAAGCCAGATCATTCTCTGGGAGGAGGAAAGTGAGGTCATATCATCCTCTGAGAAGGAGGCGGGAGAAAGGCCAGATCATTCTCTGGGGGTTGGGGGAGGCAGCGAGGCCAGATCATCCTCTGGGAACAGTGGACAGGAGGGCACCAAGTGAGGCCAGATCATTCTCGGGGGAGGGACAGTGGGAGTAAGGCCAGGTCATTCTCTGGGGGGTGGGCGGGGGCGTGGGTAGCGAGGCCAGATTGTTCTCTGGGACAGGGTGAGAAGGGGGGCGGGGTAGGTGGGAGGTAGGTAAGATATATCTCTGTTGGGGGTGGGAGCAGGCAGGTAGAAGGGTCCACTGCCATTCTGTGGGCAAGGAGTTGCAATTGGTCTGGGTAGTGAGGATAGCTGGATAGGAGGGCTGTGGGGACCACTGCTCCTGCTTTTCACTCCTGGGCTGCTTTCTCCACTTTCTGTGGCCTGGGAACGATTTGACACGGGTGCACTTTTTCAAATTTTTTGTTCAGAGCTCCAATCATTTCAGGTGTGTGAAGCCCTGTCTACAGCAGGTGATTCAGACGTGCATTTTTTTTTCAGACTGAGTGCGTATGGGAGCATCCAGGAACAGATTTCCAAGCCGGATCTGAATTATGCCCAGATTCAGCACTGAGAATGAAAATGGTAAAATTAAGTTGTCTCCCCATTCATTTCCATGATTGTTATATAACTATGAGCATTTCCTGAACAGCTTCAGTCTCCATTTTGGTGCTGGTATCCTCAGTTCATTCCTGGTGGCAGAATGACAATCTTTAGAAATGATATCATCCAGAAAACCTTCCATTTTTAAAGGAATCATCCTTATCAAAGAGAAGTTGTAGTAGTGGACTGCAGGTTGTTGCATGATTGAGGTTGGCCAGTAAGAGAGAAACCACGTCAACTAAGAGAAGCAAAGGTTGAGCAACAACCTATCTTGTGGGTTCCCTCTACCAGGAGGAAGGAGGCTACGTTTCTGTGGGTTTGTGGTCACAATCCTATCACCATTCTCACCGGAGGGACTCTGAGAAGAGAGTGGGAGCATATGGTAAAACTATTGAATGCTGCGAGTGTGGCATCACAGAATTGACATGACTGACATGGGTGATTTTGCAGACTGTCATGCGCTGGAAGGATAATGGGCATTCATTGACATGAATTTCTCAGTGAGGTTGCACACCAAATGCCCTTTGACTGTGGCAACCTGTGTTATTACTTTGTTGAGGTATTGAGTACATTCCAGGGGGTATTCAGTGATACAGACACAGAAAACAGCTCATTCAATAGGGCCTACTACTTTTAGCTGTCCACAGACATCTGTCTCTGAGTAACTATTAACAGTTATTAGGCAGAAACAAAGTTGAGACAAAGGAGCCTATGTCTATGTATAGAGAAGGTTCAAGCACAGTTGATAAAGGGGTTGGGGAAACATGAGAAAGTCACCTATCTGTTCATGAACTGATCATGCAGCTTCCTGATGCCCAATTATTAATTCTATTCAATCTATATGTAATGTGTGTAATCTGTAATCTTTATGATTAGATGATGTGTCCAGCTGAGATGGGCTGAGTAATTGTATAAGGAATGGTGATTTTTCTTTGTTAGGTAGAGTTGCACATGGTCAGGTCCTGTGACTTCTTCCCGCTGACATAATTTAGTAAATAGTTTGTCAATTGAATCAGGCTTGAGTGTTGAATGATTTTTCTGAGTTCATTCTCCCCAATAGCTCCCTGCTGATATGATCATCCAGCAAAGTCATGTGCATGTGTAGTCAGCAACCCCTTGTGCCCTCTCACTTTGCTCATCCCACCCCAGCAAGAAGATGGTGAATTTCTGTCTCATCTTGCAGACTGCCTCCTTCAACTCCTAGTTGCCTCTGTTGATGGTAAATTTTGATACACTGTGAATGTTATCAGCCCTGCCTGAGAGGAACTAATTGTGAAGAACAACACAAAAAACTAGAAGTAGAGCTTCTTAATTTAATTTGTAGCTGGGTGTGGATTTTCACTTTTGGGTGAGATGCACAGAGTTAGGATATTTCCTGACTCAGTGAACTTGGCCCAGGAAAAAGAGGTATGGAAGTTTGGGTTTTTGTTCCAGTTGAATGGTTGGATTAGAATTCGGGCCTGCAACTCCAGAATGAATGTGGAAATTGCCAGGTGCAGATGCAGACTGAACAGAAGGCCTGTCTCGGTAATGCAACACTGTGTGAAAGATTGAGAAAACACAATGAAACAAAAACCAGTCCTCATCAATCTCATCCCCACACAGTTCCTGGTGACACCACCATTGTAGGTTGGATCTCAAACAATGATGAGACACAGTACAGGAAAGAGACAAAAACCTGGTGGACTGATGCAAAGACAATAATCTCTCCCTCAATGTCAACAAAACAAAGAAGATAGTCATTGACTTCAAGAAGAGTAGTGAGGGACATACCCCTGTCTACATCAATGGGGATGAAGTAGAAAGTGTCGAGAGCTTCGTGTTTTTAGGTGTCCAGACCACAACAACCTGTCCTGGTCCCCCATTCTGACACTATAGTTAAGAAAGCTGCCAACATCTCTACTTTCTCATGAGATGAAGGAAACTTGGCAAGTCCACATAACTCTTCACCAACTTCTACAGATGTACTATAGAGAGCATTCTTTCTGATTGTATCACAGCTTCTTTTGGCTCCAGCTGTGCCCAAGAATGCAATAAACTACAAAGGGATGTCTATGAAGCCCAATCCATCACTCAAACCAGCCTCCCATCAATTGACTCTATCAAGACTTCTCACTGACTCAGAAAAGCAGCCAGCATAATCAAGTACTTCATGCAACCTGGACATACTCTCTTCCACCTCCTTCCATCGTGAAAAAGATACAAAAGTCTGAGGACATGTACTAACCAACTCAAAAACAGCTCCTTCCCTGCTGCCATCAGACTTTTAAATGAAGCTATTTGCATTTGATCTTTCTTTATACCCTAGCTATGACTCTAACACAAAATTTTGCACTCTCTCCTTTCCTTCCCTATGTACAGTAAGCTTTGTCTCTATAGCGTGCAAGAAACAATACTTTTCATTGTGTACCAGTACATGTGACAATAATGAATCAAATCAAAATCCCCATGCTCCATCCATTCCAACCCATGCCACTGTATCCACACTCAAGGGACCTCCCTATACCATCGATACCTCCATATGCTTCTCTATCCTCTCCAATGACCCCTCATACCCCTATGTCAATCCATGCCCCCACTCGCCCAATGATCCTTTTGGACCTTCTGACAATGTAATGAAGTGCAGGCCATTCAAAATTGTGATGAGAATGAACTTCCTCATTCAAAGAATGGTGAATATTTGGAATTTTCTGTCCCAGTGGACTGTATCAGGCTCAGTTATTGAGTCTGTTCAAGATTGAGATTGAAAGATTTTTTATTATTAAAAACAACGAGGGATAAAAGAATGGTCAGGAAAACGGCATTTAATAAGAAGCTCAGCTACATCTCACTGAATGTTGGAGCAGACTCAAAGGGTTGAAAAGCCAACTTCTATTTCTTATGTCATTACGTTTAGGTTAACTCATGCCAACTCATGAATCCCATCCAGCACCCTGACAGCTTCCTTGTCATCTCACTTAGTATCCACATTAGGGGCAGCACGGTGGCACAGTAGTTAACACTGCTGTTTCATAGTGCCAGGGACACAAGTTTGACTCCCGCCTTGGGTCACTCTCTGTGTGGAGTCTGCACATTCTCCCCGTGTCTACATGGGTTCTTCTGGGTGCTCTGGTTTCCTTCCACAGTCTAAAATATGTGTTGGTTAGGTACATTGGCCATGCTAAATTCTCCCTCAGTGAACCCGAACAGGCGCCAGAGTGTGGCAACCAAGGGATTTTCACAGTAATTTCATTGCAACATTAATTCCAATATTGCTTGCAACACGAATAAATAAACAAAAATAAACCATTGACAAGTCACAGTCGGGAGTCATGCTGACACAAGAATAATTCTATTGATGACAATGCTAGTTTAAAGAAAAAATCACTCATTGATAATAAAAAAAATCACCATACTGAAATTCTTTCAATTAATCATTTTTGAAGACAAATATTTCATTTTAGTACTTTATCCGTTCCGTTGTGTATTCTTGAATATTCAATGTCTGCTGAAAACAAACATTTTATAATCATAGAATCCCTATAGTGCAGAAAAAGGCTATTTGGCCTTTTGACTATTTTTGACTATTTGAGCCTGCACTGACTACAATCCCATCCAGGCCTTACATCCACATCCCTACATACTTAACCGCTAAGGGGCAATTTTTAGCAGGGCCAATCAACCTAACCTGCATACTTTGGACTATGGGAAAAAACCAGAGCACCCTGAGGAAACCCACACAGTCACAAGAAGAATGTGCAAACTCCACTCAGACAGTGACTCAAGCCAGGAATCAAACTCAGGCCTCTGGAGCAGTAGTGCTAACCACTGTGCTACCGTGCTGCCCATTTGGAGGTATCAATCAAACTGCTCATTTAACGGACACTCTATTGTGATAATGTTTGGATATAAAGTTAATCAGGTAGCACAAATCATATAATGATGACCTTCAGGCTTATGCCAACAGACAGAGTTAAATAGGAAGTATTAATTTCTCTTAAAGTCTACACATTTCTTTTTAAATTTTAAGTCCAGGAGAGTTAAATATTTTGAAACGTTGACCATGCCAATGAGCTATGGCAATTTTAATTAGTTTTGACAGTTCTTTTACTGTGTCAACAGTTCTTTGACATTTTGATGACTCTTTAATATCTTGACAGTTCCTTGACAGTTTTAACAGTTCTAAAAAGTTTATGCATTTTTAGGCACATTCATGTCTATCTTTAACAATCTCAAAGGTCACCTCCCAATAGATATGCCAGGACTATATCCAAAATGTGCCTCACCTTCCCAAAGGTGCATCTTGACTATTCAAGTGAATCCTTAAGGTTCAGATATGCTCCTGCCAGGTTTAATCATCACATTTAAGATTTCAGACACTTATCTCACCAAAATCACACATGAGTAGAGGCAGCTGCAGTTTGTATGGGTAATTGCCTCCATGAACTATTGATGGCCACCTGTCCCCATTCGTACCCTGAACAAAAATGACAGAGGCCATTTCTTCCATCTTTGGGAAAATTAAGGTTGAGTTATTCATTTATTCAAAACACTCTAAGTTTAATACAACTTTTTAAGATCCTTGCATAATTTTCAACCGTAGTTATTCAAAATTCTTAAATGCAGTTGACAAATGTATCATGATAATGCCTGTTTTTGTTTTTCACTTGATGCAGTGACATGCAAAATACTGTGGCAAGATTTTAGCGACTGTCATTTACTGACCAGTGTTGTAAGCATCCTATTGACCTCAAGTAAGAAACATAAATTCTATCATGGTAACCATAGCTTTGCATTGTAGAAAAATATTACATACAAACCAATTGCAAAGGCAATGCTATAACAACAGCATTCGTAAGGCAAGCAAATTGGTACAAAATTTCATTTGAGGAAAGATCATCAACCTGAGATGTTAACACTGAGGGTCCAATTTTATCAATTGGAGGCTAAGGACCA
This sequence comes from Sphyrna mokarran, assembly GCA_024679065.1. NCBI lineage: Eukaryota > Metazoa > Chordata > Chondrichthyes > Carcharhiniformes > Carcharhinidae > Sphyrna > Sphyrna mokarran. Next base: position 57,614,663 of record JAGIQG010000002.1, on the reverse strand, counting down.
GATCTGGACGTAAAATGGATCCGAGCCCGGAATTCTTGTCCCAATGCGTCCATACACTTTTTGCTGGCTCCAGTCGCATTTCGAAAAAAATCTGAAACAGTGCGCCTGGGCATAAAAGACAAAACCAGCAGAGAGAGCTAGGGGGGTGTGTTGAGCCACGATTGGACCCCCCTGGGAGACAGGCCCCCGGCAGCACTACCCCCCACCCTGATCAGAGCTCCCTGGGAGGCAGCCACCTCAGATCTGCTGAGGGAAGGGCCTGCTTCCTGGGGGTGAGGGGGTGTCTGCTGATCATGATGGAGGGAGGAGGGGGGAGGAAGGTGCTGCCTCAAGGAGGGCATCTGACCATGGAGGGGTGTGCTCTGCCGAGGGAGGCCTGCCTCCCGGGGAGGTCCGATGGGGGTGTGGTGATCTGCCCCCAGGGGGTTCTGGTCATGGGGAGGCACGTCTGCTGGGGTAGTTAGCAGAGGGGTCTGTGAAGGGTATTCAAGGAGGATGGGCTTCAGAGATTCCCCTGCAGAATAGGTGTCCGCTTCGGTTTTTTATTCTGCAGGTTGATAACAGCGCGATCCGGAACGGATCCAAAATGGGGTTTGGCGGTAGAGCTGGGCGCGCAGTTCATTAAGTCGATTTAAATGCATGCTAATGCATTTAAATTGCTGAGCTGTCCATTTGGGGCGCGGATCAGATCCGTGACCAAATCAGGTATCGGTAAAGGCGCGAACTGCTCTGTTTCCGATGCAGAGCGCGTTAAAGGCCTGACGCCCGAATTTACCCCAATTTCTGGTAAAATCAGGGCCTAAATCTTTCTGCTGGGCATTTTCAGCATTTTCCCTTAACGTCTGAAAGATATTTTAAACTTAAAATAAAAATTGGGCCATTGTGTGTGCTCAAATCTCACCATAGTATGTTGTGAATGTAAAATCAATAAATCTAATAATTATTGAACTAGATACCAGGAAAAAGAAACAGAATCCACCAGATTTTTATAAAAATCTAATTGATTCACTACCTACTCAGACTTAAAACATGACTTTAATCCCACACTATGCCGTTGATTCTTACTGAAAATGACTAGTTATATGAATTTTTAAAAAATAGGAAAAATCTTATTTTCATCGTAACAGAAAAGGTTAATGGGAGAAACCTAACACTGGTTTCAAAGTCATGGCAGATTTTGACAGGGTAAATAATGGAAGATTGAGAAATTGATACAAAGACTGAAGATTATTACTGGAAGAACAGAAAGATATTTTTTACATGGAATGTTGTTCATGCAAGATATCCTATCACAATTCACTATTTAAAAATGAATTGAACAAATATTTGAAAATGATGGATACAAAAAGACATTTAATAAGAACATAAAATAAAAACATAAGGATTAGGAGCAGGGGTAGGCCACTTGGCCCCACAAGCCTGCTCCACCATTCAATAAAATCATGGCTGTCAGTATCAGAGATTGAGAGGGGTGGTGGTGGGGTGTGGGGGGAGGGTCACACAGCCAGCAATGTAGGGTCAAAGGGCTGTGGCTGGGTTTGTGATAAACGCAAGGAAATGAAACTACGGGATTAGCACTAGATGAAAAAATGAACATACCACAAAATTATAGGCCAAATGGCTTCCTTTTCTCCTGTCATTTCTATGTGCTGTGATTAACTAATGGTGCATTGAACTCCACTAGACATTATGGTGAGACTTTTGAATGTTCATTCTGCCCCAAAAATTCTAAATGCCAAATTTGCATAAAAACTGGAGTAACTCCTATCATTTTTTCAGCGGGACTTTCAAATTGAACCTCACACACTCTGTGCATCATAGAGTGCCCTAGTGTTAATCATGATGAAAAGCTGTGGGCAGGGCCTATTCCTGCTGGAGAGGCTGGCAGTACAGTGCTGAATGGCCAATCTGTCAGCGCTGAGATTGGTGCATGTGCAGTTGCCCTGCACTGCAGACCTTCCAATCGCTGGCCAGCCTCTGGACCCCACATTGCTGGTTGTGTGACACCCCCAACCCTGATCACTGGCCTTCTGAACATGCTCGGGCCAGACCAGAACACCCCTCCACCTCTCCTCCAAGCCTACCTCGGTTTTACGCCCTACCGACAGGGCAGCATTGATTCCCCCTGCACCCCCACTGTCCCAACCCCTCCCTCCCATCAGAGTCCCAATCCCATCCTCCACCAGCAGTCACCAATGCCAATGGCCAGCCCCAATTGGCCCTTCCTTTCCTCTCTTATGATCCCGACTGCTAAGTGACAGTAGAAACCCCCACTCCCCCTGATCTTCCCTTTCCAGAGGCCTCTTAATCAGCCCTGGCCCCCATACTAGCACCCCTAGAGTATTGCCACTTTGCCCCTTGGGCAGTGCCAGGGTGCCAGTCTGGCAATGCTAGGGGACACATACCCTTATCCCCAGCTTCCTGGGAGGACTCCATGGCCCCCTTTCATGCCAGTGGGATTGGGCTGCTAGCTTCCCGTTAGTGGAGAACTGTTCTAAACCCCATTGGAGCGAACACTCTTGGCGATAGAGGGAAAGGCTAGAGAGTTCAGTCTCAGGCTCGCTAATCAGTTGTAAATTCAAATATAAATATTCTAATCAACTCCATGCCAATTTCCAACATGGAGCTGACAATGCAAGAATTCCAATGGCCAGAGATGAACAGAGGCTGTGGCATCCGGTGGGAAGCCCATGACATGGCCTTTGCTTAGGCTAGAATAACGTGGCAAGGGATCGAGGAAAATCGATCCCTTGATCTTTGATTTCAAGGATGGAATGTCCTTCGTTCATAGTCAGCCTATATGGACTGCTGATACAATTTTGACCATCTAAATGCACTACTTCCAAACGTATTGAAGATATGGCTCATGTGGCAAGCACATTAGAAATAAGAAGTACAAGAAATGGAGCTCCTCATCCATCTGGAATTTTCTAATGCAGTGAAGAAGAATAATAGCTGGTGTCAAATCACAATTTCCTGATATATAAATTTTCATTTCTGAGTGTTATATTTCATCCAATGTGGGTAATTTTCTCAAAAAAAAATTTAAGTGTCAAATTTGCATAACAACAGGGGTAAATCCTGCTGGTTTTGTCAGTGGGAGTGAATCTCAAGATTCCCGCTGGAGGGGCCAGCAGCACAGCGCTGAGTGGGTCACTGTGCATGCGCTGATCTGTCAATGCCAAGATTGGCACACCCGCAATAGTCCTGCACTGCAGGCCTCCGGATCGCTAGCCAGCTCAGCAACCCCTCATCCCTAGCCCTCTGACTGCACTGCAGCCCGATTGTTGCCCCCCTGCATATGTCTGGGCTAGGCTCGATAGCCCACCCAACCCTGGCCTGCCTCATTCTCCCCCGTATCCCCTGGCAGACCTGACCACCTCCCCCATAGTCCCATCCAACTCCCCCCCGCCACAAACCCCCTGACAGACCGACCTCCCCATCATCTCAATGCCCAGCCCTGACCACTGGCTTTCCTTCCTCTGTTCGTGATCCCAATGCAGAGAGGCAGTGGGACCCTCCCCATCTCCAATGATCTCCCCCAGAAGCCCTCCTCATTAGACCTGCTCCATTCGGCTCCGTCTCCTTGGCACTGCTCGATGCTTGGTGGCAGTGTCAAGATACCCCTTGGTCATTGCCACTTTGTCCCTTGGGCAGTGCCAGGGCCTCAGTCTGTCACTGCCAACCTGGCAAAGTCCAAGGGGCAACCCTCCTCTTATCACTGACCTCTGGGGGACCTTGATTGCCCCTCTTCACTCTAATGGAGTCAGGGTGTCAGCTCCCCGCAGGTAAGGAGTTGTAAACCCTGCTGGGGTGAAACATCCCTGGTGGGGTAAAGAGACTCTAGCGGGCCTGAAGATTTCAGTCCTGGGGCCTGCTAATTAAATGTAAATAATATAAAAATGAGGATTAACATAATTTATTCAGCTCCACACCGATTTCTGGCATGGATTGACGGCGCCAGAAATCTGGCTGTTGGAGAATTGTGGAGGCTGTGGAGTCCGGTGGGAAGGCTGTGAAACAGCCTCCGCATGAGTTTCCCGGCCTGCTGTGCTACAAAAGTAGCACAGCAGGCTGAGAGAATTACCCTCCTTGAGTTCCACTTCCATTCTCAGGACTGTGTGGTGACTTTCAAAAAATATGTATTATTTCAGTTCTTCCAATACAAAGAAGCGGTCCTGACAAAAACCGAAATAACTGTGTATAAGTTTTTAAATTTAACTGATTAATCAAATACCAATAACACTTTTAACTTTGATTGCGCCAGATTACTAAAGAAGGGTAGACCAATTAACAGATCAATCTATGTTCTTGACAAACATCAACCTCCCCATTTCCAAATCACCAATACAAACACAGGTATTACCCAAAATTACATAAATTAAGTACTTAATTCATTTCTTACAAAACAACAGTATTATCAACAGCAAAGCTCCACTCGAAAAGGACTACACAATTCAAGACCCACAGAACTCTGATTGATCACTCAAAGGTTCTGTTGAAAGCAATCACTACAGAATAATGAGTTTTTCCCCACATTCCCAAGAACAAAAAGTCACTTGAAAATTCTCATTTGGAAGAAAATTAATCCTTACCAACAAATCTCAGTCATGTTCAAGTGTAATAAAAAAAGCTTTAAAAACCAGTCACAATGCATTAGATGAAAACAGTTTTCATTTGTAAAGCTATGCGTACATTTAATTAGACATGAAAGTTATATGCACTTCACTGTTGGATTTTTAAATAGCTTCAGTGCAGCTTCCATCTTGATAATTAAAAAGCCTCTTTAGAGTTGACCCTGGCATCACAGAAACTGCAAGCTTGCTGCCTTACCTGTCATGCAGACCATTAGAATTTGCCAGGCATCATCACGGTTCACCCCCATGGCATTTATGTTCACCCAAAAAAAGGTCAGGCGACAGCTTGCAACCTTGCTAGCCTTGAACTTTGCTAGTGTGGAGAGCTCTCCTTCATATTACTAGATTTTGTTTAGCTTTCCTAGGAATCCCCTCTCCCATCTTTGTGCAATATTCCACGATAGCATTGCCACCATATGTCTCTTACATTTCTCACCTGTGCATCTGCAATCGGTCACCAGTACAGACTATGTCCAAAACTTTTTATCTGACCTTCATGGCCTAGTTTCTAGGAAACATTAGCTCCATCACATGTGAACTCTTGAATTTTATGCTGCCTCAGACTGGTTCTAGAGCTAAACTTGAAGCGCTCTTGATTTCTAAATTTTTACTTCACCGAAGTACCTTTCTTCCCATTTTCCTTCACTCCTTAGATCCGAGCTCCTCAAATTCCCCAGCGGGGCTGCCAGGTGGGATTTTGGAACCTGAATTCTGAGGCAGCGATTGATGCTGTGGAGTTCCAACTGAATGCTAACAGCTGCGAAGTCCCTGTAAATCCTCACAGTTATCTACTGGTTGGTGTGGCCAAATGGACAGCTCTCTGAGGCCTGATTGCTCCTAAAAACAAGTCCTGTAAGTAGGTTTTTTTTAGAAACTTGCCTTTTCATCAAATTTCTTCTTGAGGGGAATGGCAGTCTCAAGAGCAGGGGTGGGGGAAGATAAAGGAGGGAAGGATGAAGAAGGGGAACTGGAGATGAGAGAGTTAGAAATTCAGAGGTTAAGGAATGGACAAAGGAGAGGGAAATAGGGGATGAAGTGGGGAGATGGGGTGTGATGGAGAGAGAGAAGTATTAAGGAGAAGGAGATTGGTAGGAAGGAAGGGGGATAGGGTGAAGGAGGGGAGGTGGGTCATGATGGAGGGGAAGATGGAGGATAAAGGGGGAGAGGATGGTGATAAATGAGGGGTAAGGGGGTTGAAGGAGGGAGGAGATTGGGGCTGAGAAAGGAGAATTAATGAGAACAATTTTAACTCCCTCCCAACCCCCTCTCCCGTTTCACCACCACCACCACTCTCAACAACTCTTATATCTTCCAGTTTTCACCATGGGGGTCAGACAAAGTCTGGCCACTAAAATCTTGTCACATTGAGAAAAACATTGGGAGGCACAGCCTTTCATTGCTGCTCCTTCACAAAATTGTTCAGCACATGCTCTTGCTAAATATTCACTGAAAATAAAAAAAGCTTGACATTTTAGAGCATCTTCTGCAAACTCCTACAACCTCTGAGATCCCAAAGCACTTTGCAGCCAATGAAGTGTTTTTAAAGTGAGTCACAGTTGTGAAGTAGACAATTTGCACATATCAAAGTCCCACAGTTAGTGATCATGTTGTGACCATATTTGCTGTTTTAGTCATGTTGCTGAAGGGATTAATATTGATATGCACGCCAGGGAGGATTCTCCCTGGTTTGACTCCAATTAGTGCTGTGGGAGCCTTTACATCCATTTGAAAGAGCAGACAATTTGGTTCAAAATCTTATGGAGGATATATTACTACAACTATACAGCTCTCTACCAACATGAACACAAGAACCAGGAGCAGCAGTAGACCATGTGGCCATTGACCCTGCTCCACTATTCAATACAAGCATGGCTACTTCGATTTTAACTCCAGTTTCTTGCCCACTCCACAAACCTCTTAATTCCCTGAGGAACCAAAAGCCTGTCTATCCCAGCCTTAAATGTATTATTTGATTGAGAATCTACAACCCTCTGGGCTAGGGGATTCCAATGATTCCCAAACCTTTGAGTGGAATAACTTCTCTGCATTTCAGTCCTAAGTAATTGGCTTCTTATTCTTGAACTCTCCCTATTTGGTTTACACTCTCAGATCAGCAGAAATAACTTTTCAGCATTCACCTTATCCAGCTCCTTTCGAATCTTGTATGTTTTAATGAGATAACTTCTCATTCTTTTAAACTCCAGTGAATGTATTTCCAATTTACTCAGCCTCTCATCATTGGGCAATCTTCTCATCCCAAAGACCAATCAAGAGAACCTTTGCTCTACTACCTCCAGTGTGTATACTTTCTTAAATGTGGAGAGCAAAACTAAAGTTTAAAATTTATTTATTCATGTTACAAGTAGGTTTACATTATCACTGCAATGAAGTTACACTATAAGTCGTCACACTCTGGCATTTGTTTGGGGACACTGAGGGACAATTTAGCATAGCAATGCACCTAACTAGCATGTGTTTCAGACTGTGGGAGAAAACCAAAGCACGTGGAGGAAACCCACACTGACAGGTGGAGAATGTACAGACTCCGCACAGTGACCAAGTTGGGAATTGAAGCAGAGTCTTTGGCACTGTGAGGCACCTGTGCAGTGTCATCACATTGCTCCGCAAATGATATTCCGGATGTAGTCTTACTGAATTCCTGTCTAGCTGTAGCAAGACTTCTTTATTCTTGTACTGCAAAATCCTTGCAACAAAAATCAGTGTCCCATTTGTCTTCTTAAATTCTTGTTGCACCTACATGCTATCCTTGTATGATCGCACCCAAGTCTCTCTGAACATCAATACTGACAAGTTTCACGTCTCAGAAAATATTCTGCTTTGCTATTCTTAGATCGAAGTTCTCTATCATCTTGTTGCCTTCTCGCTTAATCTCTCTGTATATCTCTTTATAGCTTCTCCAAATCCTTCCCACAGCTTAACTTCCCACTTTCTGTCATCAGCAAACTTTGATAATTTATTCTATCTCTTCACCTAAGTTCATAGAATCATAGAGTCCCTACAGTGCAAAAAGAGGCCATTTGGCCATCGAGTCTGCAATGACCACAATCCCAACCAGGCCCTATTTCCGTAATCCTACATACTTACCCCGCTAATCCTGACACTGGGATCAATTTAGCATGGCCAATCAACCTAACTGCACATCTGTGGATTGTAGGAGGAAACCGAAGAACCTGGAGGAAACCACACAGACATGGGGAAAAAGTGCAAACTCCGCACAGACAGACACCCGAAGCCAGAACTGAACCGAGGTCCCTGGTGCTGCGAGGCAGCAGTGCTAACCAACATGCCATATTGCCACTCTTAATTAGGCACCAGCCCTTAGATTTTATGCTGAACTGTGTGAAACAGGGTTTAAACCCACAGACTTTTGGCTAAGTGATAGGACTGTTACCACTGAACCATAGTTTTACAAAACATCTGAATGACTTTCAATGATAGATTATGGTACCATGAATACTTTCCCAATGAAGCAATGCAAGCCAGTAAAATATGTTGAAAATCACCCACTCCTACCACAAAATTCAGAGTGCTCCACATTCCACTTCATCACATTATCTTCAGTTGTCAACACAACCTAAGAGCCCCACCCCACTGCTGACATGAAATGATTCAAATCCATTAACTAATGTTGAATCCACACTTCACTCTATCCATATGATTTGTTAGCCAGCTTGTTTTTTTACACATTCCCATTTCCATACTTCCCCAGCTCATTGTTTCAAAGAGAAAACTTCCATTGTCACTTTACAACGAGGACTACTATATTGCCCACCTGAACTTCATCTTCTTGATTACTGATCTTACATTCTGTCAGATTGCAACTTTCTGCAACTGCTCACTTATGGCACAATAATTAACACTGACAATACATGCAAATATAAACAGATCATTTGGGTAACTGTAAATGATGGTATGTACTACATCATGTACTTTTATGCTCATTGGCAAATTGGAGAACAAATGCCATTGAGTGTCATATATGTTGCAACAGTATAACAATCATGCAATAGAGAAATGATTTATGCATCATTTAAAACTATACAATAGATTTTGTGGTGAGCTGATTTGAGTCTGATTGCCTACTACTATATAAAAAAAGCTATGACACTGACTGTCAATCAAAACGTTTTGCCCTGAGAGGTTCAGTGATGTAACAGCTTCGATGTGTTGCTAGGAAACTTCAGCCTATTCACACTGCAAATAATGGTTCCTTCTGAACTTCGTGGATTGAAGTACTAAATGGTTAATTAGTTTATCCAGTGGTACAAGATTACACCAGGTCTTTTGATTAAATAGTCTCATTTATAAGGATCACATATGGAAATGACTAGTTGTGTAAGGTACCAGAGGCATGGCATTGGACCCCAGCAAAGATTCCTTCAAAAAAAGAAACAAAACCAGCAAAGAATTCACAAAATTAGAGAGGGAAAAAGACTGGGTAATGTTTTCTTCCCTCAGTGCTAACCAGAAACTCCAATTAGAAATGTGCATTGGTGCTAGTCAGGAAGAGAATCCAGAATCCAATGTGACGTATTCTTTTTCCTGCAGTCTAATAATATTCTGACACTCAGGATCGGACATCAGTGTTGGAGGTAGGAATTAGAAGGCAAATTAATTTCTTGGTTATAAACATGTGCCTGCACAAACTGGGAACAGGTCAACCTTTTCATCAGAAGCTGATTTGATGAGGGGTTTGGGATGGGAACTAACTGGTGGCCAGGATTGGGAATGGTGGTTGGACACCAAGCAAGCAGGCCATGTCCTGACTGGATTTGACTGCTATAGAATGATTTTAAAAAGAATCAGATCTGCATTTTCAAATTGGACAGAGCAGATGAGGAGCAATACTGTAGGGAAATAGCATTTTTAAAATGAGGAAAAGATCCAAACGATTTATTTGGAGAAGTATCCTACCATTCTGGATAGTCCAAATATCCCTTAGGGAGAGGCAAGATGACCATTGAGTGAGATTGTGTGCACTATGGGATTTATAAGAGTGAGCATGAATATGCTTAAAGAATGGATAAGCTTTGTGGAACTGTCAAGATCTTAATACATTTAAATATCCTGCCCTTTAAATAAAAAGTTTGCAATAAAAAAAGTATTTTTGTTTTATTCTGCCTGTTAACATAAACCTGAGGGCCAGCATATTAGAATTTGTGCTACGTAACTGACTCCGCAACCTATCATTATCACAGTCAACTGCCTGGCAATTTACAGTTTGATTGACAGCTCCATGTGGTTATTATGGCTGAGTCTTTCCAGTCTTCCCTGCCATGGGGCAGGAAATTTCTTCTCAAAGTCAATGGAACTTTTGCTGGTATATCTAGTTTTCCATCCTGCCTGCAATAATTCCCACTGCGAGCAGGGCTGGAAAACTCTGATCTAAGTCTTTGATGATGTAGAGATGGTGGCGTTGGACTGGGGTAAATACAGTAAGAAGTCTGACAACACCAGGTTTAAGTCCAACCGATTTATTTGATAGTAAACTCACAAGTTTTCAAGGTTCTCCTCTTCATGAGAATATCTCATTCATTTGACGAAGAGGAGAACCTCGGAAGCTTGTGAGTTTACGATCAAATAAATTGGTTGGACTTAAACCTGATGTTGTCAGACTTCTTACTAAGTCTTTGATGTCAGGCTATGAATATAAATGTTTATTTCTTTCTGGGATTAAGTACTTGAATGAAAGATTTGCTTTTAAAAGGGCTTAAATAATTGTTGGAATTAAATGTTTTGAATGGGCTTTTATGAATGAAATTGCTCATTTAAAAAAGTCAGTAATAGATACTTATAACTTTATTATATTCCATTTTAGCATGGAGCCTGAGATCTGCACTTGGTGGATCCTGGGTGAGTTTGTATGGAGGGTGTAAGGGAGAAAAATGGTGAGCAGGGAAAAGGGTTCTCATGTGTTGGCACAGATGCAATAAAGGGCTATGAGGTGGGTAAAGGAATACAGGTTGGCATTGAGGGTATGATAGGCCTTAAGTGATGGTGGAGAAGCATGAAATGGCATGAGTTAACACAGATAGGGCATAGGGAGTACCTGTGTGATGTGGGAGTGTGTGTCATGAGGGCTAGGAGAATGTTCTTTGTTTTATTCTTTTTCTTACAAGTCACAGAGCATCAAGACCAAATTTTCAAATAGTCTGCTTCTGCACCCAGCATCCCCTGTACTTCCGTTAACTCCTGGTCACTGGGAACAAAAATGAGAATATCCAGGGCACTTGTTCCACAGCCAAATGTGCAGAGTCAGGAATCTTACCAAATCTGTGCTTCCAACCCTTGGGTGCAAAGGAAGTTCAGGCTGTTAGCTTCTGACATTTGCAGGCATGTCTATTTAGTCCTCTTGTTATCTTTATTTATGCCAAGACTGGATGCAGATGTTTTTAAAATAAAAAGAGGTTACTCTCTGGTGAGAATACATTCACTCTAGTTGTATCACTCCATTCATCCAGGGCTTCAAAACAAACTAGAAATTGCCTCTGGTGTGGTGATTAGTTTGAAGAAGTTTAAGGCAATTGAAGTGATGTCACATGTAGGAATTTATTCCTGTATAAGATTTATCTGAGTGATGTGTGGCAATAGCCTGTTAGTCTGAGTGCAGAATCCAAAAATATCCTATAACTTGAAAACAATTTTTGCAATTTTGTTTAGAACCAGATCATTCACAACCTTGGCATCCTATCTGATGCTAAGTTGAGCTTCTGATTCTGCGTCCCATTCTATTACCAGCATCTACGTATATCGGCCATAACATCGCACCTACCACAGTTTGCGTACTTCTAACATCCCTAATAATGTCTTTGTTATGACGAGATGTAAACATTCCAATGTTCTCTTGCCCAGCCTCCCATCTTCCACCGTCAGTAAACTTTGACTGGTTCAAAGTTATGCTGGCCATATATTAACTTGCATCAATTTCCACCTCTGTGCCTGTTGGTTTACATTGACTTCCAGTCAGACTATAAGTCAAATTAAAATGTCTTATCCTTGTGTTCAATTCCCTCCTTGGCTTTATCTCTTCCTATGCCTGCAATACTCCAATCTTCCAATCCTCTGAAATTGCTTCACTTCTCTCTCTCTTTCTCTCTTTTCTTGCATATCCTTAATTTTCATCAGTCCACCTATCTGGTAGTCATGCCTTCAGCAGCTTAAGTCCCAAGCTCAGGAATTTCCTTCCAACATCTCTCTGTGTATTTGTCTTACTTTCCTCCTTTAAGATGCTCCTTTAACCCACAGCGTGCATCAAAACTTTGGCCACCCTTCCAAATATCTCCTTTTGTAATGTGGTGTCAAACTTTAGAACCATGGAATCCAACAGTGCAAAAATGGACTACTCGGCCCCTTGAGTCTGCACCGATTCTCTGAAACAGAATGCGAGCCAGGCCTTCCTCTCCACCCTATCCCCATAACTACGCACATCTCCTATGGCTAATCTATCTAACCTATACATCTTGGGACAGTAAGGAGCAATTTAGCATGGCCAATCCACCTAACTTGCTCATCTTTGGACTGTGGGAGGAAACCAAAATCCTGGAGGAATCCCATGTTGACAAAGGAAGAATGTGCAAACTCCACACCGTCACCCGAGACTGGAATCAAACCCAGTCTCTGGGATGTGAAGTAACAGTGCTAATCGTTGTGCAACAATGTTGATTTGTTTGATAATGCTCTTATGAAGAGTCTTGTCATGTTTTATGTTAAACAGTGCTGTTGTTGTTGTCATTATGCACTTGCAATGAATATTTCCTTGTTATCATACAGTGATCAAGGTCAAAGGTGCACTAAACATATCAAAGTGATTAGCATGCACATAGAAATGTGAGCAGAGGCATTAATAATCAATAAGGGTAAAATAGATTTCAGGGCCAGACTGGAGACACATGACACAAAATTCAGCACTTCAGTTCCTGAAAATCACAATATATATTCCTCTATTTAACAACTGATTGCAATTTACATTTTGTTTTAATTATTCATTCATATAAATAAACTGCTCAGTGTAAAAGACATCTTAAAGTTGTTAAAAATGTATATTAATTTGAACAGCATCTATAATGGGGAAAGAAACATATTTCCATACAACGCTTCGTCAAAACTTGGTTAATTGTTTTGTTTTAATGCTATGAGTTAGTTTTCTCAATATGGGAGCTGTATACAATTACCTGGAATGTGTAGTCCAAAGACCACTTGGCACAATGAGTCCAAGTCCACATGAGGTACTTTTCATCCTAATTATTTAACCATATTGATTATGTTTATTACAAATGGTTAAATAATTTGTGAATTGCCATTAAACTATCAAGGGATCCAACAAGGTGAAATACACAAACTGTGAGTAAATTGTATCTTTTGAATGTTGAAGCACTGGCAGTGGGGATTATTGCTGGCATATATTGTGATAGATTATACATATATGATTCAGGGAGGCAATGGCCTTGTGCTGTTATCGCTAGGCTCCTGATCCAGAAAGTTAGCAAATGTTCTGGGAACTCGGGTTCAAATCCCGCCCTGGCAGATGGTGGAATTTGAATTCAATTAAAATACCTGGAATTAAGAATCTACTGGTGACCATGAAACCATTGTTGATTTTCAGGAAAATCATCTGGTTCACTGATGCTCTTTCGGGAAGGAAATCTGCCATCCTTACCTGGTCTGGTCTACATATGACTCCAGAGCCACAACAATGTGGTTGACTCTCAACTGACTGTGAAAGCCACTCAATTCAAAGGCAATTAGGGATGGGTAATAAATGTTGGCCCAGACAGCACTGTCCATATCCCATGAACAAATACAGAAATATATGGTGATATGGAGGTATATTGGGCCCTGTTAACTTCAGACTAAAAAATTCTTGGGAAAACTATGTTGGCCTTGGAGGAAGAATTTATGTTAGAGTTTAAAGAGTTAAATTATGAGGACAATCTAAACTCGTATTCTCAATGAATTGAGTGGAGACTTCATTGTGGTCTTTAAAACAATAAAGGAAGTCAATAGAAAAACTAATTCTTCTGATTTTCAGGAGTTTCAGAAGAAAGGACATAGTCTTAAACTTAGAGCTAGGCATTTATGAATGAAATCAGAAAGCACTCTAACGCAAAGTATAGTACAAATCTGGAACTCACTTCTTCTGTGGATTCTGGATCAACTGAACTTCTTGATATTGTGGTCAGTAGATCATTTTCCTTGAATAAGGGTATCAAGATTGGAAATCACTGGGATATCTTTCATGGCCCTGCATACAGAGGACTTCAGTGCAACAGCTGAGGAAGATCAAAAATGGTTGGATAGGCAATATCAAGCCTTACTTGCCATAGAAAGAGACACAGATGATGGAAGCAGAACTAACAGTGAATTCATTTGACTCATCATTGCTGCTGAGCTGGTCACTGGCAATTTTGTAGTAATCATAGTATTGATTTCAAATAAGATGGAGTAAAAAAATGCAAAAAAAAATGAGCTGACAGAAAAGATAGTCGTGATCTAATCAAATGACAGAACAAGGTCAAAGGATTGAATGGCTTCTATTGCGTCTTCCAAAGATTTTTATTAATAATCACCATCAGGTTGAACACCTTTGTTGCTTATCTCTATCACTGAGGATATGGGAGAAGATAATGTTTTTGACCTGCCTATTAGTCTATTTGTCTCAAAAATTAAATAGGCAGATCTCACCAAAATTTGGTTGAATTAATGGTAAGTAAATCAAGAAAGAATTAATTAGTTTTGACCAAAAATGTTCTCTTTTTTTAGCGGATCAATTAACTATTGGGAGATAAGATGAATTGACTCTTTTTAGAATTTTATGGGTTTCTTGTTTAGGATGTTGTTGATTCTTTCTGAATATTGTGAATTAACTCCATTAACCATTGACGTGTGAGCAGAGTTTCCAGAGCACATTATTGGATGTGGATTGGCCTAAAGCCTTCTCTGTGAGAATGCAAACTCTTAATTAAAATACTTATTTTTTTCAGCTTTGTAATTACAAAGCATCAACCAAGTCAATGTCTTAAGGAAGTACTGCTTAATTGTAACAGTGTTGAAGCGGAGATATGCGCTGCACTGAATTGTTTATTTAATTGTTGATTGAAGTTTATGGTCAGTCTGGCTATCATCCCAAATAGTAGTCCTAATCTGGGTCAAGACTGAATAAAGTCAACTTATGGTTGGAATTCAGCACAGAACTAAGGTTGCTAACCCTCTTGCATTTCCACAGCATTTCTTGGGCACAGCCAACAGTTCAGGAGAGCATCATTTTTCAAATTTCATGCTACAGTAACAGAGGGAGAGAGAGGGGCTAAGTATGAAATGGGTGGGACTTGGATGAACAGACACTCGTGCAAGGGACAGCTGGCAATATGGTGGAGGAACTGTGGATGACTATAGAACTAGGGAATTGGATTTAGGACAAAAGTAGAGAGTGATGATGGATTGAAAGTCAGTGGAAAGAAGATTAGTGGAGAGAGAAATTTGGGAATGGAGTGAAAGGGAAAGTGGAGAATATGGAATGGGGAGGTCAAGGGATGGGGTCTCCAAAAACAGAGCCACTGGGAAACATAGACTTGGGGATTGGAGCTCAGGTGGTGATGGAACGAGGGAGAATGGGGATTGGAGTGCAAGTGGGGCCCAATATTTCCTTTGGAGCCAGCAGCATCAGCACCTGTATGTTGAGTGAGACTGGGAGTTGAGGTAGGTGCAGTCAGTATAGGAGTGAGTAAAACCGTGGAATTTTAATGTGGGTAAGTAATGAAAGATTGTTCTCCATTCACCAAGCAGTGGTAACAAAGTGACAAAGTCTGGAGATTCTCACACATGGAACCATGGAGAGAAAAGGCTGGTTTCTGAACTAAGGGCTATTAGACTCCAGGAAGCGTAATCACATGCGGCTATTAAAATTCCTGTTCAGATTGGTTACAATCATCTCAAATTATCATGATGTTTTTTGTTCACCCTGCTGCTCACATATCTGAAAATAATTACAAATCTAATTTATGGATGTAAATAGATTTCCACTTCAAAGAACAAAGCAAATTACAGCACAGGAACAGGCTCTTCAGCCCTCCAAGCCTGCACCGAATGTGCTGCCTCACTGAACTAAAACCGCTTCTGTTACTATATTCCTCTATTCCCATCCTGTTCGTGTATTTGTCGAGACGCGCCTTAAAAGTCACTATCATATCTGCTTCCACTACCTCCCCCGGCAGTGAGGTCCAGGTACTTCATTTAACAAAAACTGAAGCCACATATGATTTGGCCCTGTTTGTTATTATGAACAACTGAGCTATAAAATGACTCCAACTCAAACAAACTGGTAGTGATGTTTCAAATGTTACAGTACTAACAAGACATGCTGCAGGAATATTCGCTACACCCCTTTCAGTGCAAAATGATAATCATAACATAAATTCTAATTCTAAGCAGAGTCTGAGGAGACAAGAAACTACAAAACTCAGCTAGATTTGGTCTGATAGGAGACAGTGAATTGTGGAGTTAACTTGCTGAATGGTGTCTGCTATCCATTGGCGATGACACCTCACCTTTGCCTAAACTGCTGGGAACAAGTGGTTTACAAACTGCCCTGAGCTTCAAAATAAATCCTTTTTCTTTGCCAGAATACAAATCTGACCCTAATCCAACATTCAAATTGTGAACTTCTTTGAAACAGGCCACAAGCATGGCTGATGTAGGAAACACATGCATTTCCTTCGATAGAGTGAATGAAATTCAGGTACATTACTGGAGGCAGAATAGATATGCATTATTTTCACTGAACGTGATACTGAGAGCAAGAATGAAAAATGTTCTTCATTGATAATCTCTCAATTTAGTCAGCACAAATTATTTCGAGAAAGTATACCTTTTATTAAAAATATTTTTGATGCTTACCTCTTCCATTCGGACTCCATAGCCAATTTAAAGCACTTGTATCAAATCTTTGAAATTTTCTAAGACACTGATGAATAATATTTGCAATTCATTACCAAAATATTTGAAGTCGAGCCAAAATGTAATCTGAAACTGATCCAAGCCTTCCAAGCGATCTTAATACCTCTGTCCTTCAATGATTGACAGCACTGCTTTTGCTATTCATGCACTATGCTGATTGTTATGTATGCTGGCAGCAAGTAAAGCAAATCTTTTCCTTAACAGAATTTAATGATAAACCCCTCTACTTTCTCCACTTTCTGTGTCATATATCGAAAAGGCAGAGATCTGTACTTAAGGCCTTCATCAATGTTATTTTGAATTGAGAGCTTCTATGAAATAGAACTCTGCTGTAATTTTTGATTACATATAAATAATAGATTTACCATTTGCAATATTGTATACAAGCAATAATACTGGTTTAACAGCTACAAGATTTCAAAAACAAATCAGTCACTTTTCCTGGATTCTCTTGGACCCTTTTTGTTCCTTGTCAAAGTAGAAACATTTGCAGATAAACTTAGGCATAGTGGGAGGGTCAGGAAGATTAAGAAATCATTTTGTGGGCAAGAGTGAATACAGGCACTGGTGTAGATAGGTCACCATTTTGTTTGAATGTTTGGCAATACATTTCACTTTGTTCACCCACAGAACTTCCCACCTGTCTGTCCATGACACTAAGCTTGAGGCAACCATTGTACTCACCCAGTGCCCCATCCTGGTGGAATGTGAGAATGGCAGTGCCATGTCCCTCCCCCTCTCTTGCCAGCCCCCATTAAGCAAGGACACCCACATAGCTGCAATATGGTCAGAAATCTAGGAAGGGAGATATGGGAAGCTCTGCCTCCATATCAGACTTCACAACTACTTTAAAGCAAGGGACACCCACATGAAGGGTAGAAAAGGCCTGCAAGTGACCCTCCCTGGCCCCTCTCCCCAAAATGCAGCACCACCCCTGGCCCTAAGTTAAAAACTTATTTGTGTCTCCCGAGTCCTCTCCAGTGCCCCGTGAGCAGTGCATTCTGCAGAGAATGCTGGCTGCCTAACGCTCACCTCTGAATTTTCCCTTAGAGGGGAAGACACCAGGTATTCATGCTTATGTGAAGCTGTTGTAAATGGCGCCAGTACTGAATATCCAGTGAGGGGCGGGGTGGAACTGGGGGAGTTGCAGAGAGAGTGCTCACTAATGATATACTGATGTACTAAAATTAGTTTTCTGCAGCCCACACACATTTCATGCCACTCCGCCAGCGAGTAGCTATGAGGAGAGATGGGGTAGACTGGGGTTATTCTCCCTGGAAAGACGGAGAATAAAGGAGACCTAACAGAGGTGTACAAAATTATGAAGGGTACAGATGGGGTGAATAGTGGGAAGCTTTCTCCAAGGTCAGAGGTGATGATCATGAGGAATCACAGGTTCAAGGTGAGAGGGGCAAGGTATAACTCTGATATCAGAGGGACTTTTTTTTTTACACAGAGGATGCTGGGGGCCTGGAATGCATTGCCAAGTAGGGTGGTGGAGGCAGACATGCTGGCATCATTTAATAATTACCTGGATAGTCACATGAACAGCCTGGGAATGGAGGGATACAAACGAATGGTCTAGTTGGACCAATGGAGGGCTGAAGGGCCTGTTTCCTGTGCTGCACTGTTCTTTGTTCTTTTGTTCTTTGAGGCTGCCAGTAAGATTGGAACTCAGTAACTCGCTGGCATTCCATTTCTGGAGACAAAGAATTCAGATTCAAAATTGCCCCTACAAATTATTTGTTTAACCTTTCTACCATTTTCTTATTCCTCATTGTATTTTCTCCTATTTTTTGCCTTTAAGGGACCCACTTTACATTTGCTAATTTTTTTGTTATCTCTTGTTTTGCTTTCATTCTAATTTCCCTTGCTTTTTCAATTTCTTGATCATCCTTTGTTGAATTCTAAAATCCTTAAGCTTACTACACTTCCATGCAACATTATGAAATTCCTTTATTAATTAAATATCATTTCTAATTTATTTTATTAGCTACATTTGGACCAGGTATCCTATGAGTTTTTACTTCTGAAGGAAATGTATATCTGTTTTAAACAATGAATTAATTCTTTAAATTTTTGCCATTGCTTATCTACTTTAAATCTATTTTCCTAATGTACCCATAGGAAATTAGCCTCTCATACCGACAGTGCTTGCTTTGTTTAGATTTAAGATGCTAGTTTTGGTCATAATTGAATCACTCTTAAATTCTATCACATTATTATCATTTTTCTCCAGAGGCGCTTTCTCTAAACTGTTGTCAATTAGCCTTTTTTTTGCACAATAATAGATGTAAAATAACCTGCTCCCGTGTTGATTCCTCAACATGCTGATCAAGAAAATCATATTGCATACATTCTGAGAACTCATCTTCTGTACAGGCTTAAAGTTTGATTTGTTTAGTCCACATGAACGTTAAAATTCACTCTGATTATAATACTGTTCTTATTGCATGTTACAGTAATATTCTGATTGGTACATTGCCCAAAACTATCATTGTCAAGGGCCTATAAACTTTTGCTCCAGTGTTACTTGCTGCTAGCTGCTTTTCTTAGCTCCATCTAGACTCTTTCTAAATCTCAGTTTGCTAGTTAAGATCCTTTCTCTTTACAAGGGCCTTAACAGATATATTCACATCATCTTTAATGACAGGCGAGCTTCCTGGAAAATAGCCAATGTTGATCCCTTGTTTGAAAAAGGAAGCAGGGATAATCCAGAAAATTATGGGCCAGTGAGCCTTACATCGGTGGTGGGGAAGCTTTTGGAGAAGTTACAAGGGACAATTATATGCATATTTGGAAGAAAATGGATTAGTTAGTAACAGGCAACATGATTTTGCGTGAGGAAGGTCATGTCTCACCAATTTGATTGAGCACTTTGAAGAGATGACAAAGATAATTGATGAGGGAAGGTTTGTGAATGAAGTTTATATGGACTTTAGTAAGGCATTTGACAAGATCTCACATGTTAGACTGGTACAAAAACTAAAATCACATGGATTCAGGGAGGGTTGGCTAGATGGATACAAACTGCCTTGGATATAGAATTCAGAGAGTAGCAGTAGAAGAGTGTTTTCAGAATGGAGATCTGTAGCTAGTGGCACTCCACAGGGATCAGTGCTGGGACCGCTGTTGTTTGTAGTATATACAAATGATCTGGAGGGGAATGTGGAGGAGGGTTTGATTAGTAAATTGTAGATAACATAAAAATAGGTGAAGTTGCTGATAGTGTCAGGGGTCATCAGAGGATACAACAGAATATAGATAGAGTGGACACATGAGCACAGAAATGTCAGATGGAGTTTAATCCGGACAAATGCATGATGCTGCATTTTGGAGGATCAAATCTGGTGTGAATTATATTATAAATGGGAGAATGCTTAGGAACTTTAACATATCGGTATGCAGGTCCACAGTTCCCTAAAGGTGATCAAGATAATAAAGAAGGCTTGCTTGTCTTCATCAGCTGTGGCACTGAGTACAGGATTTGGGAAATCACGTTACAACAAATAAAATCTTGGTTAGACCACATTTGGAGTATTGCGTGCTGTTCAGGTTGCCATATTATCACAAGGACATGGAAGCTTTGGAGTGAGCTCAAAGGAGATTCACCAGGATGTTGCCTCGTCTCGGGTGTTGACTCTGAGGAGAGGTTGAATAAATTGGGATTATTTTCACTGGAAAGATGGAGGCTGAGCTGAGATCTGATAGAGGTCTACAAAATTATGAGAAGCATAGAAAGGATGGATAGTCTTTTTCCAAGGGCGTAAGTGTCAATTATAAAGGGCACAGGTTCAAGGTGAGAGGAGAAATTTAAGGGAGATGTGCGGGGAAAGATTTGATGCAAAAAATGGTGGGTGCCTGGAACATGCCGCCAGAAGAGGTGATGGAAGCAGGCACATTAGCAACATTTAAGAGGCATCTGGATGGGCACATGAATAGGGAGGAAATAGAGGAAGGGCAGTCTGAGTAAGAGCAGAAGGATTTTTTTGTAGTTTAGATAAGGTATCATGATCGGTATGGGCCTGTTCCTATGCTGTACTTTCTTTGTGCTTTGTATGCTACCTTTTAATATAAGGCTGACCTTTCTCTTTCACAGTCAGATATCCTGGTTTATTTAGTTTTCAACCTTGGTAATTGCAGTAAATTCCACCATTCAATATTGTTTATCAAAATCAACATTTAAATCAACAAAACAATAATTTTCAAAACTGTCTGCATTTATCTCCTCCTTCACTATACTGTGAGTCTGTTTCATTACACCAAACATTTTTTCACCATCCAACCGATTTTTAATGGCTTGGAAGTTCAACAAACCATATTTTCTCCAATTCAAATTGTGGAGGTATGAAAGTTAATATGAAATCATGAAAGGAAACATTAACATTAACAAATAGTTTCAGGAAGCAAGTCTTCATGTGACATGCATGATTCCGAAATCATCTTACTTTCAATAGCAGAGCCAAGTATGGTGTCCCACTACATGGTACCATGACATTTTATGATCCCCACACATAATCGGGGTTTCCAGTTGCAAGGGCAACAATGGAGCATGGCAGAAGTAAAGGAAAGGAGGGAAAATTGAAAATCAAGGCACCAAGTTTCCCAAAACTGCTTTCATCTGGGATCTGCCAATCCAAGAGTATTTTTGACAAAACTTTGTGGAGCAAGTTTTACCTCTTATTAGAGTACAGAATCCTAAGAGATCAAGAAATTACCCTTAGACAATGAGATTCTTGACAATGCATTTCAGAGGTATGCGTTCATGTCAAATTTTAGAAACTTCTTCACCTTTACCATTTTGTCAAGGATAAGTCCTGTGACATCCTACTGACCAACATCATCTCTGACAATAAACCAACTGTAGTTGTTTACATGTTGTTTCGAGTGCAGGAGCAGGGATGTGCTGTTGCACTTATACAGGGCTTTGGTGAGGCCACACCAAGAGTACTGTGTGTAGTTTTGGCATCCTTTTCTGAGGAAAGAGGTTCTTGCTCTCAATGGAGTGCAGAGAAGATTTACCAGGTTGATTCCGGGGATGGCTGACTAACGTATGCGGAGAGATTGACTAAGTTAGGATTGTTTTTGCTGAAACTCAGAAGAATGAGTGGGGATCTCACAGAGACTTTGATATGATTTGATGTATTATTGTCACATATTAGCAGTGAAAAGTACTGATTCTTAGTGCTATACAGACAAAGCATACTGTTGACAGAGAAGGAAACGAGAATGCAAAATGTACCATTATAGTCATAGCTAAGGTATAGAGAAAGATCAACTCAGTTCAAAAGTCTGATGGCAGCAGGGAAGAGGCTGTTCTTGAGTTGGTTGGTATGTGATCTCAGACTTTTGTATCTTTTTCCTGACAGAAGAAGATGGAAAAGAGAATGTCCAGAGCGCATGGGTCCTTCATTATGCTGGCAACTTTTCCAAGGTGGGACGTGTAAACAGAGTCCAATGGATGAGATGCTGGTTTGTGTGATGGACTGGGCTGCATTCACAACCTTTTAACTTATAAAATTCTGACAGGACTAGACAGAGTAGATTCAGGTAGGATATTCCCGAAGGTGGGAAAGTTTTGAACCGGGGTCACTGTCTGAGAATTCAGGGTAGACCACTTAGGATGGAGATGAGGAGACATTTCTTCATCCAAAGAATGTAAGCCTGTGGAATTCATTACCACAGGAAGTAGGTGATGCCAAAACATTGAATGTATTCAAGAGGTGGCCAGATATCGCACATGGGGCTAATGGGATCATAGGTTATGGGGAAAAAGCAGGATTAGGCTATTGAGTTGGACGATCAGTCTTGATCGTGATGAATGGCAGAGCAGGCTTGGAGGGCCAAACGGATTCCTCTTATCTTCTATGTTTCTATGAAAACGTTACAATATATTACATCAATGACTACTTCTCAAGAGGTGCTTAATTGTCAGCAAAGTGCTTTGAGACAGTATGAAGGCATATATTGACGCAAATTTTTTCTTTCCCTCTTTGTATCAAATAGTTAGCATTTAAATCCTGTGATGTATGCTCCAATATTTTTCCATCTAACATTTCAACTTCTTCTCTGTTGTCTCAACAGTCTTTAATACTCCCTGCTTCCAAAGAAGTGAGTGTGTGCCAGTGATGAAAATTGGTGATGATCTGCATCTGATTGTTGGCATTTTCTGCAAACCATATCTTGCTGCCATATGTTATCGTCCAAGGCATAGCACCTTTTCTTTTATCAAAAGAGAAAATGCTGGAAAAATCTCAGCAGGTCTGGCAGCATCTGTAAGGAGAGAAACGAGCTGTTGTTTTCAAGCACAGATGACCCTTTATCAATGCTTTGACATTCATAGTTTCAATGAAAATTATTTAAAATGACAGTGTCAGCCCCATGAAATTAGGATTTCAGATAGAACCATTGAATGAGAATGATCAAAGCCAGAACGTTGATGGCACATCAAGTATTTCCCTATCCTGTACCAATTTCCTCAGATTCAACTCTAGGGCATGATCTTATTGGCTGTTCATGCCACGCTCCTGCTGCAGTAAGGGCGGAGAATTTGGCTCCCAGCTAAAGTTCTGTTCACTGCAACGGAACAGAAAATCCCCACCAGCATGAATGGCCGTAAGATTTCAGCCACAGTATCATGTATTCAACCATAGACACTATCATCAGATGACTGAAAGTGGCTGGAGAAAGAAGCCTGCCTCAAAAAGAAAGTAATCTCAGGCAGTTAAAGATGGGGTAATTTGTTTATAATACAATATTACATTTCTTCACTCTCAAGACTCAACTATAATATTGACCGAAAGCCAGAAAATTCTACGAACCATTTCTCTTCAAAGAATTAGAGAGCATCATTTAGATCAATAAAGTTTTCAACAACCATCTAACGGTCTATAAAAATGGTTTGTTTTCCCCTTCTAGTAATCTAAGTGCATGTTATATATTTAGAAATTATCTTTCCTTGGGTCTGCATTTGTGAGTGAGTGTTTGGTCCATTTACATTTTGGGCATTGTGGAAGTAATATGTTTATCCTTTCTTTTGATTTAAACTTATAAGAAAGCTTGCTTATGTCTGTTCTTTAAAGTCACAAGGGGTTAAAATACTCCGTCTTTCGAAAATATATCGTGTTGCACTCAGCCAGTGGTGAGTATAGAGGAGAAAATTATTCCACACCTCTCCTATTTGTAACAAAACCTCTTATAAGCATTTTACAAACACAATAATTTCTTCGGTGTTATGATAGTAAGCGCACTCAGACTGTCTAAGTGAATACAATCGGTATAGTGGCACTGTTGCCTCACAGTACCCAGGTCCTGGGTTTGATTCCTGACTTGGGTCACTGTCTGAGTGGAGTCTGTATCCCTTGTCTGCGTGGTTTTCACCTATAGTCTGAAAAACTTGCTGGTTAGGTGCATTGACCATGTTAAATTCTCTCTCAATGTACCTGAACAGATGCTGGGGTGTGGTGACTGAGAAACTTTCACTGTAACTTCATTAACGTAAGCCGACTTATGACACTAATAAATAAACTTTAAACTTTAACATCTAATTACTATCTATGTAACTATCTAATAGACTTCGATACTGCTTTACTGTACAATCTCATACAGGTTTCTTCATATGATGGAGAACTCATAGCGAACAATGAGTGACTCTAGTAAGCATTCCTTAAAAGGGACCACTACGGACAGTTCAAGAAAGACAACTCTTATTACATTTTCAAGGCCAGGAAGAACATAACACCCCTCATACTTCCACAAAAATCCCACCCAATATATTGCCAGTGCTTTTTCTGACAAATGCTATTGCTCTAATAGACAAAATTTACAGCTCAGCTCCCTGCTAAAATAACCCCACTCTCCCTACTCCACGCTGCCAATAAGTGCAGCATTCACACTTATTTGTTCTTGTGTAAATATGGTCTTCCCTTAAATGGGTCGGGGTTCACATTAGTGACTTCAGGCAGGCAGCATCATTGTCCTGTTCACCCCCATGTATTTCCTCGGGACAAAGAAAAAGTAAAACCCTCAAAAGTGATAAAATAAGAGGATCAAATAAGGGCCACTTCAGTCATTTCACTAGGATTAAAAAGATTCTGAAGGATTTTATACATGGTAAGCATTAGTATATTAAATGTATGAAACTGTAATGTCACTGTGGGATCTCTGATAAGATGAATCAAGATTGTGCATTCTAGGCCACTCTCATGAAACTGCCACAATATGGCTCAAGGGTGC
This sequence comes from Sphyrna mokarran, assembly GCA_024679065.1. NCBI lineage: Eukaryota > Metazoa > Chordata > Chondrichthyes > Carcharhiniformes > Carcharhinidae > Sphyrna > Sphyrna mokarran. The sequence goes on along the minus strand of JAGIQG010000002.1, from coordinate 57,589,818 downwards.
AAACAACCATGGGCTTCCAAGTCGATTATCTGATTGGCACTCTGAAACCAGTATGTCAATCTGCTTAAAGGTAATGCCCCTTAAAGAAAGAATGAAAAAATTTTACAGTGGGAACATCAACACAATGCTAGAGGGAGTACTTAATTGGACAGTCAAAATATTACGCTAAGAAAAAAAGTGATTTAAAAAAATATTGTTTCAAAATATCTGAGTTCAAGGAATATGAAGGTACCAAAGCAGATTTTCTGATTAGCCTTGCCAGGTATGCAACTGTAGATCAGGTGCCGGGAATTGGAAATGCAGGCAGTCAGGCCTGAGACATATTTTGCAGCAGTTTCTTCTGCATGATGGCTTAATTCATTTTCTTTTGCTATGCGCATGCAAAAATATTTAAATGTGTGTCTTGGGCAAACTCTGCTTTTGACCTGCATTTTCTTTGACAGCTCATTTCAAATAGACCCAAGGAAAGATACTGGTGCAAGACTTCTCAAAGGAAAAAAAATATAGTTTTTCAGTTTGATTTGTACAATTTCTGTGCAGATTGTTGTTTAGTTGGGGATTATTTCAATATTTTCATAATTCTTATTACACATATGTATTATTGGAATAATTTTTTGGCACAATAAGATGTTTACATAAAACATGTTTTTAATGTTATAAAAAGATTTTTCAATGTCTATTAAGTGATTGAAATTCACTTTCAATGACTTCATAGACAATTAAAAAGTCCCTTACAGGAATTTAGCAGACATTAAATTCATACAGTTGTCCAAGTTTACAGCATGGAAACAGGCCCAACTTGTCCATTCTGCACCTGTTTTTTAACCACTAAGCTAGTCCCAGTTGCCCGTGTTTGGCCTATATTTCTCTATAGTCATCTTACCCATGTAACTGTCAAACGCTTTTTGAAAGACAAAACTGTACCTGCCTCTACTACTACCTCTAGCAGCTTATTCCAGACACTCACCACCCTGTGTGTGAAAAGATTACCCCTGCGGATCCTTTTGTACCTCTACTCTCACCTTAAATCTATACCCTCTAGTTTTAGGCTCCCCTAACTTTGGGAAAAGATATTGACAATCCAGCAAATCTATGTCCCTCATTTTATAGACCTCTATATGATCACCAGTAAGTCTCCTACACTCCAGAGAAAAAGATCCCAGTTTACCCAACCTCTCCTTCTTACTCAAACCATACCATTAGGAGCTGATAAAGAGAGTTGTTAAAGGAAATCAATTTTCATAGGAACTTGCAGATATCTAAGTACAGAATGCAAAGTCCCATGGTGATCAGTGAGTGAAAATAAAGTTTATCAGTGATTCATTTTGATGTGCTTCAAATATAGTAATTCATGGTTAAATGGAACATGATGCAAGAAGCCAAAGGTTATTCAGGATAGGTAGAATGTGGAGTAGAGGCCACAATCAAACCTGCTATGATCTTATTGAATGTCAGAGCAGGCTTAAAGGAACAAATGGCTGTTTCTTGCTTCTAAGTCATATGTTTGTACGTTAGTCAGACCTGACAGAAAGATCAGTAGGCACCTGAGCCACAATGATCACTGCTACCATTATACCGCTCGTCATTTCCTCAAGTTTTGTTAACCTACTTGTCAATAATTGTGTGCATGTGCATGATGAGACAAACCTATGACAGTTACACAGATGAATAACCTGACTGACCAGGTTCACACCAGATGATCTGAGTATAAGCAACACTTTCAAGAGAGGGTAATGTTACTACAAGATTCAGAGAAAAGGTTTCAACATGTAACATGAATAAAGGCACAATAACATTGATGTATTTCCAAAAATCCAGTGCAACAACCTGGATAGGTTATAAAGAAAGAATCGGCCCTTGTTGATTATCTTCTTGATTTCTGGAATGGTGATAGAATAATGTGCTAATGCACCACAGCATTTGGAGCCAATTAGAGATCCTTTTTTGCTTCATTTTAAAAATGCCTGCAGCTGACCGATGTAAGTGTTGGATTCAATTGCCAGTGATAAAGTAGATTACTATTGCCCTCAACATCTATATCTGTAGTTCATTCCAAGTCAATACTGTTATATCATGTTATGGTCATACATAACATTCAGCTTGGCCAACATTTTCACCTTTCTCACTAAAAAGATCCAGGAGCCTGATTTATCTACACAACGTTATTGTTCTGTTGCATTTCAGAAAGTGCAGGGGATAACTTATAGGAGCACTTATATCACCTGGATGTATGTTCTTGCAACTTCTCTGCCAATGAGCTCTGCCAGATTCTCAGCTGACAGGTCAGGCCTTTAACCAAATCACAAATCCCAGGATAGGATCATCTTAATATTGAATGAGGTCCATTTGTACCAGTGTTGTCACAAGAAGAAAGAGGAGTGTGCAGTGATGGGCATTTTGAATGGCAATGTTGGTCTTAGGGAAGACCTTTAACAGGCCCACAAGGAATGCATGCCTGTTCTGTAACCAATAACATGTTGGGTGAAATTCCTATTGTAGGTATACTTCAAACATGATCCAAAAGGTTGCTGCCAATGCAAGGAAAGCAACTGGAAAACGCAGAAGATCTCAATGGAATTTCTGATGCCAGTTTAAATGGGAAAAATCCAAAAGATCTGCCCCAAATTCCTGCTTTCCTGCACCTTGTTGGTACAATTCTGTCCTCCTTCAACCCAAGAATTTAGGATCATGGTACTGATTTATTGTAAATTTAGATAAGCTTTTCTACCATAACTGACATACTAATTCTGACGGTCACTCTTGTAAGGAAATGGCAATGCATCATGCAGTTAGATTATATTACAATGATTTAATGTGCAAAGCTCTCCAACATGCAAAGAGTAAAACTTTCAAGTGCAGCTTGAACATAGTGCTTGGTGAAGTATGGGTGTGGATGAGGTGCAATCAAAAGCCTGTGTGAAGACTTTATGTGAGCCAACAGGACATGGACAGCATGTGGGAGATAACACTGATTTGTAATATTGAGCCACATATCTGACACTGGATGTTATAATTTACTGATATTGCCATATTTTAAAATTTTCTGACCATATTTTCATTATTATAAATCCACCAGACAGCATAATTAACTGGTTACATTAGCTTCATTTGGAGACAATGGTATAAAAAATGGCAGAATTTTGTTTCTGGTGAGAAAACATGCATTGCTGTCTCCAGGTCTTCTGATAGTCAAAAAAAAAACAATTGGGTATGTTTCACACTGTCATACAAGGAGGTGGGGCCTCAACACACCAGCAAAACCCAGCTATACAGTATGAGGGTGCCATCTTTAAAGGGTGTCCTGATCATAACCTCCCTGCCAGTCTATCATGGAGGATCTGGGGGCTCCCCTCTCCACCCCCGATCAGAATCAGCACTTCCCTATACTATCATTCTCCACTCTAATCTTCTGTCCCTTCCCCTGCCCTGACTTTTGGTCTGTTCCCCCCCTCCTGATCATCATCCTGTCCAACCAATTTATTTGTTAGTAAACTCACAAGCTTTCAGGGTTTGCCCCTTTGTTACTCACCTAATGAAGGGCAAACCCCGAAAGCTTTAATCTGGTGTTGTAAGAATCCTTACTGTGTTTACCCCAGTCCAACACCGGCATCTCCACTTCATCATCCTGTCCCCCAGCCCACTCAATCATCTCCCTTCTTCCTGACCCCCCCATAGTTTGAGCCGGAGGAGGCATTACTAAGGAGTAGATCATGTCAAAGCCACACTGGGAAAGGTGAGTAAGGCCAAGCTGCCCCTACATTATTTACTCCTCATCCTGCATCCATATCTCTCCATTCATTGCTCACAAATGCAATCCCCTCGGCACCAGCAATGGCAATTCTGTATCACTGGTTGAGCTGCAGAAGATTATTTCTCTTTCCTTTAATATGTTGACCAATGCATCCATTAACCTTCATGGCTCCCTGCTGTGTTTATGACACTGCAATTTATCTCTGCTTTCCAATCGAAGATTTAAAACTGCTCCCCTGAGGCCTATTAAAGCAATGAGCTGAACAAGTAGTTAATTGAAGTGACTCCTAGCTCCTCTGTCTGACTGCCTCCTTTGAAAATCACATCACATTCCAGAGGCACTGGGATTCAAAGATGCCCTCCAGGATCACGATTTTCAATGCACACCCACTTCCAAATTATCTCCCCTCAAGCAATTGAAAATTCAGCCCCAAAGATTTTGCAATTGGAAACATAACCATGTAGGCAATCCATCAGCTGAATGCAGGAGGGAACTGTATGGGAAAAGAGATTGGAGGACAAAATGCAGAGGGATTTGGAGGACAAAATGCGGAGGGGTTATTCTATTTTAAGTTAAGTAATTTACCCCATGAAAGTGGGTTATCCATCAGAATTCTATTGCCTCACGCACCACGGAATTGGAGCAGGTGAGAAACGGGCAACAGAAATGTCCATTGACCTCGGATGGGAATTTCTGGTCTCCCTTGAGCAAATCATCGATTTCTTACTTTTGTATCATTGAATAAAACTACGTTGCACTGATTAAACTAATTCACTCTGATCCTCTCCACTTTGCTACATACTTCATCTTACTGGGAAAAGTTGCTTTTGAAAAAAGTGAGCTAAACATTTTCGATCTAGATGTGAAACACAGAGCTCAGATCTTAATAGAACTAAATTCTAAAAAGATTGGTAATCATCTTTGTATCCATGTCACACTGTGGAATGAGCACTCTGGCAATCAAAAGAAGTAGATTTAGCAACATTCCTTTGTTTACCACAAAGCCCATAATAACTTCTCACATCTCTTTATAAACAGCAATTGCACTAGGTTTTATGACCATTCGTTCCAGTTAGGCAGGTTTCCCATGTGTTCTACAGGCATGAACGAAGCTCAGTCCATCATACAATGATTCTGTCTACACTTTGCACTGTCTTAGAAAAGCAACCAGTATAATCAAGGACCCCATGCATCCCATACATTCTCTCTTTTACTTTCTTCCATTAGGAAAGAGATACAAAAGACTGAAATTACAAGCTAGCCAATTCAAGATCAGCATCTTCCTTGCTGCCATCACTCTTTTGAATGCACCGACTGTACGTTAAGTTGATCTTTCTCTATATCTTAGCTATGAGTGTAACACTACATTCTGCGCTTTCGCCTTTTCTTCAGTATGAATGAATGTATAGTAATACTTTGTATAGCGTGCAAGAAACAATACTTTTTAATTTGATTTGACTTATTATTGTCACATGCATCAGTATACAGTGAAAAATATTGTTTCTTTTATATTTCATTCCCTTTGTAATAAATGTCAATACCCAATTTGTCTCACTAATTACTTGCTGTACATGCAAACTAAATTTTTGTGATTCAAGTACCAGGACACCAAGATTGAGTTTTGATTTTTCTCAATTTAAATAACATTCTGCTTTTCTATTCTTCATGGCAAAGTGGGAAAATTCATCTTTTCCCCACATTAAACTCCATCTGCCAACTTTTCATCCATTTCCTTTGCAGACTCACTATCTTCTCTTGACAATTTAATTTCTTACCTACCTTTGATTTGATTTGTCACATGTATTAGTATGCAGCTAAAAGTATTGTTTCTTGCACTACAGAGACAAAGCATATCATACACAGAGAAAGACAGGAGAGTGTAATCATAGCCAGCGTTTAGAGAAAGATCAATTTAATGCAATGTAGGTCCATTCAAAAGTCTGATGGCAGCAGGGATGAAACTGTTCTTGAGTCAGTTGGTACATGTCCTCAGACATTTGTATCTTTTTCCTGAAGTAAGAAGGTAGAAGGTATCTGAGGTGCATGGAATCCTTAATTATGCTGGCTGTTTTTATGAGGCAGCAGGAAGTGTAGACAGAGTGAATGGATGGGAGAGTGGTTTGAGTGATGGGCTTTGTTCATGATCTTTTGTAGTTTATTGCAGTCTTGGGCAGAGTAGGAGCCATACAAGCGTCATGGTGAGTAGTTTTCACTGCATACTCATACATGTGACAATAAAAAAAATCGGATCAAATCAAGAACTCTATAATGATTAAAAACCATTTTGTCAAATAGCATTAGATCAATTCTGCTTGACTTTGAAAAGTATGTTCTCATACTGGGGCTAGTTGAGCCAGTTCATGAAACATTTTGCAATGTTTACCCACTTCTTCACTTACATCTTAAAAGCATTGTGTTTTACTACGCAAGCATGAAAAGTCCTAAATTATTCATGCAGTATATTATAGGACAGTAGAGCGAAGCTATTGTTGAGTTATTGTTATTTTGAGGACCATTACCCAAGTTTATCCAGTCTTCATCTCATGTCCTTTGAGCCCAAGGATCATGAGAATTGCAAGAACTTTTTCGAGAAAGTTCACCAGGTCACAATATAAACACATAGTAGTGTATCTATTCAATATAATTGGGGGTATATTTTTAATAATTAATGCCGCCACGAGACTTTAGTTTCCCTTATGAAAATATGTATGGCCATTTTATTTTTAGATGTACACCTGTTCCTTGATAATAGACATTTGTGTGAAATTTATTTCATAAATTTGAAGTAGAAATGTGGTTTAAAATATAGCATCCATGCAGAATAAAAATGCCCAGAGCAATAAAAGGTCAGAAACATTTTATAGACTCAGTAGTTTGTTATACGCTTGTTAGACTAATGCGATCAAAAGCTACCAATATCACCCTCTACTGGGGTGCCTTGTGATTGTCAAAGGAATCTGTTCTGTTGTTACCTGGCAAATTTGGTTGATTGGATTTTACTTTTAAATTTTCCACTGTTCAATTTCTGCTTTTTTTTAAAAAAACTTGATTTGCATTTTTAAACAACACCAATCAAATTAGGTTATTTTGCTTCATCAAACCGATCATATAGAAATGTTAACAACATGTGGAGATGTCAGCATTGGACTGAGATGGGCACAGTAAGAAGTATCACAACACCAGGTTAAAGCCCAACAGGTTTATTTGAATTACAAGCTTTTAGTGCGCTGTTCCTTCATCAAGTGAGTCATTCAGAAGGAGCAGCACTCTGAAAGTTCATGCTACAAAATAAACATGTTGGACTTTAACCTGGTGTTGAAACTTCTTATTGCGTCCAACGTTAATTACAACAACATTTAAGAAGCATCTTAATAGGTATATGAATAGGCAGGGAATAGTGGCATATGGGTTGCATAGATGCAAAAAATCTTCAGTTCAGGGAAGTGTCATCATAGAATAGAATCTGCAAAATGCAGAAGGAGATCATTCGACCCATCAAGTCTATACTGATAACAATCCCATCCAGGTTCTATCTCACAAATTTACCTTGTTAGTCTCTCTAACATACACATCCTGGGACACTAAGGGATAATTTAGCATGGCCAATCAACCTAACCCACACATGTTTGGATATTGGGAGGAAACCAAAGCACCTAGAGGAAACCAATGCAGACATGAGGAGAATGTGCAAACTCCACATAGACAGTGACCCACAGCAGAATTGAATCTGGGTCCCTGGTGCTGTGAGGCATCAATGCTAACCACTGTGCCACTATGCTGTGTATGTACCGGCTTGGTAGTCAGAAGAACCTGTTTCTGTGCTGTAACATTGTTTGTTCTTTATATACTATACGGATTAGATGGGATATTTCCTCCAGAGGCCAGAAATAGGAGTCAGGTAGGTTTCCAGGTCCCAACATACAGACCAAATGTTACCAATCAACAACTCACCCATGTCCCTCCACCTTCCAATCCTGCTGCCACTCCACACCTTCCATGGGGAAACAACAGCTTGCAGTCACCCGTTGCGATCTTCGTGGAGGTATCCCCTTAATTGGCATGCGCAGATTCCCTGTCCAATTAAAAATGCTAAACAGGCTCTTGAAGCTTAAGGGCCAATTAGAGGTTTTCCAGATTGAGAGAAGCAGCAGCTTGCAGTTGATGGCAAGTAACTGAGAGGGCAATTCAACATGGAGGCACTGTCTCATCAATTTGTTTTTCTTTTTTAAAAAAAAATCAGCCTTTGGTTGCACCCAGGTTCAGACAGGCAGGGAGGGCTTCCAGGCAGTTACACTGTCTGGGAAACTGGGAAATAATTGGAAAATGTCATCAGCCTCCTGTAAATGAGCTTAACAAGACTATTAAGAAGCTTAATTAGCAACTTGTCTCATGGGAAGGAACTCAATAAAAAGTCCACTGCTTGCATAAGGTAGACAAAATGCAGTAGCAAGACAACTCATATCAAAGTTCATTGATCAAATGTCGCTCAAAGGTTTTGCTTCCTTCCTCACAGGAAGCTTAGAAAATGTTATGCCTCCTGTGGAGTGTGTCTTATTCATTAAACTCTTCACCTACAGCATCCTTCAAACAAATAATGCTAATATTGTATTCTACATGTAGTTGAACATAGCCTACTGTGGCATGTTATCCATTTTAAGGTATAACTGATCAGAATACTGAAAGGTCTGGATAGAGTGGACATGGAGGAGATCTTTCCATCAGTATGTGACATTAGGATCCGAGGGCACAGCTTAGAATTGAGATGAGGGGGAATTTCTTTAGCCAGAAGGTGGTGAATCTTTGGAATTCCTTGCCACAAAAGGTTGTGAAGGCCAGGTCATTGAGTGTATTTACAACAGAGATAGATAGGTTCTTAATTGGTAAGTCGATTAAACGTTATGGGAAAAAGGCGGGAGAAGGGGGTTGAGAAATTTATCAGCCATGACTGAGTGGCAGAACAAGACTTGATGAGCTAATTCTGCTTGTATATCTTATCTCTTATTATAAAGCTAATATTTTAAGAACTCACGAAACTCAAATTGTAAATTGTAACATACGCAGCTTTCTGAAATAATAAATTTCCTTAACTTTTCCACTGTTTTTTTTTGTGAAGGATGAATTCATGAAGATAAATTGGGGTCTTTTTTCTAGCCTTGAATAACAATTGAAAAGCTGTCACTTGGTTGAATCGTGACACAACTTATGAATCAATGCCCTTTACACCCACAACGGGCTGATTTGCAGTTCATTCATTAGTTCCTAAATAGTAAATAGAATTTGAGATTGATTAGTTTTCAACAACCTTTCCTTGTCTATTTTTAAGCAGCCATTACTCTAAACTTTGGTGTGTGAACCTGGGTTACCCATTACCATGACGGTAATTTGAAGTAAGTATTAAGCGTACCCACAATATGTATCAGTTTTTAATGACAGCAAATTTAAAAAGCCTAGTATTGAATTGATTATTCGCCAGATCCTGGAGAAATTGCCAAAATGTTTGGGAGGTATTCTTTGAAAGTGCACAGCAGGCAGTATCTAATTTCTGCCAACTATAGATGTCTTCACCGCCTTTGGTAATATCACAGTATGTATTCATTATTTTTAAGCTTAAGACATTTCCTACTCCAAGTGTCAAGGGCTTGACTTACATGTGAACATGATATAGCAGAGTCAAATTTTAGCTTCAGGCTATCAAATGTCTGAAACATTAAGTAATGTGGCTGTTTAATAACTGTGGACAGTTATTCATTAATAATAAAAAAAAGTTGGAAGCATAAAGAAAATATAGACAGATAGTTTTTTTTTTACTGAGTAAGGTAACTAAACTGATGCAATAGTACCATAGAATATCAAATGACTCATGGCTGTGTCCAAGTTCTAATAATTAGCTAAAAAGAGTTTCTACATTAGAAATGAATAATTACATTGAATAATACTGATAATTAATAATTCAATGAAAACTGAAGGGAACTAATGGTCAAGACAAAAGACAGACCAAGCAGTAGTTTGAAGAATTTACAGTCATCACATTAGTGGGCTCAGTTCTTCAAGTTTTTTTTGAATTAATGATGGAATCTGACAGTACAGAAAGAGGCCACCAACCCATTATATATGCACCAACTCTTTGAAACACCTAACCAATTACTCCTTCTCCTTGGCTTTTTGCCCCAAAGCAGTACAATTTTTATCTTTTCAAGTATTTATCCAATTTGTTTTGAAAGTTAGAATTGTATCTGCTTCCACCACCCTTGTGCATCCTAGAATGGGCAATATTTGTGAGGTGTAATTGTAAAACATTAATTATTCACTCCCAGTTCATTAAAAATACAGATTACTTTATCATAAGAAAAGGGCCTGAAGCCATTTATTTTTACTAACAGAACCTAGGCTTTACCCTTTGGTGAGCAAGACATTTAATGTATACACTATGCTGTCTTAATGTCATGCATTTATACATGAATTGCACATTAAACGTTCATTATAGTTAGCAAAGAAAATTGCTGCAGTTCTTCCAGCTGTCCCACTTAAATTACTCGAGGGTGAAGGACACTAATTTCCTCATTAGGAATTTTGGGCACTTCACGCTACACAGACTATTTAATGCTTTGTTTGTACCACATAGATGTGTTTCAAAATGGTGGTGACTCTTAATTAATATCAGCAGTGCAGCAGAATTGCAACCCCAAATTTAAATTTGTGCTTCTCTCTCAAATCATCTTCCCTGGAATAAAATCAGATTCTAAACATTCATGTTACATTAAAAAAACTAGGTATAAAAATTAAAGAAGCCTGGTTATTTATCTCCTGAGCACAAAAATAATCAGCATCAACATTTCAATTAATCAGAATTTTAACTTTCTCCATAGATGCTGCCAGATTGTGAGTATTTCCAGTATTTTCCGTTTTTATTTCAGACTTCCAGAATCCATAGTAATTTTCTTTTACAAAGAAATCTGGATATTTAAATATATTGCGACTGGAGTTTAGAGTTTGATACAGAAACGGTGCTGTAACGGGATTTTTGTAGTTTTATTACAGTCAAGTACTTGGCTTTCAGGTACAGAAGGGCATTAGATTTTTTTAAATATTGATTTGTCATTTTTTGAATTCAACATGTGGCCTTTTATTAAGTGAAGCCTTGCTTCCTGAATCCCTTGCAGAGAACACAGAAACCTTTTCATTTTATTTGCTGTTTTGTCTCATGCCTCATGTAATCTTAGACAGAAAGAGAACATTTAAAATAAGGAATTAACTTGCATTTATGCAGTGTCTCCTTATCCTCCGAATGGCCCATTTCACTTTGTAATCAAAAGATTACTGATTTTCTGACAGAGTCACATAGACTTGGCCTTCTCATTAGCTTTAACTTTCAAAAAGTTTGGTAACCGTTGAGAGAGTAAGTGAACAATAAAACAGTAACAATGACACAACATAGATTTTGCATTCGACTTACATATTTCTGTGACTAGATAGAAAATAACAGCCATGACTTTGACTAAACTACAGGGATGATCCTCCCAAAGAAATTGGGCCTTTGCGTAAAAACTGGAGTAAATCGCATGGATTTTTCAGCAGGATTTTTAAAATGAATCTCCCCACACTCTGTGCATCACAGAGTGCCCAAGCATGAACCATGGTGAAAATCTGTGGATAGGGACACTATTCCCACTCAAGAGGCTGAAATCAATGCACTGAGTGGACCACTGTGCATTTATGGTCTGTCAGCACCGAGATTGGTACATGTGCAATGGCCTCCTGATCTCTGGCCAGCTCAAACATGAGCCATCCCTGCGGCCCCGCATCATTGCCCCTCAAACCAACCCCCCTATGGCCCAACCACTGGCCCCCAGACTCCACAGGGTCTCTAAGCCCCCCTCCCACACCCTGCAGCCCCGATCTCCCAATCCCAGTGCCCCTCCCTCCACTATCAGCTACCCAGCTGAGAGAAAATAACTAAAACCTGTAATATTTCTCTCAAAGTGTATCGACCTCTTTTTACATTAGAAGTTGGTTTTCAACTCCTTATGTAGAATGACAGAATTAAAATCTTCATAATTATGTTAAATGTGTCATTTTTGTCATAATGATAAACAAATCATCCAGAGGTTCTCCCTTCAATTACAGGTGACTACTGGTATAAAATATCTGCATTTAAATGTTTTGTATTTAGTTAAATGGCCCTGAAATCACTAGGTTGATTAATTATTGGGCTACCAGCAAATAAACCTATGGACCGGCCTGCTAATCCTTACTGAGGAAAGCATAATTGACTTTGAAATGGGGTACCCCATCAAAATGCTACTGCAGAGGTATACAACCTGGGTGGTTATTTTGTTGCAGCATACCAGCTATGTGCTGACATAATATTAAGCAGCCCAGAAGCCAGTCCCATTGGGAGAATAGTAGGTTTTGGAGGGTGGGGATGAACAGTGATCTTAGAGGTGGTGGGCACAAGGTAATAGGAACTCACAAGGTACTTTTGTAGCATAGAGGAAAAGTCCTTGTTTCATGAATATTCCCTCTGACCAACTTCACAACTCTTCTCAGTTACTGACACAGCCAGCAAATAAACTCAACGCTTGCCATAGTTGATAAAAGCATAATAAAACAAAGAGCATAAGCAAAGAAATTTCAAAATAGATTTCAAGCTGTTAATAAAACGATTCCCCAACAATACTCAATTTTTTTTTATATGTGCAATGTCTGATCTAAGTTCATCGGAGAGAAACTCAATTTTAAATGGTAATGATGAACATTTTGTAATATGCATTTCAAAATTGTTATAGCTAAGCATTATCACGATTACAGGACATTGTGACTGAGTAAAAACTACCTTCAGCATCAGCAGACATTTTCAATTGTACAAAAACGCTATATTTTTTAAAAAAGGAAAAATGGCTGCCACATGTCATCTGATTTCTGATACTAAGTTGACCACTTCTTTGAAAAGTTGTCATGTGAATTGCATTGCAGACCCGTTGAATAAAATGTCACATCCAGAGGTATCAAAGCAAATGGGGCAATAAAAATACAAAGTACTGATACAAAATCTAAACCATGCAGAATCAGAAGAAGGAGAAAAACAAAACATGAGTATAATCTAAAAACATTGCTGGAAGAGAGTAGTGAAGAACTGCGCCCCCCCCCGTCCCTGCATCTGAATTTAAAGGAGAGTCTTCAGTGTAATGTAGACCTGAATCAAGTCAACTCCAGAATTCTACAGGAAACTAATTAATTTCAAATGGCCACAGCATTCAATAATCTGTGGCTCAAAGATAAGCAAACGACTTAATCACATGTACATTTAACATTTTATTGGTCTCTAACTTTACTACTTATAATGTTTGTGTGTGTGTGTGTGTGAGAGAGATTGCATCTTTAATTTTTTTTTAGGATTAGCAACTAATAAACTTATGCTTCCTTTGACTCAAGAAATCCCTATTTGATTAGGCTAGAATACATAAGCAAGGATGTATTTCTGAGGCTGTGTAAGGCTCTGGTCAGATCCCATTTGGAATATGTGATCAGCTTTGGGCCCCAAATCTAAGGAAGGATGTAATGGCCTTGGAAAGAGTCCAGAGGAAGTTCACAAGAATGATCTCTGGAATGAAGAGCCTATCATATAGGAACAGTTGAGGATTCTGAGTTTATACTCATTGGAGTTTAGAACAATGAGGGGGGATCTTATTGAAACTTACAGGATACAACGAGGCCTGGATAGAGTGGACATGGAGAGGATGTTTCCACTAGCAGGAAAAACTAGAACCAGGGAGCACAATCTCAGAGTAAACGGACGATCCTTTAAAATTGAAATGAGAGAAATTTCTTCAGCCAGAGAGTGGTGAATCTGTGGAACTCTTTGTTGTAGAAGACTGTAGAAGCCAGGTCATTGAGTATCTTTAAGACAGAGATAGATAGGTTCTTGATTAATAAGGAGATCAGGGGTTATGGGGAAAACGCAGGAGAATGGGGGTGAGAAAACTATCAGCCATGATTAAATGGTGGAGCAGACTCTCCAAGCCAAATGGCCTAAGTCTGCTCCTACTTCCTATGGTTCTTTATAAACAAATACAACAGAATTGGAAACTACATCTGTGGGAAGATAAATCTGAATGCTTTTGTTGTGACCAATTGAGGGGGCTGAATATAAGGGGAGGAAACTCATTTCATTCTCACTGGGCTGTTACAGCATTCCATTAAACTCATTAGTTACTTTTTGTCTCCAGCGTGTGATAGCAATACCTGAATATTCATCCTCATTGTAGATATGCAAAAGGATGACTCTCTTAATGGCTATAAAATCTAAAGCACACTCCCAAACAAGATATATTCTATTTTGGCAGGGCTGGAAATGGAAGTTGGGACAGAATTCACACATGTGAACATTACAGAGCAGCTGTCCATTTCAATAACTAGCTTCCTCCATTGAAATGGAATTTTGTAGGCCAGGAGTGTGAAACTTAACTTGCACAGATTATAATAGGTAAGAGGAGATCCAAACTGGTGGATTTGTTTGGATAGCCAGAATACTCCTTTGGAGAGTTAAGGTACCATCTTGGATCTCCTTCTAGGAACATTTGACTGAGGTAGGACGATTGCAATGGAGCTATGGTATCCTTCAGATACCTTTTGGGATTATTAAAAGTAAACAGGATAGTGCGTCAAAAGTGCAGGAAGCCATTTGAACAGTCAAGCTGTCAAAGGACTTTTAAGTTGTCAAAGAACTGTAAAGGAATTGTGAAATAGTGAGGAACTGTCAAATGCCTGTCCAAAAACTATCAAGGCACTGTCAAACTGCCAAGGAACTTTCAAAGAACTATCCAGCTGTCAAAGAACTGCTAAGATATTAAGGAACTGTCAAAGAACTGTCAAATCTGTCAAAAAATTATAAGGATGTAAGTGAATTGGCATAAAAGGAGTAAGGGCAGTGGATGGTGGGCATGGGTTGGCATGCGTTGACATTGAGTTAGTATAGGAGTTATAAGAGACCATGAGGATATAAGGCATATGAAGGGGAGTACGAAGGAACACGGGGATGATGGAGGGGCTTAGGTAGCAAGAGAGACATTGAGAGATATGAGATGATATAGACAGTATGAGGGATCTTGGGGAATGTGTGAAAAAAGGTGGCATGAGGAGTGTGTGTGGAGTATGAGAATGGTGAGGTGTTGAGGGTTGTTCTTATTTTTTTCATTTAAAAAAAAATTATTTCAATACGGTGCCTTCCAACCAGTGGACCTCCATATCCGGCAACCTCCTACTCATTACGGAAGTGGCGCCAACTTATAACAATTATTGCTATGCACTAACTGCAATCTAAATTTTGAACATTGTAATGAACGTCTCCACCAATGTTCATTAACTGCTTCAGATATTATTCACACAGGCAATATTGCTGGAATTCACAGTACTGAATGCGGATTCAATCACATCACTTAATGGATCAGTAGTGTTCTGCACAAAAATACTGAAGTAGCAAAAATTATATTTCATTCAAAACCCAAAAATAAAAACAATTCAAGGTAATAACGGTTTGAACCCTCAATCCAAGTTTGATAATGTCAGGCTAATTGGACATGATAGCTAAGTGATTATAATACTGAATGAGCAACCTAAAGATCATGAGTTCAGTTCCCAACATGTCAAATTGCAAAACTAAATTCAATAAATGTATTCTGCTGGCTGGCATAATTACAGAGATGCTCTGAAAATCCGTCAAATTATTGTCAAAATCCAACTGGTTCACTGATGCCCCTCAGGGGCACAAACCTGTCACCCTTACTTCACCTATGATTTCATTTCAATACTGTAATAAAAAATTATCTGATACTGTTGATTCTTAATCCCTTGGGATAACAAGTAATTGACAATAAGTAATGCCGAACATCCCAAGAGCAAATCTATAAAAAGAACTAATAGCTCTGGAAGCAGTAACACCAGCAATCTTTGGGAACAGATTGTCCCCAGATCTTAAGTGCATAGATTTATATTCGTTTGTATGCAATTTCTATGATGCATCTCAAAAGGCTGACAAGCAATTTAGGATGATCTGGCGATGCCGGCATTGGACTTCGGTAAGCACAGTAAGAAGTGCATCTCTGTAAAAATTAAAGCAATTTAGGGACAGTGATGTTCAGATCGGGGAAGTGGATCAGCAACAACTTTTCCTTTGCAAAACACCTATTCTTCAGATATTACTTGGGCACTAAAACCATGAATCTTGGCTCCACTATGTTCAGTTTTGCATATCCTATTTTGGTGATGATAATTTGTCCTTGGAGAACTTACAATGATTATTCACTTACAAACATGATATCTGAGATTTTGGAATTGAGTATGGTGAGAACTGAATAATCCTGGGTACACTATATTCCCTGATGGTGAGAAGGTTACAGGATGATCCGATCATTTAGTACTCATACTAAAGGGGCTGACAGAATAGGCACAGAAGTATCCATTACTACAGTAGAAAAGTACAATTCAAGGGAACATAATTTTAGAGTTTCAGCAAAGCTGGCGGAAAAAAATCCAGAATGTTGAATAAAAGAAAATTACTATGGTTACTGGAATCTGAAACCAAAAGAGAAAATGCTGGATAATCTCAGCTGGGCTGGCAACATCTGTAAGGAGAGAAAAGAGCTAATGTTGAGAGTCCAGATGACCCTTTGTCAAAGCTGAACACCAGAATGTTGAATGTTCTCAGGTTCAATTCAAATAGTTAAAAAAGAGATAGATGGTTTTTTGGGAGTAAGGAATATGAAGAAACGTAGAGATGGTGAAATCATTGCAATGGAGCAGCAGTGGGAAACAGCTAATTTAAAAATATCAAAAATGTTGGCCTGGATTTTTGCCCTTGAGTTAGGTAAGACGAGTCAGGAAAATTCCAGGTGCAGTGCATGTGCCTAAATGTGGAAAAAATGCCCACATTTCATAGTTGGGCTTTCAGCCAAGCTCTTATGAGTTTAAAGTACCACGCCCAAAGGAAACATTGTTTGAATGACAACTCATACTCTGATCTCTGTCATCAATTTCATAATGTTTGTTGAAAAATCTCAAGTGGTTTCAAGGGTTTGTGATATGTAGTTTTTGAAACTTCAAAGAGTCTGGCTGATTGATACTTTCGTCCAAGCATTGGGAAAGTTATCACTGGATTACATATTTTGAAAGTTTTTTTTACCCATCCCACTGCACGCAATTGGTCCTAGAAAATGTATAAGGAGTCAGTGAACATGGAAGAGGTTGAAACTTGGCATGGGGGTATGAGGGTCTGAACTTACATTTTAAAAGGTTCAAAACTCCTCTAAAGAGCTGTACACCATGACTCCTTAAAAACGTTGCCTGACTCTATCAAATTTGTAGAGGATTAAGATTTGCCTATCTTTAAAATAGCGCTGGTCAGCTTGAAAGTGCCAGATTCAGGCTTTTAATGGGAACCAGCCCACACCCTTTAAAGACACTTCCAGAAATTAGACAGTTTGGGATGGAGTTGGAATTCTCAGAATTGAGACAGTCCTGCCATTTTAAAAGGAGTCTTGAGCCAACTCAACTCCATGAAAATCCAGATCATCATTCAAAAACCTTCTTTGATTTAAAACATGCTGCACATACCTTCTCTGTGTTAATACATGTTGGACACAATAATATTTACTCCCAAGTTTGCCAGGAAATCAAAAGTACAAAATGGGTTTATTCAAAAAGCATTTTTACAGCATCTCTGCAACGTTTTCCTTAATTTTTCTTCACGTTGCATAAATTTTGCAAACAATTACAGCAATTATTCTGTTGCCTCTTTTCCCCCCTAACAATTGTAGATTGATTAATTCTTTGGACAAAAAGCCTGAATGCTGGTGCACAAAAGACAATTAACAACTGGATGTGGGAGGGCTAGTGAGTTTGTTAATGCAGTGCCATGAGTAGATTTTTGTGAGGTGAGGATACATTCCTGGCAATGATAAAGTATAAAATGTGACATAATGTGGTGGGCAAGATCAAGATTGCCAATGCATTCATGACAGGCAAACGCAGAAACCATCTAAGGCTTGGAAGGAGAGTGGCCAATCTTGAGGGTGGGCAGCGGGTCGGGGGAGGATGGGGTTGTGCTAATTCCAAGCAAGCACTCTTATCGCATTTTTCCAAGACAGAATTTTTCACACTCGTGGAGTAATGCCAAATAAAAGTGATGAATAGAGGCTTAACAGTCATAGAACCTTTACTTTGTCTGAATCTGATTCATCTGAAACTACTGCCCTGCACCAACACCACGCACCTCCCTACCCCACATCTGCTGGAGAATTGGAAGATTCAAAATGTTGCCTGTTTAAAAAGCGATAAGATAATCTGGGCAACTGCAGACCAGTCAGCTTAACATCAGTGGGGGGAAAGGCGATAATCGGGAACAAAATTAATTAGCATTAAGTTCAAACTTGAGTTATAAGTGTGCACGGATCTGTGTAAGGCCAATCATATTTCAGTAACCTGATCAGATTTTTTGATGTGAAGGAGACGGTGCATGAGGATCGTGCAGTTGATGCTGTGCATATGGACTTTCAAAGACATTTGAAAAATTAGCACATAATAGATTTATTCGCAAAATTAAAAGACAAGCAGACAATGGCACCATGGATACAAAATTGGGTAAATACATTTGATGAAAAAGTAATGGGAAAGAAGAGGGGAATGCGACTAATTGGACAACTCTTTCAAAGATCTGACACAGGCATGATGGGCTGAGTGGCCTCCATTTATGTTGTATCATTTTGCAATAGAAGATGAAAAGTATTAACTGAATACAAAAGAAAAAAAATCAAAATGCAACAGAATAAAAGGAAATAGTTTGAGAGCAAACTTCAATACACTAACTATTATGAGAGACTTGTATTATAAGTATCAGTTGCTGTGTATCTAAATTTAGCGTGATTTTTGATTTTCTTCAATGTTTAATATTACATGCTGCATTTCGCAATATCATGGCTGCAGCAGGATGGCAGGCAACAAAGTCATGAACATGCTTGGAATAAAGCCACATAATTACCTTTGTTTTCCCACTGTTTGGCTGTGTTTGACCTGTCACATGGCCTCGCCCTGACAGAGATGCTGATGCTGAGTTCAACTAAAGCTATTGCAAGAACACTGACAGTCATAAATCATACATATACACACAGGATGGTGGTGGGTCTTATGCAAAAAATATCTTCCAATGGAAAAAAACGAAAGAATATAGTAGCTGATTCAAGTTTTCTTTAATGCATCTACATTGCTCTGCATTCAGGAATAGTAATTGTACTATGGGGGTGATCTTCAGCCCATTCCTGCCATCTGCAGAAGTGCCTGCAGGGTTCAAGATCTGAAAGTCACAGATCTTGCTGGCGAGATCGTGCCATAATGGGTGTGAACCTGATTTCCGTACATTTTAATTTTATTAATACGCTTCCTCACCAGGTATTGAATCCCTGCACCCCTCATATTTTCAAACCGTGACGTTTACAACAGGTTCACCCAGACATGGATCATGAAGGTGAGTATATCCTCTGGGAAAGAGGGACATGGCCAGTTGACACTATGCCCATGCCAGCTTGATGGTGCTGACCGGTGCGAAGAGGTGGAGCTCAGTCTGAGCCTGATAGGGGCAGATACATTTATATGTGGTGGTGAACTGCAGCAGATGGGGGAGCGTGGAATGCCAGCGATGGCCATTTCAGGGATGGTGGTGGGGTGGGGGGGGTGGGGGGGGGTGGTGGGGGGGTGCGCAAATACATTATATGTTATACAGCTCCATGCAGATTTCTGGTGAGGAGTTGATGGTGCTGTAAACCTGGCGGCCGGAGACCTGGGGGGGCATGGCGCCAAGCGAGAAGCCTGCTACACAGCCTCTGTTTGAGTCTCCCAACCCGCTGCGCTGCTAAAGCAGTACAATTTATTCAAGTAGATATTAAATCTCACTAGAAGGATCAGGACTAAAGTCTCCAGGCCTGCTAGATTCTCCACCCTGCCAGGAATGTTTCACTGCAGAGGTGTTTACAATAGCTAAAGGAGCACAGCAGGCTGGGAGAATCACCATTCCACTCCCCCGAGAATACCCCATCATTATTCTGCTAGTCATACCTGCTATCATTGTTATCATTACCAATCTCTCTGTCTTGTGTTCCAATTTTGATCATTTAATCGCTCCTGCCCTCTAACCTATCAGAGACCTTTTTTGCTCCATCTTCCCCTCCCCTTTTTCAACAATAGAAAATTTATCATATTTCCACCGCTCTTCAGTTCTGACAAAAAGTCATACTGGACTTGAAACATTAACTCTGTTTCTTCTCCACAGATGCTGCCAAACTGCTCAGTTTTTTTTCTGTTTTTATTATAGCTTGCAGGAAGCCTACAGGGTGCCTTTATGATTGTTGTGCAGCCATGCACACGTACATCTTAGTCTGATTGTTGGTTCCAAGTATGCATAGAGGCACTACTTAAGTTTAACCAACTAAAACCATGCAGTTTTCCAGAACTGTTATTACTGTATTTATCCAAAACTGTCAGCAAATGATAGGCACAGGAGTCATTAAGTGTGAGAATGAATAAATATGAATTTTAAATGTATGGCAATAGTGATGGGGTGCAATGATTTGACGGTTTCTTTAAAATGCAACGAGGACTCACACTGTACCAAAATAATTTCTTACTAATATCACAGTAATAAGTGTTGTCATCTTCTGTTGATGACAGCCATTTTTCTAACTCTGATATAACGGAGGTGAAAATACTATGATAATAGTCATAGTTTTAACTAGCAATCCCATCCAACCAAAATTATACAGGGCTCAGAAAATGTTATTTTACAAGCAGTAATTTTTCTTGTTGTTCTAGAAATCTAAAGAAATAGATCTTCGCATCATTAATGCATTTCAATTTAACAACAGGAAAATAATCTAGACATTCTATCACAAAATTCTGCACTGGTCAGGATTCCCTATGGAGAATTCCATTGAGATTATTTACGCATTTATCACTAGTTAATATGATTTAGTGTTGCGCACAGATAAAAATTGTTTAGAGTGATCAGCGAGTATGAAGATTGTCTATAACTATGGTCTAGTTATACAGGCAGTGTATGCTACTGACTGGTCACTCAGGAAAAGGTTCAAATGTGCGCCTGCTTAGCACTTTTTTTTAAAACTGTTTCACAGAGCATGGGCTTTGCTAGCTGGGTCAATATTTATGCTTCCCATCCCTAATTGCCCTTGAGAAAGTAGTGGTGAGCCATCTTTTTGAGTTGCTGCAGTCTGCGGTGTTTTCTTCTTTGGCAGTCCCTTAAGGTCAAGGATGGCTCCGTGTGATTTAAGTGCACTCAAAGTACTACTTGGAAGGAAGTTCCAGGACTTTGAGCCAATGACAATGAAGGAATGGCCATAATTCTATGTTATGATGGTATATAGCTTAGAACCAAACATGCACTAGTGGTGTTCACATGCTTCTGTTGCCTTTGTCCCTCTAAGTGCTACAGATCATGAGTTTACAAGATGCTGTTGAGTCTTGATGAGTTGCTGCATTGCATCTTGTAGATGATACACACTGCTGTCATTGTTCACCGGTGGTTGAGAAAGTGAATATTGGAGGTGATGGACGGGGTGCCAATCAAGTGTGCTGCTTTGTCCTGTATAATGTTGAGCTTGTGAGTGTTGTTGGAGTTGTACTCATCCAGGTAAGTGGAGAGTATTCCATCACACTGCTGACTTGTGCCTTATAGATTTGAAAGGCTTTGGGAGTCAGGAGGTGGAGTACTCACTACAAAATTCCCAGCCCTGCTCTTCGAGTTACAGTATTTATATGTCTAGCCCAGTTCAGTTTCTGGTTAATGATAATCCCAAGGACATTGATAACGAGAGGTTCAGTGATGGTAAAGTCATAGAATGTCAAAGATTGTATTCTGTCTTGTTGGAGATGGTTGTTAATAGCACTTCTGAAGCGCAAATGGTATTTGTCACTTATGAGCCCAAGCCTGACTGTTGTCCAGGTCTTGTTACAGATGGGCATGGACTACTTCAATACCTGAGGAGTTAAAAATGTGCTGAGCACTATATAATCATCTGCAAACATCCCCATTTCTAGCTTTAGGATGGAAGAAAGACCATTGTAGATGGACAGGTCGAGGACACTATCCTAAGGGACTTATAGGTCATAGAACATAGAAAAACTACAGCACAGATAGGCACTTCAGCCCACAAGTTGCGCCGATCATACCTCTACCTACCCGACTTACCTATAACCCTCAATCCTACCAAGTCCCATGTACTCATCCCGAAGTCTCTTAAATGACCCTATCGAATCTGCCTCCACCACCATCACCAGCAGCTGATTCCACGTACCCACCACCCTCTGAATGAAAAATTTACCCCTGACATCTCTTCTGTACCTACTTCCCAGCACCTAAACCTGTGTTTTCTTGTGGCAGCCATTTCAGCCCTGGGAAAAAGATGCTGAGAATCCACTCGATCAATACCTCTCAACATCTTATACACCTCTATGAGGTCACCTCTCATTCTTCATCTCTCCAAGGAGAAAGAAACCGAGCTTGCCATCCAATCCAGGCAACATCCTCGTAAATCTTCTCTGCACCCCTTCAATGGCTTCCACATCCTTCCTATAATGACATGACCAGAATTGAGCACAGTACTCCAAGTCGGGTCTGACCAGGGTCTTATACAGCTGCAGCATTATCTCTCAACTTCTAAACTCAATCCCTCAATTGATGAAGGCCAGTACACCATACACCTTCTTAACCACATTCTCTACCTGTGAAGCCGATTTGAGAGTCCTATGAACCCAGACCCTAAGATTCTTCTGACTTTTCACACTGCTATGAGTTTTACCCTTAATATTATATTCCTTCATCCCATTTGATCAGCCAAAATGGACCACTACACATTTATCCACGTTAAAGTGCCACTTCTCCGTCCAGTCTCGCATCCTATCGTGCAGTGATGTCCTGGAGCTGAGATACTTGATCTCCAATAACCACAACTATCTTCCTTTATTGCTAGGTATGACTTCAGCCAGTAGAGAGTTCGCCACATGATCCTCTCTTTGAGGAGAAGAGTTAATTGGTGGTGATTTAATCTGAGATCACCACATCTCAGGCAAAGGGCAAAATTGAGAAGTGGAGGTTTCATGAATAACCTCAGCTGGTACCCAAGCTGTTGACGTCACTCCACATCATAGAATATAATTAATATACAGCTTGCTCCTGCTGAAATGCATCAGGGTGGAACTACCAGCAAATGGTGCAATATATTGCCAAAGATATAGTTGCAGACCTGCCAAAAGATACAAAAGTCTGAGGTCACATACCAATCGACTCAAGAAAGCTTTTTCCCTGCTGCCATCAGAATTTTGAATGGACCTACTTCACACTAAGTTGATGTTTCCCTACACCCTAGCTATGACTGTAACACTACTTCTGCACTCTCTCCTTTCTTTCTCTATGAACAGTATACTTTGTCTGTATAACACATGAGAAACAATGCCTTTCACTGTATACTCATATATGTGACAATAATAAAACAAATCAAATCAGAAGGATACAGATCAAACTTGCTGCTCGCTGCTAGCATCATTATATGGAGTGATCAGCCATTCATCAGTGACATTATCAGAATATTTAATCTCCAGTGAAAGAAAGGTTGTGGGACTGATAACCAGGTAGGTACAGGAGTGATTAAGACAGTCAGGAACAAAAGTTAAATAAAGCTTCGTTTAGTTTATTTATTAGTGTCACAATTAGGCTTACATTAACACTGCAATGAAGTTACTGTGAAAATCTCCTGGTCGCCACACTCTGGCATTTGTTTGGGTGCACTGAGAGAGAATTTAGCATGGCCAATTTACCTAACACTAACCAGCATGTCTTTCAGACTGTGGAAGGAAACCGGAGCACCCAGAGGAAATCCACACAGACACGAGAGAATATGCAGACTCCACACAGAAAGTGACCCAAGCTGGGAATCGAACTCGGGTCCTTGGCGCTGTGAGGCAGCAGTGCTAACCACTGTACCACAGTGCTGCCGTTTCTGTGGCAACCTCACCATGAAATAGAAATTTCTTAGGTTGAGAGGATCAAACATTAAAAACTCACCTTTATCAAAATGCCTACTCCAAAGACCTTTGAGGCAGAATTGCTGCAGAGTCACCTGGTGGTCAATTTAAGGAACTTCATGTGGACATAAGCCCAACATTTGGGTAGGGAAATCATTTTCATATGAAGCTTTTACATGACAAAGGTCTTGAACTCAAAAAAGGATATCTCATTACATCGTTACCAGAGGTATCACAGGTAAATGTAACCTAGCAACAGTACTTGAAAAGTTTCTTCAGGAATGTTGACTGATCCAATGGTTGACTGTTGAATCAAATCTGATCCGCTGGTGAATCAGAATTAGATGGCTGAAGATAATTGAACCGAGGCACACAAATGTAATCAAGCTCCTGTTTTAAAGAGATAATTCTGCAATTGTTACATATTATTGGATTTTCCCAAATTTAAGTTTTAAGGGAAGTTGACTTGGGTGCAGTGAGGGAATTCTGATCACTGTGGTACAGACTAAGGAACTGGAACAGAGAATACTGAAGCACCGCACCATTAAGAGAGAAAAGTGCATTCACATGGCACTGTTTCGAGTGGCACTAACAGACTACAGCAATTCCCTAGAGGCAGACTGTGGACTGCTATGTGCAAAACATCTCTTGCCGATATAAATGAGCAGACCCAAACAGTTTGTGGCCTGCAATGCTGTCTTCCTTCAGGAAATCAACATACTGTGGTCTGTGTAGCACTGCAGATAGCTTTCCTCCCCTGAAAGTTTACATTGGCAGTTACCTTTATAAAGGTGAGTTGAAAAAAGCAAGAAAGGTGAAGCTGACACCATCATGCAACAAAAACATAACTGTCCTATCAACAGGCATTCCACAAAGTCATAAATCTTTGATCCAAAAATATAAGTCAAACTCCCTTGGTGAGACACGTGGGCACCAAGAAGTAATCTAGTTCCCATTTTAAAATTAAACATCCTGCTTTTATCCCTAGTATAGAATCCTAATGTTCACATTTACAATAGAATTGTCCAAGCAATTTGTCACAATGTAATGAAATGTAGTGTAACTCGTGGCTGCAACAAGGATCCAATTACAAAGTGCCCAACTCACTGTGCTGTTTCATTATAAATGTGGATACTAAAACATATGTTTCAAATTGAAAGGAACTATATGCGTGAGGCTTTTAGTATATTGGATGTACACAATATTTAAATATATATAATCAAATACATCATATGGAGATCATATGTGACATATAGGTACCCAGACCCAGGCACCTGTGATTGTCACCTGGTTCCCACTGCTTTTTAATTGGTGGCCTCACTAGGGAGGTTTTTGTGTTATTCTAACGAGACGAAGAGAACAGGATGATAATCCAGGGTCAGAAGAAGCCCAAATAGTAGTTTATTTTAACTGTTTTTAAAAATTTGCCTTGTGGTGCTAGGAGGAACAAATGTTAAAATTTATATATCTGTGCTCTAGGCTCCCTTCACTCTCCCTCAAGGCCAGACCCATTTAAAATCTGCCCGTGACTTAGTTTGGTTCCTTTGGTGTTAGCTGGCAGCCTCCTGCTCACTTCTAACAAACAACTAGTGGACATGGGAGAGGAGGAGAGGTCAAACCTGGGTTCCGAAGGTTCATGAGGTGGATTTCTATGATGACGGGATTATCCAGAGGAGAGATTGAGTGTACAAGGCATAGATTTCCTGGAGCTCAGGAAAATGAGAGGTGGTCTCAACGAAACATAAAAATAATCTTCAGGGGCTCAGCAGGATAGATACCAAGAAAATATTTCCCCAACTGGGGAATCTTCAACTGGGTCACGGTGACAGAATAAAGGACTGGTCATTTTAGACTGAGATGAAGAGAAATTTCTTTGCTCAAAGATTTGTGAATCTTCTGAAATTTCTACCTGTAAGTGCCATAGGCATTCAGTCATTGAGTATAGTCAAGGAGTTTATAAGTCATGAGGTACTAAAATAATTAAAGGGATATGAAAACAATAGAATAAGGTGATGATGATCATCCATGATCATTGAATGGTGGAGTAAACCAAATGACCTTCTCCTATTCCTTAAGTTCTTCTGTTCCCATGTTCAGGGACATGAAGATGAGGACCAAGAGAATCATTTATGCTTCTACTTCTGAAGTCAGGGGCATTCGATGCTCACTACACAACTATTCTGGCTTAAAATTATGCCGAGAGGTTCTGAAGATAAGACTGCCCAAAAAACTATTCCAAACTGAAAAAAAAGTCCCTTTAAATAATCATAGAATTATTTAAAGCACAGACAAAGGCCATTTAGTTCATCATGGGTAGGTTTGTAGGTAGAGAAATTCTTCAGATGATGTTCCCACAGGGCTCACCCCAACCTTTCTGCAATTTTACAGTGGAACATAATGGGGTGTAGGCTGAACCCTGTCTCCCTCATCCTCATCGCAATTGTTGTCCTTAAGGAGCCAATTGATGGATCACTAATTAAGCATTTCTCAATCAGTTTCAATTTTCAGGCTGATGGGAGGAGTTCATGGGAAAGTGGGCAGCCTGGAAAATTACCCTGTCAGGCCTTGGATATCATCGGAGAATGGTTCCACTAACTGCCTTCTTTTAATATTAGGTGTGTCCCCTCAAAAAGTCTGGCCCCTCTATGTACTCACACTCCCCAGCAACACTTGTACCCCCTCTGCCTACCCCTCCAAGGACCTCACCTCACCTCCATCTCTCAGAAGATCCCAAAAATTTAACTGGTCCTGCACTCCTGCAACTTCTGTGGTCTACCCGCACTCCCAGTCCTGTCTGCTGCAACCTCTTTCAATGCTGGGACTGGAGGGTTACCAGTCAATCAAATTGACCTACAGCTCTCTGAGCTGGGGCCTCCTCCTGAGTGAGTGGCAGAGGTCCCACTTCAAACCAATTAATGCTCAATTGAGTGCTGAATGGCTGCAGGACAGCCAGTCTCCATAGTAATGTGTTCACTGATAGCTACTGGGATGGCAGCAAAGGAAACTACATCATCTGAAAAACGCTGGATTGCACTTCAGCTGCAAATACTCCAAATTCTGCTCCATGAAGGCTGCCATCTCCCTGTGAAAGAGGATTGCTTATGTGATGGATGATGTGGTCAGTGTGCAAAGCACAAACCATGGGTATGCGAAAATGTGAACAAGGGAATTTGTGAAATGTGGGATGTAACTGCATTGGATTGTAAACAGCTGAACTGTAAACTGTCCACTTATTTCTTTGATGAAAGGGATTTGATGTCAACAATATCTGAATACAATGTTAATGTATTTTCACATTATGTGAGAAAGAGGACAAACAAAACTTCTGTGAGATCAGGTTACAGTCTTCCCTATAAAAGCAATGAATTTCACAGCAGGGTTTTTTGGTGGTCAACAGAGAGCAGAAGCTACATGTCTTTGTGAGCTCCCAGAACCAGATATAGGGAAGACAGTCACTTAAAAAAGCCACCTAAGGATTCTAGGAGTTGAATCCTTGCATGAAGAGAGGGAAGAAGGATCACTGGAACAGGCTGTATTGCTGGTGATGGATTTACAAAACTGTGGTAACTAAGCAAAGTGCCTAGACATGATGATGCAAAGCTACTGCTCAGTGAAATGGAGATGCAGAAATCTATTGGAAGCTGGGAGCAATTGTGGACAGTTTGTAGTGTGTTAGAAGTACAAAAAGGGAACATAACTTCCTGCAGTTTAATGTTTAAATTCCTTATGTAAAAGTTTTAAAACATGAAATTTTGCTGCGTCATTAGTTCAGCTACTAACTGGAAGTTTGAATCTTTTAAGTGAGCAGCATCTAGTGGGAACTTAACAATTTTATCAAATGTTTCTGCAAGTCCATATACATAGCATCAACTACAAGATGCTTTTTAATCCTCCCCATTATTCCATTTAAAAATTAACTTTAGTTCAGCTACATTTGGAATATTGTGTGTAGTTCTGGTTGCCACACTACTAGAGGGATGTGGATGCTTTGGAGACGGTGCAAAGAAGGTTTACCAGGATATTGCCGAGGCTGCAAGGTTTTAAGAATGAAGAGAGGTTGGATAAACTCAGCTTGTTTCCACTGGAAAAATGAATGCTGAAGGCAACCTGATGGAAGTCTATAAAATTATGACAGGCATGAATAGACTGGATAGTCAGAGGCTTTTTCCACAGGTGGAGGTTTGGCTGTAAGAGAGCACAGGTTTAAGGTGAGAAGTGTTAAGTTTAGGGGCGACATGATGGGAAAGTTTTCACACAGAGGGTAATGGGTGCCAGGAATACATTGGCACTAGCCGTGATGGAAGCAGGCATGTTAACAATGCTTAAGGTGTATCATGATAAACATATAAATAGGAAGCAAAAAAAGGGATAGAAACTGCTTATC
The DNA here is from genome assembly GCA_024679065.1 of Sphyrna mokarran. NCBI lineage: Eukaryota > Metazoa > Chordata > Chondrichthyes > Carcharhiniformes > Carcharhinidae > Sphyrna > Sphyrna mokarran. The sequence goes on along the minus strand of JAGIQG010000002.1, from coordinate 57,561,604 downwards.
AAAGGAGCTTGGTGGGCCAAAGGGCCTGTTCCTGTGCTGAATTGTTCTTTGTGCAATTTGCATTTAACAAATCCAAGTTAACGGTCATTTATTAATCCATATTTTTCAAAGTGACAATTAATTCTGTCCCATATTATTGTCCCAAAAATACTTTTCCATCACTGATGTTAGACAAACTGAAGTACAGTTGCTGGACATACTTGTCTCTCCTTTTTTAATCATCCTATTTGCAATCCACCAATCTTCTGACATCAGTTCCATATCAAAAGAGGAAGGGAAGATTTGGCAGAGTTTCCACTATTAGGACTCTCAGATACATACTATCCAAACTGGTGACTTCTCTGGTCAAGAGGAACAAAAGTGATTTTTGCATGTACTTTAACATTGAATACTGCATTTTGATCATTTTATTCTAAGTTATATAAAACTGTTTAGCTTTTTCTTTTACACAATAATGTTTAAATTAGTTAGAACGTTTGCAATAGTGTCGCAGCTATTTACTTTTGGCATTGTATTTGGATGGTACCTGCTGGTTGAGGCAGGAAACATTCTTTCATCCAGGCTTTATGTAAATCAAACATAAAAGGCACATGTTTGTTATGAATTAAATTAAAATGCCCCTAAACATAAAGCAGAAAATATGCTGCAAGCCTTTCCATTATTCCTACCCACTTAGAAATTATCAGTTTCAATTCAATTAACAGTGTTCACTGTTTAACAGCCCCAATTATCACAATCACCTATATTATAGGTTAGATATAAATCTATTATACTCATTCTCTGACAATCCTTTGAATAAAAATCCACAATACCACCATGACAAACAAGCCTGTATGAATAACAGCAGGATATGTTTAAAATGGCAATTTCCAGAAGTCAGGCATTTTCTTCAGAGAAGGAAGCTTCTGAAGTTCTTTGAATTATTGGTACCAGCTAGTTTTATAAAGCATCAACTGAAAGCATTTACACTAAAACCAGATAGATGAGATTTGAGTGTTTGAGCTGCTTATTACTTATGCTGGTTTGTCACAAATGAGATAACTTGAATGTTTAGGCCATTCTTTGAGACAGACTACCTGTATTTAGCACAGCAGGAAACCAAAGACAAAAGATAGAAATGGGATAGTTCACATATCATTATTACAAGTGTACCTCCCATTGTACCTTGCTTTTTCCCTGAATATAAGCATGTTGCTACACTGTAGCTATCTATTCTCCCTTTGAAAAGCTCATGATGTTGTCATGCCAGCAGCACAATAAAACTTCCAGGGGCTTCTACAGTTCCACTGAAGAGATGAGGAATCTTAAAAAAAAGCCTTTTCCTTTAATTTCTTCTGAAGCTCTGAATTTAAAATCTAATTAAAAGTATACATGAAAGGAGAATTATTTATCTACGTTGAACGTTGTGGGTTTTTTTGTTGTTACATTCAGAATAAAGGTAAATGCAGGAGAAACATGGCTGGAAACATGTTACAAACATGATAGTGCCTCATTGACAACATGAATCACAAAAAAATTGAACAGCAGCAGTTTATCAAGTAACTCACTCTGAAATCTATTGTAGTCTATTAGTCTATATCGCTGATTGCTAATCTAGCTTTAATGTTTAGCTAGGTTAAAACTTCATCCAGCTAAATGTAAGCAAAACTGAAGACATCTTTTTCAATTCTCTTTGTCTGCTCCCTGCTGTGCTTTTGGCTGAACTCTATTAACCTCCCTGCTGGACTGTCACAATTTTTTCAGGTTTCTACGCTATCCACTCAAGCTAAGCATCAAGGGTAACTCCTGCAAGTGCACCTCATGCTCCAAATAATTCAAAACGCACTTCGTTCTCCAAAAGTCTGGTTAACTGAGAGCATGACCAAGAGATTGCAACAGAAAACCCTCATTCCATATACCAGGTACTGATAAATACTGTGTGCAACTTTGTTTTAAACGAGGTGGAACAAAATGCACTATTAAGCTGCCTTCAGTTCATTTGATTGATTTATTTGTTCTGCCCCAAAGAATGGCCTGAACATTCAAATGACACTGAGAAATTAATTTTGTCTCTCTGGAAATGTAACTTGATTACTGACATACATTGTGCAAACTAATGTTTTGCTTTATTCATTCATGAAACATAGGCATTGCTAGCTCACCCCTCACCACCCCCCACCCCCCCACATCCCCACAGCATTTGCTGGCCTTCCCTAATTGCTCTCAAACTCAGTGGTTTGCTAGGCCATTTCAGAGTTTAAAGTTTCTTTTAAAGTTCATTTATTAGTGTCACAAGAAGACTTTCATTAACATTGCAATAAAGCTACTGTGAAAATCTCCTAGTTGCCACATACTATTTTTAAAAAATTGCTGTGGGTCTAGTGTTGCATGTAGGCCAGATCAGGTAAAGATGGCAGATTTCCTTCATTAGTGAACCAGATGGGTTTTTATGACAATTGTGTCATTGTCACCAATAGACTTTTTTTAATTGAATGCAAATTTCACCATTGACAGTGGTTGGATTTGACCCCAGGTCTCTGGATTACTAGTCCAGTGATATTATCACCACTGCTCCCCCATAGATAACAGTTCCCACAGAGAGAAAATTAATTTCTTAGTGCTCCTTGGTATGTGAAAAAAATAGCTAACTCTCCGGATATCAATTTCTGAACCTTAGCTTGTTTACACTTTCAAAACATAGGGCAGGTTGTTTAGGAGGGAAGGCGGATTAGGTTTGAATGTCAACAGCAAGTTAAATCCCCTGAAATTGCTGTTGAGTCAAGATGCTGCCATCATCAGTTTTAAGTTTCACTTGGTGGATTGAAGTCGAGCAAGGGATCCTCTTAGATCTACCAGGTAGGTAATTAAGATACATAAAAAACACAATTATTAACTATTTTCCCCTCAATTCTGGATTTAACAACCAGCGCACCAGTTTTACAACCTGTCAGTAACTTCACCAGTGTCACCAAAGTAATGTAAAGTTTATTTATTCGTGTCACAATTCAACCTACATTAACACTGCAATGAAGTTACTGTGAAAAACCCCTAGTCAGAACACTCCGACGTCTGTGCTAGTACACTAAGGGAGAATTTAGATTGGCCAATGAACCCAACCAGCACATCTTCCAAAAATCAGAGCACCCAGAGGAAAACCAAGTAGACATAGGGAGAATGTGCAGTTTTCACACAGACTGTGATCCAAGCCAAGAATCAAACCCGGTCCCTGGTGCTGTGAGGCATCAATGCTAAGCACTACACCACCATGCCACCCATAAAGCTGGAACAGTGTTTTCAGTGAACCAGCTGGGAATCTGTGGCCATGTAAGAGATTGCAGTTTACCTTTCAGAGGCTACTATCATGTGTGATGGATGATAATTTCTTGAGAGACATCTCACCCAGCTAGAACCCCTGTAATGCAACTGAAAGACAAGTTTGATTTTATCTTGTTGGACATATTCACTATCTGCCACTTGTGTGATGCATACTTTCCACTTCTCAGCCCAAGGCTGAATGTTGTCTGGGTTTTGCTGCATATGGGCACAGACTGCTTCAGTATCTGAGGTTGACATGACGAGATCAAATTTTGTCATTATAAAAAATTGACATAAGTATATGACCCCAAATCAAACATAGCAAACTAAATGTTGGCAGGAAATTGTGCCACATGCAAAAAATTAAATACATTAAACAGACAAATTTTCTTCTTGGTTTCTTCTAGTTCCACTTTCCATGATAGTATTAACACAAAAATACAATTACTAATCGCTATTTTTATTTGTGGCCAGTTTTACAATACAGGTTTGTGGCAATCGTCATCATGAGGGAAACCTGTAATTCTGCTGTTCAGATTTTTTTGCATTTGTGAATTTTCTTCTGTAACATGTTATTAAAAAGCTATTGACATTAGTAAATGATAACACTGACCAATTTTCCATTTTGTTATATCTAATCTAATGTGATGGCCAATGAACTTCTTCAGAATTTGTTGCATAATGAGAAATTAATTGGTAAGTTAAAAGGAATATTGTGAAACAGTCACTAGAGCCCGAATCCACAGCATGTTGAGAGTTAATTTAGTGCCCAACAGCTTCATCATAAACTACTTTGGAACATAGTTTATTGCTTAGCAATTACTGTATTCGTGCTCCTACTGCAAGAAGTGCTGGATAGTTTAAGGTAACTTGAATGTGCTAGTAATAAGACCCTTTATAAGAAGGCACTATCAATATCAATGAATAGTTGCTACCAATGAACACTTTTGCTGACTTTCAACAAATATTCATGCAGAGCAAACCAATCACGACAGTCCGGAATGTAACACTACAAATGCTGTGAATGGAAAAGCATTCAAGTTAAGAAGTAATGGGAGTAATATATTTATTCTTTAGCACGGCTTCAAGTGACCATAGAATCCCCACAGTACAGAAGGAGGCCATTGGCTCATCAAGTCTGCACTAACTCTCTGAAAGGGCATCCAGCCAGGCCCTTCACCTTGTTGTATCCCCATAACCCCACACATTTACCATGCTAATCCACCTAACCCATACATCTTTGAACTCTAAGGGGTAATTTAGCATGGCCAATCCATCTAATCTGGACTTGTCGGACTGTTTAAGGAAACCAGCACTTGAAGGAAACCCGTGCAGATACGGGAAGAATGTGCAAATTCCACAGAGTCACCCACAGCCGAAATGTAACATAGGTCCCTGGTGATGTGAGGCAGCAGTGCTAACCATAGTGCCATCATGTCATCCCTTCAACATTATCATTCACATTCTTCAATAATGTCAATGAGGAAATCCACAGATAGCAGCTGGCAGTATGGCCTGGAACTCAAAGTGACTCTGCGAAAAACCACTTGATTTGGTGAACAAATTTCCCCTCATTTATATCCCAACTTTTTGTTCAGAAGAATTAAGTATAAATTTGCTTTAGATGGTAGAAAAAAAGATCAGGTAATAACAAATGTAGTTTTCCAGAAAATGTTCAAAGGAAAATGGGGCAAGGTTCAAAATGGGCTGTAAATGTACTATTGCTCATTTGACCAAGACAGTATTCCCCAAGATTACTAAATGTCATAAATAATAGATGGGGAAATATGAACAAAAGGAAATTCTCTCTTTTTAATTTTATATGTCAATATTTTAGTCACATGCAATTTCTACAATTTAATGCCCTGCACAATATCTTCCTTTATAAACAAAGCTTCCAGAGTTAAAAAACTTAAACAGGTACTGCAGCTTACAATTACTTCAAGAGAACTTCCATGCATTAGAACAGTCAGACCTGAAGTGCAGGAATAATCATTATTTTTTATCAATTAACTGAAACTCATCAGCACTGCAAACCTTCCTTTATTCCTAGATTCCAGAAATGCAGTAACATGAAAGATAAAGAAAAACCACCTCATATATTTATACCAAAAATGCATTCATCTCAAAATAGCAGTTATAATTAGCCTTTAAAAAAATAAGACAATTGGGCTTCGCAGTGTACCTGTTGTGCATCACTCAATTGTGAATAAACACTATATAATGACAACTGCAAACTGCTCCTTAAAACATATCAGTTTACCTGAATTTCTTTCTCTCTCAAGTTTGTGTGCAGCCATCAGTAGTCAGAGAAAGTGATGTTGATTGATTGATTCTGGCAGCTTTCAACGCTACCTTCTGGTTGATCTGATTGGTTGATACTGACAACTTCAGTCAAACTGAAGGGTGCTAAGTTTTGAACACAGAGACGTTGGCATATGGGTTGAAGTCCTGACCATCAACTTAAGAAGTTAATGGCTCCTACGTATAAAATGTATCCAAGCTTGACCCATGTGAAAAAATGCATTTACTTTTGCTCAAGCCCAACTTCTATTATTGCAACAGTTCAGTTCATTCCTGTTGGTGTCACATTTTCCTTCACCTACTGAGGCTACATACTCTAATTCGGCTTCTAAATTCATTTTTCTTCACTTAATAAGATCAAACTTGCCAGCACATGTGCTCAAGAGCTTTGTGAAAAAAAATGGTAAAACAGAGGTTTTGCTCAGTCTAAACATTTGTGATGGAAATTGTAAACTCAGATGGAGAACAGATTGTAAGAGTACATGACTAATGCAAATAGCATCTGAGTAAAATGAATTCCTCTTGATAGACCCGTGCTTTAAAAGTCCACAGCCACTCCAGTCCATTCCCATGTTACCTTTGGTGAAGGAACATCTGGCTGGAAATTAGGCTAAGATCCAGCTCAACTTTAGCAGCAGATCTAATAAAAGTTCTCATGGGACTAGCTTGGAATAGCCTGAATGAATAATTAACATAGCAAAGTTTGGTCAAATCAGACAAGTCTCCCAGACCCTAAGCATATGTAACATGCCGGTTAAACACCATCACTGCTCTCCCAAAGAAAGAGCCATCAACGTTTTTAGATGTGAAGCAGGCATTTTGTAAGTATGTGCGATTTGAAAATGTACTACTTTACGCCTTCTCACATTGAACTGCATCTATCATCAATCTGCCAATCATCCTGATTATTTGTCTTTTTGCAGTCTTTCACAATTCTTTTCACATTTTGTCTTCTTGCCAATTTGGTACCATCAGCAATTTACAATATTTTTTCTTTAATTCTAAAATGTGGACATTTTACTTTTTTAAATTAGAGTACAGCTACAACACAGGCACTTCCTGGCAGAATGGAAAATTGCCCAGTGTGTCCTGTCCACAAAATGCAGGACAAATCCAATCCAGCCAGTTACTGCCACAGTCACCTCCTCTCAATCTCAATGGTAGGTGTCATCAACACTGCTATCAAAAGGAACCTACTCACAACAATCCGTTCTCAGTTTGTGTTACTCTAGGACCAAGCAATTCCAGGGCTCATCACAACTGTACTCAAAACATGGACAGAAAAAGCTGGATTCCAGAGGTATGTCGAGAATGACCCTTGTTGTTATTTAACAAGTTGTGGCATCAAGGTTCCTATCAAAATTGAAGTCAGTGAGAATGTGGAGGAAAATTCTCAACTGGTGAGTCATAATGCAAAGGATAATTTGGGTTTTGTGGATACTGGGGACCAATCATTCGGGTCAAAATCCTAGTGGTCCCTCCTTGATAGCCCTGTGGGTATACTAAGGACTGCAGCAGTTCCGGAAGGCAATACATCACTACCTTCTAAAGGGCAATTTGGGACAGAAAATAAATACTTTTCTTAGCCAGCAAAGTCCTTACCTAATATAAGAATTTTAAAAAATCTTCACTCCAGAACATGATTGTAAAAGTTCATCAGGGTGATGTTCTATGTCTAAATGTTTTCAGCAGATTCATCAATGATATTCCCTCCAAGATCAGGTTAGAAGTAGGGATGTCTGCTGATGATTACATAATGCTCAGTACCATTTTCAACTCCCCATATAGTGATGGGGCCTCTGCCTGTATGCAGAAATACTTGGACAGCATTTATGCTTTTGCTGGTAAGTGGCAAGTGACATTTGTAAATGTCAGGCAATTACCATCTCATTACCATCACTACTATCAACACTGTAAATGGGTTACCATTGACCAGAAACTTACTGTCAGCCATATAAATACTGTGGCTAAACAGCAAGTCAGAGGCTGGGAATTTTATGGTAATAACTTACTTCCTGACTCCCTAAAACATTTCTACCATTTACAAGACGCAAGTCATGAGTGTGACATGATGCTCTCCAGATGCCGGGTGAATTCAGTTCCAATGACATTCAAGAAGATAGACACCATTCAAGACAAATCAGCAATACCTTAAACATTCACTCTCACCGCCACCAGTGTTCTGTGGAAAAAGTGCGTACCATGTCCAAAATGCTACGCACACATACGGAATTCTGAAGGGACTTTATGGATTAAACACTGAGTGGTTTGTTCTGTTGGCTGAGAAATTTAGAACATTGGGACACAGGGCCCAATTTTACCATTGCATTGCACTCCTCTTTGGGCACAAAAACTTGATAAAGTCAGGCATGAGGTGAATGTCTCATGATGCGAATCCGCACCTATGCCAATTTCCCCTTTACCAAGGACATGATTGGGAATTACCCAAAACGGGTACGACATCAATTTAAATGCATTTGTATGCATTTAAATTGACTTAATAGACTGGATGCCCAAACTTAGCTGCATTTTCCCCCTTTACCATTGCGTTCGCCTGTCCAGATTTGTTGTGAAACAGACGTGATCGGTAAAAGTCTGTTTTGTGTGCCCCAGCTTCTGAAGAGGTAAGTTCAGAGCTTCTGACAGCTCTCTAACTCAGAGGTCAGGGGGTAGGAAGGAAGGCAGGCCAGATGTATCTCTGGGAGAGTGGGGGGGGCGGGGTGGGGGGGGGGGGAACGAGGGAGGAAAAGGGAGGTCAGATCGTTCTCTGGTGGGGGGAGAAGGAGAGAGGCCAGATCATTCTCTGGTGGAGGGGAAGGAGGAGGAAGAGGGCCAGATGGATCTCTGGTTGTGGGGGGAGAGTTGGAGTGTGGGGTGGGTGGCATGGGGAAGTCCATTGCCACCCTGTGGGCAATCGGTGAGGAGGGAAGTGACACAGGGAGTCACGATTGGTCTGGGCAGCAGGGTTGGTGGGGGGGATAAGGGTGACAGTTATGTTGCGGGGGTAGGGAAAAATCTATGGGGGCCATTGCTCCTGGGCCATTTTATCTGGTTTTTGCAGCCTGGGAATGATGTGGAAGGGGAGCGTTTTTCAATTTTTTTTTACTGTGCTTGCGCAATTGAAGGCTCTGATTGAACAGCAGCATTTCAGATGCGATAAGCCCTGCCCATAGCACGATTCAGATTTGCGACTATTTTTTTCAGGCTGGGTATGGGGAGACGCCTGAGAACGGGGTTTGCAAGTTGGATTTGAATCACAGCCAGATTCAGCACTTAGAACCAAAATGGTAAAATTGGGCCCACGGTGTCAGGATGAGGGGCAATGAATTAAAACTAAGATGTGAAGAGCTTTCTTCACTTAAAGGTTGAGATTTGCAATTCTCTAGTTAAGAGGTTTGGACGTTCGTTCATGGAATATATCTGAGGCTGCAGATTTTTGGTCTCTCGGGGAATCAAGGGATATGCGGAGTGGGCAGGAAGTATAATTGAATCTGAAGATTAGCAGGGCAGGCTTGATGGGCCATATTGTCTACTCCTGTTCCTATTTCTTATGATGCACAGTAGCAATTCATCAAAGCTCCTTTCACAGCATCTTACAAACCCACATCTCTAACATCTAGGCAAGGATTCTAGATACAAGGAAACACCACAACCTGCAAGTTTGCCTCCAAGTCATTCATCATCCTGAATGGAAGTTGCATCGCCATTCCTACAGCCACTGGGTCAAAAACCTGGAACATCTTTCGTAACAGCAATGAGTGTTTCTTTGCTATATGGATTGCAAAATTTCGAGGAAGAATGTCACATCACCACCTTCTCAAAAGAAATAAGGAACGGACAACAATAGCTGCCCAGCAATGTCACAACCTAAGAACAAAACAAAAACAACTTTCTAGTCTGCCCTCAAATCACCTCTATCTATGAAGCTACAATTGTCTTAAAAACACAGGGACTGCTTAGACATTAAACATGCCTATTAAACATACCTTCTACTATCCCAGTAGTTGCATGATGTATTGATTGTGGAGTTGTTAACTACTCATTGCAATCAATCTTTATTGGTCTATGACATTGGATAGAAACTGTTGATTCATAGTCACCTTTTTCCTCCAAGCATGTTATACTTACCACATGCCTGTCTCAAATTATATGTGAACTGAAAGAAATCTACCCATGCCATATATATTAATTAGGATAAAATCATTAAACTGTTAGCTTAGTCATAAATATGATGTCATATTAAAGTTTTTTTGGAACGACATATAGTAGATGATTCCAAAAGGACAAAGTAAAAACATGCTTATTTTCATCCACACTTTACAGTTTATGCCAGGGGGTGTTCTCTATGCAATGAGAACTATATGTAGGGAAGGACTGCATGGATGTTTGATCTGAAATGAGATAACAAACGTGAATCAAGCTTTTGTGTCATATACTTCAGGGTATAATCATATATAAAAAAGAGTCAAAAGAAAAGTCAGAATTCCCTGTATAACATTTATTCTTAAACCAATGTAGGAATATAAAATAAGGCCCATTTTGCTTACCTGACTACAGTTGACACCTGTTTTTGACAAGACAATGTTTTTAATATTCTTGATATAAATTTAGCAGCAAAATTTCAGTTTTTAAGAGTTTGGTCTGCGTGTCATTTCTTCCTCAAATCAAACACAACTATCTATTTGAGCACATGACCTTCAAAAGAAGATCTATTTGACTGGGCTCATAAAAAAGCAACTTGAAGCTCAAAATAATGAAAAGGTGTTTCAGAATTAAAGAAAAAATTAAAAGATATGATTGAGACCTTTAAGATGCTAAAGTGCACATACATAAGGTTATAAGAACGTTATTTAGTTAACTAAGCCCCCATTATATTTGCATCATCTGTGATTAAGCTAAATATAATGAACCCCTTTTCTCCTGTAGCATAATTTGCTGTAATAAAATGAACTTTGTCACTTGTGTGTTTGTCCTGATGGTGCAAGATGAAAAGCTCCTTGCATTATGTCTCTCTTTTCAGCAATATCAGGTGAACATTGTGTCTTTTGTCTTACTATGACCAGCATTCTGCAGATGTCAATTATTTAATCAACTAAAGATAAACTCTCCATAGTCTCAGATGACCATAGGTTGCTCTCCCCTTTGAGAAGCTGACAAATGGAGATTAATCTGAGAGTCACCACATCTCAAATAAGGGACAGGATTGAGAAGATGGGGCCTTCATGAATAACCTCAGCTGATACAGGATTTGAACCCACATGGAGGCACTGCTCCGCATCACAAACCAGCTGTCCAGCCAACTGATCTAACCAAAGCACCATTTAACAAACTACTTCAAATTGTACTGATGGACTGAAATTTCTGCAGCTGTTGGATCAATGACGTTGAGAGAGGAATGTCCCAATTTTTGTTTTGTATTTATGTACCTTCTTTAGTATATTAAATCAAATGGAGCAAGACTAGGACACTGCAATAGACTTGTCAGTGTTTTCTTATATTCTGTTACACTTCCTATGTTATCAAGAAAAGATGCATTGGTATAAATTTACCGTGACATGAAATTCATTTATGAAGAAAAATGAGAAATCATAAGGTGAAGTGCTCAGCCATGCATCATCATTCATCTGCCAACTCTTCACCATTTCAATATTCCATCACTTTATATACATTCAGGCTTGCCAAACATGTTCAAATCAATCCCATTTTTTAAAAGCATATCAATCTATAATCAGAATTCCAGATTTGGAAATGGGTGTCAACACTCAGGTTTTCCATGGTCCAGGATCCTTTAGAATAACTTCCATCTCTTCTCTGCCTCTATGATAACCCTGATTTCTTACACATTACTCTATAAGTTGATGCTGAAAGCTTTCTTGAATAACTCATCGTCAGTATAAAAATAAATTTTGTCATTTTTAAAATGCTATTTCCAAACTGGTATATACTTATTGTATAACCATATAACAGACAATTTTTTTTGCTGGTACAAAATATAGGAACAATACAATAACACATATTTTATCTTCACCAAATTTATTCTACATAAGCTCATTCTACTCCTCTGTAGATTAAGTGAATAATCATTATCCATGTTTAATAAAGCAATTAGATAAAGTACGCACTTGCTGATATAACAGACTCCCCCCTTTTTCTTAATTAAAGCTTAGAAACAAAAAAAAACAATTTTCTCAAACCAATGTAAACAAAATCGTGCTTTAACATTGTAGAACCCACATTTGTTTTACCATATTTATATATACATTAGTTTTCCATTCTGTTATTATAAGTGAAGGTGCCCCTCTTCCAATACATTTAGCAATTTCTGATAATTGGTGATGTGTCAACCTACCATATCTTAGAAATCTCCCTTCATTCTTACATTCCTTTAATGCTAGCTATGTTTATTCTTAGCCTTTTTCAGTAACACTTTTCATTGAATGAATATTGTCCCAAAGGGGCCGGGTTTCAACGTGCACTCTTCTGACCCTATCCTTTGTACAATATTTCTTACATTATGTTGGATTAATGAAACACCCATATCTATTGCTTCAACCAACATCATTTTTTCTGCACCTAGGTACTTTACACTGCCACTTTAATTTTCTTTGCTTCCCAAGCCAAAGGGCAACATTTATCATTCTTTCCTAACAAAAGTATGATGAAATCTGCTATGCTGGAATATCCCATTTGAAAGATTGGCATGCAAAGCACCACTAAAGATGACAATCTCAGCTGGTCTATTAGCTAGTAACAAAGATAATTGATGAGGGAAGGGCTATGGATATAATTTATATGGACTTTAGCAAGGCAATTGACAAGGTCCCATATGACAGACTGATACATAAAACTAAAATCACATGGGATTTGAGGTGGACAGGCTAGATGGATACAGAACCTGCTCCATTATAGAAGACAGAGAGAAGAAGTGGAAGGGTATTTTTCAGAATAGAAAGCTATAGCTAGTAGTGTTCTGCAGGGATCAGTGCTGGGACCTCTGTTGTTTGTAGTACATATAAATGATCTGGAGGAAAATATGGGTGGTCTGATTCGTAAATTTGCGGATGACATGAAGATTGACAGTGTTGCTGATAGTCCAGAGATTTCAACGGATACAACAGGATATAAGATACTTGGGCACGGAAATGGCAGATGGAGTTTAATCTGCGCAAATATGAGGTGATGTATTTTGGAGGATCAAATTTAGGTGTGAATTTTACTATAAATGGCAGAACCTTTATAAATATTAAAATACAGAGGGATTTGGACACACAGGTTCACAGTTCCCTCAGTGTGGCAACACAGTGGCCAAGGTGATTAAGGCGGCATATGCATGCTTACCTTCATCAGCCAGGGCATTGAGTACAAGAGTTTGGAAAATCATGTTGCAGCAAATAAAGCCTTGGTTAGGCCGCATTTGAAGTATTGCATATAGTTCTGGTTGCCACACTACCAGAAAGATGTGGAAGCTTTAGAGTGATTGCAAAGAAGGTTCAACAGGATGTTGCCTGGTCTCAAGGATGTTGGCTATGAGGGAGTGAATAAACTAGGATTGTTTTCACTGGAAAGATGGAGGCTGAAGGTTTACAAAATTATGAAAGGCTCAGACAGGATGTATAGTCAGAGGTTTTTTTCCCAAGGGTGGAAGTATCAATTACAAGGGGGCACAAATTCAAGGTGAGGGGGGGGGAAATTAAGGGAGATGAGTGGAGAAAGTTTCTCACAGAGAAAGTGGTGGATGCCTGGAATGCGTTGCCAGAGGAGATGGTGGAAGCAGGCATATCAGCATCATTTAAGAGGCATCTGAATGGGTACATGGATAGGGTGGGAAGAGAGGGATACGCACCAATTAAGGGCAGAAAAATTTTTGAAAAAAATTAATTGGAGCATTGTGATCATCACAGGCTTGGATGACTGAAGGGCCTGTTCCTGTGCTGTACTTTTCTTTGTTCTATCGAGGGCTGGGAACTTGCATTTGCATTTCTCCAAGGTAAATTTCTTTATTTTGTTTTTGCTCTCAGAACTTCAGTTACCATGGCATGTTGCATCATGGCACTCAGCTCAAACATGTCATCTGGCATCAGGTCTAGTTTGAGTGCATAACCAGTTCAAATGCCCAATTAAGCTTCTCAATTGATCAGATTTTCCCTTGGACAACGGCTTCTCTTTTTGTGAAGATTTGACCTGATTTATTGAGATGTGACTAACATTTTCTAGATAGAATTGTTAGTTCAATGTCACTCCTGACTAGTTTTGCTTAACATTTAACACCATACATTTAAAAGCCCCTGAAGCCTGGCTTCCATCCTTGGGCACCTTTTTGATTTAGCAATCACCTATTGTTCAAATTCTAAAGAACCTCTCCAGTGAAAATCATCCACATGCATGATAAAAATTCCTGATAGTTTCTCCTTTGTGATTCCAATAGAACATCAAAGAGTTTGCTTTTAACTGGAGGCAACCCATTTTTAATCGGGCCAACCTCACAGAAAAGTACCATACACTTGACGCATTATTCAATTTGTAAACACATTTGTTTAATTTCCAAATTTTCCTTCTAGAACAGGGGCTTCTTTTTGAAATTGCTCACCTGCAAAAGCACTGCTTTTATCTATCAATCAATTCGCAGCAGTACTTGGCCAAAAAAATCTTCAAGCTTACTTTACCCGCAGCAGTGGAGTGCACACTGACATCTTAATCCCAAGTCTTTCCTCAAAATCTTGAGTTACTTGGACCATTTGATGGGCAATACGACAGCTCAGTGACTATCGCTGTGCTGTGCAGATACATGGATTTGGGCCTGTGTCTGTGGGAGTTTGCACATTCTCCCCGTGCTTGTGTGGATTTTCTCCGGGTGCTCCAGTTTCCTCCCACATCCCAAAAATGTGCTCTTAGGCTAATTGGCAGAACAAATTCTCCCTAAATTGTCTCAAATTTAGTTTTTAATCCGTAGATCTATAAACATAGACAGGGATCACGGGTAGAGGTGGGAACATCAAGATGGTGGCGTGGGCTCGTTGGGCTGAAGGGCCTGTTTCCTGTGCTGTTTTTGTTCTTTTTTTGTGCTTGTTCAACTTTCACCTTGTGACAAGGCTGGTTGTCCCCTGTCTGGTGTTTGTATACATAATCCAAATTGTTTCCAACTTTCTTGCTCCTTTTTGTTTTGCCTCTGTAATGATGCATGTTCACAGATACCATTCATATTTACTGATAAGAAAAATTGTATAAAGGCCAACGGCCACATAGCAGGTCTCTACATAGTCTTCTGCCCCAGGAAGGACTCCACTCCAGAAAGGGTACAACCAGCCTTGTCACACAGATGAAATACTCCAAAAGGTGTTCCCTGGTATCAAATACAAGGTGCAAGTTGAACAAGTAACTCAAGATTTTGAGGAAAGACTTGGGGATCAAGATATCAGTGTGCACTCCCCTGCTGCAGGTAAAATAAGCTTGAATATTCTTTTGGCCATTTTGGCAAAGTACTCCTGGTAATGCGAATTGATAGATAGATAGCAGTGTTCTTGCCATTTCAATGTTCCCCCAAGCCAGGTCAAATACACAGTGAAAGTTGAACAAGTAGCTTAGAGTTTTGAGGAAAGACTTTGGGATCAAGATATCAGTCTACCAGTGAAAACAATCCAAGTTTTTTTTAACCCCAAGCCAGGTGATCTTTACTCTGCTGTGTTGCCCTTAAGGGGCAATCACCACAACCTCTTTTTTTAATCAGCTTATCTTTCAGTTTATTGACAGCTGTCAGAATTTCTCTATCATGAGGGCTTTGGTTTTGACTGACATGCCGTGTTTGTTCTGTAGTCCTATTTCTGGCACAGACATGGGCAAAGAGCACATGGGACAGATTGTTACTTGTATTGCCCTTAAGGGACAATCTGGATTTGTCCTCTTCTCTCTTCTTGGGTTGCTGCTCCACGACCTTTCACACAAGTGATCAGAGTTTGGCCTACAAGTCTGAGATCTTTTCCTGGTATTACAACCCCTTTCTGATTCATCTTCAGAACTTTCCAGCCATCCACATTTTTACTCAATTTTGTCAACCCGTAGCTTGTCTTTTTACTTTCGTCCTGCATATTTAACCAATGCTTATATCTACCAGCAGCCTTTTCTTGTCTTCCTACAACAGTGGGTGATATCCCTGCACACATTGGGATCTTTTGGTATGTATGTTACTACATTGGGTAGTTGTCCTTTTGAATGAATAGTTGTATTTTGCATTTCAGTGTTACTTTATTCATCATCAATCAATTCTTTATTTGTTGTAGTTGGCTCCTTATGATTGCCCATTGTGTGCATATGTGACATCCCCAGCGCTTCTTTATGCTCTATATCTTGTTCAGCATCTATATAGTCAATTCCAATTAGCTTCAAAGTATGAACCCGAATAGTTTAATTCCTCTGTTTGTTCAACGACCATGTTTCTTTCATTGCTGATCACTTTGCCAGGGTCTTTTCGTTCTTTCTACCAATCTCTTTTATGGTATATCAGATCTCCCTGTCTAAATTGTATTTTCATTGGACCATTACAGAACAAGCTCTTAGCCACAATGTCACACAGGTCTCAATGTTCCTCACTGGGAAATTCCCTATCATTATCTGTCAGAAATTTCATTCATGTTGATGAACAGAGGGATCTTGGTGTATTTGTGCATAGATCCCTGAAAGTAGGCAGTCAAGTCGATAAGGTTGTTAAGAAGGCATATGGAGTCTTAGCTTTTATTGGTAGGGGGATTGAATTTCGGAGCGCAACGTCATGTTGCAACTGTACAAAACTCTAGCGCGGCCGCACTTGGAGTATTGTGTACAGTTCTGGTCCCCACATTATAAGAAAGATGTGGAGGCATTGGAGAGGGTACAGAGGAGTTTACCAGGATGTTGCCTGGTATGGAGGGCAGGTCTTATGAAGAGAGGCTGAGGGTTTGAGGTTGTTTTCGTTAGAAAGAAGGCGGCTAAGAGGAGACCTTATTGAAACATATAAGATGATTAGAGGTTTAGATAGGGTGGACAGTGATAGCCTTTTTCCTAGGATGGAGAAAGCTAGCACGAGGGGACACAGCTTTAAATTTAGGGGTGATAGTTATAGGACGGATATCAGAGGTAGGTTCTTTACCCAGAGGGTGGTTAGGGAGTGGAATGCCCTGCTGCGGCAGTTGTAGATGCGCCAAGTTTGGTGGCGTTTAAGAGGTTAGTTGATAAGTTTATGGAAGAGAAGGGAATGGTTTAGTTTGGAGGGTCATTGCTTTTTTCATAATTGGTCGGCGCAACATCGAAGGTCGAAGGGCCTGTTCTGCGCTGTAATGTTCTATGTTCTACGTTCTACAATGTGATAGACTCACTGAATTTTCTCTGAAAACTCAGCTTTAACGAAAGCCTTTCCGCTTTCATGCGGAGTATTCAGATGAATTGAAAAAGCACTAATGCTAGTCCCTTTGAGAACAGGAAGGGAATTTGACAAGACTGAAGGCGACTTTGGATTTCTGCCATGCACCAATTGGTACAGACTATACCCTCCAACTATTTGCCAAGTGCTCTTTGCTCATCCCTGTGCCATTTACAATTTGGTTGATCAACCAACATTTTATTTAACATATCTATCACTGCATGGTTTCTCCCACAGACCATTACAGAACAAGCTCTTAGCCACAATGTCACACAGGTTTCAATGTTCCTCACTGGGAAATTCCCTATCATTATCTGTCAGAAATTTCATTGGTGTTCCTAAATCTGGTCCCACCCATTTTTCCATAACCTATTGACAAAGGTCCATTTGTCCTTAACATGTATTACAGTGGATAAGCTAAATCTGGTCACCATATCTAAAACGTGCAGTAGAAAAATATCCTTGTCTTGGTCCAATGCTGTTAATTCCATTGCCATAGCATCATGAAATTCTTTAGCTGGTGCCAAGCTCACAACAGGATACAGCGTTACATTGATTTTTTTTTGATTTGCTCAGTAAGATTGTTTTTTGTTCTTTATAAAGCACTCTCAAGTCCCGTTGTAAATCTAGGTTTTTGTGACCCCGATTTGCAAACTGTCTGTAAAACTTCAAAATGGTCTTCTTTTTGTCTACCAAATTCTTATTCCTAGCTGTTAACAAGACTTGATGAATTCTTTCAAAAATCTCTGACTTCTTTAATGGCAGGTAGTAATGGCTAGACCTAGGAAAATATAGATCCACAGTCTTTCGAACATGATCACGGTCATTTTTCATGTCTAATGTCAACGGCATTTTCTTCATCAAAGTCCTGCTTAATAGGAGAGATATGGCATAGAAACCTCAGCTATACTCATGAAAATGCTGATCACAGTCATCTTGCAAAGAGAGAACTATCCTTTCAGAAGATCTTAATATGTTATCATCTTCAAACCTGAAACATGTAGAATTTTCATACACCTTGACCTTTTAGTGATCTGACTCATCAAGAGACTCCAGATAGCAAATAAACCAGTCCACCCCACACATGTGGAAGTGCAACTACCATCTAAAACTGCACAGTTGAAAGAATCAGCCATCAAAATACTCATAATTGGATTCAAACTTACAGTGACCAATACTTTCCTTCATGACAGTTTATCATTTTCAGCCTCAGAATAGTCTGTTTCATGTGGCATTCAAGAAAAAAATCAAATTCTTTCACCATGGGCGTAATGACACTTAGAACCACACCAATAACATTGATTAACCATTCCCCATATATTTCTCAGGTTTAAATGTCTGCAGTCACCATTCCTGACCCACTTTTTGTCTCAAATTCCAAACTGTTGAAAGTACAGTCATCTTCAGACAGCCTATCAATCTTTGTATTGAAACCTGTGTCAATCTTTTGTCAATCTCAAAACTCAGCAATCTTTCAATTTTTGCTTTGTCACACAGTTTCCTGTATTGAACAGAGAAGTAAATGACTTCCTTCTCAGAATTTTTTGTTTTAGGGCAGCAGCCATTTGGTCTAAAAGGGAGTCTTTACTTTGGAGCAGAACCGTGTCAATACTGAAAGTCTATTGACATGAGAAATGTGTGTACAATCAAGTAATTTAAATGCCAATACAGTCTCTCTGGGATGTCAAGCTCATATTTCTTCAATCTCTTATATCATCTGTCAAAGTACATGATATATTCCTCCATGGTTTGATCATCTGATTTTTGAAATCTATTGAAGCTGACCAGGCTTAATAAGCTTCCAAATTAGTCATTCTTTTTTTTTTAGAGCAACACAGCACGGGAAACAGGCCCTTCGGCCCAACGAGCCCATGCCGCCGTCATAATTATATAGTAACAATTCCATTATCCTATTCTAATTTTAGGTTATTCCTAATATGGAAGAGTCTCAATGTAGGGACAATTTGTTTCCCAATTAGCCTAAGAGCAAATTTTTTGGGATGTGGGAGGAAACCGGAGCGCCCTGAGAAAACCCACGCAACCACGGGGAGAACGCGCAAACTCCCGCAGACACCGGCCCAATTCCAAGTGTCTGCACAGCTACAGCGATAGTCACTGAGCTGTCATGGTGCCCTTCAGATGGTCCAGATAAAGCACTCATTTACGACATGAAGCACCAGGCAACCAATGAATCAACATCCAAGAGCTGTCCTCGCACCACCTGCCGAATGCATGCTCCTTGTTGGTCAAGTATGGACCGAATTACCTGTGGAAAAAAAGCCATAGTTCAACAGTCCTACTATATCCCTCTATCTGCATACCGCTCATGTGGCTGTCCAAGAGACCCTTAAACAGCCCCAGCGTGCCTGCTCCCACCACCTTACTCGGCAGTGCATTCCACACCCCCACTACCCTTTGTGTGAAAACCTGCCCTCTAATATTCGTCCTATACATAGCCCCCCTCACCCTATGGCCATGACCTCTCGTCCTATCCATTTCTAAAGGTGGAAAAAGTTTACCTCCATTTACTCTATCTATACCCCTTATAATCTTATACACCTCTATGAGATCCCCTCTAAGCCGACGTCTTTCAAGGGCAAACAACCCCAGTCTATTTAATCATTCCTCATAAGACAGTCCTTCCATACCAGGCAGCATCCTGGTAAACCTCCTCTGCACTCTCTCCAAGGACTCCACATCCTTCCGATAGTACGGCGACCAGAACTGGACGCAGTATTCCAAGTGAGGCCTAACCAACGTTCTATACAATTGCAACATCAATTTGTTGTTGCAATTGTATATCTTATTGTTGCATATGTTGCAAATCTTATTGTCAAATTTATCTAAGTACTTTAACAGAAGATTCAATCCCCCTCTTCACTACTGAAACTGTTCACATTCCACTCCAAAAACAATTTACTTCTATTTTACTCTTTGCTGGTAATAATGAAGCCAAAGCCATACCTTACTTCCTTTTCAGTAATGAGGTAGCATTTGCCCACATCTCAATTCGAGTTTTCCATTGCTCATATGGTTCTGCTCTCAAGAAAATTGGCAAATAATCAAAGTCTTACATCTTTCTCCTATCATCCTGTAACTTAAATTAGTTAGCAATAGTGCACTTCTTTCCCTTCAAAGAGTGAAGGCATAAACCTTCTTCTGCAGCAACTAATCACTAAAGCTTAATGTTCATCTCTGCTACCATGTTAATTTCATTGCTAGTATATGATGGAGGAATAAAACAGCAAGTTTATTCTACATATAGCTCAGGCAAAATTCAAACTCTGATAGTTCCCGCATAACAACTGTTCTAGAGTACCCATTATACTTTTTTGGAGAATGGACAAATAATCAACACCAGTCTGTAATAAGGCAATTAACTTAACAATGTAATTGCACTTGCTAATACACTGAGAGGTAATTGCTAACCCATTCATGAGAGCAATTTCAGAACTCAATCGCGGTATATAACCTTCATTGCATATTGTATAAAAAGATCAAGGCTTCCATTAAGTAATCTTTATTCACTCCCCTTTGGAGTCACAAGGTTTTTTTCTCCCAAGTGTATGGTTTGAATAACAATGGCAGGGCATTCAATTAACTTAACTGAACATAATTATTTAAGTCAATCAAAATGTTTGTGCTGCATTGTCTTTTAAGGTGTGCTGCTCTGAATTTTGAAGAAGGAAGGGCTTGCATCTTTCATGACATTGGAACATTCTAAAGTGTTTCCAATTAATTAAGTGCTTTTCAAGTGCAGTTTTTGTTGTGGTGTGAGAAATAGTAGCCACATACAAAATTCCGACAAACAGCAATGTGATAACAATCAATCTGTTTGAATGACGTTGATTGAAAAATTGGCTAAGACATGGGGTAGAATTCATCTGCTCTTTTTCAAATTGTGCCATGGGATCTTTTAAATTCACTTGCGGTGCAGGATTTTTGGTCATAAAAATACCCTTACAACATTCAATCATCCCATTTTAATTGTGCTATGAAATAATATCAACTTTAGATAAATCATGTATTCTAATTTATTAAACTGTATTGTCTTAACATCATTAAAATAGTTAAAATATTCAAGGACCAGCAACTTCACCAACAATCTCAAAATTAGCTTAACAGCCATGTCAACAATTGAGTAATTCTGCAGTTTGCAAATCACCATGACTTGCTTTGCTTCATGTTACAATAATTTAAAATAAGCTTTACCTTTTGTAAAATCATGAATATTCACCCCAGATGAGATAGATAGATTTTTGAACTGCAGCGGGAATTCGGGATGGAGGAGGCAAGATTTATGGGTATAGGAAACATGGAGTGGAGGCCAGGATCAGATCAATCCTACTCGAAAGGCAGAATGAGGTCCTACTCCTGTTTGTATTGTTATATTATCATTCCTATAAACATAATAACATATGTCTAGATATTCTACCTTATTTATTTCATTTGGAATTTTGAAATGTATTAATTTCAGACTTGCATAATGCCACTTCAGATCCAGTACAAATATCCTTCCACTCTTTCTCTAAAATTGCCGGAAGAAAGTTGTAATTCAGATGATGCATTTCTTTCAATGTGCTGAAGCAATTTATTCAATAGGACACGGTTGTAAGAACCCTCTCACCTTTGTCGATGCTATACAGATGATTTATGTCTTATAATTCATTGTAGGTAAGGTTAGCTTTGACAGATATTCTCATCATTCATTGTATTAAAAGACTGAAATCCTGAATTCCAAATTAATGAATAATCCTAAACCTGCGTATTTTAAAAAGGTACTTGTTGCATAGATCCAGTCTCAGATTTTTAAACATCAGCAGGTATTTATGAAAGATGCAGCATGAAACTGAACCCGAAAAATGTGTCTGAGGTATTTTTTGTTAATTCTGAAATTGTTGCTTCTTTTTATTTTGACACTTTTATATCACATTGAATAAGGAAAGCCTCAATAACAATCTATAGAGTTACTGTGCATAATAAATTGAGCTTTTTAATTTAATCTCAGTTAAACTGCACATGGATAAAATATGATAAGAACCACTGAGAAAAAACAGAACAGTTAAAATATAAGAACATATGACTGAGAAAAACCACTGATCCCATCCAGCTCAATCCATTATTCGATCCTATTTTCCATAACAGATACATAAATCATAATGCATTATTTCCAAATCAAGAATTTACTCAGTTCTTTTTCATCTGCTGAGGAGTTTACTTTATATACAATTGCTAACTGATCAATATGCTGTTTTTCATTGTTCAGTGATTATGCTATTCAGTTTAATACCATAATAGAGCCAGCCTGAGAGAAAACAGTGCCGGCAGCCAACAGATGAAGGTGACAGCGGGAGTCAGCAGGAAACAGGCAGAGAACATGAGGGAAAACAGTGCTGGAGATCAACTAATTAAAATGGTGGTGGGAGTCAGGGGAAGCCAGAGAGCCAACCTGAAGGAAAACAGTGCCAGAGGCCAGCAGATAAAAGCAATGGTGGGAATTCAGCAGGACTCACAGAGAGCACAGATGGAGCAAGTCAACAAGGGCAGAAAAGGAAGGAGTGCAGTTGCAGGACAATGGGTTGGTGATCTGCGGTTGTTCAGGGCACTGGAGACCAATTTAAATTCACATTTCAATATTAGAGTCAGCCTCATGCCCTTCCTGGGGAATGGTGGGGCTGCCTGCTTGCATCGAACATGTAATGTTTTCAACAAATTAAAGGCCTATTCCTGGAACAGACTCAAATTTTCCAGTCATTTTTCAACTGCCCAGAGGTGACAGGGAACAGGGCAGCTATCTGAAAGAAGTCTCTAAATGGCAGACCAGGGGGTCTGCGCTCCAGGTAGGCTTTGAGGTCCTCCCTGCTTGCCTGATTTCAGCTGCAGCTGTAGGCTGCCCCACTGCACTCTTGCCCCACTCCCCTCTCCACGCCACAACCAGATCTCACTCAATAGCCAGGCGACTGATTCTATTTTTTACTTTAAGTTTTAAAAAGTTGGAGAGTGCCTCCCTTATTTACCTTAGACCATAAGATCATAAGATATAGGACCAGAATTAGGCCATTTAGCCCATCAAATCTACTCTGCCATTAAATCATGGCTGATATGTTTCTAATCCCCATTCTCCTGTCTTCACCCCATTACCCTTGATCCCCTAAGTGATCAAGAATCTATCTATCTCTGCCTTAAAGACATCCAATGACCTAGCATCCAAAGCCTTCTGTGTTAATGAGCTCCACAGATTCACCATCCTCTGGCTGAAGAAATTCCTCCTCATCTCAGTTTTAAAGAAGCATCCCTTCATTCTGAAGTTGTGCCTTCCAGTTCTACTCTCTCTCACTAGTGAAAACTCCTCCTCCATGTCCATTCTATCTCGGCCTCTCAGTATTCTGTAAGTTTCAATTAGATCCTCCTTCATCCTTCTAAACTCCATTGAGAATAAGTCCAGACTCTTCAACTGCTCCTTATATGACAAACCCTTCATTTCTGGAACAATTCTTATGAACTTCCTCTGAACTCCTCCAAGACTAGCACACCATATTAGGTATGGGGCTCAAAACTGCTCACAATATCCCAAAATCCTTGAATGGCATTCTGTTGTTGTTTCTGAGTTGGAGAATCTGTGATTGCTACTACAGCTTTGAGAGACTGCTCGCCATCCTAAATAAATGGTGTGCCCTCCCTCTGACCATTAATTGGCCAATTTGGGACAAATCACAGCTTAAGTACTATTTTCCATTCAATGCTGGCTTTTGGCCCCCATTTAGCCAGAACAGTGGAGTCCTGAAGCCAGTGTGGAAAATCCTGTTCTCTGTCTCCTGCCACCTATGGACAAGCCCTCTGTGTACACAGGTATGCTCAGATGAGGAGGATCGCAACAGACACCTACAGATGCTGAAAGAAGCCCTCATAAGAATAGGATATGGCGCTTGACTCATCGATCGACAGTTCCGATGTGCCACAGTGAAAAACCGCACCGACCTCCTCAGAAGACAAACACAGAACATGGTAAACAGAGTACCCTTTGTCATCCAGTACTTTCCGGAGTGGAGAAGCTACAACATTTTCTCCAGAACTTTCAACATGTCATCGAAGAAGAACATCTTGCAAAGGCCATCCTCATACTCCTACATTTTGCCTTTAAACAACCCACAACTTCAAACAGACCATTGTCTGCAGCAAACTACACGACCTTTCAGGAGAACAGTGACCACGACACCACAAAACCCTGCCACAGCTACCTCTGCAAGACACGCCAGATCATCAACACTAATGCCATTATCTCACATGAGAACACTATCCACCAGGTGCATTGTACCTACTCTTGCAACTTGGCCAACCTTGTCTACTCTATTCGCTGCAGAAAAGACTTTCCTGAGGCATGGTACATTGGGGAGACCATGCAGACACTACGACAATGGATGAAAGAACACTGCTCAACAATCACTAGGCAGGAGTGCTCTCTGTTGGAGAACATATCAGCAGTTCTTGGCTTTCAGCCTCTAATCTTCGGGTAAGCATTCTCCAAGGCAGCCTTCATGACACAAGACAACGCAGAATCAGTGAGCAAAAACTGATAGTCAAGTTCTGCACACATGAGGATGGCCTCAACTGGGATCTAGGGTTCATGTCACACTATCTGTACCCCCATGACTTGCCTGGGCTTGCAAAATCTCACTAACTGTCCTGGCTGGAGACAATAACACTTCTTTAACTGTGCTTAACCCTCTCTCCACTCACATTGTCTGTACTTGTAAAGACTTGATTGTCTGTAAAGACTCACATTCCAACAATTACCTTGTAAATTGAGTCTATATATGCCCTGTTTCTGAACACAGCTCCTTACTCAACTGATGGAGGAGTAGCACTCTGAAAGCTAGTGGCTTGTGCTACCAAATAAACCTGTTGGACTTTAACCCGGTGTTATGAGATTTCTTATTGTTCCTGCCACTAAACCAATTTCCTAACTAGATCAACAACTTCCTTACTTTCCATGAGTTTCAATGCTACCTAACCATTTCTTATGAGGGACTTTATCAAATGCCTTCTCATTCCATATCGGTAAAATGCTTGGTTATTCTCCTGTCCATTACTTCAGTCACTTCTTCAAAAAATTCATTTGTGTTTGCCATGCCTGACCCACCCTTTACAAATCTATTCTAGCTCTCTGATCTGCTGAACATTTTCAAAATGTTCAGTCACAATGTCCTTATAGCTTTTAATAATTTCCTGACAACACTTATTTGGTTAACTGGTTATTTCTGATCCATTTCTATGATCAAAAATCAAGGATTCTAACCGCTGTCCCAGCAAATAGATGAGAGTTTTGGTTTCTGAACACTGGGTTGACAGCTAACAGGATGTTCATATCTAATGGAAGTGGATTGATGATGCCACTATTGCATCTAACTAGTTCCCCTAGTCAGGAGTTGAGAATCCGGTTCATGCCTTGTCCACACATAAAGAACTTGGTTTTGGAAACAATTCAGAATACACTCTTCTATAAGTAAAACAGTGGAAGAATTAGCATGTACAGTTTACCGCTTAGGCAGGGAAAAGAAAAAGTAGAGAGGCCATCATCATTTCTGAAGAGGAAAAGAGAGAACAAAGTGCTTTGCAGCAATTTAGAAATATGTTTTGATCTTAAAGCTGCATCTATCTCCAAGAGTTTGTTCACTTTTATTATTTAAAGATTACAGTGCTCTTTTCCTTTGAGTAGTTGAAATTTGTTCTAAACAACTGATCTGGCTTCTGAACTGTTGAGTTTTATATCCTGGATATTTGGCAAATTCTGGGGTCTCGACAAGAGCCTCAATAATATTCAAACCAGCTTTCAACTGCAGTGAATTGTATCAAGGATATTAAGTATGTACTTATAAGTGTTTAGTTTGTTTATTAGTCACAAGTCAGCTTACATTAACACTGCGTGAAGTTACTGTAAAAATCCCATAGTCGCCTCTTCGGGTACAAAGGAGAATTGAGCATGGCCAATGCACCTAAATAGCACAGCTTTCAGACTGCAGGAGGAAACCACAGCATCCGAAGGAAACCCATGCGTTCACGGAAAAATGTGCAGATTCCACACAGACAGTGACGCAAGCCAGAAATCGAACCCAGGTCCCTGACAGTCTGAAACAACAGTGCTAACCACTGTGCCTCCATGCTGTCCTATTGTTGAATTCCTGTGATGGCCTGTTAGTTCTCCAAGATTAGAGGCTTGTGATTGTAGGTGAGATGGAAAGGTGAAAAGTAAGGAAAGGCTTTACATAGGATGGAATACCAGTGGAACTGGATAGAGCCTCAAAACCTCTGTTTGGCCTCTACCTCATTACCCGATTGGAATTTTAGACCCATCATTGAACCGCATTTTACATTTAGTCTGATAGTTGAAAATGAATTTATTAAGTAAGGCTGCATGATTTAATCCAAAAAGTACCAAGAGAAAAAGACAAAATATGCAAACTAATAAAAATATAAAAATTTGGAAACTCGTCGACTATCAAAATGACATTCTGGAGAAAACAATAATTTCTTACGGAACAAATCTTTGCGTTGACAATTTTATTCAGGATAAGATTTTGCTTGAAATCAAAGCAAGAAATTTTATTTTTTACTCACCTTTATGTTTTGAGGAAAATGATAATTGGGACTATTTTATCCTCATAATGCCTTAGTATTGAGAAGGAACATTTTTAAAATGATAACTATATTTTCTTTGGGAATTCTTGCAAATTGGAATCCATCTTTATCCAGTGAATTATATGTTCCTTTCAGTACATTATTAAATGTGCAATGATTTTAATTTACAAAATGACATTTTGCTTTTTCAGATAAAACTGTTCAATGTATGCTTCCAGTTTCTTTCTGTGCATACCTTCTTTCTGAAGATAGAAAATTTTTAGGAATAAAAATACGCTTCATTTCAAAAGAAGCATCAAACCTTGTTTCTTATTAAACAGTGAAAGGAGATTTATCAAAGCTTCAATTCCATACTAAGTACTTTATGCAATTCAATTACTTTGTGTTCTGTGGTAACAGAAAAGTATTTAATGTTAGAGCCACAGCCAATTATATACTATTTTCATGAGCTATTCCAATATTATAAGCAAAACTGTGAAAAAAAACCTGACTCAAGGACAGATCTTCACAGAATTGTTTGATTGTTGCTCAGGAAAAAGCGATCGAATTTCCCCAGACAGAGCTCAGAGCTTCTTCACAGGCTTTAACTAACACATTACTCATTGTAGCTTGGGTGGTGATGGTTAAATCGCAGTCTTTAGATTATGGCAGTCATTCATGCGAGTTCTGTGGACAATTGGATCTGCCATTTTAATGCTCAGGTGCTGAAGATGAAATCCACCCACCCTCAACAACCCCACCTCACTTCAGCAAATGTGGCCTGCATTTCCACATCTAATCACAAGTCACTGGACCCTGTTAAAAATGTGAATGTAGTGAGTGAGAACAGTTAATTTGAACTGTTCAGAATTACACATCAAGGTTAATTAGCTATTTGGACAAAGTACAGAAGAGGTACTGGAGTGGGCAGGAGTCCAACACTTGACCTCGGGCAGGAATTTCAGGGTCTCGCTCAGGTCAGGCTGTGAAATCTGTCCAAAAGCTCAAAAATAACTTACATGGCACTTAATGCTGTTGAACATGGAACTGTTGGGTGGGATTCTCCCAACTGAATTCCAATTGTCGAATTTGCATAAAAACTGGAGTAAGTTTTTTTTACAGCGGGAAACTCCCACATTCTGCGCACTGCAGAGAATACTAGTGTGATTCAGTCCAGAAATCAGTGGGTAGGGCCTATTCCTGCTGGCGAGTCCAGCAGCATAGTGCAAAGCAGACCGCTACTCACACACTGATCTGTCAGCACTAAGATCAGTGCATGTGCAGGGGCCCTGCACTTTCAGCCTCCTGATCGCTGACCAGCTCGATCGCTGGCCAGCCCAAGCCCCGCAATCCCACATTACTGCCCCTCCAACCCCTCATAGCCAGGTCACTCAAACATGTCTGGACCCAGCCTAAACCACCCCCACCTCCCCCACCCCACCGTCCTGACCCGCTTCGATCTGCCATCCTCCTCTCAAACCCCACCTTCCCACCCCCACCCCCCACAGTACTGACACACCCGCAGAATACTTGCACCTCATGCCCAAGATGGACAGGTCCCGATTATTAGACTCCCTCACTCCCTCCTCAATGAACCTGACTGCAGAGTGATCTGACTCCCATCCCCACCAATCACACCACCAGAAGCACTGTCCCATCAGGCCCTGCCTCTATTATTCCCCACTCCCATGCCACTGCTCCATGCATCATAGACAATGCCAAAATACCCCTGGACATTGGCATTTTGCCCCTTAGGCTGTGCCAGAGGGCCAAGGCTGGGCATTGCCAAGATGACAATGCCCACCGAGTACTCCACTGCCCCAGAATCAAACCCTTAACCTTCCTCAAGGTGTCTGTCACAGGCGTTCATTTTCCCCCTTTCACCTGCAAGTAGGAAGCTATTGTAAACCCTACTGGAATGGACCACTCTTGGCCGCGCGGAGGGTGATGTTGGGAGGGCAGGCAGCCAAAAGCGGAGCTCACAATGCTGGAAAACCAGCGCTGGGAGTCACACGGTGACCTGGACGATAGCGTGAATCGGCCGCTGCTATAGTCTCCTAGCCCAGTACTAAAAAAAGCAGTGAACCTGTCACCTTTACAGTGCTACTCATCATAATGGAATAATCAGTTTTTGCTTGATAAAATAGGAATTTCAGTCTCCCCTTTTTGTAAATTTTATCCACCATAAATCAATTCCTTTGATGAACTAAAGAAATGCAGTAGACTTAAGAAATGTGCAAATTATGCAGTTTGTTGAAAAGCATATGCTTATTCTGCTCAATATCTTGATTTTATTACATACTACATGCATACTGCAGTGATTCAAGAAGGCAGTTCACCACCACCTTCTCCAGGGTAAATAGGGGTGGGCAATAAAAATGTTGACTGAGCCACGTCCCATGAAAGAATTTTGCAAGAAGTTCTTCAGTTGAATGTTATAACAGAAATAGATTCTATCTGTTGTGGGCATAACCACCTATGTCCATGTAAGCATTCATCGCAACTTTGAAAATCTTCCCATTTGCACTGGAATTTGAGAATTTTGAACCTGAGATTAAATAAGAACGGCTTTCACTTGCATTGCACCCCTGACCAAACAAAACATGCAGAAATGCGTCAAGGAATGATTATCAATATCTGAGTCAATATGTGACGTGGAATGACAAAGGACAGATGACTGAGAGTTTAGTTAAGCTAGTATGAGTGTCTTAAGAGGCAACAGAGAGCTACATTTGTGGACAGGTTTCATGCGAGAATCCAAAGTCTTAGGAACTTTCTGCTAAAGACATAGCCTTCAATGCTGGAATGAAGGAAATTGATGTTTGGTAGGAGGCCAGAATTGGAGTAACTGAGTGACATTGGAGGATGTTAGGGTTGAGGAGGTTAGCAATAGGGAGAGGAAATGGCATGGAAGTATTTGAAATCAAAGATAGGGTTTTTAATTTGTAGCTTTATCAGACAAAGAACCAAAGTAGGTTACTGAGCATGGTGTGCAGGGCACGTTGAAGTTAGACAGTATGGTTTTTGATGAGCTTATGTTCAAGGATGTGGTAGGAGATCCTTAAAATTCCTTGAACACATAGAATACATAGAAGATCCTTAGACAGCACCTTCCAAACGCATGACCATTTCCATTTAGAAGGATAAGGGCAGTTGATGCATGGGAACACCACCACCTGTATGTTCACCTCCAAGCTACTCGCCATCCTGACTTGGAAACATATCACCGTTCCTTCACAGTCATTGGGTCAAAATCCTGAAATTGCCTCCCTAATGACATTGTAGGTCAACCACAGCATGTGGACTACAACGATTCAAGAACATAGAACATTACGGCGCAGTACAGGCCCTTCGGCCCTCGATGTTGCACCGACCAGTGAACCAAACTAATGACCCTCTAACTTAAACTATTCCAATGTTATCCATATGCCTATCTAATGACCATTTGAATGCCCTTAAAGTTGGTGAGTCTACAACTGCTGCAGGCAGGGCATTCCACGCCCCCTTACTACCCTCTGATTAAAGAATCTTCTGACATCCGTCCTGTAAGTACCATCTCTTAATTTAAAGCTATGTCCCCTCGTGTTAGCCATCACCATCAAGGAAAAAGGCTCTCACTGTCCACCCTATCTAACTCTCTGATCACCTTGTATGCCTCAATTAGGTCACCTCTTAACTTTCTTCTCTCTAATGAAAATAACCTCAAGTCCCTCAGCCTTTCCTCATAAGACCTTCCCACCATACAAGACCTTCCTGGTAAACCTCCTCTGCACCCTTTCCAATGCCTCCACATTCTTCTTATTATGCGGCAACCAGAACTGTACTTAATACTCCAAGTGTGGCCGCACCAGAGTGTTGTACAGTTGCAACATGACATCATGGCTCTGAAATTGAAATCATGCCTTTTTAACAACCTTATCAACCAAGGTGCCAACTTTCAGGGAGCTATGAACATGTACACTGAGATTTCTCTGCTCGTTGATACTACTAACAGTCCTTCCATTAGCCTATACTTTGTACTCCTGTTACTCTTACCAAAGTGAATCACTTCACACTTTTCTGCATTAAACTCCATTTGCCACCTCTCAGCCCTGCTCTGCAGCTTATTTACATCCCTCTGCAAACTGTAACATCCATCCTCACTATCTACAACTCCTTTGACTTTTGGTGTTGTCAGCAAATTTATTAACCCATCCTTCTACACCCTCATCTAGGTCATTTATAAAAAATGACGAACAGCAGTGGCCCCAAAACAGATCCCTGAGGTACACCACTAGTATTGAACTCCAGATTGAATATTTCCCATCAACCACCACTCTCTGTCTTCTATCAGCTAGCCAATTCCTGATCCAAACTGCTAAATCACCTTCAATCCCATGCATCTGCATATTCTGCAGTAGCCTACCATGGGGAACCTTATCAAATGCTTTGCTAAAATCCACATACACCATGTCAACTGCCTTACGCTTATCCACCTCTTTGGTCATCTTTTCAAAAAACTCAATAAGGTTTGTGAGGCACGACCTATCCTTCACAAAACCATATCCCTAATCAATTTATTTCTCTCTGGATGATTATAAATCCTATCCCTTATAAATTCTTTCCAAAACTTTGCCCACAACAGAAGCAATTCTCACCAGTGTATAATTCCCAGGATGGTCTCTATTCTCCTTCTTGAACAAGGGGACAACATTTGCTATTTGCCAGTCTTCTGGAACTATACCTGTAGTAGTCATGATGTAGAGATGCCGGCGTTGGATTGGGGTAAACTCAGTAAAGTTTCACAACACCAATTTTAAATCCAACCAATTTATTTGATAGTAAATTCGCAAGCTTTCGACTCTATGGCCTTCGTCAGGCAAATGCAGTGTTCTGGTCTGCAATAGCACTCATATCAACACAGACAGTCACAGATTGCTGATTAGAATGTGAATCCTTACATCTAACCTGCTATTCAAGTGTTAAAGTGGCTAACAATGTGTGTGAAGGGAGTCCTGAGCATTGGTTAGAGAATTGTGTATTTTCTCCAGACAGCACAGTAAGTGAGGTTTTTTGCTAACCCAGGCAAGTTACGGGGGTTACAGATAGTGTGTCATGAAGCCAAGATCCCTATTAAGACCGTCCTCATGTGTGCGGAACTTGGCTATCAGTCTCTGCTCAGCGACTCTGCGCTGTCGTGTGTCACGAAGGCCCCCTTGAAGAACATTTACCCGCAGGTCGGAGGCCGAATGCCCATGACTGCTGAAGTGTTCGCCCACAGGAAGGGAACTGTTTTGCCTGGTGATTGTTGAGCGATGCTCATTCATCCGCTGTCGTAGTGTCTGCATGGTCTCCCCAATGTACCATGCTTGGGAACACCCTTTCTTGCAACGTATTAGGTAGACAACATTGGCCGAATTGCAAGAGTATGTACCATGTACCTGATGAATGGTATCCTCACGTTTGATGATGTCGTCCATGTCTATGATCTGGCATGTCTTGCAGAGGTTGCAGTGGCAGGGTTGCGTGATGTTGTGGTCACTGTTCTCCTGAAGGTTGGGTAGTTTGCTGCGAACAATGATCTGTTTGAGGTTGAGCGGTTATCTGAAAGCGAGAAGTGGAGGGGTGGGGATGGCCCTAGCGAGATGTTCATCATCATCAATGATATGTTGAAGACTCCAGAGAAGATGTCGTAGTTTCTCCGCTCCGGTGACAGTTCCGACGTGCCACAGCGATAAACCGCACTGACCTCCTCAGAAGACGAACACGGGACACGGTGGACAGAGTACCCTTTGTTGTCCAGTACTTCCCCGGAGCGGAGAAGTTACGACATCTTCTCCGGAGTCTTCAACGTATCACTGATGACAATGAACATCTCGCTAGGGCCATCCCCACCCCCCACTTCTTGCTTTCAGACAACCGCACAACCTCAAACAGATCATTGTTCGCAGCAAACTACCCAACCTTCAGGAGAACAGTGACCACAATACCACACAACCCTGCCACAGTAACCTCTGCAAGACATGCCAGATCATAGACATGGATGACATCATCAAACGTGAGGATACCATTCACCAGGTACATGGTACATACTCTTGCAACTCGGCCAACGTTGTCTACCGAATACGTTGCAAGAAAGGGTGTTCCGAAGCATGGTACATTGGGGAGACCATGCAGACACTACGACAGCGGATGAATGAGCATCGCTCAACAATCACCAGGCAAAACAGTTCCCTTCTTGTGGGCGAACACTTCAGCAGTCATGGGCATTCGGCCTCCGACCTGCGGGTAAATGTTCTTCAAGGGGGCTTTCGTGATACACGACAGCGCATAGTCGCTGAGCAGAGACTGATAGCCAAGCTCCGCACACATGAGGACGGTCTTAACAGGGATCTTGGCTTCATGACACACTATCTGTAACCCCCGTAACTTGCCTGGGTTAGCCAAAAACCTCACTTACTGTGCTGTCTGGAGAAAATACACAATTCTCTAACAATGCTCAGGATCCCCTTCACACACATTGTTAGCCACTTTAACACTTGAATAGCAGGTTAGATGTAAGGATTCGCATTCTAATCAGCAATCTGTGACTGTCTGTGTTGATATGAGTGCTATTGCAGACCAGAACACTGCATTTGCCTGACAAAGGCCAGAGAGTCGAAAGCTCGCGAATTTACTATCAAATAAATTGGTTGGATTTAAAATTGGTGTTGTGAAACTTTACTGACTATACCTGTAGCCAATGACGACATGACGATCAAAGCCAAAGGCTCTGTAATTTCCTCCCTAGCCTCCCAGAGAATCCTAGGATAAATCCCATCAGGCCCAGGGGACTTATCTATTTTCATACTCTCAAGAATTGCTAACACCTCCTCCTTTTGTACCTCAATCCTGTCTAGTCTACAACCCTGTATTTCAGTATTCTCCTTGATTACACTGACTTTTTCCTGCGTGAATTCTGATGAAAATACTCTTTCAGTGCCTGTCCTATTTCTTCCCGTTCCACACACAACTTCCCACTGCTGTCTCTGACTGGCCCTAATCTTGCCCTAACCAATCTTTTATTCTTGACATACCTATAGAAAGCAGCTCACCACCATTTTCTCAAAGATGCCTATGGATGGGCAATAAATGCTGCCCAGCCAGCAACGCCCATGTCCCATGAATACATTAAAAAATGTCTAGTCTATAAAGGCAAAAGGTATGGATGAGCGTTTCATCAGCTGATGATGTGAAGGAGTGCTGGTAACAGGAAATGCCATGAATGCGGAAGTGGGCTGTTCCATTCATGGAGAATATATGAAATCATAAGTTTATCTTGGAGTCAAATATGACATCAAGCTTTTAACTAATTTGGTTCAGTCTTGGAGAGAGATCTAGGAGAGAGAAAGGATGACTGGCAAAGAGAATTTGGTGTCGTATTTAGGTCTGTATATTTAAATGGAGAAAATTTCGGCTCATCTTTAATACTGAATATTCACATGACAAATTAAAGGCAATGCAGGTTTGACGGGGGTTTGTCTCATTTCCCAGTCTAGTCAAAGAAAATAATTGGCAAGACATCTGTCTTCTCCTGGGCTGCCTCATACCCAATGTGTCCGTCAGCCTCAGTAAAGTGTGCAGAAGTAACCATTAAATCTGTTATTAGGTCACAAGACTAATATGAATACTGCATTTCCCTGCAAACTCATCTTGATCCAATTCACATAGTTCCAGTAAGGGTCAACAGTGGTTTGACCCTGAATATAAAGTGCCTGCCTTTCAATGTGTATCAAGGCTGTCAATTCCTCATAATAAAAAGTCATTGTATTAAAAATTCACATATGCAATAATTCAAATTAAGTAATGAAAATAGTAGAAATGTACTGCTGGTGTATTCGAATCATTAGATTTCCGAACCAAACAAATTGTATTTCAGAAAATAAAGACTTGCACATTATGTTGTTCCTGACTGCAGAATGTCCCAAAGTACCCAAAAGTCAATGAAATACTATTCCTTAAATTGTAGTCACTTTTTCATTGTAGAAATGCAGCAATTTATTAGCATCAAGAGCACAATCACAAATATTATGGTGACCTGATAATCTGCACACAGTTTTATTGCTGTTGGTTGAAAAATAAATATTGCCTAAGACACCAGAACACCTTGCTCTTCTCCAATGCTGAAGATGTCCAGATCTTAACCACACAATGCATAAAAATGTTTTCCACATGTCACCATTTTTTTTTTGCCAATCAACATTAACCAATGCCCTCTGGTTCTTTACCCTTCAATCCATGGATATACTCTATTCAGACTTCTGAAGATTTTGAAAACCTCTCCAAAATCTCTGTGTGATCTTTTCTTAAGGAGAATATCTAAAGCTTGTAAAATCTATTCAAGCAACTGAAGTTTCATATTGCTGAAACCATTTTCATGAATCTTCACTCACTTGTCCTTTCAGAAAAATGCGGTGGATGCTGCGACAGTGAGTAAATTTAAGAAGGAGTCAGACAGATTTTTAATTGGTAATGGGTTGAAAGATTATGGGAGAAGGGAGCAAAATGGGAATGAGCAATATGATCAGCCATGATCAAATGGCAGAGCAGGCTTGATGGGCAAATGGCCTAATTCTGCTCCAATATCTTATCAAGTAATGAAAAGGTGTGCTGCCCAGGTTTATACACTAATTAAGGCCAAATCATGGTTTTAAACAGGTTCATTATAACTCCCTAGCTTTTGTATTCCATGGCTCAAATTATTTTCTTTGATCTTTTTGATTTGATTTATTATAGTCACATGTATTAACATAGTAAAAGTATTGTTTCTTGCACACTATACAGACAAAACATACCATTCATAGAGAAGGAAACAAGAGAATGCACAATGTAGTGTTACACTCATAGCTAGGATGTAGAAAAAGATCAACTAAATGCAAGGTAGGTCCATTCAAAAGTATGAGGTGTTTGATCACAGGTCACCGATTGGTTTGTATGATCTTTATATTTACTGTGAACATTAGAGTATAAGATACATTTTGTATTGTGAACTATATTTACAAATCTGTATCTATCTGTAAATATATAGTTGGGATGATGGATTGTGTAATATAGTTAGTGCTTTCTTGTTTAATAAATATTTTATTCTTTTATTAAAAATTCATCAGCAAACTCTGCTGTAGGTTAGCCATCCTCCACATTCCTTACAGAAAATAAAAGTCAGGATCTATCAAACCTGGTTCTGTCCTGCAATCTGCCTTGTTTCAGTAGTAACGTCAGCTGGGATCATACCTCTCTGCACAAAGTAAGGGTAGCCCTGTTTTCCGTCAGTTCCAAAAGCATTGTTAGCATTGTTGCCTCACAGTGCCAGGAACCTGGGTTCAATTCCAGCCTCAGGTCACTGTCTGTGTGGAATTTGCATGTTCTTCCTGTGTCTACAGTCCAAAGACGTGTGGGTTAGATTGACTGGCCATGATAAATTGATCCGAGTGTCAGGGGATTAGCAGGATAAATATGTTGGGTTACAGGAATAGGACCTGGATAGGATTGTGATCTGTGCAGACTCAGTGGACCAAATGGCTTCTTTCCACACTGTAGGGATTCTATGATTCTATGAAAGAGCCACTGGCAGTGGCAGTGCACTACAACAAAGACTGATGCAGCGACAAAGAGCCACTCACTGATCCAAACAGATTGCATAACAGACACCTTTAGGCAATACATGTGACTTTTCCAGTATTCCGTCAGAAACATACTCATGAGATGATTGACAAACCAGGACATGATAATGATGTGCATAACAAAATGGAGAGCAGTGAACACATTTCATACTGTCAGAACTGTGGGAAATATGGATACCATCGGACTATCCAGAGTGTTGTCAAAATTCAAATGATCTTTCCTAAATTGGCAGCTAATTGTTATCAGCCAAGAGTGACAAAGGGGCAAATACCAACATATCACCCCTGTGAAATCTGAAGGACATGCACCCATAAATGTAAAGGGCTTTGGGGAAATGTATTGGGAAACTTTCAGCATACAATCATTCACTAATTCCAAAAACAGGATCCATAGTCCTGAGTGCAAGTACAAACAATTCTCTTAGTTGCCACATAGTGGAGACGAAAGGCATGGCAATTATAGATCTACTGACATGCTGTGACCTTACATTCATCATGACGTTTCATGGAATTAGTCAGATGTCACATGGCAGATCAATGTTAGAAACCGCGATGTTGGCCTCAGTTCATGATCTAACATCGACATGCCCAGAATGTTTTGACAAATTGGCAGTTTCAAGAGAGCTAAAATGGTATGCTTGCAGGAGAATATAAGTCTGCTAACTGATGTGGTATATTTTACAAAACATAAATGCCAGCAGCTACCAGAAGAAGTGGCAAAAGATTCTACACCACAGAAGCTATAGAAAAGCATTACTAAAGGATGTCCTGATTCAATGCAGCATGTCCACAAACTATTTTAGCCTCACTAGGATGAACTAAGCATCTAATCAGTTCAAAGTCATCATACTGGAATTTTTGTGACCTGACATTCTTCAACAAATTTCTCATTTACACATGGGCATAAATTGAATAGGAAGATTCACAGTCTAGTAGTCAAGTACCAACAGTGACATTGAAGTTGCGATCTAGAAGTGTGAGGCATGTCAAGAGCATATGCCAAGTCAACACAAAGAAGTACTGATTCCACATAAAGTTCCCACCCATCTTTGGCCCAAAATCGCATCTGACATTTTTTCATGATTTTACTTGTCGACTACTTTACTAAGTACCCCGTTATTTGATAATCGTTCAACATATCAATACTTTTATGCACTCTCTTAATTGGTGTGTCTGGAGAAATCATGATGGATAATAGTCCATAATTTATTGGTAAGCCATTTCAGGATATGTGTGAGAAGTGGACTATCACTACTTAATTTCCTCATTAACTTATCTCCAACAGCCTAATTTAAAAATAATTTACATGGTATAATCCATAATTCTCAAATGTAGACAGACCAATTAAATCTACACATAGCAGTGTCCAGCCAAGAGTAGCATCTTTATAGCTAAGAGTGACATCTTTAAGTGCAACTATTCCTTCATTTATTTTTGGCAAACCGAAGTATATCAATTTACCTAATATGACACATTTGTCTTTCTAAGAAATTAGTGAGCAACATTTTAAAACTGCAAGAGAAAGTGAGCAACATGCACAATCAAATGCAAGTACAGCATTGCCAGGTTTACTGTTGGACAATTTTGCATTCAGGATCCCACAGAAGGTACATGGCAATAAGCCTGGGTAACAAAGATTATTCAGAGCCAAGGTCACAAAAGTGCAACAATGAAATGTAAAGAAGGCAGATCAGATCCACATCAGCTCCTCAATTAGCATAAAGTCCTACTGCATTTAGGGCAAAATCCAAAACATAATCAGAAACCACATCCAAAAATGATAATTCCAGAAATCGTTGTGAATAATTAGAGAAACCTTCAGAAAGGTTACCATTACAAGATTTGGTCATACCATTAGATTACCTCTACACTTTAGAGACTCAAAGAGGGGAATTTTCCTGGCCCGTCTGTGGCCACAGCAATTGTAGCAGGTGGAGGTGGGAGGGATCGGGGAGGAGGACCATGCAAAGGTCTGTTGACCTCAGGCAAGACTTTCCAGTTTTGGGGCAAGTGAGGCCAGAAAATCCTGTCCAAAGATTCACCAGCACTATATACATATGTATAGATAACTGTACATGAGCATTTATTGTAAATAGTTAAACTTATTTGGACAGGTGAAAGTATCTTTAAAAAGAAGCGTGGATGTTGTAATATGTCTTTAAGGAATAGCAAGTGACATCAGTAGAAAAGATGTATGCCATGCAACCCAACTTTAGTTTCATTTTTGCTTTTGAGCAGAACCCATACACATCCTAAGCTCTGCTGTTGATATTTTCAAGTTTTCTATGTATACATGTTCCCATGTGCCTAGTCTAAATAAACAAATCGACAACATGTTTACACAATCTCTGATGATCCCTTATATCATTACAACAGCAAAATATTATTAGTACCCAGAGTGGATAAAATGCCAACAGGACAGCACAATGGTACAGTGATTAGTACTGCTGCCTCACAGTTCCAGAGGCTCGGATTCAATTCCAATGTTAGGTGTCTGTATGGAGTTTGTACATGCTCCTCATGTCTGTATGGGTTTTCTTTGAGGGCTTCAGTTTCCTCCCACAGTCTAAAGATGTACTGGGTAAGTGGATTGCCCATGCTAAATTGCCCCTTAATATCCAGGGATGTGTTGGTTTGGTGGATTGGGCAAGGAGGAAGGCTTGGATAACATGCTTTTTCAGCGAATGGGTGCAGACTTGATGGGCTGAATGGCCTCCAATGACTCTAGAACATGGATGAGGCCACTTGTTGGTCATGAGTCAATGGGTAAACAGTGTGAAAGCCACCTGCTAAATTTAATGTGCTCTCCTGCCTTTATAATCATCTTCAGTGCAGCATAAGATCCAGTCTTATTTGTGTAATCTCTTACTGGAATTTGTGCTCAAGTATCTGGAAGTGGGCCTTGCACCCACAGCACATAAGCACAGCTTTCAAACTTTACAAATACTTACCATAAAATTATTTTGACTTAGGTTCAATTCCGGCCTTGGGTGGAGTTTGCACATTCTCCCCATATCTGTGTGGGTTTGCTCCGAGTGTTCCAGTTTCTTCTCACAATCCAAAAATGTGCAAATTAGGTGCAAGCTAAATTCTCCCTCAGTGTACCCAAACAAGCACTGGAGTATGGCGACTAGGGGATTTTCACAGTAACTTCATTACATTGCCAACATAAGCCTATTTGTGACACCAATAAATAATCTTTAAATCTTTAAATATGAATGAGTGTTTTTGACTTAAATCAAATGACATTTTAACAAGCAAAATTAACTTACATTTAAAAAAAAATTAGTATTTATATTCAGTTATCGAATAAAATCAATGGAAGCTAAATCAACTTAAAATTTCTACTTGCTTCAGATATTCAGTGAAAAGATGTAAGTTGGGCCATGAAGAGAAGGTACATTCTAGAACTCAACAGTGGATTACTCATTCAATACTTGTTGTGCCAATCAATGCCAAATAATCTATCGCTATTTGCATTCCATCTGCTGGCAATGCTATAAATATAGCTTTGAATGACAACACGTCAAAATAGGTCCAATGTCTATTGAAGCAGAAATGTAATCAATAAATAATCATGGGGTCAAGCTCTATTTAACTTTTAAAGTATTTTTTGCTTGTTTCTCATATTGTTGGCAGTTCTTTTGTTCATCAGGTGCCCAATCTGCAGGGGAATTGCTGGAATCTCACTCTAAGACTCAAGTGGAAAAATAAAGTGAAAAGCTGACACTTCAGTGTCAGGGTGTGTGTGACACTATTTGAGGTGGTGGGTGGGTGAGATTTTCTTGACCTGTGCATTGCAAGAATTGTAATGTGAGGGACAGAAAATTCGGTGGTTCATTTAAAAGTCTGTTGGCCTCGGATGGAAATTTCCCGTCTTGGGGTGAAAACGGTCAGAAGATCCTATCCCTGCTATCTGATAGATATGAAGTGTTAAACCAAGGCCTTGTTGATTCTCTCAATGAATGTCAAAGATCTCCAGGCACTATTTCAAAGAAGAGCTGGGACAATTTCCCTGAGTGTCATGGGTAATAATTATCCTTCAATCAACATCACAAATGCTGATTATCCAGTCACTGCCACATTGTTGTTTGAGGAAGTTTGATGTCACATATTTTCATAGAGTCATAGAGACATATGGTATGAAAACAGGCTCATCAGACCAACTCATCCATGCCGACTAGGTAGCCTAAATTGAACTAGTCTAATTTGCCTGCAATTGGTCTGTATCCCTCTAAATCATTCCCATCCATATATCTGTTCAAATGTCTTTTAAATGTTGAAATTGTGCCCATCTCTAATACCTCCTCTGGCCATTGATTCCATATATGCACCACCCTCTGTGTGAAGAAGTTAACCGTCAGGACCTTTTCAAATCTTTCCCCTCTCACCTTAAACCTATACTCTTTGGTATCGGCTGCTGCATTTCCTGGATTGGAGTTCAAAGAGACCTTCGTTGGTTGTAAGGCACTTTGGGATGTCATGAAAGATGCTGTATAAATGCAAATTATTCTTTCTTCAAAGTCTCCATCAACTAACTTCAAACCTCATTATGATGGACTTGGAAGAGATACAATTTCCTTATCAACCATTCATCACACTGAATGAGGTCCTTCTTTAGGACATAACTACAAAGTCTGTAATAAACACCCAAGACATACAATTTATTTTTCATTAATTATATTCCATATGTAGGGTGACCTTTTGACACACAGTCAATACTACAGTGTATTCATTACACTGTCAAAACTTATAGGCTGTCAATTTAGTATGCACCACGATAAACAGAAAGATATATTTAAAAATGTATCATGTGGAAGAACATATAGTTATGCATTATGGGTCAAGTGTTAAAAATAACTTAATGAAACAGTAAGGACAGAGAAGGACAAATGGCAAAAAAAAACGCTGTTGCCTAATGTGAATTGAAGATTGTCACGCATTGCCTAATGCCTTAACATTTTTGAAATAAATAAAACTATTATTATTATATGCATCACTTTCAAAAATATGAACAAAAATTATGTGGGGCAGAACATGATATGAATGTAGAATAACACATTCTGCCATGTATTACAGCCATGAGAACTGCTAGAGAGCCTCAGCGTCTGGCTGATGAAGAAGCAGTATTATCTAGTTACAGGAGTAGGAGCAGGATTATGGAAGATTACACAGAGTGTGTAATGAATGCAGCAGTGACCATGAGTGGGGGGTCCAGTCACAATGCAGTCATATGAGAATCTTCAATATTTATTTAAAGCCTCTCCTGGAAAATATTTAAGCCTCTCCTGGAAAATATTTAAGAACATTTTCTAAGGGTACAGCTTTTTGTATTCCCTGGGAACAGACCATGGTACTCCAATTTATGTGCCATGGGTCACCTCACAGCAAAAGTTGCTGGGGGCATGGAGGGGATAAGGCAGTAATACGGAAGAAGAAGCTATATCTGGTTTGTAGACAGATTTAATGAGATCAGAAATGAATGGTCTTGTGGAAAAGAAAGTACTCAGTTTGGAAGATCAAGCAAGTCATTGGGCAAAAGTGATATCTACTTCACTAGCTAACCTTAAAGGACTAACTGGGAAGTAAAATTAATATAAATTGAAAGCAAAATACTCAGCTCTGAAGAAAAGTTTGGACTCAAAATTTTAACTCTGTTTTCCTCTCCACAGGTGCTGCTAGACTTGCTGGGCTTTTCCAACACTTGCTGTTTTCTATTGAATGAAATGATTGCTTAAGTTTAAGAGTTACAGATGAAGCAAAACAAATAAGTATGGTGGAAATAGAGTGGTGCAAATAGGCACAACAGGAAAGTATTACAACAGGAAGTATTATTTCATAGGAAATATGTGAATATGACAGATTTATTTGATTAATTAACTAAATATGTTTGAGATAGAAATGTGCTGAGTGAATTGAGCGAACAAATACTCAAGTTCTGTAAACTTTTGAAATTCTATTTTCCAATATTCAAAACCTTGGCATGTGGTAGCTCAAACGAAAATTGTTTTTTATTCAGAAAAAAGAGAAAACAGAAATGATTTTCTGACAATCAATAGAAGTAGCGTGATCAGCACTGGCAGCTGGTAATCCATCCAGGTAAATGGATTCAGTCATTTGTTTGATCAAATTGAGATTCTTTCTCCTGCTTTCACATCAAGATATGGCAACTAATCCAATAGCTCAATCATCAAGATCCAATAAGAGACATGCAGTCAAAATGAGATCTGGAACCAGATATGAAAGGAAAAGGTGTGTTCTAATTTTCTTTTCCAAAAACTTTTCATTCATGCAAGTCAGATTCCATAGATAATATTCACTTCACTTGGACTAAAAATGTGACTGTATCTACTCCATCGTACATCCCTGATCTTTCCAATTGATGGTAAGCATCACAGAGAGTACAAGGAAATTTGACATGTCAGCCATGACTCTCACCAACTTTTACAGATGCACCATAAAAAGCATTTTTCCTGATTGTATCACAGCTTGATATGGCTCCTGCTCTGCCCAAGACTGCAAGTAACTAAAAGATTGTATATGTTACTCAACCCATCACGCAAATCAGCCTCCCATTCATTGACACTGTCTATACTTCCCAGTGCATTGGCAAAGTAGCCAGCATAATTAAGGACCCCACGCACTCTGGACATTCTCTCTACCATCAGGAAAAAGATACAAAAGTCTGAGGTCATGTATCTACCGACTCAAGAACAGCTTCTTCCCTGCTGCTGTCAGACGTTTGAATGGGCCTACTTTGCATTAAGTTGATCTTTCTCAACACCCTAACTATGACTGCAATAGTAAATTCTTCACTCTCTCGTTTTCTTCTCAATGCATGGTATGTTTTGTCTGTTTAGCACACAAGAAACAATACTTTTCACTGTATGTTAATATATGTGACAATAATAAATCAAATAAAAAACAAATCAAACTCCAACTAAAACTATTAATTTGTGAACATTAGGATTAAACTAGTTCTTTCAAGAAGTTCAGAATAGTACGTTGATTGAAAGATTACAGATTGTTCTGTAATCATAAATGGAAGTAATGCATTCAACATCTTGTGTGTTGTTGCAGCAATGTAGAACCAATTATACCATCACCTCAATGTTTTCAGTAATCAGTATCACATCTTGCTCAGGAACCAGCAGTAATGTTGGCATTAGCAGTGGAAAAATGTTTCTCACTTAGTGACAGAAGAAGTGCGAGAAGTCTTGTATTATGTACTCGACTGTTGTATGTGTAAAACGTCTCTTCCACTTTCCAACTTCATGGGTATATTAAAAAAGTTCTTTGTTCTCCTGATCAATCAGATTTTTTTACACTTAATGTATATGTCAGAAAACATCATGCTAGATATTGAACAGAAAAATAAATTGCTAATGGTTGTAAATTGTGAGAAGGAATTTTGGCCCATAACTTCTGATCCCCGGATGTTCGTATATGGGACATACCCCAGATGTACCTGAAGGTCTCCTGGAAGTCCCCATGCAGAGATTGCCTGGGAGGCTCAAATTGCAGATAAGCAATTACTCTGCACTGGTAACCACCTGATATTCTGAATTAAATTAGAGATTTCAGGTGGTTCCAACTGGCTTACTGAAATAGTTACTTTAGAAAACTTAGAAGAATGAAAATCATTTTGAGCTCCTGTGTTGCTATAATACTGAACTCCCCACCCTGACATCCCACTGAACCCCCAACTAGCCTTCCTGACTATCCCGTAGCCCCTACTACCACCCTAATGCCCATGCCCAACTTTGACACCTCGCCCAACTACTCTGATACTCACCACCTCCCTTAACTTCCTTCTTGTGTTGCAACTTTTAAGTGGTGGAGGCTACTTTGCTGAATATATTTAAGTGACGGATAGATAGATCTGATAGACAAGGAAATTAAGGGTTATGGGGAGAAAGTGGGAAAGTGGAACTGATGCACTTCAGATCAGCCATGATCTTGTTGAATGGCGGGCAGGCTCGAGAGGCTAGATGGCCTACTCCTGCTCCTATTTCTTATGTTCTTAGAACATAGAACACTACAGCACAAACAGGCTCTTCGGCCCACAAATTGTGCCAATCATATCCATACCTATCAGGCCATAGAACTATCTGTAACTCCCAATCCCATTAAATCCCATGTACTCATCCAGAAGTCTTTTAAAAGACCCCACAGATGGCAGCCGATTCCACTCTCTCACCACCCTCTGAGTGAAAAACTTACCCTCACATCTCCTCTGTACTTGCTTCCCAGCACCTTAAACCTGTGTCCTCTCATAGCATATTTCAGCTCTGGGAAATAGCGTGCGAGAATTCATCCTCTCTATACTTCTCAACATTTTATAAACCTCTATTAGGTTGTCTCTCAACCTTCGTCTCTCCAGGGAGAAGAGACCTAGCTCCCTCAACCTATCCTCATAAGGCATGCCTCCCAATCCAGGCAACATCCTTGTAAATCTCCTCTGCATCCTTTCAATAGCTTCCTGTAGTGAGGCAACCGGAACTGCGCACAGTACTCCAAGTGGGATCTGACAAGGACCTTATGTTCTCATGTTCTTTTGTTTATGTTCAAA
This sequence comes from Sphyrna mokarran, assembly GCA_024679065.1. NCBI lineage: Eukaryota > Metazoa > Chordata > Chondrichthyes > Carcharhiniformes > Carcharhinidae > Sphyrna > Sphyrna mokarran. Next base: position 57,516,792 of record JAGIQG010000002.1, on the reverse strand, counting down.
TACCTCCCATTCCCCAACTAGTCTCCCCACCCCACAGGTAATCCCCCAACCTGAATATCTTGTTGACCTGCCCTGACTCCCTCTTTACCCATCTGACCACTCTCCTGAACACTCCCTGCCCATCTTAATCCCACTGGCCCAACAGCTGACCCCCTCTGACTGACCATCTTCCCCCACTCCAAACCACTCAATCCACCATCGACTGACTACCTGTACCGCCTCCCCCCAGCCCCCCTCACAGATTCTACCCCTTTCCCTGACTGATCTTCTGACCCTTGGCTGATCAATGAACCTACCCCCAATTCTACCTCACTTATCTGACACACTTACCTTCTCCCTCACTTCTCAAAGTTGTCAGAACCTTTAAATATACCTGCTTTACAGCAGTTAGTGCTGTATTCAGAGGGATGGCTACCTTTCATCTGACTTTGCTGTACTCGACTGAAGACCTTAAAACTCACTGCACTGCACTTTTCTGAGGAAGCCTTAGTCACAAGATTGGGCATAAAATTTGCAGCTCCTGACATGGTATGTAAAAAAGGAGCAAGTGGCAATCCTACTGGTTAATCCTCCTCAGGAGTTCTGGTTAATTTCAACATATGCTGGTTCATACCATCAAGGTATTGACATGGTAGGGTAATTGGCAATTCCAACCTGCCTTACGTATTTGCTACTTTGATAAGACCACACAATGTACTAATCACTGATTTTCTTCTAGTTTTTTATTATTAGCCTAAACGTATTTACAGCAGAGAGTTCATACATGTGGAAATGGAGAAACATTAAACCACATTCATTATTTTATCACATACAATGATTATTGATCATAAATTGAACACATAAACCATTTAAATTGACCCTTTTAATAGTGAACATGTAAAAAAAACACAAGTCCAATGAGGCAATAAAACAGAGTAACCCAACCAAGATAAAGATTTATGACAGTCTTTTGGATATGAAGAAATGCTTACACAGGTCAATCACCAACAAACTACTATTCATTTATCTTGATCAAGACTCTCTATGGCATCATTGATAGCATTATCAATGGGAATCATTAGAAAAATAAAATGTTTAGACAGACCATGTACAGAGAAATTTGAAGGGTGAAAGAGGGCAAGTGAAGGTGAGACAATAATATAAACAGATATAAAGGAATGAATTTTCTCGCTCTGCCCACCATAGGAATTGTAACAGGTGAGGGCAGACCATGGAAAAGTTTGTTGACCTTGGATAGAATTTTGTGGTTTTGAGGCAAGTATGGCTGGAAAATCCTGCCCAAAAGCTAACAGTTAAAATTAGTACAGGAACACTCAAGAGTCAAGGAGGATTCTAAATGTGGAGACACTAGGAGAGATATTAAGCAAATATTTTACATTAGTTTTTATAATTATGGTGAGTGTGTTGAGGTTATACACTCAAGATATACACACAGATTGATCTCGATATGAACAAGATATTATTGAAAATAACTGAATAGGAATTGTTTTTTAAAAATCTACCAGAACACAAAGAGGTTAGGTCATCAAGCCCATCAATAGGATGTCATAGGCAGTGTTTCCCAAGGATCTTGAACCTCAACATCTCACCAAACATACCAATGGCACATACACTCAAAGCCTTTCATCTTGTACTCTTCACAAGAATTTTCCTGATGAGTGCAGATTGAAAAACTTCAACATATCTTTTTTCAACAATACACAACTTTAATACTACAAATTGACTATTTATATATAACAATGCCTTTGAATCAGGAACAGTGAGATGTATATGAGTGAGCGGCACAGTGGCCCAATGGTTAGAATGCTATCTCACAGCCCTAAAGACCTGGAGTCAATCCCGGCCTTGGGTCACTGTGTGGAGTTTGCACATTCTCCCCATGTCTGCGTGGGTTTTCTTCGGGGACTCGGGTTTCCTCCCATACTCTAAAGATGTGCAGGGTAGGTTGATTGGCCATGCCAAATTGATCCCAGTGTCAGTGGGATCAGCAGGGTAAATATTGAGGTTACGGGAATAGCACCTCGGTGGCATTGTGGTTGGTGCAGACTCGATGAGCTCCTTCTGCACCGTAGCATAGAAAAGAGCTGATGTTTCAAAAGTGTTTTGACTCTCTGTCAAAGCTTTGAAAAAGGGTCATCTGGACTCGAAACATCAGCTCTTTTCTTTCCTTACAGATGCTGCCAGACTTGCTGAGATTTTCTAGCATTTTCTCTTCTGGTTTCAGATTCCAGCATCCACAGTGATTTGCTTTGACCTGTTAGATTATTGAAGGTAGGGGTGTTGCCTGAAGGAGGAGGGTAGCTGAGAAGGGGATGCGGGTCAGGTCACACTCATGCCTATGTGCTGTGAGAGATGGTGACCTGTCATTTTAGTGATGAGGGGGAAGGTTGCTCTTTGGAGGGGCATTGCTTTTTATATTGGTCGGCGCAACATCAAAGGCCGAAGGGCCTGTTCTGTGCTGTAATGTTCTATGTTCTATGTTCTTTCCTGAGGAATTGGTGGTGCTCCTCCTGTCAATGGGGTGCACCATTTTGAATGGTGTGTGGGAAGGGGTGCTTTTCCTGAATGTGGAGATTGGGGTGCCCGATAAGCACCTGATCTCAATGAAGGCAGGTGGCTATGTGCCTCCCAATATGCATATTTTTACACGTTAAAGGTGCATGAATCTCATCTGGGAGGTGCTGCCAGCACCAATGGCAAATACTCTGGTTTTCCTGTTGGCACGAGCACCTGCAGCTATTTTGGGTGAATTACAGACATCATTTGACAATATTTATAGAGTGGCACAGAGTATAAAAGGAAAGGAGCAACAGTGAATATATCCACACTTGTAAAAGTAGTTTTTCAAGGCTGAGAGTAATCATTAGTAATTGACATATACAGTGCTGTTAAAAACTGACTTTGCTTCTGACTTTTGCAAGCCCTAACATTTCCATCTGTCTTTAGAGTAAGGATCTCTGCTTCAGCATCCATCTGTCTTGGGAGATGATGGACTGTGCACAGGCTGTATATCATTTCCGTATTGGGTATTGTCTATTGTATTTGTAGAAGCTGATTCACAAATGGTAATCTATTCCTCGGCAGACACAGATGAGTGGTGATCGCCTGAGGTCGACTGAAGTTTTTTTCTCCTTCCAGTGGGGTTTCTTTTCTGCCATCTGCTCATTTATTTTGATATCTTTTTCCACCTCACTTCTGACTATTTGTCTTCAGGCATGCGAGTCAGAAGCAAGGATTTCCCTATGCATTAATTCCAATCCGAGTCAACTTGAGGTCTTGCCCCTTTTATCACAGATGTGGGTGATCCATTGGCCTCATGCCAATAGCAAACTTCCCCTAGAGTATGTCATTGGACACGTGGACATCATCCATTCACCAAACATGACCCAGCCATTGCAGTTGTTGCTGACCCAAAAGGGCAGCCGTACTCTGGATGCACCATGCTGATGTACTTGCGTATTTGGCACTCTGTTCTGCAAGGAGATGCCCCAATATTCATCTGAGGCAGCAGAGATCAAAGCTTTTTAGCTATTTTTCTTGGTTTGGAATGAATTATCCATGCTTCACTACTGTAAAGGAGAGTGTTAAGAATACAATCCTGGTACACTCAGAGTTTTGTATTTTTCTTTAGTTTGCTGTTGGTCTATGCTGAACTGTAAACTTTGACATGACAGCAATGGCCTTGGTAATCCATGAAGGAATAGCAGAGTGACACAGCAAGTTAGCACTACTGCCTCACAGTGCCAGAAACCCAGGTTCAATTCCGGCCTTGGGTCACTGTCTGTGCCGAGTTTGCACATTCTCCCCGTGTCTGCGTGGGTTTCCTCCAGGTGCTCTGGTTTCCTTCCACAGTCCAAAGATTAATCCAACCTAGAGTGTGGATCAGGTTGATTAGCCATGATAAATTGCCTCTAATGTCAGGGGATTCCTGATTTTTTTAATTGAATTCAAATTCCACCATCTGCCATGGCAGGATTCAAACCTGAGGTCCCCTGAACATTAGCTGAGCGGCTGACATAAGAGTCTAATGATAATGCCACTGGGCTTTTGCCACCGCAGTTTGTTCAGTACCTCTCCATTGTCTCCACAACTGGAATTTTCCTTGATCCTTGCATGTTCCTGCATTATTGCACCTGAAACTGTCAAAGTAAGAAAATCATGTTATTTGTTAATCTGCCAGTTCTGAAGCTGCACTGATGCCTTCAGCACAATATCCAACAAGGAGATACATCAGTAATTATCACAACAGTACCTCTTGCTTTGTTCGAAGTGACAATGTTTACATCATACATGTCTTGAGGCACAAAAGTTCGTTAAGATGTACAGGTGTGCCACTTTCCACATTTCTTGATTTCGGGGTGGGAAATGCCATCAGTTTTTGGGATGTTACCATTAGCAAGACGATCAATGGTCTCATTGAGCTCTATTATTATGAGCTCACTGCCTAGGACCTTCATGGCAGGAAAGTCTGCAGTGGTGCTGAGAACTGAGAACACTGAGAATTTGTAACAATGTTCTCCACTGTGTAGAGTTAAAGCTGGTATTCCATCCATCTTTCCATTGGCTTGCTAAATTCAGTAGTGATCATCCTGGCTTTAGTATAAGACTTTAAAGTAACCACCCATGTTCATGCTGCTAACTGAATTATGTGCAGATTCAATGATGCAGTCCTTGGAGCAGCAGGATATCACTGATAATAAATTTTCAATTTCCACAATGAGCTGCCCAGATGTGGGCTCCAGAAGTTGCTGTCAGTTTTAATCCACAATAATGGCAGGTTCTGGCAGCATTGCCATTAACAGTACAGCAAAATCCATGCCATTAATATATGTAAAGCACTGAGTGCTGTCTTGGCCACCTCATTATACAGTAGCATTAAAACCATTGAAAGTTTAATGGATACATTTGCCAAGTTGAAATCACTGCAGATTTCAACTACCTTGAAATTAATTGGGCAGAAATAATAAGTAAAGCTGATATAAAGGTGGTAGATCCAATTTAAGTGGGAACAATAAAATAAATGATAGAAACATCGGGAGATTGGACACATAAAGATATCTGGGAGTACAGGTCCACAGATCCTTAAAAGTGGCAGCACAGGTGGAAAAGGTGGTGTAGAAAGCACACGGCATGCTTGCCTTCATTGGCTGGGACACTGAGTATAAAAGTTGACAAGTGATGTTGCAGTTATATAAAATGTTGGCTAGGCCACATTTGGAATCTGTGTCCAATTCTGGTTGCCACATTACCAGAAGGACATGGAGCTTTGGAGAGAGTACAGAAAAGGCTTATTCGGATGTTGCCCAGTATAGAAGCTATTAGCTATGAGGAGAGATTGAATAAACTGTGATTCCTCTTCCTGGAAAGATGGAGGCTGAGAGGCGATAGAATTATATAGAATTATAAAATTATGAGGAATACAGATAGGGTGAACAGTTGGAAGCTATTTCCCAGGGCAGAAATAACAATCACAAGGAGGCACAAAGTCAAGGTAAAGAGGGAAAGGTTCAGTGGACATGTGCCGGAGAAGTTTCTTACATCGAGGTAGGTGGGGACCTGGAATACACTGCCAAGTGAAGTGGTTGAGGCAGATATGTTAATGACATTTGAGACTTATCTGGATAGACACATGAAAAGGTGGTTGGTCTAGATGAGGCAATGTGATCGGAACAGGCTTGGTGGACCATAGGGCCTGTTCCTGTGCTGTACTGTTCTTTGATATGGAAATGAATTCATTGGCATACATATGAAAATTCACACTGCGCTTTTGAATGACATTGCCGAACAGCAGTAGGTAAAGGTAGAATAGCAGGGGGACCAGGATAGATCCCTGGGGGAAGGAAACGGAACAAAAGTTGGAGGAGAAGTCATTGCAAGTGATTCTCTAGCTCTGATTAGTCCTATAAGAATGGAATCTGGTGACAGCAGTCCAATTTAGCAGCATGATGAAGAAGCACTAGAGAAGGTGGTATGGTCAACAGTGTCAAATGCTGCAGATAGGTCAAAGAGGATGACGAACTTTGCTAACAAGCCATATATATGCTTTGACTACAATAACAAATAAGAGCTTCTAATTCTTGCTATAATATATGATGGGGGTAGTCCCTATGAGGGAACAGATCAGATGATCCAGGGTGTGGGGTGAGCTGTTGATAACCACCTGAATGGCAATCAATGTTTGGAATGTGTAGTTAGTAGACTGAATAAAGATCTGTGTTCCGTGATGCATGGTGTAGAGTAGTTCTTGAGGAGATACTTCAGCACTCAGTTGTTTATTACTGTTGCTGAATGTGGCATGTTCGATGGGACAAGTGAGGGATAGGAATCTTCAACATGCATTTGTGCTTCACCCTGATTTACAATTCCAAGCACAGCTTTTCAACTTCATTGCTGTACTAGCCACTATTATCTTTCCTTGTAGCTGTGACATGTTGTTCCCTTCAACATGGACCGTCTGAAGATTCAGGGTGCATAGTAAGAAGGAAACCTGCAGAGGACAAGTAGGAACAGAGGAGTAAGAGATTATCGTGGGAAAGAGCAAATGGATGGACTCAGGGGGCAACAGTTGAAAGTTGGTTGCCACGACTTTCGTTGGCATTGCGCTGCAGGCAATCCAAGGAAGACTCAGTCATTGAGTGGTTGCAGTATCGAGCGTTTGGGAGATACAAGTGCAAACTTGTATGTCACCGTAGGGAAAAAAGTGGCTTTGGGCCTAGTTTAGAGATGAAAAAACCCTTGTTGTCCATAAAAAAATGGCGAGAAAATTTGGGTTGATTAGGACATTTGATGAAGTGGCTGAGTTGTGGATGGCCTAAATCAAATGTATCCATGATGTGGAGATGCTGGTGCTGGACTGGGGAGGGCACAATAAGAAGTCTCATAATGCCAGGTTGAAGTCCAACAGGTTACTTGGTAGCACATGACTTTCGGAGCACTGCTCCTTCATCAAGTGAGTCCTGATGAAGGAGTAGCACTCCAAAAGCTCATACTACCAAATAACCTGTTGGACTTTAACTTGGTGTCATGAAACTTTTACAGTACATCAAACAGTTCAGTAATTTTGTCACTGCAAAGAGGGTGATGGTAGATGATCTCATGATGTCTGTCTTCTTGAGCACAATAGAAGGTAGGATGTTTGTTTTGAGAAGCCTTCTACTGCCAAAAAAACTAATGCAGCGAACTTTTCAAGAATTGCTGGAGGGACACTTTGCATACAGACTGACTGCAGACCGATTCAGGTTTTGCAAGCAGGACCTGATGGAAAGTAAAATAATTAATAAATTTGTCTCTTTGTAAAGAAGAGCCTAGCAGAGCACTTTGACCTTGGTACTTTTTACAAGAAGCATTTCAGCTTGTATGTGGCCTCCAAGCAGGGAGCAATCCAGTGGAGACTATTAGCAGAACTGCAGTCAGAATTTAAGATAACACTAGAGATTGCAGTCTCCATGGAATGGGTGGATAGGGAGGCAACACGTTTGGGCTTTAGTATCAGGCTGCACAAAGTGGCAGAGATGCTGAAAAGCCAATCATGGAACAAGGAATGCCATCATTGTGGCTGGGGGGGAGGTGGGCAAATGGAATCTAGTTGTTGAACACCAAGAGCTCAGTGCTGGAACAGCTGGAAGATGATTTTTTAAGTTTATTTATTAGTCACAAGTAGGCTTACATTAACACTGCAACAAAATTACAGTGAAAATCCCCTAGTCACCACACGCCGATACCTACTCAGGTACACGGAGAGAATTTAGCATGGCTAGTGTACTTAATCAGAACATCTTTTGGATAATGGGACGAAACCAGAGCACACAGAGGAAATCCATGCAGACATGGGGAGAATGTGCAAGCTCCACACAGACAGTGACCCAAGCCAGGAATCGAACCCGGTGGGTGACAGTGTCATTGATCCCAGAGTCGATATACAAAGCAAACTTGAATCATCTTTCCCTGAAGCCTGCAAGTATTATTCTGAGGACATAGATGGAACAGTTAGTTCTTCTGAAGGCCTATGACTCAGCCAAGGTACAGTTGAGGGACCAGTGTGTGCAACTGCCTTTGTATATGGTGAATGGTGATTACCCAACATTGTTCAGACAATCCTGGCTGAGACAAATGAAAGTAAATTGGGAAGTGGTGAATTGACTAATGGGTCTCGTCTGAGTCTGAATGACATTTTGGAAAAATACAAGAAGGTGTTTAATGGAACCCTGGGAGATATGAAAGGAGTTAAAGTGAGTTTGTGCTTGAAACCCAAAGAACATGAACAGACATTCTGTGCCATATACAATTTGACCCAAACTGGATGCTGTACTCAAGAGATTAGTAGAATTGAGAGCATTGGAACCAATGGCCAAGTCCATCATTCTTATTATGAAAACTGATGGCTCAGTTAGGCTATGTGCAAATTTTAATGTCACAGTGAGCCCTGGCTTATATGTGGATCAATATTCATTGCCCCTTATTGAAGATCTGTTTAGTGGTCTTGCTGGTGGCCGAAAGTTTACCAAGATTGATCTGATTTGATTTATTATTGTCACATATTATCATACAGTGTTGTTTCTTGCACGCTATACAGACAAAACATACAGTTCATAAACTATTATGGCAAGTTTGTACCTGATTTGGTGACAGTTTTGAAACCTCTGCATCATTTGTTGATGAAGGGACAGACGTGGCAGCAGGTGTCAGAGTGCGAGAAAGCTTACCAAGCAGCAAACAAGACATTGGAGGAGTCCAGGATCCTGGAACATTTTAACTTCAAGTTACCTTTGTGATTGGTTTGTGATTCATCACTGTATGTCTAGGAGAGGTGATATCTCATGTGATACCGAATTGAGAAGGGAGGTCCATTGTACTTGCATTGAGACCCCTCTCGAAAGCAGAAGAGAACTATGCAGAGATAGAAGTCACTGGACATCATTTTCAGCAGTTTCAAATTTCATCACTATTTGTATGGCAGGACATTCGTTTTGCTGACGGGCCATAGACCACTGACCAAGATTTTGGGACCCCACTCTGGAATTCCGGTTATGGCCTCAACTCGGTGGCAGAGGTGGGCATTGATATTGTTGAGCCACTTGTATGAAATCTGCTATCAACAGTCAGAACAACATCTTAATGCACATGAGTATCCAGAGTACATTGCATGTCAAAGAGAGTTCCCAGACAAGGTTATTTAGATCATGTACTCCTTGCAGGAGGATAAGGTGCCCATTACTAGTTACTAAGGTGAAACAAGCTATAAGGAAGGATCCTGTATTGACTGAAATATTCGACCTGGTCCACAAGGGATGAACAACTCAACTGATGGATCAAGAACTGAGAACATATTTAAGTTGGCAATGGGAATTGTCAGTTTAGGTCAGTTGTTTGTTGTGAGGCACACGAGTCATCATTCCTCCATCTTTGAGAAGGAAGGTGTTGGCACAATTGCACCAAAGGCATCTAGGGTGGTGTGGGTGAAAAAGGTGGCCTGCAGTAATGTATGGTGACCTAAAGTTGATTGCTGAATTGAGCAAAAAGCAGGTTTGTGTGAGTCATGTGCCAACACTCAGAAGGTACCCCCTGCATCACCACTGCACCTATGGGAAAGGTGAAAGGGGTTTAGGAATAGGTCCACATAGATTTTGCAGGGCCAATAGGAGGCCAGATGTTGCTAGTGTCTGTCAATACACACTCAAATTGGCCAGAAGTGATACGCATGAAATTGATGACCATGGAGGTGACCTTGGACAAACTCAATAACATGCTTGCCAGATCTGGATACCCAAACCAGCTTGTAAGTGACAATGGGCCACAAGTAATGTCAGGAGAATTTGAATTGCATGACATTCGTCATGCGAAATCTGCGCCCTACCAGTAAGAAGGGAATGAGATAGAGGACCATTTAACTATCTGTTAAACAGAAGCTTCACAAGGGGAGTGCTCATTGATGCAAAGATTGAACTATTTCTTAAACGTTTACAGGAACACACCCCCATGCAACAACAAAATGCTCCCCAGTGGTATTGACATTTGGGAGACTGTTACGAAAATGTTTGACCTGTTGAGGCCTGCTGAGATGAGACGAGTGGTGGAAAAGAACTAGAAGGCACAGTCAAGTGTAGAACTGAACATGCTGTAGTGAGGGCAAAAATCTGAAATAAGAACAGAAAATGCTGAAAATACTCAGCAGCTATGGCAGAATCTGTGGAGAGAGAAACAGAGCTAATGTTTTAAGTCCATATGACTTAAGAAGACTAATGGAATGCCAGCCTTAAATATGAGAGGAATAAAAGTGAGGATGTCATATTCAAGTTATATAGGGCATGAGTGAGACCACATCTCGAATGATGTATGTAGTTTTAGGCTTCTTACTTAAGGAAGAATATAAATGCATTGGTGGTCATTTAGAGGATGTTTACTATATCGATACCTGGATTGCGTGGGTTGTCTTATGAGGAAATGTTTCCACTGGAGTTTAGATGAGCGAGGGATGACTTGATTGAAGTATGAAGATCCTGAACAGTCTTGGCAGGGTGGATGGGAAATCATAAGAACTAGGAGCAGAAGGAGGCAATTTATCCCCTTCAGCATGTTAATATGAATTAATATGATCCTTACTGATCTCATCTTGACTTCAACTCAGAAGGATGTTTCCTCTTGTGGGTGAGTCCAGACTAGGAGCACTGTAACCAAATGTAAACCAAACAAACTAATTTTTTAAAAATTCATTTGTGGGACATGGGTGTCACTGGCTGGTCAGCATTTATTGCCCATCTCTAGTTGCCTGAGGGCAGTTGACTGTCAACCAAATTGCTATGGCTCTGGAGTCACACGTAGGCCAGATCGGGAAAGGACAGCAGATTTCCTTCCCTAATGGATATGAGTGAATCAGATGGTTTTTTTTCAACAATCGACAATGGTATCATGGTCTTCAGTAGACTCCTAATTCCAGATTTTCTTTACTGAATTCAAACTCCACCATCTGCCTGGTGGGATTTAAACCCGGGTCCAGGGACATTAGCTGGGTTTCTGGATTAATAGTCTAGCAATAATTCCACTCAACCAATGCTTCTAGTAGGTGACTCAACACGATCTTCTCAAGGGCAATTAGGGATAGCCAATAAGTAGTCAGCCGATACCCAAATCTCAGAAACAAATCAGGCAGACTCTTAAGTGGCAACAGTAGAGACACAGTATCTGCCACAAGATGGGATTGAAGCATCTCTAATTCTGTGGGCCTTGGTCTATTTTTGGATTGTCAGTGGGTAATAGACAACTTGCATACTGTCCAATTCTACTGTTGAAAAATAGAAATCTGCTCCAGTACTTTTCAAAATGGCATTTATGCCAAATAAAAATGTACCTCCATGCCAACAGGGTCCTTTCATAAGGTGCACTGTGACCATAAAAGTAGGCTTGAATTCACCTCAAACTTCATCAGTTGCTTTGTGCAGTTATATCAAAAATGCTGATCTTGCCAGTATTTCTAACATTCCCTCCTTTCTCCATTACAGATGGTTATAGACTGTGCTTCACAATCCAGCTGCAAAAATAATGATTGGACCCTACTCATCTATTCAGCCACACTCGAAATAATTAATGGCACATAATGGGACAGATTAAGAACAGATTTTGCAACTGAAAATGAGGCAGGCAGGAGGTACTACAGCAGAATTGTTTCCTGACAATCTACAGAAATATACACTATAACTCAGTGAGGACATATTACATATTACCCTGGTGGGGAAGGGAGGTAGGAGCAGGGGGAGGTGGGATTGCATAATCGTGACATAGGTTCATTGAATTTAGATGGTTTTGAAGTATTCGAATCGAGATGTTTAAAAATATAAAACATTTGTTTCAGAAAATACAGAGGATGGAATTTTACAACCTCTCCCTAGGATTTTCCATTCGTGTCGGAGTCAATGGACATTGAAATGGCTAGCTGCATTTTACAGTCTGCCACTGCCTGCAATAGAGCTGTATATCATGCCTAAAGAAACTAATTTATCTGGTGAGGGGATCATAACAAGAACTTCACTAAAAAGATAATGGAAACCACAACATCTATGGATACTCAGTGAATTATGCATTTCAAGTCTGAGAGCAAAATATTTGTATTAGTAAGCATATGAAGAGTTATTAACTAACTGTGAGTAAATGAACTGGATGCACAGATCAGTCAGTAATGGCGATTTTCAGCTAGTATTCAATGCAGGTGAAAACGGCTGCACCGGTGGAAAATCCCACAAGACGGCAGGGACAAGAATCGCGCCTGCGAGATGGCACCTCAATTTCTGTGGAGTTGGCCTTGCCATTTCTATCAGACCTGGCTTTACCAGAATGATGGTGCAAACCATGTCCCCAGATCCTCTGTGCATTGCTTACCAGTAAATCTGGAGAGAGAACTCAGCAGTGCAGCTGGGGAGCTACACACTCAACTTTTTCACTGAAACTGGCATCTGACTAGTTATGAAAAGGTTTTGTCAAATGTAACTGATGGTAAAAGTGACTGGAGCTGCTATTCCCAAGCAACTAACGGTCAAAAAGATTCCTTATTCTTTCATCACTATCAAGTTGGGAAACTAACTTTTGGAATATGATACAGAGCAGGATTCTCCTCACTTCGCCTGAGTGAGGTCGTAAAATCCTGCCTACAGTGTCTGAATTTGACGCAATCTCGGATAATCTGCTCCATCTTGTTCAAGTTAATTTGACAACAGTTCCTAGTGACCACCAAGAAAAGTAACAGTACAAATTCATGTAGGCATCATTATCTTCAAGCTGCTCTCCAGGTTACACAGTATTCTGGCTTGCCCATAGCACACTGTCCCTTCATTTTCTAACATCATCATGGGACCATCAACAACACAAGGTTTAAAAAGAAGGCCACAAATAGTTTTTCCAGCAGTGAGGCACAAATGGTGGGTGGAATTTTCTCAGGAAATGACTAATGCGAGAATTCTCCAGCCATTCACACCCCATCACCCATGCCAGGAAGAACAGAGAATTTGGTGCCTAGCCAAATCTCCATTCATTGCACTGGGGCCGGAGAATGCCAGCTGAGGGTGAGGTTTTTGAGTAGTGCCCTGATCTCAAAGTGAAATTGAAGACTCTCTTCCATTCCCCCACCAACAGTGGGTCTCCTCCCAGCACTTCCCCCCTCCCCACCAAGTGAAGGCCTGTTACCCCTTCCCCAACATAGATCACATCAGAACATCTGGGCCCCCTTCATGCCTCCCCCTTCATGCTCCTCAGGCTCCACCCCTGAGGTTCTACTCCCTTGGCCAAACGTTTATTTAAAAATGCTAATCTGGTCCCTGCTGTCCCTGGGTAGAAATCAGAACATGTTTGGGTGTGGTGGCTGGGAGAAGCCCAATGAAGGGATTTGTGCTGGCGTTAAATGTGTGAGACCCCTCACCCACAATTCTACGATCCTGCACCACTCCAATGTGATCAGAGCGGGGCGTAATGCAGCTGGAAAATTTTAGCTGATATATTTTGCTTTAACTGAATTTATTCAGAAATTTATTAAGGGAAAAGAGTTCTATTACAGAAATTGTACAAAATCAAATAAAAACAAGAATCAATGAAAAAGATCACTGCAAATTAATTTTGAGAATTATGATTTACTTTATTTGATCTTGGGAAATGTTCAATAGCTGCACTTATTCTCCATTTCAAGTTACTTGACAGTATTATGATATTACTATGTAATGTGCTGCTACAGATTTGGAAACTCTCAATCGTTGGGCTACCATAACATCAGTTACCATTTGAAAAGTATTTGAACAAGCATTTTATTCTATTTTTAAACATAAATTACATTGCAAGTTATCTTATTTGGATTTTGTTTTTAGCATTTTAACTTTTTCTTCTGTTCTCTAAGTACCTTAGTTGTCGAAATTGGAAACACAGCTATATTTTCTCTCATGTAATAAGTTTAATGAAAAATATACGAGAACGAAAGGGGAGGTAAAAATTAAGAAGGTATTATTGTCTGTTTAGCATTGATTTAAGAATTCACAATGAGCAAAAATGGATTAACGAATACTTTGAGTGAAAAATGATCAGGAAGTCCATTGTTTTGCTTTAGGACTTGTCAAGAACATTGATGGAAATTCTGTACAACATAGCACAACTATGCAGTCAAATCTCAAATATCAGGCCTTAAGATATTGGATCTGATTTTTATCTACAGACTAGGTCAGTTCCAAATGGTTCTAGGAACTACTACAAATCCAGCCTGAAAGGTGAAGTTGGAATGTACTCAATTCTTTAGTATAAGCTGATTTACATAATTATTCACAGCACGAGGTGCAGACAGACTAGGTCTGGATAGGATTGAATGTAAATCAAATTTAACCAGATTAAAAAATATATTGTAATAAGAGATAAATGGAGTTACTTTGCACAAATGGTACAAACAAGGAAGAAATGAATTTTGTATTGATATGAACCTGTTACAAAGATTGGATTAATCACAGTATTTTCAGGCTAATTAATAATTTATTCTGATTTAAATGTGCCTATGATTTGAAACTAGCAATTGTCGTTTAGCACTCAACAAATCATGTTGATATTGCGCCTTTAACCTAGTAAAACACCCAAAGCTTTTCACAGAAGCTTAATAACATAACATTTGATATCAAGCCACATATCGAGGTACAGGGAAAAATTACCAAAGGTTGGTAAACAGATAGGTTTTAAGGAGCATCTTAAAAGAGGAAAGAGAAGTGGCAAGGTAGAGTGTTTAGGAAAGAGAATTCCAAAGCTTAGGACCTTGGCCACTGAAGGTTGGACCACCATTGATGTAGAGTTTGAAATTGGGTATGCTCAATAAGCCAGAATTAGAGGAGCAAGAAAGGTTGGAAGGTTGTAGTGCTGAAGGAGAACGGGGGATAAGGAAGGAGTGATTCCACAGAAGGGTTTTGAAGCAAGAGTAAGAAGGTATTGTTTAACCAGGAGGATGTGCATGTCAGCAAGCACAGAATTGTGCCATCATTCTCCACTTAAGTAATTCTCTGTTTTCTCATGCTTCCAGCCAAAGTGAACAACTTCAATTTTCCCACATTATTAAGAACAAAGAACAAAAAACAAAACAGCATGTGGAAACAGGCCCTTCGGCCCAATGAGCCCGTGCCGCCACCTCGATGTTCCCACTTCTACCCGTGATCCCTGTCTATGTTTATAGATCTATGGATTGAAACCAAATTTGAGACAATTTAGGGAGAATTTGTTCTGCCAATCAGCCTAAGAGCACACCTTTGGGATGTGGGAGGAAACCGGAGCACCCGCAGAAAACCCACACAAGCATGAGGAGAATGCGCAAACTCCCACAGACACAGGCCCAAATTCATGTATCTGCACAGCACAGTGATAGTCACTAAGCTGTCGTGTTGCCCATCAAATGGTCCAGGTCAAGCGTACACTAACGACGTGAAGCACTAGGATACTCGCGAAAAATCCAAGAGCAACCCCCTCACGACCCATCGCGTGTATGCCCCTTGTTAGACAACAAGGCGGACCGAAGTACGTATAGGATAAAACAACTATGTCAATATCATCAACAATTTACACACTTCCCAGGGAAGTCCCAAGGCTCATGATGCCTATTTTAAATCAGTTTTCTATATCCCTCCATTCCCATTCGGTTCATGTGCCATCTAAGTATCTCTTAAATAATTCCAGAATGCCCACCTCCACTACTTTATTTGGCAGTGCGTTCCATACCCCCACCACCCTCTGTGTGAAAAAACTCCCTCTAGCATCCAAATTATACCTTACCCCCCTCACCCTAAGCCCATGACCCTTCGTGCTATTTGATCCATCCTAGGAAAAAGCTTAACCTTGTTTACTCTATCTATACCCTTCATAATCTTGTACACCTCTATTAGATCTCCTCTAAGTCTACGATTTCTAAGGAAAACAGCCTCAATTTGCCTAACCTCTCGTCATAACTCAGACCTTCCATATCAGGCAGCATCCTGTTAAACGTCCTCTGCACTCTCTCCAGAGTCTCCACGTGCTTCTGGTAATAAGGCGACTAGAACTGGACGCAGTATTCCAAATGAGGTCTAACCAACGTTTTATACAACTGCAACATTAAAGGCCAGCTCTTGTACTCTATACCCCTTCCTATAAAGGCTAGCATACTATATGCTTTCTTCACAACCTTCTCCACTTGCTCTGCCACCTTCAGAGACTTGTTCACCTGCACCCCCAGGTCCCTCTGCGTTTCTATACTCTTAATAGGTCTACCCTTTATCATATACCTCCCCCCTACATTCTTTCTCCTGAAATGCATCACTTCACATTTATCAGGATTGAATTCCATCTGCCATCTATCTGCCCAAGCTACCAGCCTATCTATGTCCTGCTGTATCGCCTGACAATGCTCCTCACTACCCGCAAGTCCAGCCATCTTTGTATCGTCTGCAAACTTGCTGATCTCTCCACTTACTCCCTCTTCCAAGTCATTTATATATATTACAAATAGAAGAGGTCCTAGTACCGAGCCCTGTGGCACACCACTAGTGACTGAACTCCAGCTAGAGAAACACCCTTCCACTATTACTCTCAGTCTCCTATTACCAAGCCAGTTACTTATCCATCTAGCTACCTGTCCTTGTATCCCATTAGCCTTGACCTTTTCAACTAACCTCCCATGAGGGACTTTGTCAAACGCTTTACTGAAATCCATTTAGACAACATCAACGGCTCGCCCTTCCTTGACCGTTTTCGTCACCTCCTCAAAAAATTCTACCAGATTCGTAAGGCACGACCTCCCTTTAACAAAGCCATGCTGCATATCCATAATCAGATTGCAACGCTCTAAGTGCCTATACATCCTATCTTTAAGAATCCCCTCCAACAGCTTCCCTACCACTGACTTCAAACTCACCAACCTATAATTTCCAGGGTTATCCCTATTACCCTTTTTAAACAACGGTACAACATTAGCTATTCTCCAGTCCTCTGGGACCTCATCCATGTCCAAAGAAGGGATAAAGATTTATGTCAGAGTCCCAGCAATTTCACCTCGTACCTCCCGAAGCAGCCTGGGATAAATGCCATCAGGCCCAGGAGATTTATCAGTTTTAATGCTATCTCGAAGCTCTAACACTTCCTGTCTCAGTATGGATATTTCCCTCAACTGGTCTACAGCTCCCTCAGAGACAGGGCCGGTCAAGAAGCCCCTCTCCTTTGTAAATACCGATGCAAAGTATTCATTCAGGATCTCCCCATTCCCTCAGGCTCTAAGCACAGTTCCCTATCTCTGTCCCTAAGAGGTCCGATATTTCCTCTAACCACCTTTTTATTCCTAACACAGGAGTAAAAAGCCTTTGGATTTTCCTTAATCCCGCCTTTGACCACAGAACCACCTATCTATTCCTTTAACCCTGGGTCCACCACCTTACTATGGCACCCTTCCATTATTGCCTCATTCTCCCTGACTAAAATACATCTTCCAATTGCTGCTCTAGTTGCTTGACCCAAGCTCTCAGACGCTGCAGCTCCAAACACTTGATGCATATGTGGACTTTCGAGAGATGGCTTGCCTCCAGGAACTCCCACATATGACACCGTACGCAGGTGAGGTGTCTTCCTGTAATCCCTGCCATTGTCCTGAATACCTTTGGAGGGGTGAACAGGTTTGGAAAACCAGTAACACATTCTGCCTAAGCTTGCTCTCGCCTAAGCCCAGCGAGCCAAAGCCCTCAAACCTCTCACTCTGTCCCTGTTCACTCCACTGCCCGCTCCCTACTGCCACTTTCTGTTTATACTCCCCAGTTTCCTTCCCAGCTACCCCCACACCTAACTATGGCAGCAAAAAGCAATCAAAAATGGAGGAAAAAAAGCAAATTAAAAAAAAAAGCAAATTGAATCTATTCTCCATCTACCACTCAACCTGTCTATGGCCGGAATGCTCCAATGTCATACGCCCCACTCCTGCTGCCAGCAAGAACAGATAATTTGGCGCCTAGCCAAAATCTCCATTACAGCAGCGGGACTGGAGAATCCCAGCCATGGGTGATGTCAGAGAATCTGACTCAATATTTTTCAACAAGGCTTCTTCACAATATACTTTCCTATGTATCTTTGGTTCATCTGCAAATGTATAAACCAGATGGATATTTCCGTCAATTGACAATGGTTTTGAAGTCATCATTAGATTCTTTAATACCAATTTTTTTTATTGAATCTTATCATAGTGAGATTTGAGCCCGAGTCACCGGAATATTAAATTAATATTTTCTAGATTAATAGTTTAGAGATGATACTGCAACACCATTGCCTCCCTCCCTTCTAGTTACTTGGCATCTGATGGAACATTTCCATTATCAAGGGAATTTTGGACAATTAACACGAGTTCATCTCTAACCTCATTAGCTACCTGTGTGAAGTCCCTTGGAAGAAATCCATTTGAGAGCCTGCAGCCCAAAAGGTTTGCTCAGTATTGCTTCCCCAGTGATTGTATTTTCAGCCTGACTCTCTCTACCTTCCACATCCTGATTTACAGCTATTATGGGAATGACTTTTGCAGAAGCAAAATGTGTTCATTTCATCCACTATTTCCATATTTTCTATCACTGACTCCCCATTCTGACACGGTAGAGGATCAAAACTCACTTTAACTACTTGTTCTCACATTAAATACCTGTCAAAACTCCTGGTATCCACTTTTATATTTTTATCTAGCTTCCTCTCATGCTCAAATTTCTTTCTCTTGATTCGGTCATTAGTGGCAGTGGTCTATAGGCCCCGTAACAGAAACCACAATGTGGGACAGAGAATACAGGAAGAAATATCAAGTGCTTGTGATCAAGGGAAGGCAATAATTATGGGTGAATTTAATCTATGTATGAACTGGAAAAAGAATCAGACAGGCAATAATAGTCCAGATGAGGAGTTCACAGAATGCTTGTTGTTATTTTCTTAGAATCATTTGCTGACATTCTTTATATTCTGACCAATTATCTGACGTGCCACTCATTTTTAAGCAGTTTTATGTTTTTTCTTTAAGTTTGATGCTTATCCTCGCTTCTTTAGTTAACCATGGATGATGGGTTTTACGCTTAGAATAGTAGGAATATCCTTATAGGAATATCTTCTGGTTATAGAAGTTTACAGCATGGAAATAGACTTTTTGGCCCAACTTGTCCATACTGCCCTTTTTTTAAACCACTAAGCTAGTCCTAATTTCCTGTGTTTAGCCATATCCCTCTATACCCATTTTACCGATGTAGATGTCCAAATGCTTTTTAAAAGTCAAAATTGCACTCACTTTCATATACCTCTTACAAACAGACACTGACCACTGTCTGAGTGAAGAAATTGACCCTTTTCTAGCTCTCCCCCCTCACCTTAAAGCTATATCCTCTAGTTCTGGACTCTCCTCCTTTCTTAAATATTTGCTCCTGCTTCTCTACTGATCTATTTTCTAGCCTACTGTCCCAGTTCACTTCACCTAGCTCAACTTTTATGTCCACACAGTTGCTCTTATGGAAGTTCAAAATAATAATCTTGGACCCACTCTTCTTTCTTTCATAACGGATATAAAATTCGATCATATTGTGATCACTGCTATCTACGGGTGCCTTTACTCTGAGGTCATTAATTATTCCTGTCACATTACACAGTACCATATCTAATATGACCTGGTTCCAGAATGTGCTGCTCAAACAAATGATCTTGAAAGCATTCTGTGAACTCCTCATCTAGGCTACTATTATCTGTCTGATGTTTTTCCACTTTATACATTGATTAAGTTCACCCATAACTATTGCCATCCTTTGATCACAAGTACTTAATATTTCTTCTTGTATGCTCTGTCCTACATTGTGGTTTCTGTTACAGGGCCTACAGACCACTGCCACTAATGACTGATTTTCCCTACTATACTTCATCTCCATCCAAACCAAATCTAAATCCTGGTCTCCAAAACCGAGATCATCTGTATTTGTTGTACAAAAACCATCTTTACTTTGCTTCCTTTTCTGCTTGAATATCTTTTTGGAACTGACGACAGCAAAATATTAGTGGAAAATACCACTCACATTGTCACTGCATCGTAGCAATGTAAAACGGTTTGTTAACACGTTGTTCAAATTTTTGAGATACGTACCCTTCCAGGGAAATTTGATGTAGCTCGGGCTCTTTGCAGGCCCAAAAAGTCCAGGGACTATTCAAAGAAAACAAATGTTATATGTTTATGATGAGTGCCTTTTATAAATTATCCAGAAGCATGGAGAGTCTACTTTCTTGTTACTTTATCCATGGCAATGCCTCAGATAGTTAACCAGAGTCAACCTGCCAACCAGTCAGCATCCCTTTCCTTCTATGGAATGAATCAATTGAAATTTGACACTCTTACATTTGGCCTGATGAGTGCAAGATGAAATGCTTTTACAACATGTCTCAATTTTCAGCAAAAATTAAGTTCTGCGCCCATGACTGCAACAGGCAATGCAGTTCTACTTCATTCCATGAGACCACAGATTTCTGCAATGACCTCTTTGATGCAGTACTGCCTCTTTGTGCACTAGTGTTTCATGGAAATGTAAGAGCAATCAATCCTCTTTGTATATATTGGGTGGATAGGGCTTCCAGCTGAAAACCCAAAATGTCCCTTCTCTTTTCTTTTTCAGAACAATGGTGTTCTCTGCCTGCTCTCATTCTTCCTTCCCCAATCTTATATGCAGAACAAAGGGAACCACTAACAAGATCCCAAGATTACCCAGCATCATCTTTTTCCTGGTGATTCCTGTAAATGACTCTAAAAGATGGAGCTGCACTCAATTTTTCGGGTGAAATCCTGAAGGGATATCAGAGAGGTATCTTAATAGAGGTACAGCTCTGATAGAGTCATCCAGACTTGAAACATTAGCTCTATTCTCTCTCCACAGATGATGTCACACCTGAACTTCTCCAGCATTTTCTGTTTTTTTTTCATATTTCAACATCTGTAGTATTTTGCCTTTATTTTGACAATGTTTGAAGTCTTGAAAAACCATTAGAAAGTTTGCCAATGTGTGCCAAAATTCAAATACGATGCTGTATATTGATCTCAAACATTGAAAACTGAGTTTTAAATAGCATTAGTATACTTCAACAATATTTTATGTTTGTTCAATTGGTCACTGCTGGGAGGAAATGTTAAATGAAGGAGCAAACACCCTCTTTAATAATTTAATTATGAATCAATCCCCTCAGTAATCTCATGTGCACCTCAACTCCTTTACCAAGATAGCATTTTCAGTATATTCACTGCAATTTAATGATCCATCTTGGAACATTGGAAGCTCTTTAGTTTCCAAAGTATTTGACCAGAATTATCTGTCAACAAAATTTTAAAAAATCTTTGGAGAAGCTCATAAAAGGTCCCAAACTATTACCAACCTTAATTCAGATTGAAAAAGCAGAGGGATAATACATTGTGAAAAAGGGAACTCTAGATGCAGAAATTACTTTGCAGTAAACTGCCAGAAGACCCTGTTATCCAAAAGCCCATTTGATGAGTGTTAAAATCAAGGTGGTGTTATTTGAGATGCTTACAAGGGTTGTTGTCCAAAGTACTATATCCATAGGTGTGCACTGCGGTCAGGTTTCAAGCCAAGCTGACCATTAGCTAGCCTTCTGCTGCATAGTAACCACATCTGTACTTCTGACACTTAGTATAATTTCATACTTGTTGCTCTTCTGACTGAGAAAACAAATCCCACTGCTCTTGTCAGTTGTGTATGCCAACGCTTTGTAATTTGATGGATCAATAAAGTAACACTGGCTTTCTTTCACACAGAACCATCAAATATACTGGATCTTGTGATTGTCTCTGAAGATAATATACATGTTACGTGCTCACATCATCTTAGTGACACTCTTGGAATCAGCTCACGCAGCTTCCTTTGGGAAGAAAAACTATCATTAGTATGTTTTTCAAAGTAGGACTTCATGTAAACACAAGTATGCAAGTGATCACAAACATTTGTGCAGGTATGATTAGTTGATTGACCTCCTTCAATGCTGTAATAACTTTGTGATGCTGTGATATGGTAAAAAGTCTCACAATACCAGGTTAAAGTCCAACCCGTTTTAAACTGGTTGGACTTTACCCTAGTGTTGTGAGACTTTTTACTGTATTTATCCCAGATCAACACTGGCATCTCCACGTCATTCTGTGATATGTACAGATTGAGTACTTCCCAAATATTCATGCATGGGCTTCAGAGCAAATGGAAGACAAATTGAGCATTTAGAAATCATGGGCAGAATATAAATGTAATCATTTGGGATCAACAATTAGTTCAAGTTTAAAATCTGAAATGCTGCATTTATTGCAGTGTTAATTTAAAATAAACTCCAAAATTTTATATTTTCTCCACATTTCCCAAAAAACACAGCAAACACATTCTAAGAATCTGGATGATAATGTAACCAATTCAATTTGGCAGCATATTGCATGAGATATACACACTTCTGGATTATGATTTGTTCAATGTCAATGATAAAGTGACTTGAGAATCTATTTAATGTTGTCTTTGGTCTATTACAATTAGAATTTGATTGCACCATCCTCCAATCAGCATGGTCAAGACAGATATTATGACTGAAACCTTCAGTCAATTCTCATTCACTTTCTCTTGTTTATTGCTGGAACCTCATTCCAAGGAAGGACTTACACCACAGAGACAGCAATGGTTCAAGAAGGCAGTTTATCACCAACTTTTCCAGATTATTATGAATGGGTGTTAAACACCAGCTGTGGCAGTGATGCTTACATTCCAAGAATATGTTAAAAACACACAATTAAGGATAGGCTGTAATTAATATTTTAATGCTTAAGTATTGTAAAGTGTTGGAAATGAAGTAGATGAATGGATAAAATTAATTGCATAGGAGTTTGCATCCGCAGAAAGTAAAGATTTGTTATAATAATTGAGTCAGTGAATCAATTGTAGATATAGTAATACTGTTTAACTACATTAAATTTCCAAGGTAAATTAGCCATTGAATGAAGCATAACATGCCCCAAATCAATTCTGTGCAATTATTGGATTAATGGAAACTACAGGGGCAAAATTATTTTCATTTTCATTTCACAATATGCTATATTTAATATAATTATTGATCTGTGTTCAAATCTTACAATGGCAGTTATTCGGATTTAAATGTAATTAGCAACTTCAAGGTTTCAATATAAAAAAATCTAGATCTAGAAGCTACTCTCAGAAGTGATAACAATGAAACTAACATCAGTTGTCATAAAAACCCAACTGGTTCATGAATGCCCTATTGGAAGGAAATCTGCAATCTGTCCTTGCCCACATGTGGCTCCCAAGCTACACCAATAGGGTTGTGTCTTCTGAAATGACTTATCACTCAGTTGTACCAATTAGGGATAGGCAACAAATGATGGCCTTGCCAGTAATGCCGACACACCATTAAAAGAATAAAAAATAAACTATTTTCTTGGCAAAGGTGGGTGCCTGAGGAGGTAGGCAAAGTTCAAAGATTGAGTTGGTAGAAAAAGAATATTTGCTGATGAATTAACACAGCCTCTGTGGAAGCCTTGATGCCTAACAAATCAGGCTTACAGCATGCAAAGAAACACTATTAATGATTGACCAGGCACTCACAAATGGTACCTGCAGGGACTCCTGTTAGTTAGGCCTGAATGTTTCTTATTTGGTTCATGATAACTCTGTCCACCAATGCCTTTACTAATATTTTGGGCCAGGTTCATCAAGCAGGGACTTTACCTAATGAAGCTCAGTTGTTTTATTTGCCAAAACTGCCTTTTAAAGTGGCCTACCAAGCTGCTCAGTTCAAAAGCAATTAGAGAAGGGCAACAAAAGCTTAGAATGGTGCTGCCCACATCCCATGGAAGAATAAATATCTGATTGCCTAAGCTGAGATAATTAAAAAGAGGACTATGATATTTTCATTGCCCACCCTGGCTTCTTCACTTGTTGGGTAAGCACGCAATAACATTTGATGTCTCTTGTAAAAGCAATCAGAAAGTACTATTGTGACCATTAAAATGGATATTTCCGTCTGAAATATTTCTCAATTGAAAATAACAGCTTTATGTTAAATGGAATTATAATTGGAAAACATGTCAATCATGGGAGCATTGAAAATGAGTGAAGATGCCAATTTGGAAGCTATTCCATTAATATGGGGCCAGCTTTTCAAGGTAAAGTACTCCCTCATGAGGGAATGTTAAAAATGTAATACATTTCTGTTCTGAGACAAAATGCTGATTTATTCTTTTTTCCCAATCAAGAAAAGGACCTGCAGAAAAGTCATTTTTGCTGGATACAAAGATTATCATCAATGATATACACTGACAAATTCCTGTTGGTAGGATGATTGACAATCTCTCCCAGTTCTGTATCAACCACTGGAGCACAAAGAAAAAATAATGTTCTTCAGCATTCAGCAGTGGGCCTGGCAATGTTCCATGTCATGATGTAGAGATGCCGGTGTTGGACTTGGGTAGTAAGAACTCAGTAAGAATTTAGCAACACCAATTTTAAATCCAACCGATTTATTTGATAGTAAATTTGCGAGCTTTCGACACTCTGTGTCTTTGTCAGGCAAATGCAGTGTTCTGGTCTGCAATAGCACACATATCAACACAGACAGTCACAGATTGCTGATTAGAATGCGAATCCATGTTCCATGTCAGCATTTTGAAATCAGTACCTAGGATGGGACAAAATATCAGTCCCCAAATATTTCCACTGAAGCTGGCTGAAAGCAGATGAAAATTTTATATTTTGGACATCTGAAATGTCATCATGAAATCCTTTTGGATTGGAACAGCAACTGTTTTAAAAAGGGAATACTGCATTTATAAAGCTTTCTTCATGGTCACTGGAGTATTAAAGCATTCTATAACCAGAGATACACTTTTAAAGTATAGGCACTGTTGTAACAATAACTATAATCTGCCTTTATTCTGTGTCTTTAAAAAGTTAAATACTCTAAGGCTTTTCACAAAAGAGTAAGGAAAGAATCATCAGTACAACAGAATCAGGGAGGAGTTGCTACGCTTGATAAGGTTAAGGAGTTAGAGAAGGATGAAACTAATAATAAATTAAACAGAAGGTGGTCATTTTAAATTTGAGATGTCAGAAGATGACAAGCCATGAGAAGTTTAACATGAGCAGAAGCGCTATGTGTTTGGATAGAACTTGAGCAGAAGAGCTTTGGCTGAATTGAATTTTACAGAGGCATGAGGATTGCAAACTTGCCAGAATAACGTTAAGTTTGGAGGTGACAAAGACATGGATACAGGTCTCAGTAGATAGACTAAGTAAGAACAACAAGTAGCGTTGAAAGCATGCACTATGTTGAGACGGAAATAAGTGATGGAGAAGATATGGGATTGGAAGCTCAACTAAGGTAGGATCAAATGCTGAAGATGAGAACAATCTGGATCAGCATGAGACACTGACCAGGGTTTGAGGTGAGAATCAGCGAAATGATGCAGTGTCCATGGCTGGCCATCTGATATTAGCCAACAAAATTCCAGCTCCTCCAAGACTAGATAATAAAAATGCATTCTTACTATCCAAAAACAGTAGTGTGGATTGTGATCAGTGTGGTGAAGAGGAAGAGGCAGACTAGGATAATAATTCAGGTAATTTTTGAGGTTTTGGTGCTGAGATTTTTTTTATTCATTCATGGGATATAGGCATCACTGGTTAGCCAGCACTTATTGTCCACCCCTTGTTGCCCTTGGAGGGTAGTTGAGAATCATTTATATTTCTGAAGCTCTGGAGTCACCTGTAGGCCAAACCAGGTAAAGATGTCAGATTTCCTTCCTAAGAGGACATTAGTGAACCAGACGGATGCTGGAAGCACTCTCCTTATTAATAAATGGATTTTTTAAAGCTTTTTTTTATATAATTTGTGGTGAAGGAGTCTGAACAATGATAAATACATTTTCCTTCAGAATAGTGTTCTCCATTAACAAGCACAGAAAATCTGTGTCAATTTTTTCAAAAGTGAAGAAATGTAATCTCAGCAAAATGTTTGAGTGACTTTTACACCTAAATAAAGCCTATCTATAATATCAATAAATTCAATCAAATGTGTCTAAAGTACTGTCCTGCACTAGTCTCACTCTATAGCAAGACTGAATGAGGTCTCATTGTGACTCACTTGTATAGCTGTTTGTCTTTGCAAATTCGTATGGCTGTGGTTACTTGCATTTCCTTTCTTTGCACACAACAGTTTCTTTACATTTGACCTAACATAAACTATTGGTTGACTTATGATTTTAAATGTTTGTTTTACATTTAACATGTTCATAATAAGCAATACTAATATTAGATTAATTTAACTATGAGGATATCGCCCCTTCTTTTCTGCATTTCCAGTTAACAGATTGTTTCTTTGACCGGAATTTTACTGGCACACCCACCCAAGGCTTCTCGGAAGTTCATGTCCAAGGCCAACAGAAAATGCCATTCTGTGAGTCTCTACTGCCCCAATTTCAGGCAGGCATGCCAGTAAAATCAAGACCTTGAGATCAAAAATGCAGATTTTTAAAAAATGGATGCCTGGTCTTCAAGCAGTATCATTTTTCTTCTGCCTTTAAAGCACTGGCACTATCAGGTATAGCTCTCAATCATTTGCTAGCCAAGACCTTTCCTTTTGAAAATAAAAAATCTTTATCATTGACCTATCTTCAAGGTCTATCGTATTTCAAATTTTGTCTGACCTTTCAATTACGAGCAGTAAAAATTCGACAAGCTCTCTATTTTTCTGACTCGGCTGGTAACAATTCCCTTCATTATTTACCAGCCTCTCTGATACATTCTCTGCAAGGTATAGTTGCTGAAGTAATTCTGCAAACAAAATTAGCTATTGTACATCTCCAGGTATCAGTAATAGCACTCTTGTGTCTGAGTCAAAAGGTTGTGGGTTCAATTTACACTCTAGAGACTTGAGCACAAATTGCAGGCCAATATGTGGTACTAAGGGAGTGCTGCAATTTGTGATGCATTATCTTATAATAAGACATTAAACTGAGCCTTTGACTGTCTTCTTCGGGAGAAGGAAAAAGTCATGTATGGCACTCATCTGAAGAAGAGTAATGGATTTCTCTCTCATGTCTCAGCCAATATTTAGCCTGCATTCACCGAAACAGGTCATCTGTTCATTATTACATTGCTGTTTGTGAGGCTTTCTTGACATTTTCTCTTTTATGACAGTGACTATTGGTCCAATTTTAACTCTGAACAAGTAAATAGATTTTAATGATTTTAAATCTTGTCTTACACTTCAGAAGTACTTAATTAACTGTACTGCACAACGGAACATCTGGAGACGGTGTAAAGTGCTGTATAGATACAAGTTTTTACTTTGCATTTCAGACAGGAATTTTTAGCTTCCATAGCCTCCCTTGCTGGGAACAGAAATGAAAGTGGATGGATATTATAAATACCACCACTCTCTAGCAAGCTGGTGATCATTCCCTCGCTCCACGCTTCTCAATGGACTATTTTTCCCAGAGGCCATATGAGTGGAACAGGATAGTAGTATTGGACTACCCAGCCTCAAACAGTGGGTAGCCAACTGAACTAGTTCATAGCCATCAAAAGCCAATTGTTGGAAGCTGTCTGGTATTCTCCAGTTGACCTCCAGGTCCCACAGGTAATTGCTGTAGGCAGCTGCAAGGTGACAGAGTAGAGGGCCAAGACTCCAGGCAAGCTTAGAAGCTGTCATTGCTTACCAGGGTCAGCATCTGTCATAGGCTGCCCTGTAGAGGGGGCTCTGTCACAGTGGAGGCCAAGCTGCAAAGGTAATTTTGTTTTATTTCGCATTTAATGGGATTGGGAGTTACAGATAGTTCTATGGCCTGGTAGGAGTAGATATGATCGGCGCAACTTGTGGGCCAAAGGGCCTGTTTGTGCTGTAGTATTCTATATTCTATGTTCTATTTAAAAAGGTTGGAGAATTGCTGCATCATCGGGTGTCCATTTCTCCACTTGCCTGCCATAGTATTCTGCTGCTACTTCTGAGGAAGTCACACAGTGGCACAATGGTTGGTACTGCTGCCTCACAGTGCCAGGGACCCAGGTTCAATTCCCAGCTATCTGTGTGAAGTCTGTGTGTTCTTCCTATGTCTGGGTTTCCTCTGATGCTTTGGTTTCCTCCTATAGTCCGAAAGATGTCCTGGTTAGCTGCATTGGCTATGCTAAGTTCTCCCTCAGTTTACCCGAACAGAGACCAGAATATGGCAACTTGGGGATTTACACATTAACTTCATTGCAATGTTAATATACGCCTACTTGTGACACCAATAAATAAACTTAGCTACAGAGCCTTCCATTGGGGACCTTTCTGCTGTCCATTATTTGGATGGTAAGCCTGCCCTCTAGTCATTAATCCAGGGAGAATCACAGTCTCGTGACTGTTTCCCACATAATGCAGGCTTCTGACCCCAGTTTGAGCCTATTGCACTATGGAGTCATTGAATTGGGGCTTATATTTCCAATGCTACATACTGTGAGTTACCCAGTTCAGAGAGGTATCAGGAAAGACAAATACAAGACAAAATCATAATGCTGCCTCAACATAGACCACTTCTAGTGTCCTTCAGTCAGCTTCAGTGCTGACAGAACCCAAAGAACAAAGAACAAATCATTTGTCTTATTAGCCAGGAATAATGCACAAGGGGTTTAAAATCAAGATGATTTTGTCACTGATGACTTTTTCACCAATCTATCTTTTTGTTTGATAGATGTTCATTGGGAAGCATTCATAATACGGCATTAAATACAGATGAACATCAGACAGAAAACTATCAGCAATTCTACTACAGGAGCAGTATTAATTGAATCCTCCCTATCAGTATGACATAGCTAAAAGAAATTTCCCAAGAGAGTTTGTTCATATGTCTCTGGAAATTCTAACAATACGCTCCATAGTCTCTGCAGCAGACCAATTCAAATTGCATTTGGTCACCTCCATAATGACTTCAGCTGCTGGTAATCCTAAATTTCTTTATCACTGAGTTCAAAAACTGTGACAGGTTTGAAAGAAAATGCCATCTAGCAATAAGTACCACTGTAGGGGATTGAAAAAAGATACAAGACAGTGAGAAACATAGAAGGAACAAATGACAAATATCATGACACAGAGGGATTATTTCTAGACTTAGTGGTTCAATTTTCTCCTTTAATAACAATGCTGCCCTAAATATAGGACAGGATGACTCCCTGCCACTGATCCCAAGGTTTCCTCTATAGGGATTATTTTTAGAAAGCAACAAGACAGTTCTATGACCATGCCATGAGTACTTGAACAGCAGAACACAAAGTGGGGGTAGGGGGGATGCTGCGTGGCAGGGAATAGTTATATGAGAGTAGAAAATATTCATTTAAAAGGCATCCAATGGGTACATGAATAGGGGGATGTTAGAAGGATATGGTCCCAGTAAGGACAGAATTTTTTTTTAGTTTAGTTAGGATTTCAAGATTGGTATGGGCTTAGAGAGCCGACGGGCTTTTTCCATTGCAGTATTTTTCTTTGTTCTTTCACGCTCACAGCATCTCAGTTTAAAGCCATCTTTAGTTAGAATTGAGCAACATCCACTGTGGAAGTAGACAATATTGGCAAAGCTGCATGGTTGTCACTTCCCGGTTGTCCTGAGTAAGGACCCTCCTTCTTGAATAACTTGAGTCCTGGTTGGTTCTTGGTCATGGTTCTCCCATGTTGGTGTTAGGTAAGGGATTTGAGAATATTGGTTTGCCATCAATAAAGGAATGTCAATATATCTCCATCAAGGTGATGTGACTGTTGGGAGAGAAGGCTGGAAGACATTTCCAAAATGTTGGACTTCTGTCTGCATTAATTTTCTACAAATTTGCTTCTATTAGCGACACTGATAGGTTTTCACTGGCACTAGCAGTGTCTATGCACTGGAATTTGCCCAACTGATAGATGCTAATTGGTTCATATTGTCATTTTTTAAATGATGACCCAGTCTCCGTGCTCATTTACTTGCAAACAAACGACAACCACCAACCCCACCCTTCCCGTGACTCAAGCATGAGAGTGAGCTGACCTGACCCCTCACTCAACACCTTCCCCTCTCAGAGGCCCATTCAACCCTTTCGTCTTCAAAACCCCCCATTCAGGCCTCTTCGCATCACAGAACCACCCCCCCCCCCCATCATCCTCACTAATATCTGCTGGGATGGAGGTGTTGTGGCTGGACTGTCTCTTCTAGCCCTGGCAGACCTGACAATCACCCCTGGCTTGATATTAGGCAGCCCTGTGATCAACATCTGCATTCCTCCCTGTCAGCTGTGAAAATCCTGAAGAGGTTGGGTCACTTTAAGCTCCATGTCACCTGACCACCAGGCAGGATTCTAAATCAATGCAGCACTCCATTCTATAGCAGAGATTTTTCTTTCTCCCCATCAAAAGCTGCAGGTGAGATCACACTCCTTTGAAGTCCTCTGACAGAGAGATATCAACTTCACTTGAAGGGGAGGGTTTCCAGTCTGCCCAGCTGTAATCTGTAACAAGTACAATGTGCAGCACCCTGTGAAAGATTCAGCTGTCAGATCAAGAGATTTCTATCATCCTCCAGTTACCTGTGATTATTTTGGTTTGGTATCTCAAGTGATCCATTTCTTCTCTGTCTACATCACAATAAAGACAAGAGTCTAATCCTTGTTGGCAATCCTCTTTTGCAAACCACTTCAAAGAGGTGAAACAACAGATTGTCAATCAAAGGTTTCAAGTGCAATGGAGAGGGTCTCAATGATTTCTGTTTGCTGGGAAACCTCAGCAATTTCAAATCAAGTGTGTGTGCATACATTGAGATTGGGTGCACAGTTGAGTAGCTTTTGCCAGTCTGCTGAGTTTGGGAAGTTTAGAAAGCTGAGGCTGCAATTTCCAAATATTCAAGCTTTATATAGTCGGGCGCACGCAGGTCAAACGGCAGCATTAGTGAAAGGCTTGGAGCAGGCTTTTGGGGATAGGTGATGGTGGTGATGTTGTAACGGCAGCAGTTATGAGCAACGGCAGCAGTTATAAGGAATGGGACAGAGAAGCTAGTGCCAACAGAGAGAAGTACCAAGCAACAACAGGGGTTATAGCAGGGAGTGAACAAGATCTGAGAATGTTGGAATCTTAGAACATAGAACATTACAGACCTTTCGGCCCTCGATGTTGTGCCGACCAGTGGAGCCAAACTAATGACCCTCTAACCTAAACTATTTCAATATTATCCACATGCATATCCAATGATCATCGAAATGCCCTTAAAATTGGTGAGTCCACAACTGCTGCAGGCAGGGCATTCCATGTCCTTACTACCCTCTGAGTAAACAACCTACATCTGACATCTGTCCTATAATTATCACTCCTCAATTTAAAGCTATGTTCCCTCATGTTAGCCATTACCATCTGAGGAAAAAGGCTCTCACTGTCCACCATGTCTAATCTTCTGATCATCTTGTATGTCTCAATTAGGTCACCTCTTAACCTTCTCTCTAACAAAAACAACCTCAAGTCCCTCAGCCTTTCCTCATAAGACATTCCCACCATACCAGGCAACATCCTGGTAAACCTCCTCTGCATCCTTTCCAATGCTTCCACATCTTTCTTATAATGCGGCGACCAGAACAGTACGCATTACTCCAAGCATGGCCGCACCAGAGTTTTGTACAGCTGCTACAATGAACTCACGGCTCCGAAATTCAATCCCTCTACCAATAAAAGCTAACACACCATACGCCTTCTTAATAACCTTATCAACCTGGGAACCAACTCTCAGGGATCTATGCACATGTACACCGAGATCTCTCTGCTCATTGACACTACTAAGCAACCTTCCATTAGCCCAATATTCTATAATTCTGTTATTCTTTCCAGAGTGAATCACCTCACACTTTTCTGCATTAAACTCCATTTGCCATCTCTCCTAGCCCAGCTCTGCAGCTTATCTATGTTCCTCTGCAAACTGAAACATTCACCTTCACTGTCTACAACTCTTCCGACTTCAGTATCATCCGCAAATTTACTAACCCATCCTTCTACACCGTCATTTAGGTCATTTATAAAAATGACAAACAACAGTGGCCCCAAAACAAATCCCTGCACTACACCACGAGTAACTGAACTCCAGGTTGAATATTTCCCATCAACCACCGCACTCTGTCTTCTATCAGCTAATCAATTCCTGATCCAAACTGCTAAATCATCCTCAATCCCATACATCTGTATTTTCTGCTCATTGTCTTGTGCTCTCACTGGTAGTGAGCCTGGAACAGGAAGGATATATGCTCCGGCAGGGTAGTGGTGTACCTGAATCTTGTTTCTTTTCCAACTCCACCAGAATTAAGTTCTGGGTGGAAAGGCCCATTGAAGACTTTCCCATCCCACTGCCAATTAAGGCCTCTAAATGACCAACTACTGCAAGTGGATCTGTTACCATGTGGTACACAAGACACATGAACCTGCACGGGCTGCTTGTCATCTAATCGGGGGAGGGAGATGTGTGCAACCTCCTGGATTTTTTTAAAAATTCATTTGTAGGACATGGACATCACTGACAGCCAGCATTTATCACCCATCCCTTATTGCAGTGAAATGAATGGCTTCTAGGTCATTTCAGAGGGCAGTTGAGAGTTAATCACATTGCTGTGGATCTGGAGGCACATGTAGGCCAGACAGGTAAGGACAGCAGATTTCCTTCCCTAAAGGGCTTTAGAGAACCAGATGGGTTTTATGATAATCGATAATAGTTTCAGGGTTATCAGAAGATTCCTAATTCCAGATTTGTTTTTATTGAATTCAAATTTCACCATCCGCTGTGATGGGATTCAAACTTGGGGCCACAGAACATTAGCTGAGCTTCTAGATAAATAGCCTAGCAATAACACCACTAGATTATTAATGGCTGATTGAAGGATTAGATTTCAGGAAATAGGAGCCTCGCTGGGAGACAAACCCTGGTATTTGCTCCGAATTCCCCTTTCCCCATTACCAACACCCAGTGAAACCTACCCCCACCCACCATATTACTTGCCTGTGGGCTAGGTCGCACCATCATTCTGGGACTCCAGTGCATGTCTTTCCACGCACAGACTCCTTCGTGGTGCTGCAACGCACAAGCGCTGCCTGCCTCTGATTGACTGGCAGCTTCATTCAGCAAGACCTCTGCCCTCAGGGTCTTGATTCCAGGAGAGATCCTGCTAGTGTCGTCACCACTGCCTGCTTGACATGTGGTTTAGCAGATCTTCCCAAAAACAAATACCACACCCAGCAGGTGAAACCCCTGATGTTACAACAAAATTCCACCCAATGGACAAAACCAAGTCAATGAGTAGAACAACTGAACTGGTGAAAAAAAGAACTTCCCAGGCAGTGAGAAAAACATAGCTAGTCATATTTGAGATTTTGTTTGAAATTTAGCACTGGTATACGTGACTTGGTTACTCAACATGCACACGGATCTATCCCTTTATCCTAAACAATTAGACATCCCTTCAATAAGTCACCTGAAGGGCAATAAGCTTTTCTATTGGCAAGAAAAAGCCAACATACAAATGATAGACTTATGGATGGCACTCATAGCTTTGGAAAGCTTTGCACCCAATTTTGGCAGCACTGTGCTTTGTTTCTAAAAGAATTTGCAGCTGCACTGGATTAACATGCAACATATAAACAAAGCAAATTTGTTTACTTCACTATTAGAGTAAAGTCGAAACACCTACCTCATGAGTTGGCACGTAAACAACGGGTGAGTGATGCTGAAGTAAGAAATTACAGGCTTATATAAATGCATTTTCTGAAATGCGAATGTGAAAATTACATAGTAATTATTTTTTAAAAAACAGTATTTAGTATACTATATATTATATTTAATGACAAATGGAAGAATGAAGTGAATGTTTTGAGTTTAAGTACTGTATTACATACAAACTAACAGCTGTAGTGGCAATCCATCATTTTATATGTTCCATTGTGCACTGGATGTTACATAATGTTCTACCCTCTCTCTATTGCAACTTGATTCACATTCACAATTTGTCTGAAACTGTTTATCTTCCTTACACAAATTAGGGTAGATTCTGACTTTGTGTGATTGTATAAACTGGACAATCGTGAATCAGCAGCTCTGATTTTACATCGCTCCTGATTTTTACTTCTGTGAAGACAGAGTGCCAGTTGGTTCTCAGCAGATTTGTATCATTGCACTAAGTCATTGCACCCCACTAAGAGACATTTAACAAGCAAACAAGAGCTGTTTCCTCAGATTGGAAAGTATTGCAGTCCAATTCTGATTCCACCAGTTCACTGCTGGCACCTTTGCAATAAAAGTCTCAATATTTAATGTCAGAAAATAAAGCAACCCTCTTCCATAATCCTGTGGATTTAATTTCAATTTACCAAATGCTTAAATGATAAATAAGTCAATCAACAATTCCAATTTTAATTAACCTAAATGTGCTTATAACTGTTTTGTGATCTAAGGTCAAAAAATCCAAAAATAGTGACAGAAACACATTGATCATAATAACTAGCTGTACATGCTGCCTCTTACAAAGACTACATGGTGTTTTACTGAAGGGAGAAATGAAAGTAAACAGTGGAAATTATATTAACTATCCTCCAATCTATAGGAACTATTCCAAAGTCCAAAGAATTTTGAAAAAAGCCACCAATGGATCTACTATTTCCAGGACATTTTCTTTAAATGCTCTGGGATGAAGATTATCAGGAGCTGGAGGCTCATCCACTTCCAATCTCATCAATCTCCCTAAAACTATTTCTCTCCTAATATAGATTTCCTTCAGTTCCTCACTAAAATACGTTTCACTAAGAACTTCAAGTACTTCTTATTCATGTCTTCCTTTGTGAAGACTGAAGCAAAGTACAAATTTAATTCCTTGGTCATTTCTTTCTCGTTATGAATTCTCACATTTCTCACTTTAAGGGACCTAAATTTATTTTTGTCAATCTTTTTCTTTTTACATACCTATAGAAACTTTTACAGTCAGCTTTTGTGTTTCCCACGAGCTTACTTTCATACAATGTTTTTCTCTTTTTAATCAATCCCTTCGTCCTCTTTTCATAAATTTTAAAATGCTCCCAATCCTCAGGTCTATTGCTTTTTCATGCCAATTTAGATGCATTTTTCTTGAATCTGATACTATCTCTACTTTTCCTTGTAATCCACGGTTTGGCCACATTTCCCTTACCATTTGTGTGCCAAACAGGAATAAACAGCTTCTGCAGTTCACCTATTCATTCTTCAAATGCCTGCCATTGTCTGTCTGCTGTCTATCCTTTCAGTAATCTGTCATGGTCAATTCATGCCTCATACCATTATTGTTACCTTCACTGAAATTCAGAATCAACTACAACACTATTCACCTTGACAAAGAATTCTATCATCTTATAGTCACTCATCCCCAAAGGTTTTCTCACAACTAGATTGCCAACTAATCCTTTCTTATTGTACAGCACCCAGTCCAAGATGGCTCCTTTGTAGGTTCCTCAGTGTATTGCTCTAGAAAACCATCCTATATGCCCTCCAGAAATACTTCCTCTACTGCACTGTAACTAATTTGATTCTCCCAATCTAAATGTAGATAAAAGTCACCCCGAATCACAGATGTTACTTTATACGTGCATCTTTGATTTCCCATCTAATGCTTTTCTTAACATTACAACAGTTTGGTGGTTGACACAACACCCCCACCAATGTTTTGTCCCTTATCATGACCCATACAGATTCCACATCACCTCTGCTAATGTCTTTCTTCAATACTGTATCAATATCATCTTTGGGATCGTCATCAACAATGCAGTTGCACCACCTTTTCTCTCCATCTGTCCTTCCTAAACACTGAATAGTCCTCAATGTTTAGTTCTCATCCTTGCTCACCTTGGAGGCTTATCATCATAATGCCAACAATATCATACCCTTTTATACCTATCTATGCAACTAATTTGTAGTAAGAAGTCTCACAACACCAGGTTAAAGTCCTACAGGTTTATTTGCTAGCACAACCTTTCAGATGAAGGAACAGTGCTCCAAAAGCTCATGCTACCAAATAAATCCATTGGACTTTAATCTGGTGTGGTGAGTCTTTTTACTGTGCCCATCCCAGTCCAACATAAGCACCTTCACATCACGGCAACTAATTCATGTGTTTTGTTTTGACTTTTCCAAGCATTCAGATACAAAACCTTAAGGTGGGCACCTTTAACTTTTTATTTCACTTTCCTATTATTTTTTACTCAGTTCTTATCTGACTCTGGTCCTTGATTTCTCTGCCTATCACTCTTATTCTTTTTACTACCTTTTCCTCTTGTTCTTAATTCCCCCATTTTGAATCTTTGAAAAGGTTCCCATACCCTGCCATGTTAGTTTAAACCCTCTCCAAACACTTTAGCAAGTACCACCAAATCTCCCCAATTCTTCCCACAAGGAGATCAGTCCTGATCCTGTCCAAGTGTAACCATCCAGTCTGTACAGATCCCACCTCCCCCAGAACCAGTCCCAATGCCCTAGGAATCTGAAACACTCCTCCGATACCATCTTTTCAACCAGGTATTCTATGTATCCTGCTGTTTTTACTGTGACAAGCACATGGCACAGGTAGTAATCCTGGGACCACTCCCTCTGAGGTTCTACATTTCAGCCTGCTTCTTAGCTCTTTATATTCTGCTCTTAGGATCTCATCCCTTTTTTTAACTGTGTCATTTGTACCAACACGTACTCCAACAACTGGCTGTTTGCCCTCCCCTTCACAATGTCCTGCAGCTGCTCTGAGACAGCCTTGACCCTAGCATTAGGAAGACAACATAACATCCTGGAGTCTCTTTTGCGGCCACAGAACTGCATATCTATTTTCATTACAACTGAGTAACTATTGCATTCCCACACTTCATACTCCTCCCTTCTGAAACAGAACCAACTGCGTTGCAATGTATTTGACTCTTGCTGCTTTCCCCAAAGAGAAATAAGAAGAAATTTCTTTACCCAGAAGTGCTGAATCTATGGAATTCTCAACAACAGAAAGCATTTGAGGCCAAAACATTGTTGGTTTTCAGGAAGGAGTTAGCTATTGCTCTTGGGGCAAAGTATATGGGGGGAAACCTGGAGTTAGCAGATCAACCATGATCATAATGAAGGCCTCAGTAGGCTCAAAGGACTGAATGACATACATCTGCTTATATTTTCTATGTTTCATTGCTCCATTTCAGGCAACATACTCCACTGCACCCTATCCAATGCAATCACACCCTTCCTATAGTGAGGCAATCAAAACGACATACAATCCTCCAACTGTGGTTAACCAAAGTTTTGTGCAGCTCCAACATAATTTCCCTGCTCTTATAATCTGTCCCATTACTAATAAAGATAAGGGTCTTTTATGCCTTCTTAATTACCCAACTAACTTATCCTAGCACTTAAAGGGATCTGTGGACAAGCTTTCCAAGATTCAGTTCCTTTGAACTTTCTAGTGTCTTGCCATTCATTGAGTATTGCTTTATCTCATACCTCCTCCCAAAGTGCATCACCTCACACTTTTCAAGACTGGGCTCCATTTGCCACTGATCTGCCTTTTTGATCAATTTGTCTATATCTTCCAATAACTAAAAGTGAGGAAGAAAGTCTTCAGTTGTTTTGCCAATCTTCATGTCATCCACAAACTTACTTATCATCCTCCTACACTCTCATCTTGTTGCATGGTTACCATAATCTGAGACATCACTATTGTGATAGTAATGTGATAATGATGAAGTAGTAGCAACCATACTTCTGTGTTAGAAGCTCCAGATTCAAACCCCGTTCCAGCACTTGATAGCCATGTTATGAACAAGGCCAAGTAGGTTGACTATCAACCTGTAAGTCCTTTTAAGAGACTTGATGGCAGCTGGATGGAGCAGAAGAATTTCCTGGCCAACCAGATAACACAGACAATAGCAAACTACTGCTGTATTTCACCAAGCATAACCATGGACCAATCCAATGGAAGGCTCTGGTCACCAATGCCATTTTAATGCACAGTACCTGGAGGAGGAGGAGATGAGGGATGGAAGGATAAGACTAATTTCATATGTGGTTAGAGAAATGGTGCAGGAAGGAAGGCTTCTTATTCCAAGAACATTTTAAGCAGTCTTAGGGAAGGAGAGTTCTGTTGAAAATGCAAGGATTGCAACTCAACAGAGCTGAGACGGACCAGTATTTTGGAAAGAAGATTAACCAGTGTTGTGGAGGATCAGTTTACATAAATTCAGCAAATGTAAAACATATCTGGATGAAACACTTTAGAGGAGTTGAGCCAACCATATCTCTTATAGTCTTAAGTGTTCTGGTAGGTGCCAAATCTTACCACAGTCCCAAAATACAGGCCAGTGGCTACAGAAGGCACATAATCCAATTTGGCATCACTCGCTCAGTGGACTGAGAGAGAAGACAGATTGAGAATAAAGAATAGTTTAGAAGTAAGTGATTACAGACAGGAAAAAAATACAAGACGATCTCAGCTGGGTTTAGAGTACATGTGTAAAAATACAGTGTTCAATCAGAACAGTGATCTGGAAGAACAAGTCACCACATGGGACTGATACTGTGGCAATAACAAAGATCAGGCTCAAAGAAGGGATGGTTTGGGAACTTGAAATTCCCGGCTGCAATTTATTCAGGAGGGATTGGGAAGGAAAAACAGGAGAGACATGGTAGGCATTGATTAAAGAACATAATGTAGCACTGGAGAGAGTGAGTGAAGTCAGAGTCTCTCTGTCTAGAATAAGGGACAATGGAAAACTGTTATGCTGCTGGGCATGTACCACACGCCAACCAAATAGTAGGCAAAAGATGGAGGAATAAATTTGCAGGAAAATTACAAAGAGAATCAAGAGCTTGACACAAGGGAGTATTATTTCAATAGAGATTGAGGCAGGAAACACATGAAAGACGAAGAGGAAAGGAGTTTTTAGGAGATGCAAACCAGAGAACTTTCTTGATCAGTGTTTTTGCAGCCCAGTGATTCTAGTTCTGGGAAATGAATTGACACAAGTGAAGCGTGTTTCAATGGGAAAACATTTGGAGAAGTGTTCATAATATCATCAGATTTAGAATTGCTATGGAATAAGACTAGGCATAATCAAGCATTAAAATATTTAATTTGAAGAGGACTAACTTTAGGGAGTTGTAAAGGTTAAAAGAGGTGATTAAGAATCAAAAATTGGCAGGCATAACACGAATTGAACAATAGTAGGGCAGCAAAGAGGAGGTGGTTTTGGTACAGGGTAAATACATTCACAAAATAGGGAAAAAATAAAGAATCCAAAGCTAGATCTTTTTTGGATGACAGAAGTTAAAGGTTAAAATGAGACCAATAAAGGAAGCTTAAAAAAAGTACAAGGTTGGAAATTCAGTAAACAACAAAGATGAATGATGGGAGTGCAGAAGAGATCTAAATAAATAAACGGTGGAGGAGAAAGCAAGGTAATAAATTAGTAGGTTATACAGAATTACAGATTCATACAGCACATAAGAGATCCTTCATCTCATCAAGTCTACACCGACGCGTTACAAACATCTGAATTCCCACTTAATCCCATCTGCCAGCACTTTGTTCATAGCCCCGAATGTTATGATATGCCAAGTGCTCATCTAGGTACTTTTTAAAGGATATGAGGCAACACACCTCTGCCACCCTCCCTGGCAGAGCATGCCAGACTATCACTATTCTCTGAATAAAAGTTTTTTTTCACATCCCTCCTAAATCTCCTGCCCCTCACCTTGAACCTAAATCTCTGCATGACTGACCCTTCAGCTAAGGGGAACAGCTGCTCCTTATCCCTTCTGTCCATGTCCCTCATAATCTTGTACATTTCAATCAGATCACCACTCATTCTCTACTCCTACAAAAACAACTCAAACTCTTCATAACTTAAATGTTCCATTCCAGGTAGCATCCTGGTGAATCTCCTCTTCACCCCCTCCAGTGCAATATAAAAGGGAACTCCGAAGCTTTTTCTAAACGTATAAAAAGTACTAAAAGGAAGAGTGAGACTTATTAAAGAGAGAAAAAAACAGAGATTTTGTGGAGGCAAAGGGCGTAGTGGAGGTGTGGCTTTCACTGAAATGGAAATTGCCAATAAGAAGGCAGGAACTGTAATGTTAGATAGGATTAGAAAAATATAAAGGAGGTACTTAATAGGATAACAATCCTTAAAGCAGAGAAGTTACTTGGCAGGATGAGATGCATTCTAGATTACGGAGGGTGAAAATTGTGAAGGCTCTGGCCACAATCTTCCAATTCCCCTTGAAGGTTATTTTGCTAGAATAAATATGGGGTGGTGCCACTGGATTACAAATGCTATATATAAATGCAAATATATAAAAAGCAGCACAGATTGGTTGAACGTAAATTTTCTTTGAGCAATTTGATCAAGTTCTTTGTTGAGGTAATGGAACGAGTTGATTTAAGAATAATGCAGTTTATGCTATGCACATGAACTTTCAAATGGCATTTGACAAAATAGAACCATCAGCAAAATTAATGTCCATGGGGTTAAGCAATAGTTTCAGCATGGATACAATATTAACTCAGGGATTCATGTCTTGGATAATCAACCATTACAGCAGAATTATCTCTTGATTTCAGAACTTTAGCAGTAACTCGCATCACTGCCGCAGATCCATTAGGTTGAGAGCTTCATGGACAGTATACTTTTAAACGTAGTCATCTCACAGCTTAAGGGTGTGCAGGGAGAGAGGGGATGGGTGACCACCAGTCCATCAAAAACAAACAGGCAGGTAGTGTAAGTATCCTCTGAGTGCACCTCAATCGCCAACCAGTATACAAGGCTAAGTCAAGCTGCATCTGGAAAATGCAGCCAGAGGCAAGTCCATGACACCACAGGTGGCTCAGCCGCACAGAATGATACAAGGAAAATTGGAAAAGCAACAGTGATAAGTGATTCAATAGTTAGGGGAATAGATCGGCTTTCTTGCAGCTGTAGACATGAATCCAGGAAGACGTGTTGAGTCCCTGCTGTCAGGGTCAAGGATGTCACCAAGCAGCTGCATAGCACGCTGAGTGGCAAAGGTAAACAGCCAGCATTCATCGTTCATATTGATACTGATGTCAGAGGTAAAGAGATGGATTTGATCCTGCAGGCTGAGTTTAGGGAGCTAGGTAGAAAATTAGCAAGCAGAACCCCAAACATATTCACTCCTTGATTATTTCCAGTACATACAAAAGTGACTGTTGATATAGGACAATAAAGAAGATGAATGTATAACAGAAAAGATGACGCAAGAGGGAAGGTTAAGATTCTCGGAATATAGGGACCTGCTCCATGGAGATGGGTCCTGTACAAGCTGGACGATGAGAAAAACCTTTGTTGTACAGAAAGTGGAAAGTCTAGGACGCATTGCCTGAAAGAGTGGTGGAGGCAGGTTCAATCAGAACGTGGAAAATAAATTGGTATTTGAAAAGGAAGAGCGTGCAGGGTGAAAGGGAGAAAGTAGCGGGATATCACTAAGTGAACTGCTTATTTAGTGGGCTGGTGCAGACATGATAGGCTGAATGGCCTTCTGCACTGTAACAATTCTGTGATTCCGAGAGTGAACATAGAGAGAGACAGTGAATGATTCTTTTTTTTGGACTAGAGGCAAGTCTGCTTCTGGGGCTCTGATATTTAGACCATTGTGCCTTTAGATACATTAAAATAATCTGGATTTGTCATATAGGACATAATGTCAACATTTATTGATCATTGAAAAATCAAAAATGTTACCAATAATGGGGAGGATAGTAACAAACTTCAAGAGAACATAAAGGACAGGTGAACAGATGCACTGGATGTGAAAATTAATGCAGAACAGTGTGAAGTGATACATTATGGCTGAAAGAGAAAGTGGAGAAATGGTATGTATGGGCCTAATGTACTATTTTAAAGGAAAAGAGCGACCATGGGATGTACATGCACCAACCAAGGCTGGAAATGGCAGCAATATTTGAGACGGTTGTTAAAAATGAAAATGTGATCCCCATATTTATTAATCGAGAAATCAACCAAAAAAATAAGCTAATTAAATTGAATTGATATAAAACATTAGTTTAGGCCTCAGCTGGATTATTGCATCCAATTCTTGACACTTTAGAAAGGATATCAAGATTTCGGAGAGGATCTAAAAGAGAAGATGATGTGGGATTTCAATACTGTGGAGAGCCTGGAGAAGCTG
Source organism: Sphyrna mokarran (assembly GCA_024679065.1). Lineage (NCBI taxonomy): Eukaryota > Metazoa > Chordata > Chondrichthyes > Carcharhiniformes > Carcharhinidae > Sphyrna > Sphyrna mokarran. The sequence goes on along the minus strand of JAGIQG010000002.1, from coordinate 57,474,554 downwards.
GGGTCATTCTCACAGAAAGGTTAAAATGAGATTTGTAAATAATGAGAAACAGTTTCTAGTGGCAGTAGGGTTGTTGACAAGAGGACATTGTTTTAAAGTGATGGGGCAAAAGAACCAAAGACTACCTGAAATGACACAATGAATTGGTGTGATCTGGGATACAGTGCCTGAAACAGTGAAGCAGATTCAATATTAACAGTCAAGAGAATTGGATGAACACTTGAAGGATAAAAAATACAGAGCTATGGATAAACAGCAGGGAAGTGAGGTTAATATAATAGCTATATCAAAACGCCAGCACAGAAATCATAGAAATGTATGAAGAAAGGAGCAGGAAGCGGTCATTTGGCCCTTTCAGCCTGCTCCACTACTCCTTACAATCATGGCTGATCATCCAACACAATAGCCTAATCCAACTTTTTCCCCATAACCTTTGATCCCATTTGCCCCAAGTGCTATATCCAGCCACCTCTTGAATACATTCATTGTTTTGGCATCAACTGCTTCCTGTGGTAATGAATTTCACAGGCTCACCACTCTTTGGGTGAAGAAATACCTCCTCACCTCCATTCTAAATGGTCTACCCTGAATCCTCAGATGGTGACCTCTGATTCTGGACTCCCCCACCATCGGAATATCCTCTCTGTATCTATTCTGTCTTGTTCTGTTAGAATGTTATGTCTCTATGAGATTCCCCTCATTCATCTGAACTTCTGAGAAGACAATCCTAACCTAATCAATCACTCCTCATACATCAGTCCCACCATCCCCAGAATCAGCCTGGTAAACCTTCAGTGCATTCCCTTGAGAGCAAGAACATCTTTCCTCAGAAAAGGAAACCTAAATTGCACACAATACTCTCAGTATGGCCTCACCAAGACCTTGTATAATTGCTAAATCATGGATCAAATGGCCTCATTTGTGCTGCGTCATTCTGTGATTCTATTAAATCGCATTGCTAAGTCTTGGACGGAATTTTTCCACAACTTGTCAGAGTGTCAGGCTCTGACTGAAAACCAGCATGTATCTCTCCAGACCAGATTTTCTGGCACCCTGACAAAGAAAAAATTGGAGGGAGTGGCTTGGACTATCACTCTGTCAGGATGAGCCTTGATAAAGCCAGCAAGGCTGTCTTCACAAGAGATCAGGGCACTTACTTTAAAGGATGCCCCGATCAACAGAGAATTAAAACTTCCCCCAGCACTTCTCCCACCACAAATCAAGAGTGCTCTCTCCACTTTCAATCTGCAACCATCATTGAGATATCTCACACACGGCACAATCATTGGAAGACCACCCAACCTTCGATCCAGCACAATATTCAGCGGCTATCCCTCCCACAGCACAATCACTGGGCACACTTCTCCCTACAGTGCAATCATCACGGTTTCCCAAACATTGAGCCATGGAACTAATAGTGACTTCCCAAGAGCATCGGGGAACCCCAAATATTCTTATCATGTCAACATCCTTTCTTTGGCATGGAACATGTGCAAATGCAGAAATCAAATGTAAACAAGTCTTTACTAGCTATATCGATGTATATATTATGAGACACACAGTCACAAATACATTCATCCCCACTCCCACATTAATCACTCACACAAGGTCTGTTTTATTAAATTGTTTTGATTGAGAAACTCCCTGAGGGAAACTGAAGAACCAATTGTATTTTTATTCCCTGTAGATCAGTCACAATTGAAGTTGCACTTCTTGCATACCAAACATGGAGGACTTGTATTTGAACTTTCCTTAGATAGTAGCAGTCTGCAGCAGCACAATTCCTTTCTGTTGCTTGTTCTACTCAATCAGGGGATAATATCTGGCATCTGGGCAAACAGTTCTCCTTCAATGCTTCATGGATGTAGGAGACTACCATGGAAATTGAAGTTGGCTGATTTTTATTCCAGAATTAGTGTATCATTTTCTTTGCTTCATGTGCCTCTACATTGTAATTCGGGTGTTATGCTTGTGCAATTGTGCATAGCTTGGTATCTTTCATTGTTGTCTTCTCATTTTAGCTGCAATTATTACAGTACTTTTATTCCATTACTTGGCATAAACTCAAACAAAAGTTGCAGAAAAAGGAATTGACACAAATAACATAAATTGATATGGAATGAAACATGATAATGTTTGCAAGGGAATAATAAAAATATAGAAGGGCTGTAGCAAAAACGCAAATTAATATGAAAAATCTAATTTTTTCTTCCACTCGGTTCATGAATATGTAATTTAATTTTACTGCACTTCACCAGGAAAATCATTAAAACCCAATTTTGAAGCATAGAATTTACAGATAGCGTACTCCATAAAAATGTTCAGGATAAAATGACCTTTCTCTTAAGTACAAGAAACATTGCCATTTTTAACATTCTGATCCAAAAAACTTTAATACCCATTATCATTGCCTTAAAATTCAGGTTTTTGAATACTAATGTACTAATGTTCAAAACATTTACACAAAACAACTTTGTCCACTATTTTAATGGAAATATTAATCCTTTAGCACACCTGCACAACAGCATACAAAAGTAAAATTCACAAGACCATGCATACTTGTAATCTTTCTGTTAGATTGTTACATAGTGTTCACATACTGATTTGTGCCAAGGATTCTCAAATAAGAACAACATTTCATTTGCAGAAACACATTGAAGGACTATGCAAGAAAGAAGAGTTTGACACATGAAAGGAAGTTAGCAGGAGAAGGGTACTGAAAACATAATGCGGGGGGGGCAGGCGGGGGATGTGCGAAGCTATGTAGGAAGACAAATTGGCTTTAATGCAACAGCAGAGGCATTGAGGAACAAGCCAGAATTCTCCAACAATTCAGAGAAATTAAGAGAATCTTTGCAATATATAGATTTCTCTGGATATAGAGAAGTCATGAACAAATCTGAAATTAAAAAAAAACATGTAATTAATCAGCTGGAGTACAGGGAGTGAGTGGAATTTGCAGGAACAAAGGTTGCAGTGAACGGAATTTTTTGTGAAAAAGGACTTGGGGCAGAGACATCTGGGTTACAAGAGACCTTGTAAGGTGGATGCCGTTGACAAGGAAAGCACATCAGCAATCAGTTAAATGAAGTGATCAAAACACAAAAAGGCATTTCAGAAGCAAACAGCAGATGATGTTGACATGTACATGACAATGTCCTGAAGGTGAAAGAAGGCAAACTCGGTGATGTATCAGATGTGGGATAAGAATCTCAGCTTATGATCAAAGACTGAGCAAGACTCAAACTGAAATGAGGAGCCAGGAAGGGTTTCTGCACGACTGAAATAAACGACAGGCAAATCGGAATTTTTTAGCTTTGCTAATGTAATGCTGGAGGAAATTTTCAAAATATTTAGAATGTAATGTTGGCAAGGCAGTAAAGAAATACAACATCTTGCATTGATGTGATATTTTTAGTAGTAAAACATCCTGAAATGCTTCACAGAAGTACAAACTGCAATTTGATAATTACCACATTAGGAGATACAAGCGTCAGATGGTCAAAAGTTAGGTCAAAAATCACTCAAGAATACAAAAAATAGGAACAGCAGATCACATGGTCTGCCCCACCATTCAACCTGATCATGGCTGAATTTATGCTTCAACTTCATTTTATGGCTGCCCTTCATAGTCCTTGATTCTCTAAGAGACACAATCTGCCTATCCTAGCCTTAAATGTACTCAATAATAGAGGATCTATAGCCCTCTGGGCCAGAGAACTCCAAAGGCTCACAACCCTAATCAGTGAAGCAAATTGTCCTCATCTCAATCCCAAATGCTCAGCTCCTTATCACGAGACTGCTTCTGCCTCCATGTTTTGGATTCCCAGATCCACGGAAACAATCTGTCAATGTCTACTTTATCAAGCCCCTCCAGAAATTCATAGCTTTCAATGAAATGACCTTTCATTCTTCTAAACTCTAGAGAATATAGATCCAACTTTTTTCAGCCTCTCTTCGGACAACCCCCTCATCCAAGGGGCCAAAGGAGGGAAGAAGAAAGCAAGGAATAACAGATCTGTCAGCTTGACATCAGCAGTTGTGAAAATAATCAAATCTATTATGAAGGATGTGACAACTGGGTACTTAGAAAGTGATGGTAGGATTGGGCAGAGTCAACTTGAATATTTGAAAGAAAAACTGTATTTGAAAAACTTGTTGGAGTTTTTTTTTGTGGATGCTACTTGTGACATAGATAAAGGAGAACTAGTGAATATGATGTATTTGGAGTATCACAAGTGGAGTAGCCTCCTTCTGCTTCTATGTTCCTAATTTAGTAAACATTCATTGTACATCTCCTTCTTTAAATATAGAGGCTAGAATTGCATAGTGGTGTGATCTCACCACAATCCTGTACAACTGTATTACATTTTTATTTCTGTATTCTAACCCCTTTGCAATAGAAGCCAACATGACTTTGCCTTCCTAATTACATGTGGTATCTGCATGCTGGCATTGTGCTCCTTGTACAAGCACACCTAAGTCTCCCTTAGCATCAACGTTTACATGTGTGAAGTTTGCGCATTCTCCCTGTGTCTGTGCAGGTTTTCTTCGGGTCCGAGATGCGCAGGTTAGGTTGATTGGTCATGCTAATTTGACCCTACTGTCTGGGGGATGGGCAGGGTAAATATGTGGGGTTATGGGAATAGGGCCTGGGTAGGATCGTGGTCAGTGCACACTCGACTACCGCCATGTTTTTTAGTCGATTTACTCAATGAAAATTAGCCAGTTCTCTCCTCATACCTATGTAATTGGTTTTATTTAAGGTTAAGATTCTTGTTTGTGATTGGAGCAAGTCATTTTCAAATGCCATATTATGATCACGATTCTTCCAGTGAATTTAAAGAAATTTGACATGTCCACAACAAGTTTTACAGATGCACCATAGAAAGCATTCTTTCTGGTTGTATCACAGCTTGGTATGGCTCCTGCTCTGCCCAAGATCCCAAGAAAGTACAAAGCCCAATCCATCACTCAAACTTGCTTCCCTTCCATTGACAATATCTACACTTCCTACTGCCTTAGAAAAAAGCCAACATAATTAAGAACTTCATGCACCTCAGTCCTATTCTCTTCCACCTTCTTGCATCAGAAAAAATATACAGAAGTCTGAGGATACATACAAACTGAGTGAAGAACAGCTTCTTCCCTGCTGCCATTAGAATTTTGAATGGACCTACCTCTCCAAACCCTAGCTGTGATTGTAACATTACATAGAACATAGAAAATTACAGCGCAGAACAGGCCCTTCGTCCTTCGATGTTGCGCCGACCAATTAAGAAAAAGCAATGACCCTCTAACCTAAACCATTCCCTTTTTGTCCATAAACTTATCTACTAACCACTTAAACGCCACCAAACTAGGCGCATCTACAACTGCAGCAGGCAGGGCATTCCATATCCTCACCACCCTCTGGGTAAAGAACCTACCTCTGACATCCGTCCTATAACTACCACCCCTTAATTTAAAGCTATGTCCCCTCGTGCTAGCTTTCTCCATCCTAGGAAAAAGGCTATCACTGTCCACCCTATCTAAACCTCTAAGCATCTTATATGTTTCAATAAGGTCTCCTCTTAGCCGCCTTCTTTCTAACGAAAACAACCTCAAATCCCTCAGCCTCTCTTCATAAGACCCGCCCTCCATACCAGGCAACATCCTGGTAAACCTCCTCTGTACCCTCTCCAATGCCTCCACATCTTTCTTATAATGTGGAGACCAGAACTGTACACAATACTCCAAGTGCGGCCGCACTAGAGTTTTGTACAGTTGCAACATGACGTTGCGGCTCCGAAATTCAATCCCCCTACAATAAAAGCTAAGACTCCGTATGCCTTCTTAACAACCTTATCGACTTGATTGCCAACTTTCAGGGATCTATGCACGTATACACCAAGATCCCTCTGTTCTTCAACACTATTAAGAGTCCTACCATTAGCCCTATACTCTACACATTTGTTATTCCTGCCAAAGTGAATTACCTCACACTTTTCCACATTAAACTCCATTTGCCACCTCTCGGCCCAGCTCGGCAACTTGTCCAAGTCTCTCTGCAAACTATAACACCCCTCTTCACTATCTACCACTCCACCGACTTTAGTGTCATCTGCAAATTTACTAATCCATCCTTCAATACCCTCATCCAGATCATTTATAAAATTTACAAACAGCAGGGGCCCCAAAACAGACCCCTGAGGTACACCACTTGTCACCGAACTCCACGATGAATATCTCCCATCAACCACCAGCCTCTGTCTTCTATCTGCTAGCCAATTCCTAACCCAATTAGCTAAATCACCCTCTATCCCATACACCTGCATTTTCTGCAGAAGCCTTCCATGGGCCACCTTATCGAACGCCTTACTAAAGTCCATATATACCACATCAACTGCCTTACCCCCATCCACCTCTTTGGTCACTTTTTCAAAAAACTCAATAAGGTTAGTAAGGCACGACCTACCCTTCACAAAACCATGCTGACTATCCCCAAACAATTTGTTTCTCTCTAAATAACTATAAATCCTATCCCTAATAATTCTTTCCAATACTTTGCCCACAACAGAAGTAAGACTCACCGGTCTATAATTCCCAGGAAAGTCTCTCTTCCCCTTTTTGAACAATGGGACCACATTCGCTATCCTCCAGTCTTCAGGCACTATACCCGTAACCAACGACAACCTGAAGATCAGAGCCATTACATTCTGCACTCTCTTTTCCTGATCTATGTATGGTATGCTTTGTCTGTGTGGCACGAAAGAAACAATATTTTTCACTGTATACTAATATATGTGACAATAATAAATCAAATCAAATCAGTGGTTAGACTGATTTGATTTGAGCACTGATTCAAAGCACTGATTCGAATTCCAGCTTGAGTGACTGTTTGGGTGGAATCTGCATGTTCTTCCTATGGGTTCCCTCTGGGTGCTCTGGTTTCCTCTCACAGTTCAAAATATGTGCTGTGCGGTGCATTAGCCATGCTAAATTCTCCCTCAGAGTACTGGAACCAGCACCAAAGTGGGGCGACTGGAGGGTTTTCACAATAACTTCATTACAGTGTTAATGTAAGCTATTTGTGACACCCTAATAAATAAACTTTAAATTTTATTATGACATTACTAGTTAACTCTGCATCATTGTGTAAAACTAGAAGAACTCACCTGATGAAGGAGCAGCGCTCCAAAAGCTCATCATTCCAAATAAACTTGTTGAACCCGGTATTGTGAGACTTCTTACTGTGCCCACCTCTCCATCCATGCCACATCGTGTGTAAAACTACACCTAAGGTATTTTATTTTGAGTTGAATTCCTCTAGGAATTCCTCCAGGAAACCTTTACAAAAGCATTCCATTAGATCATGCTTGGTCTAATATTAAAGTCACCAAAATTATAGCATTGCCTTTTTTGCTTAACATTCTTGATTCATGCCCTGGCCAGTGGTACACTGGCCTATCATGGGCCTATAAACTATCTTCTCAGAATTTTCTGACTCTTGCTGTTCCTAATTTCGACCGATACTGATTCTATTTCCATGATCTTCATCAGTCTACATATTTACCACTAATGTCCCTATGTTATCTTTTAATATCAGGGTTACCCCTTCCTCTTTGCCATTCTGTTTGTCTTTTTGAAATATTGTATACCCTGGAATATTTATTTTGCAATTTTGATCACCTTGTAAATATGGTTCTGTAAGGGCACTTATATTAAAACATTTATCTCTACTTGTGCCACTAGCTCAGCTATCTCATACCAGATGCTTTGTGTATTTAGATGAAGTACCTTTATTTCATTGCTTTTTTTAAAATTTCTATTGCCTGATTGCTTTATTGGCTGATGCATAAATTTTGTGAAACTCTCTGTCCCTATCTTCATCTTTACCTGCATTGCTAAATTACTTTGTTGCTTCAACCTTTCATTTGGATTTCTAAATCTCCCTTCACATGATTCCTTTGTGCAATCACGGATGAGCTGAGGAACGGCTTAATCAGCTGATGTTACATAGATGGAAATAGTCTGTATTGACGATGACATGGATGTGTGATCTGAAGCTTATATTGGCATCAAACATGACAGCAAGGCTGTAAACCGTCAGGGCAATGGATGGAGTCTGAAGTCAATTGTAATGCCAGACAGGGAAAGTTGGATGCCAGTGATACACTTGTGGATGCCAACCCCCTGTCTGTGGACAGTGTTGCTAAAGAGAAGTAAATAGATGGTGGATAAGATAAACTATGGATAGAACTCTGGGGATACTGGAGGTGATCATGTGGGCATAGAAGGATGAATCATTTGACGATATGTTGTGATTACATTTGGTGGCGATGCGGGAAACAATGTAGGCCATCCATATCACAAAGAAAGAATAAGCGAAGGTAGAATCACATACTTCTGTTCTTGCTGATAGCAGGAAAATATCATCCAACAAGATAGATATCAGATGTATTTATTATCAGATTTTTTTTTTCTGAATCAACATCACAAAGCAGATTATTTGATCATTATCTCCTAGCTGATTGTGGGAACTTGCTGTGTGAATTCTCTGTCATGTTTCCTAGATCATTACAGTGACTACACTTCAAAATCACTGTAGTGGCTGCACAGGTAGTCCTGAAGACATGAAATGTATTAAATAATTGTGAGCATTTTTTGACTGATCATTCCATCATTCTAAGTGAAATGCAACAAAGTGAAAAGTTTACATATCTATACTGTGAAAGTTGCAGGAACATCCACATAACATCAACAATCGTTTGGGTTAAGGGAATTAGCAGGTAAATACATGAAGTTACAGGAAAGGGCATCAGTAGGATGCTCTGTCAGAAAATCAGTGCAGCGTCCTTCTGCACTGTAGGAATTCTATGATTCTATTCTCAGAAAAGCCTGCATTTTAGATTTTGCAATTTCACAGGAAGAATAAAATGTGCTGGAGAGGATTTAAAAAAAGAGTGAACTAGTTTCATGACTATGCCACTTTAGGTTTCAAGTAGCAATGGACCAGTGGAAAGCTAACTGCAGTATGGTGGGATCAGCCTTTTTTTGCAGTTCTGAAGACTGGAAGTTCATACAAAGTGGTACTAAGCAAAGCTCTCGCCACATAAAATGATTTTATGTTTGGCAGTCTTTAAATAGGTAGTGGTGTTGAAGCAGTTCTCTGAAAATACAGCAGAGACTGTGTTGCTGAGTACTTATACATTTGGTAAGGGCAAAACACTAAAGACAGCAACAGCAAGATATGCAGATTTGACAAAATTTATTGCCACTGCTGAAGTGCTGCCAGAGCCCACCGAACTATTTAAAGGGGGCTTCTGGGTTTCTGCATCATCATGACTGTCATGGCCCAAGTGGGACAGGCTTCATAATCATGTGCCTCGTCAATGGTAGCCATGAGGAAGACTTTGAATGGAATATGGTTGCTGATGAAACTGATTCAAGAGCCAAAATGGATGGATGAAATGAGAATTCCCACAAAACAAAACACGAGTTGGAAAGACTATGAGCTTACATTTGGTGCTACATTTGTGCATAATCTGAGTAATCGGAGACGTATCTTTGGTGTATTGAATATCTAAAGTAAAATTCACCTTTTTATTTGAAATATCCTTCACCTATTAATTCATGTTTGAGTCATGTTAACTTCTATTGGTTTGTTACAGTAAAAGTTTTAAGAAGTGAAATATTGTCTCCCATTTTCCTTTTCATTGGTATTGTGGGGTTTTCTTTTTTTTGAAAACACTTATCAGTCTGTGTGGTGAACATAACACAATTATATTAAGAATTGTACAACTTAAGCTATATAAGCAGTGTTCCAACTGAATTCGTTTGAGACTTAGTCCAATAAATACTTTAAGATAAGTATTAGGCAAGTAAATATTCTTACAATTATAATTCAGTTTAGTCAATCAGACCTCAGTTAGAAACACCTTATAATAAACTTGTTTTTCACTTTTGGCCCATGATATTGAGATGACAAATTTGGTATAAAGCCAAATTGGCTTCCAGGGAATATTATGATGATGCAATGCCTTCTAGTTTCCTTTTGCTTCCATCAGTTTTGAAAAGGTGGTTGGCAGGAACACTTGTCGTAAGTCTAATTTTGAATGCTTTTGGTGGATAAAAATGAAGGGTAATTTTTCAAAATCAAGCTCCCAATGTGGTGCCTCGACCATTGGGACTAGATATCAGCAATTTAATTTTAATGAGCAGAAGATTGTCGAGACCGAAGCCTGAATTCCCAATATGAGCTTTTATTGGCTAATACCTGATGCCAGCAGCGCAATTTTGAAAAGTCACCTCTATAATATTTGCTATTTTGAACTCAGGTCAGTCAACAGAGCTAATATATCCCTGTTGAGATTACAGTACCTCACCTATCAAGATCCAAAGTTTTTGGATGCAGGCATAGATTAAGTATTTAACTCTCTTTTTTAATTTGACTCAACTCACTGTGCAACTGCAGCCCAATGAAAACTTTGAACTGACCTTGATTTTCAGATGGCATTTTTGTAAAATTGGGGCAGAAATTATACATGCAATAACATTGTAAATTCATTTTAAAATAACACTTTTTATAATTTGATCCCATATAATGATTAGAAAAAATATTAACTCACAGTTTTAATATTGAAGTATGTGGATTGAAAGATTTGCTTGAATATATTAAACTTAAAAGAAGTGATGGAAATAAGCTGAACTGTTAAATCTACAAAAGCATGTTGTGACTTGCAAAACTGTCTTTTCTGAAGAACTGCTACAATTATGTTTTCACAACTGGTCTCTGATACAGACAACAACTCAATCTGGGGGCAGCTGCAACTGTGAGACAGTTGAATTTGGAGACAAAAGGCAAAAGGCAAGCTGGATAACCTGCAGTTAAACGACTACAGGCAGGGGGAATATGTAGATGAAAATTGACCACACATGGCATTTTGGACTACATATAACATACTCAGATGGACCACGAAAGACTGATCACATATCCAAGAAGCCAATCAAGAGAAGCAAAAGGATCAACACCAATGGATAAAGAAAGGTAGGAACCCTCATTGCATGTTGCTGTTAGAATAAAACTATCAAGGAGAGAAGTCCAGCTGGAGGCGGATTGGGACCAAGGCGAAGAGATTCAATTGGCCTGCAGTCAAACTAGGTCCAGTAACTAGGTGGTAACTGCACATTCTTAAAAATTGGATTGCAACTCTTAAGTTTTAGGTTTTTGGCAAATAAAGCTGTTGGATTCACAATAAAATTGTGTCAGTTATTTTTCTCAACTTTTTCAAAATCACCTTCACAAAATCTTTTAGATTTCATTAGCCTAGACTCACGCAATTAATGATCCTTAGTTTTGGCTGATACAAATTTGACACAGCCCAAACAAAAGGAGTCAAAAATGTAAAAAGTGAATCCCCACTGATTTTGTGCATCACACAGACTCTTGTGAGGAATTTTTAAGTACAAGTTTATTTATAAGTGTCACATGCAGGTTTACATTAACACTGCAATGAAGTTACTGTGAAAATCCTCCCAGTCATCACACTCTGGTGACTGTTCAGGTATACTAAGGGAGGTGACTGTTTAGGTATACTAAGGGAGAATGTGGCATGGCCAATGTACCTAACCAACATGTCTTTTGGACTGTGGGAGGAAACCAGAGCATCCAGAGAAAACCCACTCTGACATGGGGAGAATGTGCAAACTTTGCACAGACAATGACACAAGCCAGGAAATGGAACCCAGATCTCTGGCACTGTGAGGCAGTCGTGCTAACCATATATGCTGCTCCGTGTGCAGGAAGGTCCTCTAAAACTAGTGGAAGCTTCATTTCAAAATTTTGTAACATCCTGGTGACATTATTTAGATAATTGAACAAATTTTCCATGTTCCTGGATATCTAATAACAATTTGTGTGACTACCCATATATGAAGTAATGAGAAGATGCTTAAAGGATAAGACTTTGTGGAATTGTGGTTATGTTACACGACTGATAACCCAGCAGACTCAAATCCCACCATGCCACTTTCAGAATCTGAATTCAATTTTGAAAAGTTGGAGATAGATAATTGATTACGAGCTGGAACATTAACAATATTTTATGATGAAGCTTCCACCTGCCTTCAGTTGGAGCTCCCTGCATCCATGAAATTGTCAGGCTGTAAAAACCCAGCTGACTTATTCATGCCATTCCAGAAGGAAGCCATGAGTGCTTTGCTTCTTCTCACATAATTCTTATGACCTGATCTGGAGAAAAAAGGCAATGGTGTGTTACAGAATTTTTTTTTTAGATATTTGACAACAGAACAGGATTGCTGTTTCCAAAATCTCATCCATGAAGTCCAAAAAATGGAGCTGTTGCATCGACATGAATATAGTGTGCTTGACAGTAATTCAGCCAGCTTACACTGTACTGTACTGTCTGTATTTATCATTTGACATTCTTGACTACCTGTTAATGTTGGGCTATCTTCACTCTGCTCATATATTCTGTGCCTGCGCACCTCACTTTACTTGACCTGATGAAGGAGCAGTGCTCCAAATGCTTGTGATTTCAAATAAACCTATTGGACTATAACCTGGTGTCGTGTGACCTTTCATTTTGACAATAAATAAGATAGAGGCCATGGACTGCTCTATATTCACCAGTCTGCTACTGTGTGGGTGATAAGAAGTATGAGCCATGGTTGCGAAGGGTAACTTCAGTAAGAGGTCTGACAACATCAATTTTAAATCCAACCGATTTATTTGATAGTAATAAATCGGTTGGATTTAAAATTGGTGTTGTCAGACCTCTTACTGAGTTTACCCCAGTCCAATGCTGGCATCTTTACATCATTGCGAAGGGTAACCCCAGTCTTCCAACAGCCATCTATCCTTCCTCTGCATATTTTTAAATAATACAAGAGCTGCTGAAGAAAATAAGCATCATCACTGTTCTCTAGAGAATGTATATTAATGTTCAGGGTTAGGAATCCTGCCTGCGTACATTCAGATTGATGTGGAGTGCCGATGGACAGGTATTCTATTGAGAATACTTTGAATTTCTGGGAAAGTTGCAAAGCAGTAAACTTGCATCTTTTCTAGTTAAGGGGCAGAATTTTCTACTCCTGCCAGCAGAATCAAGGTGAACGAGGGAGCAGATTTTGAGAGAGGCAAATAATCAGTTTCTTGACGTTGGAAAATTAGTTTGGAATATTGTTTCCCCAACCTTCATGGCCAATCTATGTTGGAAACCAAATTTGCATCTCAAGAATGCTCATTAAAAGCCCAATGCACCGGAATTTTGTCCCCTCCAGGAGCAATTTAAAATGTTCTAAATTCACAATTGTACATATCTTGTGTACACCCTGGTGAGATAGACTTCTTTCTGGACTTTCAAATTAGTGGATGCTGTTTTCATCTTCCTTTCACATCTTCACTGAGAGAAATCAATTACCTGTCACACATGCTACGCCAACATTGGGCACAGGAGAAGATGAAAATGAGCCAGGTCTTGGATAGAAGACGGAGTCAAGGAACAGACTGGAAGAGCGAATAGCGACATTAGACCCTTTGAGGTGATGGCAGGGGCAAGGTCACTTCTTGGCTGCCACGCCATGAGATTTGATTTGCTCCTCATGGCTGCATGATTAATGACTGAACAGCACAATACCTTGCACGTTCAGCCAGCCTGTTCTCCCATTCAAATCACTCAACTCCACCACTGGACTTCATTTCTGGAATGGAAAAGTTCCATCTGACATCTTTACTTTTTACTAAAACTATAAAAGCATTCCAAATATGGCAGCAACAATTGAGTCCATATAAGTATAACTGCTGACTGGACTATTTAACAAATGCCTGACTCGGTGACCTGAAAGAACCTTGTTAATTGAATCATATTGCCACTGTTACAAGAATAGCTATCCTGGTCTACAGATTGTTTTTGAGTCAGCTTGTAGCAGATCATTGAATCATAACGTAGAATTTCATACAAGCAACAGAGGTCTCACCCTCTGGCTGCACAGCTGTTGAGAGCCCCCATATTGTCCCTTTTGGCAAAGGCCTGCCTACCAGCAAAAGAGGCCAAGTAGCAGTGAGGGACCAAGGTAATGGGTTTTTCATGCACCTAGATTCTTCTAGATGCAACTAGAGCATCTCAGAGCTCTGCAATCTCTCACAATTTAGACAGTGAGCAGAATTTTCTGGTCATGCCTATCCCGAGATCAGACATTCTCACCTGATGTCAATGGATCTTTCAACGGTTTGCCAAATTTTCCATCCCGCCTATAACTATTTAAGCAGTAGGCAGGACCAGAACATTTATTCCAATATGCTTCTTTTTATTTTTCCTGCCAAAATAGATAATTTCACATTTTCCCACATTGTACTCTTTGCCCACTGACCTAATCTAATATGCCCTTTTGGGATGGGCAACTCGAGCCTCAGTATTTCCACCCTCACTTTCCTGAGCCACCTTAGATATTTTTCATCCATACCCAGTGACTTTTCTTCCTTGTGTGCTACAAAAATTTCTTTTTAAATCCTCTGCTATTTCTTCACAATCTCCTTCTTTACTTGGTTCTGTGAAGACACATTTATTCTGTACCCAAATTATACAACCTTCTCCATAATACGATCTAATTTGCTTGCTTGTCATGCCTCCCTGCATGGTGAACTCCTGCTCTCCATTGGGCAATATCAGCAAAAGCAAGTGTAAGGCCTTCAATTGAGCATTAATTGGTTTAGCTGGGATGAAAGGAGGAATGTGATGGGTTCCCATCTGTCAACCTTCTACCTGATTAAATGGTGTCTCCATGCTATCAAACTTGTCATGAGAAGGCACAGAATTCCACCCCTAGTTCAGCAGGAGTGGCTTAATTATTTCTGAGTATTAGTCACTGTCATTTGCTTTTAAGTTGTTTGACATTTTGCATTATAAGACTGATGCTATAAAGCTCTGTTGGGAATGTGAGTGCTCACTAATGCATCTTCTCCTTAGAAAATGAGTATATGGTAGCTCAATGGTTCTAACTTTGCTTGTAGCAAATTCTAAAGCAAGGTTGTAAGTGTTTTGGTTAGTGTTGAGATGTAGTTTTTTGCACAGAGGAAAGCTTCTGTATTGGTAACATTTCAAATAATTTATCTCTGCATATTAGTGGTTGTTTTTACAAAAGTGTTCAGTTTGCTGTGCTATATTCCGTTAAAGACTTTCCAATTGTTGTTGCATAACAAATTACAGCAACACTTTTTCAGGAACTTGAGAATCCCTTTGGTGGTTCCCATTGCTTGGCTCGAATTGAATGAGTAGATCGATTCATGAGGGGACAAAAGCTTTAGGCTTGATAGCATTTCAGTTGTACCATTCACTCAAGAGTCATACAGAGAAGGATGTTTCTACCTGAGCATGTCGATCTGTCTGTGCTGTCTCAACTTCATTGCAGAGTCCATGACAAAGCCAGAATAAAAACTAGACACATTTATATGGAGGGGAAAAATACAGCATCTGAAGCTATAGTTCATTAGATGACTAAAGGTGTAGAGATTATGAATAAAATAGGAAAAGGAGGCTTAGATAAATGTCATAATTCATAATACATTAGAGGACCAAACAGAATAAAGTACATAAGAAAACTGACAAAGGAAATAAAAGAGGGGCTAAAAGAATGCATGAGCAAAAAATCATGGCTTTCAGAAAAGGAGAAAATGAAGTATTTTAAGAACATGTAAATAAAAAAAGGTGGTGCTTATTAGAGGTGGGGCCCATTGTACTGAATGCTTGACTGAGAAACCTGGCATCAGGAAGGAAGGCCTGCTCTTGCTGCCAACCTTGCTTATGATAATTTTACATTGTATTACATCATTATAATAAAGCTTATTATTAAAATGGTGAGATATTGCAGAGCTCTGAGGTGGAGAGTGATTTGTGTCTTGATGCATGAATTACAAAAGGCAAGTAAGCAGGTATAGCAGGTAATTAGGAAAGCTAATAGAATGCTATTATTTATTGTGAGGAGACTTGATTACAAAAGTAGGGAGCTTATGCTACAGTTGTATTTAGCATTGATGAGACCACAGCTGGAGTACTGTGTATCATATTGATCTCCTTATTTTAAAGAAGTTGTAAATGCATTAGAAGTAATTCAGTAGAGGGTTTACTAGACTAACGCCTGGAGCTGGCAGATTGTCTTGCATGGAAAACCTTGACAGGCAAGGAAAGTACCTGCTGGAGTTCAGAAGAGTGAGAGTGACTTGATTGAAACTTTTAAATTCGTAAGGGACCTGGACAGAATGGATTTGGAGTGGATGTTTCCTTTTTTGTGAAAATCTAGAATGAGGGGTCACTTTTTAAAAATAAGGTGTCATCCATTCAAGACAGAGATGAAAAGAAAAAGCTGCAGAAGCGAGAGTGAATATTTTTAAAGCAGAGTCAGATCCTTGATTAACAAGGGGGTGAAGGGTGGGGCAGGGTCAGAGAGGAATCTGGGGTTAAAATTACAATCAGATCAGTTGTAATCTTATTGAATAATGGAGAAGGCTTGAGGAGCTGAGTGGCTGACTCCTGCTTTAATTTGTGTGTTTGTAAAAGAGTCAACAAGTCTACCAGCAGTTGGTAGCCAAGAACCTCATTATGCCCACAAGATTCCACCCTATGGGTCAATCTGCAGTCTTCCTGCTATGTCATGTTCAGCTAGTCAGCAGCTAAACAGATCGTGAACATGACATTTAATTTCCATTATTAAATTATTTTTCTTCATTTTAAGCTCCTCCTTCTCTGGCAGACAGCAAACCAGGAAGTGAAATGCACTGATTATGCTTCAATGTCAAATCTTAATATATTTGCTACATACTTTGCCTCAGCGAACATCATTTTTATGCACCTAAGTAGAAACATTAGATGGAAATCTGTGAATGACTCTCTTGCTTATTTGTCCCTCTCAATATGGGAATGTTTAGCCTTCACTCTGTCTCTCTCACACACTCAAACAGTGGAGATGGTGAACTCAGCCGCATTGGAAATCAAGGCTGGGATTCTCCCAAAGAAATACTAAGTTGTGAGTTTGTGTGAAAAGGTGAGTAACTCCCGCTGGTTATTTTAGTGTGATTTTCAAAATGAATCTGAGCACTGAGCATGCTAAAAATCTTGTGGGGGAGGGGAGCAGGGGAAGGCTATTCCCACTGGAGAGGCTGACAGCATGCACCAATCTATCAGAGCTGAGATCTAACA
This sequence comes from Sphyrna mokarran, assembly GCA_024679065.1. Lineage (NCBI taxonomy): Eukaryota > Metazoa > Chordata > Chondrichthyes > Carcharhiniformes > Carcharhinidae > Sphyrna > Sphyrna mokarran. The sequence goes on along the minus strand of JAGIQG010000002.1, from coordinate 57,457,359 downwards.
CTGCCAGTCTCCCAGTTGCTGGCTTCCCAGACGTCTCGAGGCCAGCCCCAACTGCCTCTCCCCACCCCGGCCCACCTCAATCTCCCCAGTCATCACCCCCCACCAGCAGTCCCGATCTTCTGATTCCCCATCCTGGCAGCTCCAAGCCATCTTCTCCCAGCAGTCCCAACTCTCTCCACAGTCCCTACCTCCCAGCAGTTCCCTTGCCCACCCAGATGGCCATCCTTAATCAGCCCTTCCCTCCATCTGCCACTGATCCTGATGCAGAGTGAGACCCTCCCATACTGATCCCTACCCTCCTCCCATCAATCTCTTCCCCCCATTCATCACGCGCCCTTCCCGCCCCATCCTTTGGCCCCAACCCTTTGGCACTGTCCAATGCCTGGTGGGCATTGACACTTTGTCCCTTCGACAGTATCAAATGGCCAGGCTGGCAATGCCCAGGGGCATTACCCCTCACCTCCTGGTGGGTCTCTTCAGCCTTCCTTCACTCAAGTGGGGTTGGGCTGCCAGCTCCCTGTTATTAGAACATAGAACATAGAACATGGAACATTACAGCACAGAACAGCCCCTTCGGCCTTCGGTGTTGTGCCGACCAAAATAAAAAGCAATGCCCCTCCAAACTAAACCATTCCCTTCTCTTCCATATACTTATCAATTAACCTCTTAAACGCCACCAAACTTGGCGCATCTACAACAGCTGCAGGCAGGGCATTCCACTCCCTAATCACTCTTTGAGTAAAGAACCTACCTCTGATATCCGTCCTATAACTCATACCCCTTAATTTAAAGCTGTGTCCCCTCGTGCTAGCTTTCTCCATCCTAGGAAAAGAGCAATTATAAACCCCAATGGAATGAATCACTGCTGGTCGTGGGTTAGAGACTTAATATTTAAGTCAGCTCAGCGCTGATTTACAGCACGGAGCTGATAATGCTACAGCAGCACAACGGGCTGAGAAAATCACTCCCCCAATCTGTGCTCTGCGCTGCTACCTCATCCTAGAATTCTAATATTCACCACACACAATTAATATTCCGAGAATGATGCAAAGTTTGTCCTTCATCAACAATTAGAATCTATATTAAAATATTCTAATATAATAGGTTAATGAGGTTTCGTATTCCGATTAAAAAAAAACTGCCTAGATGTGTACCATCAATTATGTTTCTCATTAAAAGTATTTTTTGCAGAACATAAAGATTATGAACATGCCAGAAAATATAAATGCTTTTCACAATCTAACCTCACAATAAAAAATAATTATATTTAAAAGTGCCAACCTCTGCAACGTGATATATAAAGGCACAACAATTCAAAGTAAAATTACAAAATAGTTGTTACTCTCGTTATGGAAATGTATTTTTAAAGAAGTCAACAGCTCCAGCAAGATTTTTTTTGTTGTAGTGTTTAACACACCTACCCCCTTCACTGAAAAGTAGACTTCAAAGAGAAGTGTAAAGGCAAAGGAGATTAAAGACCATGGATGAACTGACACTTTACAACATTCCCCTTGAGCTATTGAGGAACAAAGCAGATGCTGTGACAGTTTTTACTTTTGATATTGCAAGCTTGAATGAATACAAGGCAGTTTTCAACTAGGGATAATGTTCATTGACTATTTCAAACCGGAGAGGGATGAATGATTCCCTGGCCTCGAGTGTGTGGTGCATAGAGTTATCGGAGATACAGTTTAGCTGCCTGAACTGCTCTGGCAGAGCTTTCAATACAGCCCCGTGAGGGTCTTCACATTATAACAGAACGCTGTGCCTTTCACAACTTGGCCTACCAGTCGGGTGATATGATGGAGGAGGAGGTGGAACATGCAGCTTACTCAAAAAAGGAAGATGACCAGGGTGGCGTTCAGGATGAGCCCTAGAAGGACCCAGAAGACAAAAGACAGGCAGTAGCAGGGCAGGCGGACTGAGCAGGCCCTCACAGCCTCCACATTCAAGAAATAGATCTTCTTGTGTTCAGCATCTCAAACCACCCTATCCCCTCTTTACCCATAAACCCAGCTTTGCCTAATCCTCTATGTCTCCATTTCCAGATTCTTTAATCTTCCCTTCACAGAACCCACACTCCCCCTCCAAAGGTGTGGTTGACATTACACCAGGGTGATGGGCCTGGGTCAGCAGGAGGTGATGATGATTCGCTGTGAACAAGCTGTGGCTCTCCTCAGATTCTGCTTAAGTCTGAATCGTTTTTTCCTAATGACAACCCACTGACCTCCAGGCTCATGCCTAACTGTGGGATGCGGACACTTTCTTTTGGGCCACAGTCTGCTCAATCTTTCTGAGTTATAGGACCTGCTCAACTCTGCTGATTAAGAGATGGGTTTTCTGGTCTTATTTACCTTGATATTGATTCAATATGAGCCAGGTACCTGGCTCTAAACCAAAACCTATGGATCCCTGATGGCTGGGCATACCTTACCTTTAACACTCCTCAATTGCTCCAGGATACAACTCCAAGCTAGCTCAGCATCTTAGCTGCCCAATTTTCAAAAGTGGTGGATTTGTGAGCTGATAGTTTTTGGAAACATAATGCACTGCCTTAACATGTAGTTTGAATGATATACCATAATCTAATGCCAGGCCGGAATTCTCCCCCAAGATTTTGAAGTGCTGAATTTGCGTGAAAACCAGAATAATTTACACTGGTTTTCTCAGTGGGAATTCAGAAAAGAATCTCTCACACTCTGTGTAGTGCAGATACCGCTAGTATGTATGTTGTTATAAATTGGCTGGCAGGAAATATTCCTGCTGGAGAGGCTGAAATCGGCACACTGAATGACCCTCTGTGCATGCGCCAGTCTGTCAGTGCCAAGATTGGTCCATGTGCAGTAGGCCCGCACTGCCAGCTTCCCGATTGCTGACCAGTTTGATCGCTGACCACCCAGGTTCCACCCCCCGACAATGCTAATTGCCCCCATGAAGTCCTGACCACTCTCCCCCCTGACCTGATTGCTGGCTCCCCCCCTTCCCCAATCGATCCTGTCTGCAGAGTGGCAGTGAGAACTCCCACCCTCACTGATCATCCCATCCGTGTGCAAGTGATGGTCACAATTTCCTGGAGAGGTGAGGTCTAATGCTCAAGGTGCAAGCTATGGTGAGATACATGTCTCCAGCTTTGTGTGTTTTGCCATTGTACCGAAGCTCCAACAAGTGGATATCTGGATGTTCATCATTTGCACAAACTATAAAAAAATTATGGAGATGATTCTCCTATTCCGCAGCACTAACTTTTCCGTTAGCACAGTGGGCCAGGAGAATCGCGTGGCCACACTGATGCCCAGGATTCGCGCATGGAGAAATACTGGATTTCCAGCAGGTTCCCATCTGTGCCAGAAATCAGCCTGGAGCCACATATACTATGCAAACGTTCAATACAATTTTAATGCTATTAGCAGGTCCAGGCCTGAAATCTCTTGGCCTGCAAGCCTCTCTACCCCACCCACCCCCCCACTGCCTTCACCAGGAGTATTTCAATCTAGTGTGGTTTTAGATAGCTCCCCAATTTCAAGGAGTTAGTGGCCCAACCTCACTCTGGAGTGAAGGGGAGGTAGCAATCAGAGCCCTCATAGATGACTGGCTAAGATAGGGGGAGTGGGCGCAACAGGCACTGGCACACTGGTACTGCCAGTATGTGCCCTTGCCCTGCCCAGGAACAAAGTGCTAATGTCCAGGAGGCACCTTGGCACTGCCCAATGGGCAAAGCCAAGAGGGTGGGATCTATTGGGGGCTCAGGGGCCAGGATCTGATGGGGGCAAGGCATAATGGGGGTGATCGGTGAGGGTGGAGGCTCTCACTGCCACTCTCCAGACAAGATCGACTGGGGAAGGAGGGAGGCCAGCAATCAGGGAAGGCTGGAGAGGTCAGTCTGCATGGGGGAGAGGAGTCAGGACTTCATGGGAGAAATTAAAATTGTCGGGGGGGGGGACCCTGAGTGGTCAACGATCAAACTGGTCAGCAACCAGGAAGTTATCAGTGTGGGGCTACTGCACATGCACCAATCTTGGCACTGACAGATCGGTGCATGCACAGAGGGTCATTCAGTGTGCCGATTTCAGCCTCTGCAGCAGGCATATTCCCTGCCCACCGATTTATAACAACATACATACTAGCGGTCTCTGCACTGCACAGAGTGTGGAAGGTTCTTCTCTAAACTCCCACTGAGAAAATCAGTGTAAATTACTCCAGTTTTCACGCAAATTCGACACTTCAAAATCTTTGGGGAGCATTCCGGCCTATGCCTGGTCTGGCATTAGATTTTGGTATGTCAAATGACATGTTAAAGCAGTGCAATATCGTTCCAAAAACTATCATTTCCTATTATGTTCCAATATATAAAACTATGGAATGGCAGGTTACTTGTTCAGGAGCAAAACCATCAAGTTGGATGATTATTTGACAACCTGCTGAAGAAATCAACAGGATTTTTGGGCTCCAATTTTTATCTGGGTATGGAATCGCGTATTGATGCATGAGTGAGCACCTTTAGTGTTTTTCTGAAGAAAACCTGATTTTCCTCTGTGCCATCCCCAATCCGATGCCATTTTCCTCTGGCCTTTCATGAGATAGTATGAAAAAAGTACACCTTATTCCCACTGAGGTCACGTTCCCATTTTAAATGGAGGACAGAAATTGGATTTCCTCCCAACCATCATTTTCATCTGGTGTGACGGAGCTTTGGTAGTCCATTAAAATAACAGAGTTTGTGAAGAAAATGGATGGTGTGCAGAGCTTTCTGGAACATTAAAATGTTTTCACACCTTCAAAGATCACTATGATGTGCTGTTGTGTAATAGAGATGTATTTTGATGCAGTAAGTCATAAGGATTTGTCATTTAAAGGTAAATTAATTCTTGTAATGCACATGAATATATACACAAGGCTTATCAATGTAAGGAACATTTCCATCTTTCCTTCTGTGATTTAAATGGTTCTAACTGATTTTAAAAAAATGTTTTGCCACGTGAGAAAAAATCAACTCTTGAAAAACACCTGCTCCCTTCCTTTAATTGACAGACACTTCAAAACTGAAATGAACACCTTCTGTTTTTCCCTTCCCTGAGGGTAGTTTATTATTTGGACAGTTGTGGATATTATCAATACTTGGCTGAGTTTCAACTGCTAATAGGTTTCAGCAAATTAGGTGTTCCATTCATCTGAGAATAAATGACAGTTTCAAGAAGTTCTAATAACAGATTGCCTTTTGATTATAGTTACGGATTTGTTGACATAAGCTAATAAAATTACATGTATTACTAGGTTTTATCACATGACAGAATATATATTTTCTCTCTCGATGACATGGAGGCTATTATTATATTCTGAGTGGTCTGTAAAGAGAATGTAAAATACTTTCGGAAATTGAGGACAGATGATATACATACTAAGTGAGTGGCAATGGAGGATACATGCGGAGCATTGAAATTTGAGAGGATGTGGAGGATACACAGGAATGGCATAGGACATCATGGGTGATCAACAGGGGCATGAAGGATACATGGGGCACAGAAGCAACACAGAGTGGCTCAAGGGGCTAAAGCTACCATGGGGAGTGGATGAAGATTGATGGAGATGAGCGGTGAAGTTTAGGGAGCCTTTAAATGCTATTGAGAGGTGGGGGTAGTGTTGCAGAACTGAGGCAGGCCTTTGAGCCAACCTGTTTCTGCACCCACAATCCTCACACACACACACACACTTCAGTGTGGCTTATAAATCGCATTACAAACCCAAGCCTAGTGTGAAAAAAACAAGAATGAGATGTGAATTCATACATGGGTATGGGTATGGAGTTCATGTGCAAATTATCTTTCTCTGAGCCCAGAGGGAGATTCAGTCCTTGATCTTTAAAATTGATTCTTCACTTTGCCTGTTCTTGCATCCATTACAAGAATATAGTGCAGCCATTTGCACACTCTGTCTTAGTTTATCCTCCCTGTCAGCACAGGGAATAGACCATATTTCTGGAGGTTAATAAAACAGTGAAACCCATTTGGAATGTTGCAAATTCCGAGATTACAGTCCCAATGTTTTCAGATTATACTGCTGCTTTGAGAGTATGATCTAGTTTTTCCTGAACTTAGCCTGACTCTAACTTGGATTTATGAGATGACAGCATTTTGCCTGCAGTGGTGAAAATGTACTTTAAAGGAATCCAGGTGGGAAACCATCTCAAATGTTTGGCTGAAACGTAACAGCTTTGAGGTGAATCTCCTTCATCTCCCAGAGGCCACTGTACACTTTCTCCTCTATATTAATGGCTCTGAGTGAAACAAGAGCCACCGGGCTTTCTGTAAGACTTAATGTTTCAGGTGGAGGCCCTCCGCCAACTGATGACAAATCTCCCTCGAAACATGAACGTACCTTTTCTCTTTGAGGATGCTGGAGGACCTGCTGTAATTCCATCATTTCCTCTTATTTCAGGTTATGAATATTCAGTGTTTATTTTCTGTGAATACTCCGCCTGTTGAACAGAACTCATTTGAAACACCCACACATTGTTTGCATATATTGTCTGCTTTTCTCAAGCTAGGAAAGAGCAATTTATCCAAGAAATAACCTGTACAATCTTAAACACCTGGCACTAAATCTGTCTCAGTTCTGTCAATTCACCCATGATCTGAGAAGTTTAAAATCCAATTTACTATTCATCTTTGTGGATAACAATGGATCTTGTATATTCCACATTTATAAAAATATCGTGAATTGTATTATTGGAGACTTCAAAAGTGCACAATTTTATTTAAGAAAGTTGAAACATCACATATTTGAGGGAAAAATTGCTCTGCTGATTATATGCATTAATAATATGACTATTTACATCTCATTTGTACTTTAGGTACAATCAGAAACAAATTCAAAAATAATAGGAATAAAATTTCACTAAAAACAATGCAATGTCCAATCACTTCGATGGATGAGTCTCAGTTCTTATGGGTATGTTCATAAGGGTACAGCCTGATCGTGAACACATGTACATGGTGCAAACATCACTTTAAAAGTCGTAGAAGGTAGATAGATGAGTTGTTTTGGCTGCCAGGTGCTTGGCAGCCACATATCAAAGCCTTGCAGCCTCAAACTCATTGAAACCCGTGCAGCTGAGATGCTGCATTTATGGTCTGTTGATAGCTGTGATTTCCCAGGTACTGAAGTTAACAATGCCAAGCTTTAAAATATCCATTAGTGTGTCTCTATAACATTTTATCAGCACACCTCTTTTGCTATATCTGTGTTGCAACTAATCGTAGAAAAATGGCTTTGGGAATTCTGTAATCAGTCATGTGCACCTCATGTTCAGAAGAAAGCAACAGGATCCTTTTTGATCATGGCCTCAATTCCAATTACATTGCAACAAATGAGAACTTTGGTGTTTGACATCTTGTCCTGGTATTTGATGCCAGCAATATATTGTAGATATTGTCAGTTTGAATAGTCCTGTTGCTTGACTTGACAGTGACAGCAAATTCGCAGCTCCAAGCCTAATAGTAAAGTGCTGAGTCTGATATATGGCAACTTTTGTCTTGAGAGCCTCCAGGCAAGTTTCCAAATGCAGAACTCACCATGTCAATCCAATAAGTAATGTGGGGCATATTTCCCACATAGAGAAGCATATAGATTAGGGTGTGTGCAGGTGCCTAACTCACCACCTTCCTGCTCATCACTGAGCTCACCCTGTCCCAAAATACAGAAGGTAGTAGGTATATGCTGAAGTTGAAAGACTGCTCACCATATTAAAATAACTAATCAAGAGTCAATTAGACTTGTTATCAATCCTATTCATCTTGATAATATGCTGTCCGTGCCATTAAATGTTTGGCATGAGTGGGAACAAGCAGTTCAGATGGTGTTGTGGCACAGTCTTTAGCACTGCTGCTTCACAGTGTGAGGAATCCAGGTTTGATTCTGCCCTTGGGTCACTGTCTGTGTGGAGTTTGCACATTCTCCCAGTGTCTGTATGGGTTTCCTCCGGGTGCTTCGATTTCCTCTCACAACCCAAAGATGTGCAGGTTAGATAGACTGGCCGTGCTAAATTGTATCTTAGTGTCCAAAGATAGGAAGGATTTAGTAATCATTTGGTAATCATTGTAAATGTGCAGGGCTACGGAGATAGGATGGGCATGTTGATCTGGGTAAGATGCTCTTTTGAAGTGATAGTACTGACTCGATGGGCCAAATTGCCTTTTTCTGCACTGTAAGGATTCTATGGTACTATGTTTTTTTCTCTTAGATGTTTAAAGGGCAGGAAGGGGAGGGGTTGCTCTTTGGGGATAGCTCTTTATCAAACGTGGTTGCCCTCAAAGATTGAAACCCCTTCTTCCTTCCTAATCATTCCCTCCTTTCAGTCAACTCCTCCCCCCTGTTTCTCTCCCTAACTTACATGAATCTTCCTGGCTCAAGATCCTGGTCTTAATTGCCTCAGGGATCCATGGGCCTTGGTCTTCTTCCTCTCCTGTTATTTCTATAGCAGAGACTGATGCCCCCTGGTGCTCCTGGGACTGATGCAGTTGCTGGCCAATCAGATTGGCTGACAACTATGAGCATGGAAACTCCCCCTCTCCCCAGTTAGGGTAGAAATCTCACTTGGCCCTCATTAATCTATCCTGCCATATTTTTTGGCTCTACGGAAACTTTGTTTTTGGGGAGAGGGAGGGAGTGTGCATGATGTCCACTCACCCAAGCAGCAACTCTGCCATCATACTATCCTACCTTTGGTCTTGCTTGCCTGCAAAAGAACACTGCTGAATTTGAACATGAATTTAATTGGTATGTTACTTGTATTATTTTCAATATTGCACGCATATAATGAAAGTTGATGGTATCAGTGCTGCATCAAACAGATCACAGTGCTTCAAGCTGCTGAAAAGAGTTTGGTAAAGAGCACAAGAACACAAACTTGTTTGATACCATTGGGATTAAATAATAAATGACCTGGATCAGCTACTCAGGCTATCACACTGGGCGGCATAGTGGTTAGCACTACTTCCTCACAGTGCCAGGGACCTGGGTTTGATTCCCGGCTTGTGTCACTATCTATGTGGAGTTTGCACATTCTCTTTGTGCCTGCATGGAGTTCCTCCAGGTGCTCCAATTTCCTCCCACACTCCAAAGATGCATGGTTAGGTTCATTGGCCAAGCTAAATTGCCTTTTAATGTCAAGGGATGAGTAGATAAATATTATGGGCTTATGCGGTAGGACGTGGCTAGGATTGTAGTTGCTGCAGACTCAATGGGACAAATAGCCTCCTTCTGCATTGTAGGGATTCCATCCAATTACTGGACAACATTTATTTTTAATTCATTCTTTCATGAGATGTGGGCATTTCTGACAAGGCCCTAATTGCCATTAAATTATGGGCAGTTATGAGTCATCCACATTGTTGTGGATCTGGAGTCATATGGAGTCCAGACCAGGTCAGGTCAGCAGAGTTCCTTCTAATGGAAATAGGTGAATCTATTGGATTTTTAACAATAATTAATGACAGTTTCATAATCACTACTACTATTTCAGATTTATTAATTGAATTTCAATTCCAGCAGTTGCTGTGGTGAGATTTGAACCCACAGCATTATCCTGGGTCTTTGGATTATTAATTCAGTGGTGTTACCACCATATCATCATCACCCATTCAAAAATCTCCAAGGGCATCAGAACCAGGACAGAATGGTGGCTCAGTGGTTAGCATTGCTGCCCCACAGTGCTAAGGACTCAAGTCCAGTCCTAGGCACGGGAAACAGTCCATATGAAGTTTGCACATTCTCCGTGTGTTTGCTCTGGATTCTTGGTTTCCTCTCTCAGTCCAAAGTTACCTGGGTTAAGTGGATTGGCTATGCTAAATTGACCCTTCGTGTCAGGGGGATAATTAAAGTAAATGTGTGAATTATTAGGATACATTCATGAGGTTGTGTGGATAGGGTCTGGGTGGGATTAATATTGGTGCAGTCTCAATGCGCTGAACAACCTCTTCCTGCACTGTCAAGATTCTACAATTAGTAATCCAATTCACAAAATCAAATGTCTTTTTCAAGAGAGCAAAAAAAAATCCTCTTTACAATTATACTGTATTAGATGGATGATGAAAATAGATTTCAGATTATGCAAACAACAGCCAGTTCAGATGATATCACTGCACTGCCAATTTGGAAGCTCTCTAAGATAAATTACGAGAACACAGAACACAAAGCAAGATTTAAAAGGTCCCAACATCTTTACAAGGGCAAAGGTATTGCCTCATGCTGTGATAGTCACTGGGAAATTCTGCTTTCATTGGTAAAATTCTCACATACATAATGCTATAATGCTCTGCCAACTGAACAGATCAGTAGAAATAATTTGCTGGTAAATCATTGAGGGTTTCAGATTGATCATCAAACATTGGACAGTGCTAGAAGTATCAATCAATGGAACTTCACACCAAGATGTTAGTCCACAGCAGAACTGGAGTTATTGTTCCTTTATGCTACTATGAACCTTAGCATTATGGAATAAAAATTACAAAAGAGACAAGGTTGTTTTTGAACTTTGACTTAAACATGCATTCAATTGACAGCTCGCTTGCAGTTCAGTGCACATTTATTTAGTTATCCAATTACATTACCAAAACGTTTACCCGTTTTATATATAGCAAAAGGTTATTCTATCCTTAAGAGATCAGATATGGTCCAAATCACTTTGCATAGAGTTTGTTCTTCCATATTAATTTGAAACTGTGTCAAACTTCAACTTTAGAATATATTTTAATTGCTACATTCCAGATGTAGAGCTAAATATAGGGCTGTCCTTTGAATTTGAGGGGTCACAATTTGTGACCTGCCCACTCTAGTTCCAGTGGAAATAAATTCAGTGTTATCATTTCATAACAGTATTAGACCGAGCAACTTCTGCACTTTGAGCTCCCTCTGCATGCTGCTGTTAGCCTCATGCTCTACAGGGAACCTACCAGAATTATTCTCATAATACATGCTGCAACCAGCCTTCTGTTCTTAAAGGCTTTCTGTCCCTCTTAAAGGGAAACTATATTTTATTGCAGGAGACTGCAATTCTAAACAAAGAAAATGGAACACCAGGTATAGAAAAAGGGTTTCAAAGTCATAGATATGGTTCTACAGGCCTTAGTGGTAGAAGTGGACAGGAGAGAGGCACCACAGTTCTGACTGGGGAGGCAGGGAATTTTAAAAGAGCATACCTCGAAGGAATTTGGAACAGAGAGTCAGGGAGGGAAATTCCTGGTGCATGGCCGAATGAACTGGCAGCAATGCCACAAGTAGCATCATAATTACATGTGGATAATCAGTGCCAGTGACTACATCTTCACATGACATCTTTAGACCCACCACACCACAAGCCTCCCCTACTGTTAAATACACAATATCCTGATCACTCACCCATCAGCATTCTCTGGCATTCAGGAATTAAACCTGCAACCAGATATTCTATTTATCCTCAAACACCTACTAATGCAATCAATGTACATCCTCCTATTGCTGCCTTCATATGACATGAGAAGATTTTGTCAGATAGGATCATGGAGAACCCTAAAGCTTTCTATAGCTTTGTTAAGAATAAAAGATTGGTTAGGGCAAGATTAGGGCCAGTCAGAGACAGCAGTGGGAAGTTGTGCATGGAGCCTGAAGAGATAGGAGAGGCACTGAATGAATATTTTTCGTCAGTATTCATGCAGGAAAAAGTCAGTGTAGTCAAGGAGAATACTGAGATACAGGGTTGTAGACTACCACGGGATTGAAGTACATAAGAAGGAGATGTTAGCAATTCTTCAGAGTATGAAAATAGATAAGTCCCCTGGGCCGGATGGGATTTACCCCAGGATTCTCCGGGAGGCTAGGGAGGAGATTGTAGAGCCTTTGGCTTTGATCTTCATGTCGTCATAGGCTACAAATATAGTGCTGGAAGACTGGAGGATAGCAAATGTTGTCCCCTTGTTCAAGGAGGGGAGTAGAGACCATCCTGGCAATTCTAGACTGATAAGCCTTACTTCTGTTGTGGGCAAAGTTTTGGAAAGAATTATAAGGGATAGGATTTATAATCATTTAGAGAGAAATAAATTGATTAGGGATAGTCAACACAGTTTTATGAAGGGTAGGTCGTGTCTCACAAACCTTATTGAGTTTTTTGAAAAGGTGACCAAAGATAAGGCAGTTGATGTGGTGTATATGGATTTTAGCAAAGCGTTTGATAAGATTCCCCATGGTAGGCTACAGCAGAAAATGCAGATGTATGGGATTGAGGGTGATTTAGCAGTTTGGATCAGGAATTGGCTAGCTGATAGAAGACAAAGGGTAGTGGTTGATGGGAAATATTCAACCTGGAGTTCACTTACAAGTGGTGTACCTCAGGGATCTGTTTTGGGGCCACGGCTCTTTGTCATTTTTATAAATGACCTAGATGAGGGTGTAGAGGGATGGGTTAGTAAATTTGCTGACGACACCAAAGTCGGAGGAGTTGTGGACAGTGAGAATGGATGTTACAGTTTGCAGAGGGACATAGATAAGCTGCAGAGCTGGGCTGAGAGGTGGCAAATGGAGTTTGATGCAGAAAAATGTGACGTGATTCACTTTGGTAAGAGTAACAGGAGTACAGAATATAGGGCTAATGGAAGGACTCTTAGTAGTGTCGACCAGCAGAGAAATCTCGGTATACATGTGCATAGCTCCCTGAAAGTTGGCACCCAGTTTGATAAGGTTGTTAAGTATGGCATGAATTTCGGAGCCGTGAGGTCATGTTGCAACTGTACAAAACTCTGGTGCGGTCGCATTTGGAATACTGCATACAGTTCTGGTCGCTGCATTATAAGAAAGATATGGAGGCATTGGAAAGGGTGCAGAGGAGGTTTACCAGGATGTTGCCTGGTATGGTGGGAAGGTCTTGTGAGGAAAGGCTGAGGGATTTGAGGTTGTTTTTGTTAGAGAGAAGGAAATTAAGAAGTGACCTCATTGAGGCGTACAAGATGATCAAAGGGTTAGATAGGGTGGACAGTGAAAGCCTTTTTCCTCGGATGGCGATGACTAACAGGAGGGGACATAGCTTTAACTTAAGGGGTGGTAGTTATAGGACGGATGTCAAAGATAGGTTCTTTACTCAGATGGCGTGGAATGCCCTGCCTGCAGCAGTTATGGACTCACCAACTTTAAGGACAGTCAAATGGTCAGTGGATAGGCATATGGATAACATTGGAATAGTTTAGGTTAGAGGATCATTAGATTGGTTCCACTGGTCGGTGCAACATCGAGAGCTGAAGGGCCTGTACTGTGCTGTAATGTTCTATGTTCTACATTGTTCCAGCTAGTCATCTAAGGCAGGCACAACACTCAAACACAGTGCCAACCTCTGACATTCTTCCCTCTCACTTGCAGGTCAAGATTGCAGACAAAAGAAGGGAACAGACCAGAACTAATGGGGGCAAGAGTGTCACCATTTGTTAACCCCATGGAGAAGATGGCTCTCAACAATATGCTGTCAGCTGCAACAGACCCTGTGACACTGAGAACATTGCAAATGATAGTATGTTACATACTTATGTTCCTTCTCAATTCACAACATTTCCTCATCCTGTTATCTGACAAGATGAATTAGCAGTAAGAAGTCTCACAACACCAGGTTAAAGTCCAACAGGTTTATCCAGTAGCAAAAGCCACTAGCTTTTGCCACTACCTACCAAATAAACCTGTTGGACTTTAAACTCGTGTTGTGAGACTTCTTAGCTGAATTAGCCATAGTTAGTGTGACCACGGACTTTTGCTTTCCTGTATAGCAACACTGACACCAATACCTGCTTCTGATTTTCTTCTTTCAGACACCCAAGAACTCCTGACTGCCCAGCCGCTATCAGCCAAAAGAGAAAAGAGAGAGTGCAGCAACATAGAACTAATGGAAGAAGTCCTGTCACTTGATCTAACATTCACTTTTCAACTATTCCATTATATTCGCTATTAAACTGATATACTTAGATTTGCTTTTGAATTGCTTTATTTAGTAACATAAACCTTGGAATCATCATAAATATCAATGACCTATGTCATAAGGTCAAAAGTGGGGAATTCAATGATTATCGCAGTGTTCAACATCATTTATGATTTTGCAGACAATGAAGCAGTTTCTGAAATATACAGCAAGTAAGAAGTCTCACAACACCAGGTTAAAGTCCAACAGGTTTATTTGATCGTAAACACCACAAGCTTTCGGAACATTGTTCCTTTGTCCTTGGGATTAGCTTAGGAGTTTTAAAAAAAGGGCGGCATGGGCAAATTGGGCCAAAAGTCCTGTTTCCATGCTGTAAACCTCTATGACTCTAACAGAGAATCTAACCATCTCCCACTGACATTCAATAACAATACCATTACTGAATACCCATGATCAATATCTTTGGGGTTACCTTTGACCAGTAATCGAACTTGGCTAGTCATATATGGTATCTACAAGAGCAGGCCATAGGCTGGAAATTCAGTTTTGAGTAACTCACCTCCTGGCTCTATAAACCTTGTCCACTATCTGATCACACAAATCAGGAGTGTGATGGAACAGTCTCCACTTGCCTGGATTAGTGCAGCTCCAAGAACACTCAAGAAGTTTTGAGATCATCTATGACAAAACAGCCCATTTGAAAGACACCTATTTCACCACCTTATATATTCACTTCCTCTACCACCGATGCACAGTGGTAGCAGAGAGTACTATGTACAAAATGCACTGTAGCAGCTCCTTCCAAACCCATAACCTCTATCACCTGGAAAGATAAAAGCAGGAAATGCTTGGGTCAAAACTCAGGAACCCCCTCCCTTCCCGTCGGTGCACCTACACTACATGGAGTGCAACAGTTCAAGAAAGTAGCTCACCATCACCTTCTCAAGGGTTATTTGGAATGGGCAATAAATTCTGGCCTAGCCAGTGATGCCCACACCCTGTAAACAAATAATGTTTTAAAAATTACATACTCTACTTTGGCAACCATCATCAAAAAGCTAAATATCCTGCAGTAATTCTTACAATGCAGTTGGAAAACATTTAATACAAAATGCAGCAAAATCTGAATAAGTGATGAACAATCAATTGTTTCTCAGTAAAGACTTACAATTCATAACAAAATTCCATATGGTTTTAACTATAACTGTTCAAATAATGTTGACTAAAAATTAAATTTTATAGTAATGCAAACATTAAAATCAGCAATAATTCATCACATTTTTTGTGAAGTTGTAAATACAATGTAAATTTATGCTTCAAACTCACCTTCAAGTTGTGTTAAAAAAAATGGGAAAAGATACTATTCACATATAATTTCTCCAATTTCTCAAACTCCAAATTTCTTCAACAAAACAAACACAAAAGATAATTTTAAAATAAATTTTCAACATTAATCTTAAATTAGGGGGCTGGAAAACACTGAATAGAACTGCAAACAAACGCTGTCCGTGAGTGCAGCTAGTTTATGCTAGCACTAAGATTTCAAGCTATAGTGTACAGTTTTCAGACCATTTCTACTGCAGCCAAAAACTCTGTACTTGGATTACGAAAAGCCTGTGAACAGGCAATGCTCCATCCAGGATTGGAAATTTTAATTATTGAGAAGGCGCACATGAAATCACGTGGGGGGGATTTTGCAAACCCGTTTTCAGGGGACCACACTGGGAAATCCAAAACACCATTCACATAAGCAGGATTTCCTGTTCCGATTGTGCCGGCTCTCCAACTATTTACATAAAGGGAATCCTGTCACTGTATATCAGGTTCCCTAATTGAATGTATTTAAATATAATGATCAGGCCTCTCCACCAGATACTCTCTCCTCCCGCTGTTTGGACGGTTCATTCAGATGGACATGCAACAGGTTTCCTACAACAAACACCTAGTGAGCAAAATCTGTCAGAGGAGTTCAGATGAGTGCTTGGTTCAGGAGAGAAAGAATCATGACCAGGTACTTCCAACAGCGTGTTCCTTGAAGGGAGGACGGGGACGGGGGGGGGGGGGGGGGGGGGTGCAGTTATATGGATGGGTGTTTTGTTTGAAGGAGGAGGTATTCCGGGGGGCGGGGGGTCGGGTGTTTTGTGTGACGGAGGTTTTCTATTTTTATGTTATTGGAGCGTGCTTTTCAAACTACCCAGTCTTTTACAATTGAATTTGCTGGCTCCATGGTTATGACCAAACGAATAAAGGTGCGGAAGAATAAGGCAGCTTTCCCCTCATTCTTTTCCCACTGCTGCACCATTCTATCTTTTGCTCTTCTGCCCTTGACTTCTAAATACGTTTGAAAAATGGGCCCCTGCGTAATGTCTGAAAAAGCTCCAAAATTAGTGTGCTAATAACTGTTTTCTATAATATTCCATCAAATAAAAACAATACAATGCAAGTACACTATGTATCATTACCCTGCAATGTCAGAATTACACTGCAAAAATAATCATTTCATGTCTGGTGAGCAGTTAAAAGTTCTTCAAGAAGTTCAACTAATCTTACAATAATGTAATGAAAAAATAGTACACTCCTGGGGAAAGCTGGGCTATGCTAACTTGAACCAAAACGAAACAACCAAAGTCATAACTTTCTACAATTTTAAATAATTTACCCACTTCTTTTGAGCTTGATGGATATTTTAGAATTATATTGACAATGAGTAAACTACGACTAATAAGCAAACTAAGGAATAGTAACTTCTCAGATTCACTTTCAACATGGAGACACACAACTTCTTCATAAAATTGAAATTCCACACAGCATCAGAAAGAAAAATATCCACAGAGATCAAGAGTTAGTGGTTTTTAATTCAATTTGGGAATAGAGGGAGCACATCTGATACGAGCTTATTCAGGATACTTCTCAACCTTTGAATATTTTGTATTTTAGGATCATCAGCTCCTTCCATCAGCACAAATAACAAAAGAGAGGTGGGAAGGGTTTGGGAACGCCCATTGTAGATGAAGAACTGAGCTGGCTGGGGATATGTAGGCCCCGCAAACCCTGAAGTTAAATAAGGATATTGCGAAACCTGCCTGACATCCAAAAATTAAATGAGATTAATATGGCCATAGAAGACAGAGGATAGACGGCCATAGAAGAGACAGAGTAACAGTGGAGGGATGCTTTTCAGAATGGATGGCTGTGACTAGCGGTATTCCACAGAGAAGTGTTCTGGTACCTTTGTTGTTTGTAGTATATATAAACAATTGTAGCTGGTCTGATTAATAAGTTCGCAGATTATGCAAAAAGATGAAGTTGCGAATAGTGAAGAAGATTATCAGAGGATATAGTATGCTGTAGACCAGTTGAAGACTTGGGCAGAGAAATGATAGATGGAGTTTAATCCAGACAAATGTGAGATAACGCATTTTGGAAGGTCCAATGCATGTAGGAATTATACAGTAAACAATAAAACTCTTAGCAGTATTGATGTGCAGAGAAATCTGGGCATACATGCTTACCAGTCACTGAAAGTGGTAGTCAAGAAGCCTTTATCAATCGGGCCATTGAGTATAAAAAATAGTGGGTCATGCTTCAGCTGTACAGAAACTTAGTTAGACCTCATTTGGAATATTGTGCACATTTCTGGTTGCCATACTATCAGAAGGATATGGATGCTTTGGAGAGGGTATAGAAGAAGTTTATCAGGATGTTGCTTGGTCTGGAACTATGAGAAGAGCTTGGCTAAATTCAGTTTGTTCACAACTGAACAACAGAGGTTGAAGGGTGACCTGATAGAGGTTTACAATATTAATAGTGGCATAGACAGAGTGGATAGTCAGATGCTCTTTCCTAGAATAGAAAAGTCAGTTACTAGGGTACATAGATTTAAAGTACGTGAGGGAAAGTTTTAGGGGAGATGTAGGAGACATATTTCTTATACCCACGGTGGTGAATATCTGGAACACACAGCCAGGAGGTGCGGGAGCATTTAAGGGGTGTCTAGACAAATATGAATACAATGGGAATGGAAGGACACAGACTCTGCAAGGGCATATAGTTTTAGCTTAGACAGGCATCATGATTGGCACAGGTTTGGCGGGCTGAAGGGCCTGTTCTATGTTCTCTAAGTTAATGTTTCGATGATGGTGGGGGACGGCTGTAATTGGACAAAGAAAATATAAATGTTGATGAAGAAGGCTGAGAAAGATGCCAAAAGTGCCCATTAAGTGATCAGAATATGTGAATGGTATCAACCATTTAATTTATTTCGAGGACCTCAAATTTCTATCAAAGATTAACTAACACAATACCAGATGGCATAATTACTACAGTGTGCTTAATCCCATCAATAGGGCATCTAATGTCCAATTAACAATCTTCAAGTACCAACTATAAAACAAATCCTGAGCAATTTTGAAACTTCATTTGACACCAATGAATGTCAGCCCAAACAATGCGTGTTGGCATTTACGTTGTCTTACATCTTATTGTGACATGCAATCAAATTGCACCATATCTTTTTCATTGCTGCAAAAGAGAAAATAATAAAGATATAATTGCATTAAATATTTTGCTGCAATTTTATGTTTCCTTTTCAGTCTACATGGTTGGCGGTCTCATTGTTAACAGTTGCTTTCTATATTGATGCCCTTACGCTTGGAAATATTTCTGTTTGAAAACTTACATGCTTGAAACAACTTCTTATAAAAAACCATCAGAATGATGACATGGGATATAAAGGAAAATCTGCATGCATTTTGTGCTTTTAAAGACACTTGTGTTTTTATGAGCTTGTTAAAACCATTTGAAAATGATTTGTAACTGTTAATAGTATTCAAACATATGTAAATTGACATGTCTAAGTATCTGTATACAATAATGTTGAAATATATACTCTCAAAGGCACTTTATAAGATAAACAGTTAACATGCATTTTAGATGCCTTCTAAAAAAGATATTGTTAGGCAATAAGTGAACAATATAAAAAAAATGTTCAGGGCTAGATCAGAGGCTAGACCAGATCTTACCTTGCAGGATTGGAATATTGGTCCACAGAAAAGACAATTCAACCAAGAATTACCTGGAAATCCCAGTGCATGCAAAATTATTTCAGACATTCTGCCATGCAACCAGAAGGGCTAAGCAGTGGGAATGATCTTCCCAAATGGCAGAGGCAAGAGGTTCGGTGAGTAAGATGGTTTGGCAGAAGAAAGCACTTATTTACATTTTTCCCAATTGGGGTGTTGCGGCACTAGCATTGGTGAGACTGCACCTGAAATATTGTGCACAGTTCTGTTCCCCTTATTTGAGGAAAGATGAAGTGGCATTGGAGGCAGTTTGGAGGAGATTCACTAGGTTGATTCCAGAGATGAGGAGTCTGTCGTACGAAAGAGAGATTGAACAGTTTAGGCCTATTCTCTCTGGAATTTAGAAGAATGGGAGAAGATCAAATTGAGGTATATAAGGTGATACAAAATATGGATAAAGTAAACATGAAGTGGATGCTTCCTCTTGTGGGGCATTCTAGGATGAGAGGCTGTAGTCTTAGGATAAGGGGTAACAAATTTAAAACAGATTTGAGGAGAAGTCACTCTTCCCAAAAGGTTGTGATTCTGTGGAATTCAGTACTCCAAAGTGTGGTGGATGCTGGGACAATGAGTACATTTAAGGAGGAGTTAGTTAGATTTTTAATTAGTAATGAGTTGAAGGGTTATGGGGATCAGAAGCATATCAGCAAAGACTGAATAATGGACCAGAGGCTATGGGCCAAATGGCCTAGTTCTGCTCCTATATCTTACGAACTAGTGCTTTTTCACATTGGTCTTCACAATCCAGTATCAACATGATCTTTGCAAGAAATATGTATTTCCATTGGCAAAATTGGTAGTCAAATTGGTGTAAATTTGGATGTCATTTTTGTCCAAGTGTGAGCCTGAAGATGTGCAGCCTTACTTCAGAATGTTTTTTACAAATAATGTGGGCTGAATTTTAAGTTGAGTAAAGGGTCTCTGCGTTGCAGTGTGAAAGTCATGGTGAATCCGCTATGCTTGTTAGCTTGACCTAGAGACATTTAATAACAATAAGACCTTTAACTGTCTTGATGTGGACCCGCTGCCCCCATTGGACAATAAGTTCCACCTTAGAGAGATGCTGACCAATCAAATGATTGACAGCTCTTTTGTCACAGCAGTGCCACTAGGAGCAGTGGCCACTTCAGGAACTGCAGGCAGAGTGGTTCTTCACAGAGCCTGGACTGATAAGTAAACTAGGATCACGTCAGGTAAAAATCAGGGGGTGAGGGGGTGGGGGGAGCGGGGGGTTGAAATAGAGCAGATCAAAGGATGGCGAGTTGTATAATATCTTCTCAATATTCAGGGTGTTCAACCAAAAACTTTAAACCACTATCCCAACCCAGCCACATGGCTCATGAGTTTTACTAGACAGCCTAGAAACTTGGTGATGGCCTCTGCTGCTATGGGTAAAACACCAGGTTAAATTCCAACAGGTTTATTTGGAATCACGAGCTTTCAGAGCACGGCTCCTTCATCAGGTGAGTGGAGGTAGGTTCACAAACAAAGCATAAATTTTGGGAGAGACACAATTGCAAGATAATTACATTACAGTGAAACCTTGACTTACAAGTGACTCAACTTACAGATTTTCCAAGATAGGAGCCGTCGCTCGGTCAATTTTTTGCTTTATGATGCGAGCCGAGATCTGAGTTACGAGCAAGCGAGCTTACGCCACCTGCCACTAGGTAGCCCAGCGAGTGTTCAGTTCACATGGTTATCTTGTCGTGCAAGCATCTCTGTCGTATCGCTGTTGCTTTGTTTTCGCATTTTGTTTATTTTGGAAAATTTCTTAGTTTTAACCATGGGTCCTAAGAAAGTGAGTGCCAAGGGCAGTGCTGAGAAGAAGAAAAGGATGATGTCTTTGGATTTAAAGCAAGGAATCATCGAAAAACATGAGTGAGGTGTGCGTGTTGTCGACTTGGCGAGGCAGTACGATCGTAGTACTTCTACGATATGTACAATTTTGAAGCAGAAGGAGTCGATAAAGGCTATGACGCCAGCCAAGGGCGTTAAGATTATTTCAAAGCTCTGGACCTCTGTCCATGAAGAGATGGAGAAGTTGTTGTTGGTGTGGTTGACGGAGAAGCAGCTCGCAGGAGATACTGTGACCAAGAGCATCATCTGTGAGAAGGCACGAGACATTTACGGGGATTTGGTGCAGCAGACGGTGGGAACATCAACGGACGAGGCATCGGAAGAGTCATTCAAAGCCAGTCGGGGATGGTTTGATAATTTTAAAAAGAGGACCGGCATTCACTCCGTCGTCAGGCATAGTGAGGCAGCAAGCTCGGATGTGAAGGCAGCTGAGGATTTTATTATAACTTTTGCCGAACTGATAGAAGCCAAAGGATACATCCCCCAGCAAATCTTCAACTGTGACGAGACAGGGCTCTTCTGGAAAAAGATGCCAATGAGGACGTATATAACGGCAGAGGAGAAGAGCATGCCAGGCCACAAACTCATGAAGGATAGGTTTACCCTTACACTGTGCGCGAAGGCGAGTGGTGACTGCAAGATTAAGCCGCTACTTGTGTATCACTCTGAAAACCCCAGAGCCTTACTTAAAGAAAAACTGCAGGTTATGTGGAGGGCAAACCCAAAGGCGTGGGTCACCAGGCAGTTCTTTGTGGAGTGGGTAAACCTGGTCTTTGGTCCTGCCGTCAAGAAGTACCTTTTGGAAAATAACCTACCTCTGCAAGCCCTTCTCGTCCTTGACAATGCTCCTGCGCACCCACCAAACCTCGAAGACGACATCCTTGAAGAATGTAAGTTTGTTAAGGTCCTCTACCTTCCAGCCAACACCACCCCTATCCTGCAGCCCATGGACCAGCAGGTGATTTCAAATTTCAAAAAGCTCTTCACCAAGCACCTGTTCAAGCGCTGTGAGGTTACGGAGAGCACAAACCTCACCCTTCGAGAGCTCTGGAAGGATCACTACAATATCGTGACCTGCCTCAGAATTATCAACATGGCCTGGCAGGGTGTTACAAAGAGGACCTTCAACTCTGCATGGAAGAAGCTGTGGCCTGAGGTTGTGTCCGAAAGGGACTTCGAAGGATTCGACCCTGAAGTGTTAGTGGTGGAGGAGATTGTGTCCCTCGGAAAGTCCATGGGCCTGCAAGTGAATAAAGGAGACGTTTACGACCTCGTCGAGAAGCACAATGAGGAACTGATAACGGAGGAATTAAAGGAGCTACAGCAGCAGCAGCATACAGAGGTTTTGCAGGAAATTAACGCGGAGGAGCCAGAGGTGGAGGAGGTTATCGTTACAAGTGAGATTAAGGAAATGTTGGGAATGTGGGAGAAAATTTCAGAGTTTATTGAAAAGAAACACCCTGAAAAAGTTGCAACAGGTCATGAGTTGGCGCTGTGTAACGACACTTGCCTCACTCATTTTCGAAACATTTTGAAAGGGAGGAAGAAACAAACCTCCTTGGACAGGTTTTTATTGAAATGCCCTGCAAGTCAAAGTGAGGAGAGTGTGGCGAAAAAAGCAAAAGTCAGTGAACAAGAAGAAGAAGATAAAGTGTAGCATAGTGTGTAAGGCAGCACTACTGGACATTACTGGACTAACTGGACATTTTTATGTCCAGTTATCCTCCACCCGATGGGGGAGATGGTGCCATAATGCCAATGTCACTGCAGTAGTAACCCAACAGCGGAGGACATGGGTTCAAATCTCACCATGGCAGCTGGTGGAATTTAAAATGCAATTAATAAAACTGGATACTGCAACCAGTAATGGTGACCATAAAACTATCATTGTCATAAAAATCCATCTGTTCAATAATGTCCTTTAGGGAAGGAAATCTGCTACCTAGTCTAATTTACATGTGGCTCTAGATCTAGATGAAGGTGATTGATGCTTAACTGCCTTCTGAAATAGCCTAGTAAACTTTGCAGAACAAGGGCAATTAGGGTGGGCACCAAATGCAAGTCATGCCAGGGATGCCCACATCTCATGAAAGAATTTTTTAAAATTATTGTCTTCATCATGTGTCAGGATTTTCTGGAATAACAGAATATATGTCTCTTTGAACCCAACAGACATTTACTGAATTCTATGCAGGTAAAAAGAAATTCAACAAGTTATCACAACCATACAAATTTGTTTTTTTTCTCTGTAACGTGGTTGTTTTGATTATATTTTATCACCGCAGTTTAATGGAGAAGACAATTATTTTGGTTTCCCAATCATAGTTTTTAGGTGTCCAGATCACCAACAACATGTCATGGGCCCTACCATGCTGACACTATGGTTAAGAAAGCCCACCAATGCCTCTCCCTTCTCAGAAGACTAAGGAAATTTAGCATGTCAGCTATGACTCTCACCAATTTTTACAGATGCATCATAGGAAGCATTCTTTCTGCTTATGTTACAGTTTGGTATGGCTGCTGCTCTGCCCAAGACCATAAGGAATTAGAAAAGGTCATGTATGTAGCCCAACCTATCACACAAGCCAACCTCTCATCCATTGGTGCTGTCTACACTTCCGCTGCCTCAGCAAAGCAACCAACATAATTAAGGACCTCAGGCACCCCAGACGTTCTCTCTCCCATCTTCTTCCATTGGGAAAAAGATACAAAGGTCTGAGGTCATGTACCAACCGCCTCAGGAACAGATTCTTCCCTGCTGCTGTCAGACTTTTGATGTACTTACCTTGCATTAAGTTAATTTTTCTCTACATCCTAACATTGACTGTAATTCTACATTCTGCACTCTCTCATTTCCTTCTCTATGAATGGTATGCTTTGTCTGTATAGTGCACAAGAAACAGTGGTTTTCAGTATATGTTAATACACGTGACAATAATAAATCAAATCATTATCTGTGATAAGTGCTTTTCACCCTTCAAGAGTACTTTTTTTTGCAATTGCTGTTGCTTACTTCATTATTGGTCTCCTGCCTCAAACAACCTAACAGCTTGAATTCAGAAATCCATCCAGTCAAGAGTGTGTAAAGAATAGGAGCTAAATGAATAGAGAAGTATTGGAGTTTAGATTTTGTGAGCCAATGGTCTACCAGCCTTTTATGGTCAATTGTATAATTAGTATTTCCATTCGCACATTCAGATATGTTAACTAGAATAAATATCCTGCTCCGTTTTGACCTCATGTTCCTGAGTTAATAAACTGAAAATATATTGCCCTAATCTGTAATGAATACATCTCAATGTTTATGTCTGCGACAATTTAATACTTAAAGCTAGTCTACATACTTTTGAATTCATAATCATTCTCGAGATGAAAGGCAGTAATACAAGTGAGCAGCTAAAGGCTGTTCAGAGTCGACTACATTGGTATAGGAATGGAATGGTATGAGATAGAACAATAAGGGAGAATAATCCATTGGATTTGTATGACACCTTTACGATCATTTTTAAAGATGTAGCATCTACCTGGCAATATGGAAAGTTGCCCAAGTAAGCTGTGTCTATAAACAGCAGGACAGTTCCAATCTAGCTATTTGCCACCCCTCACCCTACTTTTGATCATCAACAAAGTGAAGAAATCAGATGTCAACAGCATTCTCAAACATTTACCCAGCAATTATCTTTTCAGGAATGCTCAGTTTGGGTTCTGCCAGGGTGCTCGGCACTTGAACTTATTGGCACATGAGATGAGAATGACTGCCTTTGACGTCAAAGCAGCCATTGACAAAATGTAATAGTATGGAGCCCCAGCAAAACTGAAGTCTGCAGGAATCAGAGGAAAACACATCATATTTTTGGAGTCCTACCAGTTCAAATGATGATGGCTGTGATTGTTGCAAGCCAATCATCTTAGCCACAGGACATTGATGCAGAGGTTCCTCAAGTGAATATCTTAGCCAAATCACCTCAGCTGCTACATCAGTGGCTCTCTCTCCATCATAATGCCAGAATAGGAATGTTCAATAATTGCATAATGTTCAGTACCATGCATGACTGTCCATATGCAGCAAGACCTGGACAATATTCAGGCTTCGGCTGATGGTAACAATTAACATTCATTGCCTGGCACATCTGCCTATTCAGTGGCATTTCCATCTCTGAATTCTGAACATCAACATCCAGGTCTTTGACCAAAAACTGAGCTAGGCATTTTATAAATACAATGATAACTAAACCAAGTCAAAGGCTGAGAATCTGTGTTGATTAACACCCTATGACCTGTAGAAATGTGCTCACCTTATACAAGTTACAAGTCAGTAATGTGATGCAATAGTTTCCACTTGTCTGGTTGAATGTAGATCTAAAAGCACTCAAGAAGCTCCTCACCATTCAATACAAAGCAGCTCACTTGATCGACCCCTTATCCACTATCTTAAATATTCAGTCTTCACCACCAACTCACAGTGGCAGCAGTGTGTAGCACAAATGTGCTGCAACAATACATCAAGCTTCCTTCAACAGCA
The DNA here is from genome assembly GCA_024679065.1 of Sphyrna mokarran. Lineage (NCBI taxonomy): Eukaryota > Metazoa > Chordata > Chondrichthyes > Carcharhiniformes > Carcharhinidae > Sphyrna > Sphyrna mokarran. The sequence goes on along the minus strand of JAGIQG010000002.1, from coordinate 57,431,972 downwards.
CCTTACAAACCAAATCTCTGCCACCTACAAAGACAAGGGCAGCCGACACATGGGATCATAACCAATTGCAAGCTCACCTCTCAGCCGCACACCAGTCTGACTTGAAACTTTAGAGCTCTTCCTTCACTGTTGCCAGGAGATCTTATGATGCAATGGGTTGCATCCCTGCCTCTATGCTAAAAGCTCCGGTTTCGTCCCATAGTCTGAAAGACATGCTGGTTACGTGCATTGGCCATTCTAAATTCTCCCTCTGTGTACCTGAACAGGCGCCGGAGTGTGGTGACTAGGGGATTTTCACAATAACTTTATTGCAGTGTTAATGTAAGCCTACTTATGACACTAATAAATAAACTTAAATTCAAAATTGTTGCTGGGTCTTAAACCCAACTGCCAAGGTGAGATTTAAGTTCATGCTGTGGCATCATGAGACCTACAGCAGGATGTGTGGAAAATCCCACTCTATCAGCGAAATCCTCCCATCTCGCCCATTACGGGAATTATATCAGGTCAGACAGAAAATTCAGCAGACCATTCAAAGATCCATTAAGTTTGAGTGGGAATTTCTGGCCTTGGGACACACGCAGACGGATTATCCTGCCTCAAAAGTCTGGACCTGTCCAGTTAAATGACCACTGTGCTCCATCTCTTTAATTACCTTGATGTTATTGAGGACTCAATAACATTACCATTATGCTATCATACATTAAGCTCCATATTGGAAGAAATATCATCTTCAAGCAGCAATGGGATAGCATGGTGACTCAGTAGTTAGCACTGCTGATTCATAGTGCCAGGAATCCGAAATCAATTCTGGCCTTGGGTGACTTTCTGTTCAGAGTTTGCACGTTTTCCCCTTGGAATGTGAGACCGAGTGTTCTGGTTCTCTCCATAGTCAAACAATGTGCAGGTTAGGTGGATTGATCATGGTAAATTTCTGTTTAGTGCCCAAAGATTTGTAGGTTAGGGGATTGGGGGTAAATGCATGGGGTTATGGGATGGGAGTGTGACTGAGCAAGATCTCTGTCAGAGAATTGGTGCAGACTCAAGAGGCTGAGTGGCCTCTTTCTGCACTGTAGGGATTCTATGATTATTTTCTAATCTTAGTTACGAAAATATCATGGGACACATTTTCAGACAATCACTCATCGTTATTTCTTTTAATGTATTTAGCTGTGGATTCATGCAAGTCATGAATGTCAATGCCCAAGGATCTTCTGAAATTAAACAATATTTAGAATTCAAAGCAAGTTTGTGACCTGGATCGTGCCTGGAGATGGAAGTGCATCTGAGACTGTGGTGGGAAGGACTACACGTTTGCAACTGCTTTCCAACCAATCCCTACGATGGAAAGAGTTTGAACATTTTGCATAAAATAAAATGAAAAGATGTTAAGATGTTGAGAAATGGTTCGAATATATTTACCTAACTTCTGTGTTCTCAAAAGTACTTCCTTCTTTATCTCTTACCTAACAATCCTGACTATCCCTAGCAATACATGAACATAATTCACACCATGAACACAAAGATCATCAAATAGCATGCAGAATGACCCCACAAATATGTCAATGTTGAAATCAAATTTCCTCCTCACTCAGGCTGACACTGCCTATGTTTTAGGGAACTCCACCCAATTCTTCCTAATGAGGTTTAATTGATTAAAAAATCTAACCCACAGTCAAAAATTGTACTCTGAATTCTCAGAGATCTTGTAGCCTTGAGCATTTGTAACAGTATTGTGAACCAAAATTAAGATCACTTGAGAATTCTTGGATTATTGGACTGTGCTTTCTTTTGAAGATCAAGCACACTTCCCCAGAATGACCTTTTCCATTAGCTTTGATTGAGTTAGTGCTTTGCCCTTGGGAATTCTGCCCATTCTAAATCAAACTGGTTGAATAAATTATGGGGTGAAATCGTTCTTTGTCAGGCTTGCATAGACACTTCATGTTAACTCTTTTACAAAACTAATGTTTTTATTTAAATAATGGGATGGGAAATTTCATACAAGTACATTCATGAGCTAATTTCCACCCAAAGTGAATATTTTTTTTCATTCCTAAACATCAAAGGAATACTTCACAGGATCTTGGAAGTTTCAGCTACAGTTAGCTGCCTTCCTTGAGGGATTGAGTAAATTAGGTGGCTCGATATACAAAATTCTGCATGGTCTGTGTGGGAAATGAGCATAGTAAGCTGAAATACATGTTTTAATTAGATATTTAATATATAGTCAAGCATTGCTTAAAAATATTTTGTGATATTTTCTATGGTAACACTCAGGTGCAACTGGGTGTAGTAGTCTTCTTCCAAGTGCAAAGAGAGAAAGTAAAGAGAAGTCACTCAGTGCAAAGCTAAGTGCTTCCAAGTACCATTAAAATGCATTCTGAAAAATTTTCCCAGAATCAAAAGGAAGTTGCCATGGAAATGAAACAGTTTGTAGTGGAAAATGCACCATCCTGTTCTCCATTTACTTGTGGAAGTAGTCTGAGATGAGTCCCTACTTAAATATTCAGATGAGCTTATCAAGTGGCAGAGCAGGAAAATGCTGTACTGAGATCTATCTGCTCTTTGACTGCTAGTCCAAATAATTATGGTATAAGAGTAACAACAGGCCTTTCTGCTGCTCCAAATGTGTTATCATTAGACCGTTTACTTAGTTACTACTCAGCAAGTTATTTAGAGTCTATTTGGCCATCTGCTCATCACAAAAAGCTATAATTATCCATACACAGCATCAAACTATCTCTCCAACACTCTAACTGGTGTCAAGAAGTGTTTCATGACACCAGCCATCAAATTATCTTTTACCAATTGCATCTATGTCCTGTTGGCATGTGGCCATTGCTTAACATGATGGCATTTGTGTAGGCTTTTCTGTTCTACTAAACTACTTATTGAAATTTCAATCCATAATTCAGTCCTGTAACATTGGTTTCAGCCTCCTAACTGTTCTTTGCACTCCAGGGTTTGAATACATCTTGAATAAGCAGAACTGGTTCAGGGTGACTGGACCAGGGGGGCTGGATTTTACAACGTGCTGAGTGCCTCCACATCACGCTGAAAAATTCCATGGGTCATCTGCCCAAGGAGGAACAGCTGCCCCACTATAATGTAGCAGCCAATTAACCGTTATTAGGCCAATAACAGGATTTCCATCATCAGGAACAAGTCTTGCCTCAGAAAACTGTCAACCACTAGGACAGCAACTCTACAGTACTACAGCAGCAGGCAGGAGTAGTGGGCAATATTTTAACTATAGGCAGTCCCCAGTGGAGATCGTCACTGGAGGCGGACAGCAAGACATGTGGGCGAAATTGCACTGGGGTCAGATTGGCAGGCCTTGATGAAAGGTATGAAGAAGTGGAGGGCTGGGTTTGCATTTGAGATGCCAGAGGCAAAAGATAAAGGGTGAGGTGGGGGGGGGGGGGGCTTGGTGGTGTTGGTGGTGGTGTGGGGGAGGTTCATCCAACGGACACAGGCTGCAGATGACCTTTCACTCCCACCCTTGCCTGGCACCACCCAGTGGGTTAATCACTTGGCATAGGCCATCCTGTTGTCATTAAAACAATTATCATTAATTGGCCACTTAAGGGCTTTAATAGACCCAATAGGCCACCGGAGTTCCAAGGCCACTCCCCCCCCCACCCCCACCACCAACAAAATTTCTGTGTTTATCTTTGCTTTTTGTTTAGTTCAGCATTCTGTTTGATTTGTAAATTGTTGTTTTGCAATCGCAAGACATAACGATTTTGGCTTTCTGTCTCCTCCTAGTGGCTTTTAATCAAATCTTGAATGCAAAGAGAAGCTTGAGGTCATGCTCTGAATTGTCTCTAACTTTTCTGGGGAGCAATCCCAGCAGCATAAAAAATACTGTTCCAAGCTGGCTGCCATGTCATTTGCCCAGTTTCAAATCAAAGATTACAAAGCCCATATATTAAGCCCTGGCAGTCAGCATTCACGGAGTTTCCACATATACAAGCAAACATTTGACAAATGAGAAACAAATGCCAGTTTTTCAGGCTGTTTTGCTTCTCGCTTTGGGGCCTGTTTGTATCAAGTTTTTGGTCCCATCGCCAGTTTGCAAATGGCCCAAGAACCATAACTTTTTTTCCAAGGTGAGGCAACATCGCTGTGCTGAGTAGAATTTCCACTCTGGTAGAGATGTTCTTCAATCAGAAAGGCTAGATTAATGACTCTATTTACTAAAATTTGTAACAAAGCTAACTGGGCCATAAAAACACAAACAACTCCTTCACTTATGAAGGGTAGGATTCAAATACAACCCTGGTTAGGCTAAATTTCAAGTACTATGAACAGTTATGGTCTCCAAATAATGAAAAGGCCACGGAGGCACTGGAGAAGAAATATTTGCTAGAAAGCCTCCAAATTGAGAACTATACCAAAAGATTGAACAGAATGATGTTCTATTCCCTGGAACAGAGGAGACTGAGGAATGACCCACTAAAAGATTTTGGGTTATAAAAGGCTTTGCTTTGGTGGACATGTACTGAAGATATTTCCATCTCCTGGGAAAAGACTAGAAGTCATAAATATGATATAATCATTGATAAATCCAATCAGAAATTCAGGAAATGGTGGAACATATCACAACAAGGAACAGTTGAAGCAATTAGCATAGATGCATTTAAGAGGACACCAGATAAATACATGAGAGAGAAAGGAATAAAAAGGGATATTGATGGTGTTCGATGTGGGAGAGGAAGCTCACGTGGAACATGAATGCTATCTATTGGGCAGAATTACTTCTTTTTGTGCAGTAAATATACTCCAGATCCTCTTCAGTCTCACGTAGCTAGTTCACTGTCAACCATGAATAGCAATTCTTGGCACTTGCTGAATCTGGCAAATGTCCTTTTATTTCAACTCAATTGCTTCACTTAACTTGAGGCCCTGTCTGCCCTCTCAAGTGGATTTAAACAAACTCATGGCCCTATTTGAAGAAAGGAAAGGAGCCCAGGTGTCCTGGTCAATATCTATTTTCCGCAACACGTATCACATCCTCTTCAGCTGAGGACTAATGCAAGTCAAGACAAATGTTAGCTGTTGATGATTTGTGTTTTGTGACCATAAGTCAGATTTACAATGTTAATTCATGTCAGAAATTTGATTCATATTCCACTTGCCTTCACAAACTATTATCTATGAAATGATGTCTAAATTTCTAACCATTGAGTTAAACAGCAAAACAGTCTAATGATGCTGTTGGACATACTGGAATCATGTGGAGCCATAAGGAAGGACATAATTCTTCATTTCTTAAGTCCATATTGCATATTTTGTTATAAAATACAGCAAATGCTTCTGAATGCAGCCACTCTGTTTGATGACTCATTGATAAGAGCAGGTATTGTGTGTACTTCTTTACTCAACAGTTTGCAATTCAAAAACATCTTTTCAATCAAAAAGTAAATGTTCATATTTTGTAAGTGTGGCTGCCAGTACACAAATTTCTTATGTAACTTATTTACATCAAATATTGTATTTTTTGAAAAGAAATACATTAATCATCCATCATTTAGTAATCTATTCAAGCTACCATAGCTAAGTTGTATTGCACTTTTGATTCTTTATCTACATACAATGAGCCTGATTTTATCATCAAGTTGTGCCTGTTTTCGGGTGTGAAAACTTGGGTAGAGTCAGGCTCAAGGTGAGTAGCGCAATCTATAACCATCTCTGCGTCCGTTCCTCCTTTACCAAGGGCCTAAAATGACCATCATCAGCATTATGCCCAAAATGGGCACAATGTCAATTTATCACTGCATTTGCCCATCCAGATTCAGCGTGAAACAGACATTGTCTGGAAAGGTCTGATTCGGGAGCTCCAGCTTCTGAAGAGGTAAGTTCAGTGCTTCTGGTGGCTCTCTGACTTAGATCGCTGGAGGTGAGGAGGGGGGAAGGGAGATGGGTCAGATAGAACCCTGGTTGGGGGCGAGGGGGGTGGGCGAGGGGGTGGATGGAAGGGAGGCAGCTCAGATGGCTCCCTTATTTGCGGGAGGGAGGCAGATCAGATGGCTTCTGGTGGGGGGAGAAGGAGGTGGGTCAGATGTCTCTCTAGTGAGGGGCAGGGGGGTTCTGCTACCTCTCAGCTGCAGTCGGTGGGGGGGGGGGGGAAGGGTGGGTCCACTGCCATTCTGCGTACAACTGGTGGATGGGGAAGGGGGCAGGGAGCTGCGATCAGCCTGGGTAGCAGGCGGTTGGGGAGATAACGGGTATACTTATGTTGTGGTGGTAAGGCAATGTCTGCGGGGGCTAAGGGGAGGTATTATCAGGCCTGAAAGAAATGTGGCAGAGAAGCGTTTTTCTATTTCTTTTACTGCACACGCCGTTGAAGGCTCTGATTGGAGCAGCAGTGTTTTGGATGTGATAAGCCTTGCCCACATTCTTGTGCAGCATGATTCAAAATCACTGATTATTTTTCAGGAGAGTGTGCATGGGGGTGCCTGAGAACTGGTCTAAAAATTGGATCTGAAACATTCCCAGATTCAGCACTTAAAACAAAATGGTAAAATCGGGCCCAATATCTTTCTTTGAAATGCAGCAATTTGTTAACATTAATATGATAAATGAGTTGTTGAAATAAACAATTGGCAATTTATGGTTGTAAGAAATACACTATGAAAAGCAAACTGTTTATATTTGTACAGTTGTTAGACTAAATTAAAATACATATCCCGAAAGCTTCACAAAGCATACTTAGCCTCTGTTATATTGATGTGTTTATTGGCTTCATAGCTTCACACACAGTATATGTATGGATTTCACATGAAGGCAAAACAATCGAAACACATAAAAAAAAACAGAACCTGCTGGATAAATTCAGCAGGACTGGCAGCATTTCTAGAAAGAGAAACGGTTAACATTTCAAGTCCATGTGACCCTTCTACAGAACTGAAAAGGAAAAGTGAGGCTGGGGCAGAATGGAAAGCCAGTGATAGGTCAGAGTAAACAAGAAATTGACAAATGTGTCACGGACATGAGACAAATGAGCTGTTAACGGTGCCATTAGGGCCTGAAGAGCATTGATAGTGGCAAAGCTATGATAGCAGAATGTATTAATAGGAGAATAGAAGTCAGTGCTCAGTGGAAGCACAATAAAAGTACCAAGTATCAGAACAATCCACTTAGGCGTTATACAAGCATACATTTTCTTCTGCATCAATTTTCCATATGTACCCCTACATAGTCTTCAAACATTCTATATATCATATATACATTAGCCATCATCTGTGCTTTATATGTCTGATGTCACAGTCATGTACAGAGAGGGTACAGAGGAGGTTTACCAGGATGTTGCCTGGTATGGAGGGCAGGTCTTATGAAGAGAGGCTGAGGGATTTGAGGTTGTTTTCGTTAGAAAGGAGGCGGCTAAGAGGGGACCTTATCGAAATATATAAGATGATTAGAGGTTTAGATAGGGTGGACAGTGATAGCCTTTTTCCTAGGATGGAGAAAGCTAGCACGAGGGGACACAGCTTTAAATTAAGGGGTGATAGTTATAGGACGGATATCAGAGGTAGGTTCTTTACCCAAAGGGTGGTTCGGGAGTGGAATGCCCTGCCTGCAGCAGTTGTAGATGCGCCAAGTTTGGTGGCGTTTAAGAGGTTAGTTGATAAGTATATGGAAGAGAAGGGAATGGTTTAGTCTGGAGGGTCATTGCTTTTTATATTGGTCAGCGCAACATCGAAGGCCGAAGGGCCTGTTCTGTGCTGTAATGTTCTATGTTCTATGTTTTTGTTGTTGTAATTGGGCATTGGCAGTTTGCATGAAAACCAACTCATTCAAAGTGAGTTTATTTCCATTGAGCAAATAAAGGCATTTGGAAATGAAGAAAATGATTAACGAACTCCAAAATATATTTTTCAGGATTTGAAATACCTGTACCAATGTTGCCCTGATTAAATATCAAGGAGTTCCCACTTTGCATTATCTTTTAGATTAACTTTGATTACTCTCACTACTTCTAGACTGGGGTGATTTTCATGTCCGATTGTGAGGCCAAAGGGAGGATACATTGCTGAGCAGAAACTGATAGCAAGTTCTGCACACATGAGAAAGGCCTTAATCGGGATCTTGGATTCATGTCACACTATCTGTAACGTCTGTGACTTGCCTGGACTTGCAAAATCTCATTAACTATCCTGGTTGCAGACAATACACACCTTCTTGATCTGTGCTTGGCTCTCTCTCCACTCACATTGTCTGAACCTTTAAGACTTGATTACCTGTAAAGACTCACATTTCAACCATTATCTTATAAATTGAGTTTGTGTCTATATATACTCTGTTTGTGAACACAACTACCACTCACCTGATGAAGGGGCAGTGCTCCGAAAGCTTGTGCTACCAAATAAACCTGTTGGACTTTAACCTGGTATTGTGAGACGTCTTACTATGCTTACCTCAGTTCAACACTGGCATCTCCACATCATGGATAAGAGCCTAATCGGAGACACTGCCCTGACGGTGCCATGGGGCAGTGCGGGGGAAGGGGTGGGGTGGGGGGTTTCCAGGGTGAATTCCTTTGTGCTGGAGCTGCCTTTGATAATACAATCCTTGAGCGATTAAGAGCAGAATTTTGAAGTGCCTCCCAAAGGTGGCATCTTCTAGTCCCATCAAACTCAGTAGACTTTTGAACTACTCACCGCATTTTGCATTTTCCAGCCCTGCTCACTGCAACATAGAACATAGAACATTACAGCACAGAACAGGCCCTTTGGCCTTCGATGTTGCGCCGACCAATATAAAAAGCAATGACCCTCCAAACTAAACCATTCCCTTCTCTTCCATATACTTATCAACTAACCTCTTAAACGCCACCAAACTTGGCGCATCTACAACTGCTGCAGGCAGGGCATTCCACTCCCGAACCACCCTTTGGGTAAAGAACCTACCTCTGATATCCGTCCTATAACTATCACCCCTTAATTTAAAGCTGTGTCCCCTCGTGCTAGCTTTCTCCATCCTAGGAAAAAGGCTATCACTGTCCACCCTATCTAAACCTCTAATCATCTTATATATTTCGATTAGGTCCCCTCTTAGCCGCCTCCTTTCTAACGAAAACAACCTCAAATCCCTCAGCCTCTCTTCATAAGACCTGCCCTCCATACCAGGCAACATCCTGGTAAACCTCCTCTGTACCCTCTCCAATGCCTCCACATCTTTCTTATAATGCGGGGACCAGAACTGCACACAATACTCCAAGTGCGGCCGCACTAGAGTTTTGTACAGTTGCAACATGACGTTGCGGCTCCGAAATTCAATCCCCCTACCAATAAAAGCTAAGACTCCATATGCCTTCTTAACAACCTTCTCGACTTGACTGCCTACTTTCAGGGATCTATGCACATACACACCAAGATCCCTCTGTTCATCAAGACTACTAAGAATCCTACCATTAGCCCTATACTCTACACATTTATTATTCCTGCCATAGTGCATTACCTCACACTTTTCCACATTAAACTCCATTTGCCACCTCTCGGCCCAGCTCTGCAACTTGTCCAAGTCCCTCTGCAAACTATAACACCCCTCTTCACTATCTACCCCCCCACCGACTTTAGTGTCATCTGCAAATTTACTAATCCATCCTTCAATACCCTCATCCAGATCATTTATAAAAATTACAAACAGCAGGGGCCCCAAAACAGACCCCTGAGGTACACCACTTGTCACCGAACTCCACGATGAATATCTCCCATCAACCACCACCCTCTGTCTTCTATCTGTTAGCCAATTCCTAACCCAATTAGCTAAATCACCCTCTATCCCATACATCTGCATTTTCTGCAGAAGTCTTCCATGGGCCACCTTATCAAATGCCTTGCTAAAGTCCATATATACCACATCAACCGCCTTACCCCCATCCACCTCTTTAGTCACTTTTTCAAAAAACTCAATGAGGTTAGTAAGGCACGACCTACCCTTCACAAAACCAAAAGATCATAAAACAGGATCATAAAATTCCACACTAAGTTGCTGGTGGGGCAGGCAAGTCAAAGATCATGCCAGAGGTCAAGGAGTCCACCCCTTGGTGTTTTTTTCATATGGTGGAAAAAGTCACCACTGCTGTCAGCAATTTCAACGCTGTTTTTCCCGTCCTCTATTGGCTTTTGCATATTTCCGCCAAATTCAAGCATTCCAGTATTGTTTCAATCCCCAGTTTCAAATCCCAAGCAATGATCCCATGTGCACCATTTAGTGGCATGTCAACGCAAGCAGCCTTAGGTCTGGTTTAGTATATTATCCAATTTTAATATACTTTGGAACATCCTTCCTATTTTGTGAGCTCAATGTTTGTGCAGCACATAGACATAGAATTCCTACAGTGCAGAAGGAGGCCATTCAGCCCATTGCATCTGCACCGACTCTTGGGCAGAGCATCTTATCCAGGCCCTATCCCTGTAATTCCACATATTTATTCAACTAAACTACACTTCTTGGAACACTAAGAGAGAATTTAGCATGCTTAATCCACCTAACCTGCACATCTTTAGACTGCGGAAGGAAACCAGTGCACCGGAGGAAACCCACACAGACATGGAGACAATATGCAAACTTCATACAGACACATGCCCAAGGCCGGAATCAAACTTGGATCCCTGGCACATGTGGCAGCAGTGCTAACCACTGTGTGCTACCATGCCACTATATGTCAAAAGCCTTTCTAAGATGCATATGTATCAAATCTGTAAAATTTCCCTCAAGTTTAGTCATTTCCTCAAAAAAGTCAAATATGTTTCTTGGGCAGAAACTCCCTCCAATAAGTCCAACAACATCCTAAATTCACCCAACTGCAGTGCATAACAAAACCATAAAAACACAAAAACCCAGGAACTCAGAATTCAAAAATGTAAAACCAAGCAATAAAGCAATAAATAAACAGCATCTGCCAACAGAAGAGCACTTTAAGTATCAACCTTTTTGTCCAAAGACCTACTGGTAGCCAATCATAAGTGGATGTAAAGTGATGTCTTCCTTGCTGCATTGTGCCTTTAGACTGCGTCCTCCACAGTTCTCCTACATGTGGAACAGTGATGGGGAGGAGAAATAAGAAATTGTCAACAAAAGTTGCACCACAAGAGTAAATATAAAGCACCAGAGTGCAAAGGGAGGAAACAACCAAAAATTTTCAGCACAGAAGACGAAAGGGATGCGGGCAAGAGTTTGGGAGCAAGAATGGTATTGCTAAGGTCTCAGACATAGGGTTTAGGGTCATGTCAAAAAGGGTGAACAAGGTGTCGAAAAAGGGAGGTTAAGAGAAAGAGGGAAATAGTGAGGTAAGGCAGACAGGTAAGATAAATAATGAAACTTAACCTACAATAAGAGATTGACTAATGTTTCAAAAATGCTCAATTCAGGGAATTTGTGTTGGATTAGATATTTTGGATTTTTGCCTAATTTGGGGGAAGGAAAGGGAAGCTTGGCAAAACATGCCCTTGGAAACTAAAAGGTCGCAGCTTCTGTCTGTGGGATTTGTGATAAACACATTAGCACAAATTTTAACGTGGGCTGTTTTAATGTATTTAAGACAAGGGGTTAATTAGCATTGAAACAGTACACAACAGGCATGAAGACACAAGTATATCAGTTGCAAATGGAAAATACTCGTCATCTGAATTAGCTGCAAAAAAAAACCTTTCTGTGTCATTTCCTACCAGGGAAATCCCAGCTAATATGTGCAATTTTGAGAAAAAAAATCAAATGATTCCAAAATAAAAGCAATAAACTGTACAGCATTACAAACTTCATTTTCAGTCAATAAATGGAGTAAAATCAAAGGACTAACTGTGTAGATTTGACAGACTAAGGAGATGAAGGAATTTCTTCTGTCTCATTCCACATTTTATACTATTCATTAATCAATGTTATTGGGTTATATGCTGCCATAAAATTTTATATGTCGTATATGAATCCTATTGCTTGCAATATAATTTATAATCAGATTACTGGTGGACTGCACCTGAATTTTGCCCTTGCTGGAACCATCACTCGGTCATTGTGCAACTCACTTGAATCAAATTTAGTTAGGGCATCATGTTCAGCACAGGCTTGGAAGGCCAAAGAGCCTATTCCTGTGCTACACTTTGTTTGAAGTCGAGTTTGTTCCAGCCTCGGGTCACTGTCTATGTGGAGTTTTTATGTTCTCCCCGTGTCTGCTTGGGTTTCTCCAGGTGCTCTAGTTTCTTCCCACAATTCAAAGTTGTGCAGGTTAGATTGATTGGCCACGCTAAATTGATCTTTAGTGTCAGGCAATTAGCAAAGTAATTATGTGCAGTTATGGGAATATGGCCTCAGTGGGATTGTGGCCAGTGTGGTGGACTCGATGGGCTAAATGACCACCACCTGCACTGTAGGGATTCTATGAAGTAGAATGCATTTACAGATCATTCGAAGTCTGTACCCACTCATGTCACCACATGCATTTCAACATTAAACTATTTCAATGTTCAAAGACACAGGAAATAGGAACAGGAGTGTTGAGTCTGTTCAACTCTATTTTCCTGCCCGTTTCCCACATCTCTTGATTTCTTGAAGCGTTTTGCTTCAGATGAATCTAATTTGTTAGAACTAGATCAATTTCACTCTAATGTCTCTCCTGAAAGTCCTCATTTACTAGCACCTTCCCTCAGCTGTCTCAAGACCCTCCTTAAGAAAACCTCCCTCCTTTGCCTCCCTTAACCTCAGTGATTTCAATCTCTATCTAAATTCACTTTGCTCTCATTTTTTTGATTGTATTAACTTCTGATCTGTTCCCTTCATATTAACTCACTTCCCCAAATTGATTGTCACCATCTCACCAAGAGTCAAATTCACAGTCTTGAATTGGACAAGGCTGTCTCCTAGCACTTCCTTGTACTCCACCATCGATACCCACCTTTTTTCAATTCCATTTTATTTTGCATCACCTTCGAAAATACTGTCCACAAAATTATTTGCAATTGCACTTTCAAACTCCCAACTGTCTAGGCTATGGCCCTCCATTTGCCATGATACTTTTGAAATTCCCTTAAGTCCAATTGGTACAGATCTGACACACAACTCATTTAGCTATCACCCCAAATCTCACTAGTCAACATCAAGCGCTAAACGGGCTTTATTCCCATCTGGGCTAGATTAAAAAAGGCTAGAATTAGAGGAAGCCACTCACTACTCACTCTGGATTCAAAGTAAACCTACCTCCCCCAACTACCTTGTTAAATTCCCACCCCACTTTGCCCATTTCAAGTGCTACATAAACATAGTTGATACTTGCACAAAAGCAAAACACTGAAGATGCTGATAAAAGGTCACAGACCTGAAATGTTAACTCTGTTCCTCTCTCCGCAGATGCTGCTAGACCTGCTCTGCGTTTCCTGGATTTTCCGTTTTTATTACTGACAAGATAACTTGTACAATGTGAAGTTGTTCCCTTTGGCAGCAGAAATAAAAAAGCAGAATATAAATGCCAAACAATTTAGAATACCTCGAATAATGTGTGTAGTTTTGGTCTCCTTATTTAAGGAAGGTTGTAAATGCATTGAAGAGAATTCAGTTGAGGCTTACTAGATTGATAGCTGGAATCTGCGGGCTGTCTCATGAAGTTGGGCAGACTGGATTTCATTCCATTGGAGATTAGGAGAGTGAGGGTTGATCTGACTGAAGTGTATAAGATCCTGAACGATCAAGATCAGATGAACGTGGGAAGGATGTTTCTTCTCGTGGAAAACACTGAACAAGGGGCTCTGTTTTAAAATTAGAGATAACCTTTATAGGACAGAGATGAGGAAATTTCTTTCCCCCTCACAATTTTGCGCTACTTCGTAACACTCTGCCTCAGGAGGGAGTGGAAGTGGGATCGTTGAATATTTTGAAGGCCAAGTAAATGAAGTCTTATTAGACTTCATTGAGTTTATGGGGATAGATGGTTCCGTGTAACACAGCCATGGTCTTATCTAATATTGAAGCAGGCTCAAGGGGCTGAATGGTCTACTTCAGCTCTTATTTCATATGTTTGTACATTCATAACCCTATACTCCTCCTGGCTCCCACATTCTCCCTGACTGATTGAGTTTGAACCAGGCAATTTACAATCTTGGTATCATATCTGATTCTGAGCTGAGTTTCTGACCCAAATCTTTTCCATTGCAAAGGCTTCTACTTGCACTTATGTAAAATAGGAAGCCCATTTCTGCCTTCAATTTAGTCCATCAGCTAGTGAAACTCTCATCCACACCTTGTCTCTTCCAGATTTAACTCTCCAGAAGTCTATTGACAACATAAGATCCGTACAAAGTGCTGCTTCTCTATTATTGCTGACCTATATTGGCTCCAAGGTTCCAAATGCCTCCTTTACAAAATGCTAACCCTCATATTCTATCCATGGCCTTCTCCTCCTGAACTCTGTAACCTTCTCTGATTTTTGGACAGTTTTACATTCCTCTAATTCTAGCCTTTTTAATTCTAGCCCTTGCCACATCTCTTTCTCCTCTCTCCCATGCTTCTCACTACTGGCAGATATGCTTTCAACCATGAATATTACGATCCGGATTTCCTTTCTTAACTGCAGCCATCTCTGCATCTCTCTCATCTTCAAGATTCTCCTTAATATCCACCTCTTTGTTCAAGCATTTGGCCACTTTGTTGGCATTCTTTTTTCAGCCAACATCGTGAATTGTTTTTCTTTGTTAAGGATGTCTCATAAATGCAACTTGTTGTTGAATGCACAGTTCAGTTAGCTGCAACATTTAGTAATGAACCTAATTGACAGCTGGGATAACTTGCACGCTTCTGGGAAATTACTCTTTGTTAACTGAATTTATCTTCAGAACAACCTTATAATGTGAATTAACTGCAAAATCTATTCTGGGTTAAATAGGTAACAGTCTTAAAACGGCACAACTTTCAATTTGAGAAACACAGCCAGGTGGCAATCTTACTACATAACTAAATTAGAAAGCTTTGTGCGGAATATGTCTCTTGGTGTGAACCAAGTAAAAAAAAGAGAACATTTCAGGTCAACATGACATGATTTGCAATGTGTCGTATATCTGCAAGGATCCAGTGTAGCCATAAATAGATCAAAACTATTTCTAAATTAATGCTTGATTAATATCATCAATTAAAAACGTTTGGTTAAAGAGCTAGCAAAATAATTCCCTGGATATTTGGATTACTTCTGACAATTATTCTGTTACCTATAAATGGAGCCATACAATCGAGTTATTTTTAATGTGCTTATGATTCTTAGGCATTCCCTCATCAACAGAAACCCACTATAATTTCAACAGACTTCGCAGTGATGTAATTAGCGCAAAGTGAGACATAATGGCAACAGTACTTTGTGCTGGCAGGAAAGCACATGAGTAAAAATACCCAACCTGTGCATGCTTCTGGAAACACGCTGCTGTACCTGCTGATACCTTTAATTCTTCACAGGGTGATACACATGTTCACTCGTGCTACTTGACAGTATCGAAGCTGCACACAATAAGTGTGAATTTTCAGTTTATTTCAGATCATTGTAAATTATTGTTGAGATACACATAAACACAGATGGATCATTGATTAGCAAACCATCTGCCACTTTTAGTTTATTGCCTCTATGTGACGTAATCAAAGAACAATAACAATGTGAACTAGAAGGTTACCAATTTTCCCATTCTTCCCATTCTTCGGTCACGGGAATCGTCGCGGATGACGGCCAGACCATGCAAAGGGCCATGTTCAGGGTGAGCGCAGTCAGAAAATCCCATCCATGGTATTTATATTTTAGAAAATGATAACACAAAGGACAGGATAGTTTTGTTGCCAAACGTGCACAATGCTTGTTGCTACTCTGAAAGCACATTATGAACATTTTCTATTCATAGTAACACAGCTAACATATCTGATAAATAATTTGTTTACTGGCTGATCAGTTGAAGGGAGCTTTGCAAGATTTAACTTTTGTTGCAGAATAATTATTCCTCCATGTGATGGAAGATCATGAAAAGCAATTAAATCTTGAAAGCAAGGTCTCTCAGGATCATAACAATAATTAGGAACCATTCCATAACCTGTATAAAATTAGATAATATGATTAAGTATGTATTCTCCAAATGTTATTATTTTTTAGAAGTCAGGCTGCAAAAAACCTTGCAAAATACTGGATAAAAGTTTGGTCTCTTTGTTACCCAGTGTGAATTCAAGAATCACTTGGCAGTGGTTAGAACTTTAAAAGGACAATTTGGGCAGGACTTTACAACTTCATTCATCTGTAAAAACTTGCCCGAAGTCAACGGATCTTTCCATGACCAGCTCCAATTCCCATGGCGGGCAGGGTAGTACAATTCTAGCCAAAAAATGGTGAAAGGGGCTGATAAATGGCAGATGAAGTTCAATGTGGAGAAATGTGAGGTGATACATTTTAGTTAGAAGGACATGAACAGACAATATCAAATAAGGAATAAAATTCTTAAAGTGATGTAGAAGCAGAAGGATCTGGGTGCATATGTGCATGGATCATTGAAGGTAGCAAGGTTTTTAACAAACAATAACAGCAGTGTGTACCACCTGCAAAATACACTACAGAACCTCACCCAGGTCCTTTAGGTAGCACCTTCCAAACCCATGGCTGCTATCAGCTAGAAAGGACAAGAGTAGAGGATGCATGGAAACATCACCACTTTGAAGTTCCCTTCCATGTCACTCATCATCATGACTTGGAAATATAGTAATGTACCTTCACAGTTGCTGAGACAAAATCCTGGAACTGTCTCCCTCACACCATTGTGGGTGTACAACACTACAGGAGCTGTAATGGTTCAAGGAGGCAGCTCACCACTACCTTCTTAAGGGCAATTAGAGATGGGCAATAAATGCTGGCCTGGTCAGTAAAGCCAATTCCTGTAAAATGAATTTTAACAAAAGATGAAGAGTACACAGCATCCAAAACTTGATTTAAAGAAGGGGCATAGAGTACAACAGCAAGGAAGTTCTGCTAAATCTATACAGGACACTACTTATACTTCAAGTGGGAATACTGTTTACAACTCTGGGCAGCACACAGTAGGAATTGGAGAGAGTGCAGAAGGGGTTTACAAAAACTGTTCTAGGGATACAAAACTTCAGTTATGAGGATTAATTGGAGAGGCTAGTACTGTTCACCTTGCAGAGTAGATGACGAAGAGGAGTTGTAATAGATGTGCTCAAAATTATGAAGGAATTTGACAGAGTAGATGAGGAGAAACTGTTCCTGCTCATAATAGGATCAAGAACGACGGGATACAGACTTAGAATGATCTGTAAATGCAGCAAATGTGATTGTAACAAAAAAACTTTTCTGCACAGTGAATGGTTCAGGTCTGGAATACACTGTATAGTAGAGGCATGTTCAATCAAAGCATGCAGGAGGGAAATCAATTATTATTTGAATAGAATCAATGTGCAAGGGCAAGGACAAAAGATAGGAGAATGATACCATGTTGGAATGCTCATCTGAAGTGCCAATGCAGACCCAATGGATTGAATGACATCCTTCTGCATACATGCAGAATTCTGTGAGTTCCACAATTATTGTCAGTAATGATGATCATTTAGATTTTGGTAAGATGGTGGTCAAAGTGTGAGGTGGAGGTCGGGGAGGAGAGGGGTGAGGTCATTGAGGTACCAGGTCATTAAGTGTCTTTAAGACAGAGATAAATAGGTTCTTGATTAATAAGGGGATTAGGAGTTATGGGGAAAAAGCAGGAGAATGTGGATGAGAAAAATATTAGCCATGATTGAATAGGGGAGCAAATTTGATGGGCCGAGTGACCTAATTCTGCTCCTATGTCTTATGGTCTTCCGATCTTATGAAAGAGGAGGAGGAGGGTTGTGCAAAAAGAGTTAGCTTGGCTGAAGGCAGCTTCAATACAGAAACATCAGAAGCTACTTGTACCTTTTCTAAAAGAAAAAAAGGGTGTCAAGGCCAATTTCCAATCTGCAGCACAATACACAGCAAGTTTCGAGCACATAGAGTAACAACAGGTGGAAGGAAGGCCTCAGGCACATCTGTGGGCGCAGAAGACTTTTTAATGTCTGCAGGCTTTGAGGTAAATGTTTCAGGATTTTTTTTTTAAAAACAGCCTTCTAATTTAAAAGAAAGGTTGACACATTAGTAGGCTTTCAAAAATCTTTCTAGCAGTTGTGAAAATTCTATTTTTGCCCAGAAGGTTTGTCAATAACCTTCACCCGAGCTGAGAGGAAGGGAAACACTTTCGGAGGGATAAGCAAGTCAGGCTCCAGAGAAGTAGCAAAATAATGTTGGTACAGATTCCTCTTCCTAGAGGATATTGAACCAGCAGACTCAGAGTAAAATGGCGATGTGTCCAATCATAGGATCCTGACAGTTCCTCAAAGTCACCAGAGCTTGAGAGCTCTGAATTTGCTGATGGGTTCAAGAATGAGTCTATCAGCAGGCAATGCAGAGCAACATCAGGCTCTGGTAGATCAGGTCCCCTTACAGTAGGAAAATACTATCCAAGATCGTTGAGAGGTGATAGCGACTTGGAGGGAGGGAGAAGTAATGAGGATCTCTGAAAATTTGTTTTTGAAGAAAGCAACAGCCATGTTTCTGACCTGAGATTGAAGAGGCTGGAAAGCTAGACAGGCAACCTGGGTCAATAGCGAGGTTGTTGAGCTTGCTATGGAGGTCTGAGTTTGCGAGGGCCAAGCAAGGCTGCAGGCATTGGCTGGCAATGCTTGAAGGGAGCAGAGGGACGACTCTCAATCCTCAGGCCAGGGCTGAGGAAGTTGGGCAGGCAAGCTGGAAGTATATGAAGAAAGCAGCAAGTTCTGACCGGGGCTGAGAAGGCCAGATAGGCAGGCAGGCAGCCAGTGAGCTAGTACAACTCCCAAGGTCATCATCAAGCAGAGCTTAAAATGAGGTTTGAGAGCCCAGGAGTTCTGGCAGTCATTGAGGGGAGCAGGGCAGCAGGTTGATTTGACCTGGCAAATAGGGCTGATAAGAGCTGAGCAACAAGCAGAGGGCGAGACATCAAGACCAGATAACCAGACAAGCAGTCAGTGAGTCTGCACAACTATGAAAGTGTCACAATAGAGCGCAAGGTGAGGGCTGAGGAGGCGCTGGTCGTTGTTCAAGGCTAGTTGATGACACCATCCCCCCCCCCCTCCCGTTAGGGACTGAGGTGGGCTGGGCAACCAAGGATGAGGCAAAGCCAGATGGCCAGACAGGCAAGTGAGCCAGCAGTGAGGCAAGCCAAGGTTGGCACAGCTGAGGAGGGCAACAGCAGAGATGAGTTAACCCCCAGCCAAGGGTTGAGGAGGTTTGGGTAACTGAGATTGAAGCCAAACCTTAGCCAGGCAGCCTGAGCCAACAGCAGGGCAAGGTCATCGAGAGTAGCAGGGACAACTTGAATTCCAGGGCTAAAGAGGGCAAACAAAAGCCTGCTTTTTTAGAAAATTCATTGTTAAAATCAGTCAATATGAAGCAACACTATCAATCCATAGTCAAAAACACACAAAATTGAAGGCAAGGCAAGAGAATGAAGCTAGGCAAAAAGACAATTTGTCATTTTACTTCAGATAGTTCAAAGTATTGAGCTGTGCACAAACTGCACATTCGTTCTCATCCATCAAGAGTATGTGCAAATTATATACTTCAACGTGCTGATTTTCAGAGACACCACATTTCCTGAAAAAGTTAAATAAGAACAATAAATAGACTCTGAAATGGGATTGATTGGACAAGATATCGCTGATTCTTTTGTTGAAGTGAGGGGAAAAAACTCTGAAGACATTGCCTTAATGGCCAAAATCCATTACACTGGTAAAATAGAATATTTTGTACTAAATAAACCAGAAAATATAGATAAAATGGAAAAGTTGACAAAAGAGTTTGAGGTTAGAGGCAGAAATCAGTTTAGAAACCTTCATATATCCCATTTTTCTGAGGGGGAAAAGAAATGGGATGATGGAAACTAGAAATTGGTTAAAATTTTTGGAAACCTCTAAGGCAGTCTACTGTTATGTTTGCAAATCATTCTCTAACCCTTGTAAAGGGAAACAGGTATTCTAACTGAAGAGATGTTGGAAGAGATCTTACTGATCATGAAACTTCCAAAGCTCATATTAAAGCTATGCATGCATTTGTTCAAAGACATAAGTCATCTGGAAGAACTGATTCTGTGTTATCGGCTCAATTTGAAAAGGTGTGTCCTTACTAAAGTGAAGTGCTAAGCTATGTTGTTGCCAGAGTCTTCTTTGGGACTAACAGGACATGATGACTCATTTTATCAACTCGAAGAGGTAACTTTTTAATTGCCTTGAATATCTCAATGAATTTGATGAGCTTCTCAAAGACATTTGAAAAGTTGTTACTATCACGACACAGGGAAGACCAACATATTTATGTACTGAATCAATGATGACTTCATCACTATAATGGCAGATCTGCTCAGAAACCAATTCACTTATCAAGTAAAAGATGTCTTGAAGCTATTATCCATCTACACTTCCTGCTGCCTCAGGAAAGTAGCCAGCATAATTAAAGATACCACACATCTTGGACATACTCTCTTCCATCTTTTTCCCCTCAGGAAAAGAGATACACAAATCTAAGATCACATTCCAACCAACTCAAGAACAGCTTCTTCCTTGCTGCCATCAGATTTTTGAATGGACATATCTTATATTAAGTTGATTTTTCTCTACACTTCAGCTATGACTGAAACACTACATTCAGTATCCTCTCCTTTCTTCCTTCCCTATGTACTCTATGAACAGTATGCTTTGACTATATAGCACTCAAGAAATTATATCTTTCATCGTATCTCAATACATGACAATAATAAATCAAATCAAAAAATTCCATTGTAGTTGATTCAACACCAGATGTGAGTCATGTGGACTAATTAACATTACGTTTCAGATATGTGATCTACAGTGGTGAACTGGTAAAATGATTTCTCTGTTTTATCCAGCTACAAGAGTCTGGAGACAACAGTTTTGGAAATTTGCAAATTTTGATTTGGACATCAAAAATTGTCATGGGCAAAGCTTTGATAATGATGCAAGTGTGGCAAGAAAATATTCAGGTCTACAAGCAAGCTGAACAATGCCATCTGCCATGTATTATTCATCCAATGTTTCAACCATTTCTTGAATTTCATCTGCACAACTGCAGCTGAATCCTGTGAGGTAGCCACACACTTTTTTGACTTTGTTCAGAACTTGTATGCTGCAATCACACTTGAAGCAGGCACAGAAAGAATATTTAATGATCAAATGATTTCTAACATCAGGTAGTTCACTTGTGCAAATGCTGTTTTGGTTCTGAAATTAACCTTTTATCTTATATGACATAGCCACATCAAATTCAGAAAATAAAAATTATGAAAGTTGAAACACAATCCTTAGCAGTTTTGTGGAACCATTTATTACAAACAACTATAACATCGGCAAGTTGCTGCAAACTGTTGATACAACTTTATTGAGTGCTGCCCTAGTTAAAAGTTTTGTCATGAAAGTTCGAAATGACTATAGTTCAGTGGAAGCAGAGGCACTAACATTGACAAAAAGTACAGGTCCCTCTGATGATGAGAAACATACAAGATGCAGGAAGTTATTTTTCAATGAAATCAGAGACTGAAATCACTGTAAGAGGGAAAGACAAGATCATCATTGGAACTGTCAATGTTATTTGTGACACAATAATGATGTGATTGCAGAGTAGAAGTGAATCTCTGAAGAAAACTTGATTTAGTTTGCGTTCCTTTTGAGAGAAGTTTGGATGAGAATGTTAGAAGCCACTGCAGTAAAAAAAAGTGAATTTTAGGAGGAGAACAGGGACACACATCTTTTTGCAGGTGAAGTGAAACAAATTTCATTGATAATGATATGCTCTGTACTTTGAGATCACCAGCTGATTTGTACAGACTTATACATTACGGCTTGCAGGCAACCTTTCCAAATGTAGAAACCAATCTGAAAATATTTTGAAGGATACCTGCCACAAATGCTTTGGGGAATGTTCTTTTTTTGTATTGAAATGAGTGAAAAATTATTTGCAAAGTACAATGTGTCAGAAACATCTGACAAGTTCAACATTATCGACAACTGAAAGTACATTATTACAAGATGATGTAATTGTTGATTTTGTAAAGAAAAAGTGTAGAAAAGTTACCTAAATTGCCATGCCAACAAGGATTGAAGCAAGAAAATCTTCAAAATATGTCCCTTTTCCATATCCTCCTATTTAAAGTCTGTTTTTCAAAAGGGACCATTTGTTGGTCTAATATAATGGCTGCTGGTCACATACAGATAGTTCTATTCACCAACCCCCATCACCCTCAAGACTGGCTTCAGAAAGTCCCTTCTAGGACAAAAAAAAGAAATCCTGGCAGACTGATATTGGACTTGGACTTAGTGGAGTCCACTTGCTCCTGCTCTGGACGTTTTTCTGGCTCATCCTGTTCTGCACTGGCCTGTGATGTAGTCATGTCAGCTGCTGATTTTTTTTATCTTGCTACTAATCGACCAGCTCTACATTTGCTCACTTCAAGACACACAGACAGCAAGATTGACCATCTTGGCGGTCATTCTGAAAACAGGTAGACTTGGATTTCAATTCAACAATTACCGGAATTTTTCATATGTTAGAAAATGCTCTAAGTTCAACAGTGATCAATTTATGTATTGTTGTGGTTTGCACTTTGCATTCTATAGGTTAGGGTATACAGAGTCTGGAGGACAGTGATGTCTTGGGGGTTGGGTGTTGTATTATAGCGGGGCGTGGTGTCATACTGGGGGAAGGAGATGCAGGATGTGATGTCATTGGGTGCGGTGGGAGGGATGGTGCTCCAGAAATAAAGATGAGCGCAGGGCCCCCAAAAATGTAAGTCCGCATCAGTGAATGTCAATGCCAAGCTTTCTCTCGACCTGAATTACAGCATGGAGTGTACATGATACTGCAAGAC
Source organism: Sphyrna mokarran (assembly GCA_024679065.1). Lineage (NCBI taxonomy): Eukaryota > Metazoa > Chordata > Chondrichthyes > Carcharhiniformes > Carcharhinidae > Sphyrna > Sphyrna mokarran. Next base: position 57,409,014 of record JAGIQG010000002.1, on the reverse strand, counting down.
ATGCTAAGTTGATCAGGCAGCAGCCTTGACAAAAAGACCTGATCTATTCAGTTACCACTAATCATTCCACAGACCCTGGCAAATCCATTTCAGAATAATAATGATGACCTGCCTCCTCAAGGTTTCAGCCAACAAAGAGACAAACATCAAACTGTATTATTCATTATGAGGATAACTGCACCGATGATACACCTTCATATACAAGGGCATGAATGGTCAGCTATTGTCTAAAATTTGACAATCCCTTCATGTTGGTAGCCTGTTGAATTGTATGGATGTGTGATACAAAGGGCAAACCTCTTTGAAGCATTTCATCCAACATATCTCGACTTAAGCAGGAACTAAAGAGGAGATTATGTCCTGAACTAAAGTATAAACTTTATTTATTAGTGACACAAGTAAGCTTACATTACCACTGCAATAATGTTATTGTGAAAATCCCCTCATCACCACATTCCAGCGTCTGTTCAGGTACACAGAGGGAGAATTTAGCATGGCCAATGCACCTAACGAGCAGGTCTTTCAGACTGTGGCAGGAAACTGGAGCACCTGGAGGAAACCCATGCAGAGAGAGGGAGAATGTGCAAACTCTGCACAGCTGGGTCCTTGGCACTGTGAGGTAGTAGTGTGAACCATGTGCTATGATGCCGCTCTTACTGCGCTTCCATTTGTCTGCAAACTCATGCCCGCACTATTCTACTCATCCTATGTTGGTTAATCGCAGACACTTCTGGCCTTGGAAAGAGTTACTGCTGCATTGAGATGCCTTTTACTGCTCCCCAGAAGCTATCTGATTGTTTTTGCTCCCTTCTCTTGTGGTTGATACTCTCCATTCCATTTGATTTGCCTCACCCACAGTTTGCCTTTTTCACTGGAGGTGTCATTCCTCGGTTCACTTGAGATTACACCCGGAGTAGTAAGTCATTATGTAAATGACCATGGACCATGAAATTGTTTGTTATTTACACTTGAGATTCAGGTGCATGTTGAAGCATCACTAACTAAATTAGAACTGGTTTACACCTGAGGAAGAAAATCAGTCCCACTGTATTGAACACATTTTTCACATTAACAACTGAAAACCTTATCCAAATTCCAGATTCAATTATTTCATCCCTGAATACAGAACCAAAGGAAATACATATTAGGTGAACTCAAACTGTTAAATATATATAGGAACCTAGTCCAGATGATAATCAGATCAGGTGCATAATTTCCTGGAAGAAATAGGCAATTTAAATTTTGTAGACGTTCCATTAAAGCAAGGGTTGCAGCAGAAGATAAAAAGTGTTCCTGCAATGTTTTAAACTCAGTTACAAAAGATGAGCTCAGAATTATAGGCTTGTTAGCCTATGTGAGTGCTGGGTAAAATTCATAGAAGCATTTCAAATGATGCAAATAATGAGCCAAGTTCTCTTGACTTTGCCTGCAGCTGGGATTCTCCGGTCCCACTGCAGTAAACAGGGATTTCATTGAGTGCCAAATTCTCTGTTCTTGCCGACAGTGGCAGTGGGGTAGGAACAGCCAGAGAATTCTAGCCAAGGTTTATTTAAAGAGTTGTTGGGTCTTAAAATACATTTAGAATGAGTCTTCAAGTCACAGATCGGTTGCAGCTTTTTGAGAAGATTATAGCAAGGAATGTTAAAAGGTGTGTGTAAAAGATAGTCACCGAAAAGGCTGAGTATTGACCCTTCAAATTCTCAGTGGCAGAGTATTTAAAGAACACTGGAAGTTACTTCCTGAAGTTATTTGCGATGTTATAGTGGTTACACTAATCATCTTCTATATACACACACACTAATGTCTTTATTAAATGTGAGTGTGCACAAGTAATGTCATCAATGTGACCTTACGTGGGTTATTATTGCAGTCATGAGGAAGTTGCTGCCAGGTTCTGTATCCGTGCTGTACTTTTTATTTCATTATTTTAAAGGTTAAGAAGATTAAGCATCAAAAAACATTATCTTTGTCAACCCACTACAAGGAGCTACAAATGATTGGACAGAAGGGCGAAAGTCATCACCAGTTTAAAAAAAAAAGAACTGAGAGATTGATAAATATTCGATCAGGTAGTGACTTTTAAGGAGTTTCTTGACAAATACATGAATAGGATGGGAATAGAAGGATATGATCCCCGGAAGGGTAGGGAATTTTAATTCAGTCTAACAGCATGGTTGGTGCAAGCTTGGAGGATTGAAGGCCTGTTCCTATGTTATAATTTTCTTCGTTTTTTGTCCAGATAGGAATGAGCCAAAATTATTCAATAAACTAAGTGAAAATAAAAGTGAGCTCAACTATTATCCTCAGCACACACAGAAATGTCCAAAACAACATGGTAGAAGTTAAGTAGAACAAGAACCTTTGGGAGACAATGAACAAAATATCAAGAAATAAAATGAGAAATTGTTGACAAAAAGACTTTTTGTCGAAGCGTTTCATCTTGTACTCATGACAGTGCAAGAATACCAGGATAAGAAGGAAAACAACAGCTTATGCTATCTGAGAAGTGAGTGTTGATTGGTTGGCAAGTGGACTTCAATTGGTAAAGGCGCTGCCATGGAGAATGTACCATTTGATGATGACTGACAGCTAAAACCAAGCATTGCTTGAAATTTAGACTAGGCAGCTTGACTCTGGTCAGGTTATTGCCCAGAGGAATTGAACCAGTGAATGCCTACAGCTTATTTTGTTGAGCTGAAGCAGATATAATATGTGTACATGTTCTGTCTATCTGCAAAGAAAATAGCCTGTGTATGATTAGCACACTGAGTATTATTCAGCAAATGTTGCCCAATTGTGGAATCACATTTCATATTGGAGACTGTTTTGGGTTTTGCAAGCATAGGCTCTTTGGGTACAATTCCATTTGTGAACAGCAGAAGGTACATACTGTTTGATATCGTGCACTAGCCTTTCGGAAACACACCAAGCATTACAATGGCATTGAAATTCATATATCATATTACTCATTTGTAAGAGGCAGAATGTCTTTTTGGCTCGATGACAGCATCCTTTAACTGGCAAATATCACTCATGTTGCTACTAGAAGCAACGAGAAACAGCAGGCTTCACCTGTTGCTCAAACATTTGAGTTACTTTGCCCTTCCAAGGGCACCTGAGCTGGACTAGGCACTTTTCAGTACCAAAAGTGACAACCATAGGCCCATTCATGAGTTTGCACGATATACATCATGAAATGTCTACTTTAAATTTCAGACAAATAACTGTCAGTTGCTTTCAATTACTGCACTCTCCATGGCAATGTCTTTACCAATCAGAGCCAACTTACCAACCAATCAGCAGTCTTTTCTTGTGCAGTAAAAAATGTTGATTTCCTTTGCATTGTATTCTTGTGAATGTCCTGAGGAGTGCAAAATTTTTGACAAAACTTTGACAAAAATGTCTTTTTTTTAAGCAATACTAAGTTCTGTACTGCTGCCAGACTATTTAAAGTGAGGAACCTGAATAATTAGAGAGTTTTTTTTTAAATCAAAGGAGGTGGAAAAGGTAACTCACACTGTGACCATTGTTGCTCGCTATTAGATGGACTTCATATCAAAAAGATATGAAGTAATTTATATTCACCCATGATCAAGTAGAATGGCAGAACAGGCTTGTAGAACTGAAGAGCTTGCTTTGGTTAGTGTATATGAATGTGGTTAAGAACATTTTGTACCAGTGTAAATAGTTATGTGATACTTATAATACTTGTCTGGAAACCTTTAATTGAATTTATCTAATTTATTATCCATGTTAACAAGAAATTCAAATAAAAATCACAAGCGACTCCAATTATTCACAATATTTTACATCAATTGTATGGATAGTTGGACTGGAGCCAAGGTATTTATAACAAAGTAAATAAACTGGTTGATGAGGATAATCCAGTGGACATAATCTATTTGGAATTTCAGAAGGTGTTTGATAAATTCCACATACAAGGTTTACAAAGAGGATTAAGGTTCCATTAACTAATTGGATCGAAAATTGATTTAGCAACAGGAAATATAAATGGAGATTATAAACAGGAACATCTGTAGTTGAAGGACAGTAACCGACAGAGTTCCTTTTGGGATAGTTATTTAATTGATTGGGGTGTATAAAGTAGTGTCCATGCTTCTAAGCTAGGAGTTCCAGGTTCAAGTCTCAGCCCAGGGCTTGATGACCAACCAAAATGCGTTTATAATATGGCCAAATAGGCATTTTCTTGTAAATTCTTCCCACATATACCCATAAAATAGAGGTAAGAGCGAGAGAGATTTCTGGTCAACCAAATAATGGAAAGAAATTGGAACCTTGATCTTCATTACCCATTACTCCCAATTCTGGCTGGGGTTATGACTCTGTGGTCAGACCTGCCTTTGGGCAGAGAACTGAAGAAGAATTAAGTTTTCAAATACAAAGATATGGGGGAAGGATGAACAATACATGGTGGCACAGTTGGTTAGCATTGCTGCCTTACGGTACCAGGACGCGGGTTTGATTCCCGGGCTTGGGTCATTGTCTGTGCAGAGTTCACACATTCTCCTTGTGTGCACGTGGATATCCTCCGGGTGCTCTGGTTTCCTCCAACAGTCCAAGGATGTGCAGATTAGGTGGATTGGCCATGTTAAATTGTCCCAAAATATATAAATTAAAGAGATTAGCAGAGTAAATTTGTGAGATTACAGAGTAAGCTTGGGTAAGAGTTGGTGCAGCCTTGATGGGCCAAATGGTCTCGCAGAATCCCTACAGTACTGAAAAAGGCTATTTGGCCTATTGAGTCAACACCGATTGCAATCCCACCAAAGCCCTATTGCTGTAATCCCACACATTTACCATGCTAAGCTCCCTGATACTAGGGTCAATTTAGCATGGCTAATCAATCTGACCCACACATCTTTGGACTGTGGGAGAAATTGAAGCACCTGGAGGAAACCCAGGCAGACACAGGAAGAAAGTACAAACTCCACACAGACAGTGTAGTGAACAGAATTGAACCTTCTGCACTGAGGGGACTCTGAGCACAATGAGTTATCAGCAGCATTCTCAATCATTCCTTGTGATTACTGAACAAATATTGAAGGATTCTTTGGTACTTTGCAAAAGATAAATACATAATTAATGTCCAGATATGTAATAATTGTGCCAGCAAAACACGGGATTGAATCCATCCAAGGCCTTTTTTATGCTGGTAAAACAAGCAGGTTGCAGAGTGTTTAAAAAAAATTAGTTCTGTCAGGAACGAAAACCTTTCAAGATGCATGACCACTAACTTTACAACAGTATTGTGATATTTATTCCTATTTACAACTGCAAATACTGCTCATGAAGCACTTTTACAATTGATCGATGATCTTAATAAAAATTGGAGGACCTTTTAATTGTGATAATTAGGAAAAACAGTAAAATGATGTGATAAATCAAGTGAATTTAGAGATTTTTTACCAGTTGTGTGAATTAGCCACTTAATCAGACAATGTCAGGCCTCCAGTCCAATTAAAGCCCAGTAGAGTGGAAATTCCATCAGGAAGAGCTGCTGGCCAATCGGAGGCAACTATCCAGTACTAGCAATGCAACAGGAGCATTGCCCAAAGCTAGTACAACAATGGGGCCTTCATCAGGGATCACTGATAGATTCAAGCAAAAAGGTGATAGTGCGTGAGATAGGGGTCATAGGAGGGGTCACTGGTGAGGGGGGAAGTGTCAGAAGCAAGGGCAGAGGAGTGGCTTCTGGTAGGGATCATCTTTCTTGATGTTGGGCTCCTCAATTGAGCTGAGTACTCATGATCATGGGATCTCTCAGGAGAGTGCCTGCAAACCCAGCAGTGTTTGTAATCGCACCATCCAAATATGAGAGGGTTTGTTGGCCAGTCCCCGAGGATGATGAGTCCGCTGCCCAATGCTTGCTGAAAGCAGGTGGGCTGAGGTCTTAAAGTAGTCTTTAAGTGGCCACAAAAGGGTTCCAATTGGCTTCTGGTAAAAAGGCTGCCCACAAGCATTTCAACCCTAGACTTGATAGGCGGAAATGGGGAGGGCAACAGGATCTCATTCCTGAACCCTCCCACAAAATCACACAGCAATTTGCCATTCCGCCACACTCTCCCTTGCAACTCCGAGCACACATATATGTAAATGTCAGCAAGATATAGTTACCAATTATTATCCAAGGCTTTATAATGTCCACTGGAGAAAACAAGAGGTGCCCATCACATTTCTGCCCCTTCTATAGGTGAAAAATAATATATTAGACCAATACTTATTCCTATTTACATCTGCAAATACTGCTCTTTTACAATTGATCAAAATTGGAAGATCTTTTAATTGTGGTAATTAAGTTACTTCTCAAATAAGATATAGCAAGATGTTCTGTATTCCGAAATTTCAAAAACAATGGCTGGGATTTTTTCGAATACCAAAAAAGTCCAATTTTGGGTGGGAAGAGCAATGTTGAGTTTGCCGATATGGTGACTTTTTGTGCCATACAGTGTGGATAAGTCTGATTCAACAACCCTGCCATCACATCAGTGCTTTGGTGATCCAGCCACAGCAGTTAAAACTGCCCCGACACTCAGCAAGAACACCAGGAAACATTCTTGGCCAAAATGCAATCCCTGGCAACAACATGGCACCTCTGGCATGACCCTGCTGAACCCCTGACCTTCACCAAGCAGAGAGCTGCTCTGCTGTGCTCACCTCAAACTACTGTTCACCAGGTCTGAGACCAGTTGTGCATATTATTCTGATATCGTATCGTTGTGGGCACACTGGAGGTGATTTTCCCAAAACAAACTAAGTGTCCAACAGGCTGGAATATGGAAGTTTTCCCCACCCATTTTTTGGGCAAGCTTAGTAAAACGAATTTATGGCACTCTGTGCATTACTTGTCCATCAGAGGATTTACTGCCCAAAGGGCACTACCGCACTGCTCCTGACCTCTGGGGGGTCTCAATGGCCCTGATCCTATCAGAGAGGCCATCACACCTGATCCTCACTGGAGTGAGCCATACATGACCTCCGATGGCGTGAACCTCTGCCAGTGGGGCAGAAACTTTAGCAAGCTCAAGCAATTGAATCCCGGGCTCAATAAAGAGATGCAGGACAGTTTCTGCATGTGGTAATCAGCCTTGCACCAGTGCAAGGCTGATTATGCTATAAAAATGGATCAGGATGATTACAACTAGCATTGCTTAAATTTTTTGGCGCGCTGCACCACTCAAGCAGCATGAGGAGGTGGGAGGGGGAAAGCTGGAAAAATTGCACATTGGGCATGGGGCATGACTCCAGCATATGGACATGATAATGAGATGCTAATTATTCCAAAGCGGTTCACAATGTTGAATGGTGGGATATATGGTCTGCCACTGATGAGGAAGGGAATGATCACTTCCTGCTTTTATGTCAATTTGACAAATGCGAAGGCAGTGACGCAGTAGTATTGTCACTGGACTAGTAATCCAGAAATCCAGGGTAAGGCTCTGGGCACCCTTGTTTGAATCTCACCGTGGAATTAAGTCTAATGATGCCCCTGAAACAATTGTCAACTGTCATAAAAAAAATCTGGTTCACTTATGTTGTTTAGGGAAGGAAATCTGCCATCTTCACTTTGCCTTACCTACACGTGACTTGAGACCCATGGCAGTGACTGACTCTTACATGTCTTCTGAAATGGCCTGACAAATCTCTCATTTCAAGGACAATTAGGGATTGGCAATAAATGCTGGCCCAGCATGTGACAAATGAAAAATGAAATGCAACTTAGGCCTTCTGGTGATATTTTCTATTCTTGCTGTCAAACCTGACCAATGGCTGTAATATCAAATCCCCTTGCTTGCCCCAGAACCAGCATGAGAGATGCATGGGAGTTAAAAATACAAGAAAGAATATGACCCAACTTCTCCAGACTTGCCTGTTGGCACTTTTACAGTGGTGTATATTTGGGTGATTGAGTGCCCTGCAGCGGGGAGGCAGGATATTTAATTAACATAGTTAAGTTTTGTCATGTGTGCTATTGAAGATCAAGCAAAAAGATTGCTTTGCTCTGTTCATTGCATGCTGCTTTCACTATTAGGAATGTCTTTAGTCCTGTATTTTTGCATTACCAGGTTGGCACCTCATTGTTAGATATGCCTGGTGCTGCTCTTTTGGCTTGATGCCAGAGCTAAAGTGAGGGCAATGCCAGTCTTTAGATTGAATAGAATTCTGCTGCTGCTCTTTAGTTCACAATGCTACATGGATGCTTTGAGCTGCTCTATCTGCTCTGAATCTATTCTGTTTAGCATGGCAGCAGTAGACGCAACACAGTAGGAAGTATGCTCAGTGTGGAAGTTGAACTTCATTGAACTATGTGGCCACTCATTCCAAAACTATGATGAACAGATGCATCTGCAGCAGCTGAATGCTAGTGGTGAGGTCAAGTAGTGTTTTCCCTCTTTTTGGTTCTGTGATCGACTATTGCAAGCCTAGTCTGGCAAATATATCCGTCAGGATTTAGCCAGCTTGTGAGTAGTGGTACTGTTGAGACAACCTTGGTCTTGACCATTGAAGTGCCTGTTTAAGAGTACAGTCATGTCCTCACTATCCTCACTGCTTCTTATTCATGATGTTTAACATGAAGGAGTGCTGATTTCTGAGTGGCAGGTTTCCTTGCCCATGTTTGATTTGATGCCATGAAACTTCATTGGATCCAAAGTCAACGTTGAAGCCCCTCCAGGACACTCACCCACAGATATGCTGTTGTGCCACTTGCCACCTGCCATTTTTGCTGGGTCTGTCTTGACAGTGAGACAGGAAACACGATTGGTGCTGCAGAAGTCTGCAACATTGTTGTAAGATACAAATCAGTGACAATATGTCACAGTGCTGTTTGACTGTGGGTCAGTTCTCCCAATTTTGAGACAAGTATCAAGCATCAATAAGCAGGACTTTACAATGTTGAATGGGAAAATGGGAAGGCTGTACCTTAGTTATTTCTGGCGCAGAGTTTGATGACCAATCTGCCCAGTTTTAGGACTCTATCGTACATTTGAAATTTCAGTGCTACTGTATGGATTTCCCAGGGGCCAGTAAATCTGGCAGTAAAAAATGTCATGAGCTACTGGATCTCTAAAGTACGTGATTATTTCAGCACCTATTGTGGGTAAGGAGAAGGCAGTGTGCACCCTCCAGCACTTCAGGGAAGCCTTCAGAATCTCCAGATTCGGACTGCCACCTCCTCTCCAGCCTTCCTTATATCGAATGTATTTTTAGCTCAGTCTGATTTCAATGAATCCCAGAATCCTAGTGCAGAAAGACGCCATTTGGCCCATCATGTCTGCACAAAGTCTTTGACAGAGCATCACACCAAGGCCCTAATCCCATTATCCCATATATTTATCCTGCTAATCTCCCTAATTCACACATCTTTGGATACTAAGGGACAATTTAGCTTGGTCAATCCACCTAATCTGTGTATCTTTGAATTGTAGGAGGAAACTAGAGCACCTGGAAGAAAACCATGCAGACACAGGGAGAACGTGCAAAAACCACACAGTTTGCCACCCAAGGTTGGATTTGAACCCAGGTCCGTGATGCTGTGAGGTGGCATTTCCAGCCATTCAATCAGAATTGTGATGGAACTTCTGCCAAAGAGAGCTGAAATGGACATAGATGTCCATGCATGCTCGACAAATATCAAATGATATCAATGCATAATTATGTTACTAACACCAAACAGAAAATGCTGGAGAATTTCAGCAGGTCTGACATCATTTGTGGAGAGAAAATAGAGCTAATGTTTCAAGCCTGGGTGACCTTTCATTTGAGCTCATCTTACTAAGTTACTGGTAAGGCATGAGGAAAAGATGATACCAAAATAATCACAAGATATATCAAATGGCCAATATCAAATGGTAGGGCAAAGAAACCACTCTAGAGACCAATGAAGATCTTCTTGGAAGTGTGGCAGCATCGACCTTAATGACAGGGAAAGACTTACTACCAAGTGTTCTGACTGGTGACAATTTGTCCATCAAACTACATCATGCTTCGAGTCCCAATGCCCTAATGATGAGGCACAGCAATGGCAAAGAAGAAAATAAGTAGTAAATCCTGTGTCAAATCCCACTACCTTGTGGGACACCCTGCCCTATGTCCACAAACGTATGTGGGTTGAAAGCTGGTTTGTTCAGTCACATGAAGACCTACGGCAGAAACCTGTGACCCTGAATCAACACATAATTGAATTTAAGCTTCTTAGCACCTGGACTAACAACAGGGGTGAGTGGAGGGAATAAATACTTATCCAGGGGCAAGTACAACCTAATGTCTGCTCCTTGAATAAAACACAATGACCCAAAGCTAAATAAATAGAAATTAGTTTTTGATTATTATACAAGCCTCCTCATTTACATTTTCTCCATATATTTGTCGGTCTGGAGAGAAAAACTGTTGATCTTTGTCTGGTATTTCCTCTCAGATGTGTTATCAACCATACTAACATTATGAGACAGTTGAAATGTTAAATTATTTAAACATTGTTTTAAAACAAGCACTGAAAATGCTGGAAATTCACCACTGATTCATCTGTATCTCAAAAGGAAAAGTTGAACTGGCTTGCTTTATTTTGGTATTTTCCATTTTTATTTCAAAGTTCTAACATTAGCAGTTTTAAAACAATCAAATCATATCACATATATTATCACAAAGTTCTTCTTAGAGAGTTTCAAGATCAAACCTATTGCAAGGCAACGTTAACTAGCCGCTTCAAAAATTATGTATAATGAATGCAGGGGACTAAATCATTGTATGGAATAAGCGCTTCACTTGAATAATTAAAATATGTAAAGTTAGATGCCCATAACATTGATACTTGAAATATTATTGCTGCGATCTGTTTCAGCAATGATAATTTGTTCCATGGGGATATTGATACATTTGGCTGCCCACTGCTTCATTCTTGCAAATAGTGAATTGGTTCACCCATAGGAACAAGTTGCTGAGCAAGTCCATGTCGTGCCTTGATCGTTTCTTTTGCAGCTGGATTTTTAAGAGCAAATTCTGATGCTGATTAATTATAATGTAAGGGAAAAACACTGAACATATTCAAGCGTATCGAATCAAAAACCTGCAACGAAAATGTTTTCTCACCAACCACATCTTGGATCTTTTAGAAGGAGTGCATACCAGCTAGACAAGTATGAGCTAATCAATTTGGAGAAACCCAGAACACAGGGTATCAATTCCAAATTTGAACAAGATCATTTCAGAATAAAATCAGAAAACATTTTATTTTACGGAAAAGCTGGAACTCACTCCTCCAAAAAATGTTGATTAAGTTAATTGAAATTTTGTATAAAATCAAAAACAATCTCAATGATAAAGCAATTAGGGAGACAGTGGTGTAGAGGCAATACAACTGGATAAGTAATCCAGACGGTCAGACTAATATTCTAGGAACATGGGTTCAAATCCCTCAAAGCAACTGGTGGAATTTAAAATTAATTAAGTAAAACTGGAATATAATTTGATGTGATTTATTGTTGCCACATGTATTAACATACAGTGAAAAGTACTGTTTCTTGTGCACGATACAGACAAAACATATCATTCATAAAAAGAAAATGAGAGAACGTAGAATGTAGTTAGTCATAGCTAGGGTGTAGGGAAAGATCAATTTGATGCAAGTCCATTCAAAAGTCTTAGCAGCAGGGAAGAAGCTGCTCTTGAGTTGAGAATATAAAGCTAGTACATAGAACATACAACATTACAACACAAACAAGCCCTTCAGCCCACAAGGTTTGCCAATCACATCCATACCTAAGTCTGAGTGATTTTTTTTTTACTCATTCGTAGGACATGGGAGTCACTGGCTGTCCAGCATTTACCGCCCATCCCTGGTTGCCCAACGGCAATTGAGGGTCAACCACATTGCTGTTGCTCTGGTGTCACATGTTGACCAGGCTGGATAAGTATAGCAGATCTCCTGCCCCAAATGACATTAGTGAACCAGATGAGTTTTTTTTGACAGTCAACAATGCTTTCATGGTCATCGTAGATTCTTAATTCCAGATTATTTTGTTGAAATCAAATTCTACCATCTGCCATGGCGGAATTCGAACCTGGGTCCCCAGAGCATTAGCTGAGTTTCGGAATTAATAATCTAGCAATAATACCACTAGGCCATCACCTCTCCTGATGTAACTATCCTTGATTGTTGTTCAAAACCCCTAGTTTATTAATGTCATCTTTAGGGATGGAAATTTATTAACCTTACCTGGTTTGGCTTATCTGTGAGTCCAGAACCACAGCATTGTGGTGGACTCTTTATAGTCCTCTGAAATGACCTAGCAAATCATTCAGTTCAAGGCAATTAGAGGTGGACAAGAAACATGGGTTTGCCTGTGATATCTACTTCCCACAAAGGAATACATTAACTTCAGAAAATAGATATCCACTTGCTTAGCTCACTTGTCAAGATGGCTAGAGTGTTGTATAGAATGATATTTTATCAGAAGCAACTGCAGATTCAATCCCCTCACCAACTAAAATAGTTCATGAAGGTTTGCCACTTTGCCTTTCCCATGCTTGAAGTAGAGTGGTGCTTCTCACTATATAAAACCAATTGTCTCTAACTTAATGGGAAAGAGATGATCAAAATCCTTTATGACTTCAGCTAATTATCATGTGCATTACTACAATGCTACCATACCTCAAATATAACTATCTTGAATGTGAGATTCATAATAAGCATAATTAAGGGCAGCTGTGGACTTATCTCCAATAAAGTTTATTGCTACCCAAACTGGTTGCTTCTGATAAAATGTTAGCTCCATTTCTCTATCCACAGATGCTGCCAGACCTGTGAGTATTTTCTGTACTTTTTGGTTTTATTTCACATTTCTTGAGACTTTTACAACAAAGTGGAAAGGTTTCATCTTTGGTAGGAGGTCAGGTGGTTCTTGTGTATTGTTGCAAATGTGATGGGCTGAAGGGCCTCTTCTGCAATTTATGATTATCAATCCAGATGGATGAAGAGGCAATAGTCCAAATGCACCAGACTTCTGCTATTGTAAATAAGAATGTCAAGGTTATCCCATTGTTAGGCTCACTTAGGTATGTCGCTATCCATAGGTATTATCTGGAAACCATTTCCATGGAAAACATTGAGTATATTAATGTAAAAATGCGATGAAATAGTTTCAATTGTCAAAAAAAATGCCACTGATTTCACACTTACTGCCAATGGTGAAGTCCAATTTTTTGAATTGTTCTTCAACTTCTGTGTTACTCCCATTCTAAGTTAGCACCACAATGTCAAAATCAAACCTAATATCACAATATGTCACAAAATAATTTCAGTATTGTCGCATCATTATCCATTACAATAGAACTAAATAGTTCTGTGAAGTTGTGTGGTCATGCATGCTAGTTTGCAATGCAATCCCACTGACACACCTGTATAATAAGCAAGATTTGATCTCATTAATCTATCATCAGAAAGCTAAATTAATGAAGACTGATAAATCTGACTGTCAGAATAATTATTTGTTGCATAGTATCTAACTCATAAACTGTTGTTATAAATGGAATATAAAGATCAACTCATTCATGCAAAGGTAAAATTCCCTCTATTTCATCCTCATTTGACTCATACTTTTAGCATCATTCCTAAAGTAATGTTCAAACTGTGACCAAAAAAGATGATGGGCAGTTGTTCCAAAGCCTCTCTAATGTTATTGTACACCAGCAGCTTGTAGGTAAACAGGAGATGCAAGCTGATGATTCTTTTCCTTTACCGAAACTGAAGCTGAATATTTAGTGTTGGAAATTCCAAGCACAAATCTATATTGTGCTAAATTTGTGCTTTTTAATTCATTTACAGAAAGTGGCATAGTTAACTCGGCTGGTATTTATTGCCCTTCCCTAATTGCTCGAGAAGGTGATGGGGAGCTGCCTTCTCGAAACATTACTATCCATCTGGTGCAGGTTCCCCCCTCCTTCCGCCCATGCTGTTATGGAGAAGTTTCAGGAATTTGTAACAGTGACAGCGAAGGAATATATCGAAGTCAGGATGGTGAATGACTTGGAGGGGAAGCTCTGGGTGATGATGTTCCCATGTGTCTGCTGTATTGCTTCAATGTGCTGTATTAAGATCAAGAACCCCAAAAGAATGGGTTTCACTGACAGCCTGCCAAAAGTCAAGGCAGGATTTATTTACTCGTTGTTGTCTCTTTTTCCTGAACACAGCCAGCTGGATTGAGAGACTGAATGACAGGCAGGCCAGTATTCAGCACCAGGCCATGCAAAAGATTAGAGAGGAGGCTGATAGGAGGCTTTGGGACATTTGGGTGGAGATCAAAGACCTCAGAGGGAAAGGTTAGAGGCATTGGCAGAGAACATTAGAGGTGTTATGGAAGAGATTGGAGATGTTGTACAAAAAAAAATCAGAAGAAATTGCAAGCCTCGTTGGAGACATCAGGAGTTAGGTGGAAGGGAAATTACAAGATGGGCAAATCCAAACAACATGAATAGTTGAAACAGGGATCGTCTTCACACACAAGTGCTGAGTGGGTGATCCATCTATGTTTCTTCCTGAGATCTTTATCATCACAAAGGCCAGAATATAGATTCACTTCACTCCACATGACTTCAAGAAATGGCTAAGTGCACCTAATAGAGTACATCTAATTGGTCTTGACAATATCTCGGCAGCAATGCTGAAAGCTTGTACTCCAGAACTAACTGTGTCTATAGCCTAACTATACCTACATCATTGGCATCTATCTGACAATGTGAAAGATTTCCCAGATATATCCTATCCACAAAAAGCAGAGCAAAGGCAATCTACCCAATTACCACCCCATCAGTCTATTCTGAAAGTGATGGAAGGTTTCATTTACAGTGCTATCAAGTGACATCTTCTCTCCAATAATTTACTCACTGATGCTCAGTTGGATTCTGCCAGGACCACTTGATTCTCCAGATATCACTGCAACTTTGTTCCAGACAAAGAGCTGAGTTCGATACATGAGTGAGAGTTTTTGCTTTTGGCATCAAGATTTGACTGAATCTGGCTCAAAGGACCCTAGTAAAATTGAAATAAATGGGAACCTATTCACTGGTCATACCTAGCATAAAGAGAGATGATTGTGGTTTTTGAGACCAATCTTCCTAGCCCAATAACATTGCTGCAGGACATTCTCAAGGTAATGTCCCAGGCTCAACCATCTTCATCTGCTACATCAATGACCTTCTGTTCATTTTAGCTCAACAATGAGGATATTCAATGATGGTTTCACACTGACCAGTTACTTGCACAACTTTCCAGACAATGGAGTAGTACATCTCTATATGCAGCAAGACCTTGAAAACATTCAGGATTTGGCTGAGACACTGCAATCAACTTTTGCATTAACAAAGGGTTGGGTATTAACCATTCATAATAGCAGAACGTGTTCCTGATTTTCAACAGGATTTCAGTCACTAAATCCCCAAATGTCAACATCCTGGGTTTCATCGTTGACCAGAACGTTAACTTGGTGGACTACATAAATATTGTGGTTACAAGAGCAGGTAAGACGTGGGTTATTCTACAGCAGAGAATTCACCTCTTGACTCCCCAAAGCCTGTCCACTATGTACAAGGCACAATTCAGGAGTGCAATGGAATAGTATGGATCCAACAGCACTCAAGAAGCTCAATGTCATTCAGGGAAAAACAGGCTATTCCATTTCCTTTCCTCCAACATAAATGGTGTATGCGGTATGTATCATCTACAAACTGTATGGTAGCAACTCACCAAGGATTCTTTGATATAATCTTCCAAATTCACAATCTCGACCAGCTAGAAGGATACAAGCAACAGGTGCGTGGGAAAACCAAAACTCCATCCTCTTCCAAGTCATACACTGACTTGACTTGGAAATATGTCATTGTTCCTTCACTGTCAGTGTATCAAAATCTCAGAACTCACTCTCTAGCAGTATTCTGCATATACTACACCACAGGGACTGCGGTGATTTAACAAAACAATTCAACAGTACTTTCAAGGACAAGCAAGGGTGGGAAATGAAGGTTCAGCTTGCCAGCAATGCCGACATTCTGAAAATGTAAGAAGAAGTGGAAAACCATTTACTGCCTAGGTACACCTGGCTTGCCTTCTATTAGAATAAGAAGTCTCACAACACCAGGTTAAAGTCCAACAGGTTTATTTGGTAGCAAAATCCTCTAGCTTTTGGAGCATTGCTCCTTCGTCAGGTGAGTGTGAGTTCTGTTCACAAACAGGGCATATAAAGACACAAACTCAATTTACGAAATAATGGTTGGAATGTGAATTTTTTTGCATTCTAACCATTATTTTGTAAATTGAATTTGTGTCTTTACATGCCCTGTTTGTGAACAGAACGCCCATTTATCTGACGAAAGAGCAGCACTCTGAAAGCTAGTGAATTTTGCCACCAAATAAACCCGTTGGACTTGAACCTGGTGTTATGAGACTTTTTATTGTGTTTACCCAGTCTGATCCCTGCATCTCCACATCTTGCCTTCTACTAGTCATAGGTTTTCTGAGGCCTGGAAAACATACAGCACATAGGCTTATCATAATATAAAAGGCCAAACTAATTCCTGGGTAGGTTATTTGCCTGCAATCTCTCTCTTTCCTCAATTAAAGCAAGAAATGGATGGATTGCACAAAGTTTTAGATATTTTATATGTTTTACATGCCATCTGACTCAATATGCATACAATATTCTGGGGGTTAAAATCCTCGCCTAAACTCCGTAACACCTTCTCCACCATCTCCCATGATATTTCAGATCGGTGACCTGTGGTCAGACTAAAATTGTTAAAAATGTAATCATTTCTAGCCAAGTACAGAGGGATGGAAGGTCAGAGAAGAGGTGGAGGGAACAATGAGCGATGTATGAAAGTGTATAAGGTATAGTGAATAGCCAAATCATTATCATCATCTATTGTCCATAAAAAATAGGAACAGTGTCTATGATCTGAAAGTATTGAAATCGATGGTACATTCAGAAGGTTGTAAAATGCCTCAAGCTTCCTATGAATTTCTACGGAACAGCATAGGAGGCAGAGAACAGGATTAAGGTGGCAGGCAAGCAGAATCTCAGTAACACTGGAGATGTTCAGCAAAGCAATCACTCAGTCTTAGCCTCCCAGCTATGGAATGTAGCACAGCATGAGCAGCAAATACTCTATGCTAAATTGAAAAAAGTACAAGGGAAGCACAGCTTTACTTGAAAAGGAGTGTTTCGGACCATAGGAGGCAGCTGATGAAATGGCACGTCTTGTGCCTTCTGCATTTGCATGGTAAGGTTCCAGGGGATGGAGAGTAGGTGTTGGGGATGATGAAAAAGTGCTTAAAAGAACATAAGAAATCGGAGCAGAAGTACAGTTACAACACTGGCATCTACCCAACAATGTGGAAAATTGCTCAGGTATGTCCTGCACACAAAAAGCAGGACAAATCCAACCCAGCCAATTTCTGTCCAATCAGTCTACTCTCGATCATCAATAAAACGATAGAAGGGGTCATCAACAGTGCTATCAAGCAGCACCTGCTCAGCAATAACCTGCTCAGTGATGCCCAGTTTGGGTTTTGCCAGGATCACTCAGCTCCTAACTTCATTACAGCCTTGGTTCAGACATGGACAAAAGAGCTGAATTCCAGAGGTGAGGTGAGTGACAGCCCTTGACATCAAGGCTGTATTCCACTGAGTGTGGCAAAAAGGAGCCCCAGCAAAATTGGAAATAATGGGTATCAGGGGGCAAACTTCCTGCTGGTTGGAGTCATACTTGGCATATAGGAAGATTGTTATGGTTGTGAAGGTCGGTCATCTCAGCTCCAGGATATGTCTACAGGAGTCCCTCAGGGGAGTGTGCTAGGTCCAGCAATCTTCAGCTGCTTCATTAATGACCTTCCCTCCATCATAGTATCAGAAATGGGGGTGTTCACTGATGATTGCACTATGTTAAACACGACTCGTGATTCCTCAGATATTGAAGAAGCAGCCTATGTTCAAATGCAATAAGATCTGGACAATATCCAGGCTTAGGCTGACAAGTGGCAAGTAACATTCATGCCACACAAATGTCAGGCAATGACCTTCGTAAGAGACAGTCCAACCTCCATCCCTTGGCATTCAATGGTGTATCCATCACTGAATCCCCTACTGTCAACATCCATGGGGTCACCATTGACCAAAAACTCAACTGGATTCACCACATAAACACATTGGCTATAAAAGCAGGTCAGAGGCTAGGAATACTGTGGTGAGTAACTCAGTCCCTGATTCCCCAAAGCCTATCTACTATCCACAAGTCATAAGGCAGAAGTGTGATGGAATGCTCCCCACTTGCCTGGAGGGTGCAGCTCCAAAAACACTCAAGGAGCTTGAAACCATCCAGGA
This sequence comes from Sphyrna mokarran, assembly GCA_024679065.1. Lineage (NCBI taxonomy): Eukaryota > Metazoa > Chordata > Chondrichthyes > Carcharhiniformes > Carcharhinidae > Sphyrna > Sphyrna mokarran. The sequence goes on along the minus strand of JAGIQG010000002.1, from coordinate 57,390,625 downwards.
CAAAGCAGCCCACTTAATTGGCACCGCATCTACAAATATTCAATCTCTTCACTACCGATGCTCAATAGCAGCACTGTGTACTATCTATAAGATGCATTGCAGCAATTCGCCAAAGATCTTTCGACAACACCCTCCAAACCCACAACCACTTCCATCTAGAAGGATAAGGGCAGCAGATAAATGGGGATACTACCACCTGCAAATTCCCCTCCAAGTCTCTCGCCATCCTAATTTGGAAACGTAGCGCTTTTCCTTCTCAGTCATTGAATCAAAATCCTAGAATTCCCTCCCTAATGGCATTGTGGGTCAACCCACAGAACATGGACTTCAGCGATTTAAGAAAGCACCAGAACCTTCTCAAGGGCAACTAGGAATGGGCGATAAATGCTGGTCAGCCAGCAACGCCCATGTCCCATGAATGAATAAAAGAAATAACCAATTGGTCTTCTCAGCCTGCTCTACCAATCAAATAAATCATGATAACTCTCTACTTTGGTGCCATTTTTTATGCCATCTTCATAAACCTTGAAGTTTTTGATATTAGAAATCAATCTAAATCCTGAACATACTCAACGACTGAGCCTCTGAAGCAGAGAATTCCAAAAAATTCACCACTTTCTGAGGAAGAAATTCTTCCTAATCTCAAACCCAAATGGCTTGCCTCTTCTTCTGAGAACTGCTTCCTGGTTCTACAACATTCCACACCCTTGCTCCACCTTTCCAACCTACCCAACCAGGGACAACATTCTTCTTGCATCTGCCCTATCAAGTCTATGTGAATTTTGTACTTCCCAATGAAATCACTTTTATTCTTTATAAACTCCAGAGAAGAAAGGTCCAATAGTCTGGTGAACCATTGGTGCACTCCCTCCACGGTAACATATCTTGCTGAGGTTAGGAAACCAAAACTTCACACAATGCTCCAGGTGCAGTCTCACCACAGCTCCTATATAATTGTAGTAAGATATCTGCACTCCTATACTCAAATCTTCTTGTAACGGTTTTACAGAACAAAAAAACCCTTTTGAATGCTGTACGAGAAACTGAAGGAAAGGGAAGATGTATTTGATGATTGCACGTGCTGGAAGAAGTGGAAATGATGCAAGATGATTCATTAAATAGGCTAATGGAGTGGAAGGTGAAGACAAGTGACACCCTATAGCAGTACTGGAAGAAAGGAGAAGAAAGGGGAGTAAAACAGCTAGAAATGCATTCCGAGCACCTGCGATAGAAATGCAGAAACTGCAAGGATGGAATAGAATTCTTCAAGAAGTCGAGTGGGCAGGTCTATGAAAGCAGGCTTAATATAGGGCTTGGACTGACAACCTATTCCCAGAAGCAGAGAGAGAGAAGTTAAGGAATGGAAAAGAGTCCGAGAAGGGACAGAAGTTGTGGAAATGCGTTTCATACAAGGTAATTTGTTTTTTTTAAAGTGAACCTGGTAATGTAGTAGAAAGGTTCCTTCTTTTGTTGAAAATGTAATAACCCTCATTTGAAGATGCAGGAGACAATCTTAGACTGTGTCTCAGAAAATAATAAATAATAGTTAAGATGAATTTGAGTCTATGAATACCATGAGAAAAGTGTTGTACAAAAAAAAACTATCGTATATTACACTGCTACTGAGTTCATTTCAGCTCATTTTCTCTGCAGCAGTAATTTTATACCCAAACATACCAAGTAACTGTCAGGACAAAGTCATTTCTCATTTCTCCAGAGGATCTGAAATAATATAAGGTCAATAATCGTGCTACTCTTTCTGGCAAACAATGCTGTCTTCTCACCTTTCACTGATTGTCTCTCTTATCCCTAAAAATCTCCATAAAGTCTTCACTCCTAATCCTATACTTCAATATTGGTCTTGATCTTTCCCAAATTAAATCTTATAACAAGTATCAGTACTAAGAAGCTGTTCGAAGTGAGCATATGCCTGCAGCTGGAAATACATTTTACTTTGCATATCGCAAATAATATGTTTTTTTAAGTCATACGATGTTTGTTTCAGTTTCTCTCTGTTGGGCTACCAAAAATATTTATAAAAGGTAATTTTCCAGTAAAAGATCCACCTCCTTCTCACCTTCACACTGCAAACAATGTGGAATCATTACCATCCTCCAGCAAAATTAAATACTATAGACAGAAAACAAACCCTAACCACTGCATTATCTGGTGCAAAGTTTCAATAAGACCTCATTACAAAACATGCAAATAATTTGGAAACCTAGAGTACTCTTTTTCTAAAAGGGCATATTTGATTTGGACTGCCAGATGTACTATTTTATGATTATGAATGGAGTTTGGGCACAGTCAATTATTTGCCACTAAAGTAGAATATATTGCTACTGTGGCTCTGGAATATAAATGTAATTAAAATCAACACAATAAAATATGCTGACTACCAATTGATAATGCATAACTGAAACTTTTTCAGAGATGCCATCAGTAGAAGAGCAATGTAAATTGTAATGATTTTGAAGAATGAGAAAATAGAATGTTGCATTAATAATTGGTAATTAAAAGGATATCAAAAGGTTGGTTGGGATGTTTTTCTGTGGCACTTTATGCTGCGGCTTGTAGCAGCAATTTTATCTTTACAGGCAAAAATATCTCTTAAAATGTACATTATACCACCGACCCAAAACCAAATCGCAAAATTTCACAAAATCAATTGTTTAAATATTTCAGTGGCTGTACCAAATTGGAATTCAATAGGAGTTCTATCAGTCTTAAGTTACCAAAAGAACAACAGTGATCCCTTAGATATTTTAGAAATTAGAATTCCTGAAATTCAAATATCTCATTTTTAAAAATTAATAATATTAATCAGTCACTCTCCCCTACCTTGTTTTTTGGATCTCTCAAGCCATGCATACTTTACCAACCAAGATAAAGCAAACCCAATTTCTAGGTTTTGGCCAATGGTGTCCAGAGCTTGACATGAGAAGAGGATGAATGTGGTTCAGAATGGATTTCCCCTGACTCCCCCTTTATTTCTGACAGGAAGCATAATGCATTGTACCTCTTACTGATGACACAGTGAGAATGGTAAACCTTCACAAGGGTATTACAAGTACATACTCATGTTTTAACCCTCACACAAGCACTCATATTAACAAGTACCAAAACAACAATATTGTAAAACTGATCCAGTGTACTTGCTTCTAGAGGAGAAAGCTTAATCCTACCAGCTCTTTTTTGGCTACTTCAAGTATTTTCCTCCATATCATTTTTTTCTTATTTACATGCTGAACTAACTTGAAATATTTTAACCAACAAAGCCAACCTATCTTTGTGTGGAAAATTGTGGCAAATAAATCAAAGTTGAATATAATTGGATAAAAATAAATCCAAAAAGTAGATTATTAGAAATCAATATTACTATACTGTGTTATAAAAGAATAATCATAAGATCTTCTCGTTGTACCAGGAATCATGTTCTGTTGAAAACTTCTTGGTATATCATGTCACCTAAGGTCTGTTGTATGACAAATTCTTCAGTAAAGGAAAAGTCCCATAGTCCTAGATGACTAGTGGCTGATCTTTCCTTTTGAGGTGGAGAGCTGAGTGGTGGTGATTTAATCCAACAATCACCACACCTCAGGCAAGGGGCAAGATAGGCCTTCATAGATAACCTCAGCTGGAATGACAATTGAACCCGTGCTGTTTGCATCGCTCTGCATCACAAACCAGCTGTCCAGCCAACTGACTTTACAATAAATAACATAGAAGCACAAAATATGTTGGATAAGCAACTGGGATTTACTGAAGAACATACTCAATGATTGAAATAGACTGCAAAATCGTGTAGTTTACATTAGGACTGTTTAACCCTCTTCAGTCTTTCCTTCACCATTTTTACTTTCAGTCCATATGGTATCTGTGACAACACTCAGAATCCGTAATGAATATTGAATTCTATTCAATGTTGTTTATCTTCTATTCATTATAAAAAGCATGGTCATGAACTGGATTTTTCTATTCAGGACAACATTATAAGTTTGAGTTTTATTTATGCATTTGATAATGCAACATGTCAGAGCAGGTAACATGAAGGGTCACTGCTCCACAGTGTATATTCTTTCAGTTCTTATGATCTAAATGTAACTTCAACTTTTAAATAATATTTGTATCTTGATCCTCAGAATTGCAGAAAATCTAATGAGGATGAAATTCACCTGTGGAGAGGGGATGCAATACGGGGGATAACTGATCAGGCCATTCATTTGGCAATTGTGTAGAATTCCTCCGAGTCACTGGAATGGAAAAACAGGGGAAGCAAGATAAATAATGGACAGCAGCTCTACCGCCTTCCATTTTGCATTCTCCTCCCTCTGAAGTTGAATTTCACCCTTAATGAATCAAAATTGTACTCCATTTCAGAATGAATGAGTATATGAGTTTCATAAATTAAGAAAAATGATTTTTGCGCAGCAATTGAGACTGTATCATTATACCAAATTATAGGGTGCTTGGAATCGTAACTGCAATAATCTTGACTCTTCAAACTCAATGCATCTGTCATACCAGCCTTTGAAATAGATGGATACCCAGCACATCACATAACCAGCTCTTTAGTTTATTTGCATATTGTTATATTTCCTCGAACGGTTTTTGCACAACTCTATTTTTCCAATTTTCTTTCTTGGATTTTAGCCAGCTGTTCACTTCTAACCCATAAGTTCCTACTGGACTTCTGCAAAATGTGTGAGCATTACAAGAAAATTTATCTATCCTCAGTGTAAATAATGCTGGTTAGAGGGAGTTCTCCTCCTGCTGGGTGCAGCTTTGAATTCTCGCCCACACAATGGCTTCAAAGTATCAACTACGTAGCCTTACAATGGGTCATTTGGAACTCAGAGGCAGGAACTCAGTGTTATATTTTTAGAAGTCAGTCCTCCATAAAGACTAAAGATTGTTTCCCTTACCCAATTTTTTCAACACATTCCACCGTTCAAACCACATACCAGTGGGCAGCACTTCAGATGCAGTTTCCACAATACATAATCCTTCAATTGCTGCTCCCAGGATGCTATTCTATGAAGCACATTAAATTAAAATGCATCAATTGGTGCAATTTTGATTGACAAGATATAAAATCAAGGCAATTCCACCAACCAGGCAAAAGTAAAATTCTGGTTGTCTGATTGAATCTGGGACTTATTGCCAGGTGAAGTTCTTTCAGGGCACAAATATATACATTGGAACCTTTTCCTACGATTTCTCCAAATATATTTTTCTTGGTTTAAATCTTTTACTTAGACCATAAAGGCAAATTTTGCCACTTCTTCTCCTGAAGGTTACATTTCAACAATTATCTCTCAACCTTTGATATCAATTCTGATAAATTGCTAAGCAAAATATAACTTAAATTATGCTAAACTAGCTAATAATGTCAGAGAAAACTCTGTAGCTTACACGTACCTTACATTTTACTAATCTAGTTTTCATCCCATCCTTCTATTTCTTTATACCACTTGGATATTATGTTGTTCTGTGTCTATCTTTCTAAACAACACTGTACTTTCACAACTCTAGCTATATTTAGGCTCCCCATTGATTTTGCTGTTGGCTTATGCAATACATTACCCTCGTGCTTTATACACCTATTGCCTTTCCTACATAAGACAGAAGTGGTTAATTTCCTAACTGTCAAAGGAATAAAATCTAGAGGCAAAAATTGGCATGATCTTATATTAAACTACCATCTGGTAATGCCATGAGACTATTGAATTAAAAAAAAGGAACCCCAGTATCTTTGCTGAGAATGCCACTGGGAATATTGATAGTGACAGTACTTTAGCAGGAAAAGAAAATGTTCAAAATCAATCTATTCACCCAGGCAAGAGAATACAAGTTAGCCAAAGCTGAAAGTGATCTATGGAGAGCACTGCGAGAATAATTCTTGCTTTTTGCCTTTGGCTCCCCGTCCATTAGAACTCTAAATGTCACCCATGATTCAGAAAAAAAATAGGAATTATAGACATTTTCTGTGAGCGAGGTTACTTTTATTTTGTAATTTACAGAACTCGGGCATAATAACTCCTCAGATAAGTATATAGTGGCATTTAAAATTGAAGGAGTTATTTTCTGGATTACCACTTCGTTGTTTTGTATTAACCAAATCAACGCTTAACATAATTTACTTAAGGGCGGTTAGAATTTCAATGGGGAATTACAAAGTCTACTCTGCCCCGATATTTACATAGCATATTCTGAACGTCTAAAATCTGGAAAACAAACTTCATCCACCCATGAACTGGGTTTTTGAACCTTATTCAAAAATATCTTGCATACACCTCAGGCGAACAAGATGAAGACATTATCTTATTACAATATTTAAATACCCTTTCAATCAAACAAAAAGTTTAAAACACTTATTTTTCATACTTGACCACGCAATTTCTATATTACTATTGGTCTGAAGCATCAGTTTTAAGGAACTTTTGTTTAAATCTTTTTTTTAGAATGTAAGCATGGGAAATTTGTCACCAACATTCAGGAAGCCAGGCATCATTCATGAAAATGTGAACACTCCTTCTATCTGTGCTCAGGTGAGTAAACGCCTCTTCTTCCTGCTCTGCTGGGTGTCATTGTCAGAAATACCCTGCAGGTAACAGGGCAACTCGACTGAAGGGGACTGACCAGCGCCTCCTCCCACCGTCAACAACTACAACTGCAGCATTCCTTAAAAGTTAAAAAGCTACCGACCGAACCGGCAGAAACCGAGAGTCTGCGGGTGCGGGGACGGGTTTACTCGGTTTCAACTGTAAAGAACGTAAAATTGCAGAACCGATGCAAATACTGAACCCATCCGGGACAGTGGTCTTATTCCGGAGTCAACGGTGGTGTCACCTAACTGATCAAAACTGCTTGCTAAGTTAATAAGTCACAAACATACCGACATGCCAACAACGCTTCATTCAGGAAACAGAACATGTCATCAGCGAGTGAAGTGGCTGGAAGTACCAAGCTAGAAGTTGCTATATTAGCACCCCATTGGTGCTGCTGCAATTTGCATCGACATTAAAATTAGCAAGTAGCATTTGAAAGTTAAAAAAACACTTCAATGCGTATGACATTTAGTTTTGCCAATCTGTCGTTTATCAGCAGTAGTAGACAAAAAACGCATCCACTGTAAAATACAGCAAAGAGTGTAACTCTCCTTCCCCATATAATGAATAAATCAGTTTTTCAGATGTTCAGTTTAAAGATATATTTCAGTTTTTACTTTATTAAGGATTTTACAGCATGCAGCATTATTTGGAACCCTGAGTCAGGCAGGTTACTCTAAGTCGGAATATATGACATATATTGTGTAGATATCACCTGCAAAACAAAGTGCATATGTAATCCGGTCATAATGGTACCATCCACACTCACTCATTGAAGCAGACCGTCCTAAATAATAAAAGTACTGCAATGGGCCAGAAACCATATTTTAGGTCCATTCATTGCACAACTCAGGTCAACAGGAGCGAGCATGAAGCTCTGTAAATAAATGACAATTAAAAAAAAACACAAGACAGATGCCCGCATCGATCTAGAGGACTCGATTGCTCCCTTGCACTGCTTCGGGAGAGGGAGGAAGATTGCAGTTTCAGCACTTCGTATTGCAGGATAGCGCAGAGCTTGGGAAATGATGGCAAAGCTCTGGCAGCTGCCTGGGAAGGAACCCTGCCTGAAAGTATGCCTTGCTCTGTGCCTTCCTCTCCCTGCCCTCGGCTCCCGGACTCTTATGAGCCCGGCCCGCCTGAGCTTCTTCTTTTGCACAAGTGATGCTGATGTTGTCTACTTACGGGATGCTGCTGCCGCTGCCAGCCCCATGCCGCCGCCGATGCAAATCCAGAACAGCGCCGTTATCCTGCGCAGGAGGAGCCCCAACATGGTCCAGTTCGTTCAGAAGCGGCTGGCAAATAGAACAGAAACGCGGGCACAACTAAAGGGTGACAGCAGCCTCTTGTCAGTCTGGTGTGTGTGTGTATCAGAGTCAAATAGGGGGGGAGAAAGGTTGCTGCCCGTGAGGCGAGAGCCTGCTGCTCTCTCTGTCTCTGCCTTTCAGTCAATCTGTGATTAAAATCCTGCTTCCTGTATGTGTATGTGTGACAGTGTCTCTCCTCCCAGCCCAGCCCAGCTTGCAGCCCGCTCTCCCTTCGCTCCCCTGTTTTTTGCACCGACTGCTGCCACCCACCTCACTGCTCAGCACATCCACAGTGGCTCACTCAACCCCGCCAGCAGCAGGGGAGCCCAGGGCCACACCGCTGCCCCTTTCTCTTCGCACAATTGCCTGACTTTCTCTCATTCATCTCCTCAAACAAATTTTCATTCTGCCTCACACTGACATCAGATAGATGGAAGTCAGGTGTAGTATTACTGTCTATTCCTCTCTTCTTTTTATCTCTCTCCCCCTCTCCAGGCGGCGGATGGTATCGCCCTCTCCTCCTCCCCTCCCCCTCCGGAGAGATGAAAGCGGAGCGCCGCTCCGACCGCCCCCCCCCCCAAGAGATGTCCGTGCGGTCCTATCGCTCGCCTCTCCTTCACCCAGCTACCAGCTGATTAATATTTGACCGCAGTGTGTTACTGCATAGATTTCCTGGCTGCGTTCAACCTCCCCGCACATCCAGATCAGGGAGAGGGGGTTTGGAACGAAAACACACAGAGTAATATAAATGAGTGCTGACTGGGGAAGAGGGGGAAAGATGCCCAGCCGAAAACAAGTTCGACATACACACACAGTTTTGGTACATCGGAATGCATTTTTTCCAGTTATTGTACACGCATTGCTCCAGCTGTAATGAAGTATTAAACATGTGGCTGTGTTTCAGAGGTTTCCCATCGGGAGAATGGCGCATTTCATTTTTTAAAAAATTATGGCGATGGGTAACGCTCAAATTAGTATGTGATGGAAGTAAGGAGCTGTGTTTGCTTGTGTGTTGCATTATCTCTCACACTGGGAGATATAAAGGTTTGAAACAAGGATGGAGATTGAAAGCAGTTTGGATTTACACTCAGTGTTTTACAGCATTGACGTCAGTCTCCCGCTCGATTAGTAAGTTTCTGCGAGTTTGTTACAAGCTGGGACAGCAACGAGAGAGATGGAGATTGTCCTGAAATCATTCAAACAGCCCCTCACCACCTGAAGCTCCTTCCACTTCAGGAGCGGATGTTGCCCTACTGGATTACGGGTGACTCCGACTTCTCAAAGTCCATGCAAAGCATTTAAAATCAAATGATAAACCGCGTTTCTTTCTTATTTATTTTTAATTATCTCGTGCATGTGTGCCCCAGCTTCATGCAGTTTATTTGTTTTTAGGAAATAATGAAACATCACCAAAATACTAACATGCATTTGGTCTATAGGTTTCGCTCCGGTGGTGAGCTGAGCAAAGACAGTCAAAGGGGCATTGGCTTCATAAGTAAGCGTTAAGCCACTGAGCAAAATACTGATGAAAAGCCGTTGACCTGAAACGTGAACTCTTCTCTCCATTGATGTCGTCTGACCCGCCGAGTATTTCCAGCAATTACTCTGCTTTTTATTATTTCAGATTCCCAGCATTCGCACTATTTGGCATCATGGCCTGGACACGACGTTCTTTGCTTAATTAATTATTTGCATTTTCAGATCCCTTGGTGTCTTGCTATTCAATATTTCAGAGAATACTGATTAAAAATGACCCATTAAATTGTAACCCATCTTAGAACAGTATTGCTCTGTTATCTGTTGTTCTAATGAACATCTCATAATCTTAAATAGATTAACTGTATGCATTTATGAACAGCAAGAACAATGTACATATATAAAATAAAACATTCAAACTAGGGGCTGTCTTTATACTTGCTTGTCCACAGGGCTTTGGTCAACACCAGGCTGACCGCAAGGTGTGGTCATGTGTTCTCTTGCATTACTATGTGGAAGGTACTGTACTGAATCCCACTTTTATCAAAGTTGTGCCAGACTCTTAAACTACACCACCCCCAGTGTATTTCCAATGTAATCCAATCCAATGTATTTACACTATTCCATTTTAACCTATGACTTGACATAGTTATTATATCCCATCTACCTCCTTCAAGTCTTGCGTTGACATTGTTATTATTATCCCATCTTCCTCCTTCAAGTCTCTGAGCTTCAGTGCTCAAGCAAATTGGAGGCCTTATAACCTTTCCATATCTTGTGTAGCTTCTGTTGTTGCAGATAAACTCTTGATTTGGACATTGTTCTGGCATCTTCTTCGGTGCCGCTATACTGTGAGAATGGACAGACTAAACATGAGGAGGAGACTCCTTTGGTTTCTTTTGACTGCACCCTCTGGGGTGCCAACCAGGTAGGACTGAGGTTGATCATTGTCCTTTCTGATGATAATTCTCTCTCTCTGTCTTTTGACAAAAGTTGGAAAATTATGTTCCAGTTATATAAAATGTTGGTTAGGTCACATTTGGAATACTGTGTCCAATTTGTCTCACCACATTACCAGGCCGTGAGGCCGTGGAGGCTTTGGAGAGAGTGCAGAAAAGGTTTACCAGGATGTTACCTGGTGTGAAGTGTATTGGTAATGTGGAGAGATTGAATAAACTGGAATTGTTCTTGGAAAGACGGAAGCTGAGAGGCGACCTGATAAAAGTTTATAAAATTATCAAGGGCATAGATATGGTGAATAGTGGAAGCTTAGTTCCAGGGCAGAAATGACAATTGCAAGGAGGCACAAGTTCAAGGTAAGGAGGAAAAGATTCAGTGGAGATGTGCAGAGGAAGCTTTTTATACAGAGAGTGGCGTGGCCTGGAATGCACTGCCAAGTGAGGTGGTTGAGGCAGATATGTAAGTGACATTTAAGACTTATCTGGATAGACACATCAATAGGCAGGGAATAGAGGGATACAAGCCATTGGCCTAGATAGGACAATGTGATCAGTGCAGGCTTGGAGGCCAAAGCATCTGTTTCTGTGCTGTACTGTTGTTTGCTCTTTAATCCAGATCTTGTCATCCTTTCACATTTATGGCAAGTTTCTGGTATGGTGTTCTCTGCTCTAAGCAGAGCTTTTTTCTACAATTGAACTGCTCTCTTTGAACATCCTTGTACCCTTGATTACCAAACCTGGAATTAACATTCTCTGAAGGATTAGAAACTGACTGCAGAGTTTCCTGACTGTCAGAAATTTGATGGGGCACATTGTAAAGAAGTGGACTTACATTTAACAGTGCTCTGGGAAAGTCCTCATTCTTTTTGGGAGTTTTAACATTTTAGAATCTTTTTTCAGCCTCTCCATTTGACTGTGGGCATCTCAGTGAGCTGATGCAGTTGTGGAAGCCAAATATGGTGGCAAAGTTCATAAAGCACTTATTTGAAAACTGTGAGCCATTATTGGACATGATTTCATCCTGGATGCAATGGCTCATGTACATCTCCTGCACTGCCTTAATTACTAACTCTGTGGTTGTTATATGTAGTTATTTCTCTTCAACACACCTGGAAAAAGTAATCCACTACTAAAGGGACAATTTTCAGTTGAAGACAAATGCCCAGCCTCTCTTATGTCCTGGTACAAAATTGTGTGAGGATGAATGGCTGTCATTGGTCATGCCTGTTTAGGAAACACACTAGATAGTTTGTTATTATTTCCTTAATTATTTGGAAAGTGCCTGATCACCAGACTATGATTGGATTCGGTCTGTTTCCTGCAAGTGTTGATGCCCAGCTGATCCTGGTGTATATTTTGAAGGATCACCTGTGGCACGGAAACTGGGATGGTCTGCTGCTCATTGTAGATCAGGGGATTGTTCATAAGCATGTAGGTCACAATTTTCCAGCACAGAATAGGTTAGAGTGGAGTGGAATTAACATTTTAATATGCTGAGACCATTTGAGGCCAGATCTTCCCTGCTCCTGGGATTTTCCAACACTCAGGTGCAATGGGAGCCCAGCAACAATCACCATAAATGGAGACCAGATGTGATGGCCATGCAGGGGGGCTTGGAGGCGATTGAAATTTCTGATAGTCATGGACATGGCTAGGCATTGCCCATCTGGCTATGACAACCTGCAAGTTGGGTGCTGCCAGAGTTTGAAGATCAATTCCAAAGGGGCTGGGGCATGAGAGGGCTGGAGCCTGAGAGGTGGGGCATGAAGTATGGGGGTCATAGAAGACGGTCATGAAGGTGGGAAGTTCATGGAGGGGAAAGTCAAGAAAAGGGGCCCATTGGGAGGGCCCAATGTTGCTGATCCTTCTTGGGAAAAGAGGGAGTAAACATTCCTTCAATGAGGTGGGTCGTGGGGGAGATCTCAGATGCCCATGAGGAAAATCCTTAATTTCAATTTGAGATCAGGATGCTCTTTAAAAATAGTGCCCAATCTCTCTGAAGCCCCTCTCAGAACTGGTGCAAACTCACCGCTTTCCAAAAGAGTGTAGGGAAATGAATCACACCAGTTTTCTCATCCAAAATTATTCTTGGGGCTGTATTGTCCAACCATGCCTATAGGTGGGATTCTCTGATCCTGCTCCAGTAAATGGAGCTTTGTGCCAACTTCTCCATTCTCACAGGGGCATAAACAGCGAATCTACCACTTAGTGATTTATTTCTAAAAATTCCACCCAAATTATTTTTGTTTGAACCAAGATTTCATGGTACCACTGCATGATCTTTGTTGTGCCACCATATTGTAGGATACCTTTTGAAAGGTCTTAATGAATTCTTCAGACATAAATTGAGTTAACTATGTATTTATTAACTACAAGAAGTATGGACATATATACACTGAAGGTCTCAAGCTTGGGGCTCTGTCCATGCTGGCTTGTGTACACAACTCTATCCAACACTAAACTGCCCCCAGATGCAGGTCATATGTTCTTACATTATTCTGTGTGTGCTATTGTATTCAGTCTCACATTATGCCTATAGGTACTAAATACTTATACTGCATTATCTAGCTTTGTGTTTACTGATCATTTGTGTGGACTTTGCTTCATGGTCAGTATATGAACACTTTCTCCTGTTCTTCTATAAATGACTTAGTAATGCTTTGATTCTTTACAAAATGACCTGTCTCAAATTAAAAGTTTTCATGTATCCAGTCTCAACTGATGATAAAGGTTACTAAAATGTAACTGCTGATATCAAAATATTTCTATCTGTGCATATATTCCTCTGTGCCATTGCAGTATATGCTACTTTAAACTGTTATCAGTGCTTTCTTTTGTATTTCAAGATGGCCACTAGGCTTATGCAATGATGCACTAGCCAGTGATAAAGGCTTCTCTTTTTTACCTGTGTTGACAAAATATTTGTATTAAAATAGTTTTCTGAATGCTCTTTGTTGCTTTTAATTCATATCTGTATTTTGTTTATTGATGTTAAAAAAATCTTCAAAACTTCATTTTTCTGAGAAAAATGTTGAGAAAACTTACCTAACTTGTTTACCCTTGTCTGGGAGAAGAAAATTTTATTCATGTCTGTGACTGGAGTCATGTAAAAAATCAATTGGTTTTCACTAAACTCCACATAAGCACCTGTGAAATTTTTGGATTCCCCTGAAATTTGATTCTTTGAACATTTGTACTTCTCATTTTTTCTTCATGCAAATTACACTATCCTCTCTCCATGCGCCCACAATCCCCAAACCCCCCGCACTCCTCCCCAACCACTGTCCCTCCCCCTTTCACCACCACCACTACCACCACTATCACGAGTATTAATGATATAGACCATCATTGCCTATCAACATTTCTCCTTGACTAAAATTTCATCCAGTTGGTATACAATTCCTTGGAAGCCTCCCTACCCCTTGGCATAGGTTTCTGAAAATATTCTTGAGCTGCTGGGATATAAAATTAAAGTCAATCCAAATAGAAATGTGTAAAGGATGGGATAAAAATCGGAAAAGGATCAGATAGAGCAAGTTGCAATATTTAATATTTAGATTAAAAGAAATTGCCTTCACTATCTCAGTAAGAGTCTGATTGATTAAAGCCATCAGACTTTTTTTCCCCCAGAAATGGGCTTTCATTTAACTGAGTGGAGTCCACATAAATTCAAACTTGGCCTTTTTCTATACGCCAGTATGTAAATTCCCCTGTGCTTCACATTACACTCAATTTCTTCACTCCCAGTCATTATTGCTTTTGTTTGGTTTCAGAGCAATAAGATTTCACCTGAGAACTAATTTCCATTCTGCCAGGCTTACGTTTAATGTGGGACTTATGCTGACCTTCAAACACTTGGGAGGTTTCATTTTGAAGTCCATTCCTTTTATTTGTGCTCTAACTTAGCCAAACTATATGTTGAAAGGCTTGTATAACCCACTGCAGCAGTGGTGCAATCTAAGATTTCTTGCTAGTAATTTTGTTGCTACACTGCTTTTAAATAAGGACAGGAAATTCTTCTACATCTGAAGCTTTATAACTTGCCCCATATAAAATTTTATTCATCAAATTTTAGTGGCCTCATTTCATTTCTGTTATACGAGGAAATTGGCTATATAATCTTGGTTAAGGGAGTGCTGCATTGTTGGCAGTTGCCTCTTTCACAAGATGCTAAATTAAGTTCCATCTGCCTATTCCAGTGTTCAGCAGATATGAAGAATCCTAACACATTTGTCAAAGAAGAGTATCCTGGCTGTAGTTACTGCACTTCAAGAAATTAATCTATCAACTGCTAAGTACTTTGGTACATCGTGAGGATATGATAAGGTGATAAATAAATGCTCTTTCCTTTATTCTGAAACAGATCTTTCAATGTCCCAACTTATAAAGGCAATGGAGATTTTCCTAACATTATATCACACCCGAAAAAATATCCTCATATTTTCTATTCTTTCTATGAAACATCTTTGATCACTAGTTTTGTGATTTACATTTTTTGGAATTAGCACTTACAGCATGCTCATATGAAATGGGAGTGTACATCAGAAAATTAGAGGCAGAGTTTAGAATACGTTGCATGGATTTTTATCCAGGATATAGAGCTCATTTTATAAAATCTACCCTTAAAGCTTCTAAAAACATCTCTTTTACTGACAATGGCAACGTCCTGTACCTTGAGAAGGTTACACACTAACCATCTCCCTTATCTATTATAAGTTTCCTGTTTCTCTCATATGTTCCATCTATTTTGGAGTATACTTTGGTTGGGATGTTTTCCTTGTCTGTTCTGACCTTGCCCACGTTTTCAGTTGGTCTATGTTTGCTCCATCTGCTGGCTGTTATTTAATTACCTTTTGTAGTTTTTAGCAAGCTCCAGTCATTTTTTGTTTGAGCTGTTGCTCTATCATGTGTTAATTTTAATGAATTAGTGTTAAAAGTATTTGGTTGAAATTTTTCTGATTTATTTAAAGTCCCTTCTAGTTTTATTCTCCTGTCTGATCTCTAGAAAATATACTTTCAATTCTTAGAATTTTTGAATGATTTTTAACAAATATTAAGATCACCTTGACCATATCATTCCAGTATTCTACTAGATTTAGATATGAATTACAAATATCAACTATGCTAAACTTATTCTGAAGCACTTCTCAGATTTGAGTGTTCTTTCTATAACTGGATCATTTTCACAGGTTTTCTTGAGCTTTTTTTACACTACAAAGCAACTTGTATTTATATAATTGCGAGTCAGATTGCAGAAATGTTATAAAATAAAATCTGATGTCAAAATATGTAGGGAGATATTGAGGTAGACAAACTGGGACTCAGAGGAAGGTTCAAAGGAACATCTTAAAGGAGGAAAGGGAGAAGTAGAGTTAGAGAGAAAATTCCAGAGCTTGTGGCCTGTGCAGCTGAAGGTAAGACCACAATTGGTGGAATAATTAACACCAGTATTCAAATGAAGCCTGATTTGGAGGAGTGTCGATATCTCAGTGGGCTGTGGGGCTGGAGGAACTTGCAGAAATCGGCAGGGGTGAGGCTATAGCCGAGTTTGGAAACAATGGTGAGAACTTTAAAATTGAGTCATTGCCTAACTGAGAGCCAATGTAAATCAGCAAGCATGGGGTTGAAATGATAATGATGTGAGTTAGATTATAGGCAGCAAAATTTTGGATAACTTCAATTTTATGGAGAGTTCGATAGCCAAGAGTACATTGGAATAGCCAAGTCAAGAACTAATAATAACGCAGATAAAGGTTTTAGCAATACGTGAACTGTGATACAGACAAAGCCAGGCAGTTTTGTACAACTGGAATGTGGGCATCATTGGAAAGGTCAGCATTTATTGCGCATTCCTAATTGCACTTGGGAAAGTGATAGTGAGCTGCATTTTTGAACTGCTGCAGTCCATGAGCTGTTGATAAACCACAATGTCGTTAGGAAAGGAGTTCCAGGATACTAAACCAGTGAAAAGTAAGGAATGATGATATATTTCCAAATCAGGGTAGTGTGTGGTTTGGAGGAGGACTTGAAGGTTGGTAAATTGTGGATAGCAATGAGGACCATCGGAGGATATAGCAGAATATAGAACAGGGAGATGGCAGATGGAGTTTAATCCAGACAAATGTAAGATAAATGCATTTTGGAGCGTCTAATACAAATGGGAAATTTCTACTAAATTACAGAAAACTTAAAGGTATTGATAAGCTAAGTGATCTGGGTGTAAAAGTACACAGATGACTAAAAGTGGCAATGCAGGTGGGGATGATAGTCAAGAGGTCATATGGCATGCTTGCCTTCATCAACCGGGTATTGAGTTTAAAAACTTGCAAGTCATTTCGTACTCTAATAGAACTTTAGTTAGGTTGCACTTGGAATATAGTGTTCAATTCTGGTTGCCGCACTACCAAAAGGATGTGGACGCTTTGGAGAGAGTACAGAAAAGACTTACCAGGATGTTGCCTGGAAAGGAGGGCATTAACTATGAGAAGAGATTGGAGAAATTTGGCTTATTCTTACTAGAACAACAGAAGCTGAGAGGCGATCTGATAGAAGTTTATAAGATTACGAGGGGCATGAACACAATGGATAGTCAGAAGCATTTTCCCAGAGTGGAAGAATTAATTATGAGAGCATATAGGTTTAAGGTGTGAGTGGCAAGGTTTAAAGGAGATATACGAGGCAAGTTTTTTACAAAGAGGGTGATGGGTGCCTGGAACTGACTGCCAGGACAGGTATGGAAATAGATACAATAGTGAGTTTTAAAGGGCATCTTGACAAATATATGAATAGGATAGGAATAGAAGGATATGGTCCCTGGAAGGATAGGGATTTTTTATTTCACATGGGCAGCATGGTCGGGGCCTTGGAGAGCTGAAGGACCTATTCCTCTGCTGTCATTTTCTTTGTTCTTTGTTCTTTGATGGTAATGATGTTTTCTATGCATCTGCTGCCTTTGTATTTGTAGGGTGTAGCGTTCATGCATTTGGATGATGCTGTTGAATGAGGTTTGGTGAGTTGCTGCAGTTATTTTTCTATGTTGGACATTCTATTGATATTGTGCAGGTGGTAAGAATAAATGTTTAAGCTGGTGAATAAGGTACCAATGAAGTGGGCTGCTGTATCCTGGGTGGTGAGGGTAGCTTCTTGATTTTGTTGAATCTGCACGCATCCAAGCAAATTGAGAATACAGTTGTTTGTAAATGATGGACAGATTTTGAGGAGTCAGAAAGTGAGTTACTCCCTGTAGAATTCCCAGGCACTGACCTGTTTGTATATTTATATGGCTGCACGAGTTCTGTTTCTGATCAGCAGTAAATATTGTGACTGGAGGATTCAGCAATGATTATGCCACTGAATGACAAGGGAAATGGGTAGATTCTCATCTGTTTGAAATGGTCATTGTTGCTGTGTATTGCAGGGAGGCAATGGTATAGTGGTGCTGTCATTGGATTAGTAATCTAGAACAATAGCTCTGGAGAACTGAGTTTGAATGCCTCCACGGCGAATGGTAAAATTTGACTTCAATAAATGAAAACTGACTTAATGATGATCATGAAACCATTGCTTAGCAAAGGAAATTTGTCATTCTTACCTAGTGACATATGTTTCCAGATCTGCAGCAAGTCTTAAGTGCCATCTGAAATGTCCCAGCAAGCTACTCAGGTGATAACAGAGCTGTTCTCTGCTGTGATGACTTTCCAGCATAAAGTAACAGTAACTAACCAGGTTCAGACAAGAAGAATAAGAAAAGGAATACACAATGCTGCAGAGGGTCATTCAGTTAATCAAGCCCACAATGTATGTATAAACATCCAGAATCTAAGCCACATATTTATTGCATCAAAGAAGTATTGCAAAATATTTAAATCTTTGTGAAAGATTATCTCCATCTTTGTTGTGATGTCTCACTTCAAGAATCTTGAATTATGTTTTTGTACCTCCTCAACCTTCTCTCTATTTCCTCAGCACAAGTTTTCTTTCACAAGTATTCTCAAACAGTAGGTTCCATTGTCATGTAGTCAAAGTTTCAACAACCATCTGTCAAAAAATTCAAAATCATCACTGTTGTTTAATTATACTGCCATTTAAAATACTAAGTATTCTTGGTACCACTTCAGTGGAATTTAAGGGAAACAGCTTAGAAAAGTTGACCATATTCGCTTATCCCTCTTTTACAGTTAATGAGGCAGGTTTTAGGAAACTAGCAGCAAGATCTGACAAAATCAGTGGGCCAATTTTGAGCAGATTGTAGTGATTAACCACATCATCCCATTTTTAAAAACCTTAGCACCATCTCAAAATGAATGCTTCATCACAGACAAATCTAGTCCATAGCAAACTTGTCACATCCTCCTGGAATGCCTTAAGTGTTTCACAACAAATTTAGTACTCTTGAATTACAAGCATTATTGTAATGGAGGTGAATGTGACAACAAGGCATGGATCAAGGACTCACCAGCAATATCTGAGATGAATGACCTATTAATACATTTTTGCTATTGTTGGCTGAGGAAAGAATGCAAACCAAGATGTTAAGAGAGCTGTTTTGCTTGTCAAATAATGGCTTGGGATTGATTATGTCATCAAATCACCCGAACTCTGAGGCAGACAGAAACATTATAATTGCTTATCTTCATCATTTGGATGTTAAGTATTGTGTGGGCAAAATATAGACAGGAAAATCTGGCAGATGCGTTCACATGTCGATTACTGAATGTTGGATTTTTCTTCCATTTACTTGACTAGAAAGATGAGATTCCTTTATGATCTTATCCATAGAAACCCTGCAGTGTAGAAGGAGGCCATTTAGCCATTTGCGACTGCACTGACTCTCCAAAACAGCAACCCATCCAGGCCCACATCCCTATCTCCATGGTATATACACTTACCATGGCTAATCCATCTAATCTACACATTATTTGACACCAAGGGGCAATTTAGCATGGCTGATCCACCTAACCTGCATATCTTTGGACTGTGGGAGGAAACTTGAGCACTTGGAGGAAACCCACGCAGATACAGGGAGAATGCGAAAAGCCTACACAGACAGTTTCCCAAGGCCGGAAATGAACCCAGGTTCCTGGTACTGTGAGACAGCAGTGCTAACCACTGAGCCACCATGCCGCCCGAATAATTCATCTATAATCCTTCCTGCCAAATATGCATTTGAAACTTTACTCGAGATGATGATCTATCTTCCAAATCCCAAGATTTCACTTAAAGCCAACATCCCAACACATCTTCAATACTGCATTTAATTGCTAGTTTTAGAGAGGCTTAAATCCAATCTTTTGTCTAAAAGATGGGCACATTATCAACTACACAAAAGCAGGATATGTAAAGTGGCAAGGAATAATGGTGGAACAGATGACTGGGAAGTTTTCAGGATCCAACAACAAAGAGGTAAAGAGTTCATAAGAAGGGAGAAGTTTAATTTTGAGAGAAAAATTACATGCAGCATTAAAACAACCAGTAAGAATTTCAGTGGATATATAAATCAGAAAAGGCTATAGTAAATGAAGGACATCCAGTGAATGAGACAGGTGAATCAATAATAGCAAGCAAAGAAATAGGAAATATGCTAAACACATTTTTTGCATCAGTCTTCACCATGAAAGACATTGCAAAGATCTCTAGGTATCAAATGGGCTGATTTCAAATAACATGGTAGAACTTAGAAATATCTCGATCACAAGTGGTAGAATGATGAAGTGGAGGTGCCGGTGTTGGAATGGGGTTTGCAAAACAAGAAGTCCCACAACACCAGGTTAAAGTCCAACACAGGATTATTTGGAATCACAAGATTTGGCAGCACTGCTCCTTCATTATCATTATCATCAGGTGATGAAAGAACAGAGCTCCGAAAGCTCATGATTCCAAAT
Source organism: Sphyrna mokarran (assembly GCA_024679065.1). Taxonomy (NCBI): domain Eukaryota; kingdom Metazoa; phylum Chordata; class Chondrichthyes; order Carcharhiniformes; family Carcharhinidae; genus Sphyrna; species Sphyrna mokarran. Next base: position 57,370,391 of record JAGIQG010000002.1, on the reverse strand, counting down.
AAACATGTTGGACTTTAACCTGGTTTTAAGGAATAGAATGGTAGAGAAACTCATCTGGCGAAACCCAGACAAGTCACCAGGATTCAGTAAAGTGCATGTTAGAGTATTATTCAAAATGGCTGCAAAGATAGTAGATCCACTAGTTGAAATTTTTCGTAACTCACTAAAATCCAGGACGGTACCAGAAGATTGGAAAACAGCCAATGTGACATCCTTGTTCAAAAAGGGGAAAAGGCAGAAGGTCGGGAAATATTGGCCAGTTAGTTTATCATTATTGGCAAATGCTAAAGCCAATAATCAAAATGGAAATAGCTAATCATTTATGAAAGCTAAACATAATCAAATTTAGTCAAACGGTGGGTTCCTGGGTTCAATTCTGGCCACAGGTGATAGCCTGTGTGGAGATTGCACATTTTCCCTCTGTCTGTGGGGGTTTCATCTGGATGCTCCAGTTTTCTCCCAGAAATCAACAATGTGCAGGTTAGGTCAATTGGTCATGCTAAACTGCCCCTTAGTGTTAGGAGTATTAGCAGGGGAAATATGTGGAGTTACATGGATAGGGCCTGGGTGGGATTGTTGTCAATGCAGGCTCAATGGGCTGAATGGCTGTACTGTAGGGGTTCTATAGTTCTAGTCAACATGGTTTGATGAAAGATAAATCATGTTTTACAAATTTGTTTGAATTCTTTGAGGATATAACAGATAGAACAGATGTAGTGTATTTAGTTTCCAAAAGGCATTTGACAAAGTGCCACATAAAGGGCTGGTGCACAAAGTAAAAGTCAATGGAATTGGAGGAAGTGTATCAACATGGATTGAAAACTGGCTGTCAGATTCAAAACAAAGATGTTGGAATAAGTGGGTCTTTTTCAGACTGGAATGGAGAACTGCAGGGATGTTCTTGACCCATGGTTATTCACTATTTACATTAATGATCCCAGCTGCCTATGCATGTCATGTTCCTCTTTCTTCTTCTTGACCAGAGCCTCGATATCCCAAGTCATCCAGGATTCCCAACTTCTGCCAGCTTTGCCTTTCTTTTAAGAGGAATATGTTTACCCTGAATCCTGGTTAACACTCTTTTGAAAGTGTATTATTTACCAAAAGTTCCTTTGCCTTCCCACAGACTCCCCCAATTAACTTTTGAAAGTTCCTGCCTGATACCATCAAAATTGGCCTTGCCCCAATTTAGAATTTTAACTTTTGGTCCTGACCTATCATTCTCTATAGCTATCTTAAAATCAATAGAATTATGGTCACTGATCCCAAAGTGATCCCTCACTAACACTTCTATCACCTGCCTTCCTTATTTCCCAAGAGGAGGTTGAGTTTTGCCCACTTTCTACTTGGGCCATCCACATGCTGAAGAGAAATTCCTTCTGAATACACTCAACAAATTTCTCTCCATCCAAATCTTAAATATTATGCCTGTCCTAGTCAATGCTGGGAAAGTTAAAATCTCCAACTATTACCACCATGTTTTTCTTGAAGCTATCTGTAATCTCCTTACATATTTGCTCCTCAATTTCACACTCATTATTTGGGGGTCTGTCGTACAACCCTATCAAAGTGATTTCCCTCTTCTTATTACTCAGTTCTACCATATAGACTCAATAGTCGAACTCTTGGATGTATCCACTCTCAGTACTGCTGCGATGTTTTCCCTAATCGAAAGTTCAACTCCCCCTCTTCTCTTACCTCCTGTTCTATCTTTCCCATAGCATCTATACCCTGGAACATTAAGCTGCCAGTCCTGTCTTCCCTTAGCCATGTTTCAGTAATTGTTTTAATTTCCCAGTTCCACGTATCCATCCATGCTCTGAGTTCATCTGCCTTGCCCATCAGGCATCTTGCATTGAAATAAATGCCGTTTAATCAGGACTTCCCTTGCTCTCTGTCCTGCTTTTGCCTGACCTGTCTCATACTAGGATTACAGACACTGCTTTTACTGACTCTGCCTTTACATAATCGTATTGAATAGTGAGCAGGCTTGAAGAGCCTGGTGGCCTACTCCTGCTTCTAGCTCTTTTCTTCTTGTGACAACAGATGGCCCAGAATCTCTATAAAAATAATTGCAAGCTCAAGCTACCTTTACCAGTATGTTTAAAAATCCAGCAATTTATAGCAAACAAGCTAAAAGTTCTGATTTTCCATAAACTGCTGCACGATTTGAATTGCTAGACTTGCCAGGATAAAAAGAGATTATCATCTTGCAAAGGTTACTTTTGCATGTTATTTAAAAAATGCTGGGTTTGACCATTAATGCAAATTAATCTCACTGCAACCATTCAGAGTAAACAATTTATGATGTAAGGACACTGTTGATGAAATGTCACTCATCGCTGTTTGATGGATATTGTTGAGTGCAAATTAGTTGCCGTGTTTCTTATGTTACAATAGTGAGTGATGAGGTAACAGAAAAGATCAATAGTGTGGTAGGTGTTGGATATATGGACTTTGTGAGGGCATTCAATAAAATGCCAAATGAAGCTTATTAATAAGATGGAAACCCATGGAATTAATGGGAAAGTGGTGGTACAGAAACAAATCAGTATAAGATTAGCTGATGAATCCACAATGAATGGGATATTTTTCTTACTGTAAGTATTTTGCATTGGTGTTTCCCCATTTGATATCCATTACTCATTTTAATTTTTATAAACAATTTAGACTAAGGGTAGCAAGAAGCAACATAACATTTGAGAAGTGGCAAAGCATAAGGGCAATAGTTACATGATAACACAAACAGGATGGTGAAATGGGCAAGAACATAACTGATGAAGTTCAATGTGGAGAAATTTGAAGTAATGAACTTGAAAATGACTAATATGGTAAGACACTCTGCTATAACTGGCATGATTTTCATAGGACACCATTCAGCTCATCAAGCCTGCATCCACAACAATTGCACCTAAAACCTATCCCGTAATCCTATGCGTTTAATCTGCTAATCTCCCTGACAGTAAGGGGCAATTTAGCATCGCCAATCAGCCGAATCTGTACATTTTTAAACTGTGGGACAAAACCAGAGCACCCAGTAGAGACCCACACAGACATGGGGAGAATATGCAAATTCCTGCACAGTCAGTGACCCAAGTGGGAATCAACCTGGGTGTCTGATACTGTATGTTAGCAGCAGTGCTAACCGCTTTGCCACTGTGCTGTCCTGAAAGTATAGATAAACAGGGAGACCTCAGTGTCCATGCATACAAATCCTTAGAGATGACAGGGCAAATTGATGAGATAATTAAGCAAGCGTTTCTTAGATCTATAAATAAAGGAATACAGCAAAATATAGAAGCAAAAAAATTATGCTAAAAAGTAATAAATCATGAGTTAGGCCTTAGCAGGAGAGTTGTAAATAATTCTGGGTATTATCTTCATAAAAATGTAAAGGGTACAGGGAGGATATGAGTGTAGCACAGTGCACAGTGGTTAGCACTGCTGCCTCACAGCACCAGGGAACTTGGTCCAATTTCTGGTATGGGTCACTGTGTGGAGTTTGCATGTTCTCCCCATGTCTGCATGGGTTTCCTCTGGGTACTCCAGTTTCCTCCCATAGTCTGAAAGACGTGCTGGTTAGATGCATTAGCCGTGGTACATTCTCCCTTGGTGTACCCGAACAGGAGATTGAGTGTGACAACTAGGGGTTTTCTCAGTTTTCCTGCTTGTGACAATAATAAATAAAATGAAGAATGTTACTAAAATGTTACCAGGATGGTTTAGTTCAGCTCTGAGGAAAGGAAGGTTGAAATCTCCTCCTTGGAACAGAAAAGGCCCAAATGTGGTATAATAAAGGTTTTCAGGATCACATGAGATTTTGAGAGAGAAGCTAGTAGATCAATAATTAGAGATAATGGGTAGAATTTTCCCAGAGTGTCACAATGGCAAGAATGATGGCGTGTTCGACTTCAATCTGAGGTGCACTCAACATCAAGACGTTTCAACACTCCACACACTAAAGAGCTATTACCTGGAATACACCATCATGGAGGCTCCAGACGCATGACCTGCTCCCAATGGCCACAGCTGTGCACTGTTAAACAGAGAGAGTGGCATTGAAAACACTAATCATTCACCCACAGTCAGTTACACTAGGAAGATGGCATCAGGCAGAGCACTCCTACATAGAAACAAAGAAGATAGGAGCAGGAACAAGCCATTTAGCCTTTTGAACCTCTCCACCATTCATTACGATCCCAGCTGATCATCCAACTCAGTAGCTTAATCCTGCTTTCTCCCCATAACATTTGATCCCATTTGCCCCAAGTGCCTCTTGAGAACATTTGATGTCTTGGCACCAACTACTTCCTGTAGTTGAACTCCACAGGCTCACCACTTTTCGGGTGATGAAATGTCTCCTCACCTCTGAGCTAATGGTCTACCCTGAATCCTTATACTGTGACTCCTGGTTCTGGATTCCCCTCCCATCGGGAACATCCTCTGTGCATCTATCCTGTTGAGACCTGTTAGAATTTTAGAAGTCTCTGAAATGCCCCCTCCTTCGTCTGAGGTCCAGCGAAAACAATCCTAACCTAGTCAAGCTTTCCTCAAATATCAAGTCAATCTCTCCTTACACAGTTCACCAAAAGAGAGTTAGGACCCCAAGGAGAAGAGATGGACCATCTTGTACCTTCGAGAGGGCAGAGGACCCAGGAGTTGGGACAGCAACATGGGATGTGATGGGAGTGGCAATCCATGTCCACACACTGACACAGAGACTCTGGACCAGTGCCACAAGAAAATGAACAATCTCAAGGATAAGGGTGAGCTTCCAACCCATCCTGTTTCCTCCCCACACTCCCCTTTCCCTCTATTCAGCATCTCCTTCCCCCACCCCAGCATTGTCCTTAAGCCCCTCTGGTAGCCCTGTCACAACCCCAGCCTGCCAAGACACAGTGCCAACAGATGCCAACTGCCCCTACCCATCCTGACACCCCTATAGCTTTGCAGCAATCAGATTTTCAATCACCCCCTTCTGTAATGCAAGATAAGATAGCATGTATTTGAAGGGGGCAAGAGAGAGCCTGCGGTAGAGATCTGAGCCGCATCTCCTAACACCCTTCAAGGAGTGAGACATGGAGCTCTCATGAGAAGCAGGAGGAATCGTAGTGCGCGGGACAGAAAATTCAGCACACCTTTTAAAAGGTCCATTGATTTTAGGAGGGAATTTCCAGCCTTGGGATTTATGCAGCTGAAAAGTCCCATCCAGATTAGGAAGACTTTAGAGTGATATGACAAGCCAGAATATGTGCACAAAGATACTTGCTAGCATGGGTATAATCACGACTATTGCTATTGTCAGTGACATAGCTGAAGCCATCTAGGATGTCGATTATATTCCTACTAAATCCACCTTCTCATATCCCACCTCCCACTTGTCCTGCAATTTATTTATTTATCTATTAATTAAATTCATTTTGTTGCAGCCTGGCTTGGCCAGCATTTATTGCCCCATCCCTAATTGCCCTGATGTTACAAATTACAAATAATGTAACCATGCACTTACTTGTTATGACCCTCTGGAGACCAATGCCTTTTAGAAAGATAATTGAATTGCTGGTGGCTGACTTAAAGGGATTGAATTTTTGAGATTTTTGCTGTTAAAGACAAACAAAAAATGACTAGTCAATGTGACTAAACATTATTGAGTATGGAACTTGTACTATAATAAACAACAAAAAAGATAAAACCCCCCTTTAACTTTTTAACATGAATGAAAACTTCATTGCAATTATATTTCACTATCCCTCCTTGTAGAATTGTAATTTTTAAGAGAATCAGCTGAACAATAGTACCAAAATGGCTTCCTTGGCCTTGTTAGTTATTACGCAATGGTCGCTGTATAAAAATGGTCAAGTTAAACCAAAACCTAAGCATCAAGACTGACATGCAATTCCCCCAAAATTTGAGGGTGAAATATAGTTGCATAGTTATCTGGATGCTCGAGTAATCACTAGCCAATTTTTGGCTCTCAGTAGGGTTTCTTTACTCTCTTTCTCTTTCTATGACTCAAACTCCAATTTCAACAAGATTATGCAGATGTTGTACTTCAAACACATAAGTCCTTGTTTGCGCAACAATTCACCATCTCATGATGCCCTTTACTTTGCTTCAGTTAGTTTAATGATTCAACATCTTTTCTGACAGAAGAAATTCTTGTTTTCTGCCCTGCTGACACAGCAAATACTTAACAGTTAGTGTGTTTGTCAGTGTTACTATATTACCAAAACTAATTCATTGATACTCTATTCTCAATCTCTTTCTAGCCTCACGAGATCCAATTTTATTCATCTGTAGCCCAGTCAAGTTCATAACAGAAGATTGCAATGTCAGTTATTACACTGATGTCAGCCCATTGACTGGACATGTACATAACCTTTTCAGCACTATTTCCAACAAATATTGCAACTGGGTAAAAGAAAATCCCACACATGGAACACTGTGAACAGTTTGGGTCCCCTTATCTAAGGAAATATATATTGGTATTGGAGGCAATCCAGAGAAGGTTCACTAAATTGATCCTGGGTATGGAGGGATTTTCTTATGAGGAGAGTTGGTTGTATCTGTATTCATTGGTATTTAGAAAACTGAGTGGCAACCCTATTGAAATGTAGAGAAGTCTCAGGGGGTTGACAGATACATGTTGAGAGAATGTTTCCTCTTGTGGGAAACTCTGGGATCTGAGAGCATGACCTCAGTATATGGGGTTGCCCTGTTAAAACAGAGGTGAGGAGGGGTTCCTTCTCTCAGAAGGTAGGTAAATTTATGGAATTTTTTATCATAGAAAGCAGTACAGACTAAAGTGGAATTTTATGAGAATGATTCAAAGTGTCTAGTTGGCATGAAAATGGCAAAGTTCCTGGTCTGTTTTTTGGGTAAGCTTTCATGCCTAATCTTAGGTACTTAGACATTAAAAATATTGGTTAGACCATTTCTAACCGCTGAAAGCACAGGGCCAGGTTTAATTTGCCAGTCAAGGAACTGTAGAAAGAACTATTGCGCATGTGCATATCTCTGATTCTGCACATGCACAATTTCAATAGCAAGCTTCTGACAGATAGACAGAGAGCTGTTAGGTCCCTGCAGTTGCATGCAGTCTCACAAATTCTTTCCCCCCAACCCCGCCAAGATCTTGTGACTGATCTCAAGCCCCACACTGCAAGGGCATGTAGCCATGCTACCTTTCCCACCAACACCCAGATTGATTGTGCCTCCCCACTTCCCCAGTTCAATCACCTGCAGGATGGCAGCAAGCACCTCCCCCCACGCTAGTCTGATCACAGGCAGAGTGGCAGCGGGCCCGCTCCTTCCATGATCAGAACACACCTTCAGGCCCTGCCACCTTCAGGCCCTGCCCCTACCTGTTCCAGCACTTCAGGCCCTGCTTCATAGGCCCTGCCCCTGCCCCCACAGGCCCCACCTGAGAACTGCCTAAGGTGTCAGGCTGGCAGTGCCAATGTGCCAGGGTGCCACTGCCAGGCTGGTACTGCCCAATGGCTACCCCTCTTGCCCTTAGCCTTCCTCAGGCAGTCTCAATGACTTCCAATTCCACTCGTACAGCCAACATGACTGTTCCCTATTCAAGGGGAGCAGGTGTTTTCTTCGCAAGCAAAAACCTCTCCCAGAGAGGTCATCAAGGCAAGCAAGCACAGATGATTCTGCACTGCACTCACTAAATAGATGCAAATTAACATTTAAATGAATTTGAATAAATTGTTCGGCCTCTTATCCATTTCCGATGAGAGGCCCACAGTGCCAGAAATTGGAATATGGAAAATTCGCTCATGCTGAGAAATCAAGTGTGATCCTAATCTCTCAACTCTCGCACAATTTTACCAGCTTGCTCTGCCCATCAATGGGCGGGATGAGCCAGTAAAATCCTGGCCTGAGTCTTTAAGTATGTTCAAGGCTGAGATGGCCAAATTTTTTATCAGCCAGGGAATCAAGGGTTATGGGGATAAGGCAGGAAAGTAGAGTTGAGGATTATATCAGATCAGCCATGACCTCATTGAATGCTGGAGCAGAATCAATAGGCCGAATAGCCTATTTCTGCTTCTATGTTTTATGATCTAAAATGTGAATCTAGATTGCTATCTACCTGTAACTAATTCCCATCTACAGATTCATTCACTCGATGACATTCTTTTACTAAAGAGCAGATAAGTCTAAATTATTGGCTTATGGTAAGTACACGTGCTTCAACTAGCAGATCGTTCATGGATATAAAAGATCCTCCAGATTGCTCTACCTATATCCAACTTGTGGATAGTTCTTCATGAGTATTACTCGCTGGCACAGTGGTTCGCATTGCTGCTTTACAGGAACCAGGAACCCCTGGTTTGATTCCCAGCTTGGGCCACAGTCTGTGTGGAGTTTGCTCCTTCTCCCCATGTCTGCGTGAGTTTCCTCCTGGTGCTCTGGTTTCCTCCCACAGTCCAAAAGTTGTGCTGGTTAGGTGCATTGGTCATGCTAAATTCTCTCTCAGTGTACCCAAACAGACTGCAGATTGTGGTGACGAGAGGATTTTCATAGTAGCTTCATTGCAGTGTTGATGTAAATCTAAAACGTAAATTGCGACACTAATAAAAAAAGCCTTAATTGTCCCAATCTAAATTTTCATCTCTTTTGCTTTAATTTTATTCATTCTGATGTCTGCGGAGTCTTTTAATTCTATCCTAAAAAACAGTTTCTTTTACAATCATTTCTCGATGCAGTTTGTGTCAGTGCCTTGATTTAAAAACATTGGGTCCAATTTTCCTGGCCTGCTGTTTTGCTTGAGTAGTGGCATTGTTCAGGAAATGTCAGCAGGAGGGAAAAGAACAGGACTTTTCTTACATCCATTGTTTTGGATGTAATCAGTCTCGCACCAGGGAACAGCACAAGGCTAATTACAATATGCAGAAGCTGCTCAGCAACTATTTTGTAAACCTAGGACATGATTGAGCTCACCAAAGTTTATTTTTTTTAATTTTTTTTATGATGAAAATCCTCTCATTTGGAGGTGCACATCAGCAGGGATCATGTCTGGCCCTCATCAATGGGGACCAGATATTATGGCCTTGCTGTTTCGACCAGAGGCCATTGAGGGTCCCCAGGAGGTTGGGGATAGTGGGGGGGATTGCCTCTGGGGCAGTGCCAGCCTGGCACACTGGGTGTGCCCAGTGGGCATTAGGCAGAGCCAAGTAGGTGGGGCCTGAAGGGGGGGCCAGATGGGAACAGTATCAGATTGCGGTTGGGAAGACAAAGAATGAGAGGGAATGGAAGGAACTCTGCATGGGGGTGGGGGCTGGTGGTAGAGTCAGGAATTGGAGGCGAAAGGGAACAGGGTGGAGGGAAGGGGGTGATCGGAGTCAGAGCTGGCAAGCAGAAGTCTGGCAATGGGAAGGGGATGGTGGGAGGCACTTGTTAACAATATACTGAGAGGTCAGCGCATATGCATTAGTCTCCTCTTCAGTCTGATGCCAGCTTCTTGGGCAGATGGGATTAGGCTTCACCCCCACCACAATCTTCCCCCCTCCTTCACCACCACCAATGGTGTAAATCCCCTAATGGCCTCTGTGTTGCACAGGAGTGTTGAAAATTTATTCAATTAAGCTCACCCAAAAATCGGGTCGGAAAATCTCCTCTGTTCCCACCCATTGGGTATTTAACTATTTTTGGGGGGGGGGTAGAATTATACTAGTTGTTTCATTTTACTGGCTACAGAAAGCGCAACTTCTCAGCAAAGCAGTTCATGCCAAATTGTTTATCAAATAGCTGGACATGCCTGAGACCTGTTCTTTAGTTACCTCGTCCATCCCAACATTATACTGTGCTTTCTCAAAAGTTCAAAAAATAAAGAGAGATCTGTCTTAAAATATTTGCTTACAGGTCTCTGTATGGTCTATTTCCTCAAATAGTGGCTAGAATATTAAATGAAATTGTCTTTTTAAGAATTCATATACACGAGAATCTCAGAGAGAAAACTATCAACTTGCAAGAATCAGACTTATACATTCCACTGAATTCCATCTAAATGAGGTTATTCCAATTCCAGTCTGATGCTGCATTCTTCCTGTCTCTATCTTTTATTCCAAGAGTGGCATCCCATTAATTACCACTGTATGTCATTCATGAGTCCTGGAGCAACCTTAACAATCTAATATTTTCATAACATCATTTAAAAAGAAATCAACCATTTCCATTTCATTCCATGAATTAGCACATGCTGTTTGTTCTTTATTTTCAATTACATTTTTGAATCTCAAGAATAACTTAGCAAATTACGCTTGATGTTTTGCATCTCAACATTATCCCAAATTCAATTAACAGTGTTGTTAGGCTGTTGAACTTTCTTAGTGTTACACATAGATATACAAATAAAAACAGGACGAGACCACTCAGCTCCTCAAGCCTCCTCCATGATTTGTGACAGAAACAGGACAAAACAAGAATCTATTGTGGCAATGATCAGGATAGTGTGTGACTTAGAGGGGGGCTTGCAGATAGCGGTGCATACAAGTACTTGTTTTCCTTATCCTTTACGTTGGTGAATGTCATGGGCTAGGAATGTGCTGCCAAAGAAGCCAAGGTAATTCGCTTCAGTGCACCTTGTAGATGTTACCCTCTAATCCCGGTGAATGGATGTTAATCAAGAAGGTTACTTATTCTTGGATGGTATCACACTTATTGAATGTTTTTGGACTGGCACTCAGCCAGGCAAGTGGGGGAATTTTTGATCATACTGAAGCCCTGTGCCTTGTAGATAGTGTGATGATGCTATGCCGTTAAAAAATGTACTTTAATCATGCTTCTCTGTATAATGTTTTGAGCAGTCCCTGGCATTTTGTTGGAGCCATTCTGTCTGCAGCCATCTCCTCCATCGTTACTGAGGCTGTATAATTGACATCATGTATTTAATCTGAACTAATGCAGTGTTCTGTTATTTTAATGTTCCACTGGGATTGCAGAGTAGAGCTCTGAGATTGGGATGATTGACAGATCAGGTCATATGATTGGGAACAGCTAGGCTCTCCCAAAGGATTCCATCTTTTTCAAATGCTGTTTGGAATTGAGAGAGCGAAAGAGAGAGATATCATTTCCTGTCTCTGGAAGCTGCTAGAAACTAGATTTATTTCTCTGTTTTGCTGTCTGAAGGATATATTCTTCTCTGAAAACTACAGTCTGGATTTCTGTCCAAAGGTGTTAAAAGCTAGAAGTATAGTATCACGTCAGCATATTTGTTTTAGTGCTATCTAAGCCTGAAGGATATATGTCAATGGAATATTGCTTTAAAATTGGAACAACGGAGCTTGCCAGCTGTTAAGAATTATACTGTGTCATGTTTAAGTCTGATAATGGGTAATAGTAATGCTAATTGTTTTTGTTACATTCTAACTGTGCTCTTAAATAAACTTTGTTTGGTAAACGTTTCTACATGGATCACTTGTCTCATACCTGGAGTGAAACACCTTATGCTCACCAGTGCCAAAATCAAATATAAAATATACGGTCTAAGCCAACTTCACAAAACGCCTTGAAGTTTCTGGCCTGGGTCTTCAGAATAGTAGGAGGGAAAGGCTGCAATACTGGCAGAATTCTCAGTCTCTGCCCTGGTGGCCACCTAACAATGTAGCTTATCCAGTTTTCTTATTAATAGTGTTTCTGAAGGTATTTATTACGGAGCACTACCAAGAAAAAACGTAAAAATGTCACCCACTTGTTATAGAACCATAGAATCTTACAATACAGAAGGAGGCCATTCAGCCCATTAAGTCTGCACTGACTACAATCCCACCCAGGTCCCATCCCCATGACTCCATGTATTTACCTTCGCTTGTCCCTTTGACACTAAGGGACAATTTATCATGATCAATCCACCTAAAACTCATGTCTTTGGAGCAAACTGGAGCACCCGGAGGAAACCCATGCAGACATGGGGAGAATGCGCAAACTCCATATGGAGGTGACCCAATCAGGAAATTGAATCCAGGTTCCTGATGTTATGAGGCAGCAGTGTTAATACCATGGCACTGTGCTGCCCCTTTCAATATGAATTACATTATTTGTGACACCAAACTGACCTTATGATGGAGTGATGATCATAGATGAAGTAACTGAAGATGGGTGGGCTGGGAACAAGCACCCGAGGAACTTTTGCAGTGATAGTCTGGCACTGGGATTAATGATCCTCTGAAAACTGCAGCCATTTTCTTTGTGGGAGGTGTGATTCCACCAGGAAAGAATATTCCCACTGATACCCATTGATTTCAATTTCACCTGAGGCTACACTTCATCAGCTACTGCCTTAATGGCAAGGGAAGTCATTCTCACCTCATCTCTGAAATTTAACTCTTTTGCCCAGGGTTGGACCAAAACAGCAATGATCTCTGAAGCTGAGTAATCCTGGTGGAAACTAAACAGCACATTATTGAGCAGGTTATTAATGTAGGACAACATTCAACTTCCATCATTTTGCTGATGATTTAAGAGTAATTGACAAGGAGTAATTAACTGGATTGATTTGTCCTGACTTTTGAAGATGGGATAGCAATCTTTCACTTGTTGTGCAATTGCCAGTGTTGTAGCTGTACAAAAACAGCTTGGCTTAGGACATAGCTAGTTCTGATATACAGATCTCCAGTACTACAGCTCAAATGTTGCCAAGGCCCTTAGCCTTTCATGTATCAGCTATCCTCAGCCATTTCATGCGGAGTGAATCAAGTTGCTTGAAGATTTGTGATGCTGTGACTTTCAAAAGGTGGCTAAAATTGAACATGCAGATGACACTTCTGGCTGAAGGTGGTTGCAAGCCCTTTTACATGGATGTGTTTGGCTCTGCATCATTGAGAATGTGTCTGCTCATTGTTTTTTTAAAATTATCCAAACCATTCATGTCTGGATGTAGCAGGATTGCAGACCTTTGATCGCTTCTGTTGATTGTGGGTTTGTTTATTTCTATCCGTAACATATTGCTTCCACTATTTATTATGGAAACATGGAAATACTAAAGATTTATGGCACAGAAGCAAGCCACTTGGCCATCATGTTTGTTATTATTCAACCTAATCCCCTCTCCCATCTTAAGTTTGTAGTCTTGTAGGTTACAGCATTTCAAAACGTAAATCCAAAATTTTGTTAATACGATGAAGGTTTCTGCCTCACCACTCATTCAGGCTGTGAGTTCCTGACACCCCCCACAACCTCAAATGGATGAAAATGTTTCTCCTCAACTCCCTTTTAATCCTCTTGCCAATTATTTTAAATCCATTCCCCCATGTCCTCTGCTAAGGGAAATGGATCCTTCCAATCTATTATATGCAGGTCCCTTAAAATTCTCAATTAACACCTCAATTAACTCTCCTCTCAGCATTCTTTGTTCAAAGAAAACAATCTTAGCTGCTCCAATTTTAACTGGTAGCTAAAAGTCTTCAGTCCCGAGAATATCCTCAAAATTCTCTTCTATAGTCTCACAACAAATCCTTGCTGTAATGCAGTGAAAAGAACCATATGCATTGCTAGAACTGAAACCTAACTAATGTTTTACATTGTCATAACAGAACAGCTCTGCTCTATATAATATGCCTTGGCTAATAAAAGAAAATACCTCTGTACCCTTTCTTAACCATCTTTTCTAAATGTCGTGCTACCTTCAGGGATTTGTGTGATTTGTGAACATGCACTGCAAGATCCTTCTGCTGCTGTTTGCTCCTCAGTACACTTCCAATTTTTGAAAATTCTTTTGACTTATCAAAATGTATCACCTCCTTCTTCTGCAGTTGAACTTTAATTGCCACTTCTCTGCCACCTGACCAGACCATTGATATTTTCCATTAGTCTGCAACTTTTTCCTCATTATCACAGTTCGTATTTGCCCAGCAATATTTGTTTTTCAGTTTTCAGCAGGATCCAATTTTTTTTTTTGTTGTCAGTGATTGATTTTAAGGTTTATGATGGAGGAGAGAAATGAAGACACCAATAGCTTAATAGTGCAATTTCTGGAGAATCATCAGATATCGAGAGCTTCCAGATTTTCACTTCCTTTTGAGAACTAATGAAGTGGCTATCCTGACATTGAGAGGATAACAGAAATAATCTTTTGCTGGAACTCTGCTTACTTATGAAGAATTATTATTTTAAAATGGTATGTGACAGACTTAATGCACCAAGAGCAGTTAGTGTTCTAAGTGAAGCTATTTGCCAGACTCTTGGCTGTAAGAATAAGTAATTGATTAGAATTTTTCCATCCAATCTATTCAAACTGTGCAGGAAATTTGCTCTATTTCTGTCTTCAGTGAAAAAACACATCTGAGGGTCATGTTTTTTTGTTAGTTTCTCTCTCTTTAAACACAAGTTCATTTCATTATTTTTGAAGAAAAATTTTGAAGTTATATTTATGAATTCTGTTCCTTACATTTTTCGCAAGAATACATTGTAACATATTTTGCCTTCCTTGTAACTGTAATTTACAATGTTGTCTTAAAGAATCTATAGCATCCATGAGTTCTATATTCTTAGAATCCTTGGAAAGAATCCTTCCTTGTCAACAGCCCAAAATGTGTGTGATATAACATGAATATTTAATTTTTTTAAAATTTAAGTTTCTGGACCTAGTAGATTTAATGTGATTTGTGTTTCAATAAACTGAATGGAATTTAAGTAGTGCTGATCACTTTCTGCATGTGGAAAAATGGGGGAGAAAGAAACAAGCTAAACTTTGACATTTTCTTCAAAAATAATAAAATGAATCTATTTAGAGAAGGAGAAATTAATAAAAAGCACAACTCTGAAATGTGTTTTTCATGCCAGATGCATGGAAAAGATAAATAACATATTTTTGAGTAAATTCACAACAATAATGAGACAGCAATGAGCTTTCAGATGCACAACAGAAAAAATGAAACAGTAGATTAATGTACATTCAAGACCATCTTTTGTTAGAAATGGCAGAGCATTGCATCTAATTTGTTATTCGTACTCCAACTCATTTGAAACACTTAGCTACAGTGCTATTTCTCATTTATATTCACAAACAGAAAATGCTGCAAATACTCAGCAGGTCTGGCAGCATCTGTAGAGAGCGAAATAGGGTTAACGTTTCAGGTCAGTGACTTTTTACCAGAACTCATGCTATCTCTCACAGTTGTTTGCTGAATTTCAGCTTTTTACATTTTTATGTTATATGTTTATATGGGCAGAAGCCAATCATTTTAAATTGCTGAGCTACACTATGTAACATAGCGGTTTACAGAATAATATTTATCCAAGAAAGGAGCCTTTGATATGAAGGGATCATGGAAGATTGAAATCTTTGGAAGTAATTACATATAATTTATTACACATTCCTTCCCTAATCCTGTACGTTATTATTCATAAACTTAATAAAATATCTGCATTTCCAATCCTCTTGTGAGGAACTAAAATGTTTGTGGGGAACTAAGAAGCCAATCACAATTGACGGACCTGCTGGTCTTTCCTGTCTATTATTTTCATGTTTGTATGCTTATCTTTCCATGCTTGCATGGTCTGATGAGAAGGATGGAAAGAGAATTATATTTCTGGAAAAAGAATAAAAGCTGCCATGTTTTGGTTGAGCTACTTTTTGAGATAACTGCTAAGAAAAAATTGTACCTACTTAACAATTTTATTTCTGTTTGGAAATGCATCACCAATTTTAAACTGATGATAAGTCAGGGAGATGGTGGTGTTGTGGTATTGTCACTAGACTGGTAATCCTACCACAGCAGATGGTGAAATTTGAATTCAATAAAAATCTGGAATTAAAACTCTAATGATGACTATGAAACCATTGTCAATTGCCGTGAAAACCCATTTGATTCATTAATGTCTTTTAGGGAAAAAAAAATATGTCATTCTCACCTGGTTTGGTTTACATGTGACTCCAGGGCTATACCAATGTGATTGACTCTTGAATGACTTCTGGGCAGATAGGGATGGGCAACAAATGCTGGCCCAGCCAGCGATGGTCATGTGCCATAAATGAATTTAAATAAAACTTAGAGAACATTTTCAATATGTTTGGAAGGGAAACTACTTAAATTAATTTTGAGAGAGATGATTTAATTTTGATGATTTTATTCATGGAAGTGCCTTGTCCTAGAAATTCAAGATCAATTCTTTGATGTGCTGGTCATGAACAATCAAAACAGAGCAATCTCTACATTTAGTTGAGCCATCCTTGCCATCCCTTTGCCAAGGACTTGGGACTGCAGTGATAAAATACATTATTGTTGCTGACTTTAATTGTGAATTTAATAATGACAGTATGAAAATGACAGTATCTCTGTGCATCAGACATCCATGGGGCAGCACGGTGGGACAGTAGTTAGCATTGCTGCCTCACAGCTTCGTGGCTCTGGGCTTGATTCTCAGTTTAGATCAGTGTCTGTGTGGAGTTTGCACATTCTCCCCATGTCTCGGCCTCGGATTTCCTCCGGGTGCTCCAGTTTCCTGTGTGGGTTAGGTTGATTAATCCTGCTAAATTGCCCCTTAGTGTGCTGGGATGTGCGGGTTACAGGAATTAGCAGGATAAATGAGTGAGGATGTTGGGATAGGGCCTGAGGTAGGATTATTAAGGGGTATGAGTTATAGGACGGATATCAGAGGTAGGTTCTTTACTCAAAGAGTGATTAGGGAGTGGAATGCCCTGCCTGCAGCTGTTGTAGATGCGCCAAGTTTGGTGGCGTTTAAGAGGTTAATTGATAAGTATATGGAATAGAAGGGAATGGTTTAGTTTGGAGGGGCATTGCTTTTTATTTTGGTCGGCACAACATCGAAGGCCGAAGGGCCTGTTCTGTGCTGTATTGTTCTATGTTCTATGTTCTATATTATTGATGCAGACTTGATGGGCCAAATGGCCTTCGTCTGTATTGTAGGATTTCTATGATTTTTGTGGGAAGCAATGGTTTGTTATGCGGAAAGTTCGCACCCAGATTCAAATGTTGCTACAATGCAATAACAAGTGTTCGAGGCCAGAGTAGGCTATTGATTTATCAGGCCCACCTCCAATCCTTCCTAATTCTAGAACCTGTGATGAATTATATTTTCTTATAAATTTTTGCACCCTTATTTTTAAATTGTGTTGTGAAGTTGCTGAATCATATATCTGAAGAAGAATTCCTGAATTTAACTTCTCCAGCCCCGAAAGCTTTTTGTACCTCTGTTATGTTAAGGGATAGCACAGTAGAGTTATATAAAGCTTGCAAGAGGGCTGGAGAATTAAATACAGGAATTATTTTGTCGACATATGATTCAGCACATTGGCAACACAACTTAACAATAAGGGTGCAAAAATATATAAATAAACATCGTTCATCTCAGGTTATAGAATTAGGAAGAGTTGAAAAGTCAATTATCTTCCTGTTACAAATGGATGTAAAATTTTGAATTCCTCTACTAAATCTTCCCTTAACTTTCCCCATTCTAAGGAGAACAATTTCTGCTTCTCCCAGTTCTGCACTAAATTGAGTTTCCTCAGCTCTGATTTTCCTTGATGTAAATTCATCCCTAAGGTCTGACATCCTTCTTTCAGTGTGATACCAAGAAAAGGACACAGTATTTCAGCATAAGCAGATAAATGTTTCACATTACTTTCATGGTGGCGCAATGGATAGCACTGCTGCCTTATAGTTCCAGATTCAGGTTCAATTCCAGCCTTGGATGACTGTCTATGTGGAATTTGCAAATTCTCCTCTGTGCGGGTTTCCTCCAGGTTTCTGGTTTCCTCCCACAGTCCAGGTTAGGTGGATTGGCCATATTAAATTGCCCCTTAGTGTTCTAAGATGTGTAGGTTAAATGGATCAGCCATGGGAATACATTGTATTATGGGGATGGGGCAGGGGAAAAGGGCTAGGTAAGATGCTCCGTCAGAGAATCAGTTCAGGTTCAAAGGGCCGAATGACATCTTCTGCACTGCAGGGATTCTATGATCTATTCAACATAAAGCTTTGCTATCTAATTCTTTGCCATGGATCTTGTGAAGTAGTCTATTACTTGGCCAATGCCGAATGCCTCTTTGAAATTCAGACACAAAACATCTAATGAGTTTTCCCTAATCCACTGAATTATAACTTGCTCAATGAAAACCCACAAATTGATCAAAAAAATGTCATCTGTTTCTGAACCTATGCCATTTCTTTCAAATAAACCTTAGTACTAGTCAAAGCTGTGAGCATTTTTTCGTGCCTTTAAACTGAAGTTCACAGGTCAGCAATTAGAAAGTTCTTTCATCCTGTTTTAAAAGTCAGGGGTCACATTTTCTATTTTCTACTTCATTCAGATATTGCTCAACTCTAATGAGTTTGAAAGATATCCATAATGGAAAATTGGTACTTCTGCAGCCAGCTCCGCAAGCACAGTTGAATGGAAACTAACATTGCCTACATACTTAAGGTATCTATTGTGCTATTCCTTTTCAAGGTGCGCCACACAATATTTTCCTGTAATTTCTCCCTCAATTCAAATACTCTCATTTCTTACAGTCATTGTGCCATTAAAAATGATTTTGCAATTCAGCGACTTTCATGTTTTTAGACATTTCTTTCTCAATGTAATCAAAGAATGGACCAACAGTTGAATAGCATTTTAATTTTATCCTTTATATTTGCTGTGTTGTGTTCAAGGTAAGATCTCAGTCTCAACTGTATGACCAGAAGGCTCTGAGTAAAAGCAAGGAGCTTTCCCAAAGGAACAGGGGGTAAACTAGAGAGTCACTCATTTTGAGCTGCTTTCATTTATCATGCAGCTATTCAGTGCTATTGACAAATGCTGTAAGGTAAGTCCTATTCATTGGGAAAAACAAGTGATGTGGGAAAGCAAGAATGGAAAACAAAGGAGAATGTATAAAACAAATTGTCTATCTTACAGCAACTCAGGCATTTTCCATGGTATTATTTTGAGAGGAATTTACTATGTTTATATCGGGCAAAATCTTACCAAAAATGGCACAGTGTCAGCTCCAGTGCAAAAAACAGAGTGATTCCCATCTGCAGTAGCTGATGCTGCATATCTGGTGTTTCTGAGGCCTACAATAAGTCCATTCGATAAGCTTCCTGTCAGATAGGAATTAGAGATATTGCCAAGGATGCGAGGAGCATCGCTCTGTCTTCAATGCAAATCATCATCATTTTCTTGTAGAGTCCAGACAATAGCTTCAGTATCCTGCCCATGATGTGTGGCAATAGCATGGGAAATACTGATGACACCACATAACTGGTGAGATGTTAGTCTCCATGGTGAGAGAGCTGGTTGTTCCTGTTCCTGCTCATCTCGAAGCAAGATGCTGTAAAGCTGTCACTAGAACATTGCTACAGTTGGGCCCTAGACACTGCCTGGGCTTCTCTGCCTCATCATCTGCATGATCACCTCCTCGACATCCTCTTCATTTGAGATGTGGTGCTTCTCCATCTTCTCCAGGTTCAGGTTGTTGCCCCTCTGCAGCACCAAATTGTGAAGGACAGCACAGACTACAGCGATATGGGAGAGCCTCTGGGATGTATGTAGGGCATATCCTAAGCTGCCTCTCCCCCAGCCTCTGCACCACCCCGCCCCCGACCAATCCAGGCACCTGAACCTCCCCCCACCTGACCAGTCCAGGCACCTAAACTACATCTTCAGCAAGCCAATCTGTTTGACCAGCAAACATGTTGCAGCATAAATGTCCTTGTAATGAGTCACTGATGGTGTTTGTTGCTTCCCCACTGGTGTCACCAGCTACCTCCTGAGTGGGAACCTCTTGTCCATGAGGACCCACTCTTTCAGCTGTAGCTCTCCCTCAAAGATGGCCAGGATCTGAGAGCACCCTAAAATATCACTGTCATGGATGCTACCTGGGAAATGGGCACACACCTATATGAAATGGATCATGCAGTCACAGACAAGTCAATAATTCAGGGAAGTGAATCCATTGTGGTTCAGGAATGATGCCGTGTGGCAGTCTGGAGTGTGCATTGTCACATCAGTGCTGTCAATTAAACCTTGCATCTGGGGCAAGCCTGCAAAAATGGTGAAACTCATGGCCCTGGCATCTCTGCTCACCTGATCCTGGTCCAAGCTAATATATATATTAGCCATATATATGGTAGGCTGTGTATGGAACCAAAAGAGATGGGGGAAGATATTGAATGGTTTTTTTGCATCTGTATTTACTAAGGAAATGGCCATGGAGACTACGGAAATAGGGCAAACAGGTAGGAAGGTAATGGAACCTTTACAGATTAAAGAGGAGGAGGTGCTGGCTGTCTTGAGGCAAATCAGAGTGGATAAATCCCCAAGGGTAGTCCCATGGACCTTGAAGGAGACTAGTAGTGAATTTGCAGACATATTTAAAATGTCAGTATGCATGGGGGAGGTGCCAGATAATTGGAAAGTGGCTTATGTTGTTCCGTTGTTTAAGAAAGGTTCCAAAAGAAATCCGTGAAATTATAGGCCAGTAAGTTTGACGTCAGTGGTGGGCAAGTTATTGGAAGGTATGATAAGGGATAGGATCTACAAATATTTGGATAGACAGGGACTTACTGGGAAATTCAACATGGCTTTGTGTGTGGTAGGTCATGTTTGAGCAATCAATTAGAGTTTTTCAAGGAGGTTATCAGGAAAGTGGATGAAGGAAAGGTGATGGATGTTGTCTACCTGGATTTTAGCAAGGCCTTTGATAAGGTCCCTCATGGGAGGCTAGTTAGGAAGGTTCAGTCACTAGATATACATGGAGAGGTAGTAAATTGGATTAGACGCTGGATCAATGAAAGGTTAGCAAAAAACCTCACTTACTGTGCTGTCTGGAGAAAATACACAATTCTCTAACCAATGCTCAGGATTCCCTTCACACACATTGTTAGCCACTTTAACACTTGAATAGCAGGTTATATGTAAGGATTCGCATTCTAATCAGCAATCTGTAACTGTCTGTGTGGATATGAGTGCTATTGCAGACCAGAACACTGCATTTGCCTGACGAAGGCTATAAAGTCAAAAGCTTGCGAATTTACTATCAAATAAATTGGTTGGATTTAAAATTGGTGTTGTAAAACTTTACTGAGTTTACCCCAATCCAACGCTGGCATCTCTACATCAATGAAAGAAGCCAGAGAGTGGTTGTGGAGGATTGCTTCTCTGAGTGGAGGCCTGTGACTAGTGGTGTGCTGCAGGGATTGGTGTTGGGTCCATTGTTGTTTGTCATCTATATCAATGATCTGGATGATAATGTGGTAAATTGGAGCAGCAAATTTGCTGATGATACAAAGGTTGGAGGTGTAGTGGATTATAAGCAAAGTTTTCAAAGATTGCAAAGGAATTTGGACCAACTAGAAAAATGGGCTGAAAAATGGCAAATGGAATTTAACGCAGACAAGTGTGAGTTATCACACTTTGGAAGGACAAACCAAAGGTAGAACATACAGGGTAAATGGTGGGACTCTGAAGAGTGCAGTTGAACAGAGGGATCTGGGAATACAGGTACAGAATTCCCTAAAGGTAACGTCACAGGTGGATAAGGTCATAAAGAGTGCTTTTGGTACATTGGCCTTTATAAATCGGTATAAAAGTTGGAGTGTTATGGTAAGATTATATAAGGCACTGGTGAGGTTGAACTTAGAGTATTGTGTACAGTTTTGTTTTAGTTACGGGAAGGATGTAAATAAGATTGGAAGAGTGCAGAGAAGGTTCATGAGAATGTTGCCGGGATTTGAGAAGCTCAGTTACAGAGAGAGATTGAATAGATTAGGACTTTATTCCCTGGAATGTAAAAGAATGAGGAGAAATTTGATGGAGGTGTATAAGATTTTGATGGGTATAGATAGAATGAATGCCAACAGGCTTTTTCCATCTGGCTCGGGAAGGAAAACAAAACAGAGGGCATGGATTAAGGATGAAAGGAGAAAATTTTAAAGGGAACATTAGGAGGGGCTTCTTCATGCAGAGAGTCTTGAGAGTGTGGAATGAGCTGCTGGATAAGGTGGTAAATGTGGGGTCACTTTCAACATTTAAGAAAATCTTGGACAGGTACATGGATGAGAGGGATGTGGAGGGATATAGTCCAAGTGCATTTAGTGGGACTAGGCAAAAAATGATTCAGCACAGACAAGAAGGGCTAATAGGCCTGTTTCTGAGCTGTAAATTTTCTTTGGTTTCTACGGTTTCCCACAAAGGGAATATGTAGCCTCCCAGATGCATTTTTGTGTTGTTGGCTGGGTGATGCTATACAGCTCTCCCATGCAGCCTGGAATGAGACATTCACAGAAATTCAGAGCAGCTTTAAGTTTAAAGGCTACAAGGTGTGTGTGTTCTCCATACCATGTGGTGCCAGCTCTTGCAGGGTCTGACAGAGATGGTCCACCATCCTCCAGGATAGGCGCAGCCTTCTATAGCACAGAATATCTGACATCTCGAGATACAACGAACGGCAACGGAAAGCCCACTTCTGGTCTCTATGCATCTGTGGTTCTCTCCTGAAACAGTGGCAGGCCCAGCCTTTCCCTCCTCTGCAGGACACAGTTCCCAACCAAGTGTTGTGGTATCTCCATCGTTGCTTGAAGCAATAAGTAGGACAGCTGACATGACAGGCTCCATGATCCTCCAGATCACTCACTTGATGAAGGAGCAGCATTCCAAAAACTTGTATTACCAAATAAACCTGTAGGGCTATAACCTGGTGTTGCAAGACTTCTTACTGTGCCTACCCCAATCCAACATCTGTTGAAGGTCTTATGAGAAAAGGCTGAGGGACTTGAGGTTGTTTTTGTTAGAAAGAAGAAGATTAAGAGATGACCTAATTGAGGCATACAAGATGATTAGAGGATTAGACTGGGTGGACAGTGAAAGCTTTTTTCCTCAGATGGTGATAGCTAACAGAGGGGACATAATTTATATTGAGGGGTGATAATCATAGGACAGATGTCAGAGGTAGGTTCTTTACTCAGACAGTAGTAAGGGCGTGGAAGTCCTGCCTGCATCAGTTGTGGACTTGCCAACTTTAAGCGCATTCAAATGATCATTGGATAGGCATATGGATAATATTGGAATAGTTTAGGTTAGAGGGTCATTAAATTGGTTCCACTGGTTGGCGCAACATTGAGGGCCGAAGGGCCTGTGCTGTGCTGTAATGTTCTATGTTCTAACGCCAGCAGTCCATCTCATGGCCTCCAGATTACGCACGGTAAAAAAGAGATAACACAGTGAGCAATAAAGGTTTGTGAGAGAAATCTGTCACTGTTCCTCTGGGACTACCAGTCAATGGCAGTAGACTCAGTACGTGCCTCAATGCCACCCCTCAAACTAACATTTCCTCCACTTGGACACTAGAGTCACACCTCCACACTGGTCTCTGTCAACTCCAGCAGGATGCGCACGTGCACTCGCCAAAACTTCGTGGGACCAAATGCCCACATTCCACAAGTAATCCCTTTCCCACTAAAGAAATCTGGCATCATGATAGAGGGCAATTGAAAGGATGCATGTGACCAGTGCTTGCATCCTGGTGGGGAACCTCACAGATGCACCCCGTCATGACCTCAACTGGGATGCGTGATGATAGACATGACTATCATGCCTTGCATAGGGGACACATCAGTGTTATCTGTGTAATATTGCAGATTTTCCATGAATGTCTGTTCAATGCCTGGGACATTCACTTGCAAAAATTAAAAATGGCCTCCATTAAACAGATGTGCTGATTGATTACACAGCGTTTATTGGGATAACCACGAGCGAGGGGAGGCCAGGTGTCAGCCAAGTGTCTATCTCTTGTGGCAGACTAGACACAGTTTAAATTACAAGGCCAGCAATTAACATGTCCAGCTCATTCTCAGAGGGCACCCTGTTTCACCTGGGTCACAAGAGATGCAAAGCTGACCAGCCTTCCCTGTCCCATTGAGATCTATCTTTTTAATGCAAGCACCCCTGACAATTTGGACTGTTAGGCTCCACAGCTCTGCCTGAGCATAGGTTCGAATAACGTAAAGATGCCGGCTTGACTGGGGTAAACTCAGTAAAGTTTGACAACACCGATTTTAAATCCAACCAATTTATTTGATAGTAAATCCACAAGCTTTTGGCCTCTGATGAAGGCCACAAAGCCCGAAAGCTCGTGGATTTACTATCAAATAAATCGGTTGGGTTTAAAATCGGTGTTGTCAAACTTTACTAACTGTAGGTTCGAATGACATTGCAGTCATTCTCCCCTGAGTGTGAGACTCTTCAGGCTGCATGAGGGGCAGGGGTGGAGGAGGGGTGGCACAGCCCATTCCTGAATTCCCCACTCTGCCTTGACAGCCCGGCCTCTCTTGGGACTCCATTCTGGTAACTCACAGCCACAACCCCCCCACCTCTTGGATCACTACAAAATACAGCAATAAAAAATGTTTTTATTACATGAGAGAAAAATAGATGGAGATGTTCTAGAGAATCTAAATTTCACCCATATTCAGAGGCCTTTTCAATGATCTTCTCAGCCTGATAACGTTAAGAATGTGACTGTTCACTGGTGATTAAACAACGTACAGCTTCAACAACATCTTTTCTGATAATGAAGCAGCTTACAACAAACTACAACAGAACTTGTATAAAGTCCAGGCTTGGATTGACAAATTGACCATAAAATTCACACATATAAAAGGCCTAATAATAACTAACTTCAACAGGGAAACACTAAATTATCTCTCTGTGACATATGGCTAGATAGAACAACATTATGATGGAAGGTGCAACATGAAGAATATCAGGGGCTCACCTTTCAAATCATCTACAACTCTCAAGTCTGGAGTACTATGGAATGCTCACACTGTGTTGAAATGCATGTAACCTCAATGACACAAAATTCAACATATCCAAGGCACAACAATTCACCTGATTAACTCCCACCCCTTGACTATTTGTACAGCATACTGCAATATATATACTTTCCACAGATATAGCAACAATTCACCAGGCTTATAGGCATCATCAATGGGGTACAGAGCTCTGATGGCAGAACTTATTTGACAGCTTTATTGAACTATGCTACCCTCTTTCCAGGAGGACTGGGGGTTCTCATTTAAGGTGTTGACTTCATTTGCCACCTCCTGTCAAATGGACTTCTGTTTTTGACACGCTTGCCTCACCCAGTATGCTTCATGGGCTGGCATGGTAGCACAGTGGTTAGCACTGCTGCTGCTGCTTCACAGCTCCAGGGACCTGGATTCAATTCCCGGCTAAGGTTTTTGTCTGTGTGGAGTTTGCACATTCTCCTCGTGTCTGCATGAGTTTCCTCCCACAGTCAAAAGATGTGAGAGTTAGGCTGATTGGCCATGCTAAAAATTGCCCTTTAGTGAGCTGAGATGCGTAGGTTAGAAGGATTAGCAGGTAAAGTGTGGGGGGATATGGGGTGGGACCTGGGTAGATTCAATGGGCCGAAGGGCCACTTTCCGCACTGTGGAGTTCTATGATTCTATGATCTGCCATTAGACAGGGCCCAAGTGTTGAGTCTCTTCATTACTTTCAAACAACATTTGCATCCTGTCATCACTTTTATTGTGTTCTACACTCATTTTTGCTAGTTGCTACCTCTGCCATGCACAAAGACTTGAACAGTTTATTTCCCTCCAATATATGGCCACTTAGAGGTACACGGTCACTTAATTTTGAGCCGCAGACCTTTAATGGCTCCTGATGAGGGTAATTTCTTGTCTCTCCCTCTTTTTGATGAGCTCCTGATACAAAGGTTGGTGGTCTTGTGGATGGTCTGGAGGGATGCCAAAAGTTGCAGCGGGACATAGACAGGATGCAAGACAGGGCAGAGAAGTGGCAGATGGACTTCAACACGGATAAAAGTGTAGTGGTCCATTTTGGCAGGAATAATGGGATGAAGGAGTACAATATAAGGGATAGGAGTCTTAGCTGTGTTGTAGAGCAGAAGGATCTCAGGGTCCGGGTCCATAGGACTCTTAAATCGGCCTCGCAGGTGGAGGAAGTGGTCAAGAAGGCGTACGGTGTACTGGCCTTCATTAATTGAGGAATAGAGGTTAGGAGTCAGGAGGTAATGATGCAGCTCTATAAGACTCTTGTCAGACCCAGTTGGAGTATTGTGCGCAGTTCTGGTCACCTCATTATAGGAAGGATGTAGAGGCTATTGAGAGGGTTCAGAGGAGATTTACAAGGATGCTGCCTGGATTGTGAGGCAGGCCTTCTGAAGATAGGTTGAGGGAGCTGGGACTCTTCTCACTGGAGAGACGTAGGTAGATGAGGCGACAAGAAATTACCCTCATCAGGAGCCATTAAAGGCCTGTGGCTCAAAATTAAGTGACTATGTACCTCTAAGTGGCCATATATTGGAGGGAAATAAACTGTTCAAATCTTTGTGCATGGCAGAGGTAGCAACTAGCAAAAACGAGTGTATAACACAATAAAAGTGATGACAGGATGCAAATGTTGTTTGAAAGTAATGAAGAGACTCAACACTTGGGCCCTGTCTAATAAAGGTTTATAAAATGTTGAGAGGAATAGATAGGGTGGACTCTCAGAGACTATTTCCCCGAGCTGAAATGGTCACTACGAGAGGACACAGATTTAAGGTGCAGGGAAGCAAATACAAAGGAGATGTCAGGCGTAGGTTTTTCACTCAGAGGGTGGTGAGTGAATGGTACCGACTGCCGTCGGAGGTTGTTGAGGCAAACTCACTGGGGTCTTTTAAAAGACTTCTGGATGAGTATATGGAAAAGAATAGGATAGGAGGTTATAGATAGGTCTGTGGATTGGTAGATGTGATCAGCGCAACTCGTGGGCCGAAGGGCCTGTTTGTGTTGTATTGTTCTATGTTCAATGTTCCCAGGTTGCAGACTGAATATGATCCAGCTTGACATAAATAAATAAATAAATATACTGGAATATTCTGGGAGCCTAACCTGATGGAAAGTTGGTTTCATTTTATTCTATCTGCCACTTTCATCATGAGACCAGATAATACAGTCTGTTCAATCCTATCGTTTCTTCTCTCATTGTGGGGAAAGATAGTAAGTTACAGGAATCAAGGTCATGGATTTGTTTTTAAGATACATTGATTTGTACTAATGCATTTCTTATAACCTGAATTTCTAATTATGTGAAACATTTGGGACAATCTGAACGAGATTTATCAACTTCAATCTTAATTGAAATGATTTTCAATCCACATAAAGTTCATAAATTCCTCACGTATATCACATTTCAGATGTAGTTAAAAGTGTCAGAGGTTTCATGACTGGCAGTGGCAGATCTCATGGAAGTGGGTCATCACTCTGAGGTCAGCGACTCTTGTGTGTTGGCTAAAACTGGCTGCAAATAATCTGTTACTTTAATTTTTAAATTCCCAATTGCAATCACCTTGAGGTTTGCAGTAATAGAGCTTTTGAGGGCATTAAAATGGCTGTGCATTGCCCAGTCAGCTAAACCCTTTGACCATGGTTACAGCTCTGATGATAAAGCCCACAGCATATTGGAGGATATGAGGATAAATTTTAATCTGAGGATAAATTTTAACTTTACCCGTCCAAAGGGAAATCGATAAGATCAGATGGAATTGTAATTACGCTCCATTTTAGTCTCCATTGAAGTCAACTGACAGTAATATTGAGTGGGGTGTGAAACTAATATTCCACTTGCTGTGGTAGTTTTCCTGTCCAGTGAGTTTGTATACAATTCCTTTGGTCACAGGAGCATAGGAACAAGAGTAAGCCATTCAGCCCATTGAGACTGCTCCACCATTTGATGTGGTTATGGCTCATCGGACAACTGAATGTTTTTTACATCCATTATGCCGATAACAGTTTATGTTCAATCCTCATCCCCAGCCTATGTGCTCTCCACATTCTTCTTCCTTCTTTATTACTGTGGTTCTGATTTCCTCCTTCTTGGTGCCATGCTTAGCAGAAAATGGAGGCAGTGGGGTGGAAAAATGCACCATGTCTTTTTCTGGTCAACTCCTCAGTGTGCACAGTAAAACCTGATGGCATGGAAATCATGGACAGCTTACAAGTTGGTGTAAATATTGGTGACAAAGAACAAAGTACAACGAACAGTACAGCAGAGGAAACAGGCCATTTGGCTCTCCAAGCCTATGCTGCTCATTGGTCCAACTAAACCATTTGTTTATATCCCTCCATTTCCAGTCTGCTCATGTAACTATCCAGGTAAGTCTTAAACGATGCGCCTGCCTCCACCGCCCTACCTGGCAGTGCATTACAGGCCCCTACCACCCTCTGTGTAAAAAACATCCCTCTGATATCTGATGTACCTCTCCCCTCTCACTTTGAGCCCATGACCCCTTGTGTTTGTCACCTCCAACCTGGGAAAAAGCTTCCCACTGTTCACCTTATCTATACCCTTCATAATTTTGTACACCTCCATTAGGTCGCCCCCTTATTCTCCATTTTTCCAGGGAGAACAACCCCAGTTTACCCAATCTCTCCTCATGACATGAAAATATCATGGAAATCAAAGAAATTGGAATATTTTCTCCTGATTATATATTTTAAAAACTGTGGGAAAATGTAATTTGACTAAGATAGGGGTAGCATGACTGAGCTAATGGAACTAAGGCCTTTAAATGTTGATGACTTAGCAACATTGCAGACAGATAAATGCAAAGCTCTGATGAAGAGTCATCTAGACTTGAAATGTTGGCTCTATTTCTTTCCAGAGATGTTGTCAGACAAAGAACAAAGAACAGTACAGCACAGGAACAGGCTCTTTGGCCTTCCAAGCCAGAACCGATCATGATGTCTGTCTAAACTAAAATGGTGCACTTACAGAGTCCATATCCTTCCATTCCCATCCTATCTATGTATTTGTCTAGTTGCCCCTTAACTATCGTACTTGTTCCCACCATCTGCCCGGGCAGTGTGTTCCAGACATTCACCACCCTCTGTTTAAAAGATGTGTATTGCATATCTCCTCTAAACTTCTCCCCATCCACCTTAAACCTATGTCCCCTAGTACTTGACTTTTCTACCCAAGAAAAGAATATCTGACTATCACTCTGTCCATGCCACTCATAATCTTGTCAGCATCTCTCAGGTCATCTCTTAACCTCCATCATTCCAGTGAGAACAAACTGAGTTTATCCAACCTCTCTTTATAACTAATACCCTTCTGACCAAACAACATCCTAGTAAACCTCTTCTGTATCCTCATCAAAGCATCCACGTCCTTATGACAAAGTGGCAATCAGAATTGTACATGATATTCTGAATGGGGCCAAACTAAGGTTTTGTACAACTGCAGCATGACCTGCTGAAATTTTCCAACATTTTTCTGTTTTTAATGCAAACAGATGTTTACCTAACACAAGTAAGTAGCAGTGAGGGACAGAACATACTTAGATTTGAAAAAGTTGCTCATAGTTCAAAGGAAGAGATGCAAGGTGTGAAAGAAAGGTGTGAAGCAAGGTTGATAAAGTGAGTGTACTTTGCTTTTACACCCAAAAGCAAAGAAATTAAGGTAATTAAGTCTGAATTATGAAGCAATTAGGTCAGTTAAGGGAAGATTAGTGGAAAAATGTTTTTAAGGAGATAATTAAACTTATTTAGGGAGCTGTTTTTGACTGAGCCGCAGGAAAAATAATGCTTTAACCCACCATCAAGAAGAGTCCAAAGAAAGTATGGAAATGCAAGCCCAAAGAGATGTAACTGGCTGGTGTGATAACTGTAACTGCAATTTTTGAAAACAAATTTTAAAATCTGTATGCTATTGTGGAACAATGTGGGAAGAGTTTGCTCTGAAAGTAAAGATTGATTGGAATGGTTTAAGTGGTGATACTGGCTGTATGAAGCATTGTGGAGAACCTGCCCCTATCTGCATCAGTGGGGATGAAGTAGAAAGGGTTGGGAACCTCAAGTTCATAGGTGCCCAGATCATCAACAACCTGTCCTGGCTTCCTCATACTGACACAATACTTAAGAAAGCCCATCTACGCCTCTGCTTTCTCAGATGACTAAGGAAACTTGGCACGTCCATTACAATTTCCACCAATTTTTACAGATGCACCATAGAAACTATAACTGACCTAATTGCTTCATAAGCATCATAGCTTGGTATGACTCCTGCTCTGCCCAAGACTGCAAGAAACAACAAAGGATTGTGAATGAAGCCCAGTCCATCACGCAAACCAGCCTCCCAACTATTGACTCTGTTTTCACTTCCTGATGTCTTGCAAAAACAACCTGCATAAGTTGACCCTACGCACTCTGGACATTTCCTCTTCCACCTTCTTTCATTGGGAAAAAGATACAAAAGTCTGAGGTCACGTACCAACTGATTCAAGAACAGCATCTTCCCTGCCGCCTTCAGGCTTTTGAATAGACCTACCTCACACTAAGCTACATCCTGGCAATGACTGTAATACTACATTGTGCACTCTCTCTTTTCCTTCTCTATGAATGGTATTCATGGTATGTATAGCACGCAAGAGAAATACTTTTCACTGTATACTTATACATGTGACAATAAAAAATCAAATCAAAATCTCAAGTACTTTTACATCCATATTTGCCACAGATGTGGGAGTTGGAAAATGAGTATCTTGCCAACGAGATTAAAAATGGCATTCTAAACTCAAGTTCCTGGTGTTGCCAGTGTTTTCTGGCCTCACCCTACCAATGACAGTGTGGGCCATGCCAACAGATTTTTTTTTTCTACACAGAGAGCCTCACAATGTGCCCTGAGCTGTATGTTGGTTTCCTCACCTCAGCCAGCATACATTCTGTCTAAATAAAAGAACAACTGCACCCATGGTGGATTGTCCTTGTCTTAGTTAGTGTACTTCTAGTTTACTTTATTGTTGTCTATCTTCATTCTTAATGAACAATCATTTTATTTTAAATCATCACAAAGCATCTGGGAAATCATTCTCTCGATTTCAAATCTTTCCTCACATTATATCAAATCCCAAAATACAGTTGAGGGCTGTAGTTTCAGGATTCCCTTCTGGGATTTGAAACAGCTTGGCATTTACTATTAGCTTGGTCCTTAATAAATGTGAAGATGGAAGAACAAAGTTTATTCAACAAAACAAGGGTCGAATCTTGCTGGAGCAGTGCTAGATTTTAGACTTAGCAGTGAAAAAAAACACTCACTACTGACCTTGACAAAAGCAATCTACAAAGATCTAAAGATCTCTGTTGCCTGGTTTCCCCTTTCCTCAAAAGCAGTTTAAATCTGATATAAAGTCAAGGGGATCTTAAAGCCTCAGCTCTCAGCAAGCAGGGAAGCAGCCAATTATATTGAAGAATTGAAACAGAAAGCAATCCAGGAAGTTAAAATGCTGAAACCCTTCAAAACATAACAGATAATGAAGTAAAAGATTAATATTGGATTAAGATAGAACTAAAATAGTTGGAAGCTTTTTGAAAAAAATTAAAAATTGTGGACTTTGGAGAAAGTTGAACATTAGCTTTTCGGGGCCAGTGAGCAAGACAGGAGTCTTCAGTTACTGCATTGTTAAAAACTATGTTGCATCTCATTCAACAGGTTGAAACTTTTTCAAGGATTTTTGAGGTTAACAGCGCAAGAAAGGAAGCTCCTGTCATTTCATAAGGCAGAATCTTTCAGATTGTGTGGTTTTCCACCTATCACCTGGAAGAATTAGCAGATAATGGATCTGGGAAAAGCCCTGCCTCAAGTAGTTGCTCCCCAAATGATCACCAGCAGCTCTGTAGTCCCAACTATAATCCCCATTGCCTTGGCAAAGCAGCCAGCATAATTAAGGACCCCTGGACCGCAGACATTCTTTCTTCCATCTTCTTCCTTCAGGAAAAAAGATACAAAAGTCTGAGGTTACGTACCCCAACTGACTCAAGAACAGCTTCTTCCCTGCTGCTGTCAGACTTTTGAATGGATTTACCTTGCATTAACTTGATCTTTCTCTACACCTTAGCTACGACTGTAATGGTATATTCTGCACCTTCTCGTTTCCTTCTCTATGAATGATATGCTTTGTCTGTATAGCATGCAAGAAACAATGCTTTTCACTGTAAATTAATATGTAACAATAATAAATCAAATCAAATCAAATTAAGTCAACAGTGCCAAATTTGAGTGGTAACCACAGATGGAACTACAAGTAGTCCCCAAAAAGGAGGAGCTAAAGGATGCTGGAATGAAGGTAGTTCTTGAGTATTGGTGGAGCCTGGCTGACAGGCGCAAGTGGTGAGGAAAAGGGGACGAGATTTGAGAAATGGATGGGGGAGGGTTAAACAG
Source organism: Sphyrna mokarran (assembly GCA_024679065.1). NCBI lineage: Eukaryota > Metazoa > Chordata > Chondrichthyes > Carcharhiniformes > Carcharhinidae > Sphyrna > Sphyrna mokarran. Next base: position 57,338,189 of record JAGIQG010000002.1, on the reverse strand, counting down.
GGGTATGGTCTTGAGGGGGTATCTTTGATGGACATAGGGAATATCTGCAAAGGAAGTACCACATTTGGCTGACACCAGTTATAAAATCTGCTGGGCTACCTGCACTTAGTTCTAGGTGGCTCACCCTCACCTAGTCAAGAGCAGTTAGAAATGATCAATAAATGTTTGTCTTCCCCAGTGACTCCCATTCCAAGAAAGAATAAAAAGTGACAGAGGGTCAGAAACCAACTAACAAGTTCTGAAAATTTTCAGATCACAGCATACTTTTTCAACAAATCCCAGTCCATAATGTAAATACAGATCTTTGCTTTTGCCAGGAGAAAGGATAAAGGATAATGATTGCTGAACAAATGTTACAGCCTTCTTGATGAACTCTTGCAATGGTGATTTGCTTTGATTTATTATTGTCACATACATTAGTATACTTTGAAAAGTATTATTTCTTGCACACTACAAAGTATACCGTACATAGGAAGGAAAGGAGACAATGCAGAATGTAATGTTACAATCATAGCTAGGGTGTAGAGAAAGATCAACTTAATACGAGGTAGGTCCATTCAAAAGTCTGATGGTAGCAGGGAAGAAGCTGTTCTTGAGCTAGTTGGTACTTGACCATAGATTTTTGTATCTTTTTTCTGACAAAACAAAAGTGGAAGAGGGAATGTCTGAATGTCTGGCATGTGTGGGGTCCTTGATTATGCTGGTTGCTTTTCCAAGGCAGTGGGAAGTGTAGAGACAGTCAATGGAAAGGAGGCTGGTTTCTGTGACAGACTGGGCTTCGTTTGTAGTTTCTTGCAGACTTGGACAGAGCAGGAGCCATACCAACCTGGGACAAAATCAGAAAGAATGCTTTCTATGATGCATTTGTAACAGTTGGTGAGATTTGTAGTAGACATTCCAAATTTCCTTAGCTTCCTGAGAAAGTAGAAGCATTGGTGATCTTTCTTAACTTCAGTGTCAGTGTGGAGGGATCAGGAGAGGTTGTTGGTGATCTGGACACATAGAAACCTGAAACTCTTGATGATTTCTACTTCATTCCCATTGATGTAGACAGGGACATGTCCTCTATTATGTTTCTTAAAGTCAGTGACTATCTCCTTCATTTTGTTGACATTGAGAGAGAGATTATTGTCATTGCACCAGTTCACCAGATTTGCTTTTTCTCTTCTGTACTGGTGACGATGTAACTGCAATGCTGTCTAGTACAAAGATTCAAGAGATTTTGTGTGAAGGAAAGGCAAGATATGTTCAAGCCTAGATGATATGGCATCTGAAGCAGGTTTGGAGGTGATGATGTTCTCATGCATCTAAGATCTTTGACCACTTTCATGGTGGAGATTGGGAGTTTGGATGCAGATGCAGAAAATAACATTGTACTGGGTTAAAAAAAATTGATGTAAAACTAGAGGGAAAAGCTTTTGATCCAAATCTTAAAATAATAAGTTTTCCTTTATTTAGCTCTGGAGAGTTTAAGAGTTATGACTTTGGTGCTTATAATTTGAACAAACCTTTGCAGCTAATTAAGGAATTGGAGAAACTAATACTAGATATGCAAATACAACATTTTCTCTAATTAACACCATTGTTTTTTTTCATTTCCTATTTCTCCTGAAATTTTTATATAAAGATATATTTATATTAACCCTTAAAAAACAGCCATCACAAGTGTGATTGTATTTTGTTTCTTTATTTTAATTGGAGTCTATTTCCACTTTTGCCTATTATATTTTATGTATTAATTTACAAAATTCTTCAGATTGCCAGAGTTTGTCAACTGTTGTTAGTTTTGACTTCTTACATACTGATTTCTTGCTCTTTTAAAATCTGCTACTGTTTAACCTTTTCCAATTTGTTTCCCTCATTAATATCTATACCTTAAAATCAATGAAATTGCTGATTGTAACAGGAGGATTTTGCATTAGGAGTTGGAAACAATATCAACACTGTTTCCTGATCTTAATCCCAGTCCCGGGCAGGAGCTGATTAGGTGCATTGACCTAAGCAGGTGCTGGAGTGTAGCGACAAGGGAAATTTCAAAGTAACTTCATTGCAGTGTTAATGTAAACCTTACTTGTGTCTAATAAATAAACTTAAAAAAAAAATTAAGCAATCGCAGTCTCCGATTTTAATGGGAGCGGACTGGTAATTGGCTGGAAGACTTGTTGATGGCCAATTACTGGTTATGGAGCTGGGATTTTTTCATAGAATCGTAGAAACCTACAGTGCAGAAGGGTGCCATTTGGTCCATCAAGTATGTATCAATCACAATCGTATCTAGGCCTTATCCCCGTAACCCCAAGCATTATCTGTAGTTAGTGCCCTGACACTAAGGGGCAATTTAGCATGGCCAATCTACCTAACCTGCACATCTTTGGACTGCAGGAGGAAACCAAAGCACCTGGAAGAAACCCACATAGACCTGAGAGTAAGTGCAGACTCTGCACAGACAGTGACCCAAAACGGGAATTGAACCCAGATCCCTGGCGCTGTGAGGCAGCAGTGCAACTACTATGCCACCATTGCCACCCATTCATTCATGGAACATGAGCATCGCTGACTAGCCAGCATTTATTGCCCATCCCTCATTGCCCTTATTCAGAGGGCAGTTGGGAGTCAACCACATTACTGGAGTCACATGGAGGTCAAACAAGGTAGGGAAAGTTTCTTCCCCTAAAGGACATTAGTGAACCAGATTCAGTTTTTCTGATAATTGACAATGGTTTTATGGTTATCAGTAGATTCTTAAATACAGATTTTTAAAATTTGAGTTTAAATCCTACCATCGGCATTGGTAGGATTCAAATCCAGAACATTAGTTGAGTTTCTGGATTAATAGTCTAGCTGGTAATGGGATCACTTTCTGAGAAAAGATTGCGATTAGGCCTATTTGTTGTAGTTTAGAATAATGACAGGACATCTTACTGAAACTTATACTATTTTGAGAAATTCAGAAAGATGGATGCTGAGAGGATGTTTTCTTTTGATGGAGGATCCAGAAAAAGGGGGCACAATATAAAAATTACAAGGCTCCCATTTAAAACAGACATGAGAAGAAATTTCTTTTTGGAATTTCTTTCTCGTAAATTTTTGGATTTCTCTTACTCAATATGTTGTGGAGGCCGGGTCATTGAATATATTCAAGGCTGAGCTCGTCATGTTTTTGATTGACAAGGTAGTCAAGGGTTATGGGGGATAGCAGGGCAATGGAGTTGAGATCACAATTGGATCAACCATGATGGAGCAAGCTCACTGGGCTCCTATTACTTATGATCTCCAGGGTATCGAATTGTCCCTCAGCTCAGAACCCATTGCACTATTGAGAGCCTACCTGCATTAATATGTGCAGCCTCTGAGATGTGTGAGCTGTTGGTAATTTTCAAAGACAGCAGCAGATCTTTTTCTTTCTCTTCTTTGTCCTTGCAGGAGAAACAGGCACAAAATGCCCATGAGAGGGATCAGACAGTAGGAGGGATTTCCTCATTACATATCATCATCACCATAATGGAAGATCATTATTGACCATGGAGACTCCTGGGGTTGTTGTCTCTGAGAGCATCAAGAAAGCAAGGGAGCATTCCTGATGGAGAATCTGGAAGGAAAAGGGGACTTGTTGCATTCCAACCCCAAAATATAACTCAGCTGCATTAGGAAGAATCTGAGGTTTCTGCTCTCAAAGGCTCATTTCCATGATCCCTTTTTGTGTTTCCCACATATTCAAACATTGAGGCCCAAAAACTGATCCCTGTATCACCACTGGCCAAGCACTAATAGAGCAGATGTCAGAGAAGTAACATTTATAACTTATTGGTGAATCTTACACCAGCTCAGATACAGTCATCTCTGTGAGTTTTCGGCATGATTAAAAAATGTAGCATTGGGTAATAAACATAGAGGAGCAGGAGGAGGTAACAGAGGCAGAGGCAGCTGTGGACTGTCCTCTTTGGAGGATGGAGAACAGACATAACTTTGCTCAACTGGGTGCAAATGCAGGGCTTCAGAAGCCACACTTAGATCAGCTACAACAGATGTGTCCCCACAGGTCAGACTTCCCAGAGACAGTGCAAGGTCTTTGTCTGGGAATTGGGAAACCATTTGTCTAATTTGTACTATTGTGGCTCAATATTTTGAACAGAGACTATCTTCCAAAGACAGAGGGGTCAATCACATGGACAGTCATAAAATCATAGAGTTCCTTCATGATTCCTATGAAGGAGGCCATTCAGCCCATTAAGTGGCAGCCTGCAGGAACTGAATCCTGAAATCACAAGAAATATATTACACTGTTGTCTTCATCGGTCGGTAGGCTGATAATGCAGATGTTTGAAGGAAATGGCAGTTCTGTCCTATCTGGAAGTTCCCTCCCACCATCTAGAATGACAGACAAAGGCTGAGGCAGAAACCAAGGAGAATGCGGATGGCACCCCTCACAGGACATCATGTTGAACATTATCTCCTTGGCTGTTCTGGCTGAGGGAACATTTATGCAGCAAGGCAGAATGACAGGTGCAATGGCATCGATACAACAGCTCCCACGATGAGGCACGTGCATCTCAGTTACAAGCCAGGAAAGGTAAGCACGCTATCTCTACCTCCCCAAGGCCACAAGTGACCATCGATGAGAGCTGAAATCACTTCATCAGGCGGAGAGTACTGAATAGGTTGTGTGGTTTATTTCACCTGAAACTTCAGTCCTTTTGAGAATCCTGTAAATTTTGACACAAAAGGCCAGATAAATGAATGTCCTTTTATTAACAGTGGGGCTGAGGAAGTGGAATGAAGTGTTAAAAGGAACTGAGGAACAATGAATAGTGAGAGTGAAAGCTTTGGGCAGATGTGCATCATTCATTGGTGATAAGAGTGGATTAGTTCCAGGCTGCAACTTCAGTTCTCACAGACAGCTCAAGTGAGTTCCACTTTCCTGGGATAAAGTGCTCAGCTGAAATGTGTGTGGATCAGATGATTCCTCACTCTGATGGATCCTGATCAGACCCTCGAGTCCTGTGCCAACCCTGGCCAATTCCCTGCACAGTCAGATCACCTGTGTGTTCTGCAACTTCCTTCGCCTCCTCCTTCTCTTCCACTTTCTGTCTTTCTTCTTCCTCCAATGAACTTTCCCCTTCCAGTTCTTTACCAGCTTCTAGATCCACATCTCTCTCTGGAGAGCTCTGCTATAGAAAGTGTAATGTATGCTATCAGAGGATAAAGGAGTCATAGTAGATCTCAAGAAAGTGAGTTCAGACACACAGAGGAAGCTCTTGTTGTGATTGCAAGCAAGTTGAAAATTGAAGGTATGGAAGCCATTCCTATGGATGAAGCTCCTGGCAAGATACTAGTGCCTTGATAGTCACATGTGATGCCAACTGCCTTTTGTGCCTGTGAGGTCATTCAATTTCAGTCAGAAATTGAATGGAGTGTCCAGCTCTTTCAATTAAGACATCAGTGATCTGCAAAATGTAGTGATGTGTTGGTATTGATTAGAAATTATAATGACCCATAGTTGACAATGGAAGCAACTAGAAGCAAAGAAGTTCATGTTTACAATGGCTTTGACAATTCTGGCAGGACATAACAACTAGTCCCAAGAGATGTGAGGTCTTCCATTATTAGGCCATCTCTGTTTGGATGGTCACATTGTCCTGTGGTACTGGTTCTCCAAAATGTCTAAATAGTTCCATTTTCTGCAGTTTACCAATGCTGAGGATATGGCCTCCATTGCCTTCTTGTGCCTCTTGTTTATCCTTCTCATCCTTGGACTCTGCCCTTCCCGTGGAGGATATTGCTCCCTGTTGCATTGAACCCAAAACCCAAGAGATATTCTTGCATTGCTGGCTGGCATCACCTTGTGCACAAGTGGCTTCACATTGTGTTTTGCAGCTTTGCCCTCTCACGTTGTGCCCCATGATACCAGGAGAGTGAGGTCCTGCTGCACTGCCCAATTGCCGAGTGTCCACTCTCCCCATAGGAAATGCTGAATGAGTGGCACTTGTGTGACAATGGTCCAGTCACTTTCTGAGCCCTCCTTCCTTTTGTGGACCCACCTAATTTGTTGGATTGGCCATGACTGCCTCCCCATTTTCTTGCCCCCTCCATGCATATGGTTTGTCTCTGTGCCACCAAGTAGCCCTTGTGGCCCCATTAGATTCTTAGCAAGTCCCTCACTAAACTCTTAATGAGCTCTCTAATGACTTTTAATTGCTGTTATCAATGGATTGTGAGGGTTCTTGGGGCACATTTCCTTGCTTTGGCAAAACTGCTGGCAGTGGGAAAATTGACAAGGAACTGGTAAGCCGGTAACACTGGTATTGTTATCCATGGCCACAATTGTTCCTATCCCAGTGGGATCTAAAAATCCATTTTTGCTTCTTTCCTGTCTGAAAACATTAACATTTACTCAACAAATGTAATACAAAGATAACATGATTGTGCTGATCTATTCTAGAACATTTAATTCACTTTTGAAGATTAATTGACTTTGGTTTACAATATGGAATTGAATCTGTAAAATTATTTAAATTTTTTTTGTACCATGTAAGTTGTTGTTTTATTGACCATTGTTGGGCTGTGAACTGTGATTATAAAATTTGCCCACCAGTGGGATGTTGAAAATAGCCAAAGGATTAAATAGATTAAGGACTTGAATCCAAGATCATTTTCTTTGATTTGTATGGCCTGACTGACCTGTGAAAAATGTTATAGGACAAATTAAATCTACAGTGAATCCATTCAAGTTAATGCTAATTATGTGCATTTTAAAGAATAATTGATTTTACTGTCGATATAGTCAGGGATGGGAGAGGGCTCACTGTTAGTTTACGTTATGAGGAATCTCAGACCAGAACAGCTGATACTGGAGTCGGAGCCACAGCCAATGTGGCGGAACATGTTGGGTTGGATTTAGGCCAACACAAACAGCAGAACAGTAAAATATAAATTTAGAAAGGTTACCCCTTATGAGCTATGGGATTAGGTGAGGATCAATACCTCGAGACTGAAGGTAGGGGATTTTAATGTCATTGAATCATAGAACCCCTAAATACTGAGAGAGGCCATTTGGCCCATTGAGTCTGCACCGACCATACTCCTACCCAGGCCCCATCCCCGTAACTCCATGCTTTTACCCCACATAATTCTCCTGACACTAAGGGGCAATTTAGCATGGCTAATCCACCTAATCCATACACCTTTGTATTTCAATTTCATAATCAATCAACTTCATAATTTCTAACTATTAAAATAAAACAAGCAAACATTTTCCATCAGAGGTTGAAAATTTCAACACAAGCCAATCAATTTGGCTGAAAACAAAGAAAGAGTTGCTTTCCATGACTTTCCATAACCTCATGACATCCTTACGCACTTTTACAGCCAATTATATATTCCTGTTGTTTTTGGGACATGGCAATGCCTCATTTCACACATTACAATCTTGACTGCACATGACTACGTATTTTGAAGTATCGCTAAGGTTGTAATGCATGAAATGTGACAGCGAATCAGCACAATGAAACATCCTACAAATAGCAATGTGAATTAGCAGAAAATAATCCTGAGCTGTTAGCTGAGGGGTAAATATTTGTTGAGAAAATTTCCAGGCTTGTCTCTGAAATAATGCCAGGAGGTGAAATCTTTCAAGTTTCCAAGTAGCAGGAAATGTGGTGGGTGAGAGAGGTTAATTCATCAGGAGGCCAAACCTTAGTTTCCAAATGGTGGGATGAAGTTTTGTAATTAGGTTTGCAGGGCTTTAAAGAGTGAGGGTGAGAGGATGGGAAGCGGCTTCCACTATGAACAATGTCGACAGGTTCATTTGCATGCATTAGTTTGTCATACATGCTCATTAAAAGACTTGTTCACCAAAATTAAGTACGCCTCCCCCACCCCTTCCAAGTAATTTCCCACTTGTCAAAAATTAGAACATTCACATAATGGTATATAAGTGATGCGCATCTGGAGGGAAGTTGAATGTGATAGGGTGGTAGGTCCAGGTGATAGAGATGGTGATAGGTGTAGGCACAGAGAGAAGAAAAGGCAAGTTGAGTCAAGTGATGATTAGAAGTTCAAGACTAACTGGGGTAGGTTCAAGGGTTACAGATAAGAGAGAAATGATTATACTGGGTAAGTCAACTGTGTGGATAGTAGGGGGGGAGATTGGTGGGCGATAGTGAGAAGGTGTTAAGGTATGTGTGAAATGTGAGTGCACTATTTTTCTTAAAAACACTGTCAGTTTGAAAGTGTGATCCTTTGAAGTGGGGCAGGGTTTGTTCAGATGGGTGTAGTTCAAGATACGCATAATTGCCAACAAAAGGGACATCCTAATAGTTATAACACAACTGGATGTCAAAGGTGCTCTATTATGCCTTCTTCTCTATGGTGAAACCCATACAACAGCAGCAGATTTGCTCGTGGATCTCACAACATTGAGATCTCAGCAAGGTCAGGAGTTGAAAGATCTCACCTCACTGAGTAATTGACCAATCTCTGGAGTAAGGCTGATGAATCTTCGTTGCAATATTTTTATGTGAGTTCAATCCTTCTCTAGACGAGAAGAGGGACAGGACAGACAATGCTCCAGGTGAGATCTCCCTAAAGCTCGAGGCAAATGCTGCATGACTCTTGAACCCTCCAATCTTTCTGTTGCAATTAAGGAAAATTTGACAGTTGTCTCCTTACATGATGGCTGCATCTGTACTTTAGCTCACTGTTCTCTTTGAACAAGGAAAGCTTTATTTCTATTTGGCTTCTCATTATCTCTAGGAAATCTAGCAAAGATTCTCTTTTGCAATTCATCAGATCACAGTGAGCAGAATCATATTTCTGACCCATCTGCTGTGTTCCTAGGCACTGACTTAGCCTGAAGCATCTTTGCATCCTTATAGTTTCTAGCAGGACATCACAAGGACATGCAATGTGGTGATAGCAAATTCTGCACAAACAACATTCTAAGAGGTCTTAAAACTGAGTGAGCAATACTTACTGGGTTGTCTCGTATGTGCAAAGGCCATACATTCATGATTGAGGCCAAGGCTGAAATATACTCATGTGAGAATGACAATAAGACTGACGGACCAAGACAATAAATTGCGCTTCATTAGAACCACAGCGTTGGAAGTGCAATGCCTATAATTCACTGTAACTATAGGTAGAATTTTCCCATCCTGCTCACCTAAGGAATCGTAGTGGATTGGGGGTGGAGGGGTGGGGTGATGGTGATGGGTGGAGCATGCAAAGGTCCATTGACCTTGGGCAGGATTTTCTGGCCTTGAGGTGAGCATGGCTGGAAAATCCCACACAACGGCAGCAACCAGCACTATAATAAGAATACAGCAAATCTGAAGACAGTGCAATTGAACTACATAGAGTGGCGACACCAATCACCTACACACCTTTGAAACTTCTTTATCTTTCTTTTTCTAATACTGCTTCTGGATGCAGCTTCAATATCCACAAATAAAATGGAGATAACTTGCTAACTAATATTCCTTGTTGCCTGTCATGACTTTGGCAGGTTCCACTGGTGACCTGAGGTTTAGAGATTCCCAGCCTGCTAAGGTGCAAGACCTGCTTGAGGTGATGGTGTCACTGGCAGAGGGAAGTAGAATGATAGAGCAGGCTTGGACTCTCCTGGAATGAAGTGTCTTCGGGGCCAGGCTGGCACTCCTCTTCCCTGTGGGTGCCTAACTTCTTGAGAAGAAGGGTCACCTGGAGGAAAATCAAGGTACCTTGTCCCTCTCTTGCCTAGTTACTGCTGCACTGTACCCATGGCTAGAATGATAGAGTGCAGATCCATGCACGTATCCATCAATGACTGTGTGTTCTGCTGGACTTGGATCTCCAAGGCAGACTCAACTTTCCATTGAGGCAAGCCACAATTATAATGGCAGACAAAATGTGGATTTCCTCCAATCACTTATCACTATGAACAGAATGATCTCTGGCAATTTTGCTTATGTTTCTCTGTCTATTTCTCTAGTTCCAACATGTCTCTGAGGACCAAGCCCAGAGGCTCATCACCTGCATGTGGCTGAGCAGGGGGTGGTCTCCACAAGACCGTGACTTGGGAGAGGGAGTAATTGGAATGATCAGCAAGTTTGCAGACGATACAAAGATGGCTGGACTTGCAAATAGTGAGGAGCAGCAGGACATAGTTAGGCTGGTAGCTTGGGCAGATAGATAGCAGATGGAATTCAATCCTGATAAATGTGAGGTGATACATTTCGGGAGAAAGAATGTAGAGGAGAGGTATATGATAAAGGGTAGACCTATTAAAAGTATAGAAACGCAGAGGTGCAGGTGCACAAGTCTCTGAAGGTGGCAGAGCAGGTGGAGAAGGTTGTGAAGAAAGCATATGGTATGCTAGCCTTTATAGGAAGGGGTATAGAGTACAAGAGCTGGCCTTTAATGTTGCAGTTGTATAAAACGTTGGTTAGACTTCATTTGGAATATGCGTCCAGTTTTGGTTGCCTTACTACCGGAAGGACGTGGAGACTCTGGAGAGAGTGCAGAGGAGGTTTACCAGGACGCTGCCTGTTATGAAAGGTCTGAGTTACGAGGAGAGGTTAGGCAAATTGGGGCTGTTTTCCTTAGAAAGATGTAGACTTAGAGGAGATCTAATAGAGGTGTACAAGATTATAAGAGGTATAGATAGAGTAAACAGGGGGTTAAGCTTTTTCCTAGGATGGACTCAAATAGCACGAGGGATCACAGGCTTAGGGTGAGGGGGGTAAGGTATAATTTGGATGCTAGAGGGAGTTTTTTCACACAGAGGGTGGTGGGGATATGGAATGCATTGCCAAGTAAAGTGGTGGAGGCAGGTACTCTGGAGTTATTTAAGAAATACTTAGATGGGCACATCAACAGAATGGGAATGGAGGGATATAGAAAACTGATTTAAAATAGAGATCATGAGCCTTTGGAGTTTCCTGGGAAGTGTGTAAATTGTCGATGACATTGATGTATTTGTTTTATCCCACAGGTACTTTGGTCCGCCTTGTTGTCTAACAAGGGGCATACACGCGATGGGCCATGAGAGAGCTGCTCTTGGATTTTTTTCGAGAGTATCCTAGTGCTTCGTGTCGTTAGTGTACGCTTGACCTGGACCATTTGATGGGCAACACGACAGCTCAGTGATTATCGCTGTGCTGTGCAGATACATGGATTTGGGCCTGTGTTTGTCGGAGTTTGCGCATTCTCCCTATGCTTGCGTGGGTTTTCTCTGGGTGCTCCGGTTCACCCCGCATCCCAAAGATGTGCTCTTAGGCTGATTGGCAGAACAAATTCTCTCTAAATTATCTCAAATTTGGTTTCAATCCATAGATCTATAAACATAGACAGGGATCATGGATAGAAGTGGGAACATCGAGGTAGCAGCGTGGGCTCGTTGGGCCAAAGGGCCTGTTTCCCATGCTGTTTTGTGCTTTGTTCTTTGCGAGACCTTGGCTGTTAATTCCTCCACCAGCTGCAGACCTGTGTCTATGATGTATTCACTAAGTTGTAACCCCAAGCCTACTTTAGAACTTGCAATGAGGTGAGACCCTCTGTGTAGATGCAGAGTGCAGTTGAACACAGTGAGACTTCTGAGGCACCCGATTGCGTGGTATCGGTGATCCTGCTCTGAGCAGAAATAGAACATAGAACATAGAACAATACAGCACAAACAGGCCCTTCGGCCCACGAGTTGCGCCGATCACATCTACCAATCCACAGACCTATCTATAACCCCCTATCCTATTCTTTTCCATTTACTCATCCAGAAGTCTTTTAAAAGACCCCAGTGAGTTTGCCTCAACAAGCTCTGACGGTAGTCGGTTCCATTCACTCATCACCCTCTGAGTGAAAAACCTACCCCTGACATCTCCTTTGTATTTGCTTCCCTGCACCTTAAATCTGTGTCCTCTCGTAGTGACCATTTCAGCTTGGGGAAATAGTCTCTGAGAGTCCACCCTATCTATTCCTCTCAACAATTTATAAACCTCTATCAGGTCGCCTCTCAACCTACGTCTCTCCAGTGAGAAGAGTCCCAGCTCCCTCAACCTATCTTCATAAGGCCTGCCTCCCAATCCAGGCAGCATCCTTGTAAATCTCCTCTGAACCCTCTCAAAAGCCTCTACATCCTTCCTATAATGAAGCGACCAGAACTGCGCACAATACTCCAACTGGGGTCTAACAAGAGTCTTATAGAGCTGCATCATTACCTCCTGACTCCTAAACTCTATTCCTCGATTAATGAAGGCCAGTAGACCGTACACCTTCTTGACCACTTCCTCCACCTGCGAGGCCGATTTAAGAGTCCTATGGACCCGGACCCCGAGATCCTTCTGCTCTACAACACAGCTAAGACTCCTACCCCTTGTATTGTACTCCTTCATCCCATTATTCCTGCCAAAATGGACCACTACACTTTTATCCATGTTGAAGTCCATCTGCCACTTCTCCACCCAGTCTTGTGCCCTGTCTATGTCCTGCTGCAACTTTTGGCATCCCTCCAGACCATCCACAACACCACCGATCTTTGTATCGTCTGCGAACTTGCTAACCCATCCCTCCACTTCCTCATCCAGGTCATTTATGAAAGTGACAAACAGCAGGGATCCCAGAACAGATCCCTGGGACACTCCACTGGTTACCGACCTCCATGCAGAACAAGATCCATCCACAACCACTCTCTGCCTTCTGCCGGCAAGCCAGTTCTGGATCCACGAGGCCAAAGCTCCTTGGATCCCATGCCCTCTCACCTTCTCCAGAAGCCTTGCATGTGGGACCTTATCAAATGCCTTACTTAGCTCTCACTTCTGCCCCCAAAACTAAACCTGGACTGTAGAATAGAATAATCCGACCATAAGATCTTTTCTATTTACCTCAGAGGAAAGGTGAGCTTTCTATTTAACATCTCATTCCAAAGATAGCATCCACAACAGTGCAGCTCTCTTTCAATGGAGAACATGCTGAAATTTTTTGCTCAAGTTTCTGGAGTTGAATTTGTGTCCATAACATTCAGATTCAGCATCAAGATTGTTCAAAATGCTAAGTAACAGGGAGTTTATGGCACTGAGCATCTACATTTAATTGGCTAACAATGGAATGGGGTACAGGGAGAAAAAATGTTGAAAGGTGGTAAATACATGATCATAGAATAGAATCATAGGGGGAATTTTTCCATTCCACCCGCCATGGGAATCATAGTGGACAAGGGGTGGACCATGCAAAGGTCCATTGACCTTGAGAGAGATTTTTTTGGTTTTGGGGCAAACATGGCCAGAAACGTTCACCCAAAGAATCCTTACAGTATGGAAGAGACGATTCAATCCTTTATGTCTGCACAGACTCTCTGACTGAGTATCTTACCTAGGCCCTCTCCCTTGCCCTATCTTTGTAATCCCACATATTTACCATGGCTAATCCATCCAATCTATACAAATTGGGACATTAAGGAACAATTTAGCATGGCCAACCTACCTAATGTGCACATTTTTGGACAGTGGGAGGAAACTGGAGCATCCAGAGAAAATCCACATGGAGGAAATGTGCAAACTCCGCACAGTCACCCAAGCTAGAATTGAACCCTTGGCATTGTGAGACAGCAATTCTAACAACTATGTCACCATGCTATGTTATAAAGTAATATAAATTTGAAACTAACATGCCAAAGGAAAGGGACTTAAAATTCAAAGCACTTCTGGTGCATTATACTCCTCACGTAACTTTGAACTCTACCATTACTCTTTATTTTTATTCATCTGTGGAATATGGATGTTGTTGGCTGGCCAATGTTTATTGACCATCCCTAGATGCTCTAGGTCAGTTGAGAATCAACCACATTACTGTGGCTCTGGAGTCACAGATAGGCTATACTAGATAAGGATGGCAGACTTCCTTCCCTAAAGGACATTAGTGAACCAGATAGGTTTTTCTAACAATCAACAGAATCAGTAGATTCTTAATTCCAGATTTTTTTTATTGAATTCAAATTCCATCATCTGTCATGGCAGAATTTGAACCCAGATGCCCAAAACATTAGCTGAGTTTCTGTATTAGTGTCTAGCAATAATATTACTATGTCATCATCTCCTTGCAAGCATCATTAGGATTCCAAGGTGTGTTAATAGTATTGGATAGGTCACAAGGACACCAAAATGAAAACTTTCTGCATCCCAACTGTAAAGAAGCTCCATGTATGACCAGGCACCAAATTCCATATGTAAGCCCCACATGAAGTCCAGGTTAGGTATAGGACCTGAGCTCCTAAATGAAAATTAAGGAATTTTAAAAATGAAAAATGTTCATTTTATTTATTTAAATGAGACTTTTTATAAAGGAGACCACTGCAAGCACTTCAAAATTCATTCCAAGGGGTATGTGAGACCACAACCTGTGTCCCCTGAATGATCTGGTTGAAGCCAGTTAAGATAGAGTATCCACCAACAGCATCTAATTGAAGACATCGCACCTCAGCATGTAAACTTTGCCAGTAGCTCCCTGGCACATTTGCCTATAAGCATCTCCCCTTTCAGCTCCAACATTTAAAAGGAAAGAGACACTAACATGGTGGATAGAACTTCTGAACATTTACAAAAACTGCACAAAGCCATCTGTTGCAAGGTATAACAGATCTTGATCAAGTATGCAAAAAAAAATCATGCACTGATAACTTTCTTGTGGGACCACCTGCTTTGAATCAAGCCTATCCATGCAATTTCCCACTTCAGTAAGAGTGTTTATATAAGTACTGTGTTTTAATATATCTTAAGAGAGTAACTGGAGAGCCTCTCCTCTGCCATCTGTGCCTAGATCGTGCATAATGTACCATGCCAATGTGCTTCTGGATATTCCCTGATTGCGTATCATCGTAAAACATTGTCCATGATTTGCTTTAATCATTTCATATACCCATCGACTAAAACTCTCAGATGTGGCTGTAACAATCTGGCATCTATCTCATGTGCATAACATGTCCCCTTGATTGCTGATGCAGAACCTTGTGAATCTTTGGGATACATCAGGCTATTCCCTGTTAGGGACCGGATGAGAGGTTCTCAAGGGAGTTTTCCTCTCTCTTGACAAGAGATTCTGGATACCCTTTCCTGAGTGCCTTCTGTTTAATGGCAACATGGCATTCCGGTGCAAAGCAGGAAAACCAAAATCCTTAACACATATTTGGAATGTGGCAGCCTAGAGTTTAGTGGAGACATATAGCAGTGTTGCAAAGTAGCCAGAAAGGAGTTGGTCCAGTCAAGAACAGTGGAGGGAACCTATGCATGGAACCTGAGGAAATGGGTGAGATATTAAATGAATACTTTGTCTCAGTATTCACCAAAGAAAGGGACTTGGTGAATTAGAAGATTAGAGTAGAATGTGTAGATTTCTGGGTCATGTTGATATCAAAAAGGTGTTTTAAAAAGTATTAAAGTAGATAAGTCCCCAGTGCCTGATGGGATCTACTCCAGAATACTGAAAGAGATAATGTAGGAAATTGCTGAGGCCTTGACAGAAATCTTAGCAAGCCTACTTGTGACACTAAAATATTTATAGGACCAAGAGAAATCAAAGTATACTGATAAGACATCGCTCCTCAGCATGTGAACTTTGCCAGTTGTATAAGATGTATAAGATGTTAAGAGGTACAGATCAGATGGATTCTGAGGTTTTTTTCCCCAGGGCTGGAATGGTTGCTACGAGATGACACAGGTTTAAGGTGCAGGGGAGTAGGTACAGAGGAGATATCAGGGTAAGTTTTTCATTCAGAGGGTAGTGGATGAGTGGAATTGGTGGTGGTGGAGGCAAATTCAATAGGGTCTTTTAAAAGACTTCTGGATGAGTAATAGAATTGAGGGTTATTGGTTAACCTAGTAGGTAGGGATATCATCAGCACAACTGGTGGGCCGAAGGGCCTGTTTGTGCTGTAGTTTTTCTGTGTCCTATGTTCTATTTTTGTATCCTCATGGCTACAGGTGAAGTTCCAGAGAACTGGAGAATAGTGAATATTGTTCCATTGTTTAAGTAGAGCAGCAGGGATATTCCAGGTGAGCCTTACGTCAGTGATAGGAAAATTATTGGAAAAAAGTTGTAGGGACAGGATTTACTCACATTTGGGAACAAATGGACTTATTAGTGATAGGCAGCATGGTTTTGTGAAGGAGAGGTCATGCCTCACTAATTTGATCAAGTTTTTTGAGGAAGTGACGAAGATGATAGATGACGGAAAGGCAGTGGATGTTGTATGCCATGAACTTCAGTAAAGCCTTTTACAAGATACCTCATGGCAGATTTGTATGAGAAGTGAAGTCACATGGAATCAGAGGAGAGCTGGTAAGAATGGATACAGACTGGCTTAGCCATAGAAGACAGAGGGTAGCAGTAGACGGATGGTTTTTCTGAATAGAAGGCTGTGACCAGAGAACAGTTCTGGGAACTTTGTTGTTCGTAATATATATAAATGATTTTAAGGAAAATGCAGTTGATTTGATTAGCAAGTTTGCAGATGACAAAAAAATTGGTGGAGTTGTGGAAAGTGAAGGGGATTGTCAGAGGATATAGCAAGATATAGATCAGTGAGAGACTTGGGCAAAGGAATTGAGCTGGAGCTTAATCCGGACAAATGTGAGGTAAGGGATTTTGGAAAGTTTAATGCATGTAGAAAACATGCAATAAATTGTAGAACCCTTAAGAGTATTGACAGGCAGAAAGGTCTGGTGCACATGTCTATCAATGACTGAAGGTGGCTAAGATAGTCTAAAACGGCATGCTTGCCTTCATCAGACGGAGCATTGAGTATAAAAATTGGCAAGTCATGCTGCAGCTATACAGAAACTTCGTTAGGTCTCATTTGAAATATTGTGTACAATTCTTGTCACCCCACACTACCAGAAGAATGCTGGATACTTTGGAGAGGGGACAGGAAATATTTACCAGAATGCCTGGTCTGGACAGCATTAGTCACATGAGGAGAGGTTTGATAAATTTGGTTTGTTCTCACTGAATGACGGAGGTTGAGGGATGACCTGATAAAGGTTTATGAGATTAATAGTGGCATGGACAAAGTGAATAGTCAGATGCTCTTTCCTAGGGTAAAAAAATCAAGTACTAGGGGACATAGATTTAAGGTGCGTGGAGGAAAGAGAAATGTGTGAGACAAGTTTTTAACACAGAAGATGTAGTCCAGGGAAGTGGAGTGAGCAGATATGATAGTGGCATTTAAGGGTTATCTAGACGAATACATGAACAGGATGGGAATGGAAGGATAAGGACACCATAAGTGCATTTAGTTTTAGTTTCGGCAGACATTCTGATTGGCGGGAGCTTGGAGGGCAAAACGGCCTGTTCCTGAGCTACAACAGAACAAAGAACAAAACAGCATGGGAAAAAGGCCCTTCGGCCCAATGAGCCTGCACCGCCACCTCGATGTTCCCACTTCTACCCATGATCCCTGTCTATGTTTATAGATCTATGCATTAGAACCAAATTTGAGACAATTTAGAGAGAATTTGTTCTGCCAATCAGCCTAAGAGCACACCTTTGGGATGTCGGAGGAAACCTGAGCTCCCGGAGAAAACCCACACAAGCACAGGGAGAATGCGTAAACTCCCACAAACACAGGCCCAAATCCACGTATCTGCACAGCACAGTGATTGTTACTGAGCTGTTGTGTTGCCCATCAAACGGTCCAGGTCAAGCGTACACTAACGACGTGAAACACTAGGTTACTCTCGAAAAATCCAAGAGCAGCCCTCTCACGACCCATCGTGTGTATGCCCCTTGTTAGACAAGGCGGACCAAAGTACTTGTAGGATAAAACAAATACATCAATATCATTGACTATTTATACACTTTCCAGAGAACTCCCAAGGCTCATGATCCCTATTTTAAATCAGTTTTCTATATCCCTCCATTTCCATTCTGTTCATGTACCCATCTAAGTATCTCTTAAATAACTCCAGAGTGCCTGCCTCCATCACTTTACTTGGCAGCATATTCCATACCCCAACCACCCTCTGTGTGAAAAAACTCCCCCTAGCATCCAAATTATACCTTACCTCCCTCACCCTAAGCCCATGAACCCTTGTGCTATTTGAGTCCATCCTAGGAAAAAGCTTAACCCTGTTTACTCTATTTATACCCCTCATAATCTTGTACTCCTCTATCAGAACTCCTCTAAGTCTATGTCTTTCTAAGGAAAACAGCCCCAATTTGCCTAACCTCTCATCGTAACTCAGACCAGGCAGCATCCTGGTAAACCTCCTCTGCACTCTCTCCAGACTTTCCACATCCTTCCGGTAGTAAGGCGACCAGAACTGGACTCAATATTCCAAATGACGTCTCATCAACGTTTTATAAAACTGCAACATTAAAGGCCAGCTCTTGTACTCTATACCCCTTCCTATAAAGGCTAGCATACTATATGCTTTCTTCACAACCTTCTTCACCTGCTCTGCCATCTTTAGAGACTTGTACATTTGCATCCCGAGGTCCCCCTGTGTTTCTATACTCTTAATAGGTTTACCCTTTATCATATACCTCCCCCCTACATTCTTTCTCCTGAAATGCACCACCTTGCATTTATCAGGATCGAATTCCATCTGCCATCTATGTGCCCAAGCTACCAGCCTATCTATGTCCTACTGTATCACCTGACAATGCTCCTCACTATCCATAAGTCCAGCCATCTTTGTATCGTCTGCAAACTTGCTGATCACTCCACTTACTCCCTCTTCCAAGTCATTTATATATCACAAATTGAAGAGGTCCCAGTACCGAGCCCTGCGGCACACCACTAGTGACCGACCTTCAACTAGAAAAATACTCTTCCACTATTACTCTGTCTCCTATTATTAAGCCAGTTTCTTATCCATCCAGCTACCTGTCCTTGTATCCCATTAGCCTTGACTTTTTCAACTAACCTCCCATAAGGACTTTGTCAAACGCCTTACTGAAATCCATATAGACGCCCTTAGTCAACCGTTTTCGTCACCTCCTTAAAAAAATTCTACCAGATTCGTAAGGCACAACCTCCCTTTACCAAAGCCATGCTGCATATCCTTAATCAGATCACAATGCTCTAAGTGCCTATACATCCTATCTCTAAGAATCCCCTCCAACAGCTTTCCTACCACTGACTTCAAACTCACCAGCCTATAATTTCCAGGGTTATCTCTACTACCTTTTTTAAACAACAGTACAACATTAGCTATTCTCCAGTCCTCTGGGACCTCACCAGTGTCCAAAGAAGAGAAAAAGGTCTGCATCAGAGTCCCAGCAATTTCACCTCGCTCCTCCCTAAGCAGACTGGGATAAATGCCATCAGGCTCAGGAGAGTTATCAGTTTTAATGCTACCTAGAAGCTCTAACACTTCCTCCCTCAGTATGAATATTTCCCTCAACTGGTCCACAGCTCCCTCAGAGACAGGAGCTGTCAACAGGCCCCTCTCCTTCGTGAATACCGACGCAAAGTATTCATTCAGGATCTCCCCCATTCCCTCGGGCTCTAAGCGCAGTTCCACTCTTCTGTCCCTAAGAGGTCCGATTTTTCCTCTAACCACCCTTTTATTCCTAACATAGAAGTAAAGAACCTTTGGATTTTCCTTAATCCTATCCGCCAAAACCATTTCATGCCCCCTTTTTGCCCTTCTAACTCCACGTTTGAGCTCCCTCCTACTCTCTGTATATTCCTCCAACGCTTTCTCCGTTCCCAGCTGCTTTGATCTAACATATAGAACATAGAACATAGAACACTACAGCACAAACAGGCCCTTCGGCCCACAAGTTGCGCCAATCACATCTATATCTACCAACCCACAGACCTATCTATAATCCCCCTATCCCATTCATTCCCATATACTCATCCAGAAGTCTTTTAAAAGACCCCAGCGAGTTTGCCCCTACCACCTCCGACGGCAGCCGATTCCATTCACTCACCACACTCTGAGTGAAAAACTTTCCCCTAACATCCCCTCTGTATTTGCTTCCCTGCACCTTAAATCTGTGTCCTCTCGTAGTGACCGTTTCAGCTCGGGGAAATATGCTCTACGTGACTCTAAGTGCTCTAATATGACTCTCTTTTCTTTCTAACCAAGTCCTCAATATCCCTAGTAATCCACGGCTCTCTCATCCTATCTTTCCCATCCTTCCTCTTAGCTGGCACATATCTTTCTTGCAACATTTTCAGTATTCCCTTGAAAGACTCCCACATGCCTAGCGTGGACTTACCCTCGAACAACCGTTCCCAATCAGTTTCCATAAGTTCCTGCCTAATCCGACTGTAGTTAGCCTCCCCCCAATTAAGCACCCTCCCGCTAGGGCAACAAGCATTCTTTTCCATCTGTATCCTAAAGTAGACAGAATTGTGGTCACTGTTAGCCACATGTTCCCCCACTAGAACATCAACCACTTGCCCTGGCTCATTACTCAGAACTAAATCCAATATCGCCCCTCTCTAGTCAGACTAGCTACATACTGCTCCAATGATCCTTCCAGTACACACTTTACAAATTCCTCCCCGTCCAAACCCCCAGCTCTCGATACCTTCCAATCCACTGCAGGGAGATTAAAATCTCCCACTATAACGACTCTGTTCTTTCTGCACCTATCCAAAATGTCTTTACATATGCCTTCTTTAACTACCCGCGGGCTGTTGGGTGGCCTATAATACACCCCTAGCATAGTAATTGCCCCCTTTCTATTCCTCAACTCCACCCGCAGCGACTCCACTCCTAACTCCTCTACATTGTCCTCCCTCTGCACCGCTGTGATGCTCTCCTTAACTAACAAGGCCACTCCCCCACCTCTTCTGGACCCTCCTCTGTCACGCCTGAAACACTTATACCCAGGAATATTCAGCTGCCAGTGCTCCCCTTCCTTTAACCACATCTCCATCACTGCAACCACATCCAAGTTTCTTGCAAACATTAAGGCCCTAAGTTCATCTGTTTTTCCTATTATGCTCCTTGCATTGAAACAGACGCACTCCAGACCTCCAAGCCCATGTGGAACCTCCTTCTCCCTGGTGTATTTCCTCTCATCCAAGCTTACTCTATCTCCCATCTTGCTCTCTACCGAGCTATTGGTCTCAGCCCCTCCCCCCCTCCATATTAGTTTAAACGCTGCCGAAACACTCCAGCTAACCTCCCAGCTAAGATATTCATGCCCTTCCCATTTAAGTGTTCCCACTTCTTTCACAAATACATCCCAGTTATCCACAAATATGAAACTCTCTGCCCTACACCAATCCTTCAGCCATGCATTCAGCTGTAGGATCTCATTTCTCCTGACCTCGCTGTTATCTGGCCCTGGTAGCAGCCCTGAGATCGCCACCCTGGAGGCCCTGCACTTCAGCCTACCCCCCCCAACTCCCTAAACTGCCTTTGTATATTCTCCCTGCTCTTCCTTCCTACATCCTTCTCTTCTATATGAACAATCACATCCACCTGGGTCCCTTCACCCTTCAAAATGCCTTCTACCCTGTCAGATACATCTTGCACTTCTGCTCCAGGGAGGCAAACTATCATCCTGAAGTCCCACCTTTGACCACAGAAGCACCTGTCATTCTTTTAACCCTCCCATCGCCTACCACTATCTCCCTTCTAGCCCCCTTCCTCCCCTCTGAGATACTCTGGTCCTCCTGCCTTACCTTTTTTACCCCTCCATCCTCGATATTTTGGGGTCTGCCACCGGGGAAGTCTTTGGACTGTTGCCTCTCTCCTTTTTCCCTTTCCTTTCAGTAACCCACCTATCAGGGTCGGGTTCCCCCCTTAGGCTCTGGATCACCACCTTACTATGCCTCCCTTCCATTATTGCCTCGTTCTCCCTGACTAAAAATACATCTTCCAATTGCCACTCTAGTTGCTTGACCTGAGCCCTCAGACGCTGCAGTTCCAAACACTTGACACATATGTGGACTTTCGGGAGTCGTCTTGCCTCCAGGAACTCCCACATATGACACCTTATGCAGATGAGGCATCTTCCTGTAATCCCTGCCATTGTCCTGAACCCCTTTGGAGATGTGAACGCAGTTGGAAAAGCAGCAACACCTTGCCTAAGCCTGCTCTCGCTAAGTCCAGCGAGCTAAAGCTCTCAAATCTCTCACTCTGCTCCCTACTCATTCCACTGCCCACTCCCAACGCTGCCCGCTGTCTATCGCCGCTTTCTTTTTATACTCCCTCGTTTCCTTCCCAGCTACTCCCACGCCTAACTACGGCAGCAAAAAGGAATCAAAAATAGAGAGAAAAGAAAACAAATTGAAAATTTTTCACACTCAGCCACCAGCACTTCCAAACACTCTGCTCCTGAGAATAATGAGGTGGATTCACACATGAGTTCCTGATGTTCTTGTTCTTTGTTCTGTGTTTCCAAGGGGTCGCTGATGGGTCTCTGAAGCACAAAGACATTGAAAAAGTACACAATATGATAAGTTATGCTTACCTTTTGAGAGGAATGATTGAATAGTATTGGCAAACTTATTAGTGAGATATGTTTAAGCAGTTTGTGCATGTCATCTATTTTCTCAAACAAAATATCTCAGCTGCAATAGAGAAAACTACAGATAAATATGTACTTGCAATATTTTTCCAGTTTCGCAGCAAGAGACTTATGCACCACACTTATTATTCTATCATATATTATTTTTTCCCTCAGCTCAATCTGTGAAATCCAGTCCGTATATAATGTAACAAGCTAAAGGCAGGCCCAGGCCCCCATGGTCAATCTGCCTCGGATGAGTGCTTAAAACAAGTGAAGTTTATTCATCCACAGAAATTGTCTTCAAATGCAGTGTTGAACAAGACATTAACTGGGATTACTTCCAAGCCAACATTTTTGCATTCTCAGTTCTTGCCTCCCTAAACTCTTCACCTCAACTGAACTATTGCTCTGCCATTTATTCTTATAGTTTGGTATTGTTCCTGGTTAAAGTTAACTGAGGTGAATGCCTTCTCAAAGCTATACTGTCTGGTTTTAGTCATTCCGCCATTTTTAACTACTTTTTAAAGTTGTACCCCTAAGATGAGGATGTCCTGCCACATTTTAAATATACACCTATTTTTCCTCAAAAATGATGCAATCATAGAATCCTTACACTGCATAGGGGGGCCATTTGGTCCGCTGAGTTTGCACCAATACTCTAATAGTATTTCCACAAACCCTCTCTTCCACCCTATCTCTGCAATCCCATACATGGCTAATCCATCTAACTGAGACATCCATGAACACTAAAGGACAATTTAGCATGGCCAATCCACCTAACCTGCACATCTTTGCATTGTGGTAGGAAAACAAAGCACTCGGAGAAAACCCATTCAGACACAATGGAAAACTTGCAAACTCTGCACAGTCATTCAAGGCTAGAATTGAATCAGGCCCCTGTTGCTGCATACCTTTGCGAGCTATTTTGAAAGGACAATTTAATTCATCCCACTCCCCTGTTCTTTCCCCATTGCTCGGCAATGTTTTTTTCCTTCAATCACTCATTCAAATCAGCTTTAGAGTTCAGATTGAGATTGCTTCCACACCCTTTTGAATCAACAGCCAGATCATCACCAATAACATTTCTCAACGTTTCCTGTCTGGTCATATGAAGATGCTTGTTCATCAGTTTAGGGAAAACATAATTTGTTTATTTACGTTAAAACTACACAGAAGCTTACAGCCTTGTGGCTGCAATCAGTTCCCGAGTTGATTCTCTGTACACAAGCGCACACATCCTAGGGTGATCCTCCGCACTACTTCCTGATTGGTTTCCTAGATCACGTAACCCTGACTCTGCAGATTGAGGACAATCACTACTGGTCTTTTTGTCAATTACCCTCAATGCGTATTCCTTGGCTACTAGCTTTTTATTCTTCTAGTTTCCTTTTTCACATCCCAAATGATCATTCTATTTCCTTCAAAATTTATTTGAGTATATTTAGCTTTATTTTTGTTATATGCCTTTCATTAATGATGAAGTTCAGACTTGATCACCTGGAATTTTCTCAGGGATGCCCTCACTTGGTTGCCATAACTTGAGCTGAATATCAGTGGAAATATAGTCTGCCTGGAAGAACACTCAGAAAAATTTCTGGTTAACCCGGTTATGTATCTACAAATTTCTAATCTAAGAAGTGCCCCCTTCTTACCCTTTTTAGGTATAAAAATACTTGGCATTTTATGAATCTATATTTGAAGGTTTTTCACTGCTGACCTCGTAAACCTGTTTGCTAACTTTTCTGCCCAGTTCACTTGCACTATATCTCTTCTCATTATACCAAGCTTTTTCCTTTTCCAGTCTGGCATCCTAATCTGTGAATCTTTTTTATTCATTTGCATTTCTGCATTGAACCTTATTGTGTTATAGCTACTAATTCCCAATTATTCTCTTGTTCTGCTAACTTTATTAACTAAATTAAATGATGCTCATTTACTTGTTGGACCAGAAACACACTGAACTAGGGAGAAGCCCCAGTTACATTCAAAAACATTTCCAAGCTTTGATGCATTGCCTGTATCTTATTTTGTTTTAGATGATTTCAGCCAATATTATCATAGAATTATGGAATCCCTATATTGGAAGAGGAGGCTATTCAGCCCTTTGAATCTGCACTGACTCTCTGACAGAGTATCTTACCCAGGCCTCTCCCCTCCCTCTATCCTCATAACTGTAAACATGGCTTATCCATCTAACCTAGACATCTGTGGACACTAAGGGGCAATTTAGCTTGGCCAATCCACCTAACCTGTACATTTTAGGACAGTAGGAGGAACTGGAGCACCTGGAGAAAACTCTACAAAGATGTGGGGAGAATGTGCACAGTCCATACAGACAGTCACCCAAGGCCGGTGTTGAACACAGATCTCTGGTACTGTGAGGCAGCAGTGCTAACCATTGTGCTACTGGTATTGGCCTGCTACTCTGATTTACCACTCTGAACTGTCATGAAACCTTTCTTCCACTCATGGGTTTGAAGAAAAATATGGAGATCTTCCAGTTTTTGCCAATATTCCTCCCAACTCAAAGTTACTCAGAGGTTATTTATGTTCAGCATCTGGTGCGTTTGTTGGCAAAATATCAGAGACTGGACTCCAAAATTAATTTGTGTGAAATATCCTGTGGATGTTTCTGTTAGATATTTAAGTAGTTGCATGATTGCATTCAGAGCAGGTCACATGATTTGATGGTAATGTCATTGGGGTGTTTCCGAGCCTCCCGCTTTTATTTTCACTTTGTACTCTGTACAAGTAAGAAAGCTCCTTCAATAAATCTGTTGTTATTAGTTTGAATCTATGGACCTGATTTTACTATTGTGCTGTGCCCATTTTTGGGCACAAAAATATGGTAAAGTCAGGCATGAGGTGAATAGCATGATCCAAGTCTGATCCCGTGCTGGTTCCCCCTTTACCAAGGCCCAAAAATGGCTGCCATTGGTTTGCATCATTTAAATTGACTTAATGGGCTACACACCCAACTTTACCACCACTTCTACCTTTATCATCATGTTCGCCCATCCAGAATTGGTGCAAAACAGACATGATTCACAAAAGTCCAATGTAAACACTCTATCAGTGAGGGTTAGTGAGGAGATAAGTGCCTAGCATCTGACAGCTCTCTGCTTGAAATTGGTTGGAGGCATGAAAAGGGTGTCCACTGCCACTCTGTCTGTGATCAGTGGGGGGAAAACGGGATGGTGGAACATTCTGCCTGAGATCAATTGGGAGAATGGGGGTCCGCTGACCCTCTGCCTGGTGAAAGAGGGGGAAAGGGCTGTGATCGGTCAGGTGGTAGGCGGGTTGGGAGAAAAGGGGGTCAGTAATGTTGGGGGAGCAATGTCTGTGGGGGCTGTTGGAGGCATTATCCAGCCTGGATGGGATGTGGCAGGGAAGCAGCATTCTATCATTTTTTTCTGCGTATGCGCAGTTGGAGGTACTGATCGGAGATGCATCGTTTCGGGCACATTAAGCCCCACCTACATGCTTGTGCGGCTTGGTTTAGACTTGCTGATATTTTTGCTCCTGAGAACAGGTCTAAAAGTCGGAGCTGAAACACTCCCAGATTCAAATCTGCCTAAATAGGGTAAAATAGGGCCTATGAGCAGAAGCCACATCTTTTTCTTTTTTTGTAAAACTCACAAGCCTAACATAATTCCAACATTACACAAAGAAAATTGATGAAAAGTTGGGATTTTGCTTCATTGAGAACATTGGCAAAAGCTTCTAAGCAGAAAAAAATAAAAATTGTGGATTCGAACGCTTCAAGTATTGGAAGGCTAGGGAGAAGCCACAACAGGATTAAAGACTGAAGTTCTAATGCCAGGAAAACCAAGTAAGAGTAAAGCTCTTGTGTGGTTTTAAAAGAGGGATTTTCTCCTGATCAGACAAGGATGAGATTCCAGGCAGTATTGAGATTATTTGAAATGAGTGGATGCAATGCTATGTGGCTGAAGCTGTTGAACAAAAACATCAAGTTAATGGTTCCAGGATAAAAAGGATAAAAAGTACTGAAAAGACATTGCAACACAAGAAGAAATACTGAGCATTCTCAAATTGCTAGTATCTGCAAGCAAAATGGCAGATCAATTAGAATTCATTGGTCCTTTAATGAAGGAAATAGGTCATGGATTTCCTATGCAAAGTGTTTTCAGTATTTTGTGCAGGAGAATAAAATTGTCAGATTTACTTTTACCACTTTTCTCAATACAATAGGGAATAAAACCTTCAAATTGTTCTGTTTTTAGTTCATCCAACGAAGCCAGGATCCAAAACTTACGATAGCTTGCCAAAGATTCTTGAACAACATTACTCCCCAAACCACTGATCATTCCAGAATAGTTCAGATTCCACCAAAGGAATCAAATGGAAGGCAAAAGCATTGCTCAGTTTGTGGCAACCTTAAAAAGGCTGGCACAGCATTGTAAGATTGGTAAGATATTAGAAGATACTCTTCGAGATTGTCTAATTTGTGGCCTCAAAAGTCAGGCTATCCAAAGAGGATTGCTTTGACTTCAAAGACAGTAGCAGAAATTGGAATTAGCTGATGAAGAGGCTTCATAATTGGAGCATGAATGAAGATCCACAAGCTGGGAATTGCCCATACGAAGGCAAAACAGCATATCACAGAGGTGATGCCAAAATGGGCCATTCAGAGAATGAAAGCTGGAGCAAGGATAATCAATGCAAGAAGTGTGGCAAAGTTGCTATAGCTTGTGAGGTTAGACCAGCTTCCCCTGAGAAGAACATTTTCGGTTATGGATCATATGGCAGCTTCTCATGTTCAGAGACATATCAGAACTGATCCCAAAATGGGGAGGGTGGTGAATATGGTATCAAAAGGAATGATAGCTGGAATGCATTGTACAGATCCTGATTTGAACCCATATGCGTTAAGGAAGCTTGGGTTGATTGTCCAAGGTGGGTGGCCGTTTTGGAGAATCTGAGAGTCTTTCTTCCTCAATTGCGTGGAAGAATAACTACATGAAAGACACCCTGGCATAGTTTGGACGAAGGAATTCACACATAGCGATCTTTAGTGGCTGGGTCTGGATGCTCAGTTTGAATAGTAGACAGTGCCAAACCAGTGCACAAATAAGAATTACACCATTGTTATCTCCTTTACACTCTTGGGAGAGGCCTAAAATGCCATCACAATGGTTGCATGTCCAATTGTTTACATGGGTGAAACTGGTGATGAACTTATTTCAGATGGCAGAGTGGCAGAGTGGTTAGCACAGTTGCCTCATAGCGCCAGAGACCCAGGTTCAATTCCCAGCTTGGGTCACTGTGTCTATGGAATTTGCATGTTTTCCCCATGTCTGCATGGTTTTCCTTATTGTGATCTGGTTTCCTCCCATGTCCAAAAATGTGCAGGGTAGGTGCAGTGGCCATGCTAAATTATCCCTTTCTGTCCCGGGATGCGTAGGTTAGAGAGATTAGTGAGATGAATATGTGGGATTACAGGGATAGGGCCTGGGTATGGCTGTTGTCAGTGCAGACTCAATAGGTCAAATGCATTGCAGGGATTCTACGATTCTATAATTTGGCTACAACATCCTGATCAATTGTTATCATTTCAAAATTATTTCTCAGAATCATCCCAGAAGTACAAGCCTCTTTAACCTCTAGTGTTGTGAATACTACTGTGGAAGACTTAATTGAATCTGAGTTGCCTGATGAGTATTTAGTTCCTATACTAAATGAGTATTTAGTTCCTATACTAAACTAGTATTTAGCCCCTATACTAAATGAGAATGATTCAGAATTTATCCCAAGAAAATAAACATCTACTAAATTTCCAAATCACACTTCTTGGGTCCAGGACAGCCAAATTCCAGAATGCTATATACAAGCAAAGAGAAATAGATGTCCTTTTGATTGACTTCCATATGGACTATGTATAATGATTAACAGAATATAGTAGCATGCCTCAGGTATTGCTTTCCTATGTATAACATCATAGTAATTTGTTCTCTTGACTACATAAGTAAAGAAGGAGGAATGTTACATATTTATGTAGTTGTATGATTGCTTTAAGAGCAGGTCACCTGATTTGATAATGTTTCAGAGGTTCCTGCTTTGAGTTTCAGTTTGTACTTTGTATAGGCAAACCACTCTTTCAGTAAAACTGTTGCTGTTAGTTTGAATCTATGTGTGCAACTCAAAAAACAAAGAACATTGTGGCACAGCAACAGGCTCTGTGGCTCTCTAAGCCTGCACTGAACATGCTACCAGATTTAACTAAAACTCCTGACCCTTCCGGGGCCCATATCCCTTCATTCCCATCCGATTCAAGTATTTGTTGAGACCCTCTTAAGCGTCACTATTATATCCACTTCCACTATCTCTCCCAGCAATGAGTTCCAGGTACTCACCATCTTCTTTTTAAAGCCTGCCTTCTACATCTCCTTTATACCTATGTTCCCTAGTAATGATTCTTCCATCCTGGCAAAAAGCTTTTGATTATCCATTCTATCCATGCCTCTCATAATCTTGTAGGCTTCTATTAGGTCTCAACCTCTTGATTTGTTGCGCCAATGAGAACAAATCAAGTTTCTCCAATTTCTCCCTCGTAGCTAATACCCTCCATACAGGCAATATCCTGGTAAATCTCTTCTGTATTCTCTCAAAATCCTCCACATCCTTCTGGTGGTGTGGCAACCAGAATTGAACACTATATTCCAAGTGTGGCCTAATTAAAGTTTTATAAAGCTGCAACATGACTTGACAATTTTTAAACTCAATGCCCGGCCAATGAAGGCAAAAATACTGTATGCCTTCCCGACTACCTGCTCCATCTGCATTGCCACTTTCAGCGACTGTGTACTTGGACACTAGATCCCTCTGCCTATCAATACTTTTAAGGGTTCTGCCATTTACTGCAGATTTCCTACTTATATTAGACCTTCCAAAATACATTATCTCATATTTGTCTGGATTAAACTCCATTTTCCATCTCTCCACCCAAGTCTGCAACTGATCTATATCCTGCTCTATCCTCTGATGGTCCTCATCACTATCTGCAAATCTACCAATCTTTGTGTCATCTGCAAACTTTATCCCCTATATTGTGTATTGACCTTTACTCTCTAAGTTTCTAGAGATGTTAGGTGCAACTAGCTCCTAAAAAACTAAGTGTCCAATGGGTAGAAATATGGAAGATTTTTGAGTGAGTTGAGCAAAATAAATTTCCAGCACTCTGCAGCACAGAGGCCATCAGGGGATTTAAGTGGTGGTGGTGGTGGTGGTGGTGGTGGTGGGTGGGTGGGGGGGGGGGGGGGGGGGGGGGGGGGTTTGCAGGGGAGGTGCCTAATCCCACCTGAGAGGCCTAATCCCATCTGCAGAGAGGACTATTGCGCATGCACCAAGCTTCCTATTTACTTGGTCGATATCCACCTCTAACATTGCCCCCCCATGCCCCCCATGCCAGCCTTCTGATTGTTGGTCTCTCAACTGCCAGCCTCCTGATCACTGGCTTCCACCACCCCCATCCACAAATTGCCAACCCTCAATGGCTCAATGGCTGGCCTCTTGATAGTCGGACCCACCCTCCAATCCTTGACCACCCCTCCAACCCCAATTTCTAATGGCCAGCCTCCTGATGGCCACTCCCAGCTTCTGATCCTTGATGCCACTACCAGCTCCCATCCTCTATGCAGAATTACCCCCTTTCTCTTCACTATTTCCTCCCCCAAGCCTAGTTTGGCTCTGCCTTCATCTGACTCTATCCCCTCAGGATCTGCTCCCTTTTGCACTGCCTTGTGTCAGCTGGGCACTGCTAGTGTGCCAGACTGGCAGTATTATGGTGCCTGACTGCCACTGCCAGTGTCGCACCACCCAAGGGACAATCCCCACACCCCAACCTCCCAGGGGGCCTGAATGGCCTCTGGCCTCACCAGCAAGGCCATCACACACCTAGTCCCCTTTGATGGGGACGATACATGTTCTTTGCTGGTGTGAATCTCCGCTGGCAGAGGGCAGAAACTTTAGTGAGAGCGAATAATGGCATTCCAGGCTTGCTGGATAGATGCTAAGCAGTTTGTGCATATTATATTTAGCCTTGCACTGTTTCCCAGTAGGAGCTGATAATGTTCAAAGAAATGCACAAGGAAAATCGCGACTAGCCCCGTGCTGGTTGCGAATCCCGTTTTTTCCCTCCTGCTGACATTTCCCGGCCTGCTGCAGTACACAAGCAGTGTAGTGGGTTAGGAAAATCGCATCCTTTGTCTCTCTAACCATTGCACTGTCAGACACCGATTCCTCTTCAGAAAATGCAAGTGACCTTTAAATGACATCACTGCCATTTCCTGATTTCCTGGCTCTCTCCCAGTCGACGAGCTTCCAATAGTGTTAATTACGCTTGCAGCTCGCAAATCTTAAATGAAACACGTGCACCAATTTCCCGATAATGTCTTGGGCATGCAATTCATCCACTTTAATCCATTTTGCACTTGAATTTCGTGCAAATTTTGCTTATTCCCTTTTAATTTTAAACAATATAGAACAATTTAGATGTGCATTTCAACACTTAATTTTAGAGCATCATTTTCAAGCCAGTAAATTTAAATAACATTACAAAAATTTGTAACATTGAAATTGTAAATTAACTTTCGTGTATGTGTTGATGGTTAACTTGTACTGGTGATGATATATTTCTTCGTGACAGTGCACTTGCTGATTAATACATCTGTGCACCTAACAGATCCAGTTAACACAGGACATGGTCAGCCCCACTTTATTTTTACAATTAATCATGGTTAAATTAAAAACAAATGTTTCACTTCAGTGCAGAACTAATGTGAGAGACATTAAATGTGAACGTGTTATTTGATAGATGTGGTGCCATCCCTGGAAATAAATAGAAAGATATGTTTTAGTTTGGTATCTGAAATCACGTCAAATTGAAAAGTTAACAAGTCTTCAGCGGCTATCAAGAACGTCCAGGATCTGCCTTGGGTGAACAAAGGAGTAGATCGAATGAATATTATAAAAGGTATTTTTTTCAGCTTGCTGCTGCAATAGAAACAATTGGAGGGGATAGAATTAAAAAAAAAATTGCAAAAATGATAGGAGAACAGTGGCATGTTGCATTTGAATGCAGTTCTGTGATTCATTCACAACACATGGACTTAACATAACTGAGATTCAACATCACTAATTATAATCAAAACTGCACTGGATTAATGCAACATTATTAGTGAATTAAGTCTAGGATGAATTGAGGAAAATCAGGCATTGGAAATCTCAGTGATGGTAAAGACACTGGAGCATATTATCTTTCACAGCAGTCCATTAGAAAGGAAATAAATAAGATTATGAAGGCAATCAAGGAGGTGATAGGCTGATTTGCGAGTAAGAAGCACTTAGCACAGTTATGTAGACAATAAATACCTTTACTTGTCAGCTAGGCAGCAATTTTTGATACATTGAGCTTTCTTTAACAACTGGAAGTAAATTAAGATACCCAATTAGTCAGGATTATAATAATCACAGATAAGCATTGGAACATGCAGGGATGAAAGTGCTTGACCTCGTGCACTACCGACAGGGAACTGATGTCAGCAGAATACATCAGAAAACAAAACACTAGAACATTCAATAGTAAGCTTTTGCTTACTGTGAGGGAGATAGTCATTTTCATTGGAGGGGGAAGCTAGTGGTGCGGGATGGCAGGGCAGTAGGGGTAGTATTTTTTGCAACTGATTTCATAGTTCACACATTTCAAGAGAGACTTAATGACAGTTATGAGATTGTTAGATGTTGAAAAATATGGTTGCTATTGTGAATACCAGGAATTAAGATTTGTTTGTCTAACTGACTCAACGGGTTATATTTTCCCAGCATCCTAAAAATAGGTGGATAATGAACATTGATTTCCAGAGGTGAATAGGATAATTGATATCTGCTTCTAATGGTTGGATTTGAAATATCTCGCATCCATTTCTAGGAGTCTCTACTCCCTCACAGAGCCAGGGATCCGGGTTCGATTCCCGGTTTGAATTACTGTCTGTGCGGAGTTTCACATTCTCCTTATGTGGGTTTCCTCCAGGTGGTCTAGTTTCCTCCCACAGTCCAAAGAGATGTTGGCTAGTGCATTGGTCATTCTAAATTCTCCCTCAGTGAACCCGAATAGGCACCAAAGTGTGGTAGCTATGGAATTTTCACAGTAACTTCATTGCACTCCAAATGTAAGCCTCTCTGTGACATAAATAAATAAACTTAAACTTAATATTTGTGTTTTCAACTAACATTTACTTCAGCTGGCATTTTGGAACGTTAAATGTACATTCTTATTCCAAATGAAATGGCACAAATACAAATTCAGAGTGGATATTGAGAAGTCCCATCAGTACAAATATCCAGGCTGACACCCTAGTGCTTATTCTGAGGGAGTACTGCAATGTTAGAACATAGAACATAGAACATTACAGCACAGAACAGGCCCTTCGGCCTTCGATGTTGCGCCGACCAATATAAAAAGCAATGCCCCTCCAAACTAAACCATTCCCTTCTCTTCCATATACTTATCAACTAACCTCTTAAACGCCACCAAACTTGGCGCATCTACAACTGCTGCAGGCGGGGCATTCCACTCACGAACCACCCTTTGGGTAAAGGACCTACCTCTGATATCCGTCCTATAACTATCACCCCTTAATTTAAAGCTGTGTCCCCTCGTGCTAGCTTTCTCCATCCTAGGAAAAAGGCTATCACTGTCCACCCTATCTAAACCTCTAATCATCTTATATGTTTCGATTAGGTCCCCTCTTAGCCGCCTCCTTTCTAACGAAAACAACCTCAAATCCCTCAGCCTCTCTTCATAAGACCTGCCCTCCATACCAGGCAAACATCCTGGTAAACCTCCTCTGTACCCTCTCCAATGCCTCCACATCTTTCTTATAATGTGGGGACCAGAACTGCACACAATACTCCAAGTGCGGCCGCACTAGAGTTTTGTACAGTTGCAACATGACGTTGCGGCTCCGAAATTCAATCCCCCTACCAATAAAAGCCAAGACTCCATATGCCTTCTTAACAACCTTATCGACTTGACTGCCTACTTTCAGGGATCTATGCACATACACACCAAGATCCCTCTGTTCATCTAGACTGCTAAGAATCCTACCATTTGCCCTATACTCTACACATTTATTATTTCTGCCATAGTGCATTACCTCACACTTTTTCACATTAAACTCCATTTGCCACCTCTCGGCCCAGCTCTGCAACTTGTCCAAGTCCCTCTGCAAACTATAACACCCCTCTTCACTATCTACCACTCCACCGACTTTAGTGTCATCTGCAAATTTACTAATCCATCCTTCAATACCCTCATCAGATCATTTATAAAAATTACAAACAGCAGGGGCCCCAAAACAGACCCCTGAGGTACACCACTTGTCACCGAACTCCACGATGAATATCTCCCATCAACCACCACCCTCTGTCTTCTATCTGCTAGTCAATTCCTAATCCAATTAGCTAAATCACCCTCTATCCCATACATCTGCATTTTCTGCAGAAGTCTTCATGGGCCACCTTATCAAACGCCTTACTAAAGTCCATATATACCACATCAACCGCCTTACCCCCATCCACCTCTTTAGTCACTTTTTCAAAAAACTCAATGAGGTTAGTAAGGCACGACCTACCCTTCACAAAACCATGCTGACTATCTCCAATCAATTCATTACTCTCTAAATAACTATAAATCCTATCCCTAATTATTCTCTCCAATACTTTGCCCACAACAGAAGTAACTCACTGGCCTATAATTCCCTGGAAGGTCTCTCTCCCCCTTCTTGAACAACGGGACCACATTCGCTATCCTCCAGTCCTCCGGAACCACACCCGTAACCAACGACGACCTGAAGATCAGAGCCAGAGGCTCTGCAATCTCCTCTCTTGCTTCCCAGAGAATCCTAGGGTAAATCCCGTCCGGCCCAGGGGACTTATCCAACTTCAAACCCTCAAGAATATCTAGCACATCCTCCCTATCTACTTCGATACCTTCCAGTTTGCTACCCTGTACCTCAGTGTTCTCCATAACTACATTTACATCACCCTGCATGAATACCGAAGAGAAATATTTATTCAGTACCTCTCCAATCTCTTCAGGAGGTGCTATCTGCAGATGCAGATGTTAAAACAGGTGAACATAAAAGATCTCAGAGCACTATTTCGAAGAGTATGGAGATAATTACTGGTGTCTGGCACAATATCAATCTCTAAATTAACATTATAAAAGCAGAATGGTCATTTGGTAGTGTAGAATTTGAATGTTGCTGGAAAAAGACACATCGAAGATTTTTGTTTTACACTCATCAGGACATTTTGCAAGAATAGAATAAGCTCTCCCTCAATGTCAACAAAACAAAGGAGATTGTCATCAACTTCAGGAAATATAAAGGAGAACTGTCTATATCAATGGGGACGAAGTAGAAAGGATCAGGAAGTTTAAGTTTGAAGTTTCCACATCATCAACAACCTGTCCTGGTCCCCCCATGCCATCATTATAGTTAAGAAAGCCCATCAATGCCTCTACTTTCTCAGAAAACTAAGGAAATTTTGCATGTCACCTACAACTCTCACCAACTTTTACAGATGCACAATAGAAAGCATTCTTTCTGGTTGTACCACAGCTTGGTATGACTCCAGCTATGTCCAAGAACGCAAGGAACTATAAAAGGTTGTGAATGTAGCCCAATCCATCACAAAAACCAGCCTCCCAACTATTTGATTCTGTCTACACTTGCCACTGCCTTGGCAAAGCAGCCAGATAATTAAGAACCCCATGCACTCCAGAGATTCTTTCTCCCAACTTCTTCCTTCGGGCAACAGATACAAAAGTTTGTGGTTACGTACCAGGCAACTCAAGAACAGCATCTTCCATACTGCTATCAGACTTTTGAATGGATTTTCTTTGCATTAAGTTGATCTTTCTCTGCATCCTAGCGATGACTGTAACACTATATTCTGTACTCTCTTATTTCTTCTCTACGAACAGTGTGTTTTGTGTGTATAACATGCAAGAAACAATACTTTTCACTAAATGTTGATACATGTAACAATAATAAATCAAATCAATAATAAAAGGAACAACAGTTCATACTTCATAATTCGATCATAGAATCATAAATCCCTACAATACAGAAGTAAGCCATTTGGCCCATCGAGTCTGGTCTGACCACAATCCCACCCAGGCCCTATTCACGGAACCTCACATTTTTACGCTGCTAATTGCCCCGATACTAGATGCAACATCAGACGTGATTTGTGGTTGGATGTTTGTGAAATAATCCTATTGTGCTTAGGATTAGACTGAAAACCAATTCAAAATTATTAGTTGAATCCGCAGAGTGGCTTGCTTCGGCATACTAGAAGCTACGTATATTCACACACAGGGCCCTGTCCTTTGCAGACAGAAGGAGCGTGGCCATGTATTGCACCTTTTTTAACTAAACAAAAGTTGGGAGACAGCCATTGCCTGATCCAATCCTCATGACAATGTTTTGGTTTGAATATGAATAAAAGCTTGTAAGTTAACTGTTCCCTGGTGCATTCTCCATGGCAACACCTGTATCATAGGTTCACAGAATCATAGAATCATACAGTGCAGAAAAAGTCCTTCGGCCCATCAAGTCCACACTGACGCATTAGAAGCACTTGAACTCCCATCTAATTCCATCTGCAAGCACTTGGCCCGTAGCCCTAAATGTTATGATGTGCCCCATGCTCACCCAGATACTTTTTAAAGAATGTGAGGGAACCCACTTCTGCCACTCTCAGATAGTGCATTCCAGACTGTCATCACTCTCTGGGTAAAAAGGTTTTTCCTCAGATCCCTCCTAAACCTCCTGCCCCTCATCTTGAACCTGTGTTCCTTCATAACTGACCCTTTAACTGAGGAGAACAGCTGTTCTTTATCTATTCTGTACATGCCTCTCATAATCTTGATCAGGTCACTCTTCAGTCTTCTCTGTTCCAGTGAAAACAACCCAAGCTGACAGAACATTTCTTCATAACTTAAATGTTCCATTCCAGGAGACATCCTGGTGAATCTCCTTTCATCCCCCTCCAGTGCAATCATTCCTTCCTATAATGTGGCGACCAGAACTGCACACAGTACTGTAGCTGTGGACTCACTAAAGGACTATACAATTCAAACATGACTTCCCTGTTTTTATAATCTATGCCTTGATTGATAAAGGTAAATTTCCCAGATGCTTTTTTTCACCCTACTAACATGTCCTTCTACCTCAGAGATCTGTGGGCACCAAGTTCCTTTGTTCCAAAGAACTTCCTAATGTCCTTCCATTCATTGAATACTTTCTTGTCAAATTACTCCTTCCACAGTTTATCACCTCACACTTTTCAGTGTCATCTGCCACTTACCTGCCCATTTGGCAATTCCTGTCTATCTCTTATCTCATAGAATACCTACAATGCAGAAGGAGGCCATCCGGCCCATCAAGTTAGCAACCACAATCCCACCCAGGGCCTAGTCCCAGAACTTCACATAGTTACTCTGCGAATCCTACTGATACTAGGGTCAGTTTTGCATGGCCAATCAACCTAACCTGCACATCTTTGGACTGTAGGAGGAAACCGGAGCACCCAGAGTAAACCAAGCAGACACGGGGAGAATATGCAAACTCCACACAGTGACCCAAGGCCAGAATCGAACCTGGGTCCCTGGTGCTGTGAGGCAGGAGTGCAAACCACTGTGCCGCCCCTTCTTGTAGACCAAGGCACTTTACCTCACTGTTAATCACCCAGCCAATCTTTATGTCACCCACAAACTAACTAACCCTATCCACCACATAGTTATCAATGTAATTTATATAAATGACATGTAATAGGGAGCCCAACACAGATCCTTGTAGTACGCCACTGGACACTGGCATCCAGTCAATAAAGCAGCCTTCTATCATCTCTCTATCTTCATCAACTGAGCCAATTTTGAATCTACTTTATCAAATTACCCAGTCTCTCATGTGAATTTATTTTCTTTACTAGTTTCCCACATTGGAAACTTGTTGAATGCCATACTGAAATCCATATAAACTACATTGACTGCATTACCCTCATCTACACACCAGGTCACCTCCTCAAAAAAATTCAATCAAATTTGTTAGGCACGAACTCCCTTTGATGAAGCCGCACTGATTCTCCCTGATCAAGCTTTGTCTCTCCAAGTACAGGTATATGCTCTCCTTCAGAAGTTTCTCTGACGGTTTCCCTACCAGTAACGTGAGTCTTACTGGTCTGTCATTCCCTGGCCTATCAAGTAGAGTTCACTTACCAACCAAAAAGCACTCTCTTCTCATGCAGTATAAATACTTTGTTCCCTTTACAATTGTGATCCACCTTGATGAGTGAAAAATGAAAAGTTTTGACAGGTGTTGCTTTTTCAGCAAAGCACATTAATTGTATTTTATATTATTCCTTTGAGTGTTTACAGTGTGTATATTATTTACTTATTTTTATTGCTATATAGTTCAAAGCACATAGGCATAGTATTAAAAACAAGAACAAGAATAGCAACTTCAGAAAATACATATATAGAAATCACACAATATTTCTGACAAGTATTTTCTACATTACAACAGTGACTACATTTTAGAAGTATTTTATTGGTTTTTCTTTGGAATTTCTTTCCTTCCTGAATTTTCTTTTCTTCCTTCCCTTCCTTTTTTTTTCCTTCCTTCATTCTCTTTCCTTTTCTCTCTTTCCTTAATTTTCTTTCTCTTCCTCCCTGCTCCCATTTCTTTCTTTTCTCTCTACCACCCTCTCTCCTTTCTTTCCTCCCTCTTAAAGGTGGTGATATTTTCTTGTGGCTGTTGTGGTGGCCTAATGCTATTATTGCCAGACTGTTAACCCAAATGCTCAGCTAATGTCTGGGGACCCTGGTTCGAATCCCACTATGGAAGAGGTGGAATTTGAATTCAATAAAATATATCTGGAATTAAAAATCTATTGATGACCATGAAACCATTGTTGATTGTCTGAAAAAACCCATTCGGTTCACTCATATCCTTTGGAGAAGGAAATTTGCTGTCCTTACCTGGTCTGGTCTACATTAGGCTCCAGAGCCACAGTGATATGGTTGACTCTCAAATGCTCTCTCAAGAGCAGCTATGGATGGATAATAAATCCTGGCCATCTGGCAATGCCCATGTCCCACGAATGAATAAAAAAAAATAAACATGCAATGCTACGCACATTAACCTTCTTCCTGAAGTTCTGGAACCCCTCTCTCCAAATTGGAGAGAGCACGCTCTTGCTGTTAGCCTCCTCAGAGGTTGCTTGGCTGTAAAACTTGTCCTTTTCCTCTAAATTTTGGGAGAGATGACCTCACTGCATGCTGTTCGGATCCTGCAGCAGGACCTCTAGGTAATACTGAGAGACCCAGGCTGCAACCTTTCTGGGTCTCCTGTCCATTCCTGTTGTTGCTGCAGCCTCAGGAATCCTTATATTGTGCCTTTCAAACCCATGTTGTATTCTCTTTTGTTATTTTGACAGATCCAGCATGTCAGCTCACCTGCCCTCCCTGATTGACTAGATACAGGATGCTAATTTCAAAGCTTGTTTAATGAGCTTTTGCAAAATCCTATCCTTCAACATTTGCACTTGCAATCTGCAAATTGTCCCACTTTTTGACCAGATTCCAAGTTGGGAAAATGTCACCCATTAACTCTGTTTCTCTCGCTATTAATGTTGCCTGACCCATTGTGTATTTCCAGCACTTTCTGCTTATATAAATTGTTTTAATTTTTGATTCCGAGATAAATATTGACCAAGACATCAGGAAGAACTCATCCAGGTGTACTTGGTGATGGGATCTTTTACATCCTCTTTAGATAGCAGACTACATCTGAAAGATGGTGCATATATCAATGCAGAGTTCACGCTACTCCATTGGAGTATTGCACTTAATTATGCTAATTTAACTGAGGCATTTTCTCCCATAGCTGGTTTGCCTGGATATATTTTATTGTTCAACTGACTAGCCTCACCAACACTACTCTCCTCGATCTCTCATACCAAGGATGCTACGGCCTTTCCACTTCACACCTCCAAGCTTGCAATCCTATTCCTTGGATCTGCCTCCCCCCCACTCGTCACTACTGACTCACCCTTGCCTCCAGTAAGCTGCCATTCCCTTGTCCCCCACTTTTATGCAACAGAGGTCAACAAGAAAAACAATTGATTTCAGAAACAACTGCACAAAGCCGACTGATACACGTAACCTTTAAACAAAGGTGAATCTGGTGAGATTCTCTTATGCCACTGACTTCAGCCAGAATGTTGTGGCACAGCTGTGATGGGACCTGCCATAGGAGGGGTGCAGCAGGTCAGCCAAAAGTCTATTAACTTTAGGCAGGACTGGAAGATTCCAGTGGTAGACAGAGTTAGAAAATCTTGGCCTTTATCTTGAACATGGCACTTTGTTTAAAAATGATTACGCAATGAGTTATCAAGGCAAGCAAATTTGTTATGAGTTCTGACCCACAGCAGGATAGGATTGACTTGACACAATACAAATGTGCTGCTGACTTAAAATTGGCATTTTAACTGACCATCGGGAAATCAAGATTTCACCCTGCACCCTGCATACCATATGCAGGATTTTCCAGCTGTGTCATTCCAAAACCAGAAAATCCCACCCGAATTCAGTGAACCGCCCTTCATGGTCCGCCCTTCACCCACTCTGATTCCAGAACAAGAAAATTTGCCCTAATATTTCCCATTCTTGCAGGCTCCATAAAATCCTTTGCTCCCTGCTAAAACATTTTCAATATGATAAACAAAAGTGGTCCCACATGAATTGCATCATGCCATCACTTCTACTTTCTGACCATCAAACAAAGTTGCCGAAGTGCTCTCCATGTGGTAAAGGAGCAGAAATGATTACCGATTAAAATCTGTTTCATTTTGAATTCCACAAATTTAATTGTCCTACATCGTGAAAGTAATTTTCATAATTAAATTCAGAAAACTGTGTACCATATTGGCTCTGCTTTCAAAAATTCTATTTGTAAAACTATACACAAGATTGTAATTGGCTCATAGCATTATCGTGGCTCATTTTCAATAATAAAACTGTCAAACTTTGATTCACCATTCTGCCTATTAAGTTTTCAATTTAATATCAGGTTATTCATTAATATGCTTCAGCAATGCTTTCCATTTTTGGTACATTTCATTCAGTAAGTGCACAAAAGCAAATTGGAAATCTGTCCTCTGGAACATTCCAACTGTTCATTTCTCATCAGCACACAGATGGGATTGACACTTATCAATGAGAAATGATTTGTGCAGTTTCTGCTGATGTATAAAAAATATCTTTGAAAGCAAAGTACCAGTATAGGCAAGATGCCACCCTAGATGCCTTCTTCATAGGTCACATAATAAGGTAGAATCAGAGACTACTGCAGCAAGGACAAATGCCCATAAATTGTATTCTGCTGCTTAATAAGACTTCAGAAAACCTTGAAAAAATTGTACGAGTTTCTTAATAAGCAAGTCACAGTTTTCCTGTTGTCTAGTGCATCCTATAATCAGAGTAGTACAGTAAATAATTCTACATTTGAACCTACACTGCAGGCAAATAGAGTTTTTCTTAGCCAAGGAGAAGCATTGTGTGAAAACTCCCCCTGTTGGTATTTCCTGCTAATCTCTGGATTGTTAGTCAAATTAATCAGCTGATCAAATCATAAGCAAGTGAATTACTTTTGGAATCGCTATGACATAGTTTAGAACTCTGATGTACAGGCCTTTCAGTACCTACGTCAACTTGAACCTTGTGTTAAATTAGTTTCTCACAGTTCTGACAGAGATGCTAGAGTTATATCTCCTAATTTTATTGGAAAGTGCAAATTTGGGAAGTATTACATGAATTTGCCACTGCATGTGGGTAAGAAACTGAATCAGTAAGAAAGCAATCCCTTCATCTGTTTTATCTCTTGGCGATGATAAAATATTCTCTCAGCTGGTAATGCCCCAAAAGTAAAGGAATCCTACACTGTTCACTCACTGAACATTAACATGAACTGATAATTAATAAAGAATACTGGAGCAAAAACAGGGCATCATCAGTAAGATGCATTCCCTCAAAGATCTCCCAAATCTTTCCCAGAAAGGAATCTACCTCACTGATTTAATTTCTGGAGAAAAATGTCTGCAAAGCTTTTCCCTGTTCTCTGAAGCTAAATCAAACAAAGTTCCAAAATACTTACTTTGATCCTATATTATGTGAAAGATCTTGTGTTTTCCTTGATGGATAGGTAGCAGGGGAATATCTAATCAGAGGGAACATGGCAGGTAGGAATATTGCCACCTTCCTGCTTCCACCAGCAC
Source organism: Sphyrna mokarran (assembly GCA_024679065.1). NCBI lineage: Eukaryota > Metazoa > Chordata > Chondrichthyes > Carcharhiniformes > Carcharhinidae > Sphyrna > Sphyrna mokarran. The sequence continues at coordinate 57,296,384 of JAGIQG010000002.1, read as the reverse complement.
AATTAAGCCCACTTATGGACCACATCCCATTTCTTCTGGTGGGTAACACACTATGCAGAGAACATGACAAGCAAAACCTGCCATGATTGCTTGCATGCCCCTGGGTGGATCTCTTTGGAAAGATGTTCAGTGCCTGCTCAAGAGACTAGGCATCTGGAAGGGTAGGTGGGCGGGCACTGAGAGTCACTCCGTTTTCTTTGTTACCAACACCCTTCCCTCTCCCTTGCATGCCTCACCCCTCTTCCTGCTATCACTTACCTGTTCCTAGGTCTCTTCAAGGCCTCAGGTGGATGTAGTACTGGCCACAGCTACTGCCTGCTCAGTGGAGCTAATGACTATCCTCTTATTGTGCAGCAACTCTTGGCGGGCAGGGATTCTATTCAGTCCTTGATCTCAGGGGAAGGTTTGCTGCTGCCCTTTCAAGTACACGAGAATCTTGTGAGTGGCACAAGATTTGATAGCCTTCTCAAATAGATAAAACATTGCGGTCTCATTAGCTCTCCACCCAGTGGCCGAGACTCCCATCACCTCCAAATGATTCCATCCATGTTGTAAATGAATGATCCATTGCATCTCTATGATACCAGTAGCTCAAGATTGGATTATTTCTATTACATTATTATACACTTAGAAGTCCCATTTTGTAATAAATTGGACATTCAGTCATGCTTTCTTTTCAAAGTTAATGAAAATAGCCAACATTCATTGCTTTAAATAGAAGTCTAGGCCACATATTCACTATGCTGCACAGCAAAAAAATCTTCCCATTCCCTTGAGATTTGTCACAATGATATCAATATACTCCTACTCTGCTTTTATAGTTCAAGTTAAGTGACTCTGTTTATATCTTTATCACCCATCACTTGCAACATTTTAAAATCTGGATAATGCCTATACCTATATACATATGAATATATCTTTATAATTTAGCGATGAATCCTGAAATCATTCTTTTTGTTCTTTCCGATATTCTCTCAGCACCGTTACAATCGAAAAGTCTTGTTCTCAAAACTATACAGCATAGTTTAGAAATTCCCACTAGGTGCAATTTCAGCTGGAATATTGTGACATGACAGATTCAAACAACATTTCTCACTTTGCTAATCTGATCCAACATTTCTGACAGTATTCATGAAGAAAACTGGAATGAGCACAGCTTGCACAATCGAGAGAGTTGAGAAATTACTTGGACAACAGATGAGAATTTTGAACCATTGCTGATGGAGCCATTTCAAGTGTTTTATTCTGCACTAAACACCAAGTGGGAGAAAAATTGAATCTGCACTTTTCCCGTAAAAGAGACAGTTCTGACCCTACTCTGAATATGCACCTGAAAATTAATAGGCAGAATGGTGAATCAAAGTTGCATGGTGTGGGAGATAGAACCTGTCTGTTTTAAGATGATAACAGGTATCCTCTTTTCACTTGTGATATAGTTCCTTGGCGAACTTGACCCTGATGATAAACGTGATGTTTCACCTTCCTCTCTTATTGTAAAACTTGATCTTGTTGATTTTTCTTGACAATTGCTCTTGTCTTTGGTGGTTTAAGCAAATCAAACCCTGTGCTTGGTTGACACTTAACTATGAGCAACACTGGAGAAACTTAGATGGTTGAATCTGCGGTATTCCTGTACATCAGCAAGATTCAGCTCAATCGTTTAGATGAAGAACAAAGAACAAAATATAGTACATCATAATAAAGCCCTTTTGGCCCTCCAAGCCTGTGCTGATCATGATAACCTAACTATCCCCTCATTCGGTCCATATCCCTCTATTCCCTCCCTATTCATGCACCCATCCAGGTAGTTGTCTCTTAAGTGTTGCTTTTGTGCCTGCTTCTACCACCTCCTATGGCAGCACATTCCAGGCACCCACCATTCTCTTCATGAAAAACTTCCCCTGCACATTTCTCTTAAACTTTTCCCTCTCACTTTGAACATGTGCCCCTTTGTAATTGATATTTCCACTCTTGGAAAAATTCTCTGACTGTCCACCCTGTCAATGCCTCTCATTATTTTGTAGAGCTCTATCAGGTCTCCCCTCAGCCTCGATCTTTCCAATGAAAACAATCCAAGTTTATTCAGCTTCTACTCATAGCCAATACTCTTGAGAACTGGCAGCAGCCCAGTGAACCTTCTTTGTACTCTCTCCAAAGCTTCCACATCCTTTCCCTTGTGTGACAATCAAATTCTGCTGCTGAGTTCTTGGCTTTTGCACACCAGTGGCAATACTGAGTCTGTGTCTGTGTTCGTTTTTCTGCTGACATGTTATGAATTCTTGTCCTCAAAAACGACTACTGAGCTTCTCTGGCTACCTATTCCACTGATGCAGCAACTTCTAAAACTTTTTTAAGGTTCAGTTGCTTACTGTTAACAATCACTTTTGCATAGCTTTGCTTCTGAAGTCACAGACGAATCTATCTCTAATGATGTCATTCAAGATTGAATTCACAGCGCACAATTAGTCACTTTGAAGTAGCTATAAATTGTGTGATTGATGTACCTTCTTGTTGGTTATGCTTATGAAATCTAAACCTTTCTATGATGACTAAAAGTTTTGGTGAATATTTCCACAATATTTCCACCTTGCAATATTTCCACAACTTCATTGTGGGTTTATGTGCCTGGTTTCTCTGGCTGTACCAGACTTTCCCAGGGGATAAATGATTCTTCTGCCACCTTCCATGCCCCCCGCCCCCATCATACTCAGGAAAGTTGGGACTACTACATCTGCTGATATCTTGTTCCCTTGAACAAAATAGTCAAACCAATCTGTATCAAACTCCATCACACTGTATTCTCATCAAAAGATCCCATGGGGCCAAAAATTTCCACTATTTTTACTATGGAAAGAGCCTGCATGAGCAAAATGTGTGACATAATGTTTAGTAATATCTTGTTTCTTTACTTACCCAAACGAGGAAAACCTGAGCGCGACCTGTTTCCTTTTGTGTTTTGCAACATGCCCGATTCTAAATTTGTTATTATAGGGTACTTGCTACTCACAGTGTTCCCGTGCAGTTACAGATCTTTTTGCGTAGGGCACATGGTGAACTTCTCTCCAAATTTGCTTTTTTCCAGAATCTTCAATTATTTTTCTGTACTTCTGATGGCTATGATTGTTTTTTGGCACCCCTCCATCACCAGCTTTCGTGTAGTGTCTACAATGCAATCACTTTTTCTTTTGAAATGGCTGCAAGTGTACTTCTCAATATTCTATGTGATGGTTTCAAAATGTAGACTGCAGGCCTTGAAGGTTTTAATGATTGAAGAGCTTAATTGAAACGATCTTAATACTGCCCATTGTCTACCTGTTTGCCTGCACAAACAGCCTATCACTTGATCAATCTCTTAAAGTGCCTTGTTCTTGTGCAAAGTTACTAGTGAGGAAATTCTAGAAATAATGTGAATACACAATACACACAGCCTGGCCAAATCTTCTTAAAACCCCTTTGCATCATCCTCACAACTCATATTCCCACCAAGTATTGTGTCACCAGTAAACATGGAAATATTACAATTGATTCCCATATCCAAATCATTGACATGGATTGCGAGTAACTGTGGCCCGAACATTGACCCTTGTAAACACCACTGGAAACAGCCTGTTATGCTAAGAATCATCCATTTATTTCTGCTTCCTGTTTTATGTCTATTAACCAATTCTCAATCCATACTATATTATTCCCCCAATCCCATGTGCTCAAACTTTGCTTATCAAACTCCTGCGTGGGACAAAAGCATTTTGAAAATCCAAACACACCACATCAACAGGTTCTCCTTTATTGATGCCACCTTCATAAAGCTCCAGTAGATTTGTCAAACATGAGTTCCCTTTCATAAATCAATACTGACTCTGCTCAATCACATTTTGAATTTTCAAATGTCCAATTATCACATTGTTTATTGGATTGTAACATTTTCACTACTATAAACTAAGAGCTTGTAGTTCTCCATTTTCTTTCTTTCTCCCTTCTTAAATAGTGAGGCTATATTTTGCAATCTACAGGAACATTTCCAGACTCTGAAGAATGCTGAAATTTAATGGCATCTGGCCACATCTTTCAACATTCTGGGATGTACCTTATCAGATCCAGGGGCTTTATTATTCCTCAATCCAATAAATGTTTTGAGTGCTATCTCTTTATTATCACTGATGTATTAATGAGTTATTCATTTTCACAAGTCCCTTAATTCTGATGCAATTCTCAAAGAATTTCAGTATCTTCCTCCATGAAGACAGATACAAGGTAATTGTTTAGTTTCTCTGCCAGTTCCATATTCTCCATTATAAATCTACCTCCCTCCACCTGTAATAGATCCACATTTGCTTTTGATAATATTTTCCTTCTCATGTACCTGAAGAAGATTGTATTCAGAGTCTTTTTCCTCTTTCTTCATCAGTTTTTTCACCTCTTTTAATGAATTCTAAATTGCCCCCAAGCTTATCACTTTTTTTGGCAACCTTGTAAGCCTCAATCTTTTGATGTAGTGGAATATTTAACTTCTTCAAACAATCATAGAATCTTTCCTTAACCCCACATATTTACCTTGCTAATCCCCCTAACACAAAGGGGCAATTTAGCATGGCTAATTAACTTTACCTGCATATCTTTTGTTAGCTGTGGTTGATTCATCTTCCCTGTGAGCTTTTGTGTCTTAGAAGAATGCATTTTTGTTGTTGACCGTGAAATACTTCTTTAAATGCTAGCCATTTCCAGTTTATCATCAAGTTTTTAATGTATTTTACAAATCCTTCATAAATAACTCATCCTTCATAACTTCACGGTTTGCTTTGTTCATATCTGAGGCATTAGTTTCAGATTGAACTTCAAAATGTAAAATTCCATTATATTATGGTCACTATATTTTAAATGTCTTTTATAGCAAAGTTCTTAGTAAGTCCTTTCTTATTACATAATGCCAAATCTAAAATAGCCCAATCTTTTGTTGGTTTTTCAATGTATCACTCCTGAAACCCATTTCATTCACCCACAAGGAATTAATCCTCCACATCATTCATTCTAATTATGTTTGTCCAACCTAAATATAAAATGAAGTCATCCAATATTGTTGTTTTAACCATGTTATTTGCAACTCTAATTTCCTGATTTATATTGTACCCAACATTATCACAATTTGGTGGTCTAAAAGCAACTCCCATCAATGTTTGTTGCCTCTTGCTGTTTCCTAGCTCTATCCAAACGAATTCTACATTTTGATCCTTTGATCTAAGATCTTCTCTCACTAATGTACTGATCTCATCCATTACTAACAGCTCCATACCACTTTCCTTTTTCTTTTCCACTCCTTCTAAATGATGAATATTTTTGAATATTTAATTCCCAGTATTAGTCACCCTGTGATCATATCTCCATAATGGCAATTAAATAAAGAACAAAGAACAAAACAGCACAGGAAACAGGCCCTTCGGCCCAACGAGCCCGCGCCGTCACCCCGATGTTCCCACCTCTACCCACAATCCCTGTCCAAGTTTATAGATCTATGTATTAAAAACCAAATTTGAGACAATTTAGGGAGAATTTGTTTTGCCAATTAGCCTAAGAGCACATCTTTGGGATGTGGGGGGAAACTGGAGCTCCCGGAGAAAACCCACACAAGCACGGGGAGAATGCGCAAACTCCCACAAACACAGGCCCAAATCCATGTATCTGCACAGCACAGTGATAGTCACTGAGCTGTTGTGTTGCCCATCAGATGGTCCAGGTCAAGCATACACTAACAACGTGAAGCAGTAGGATACTCTCAAAAAAGATCCAAGAGCAGTCCTCTCACGGCCCATCGCGTATATGCCCCTCATTAGACAATAAGATGGACCAAAGCACCTGTCGGATAAAAACAAGTACATCAATATCATCATCTATTTACACACTTCCCAGGGACTCCCAAGGCTCCTGATCCCTATTTTAAGTCAGTTTTCTATACTGCTCCATTCCCATTCTGTTCATGTGCCCATCTAAGTATTTCTTAAATAACTCCAGAGTACCTGCCTCCACCACTTTTACTTGGCAGCACAATTCATACCCCCACCACCCTCTGTGTGAAAAAACTCCCTTTCGCATCCAAATTATACCTTACCCCCCTCACCCTAAGCCTGTGACCCCTCATGCTGTTTGAGTCCATCCTAGGAAAAAGCTTAACCCTGTTTACTCTATCTATCCCCTTCAAAATCTTGTACACCTCTATCAGATCTCCTTTAAGTCTACGTCTTTCTAAGGAAAACAGTCCCAATCTCTCCTCGTAACTCAGACCTTCCATACCAGGCAGCATCCTGGTAAACCTCCTCTGCACTCTCTCCAGAGTCTCCACGTCCTTCCGGTAGTAAGGCGACCAGAACTGGATGCAGTATTCCAATGAGGTCTAACCAGCGTTTTATACAACTGCAACATTAAAGGCCAGCTCTTGTACTCTATACCCCTTCCTATAAAGGCTAACATACTATATGCTTTTTTCACAACCTTCTCCACTTGCTCTGCCACCTTCAGAGACTTGTTCACCTGCACCCCCAGGTCCCTCTGCGTTTCTATACTCTTAATAGGTCTACCCTTTATCATATACCTCCCCCCTACATTCTTTCTCCCGAAATGCATCACCTCACATTTATCAGGATTGAATTCCATCTGCCATCTGTCTGCCCAAGCTACCAGCCTATCTATGTCCTGCTGTATCGCCTGACAATGCTCCTCACTATCCGCAAGTCCAGCCATCTTTGTATCGTCTGCAAACTTGCTGATCACTCCACTTACTCCCTCTTCCAAGTCATTTATATATATTACAAATAGAAGAGGTCCCAGTACCGAGCCCTGCAGCACACCACTAGTGACCGACCTCCAGCTAGAGAAACACCCTTCCACTGTTACTCTCTACTCCTGATACCAAGCCAGTTACTTATCCATCTAGCTACCTGTCCTTGTATCATTTGCCTTGACCTTCTCGACTAACCTCCCATGAGGGACTTTGTCAAATGCCTTACTAAAATCCATATAGACAACATCAACGGCTCTCCCTTAGTCCACTGATTTCGTCACCTCCTCAAAAAATTCTACCAGATTTGTAAGGCACGACCTCCCCTTAACAAATCCATGCTGCGTATCCCTAATCAGATCGTAATGCTCTAAGAGCCTATACATCCTATCTCTAAGAACCCCCTCCAACAGCTTCCCTACCACTGACGTCAAACTCACTGGCCTGTAATTTCCAGGGTTATCCCTGCTACCCTTTTTAAACAACGGTACAACATTAGCTATTCTTCAGTCCTGTGGGACCTCATCTGTGTCCAAGGAAGAGACAAAGATTTGTGTCAGAGGCCCAGCAATTTCACCTCGCACCTCCCTAAGCAACCTGGGATAAATACCATCAGGGCCAGGAAATTTACCAGTTTTAATGCTACCTAGAAGCTCTAACACTTCCTCCCTTGGTATGGATATTTCCCTCAACTGGTCCACAGCTCCCTCAGAGACAGGAGCTGTCAACAGGCCCCTCTCCTTCATGAATACCGACGCAAAGTATTCATTCAGGATCTCTGCCATTCCCTGGGGCTCTAAGCACAGTTCCCCTCCTCTGTCCCTAAGAGGTCCGATTTTTCCTCATGACCATTTAGTTCTATTTGTGCCTTCAAACCTTTTAGCTTGTTGAAACTGCTGCCTCTATTCAAATTGAGTGCTCTTAGTTTTGTCTTTCTAAAATTATTTTACCTTCTGATCGTATAACTAGAACTGTAGATAGGGCTTTAAACTAATTTGAGGGCAGGGAGAGTGCAGGGTAGGGGAAATTACAAAATCTGGAGTAAAGGAAAAGGTACGTGTGCAGGTGAATGTTGAGGATGTTTTGCCTATTAGAGGAGTAGGGGACACGAGAAAGACTAGTAGCGTTTCAGCAAATAAAGTCTAGGCAAAGGCTGGTATAAAGGCACTTTACCGGAATGCATGAAGCATTTGGAACAAAGTGGATGAGCTGATGGCGCAAATTGGCACAAATGGATATGATCTTGTGGCCATTATGGAAACGTGGTTGCGGGGAGACAGGGACTGGGAACTGAATGTCCAGGGCTAAAAGGTGTTTAGGAAGGATAGGCAAGAGGAAAAAGGGGGTGGGATGGCTCTGTTGATTAAGGATAGTCATGATGTAGAGATGCTGGCGTTGGACTGGGGTAGTAAGAACTCAGTAAGAATCTAGCAACACCAATTTTAAATCCAGCCGATTTATTTGACAGTAAATTTACTATCAAATAAATCGGTTGGATTTAAAATTGGTGTTGCTAGATTCTTACTGGATTAAGGATAGTATCAGGGCGGTGGTAAGAGAGGATATAGGCCCCAAGGAGCAAAATGTGGAATCGATGTGGGTGGAGATAAAGAATAGTAAGGGGAGAAAGACGCTGGTGGGTGTGATTTATAGGCTCCCAAATAACAACTTTGAGATGGGATGGGCTGTAAACAAACAAACAGAGATGCGTGCAAAAATGGAACGGCATTAGTAATGGGAGATTTCAATCTGCAGATTGACTGGGCAACACAAGTCGGACACGGTGGGCTGGAGGAAGAGTTGTTGGAATGCTGTCGGGATGGGTTCTTTGAGCAGTATGTTACAGAACCGATGAGAGAGCAAGCTATCTTGGATTTGGTGCTATGTAATAAGGCAGGTAGAATTTAGGGATGTTCATGTGAGGGATCACTGTAGGGACTAGAGTGATATAGTATGGTAGAATTTATGATGCAGATGGAGGATGAGGTAGTAGCGTTCCGGACCTGTGTACTATGTTTGAACAGAGGGGACTATGATAGGATGAGAGAGGAATTGGCGACTGTGGATTGGAGGAGTACATTGGTTGGTAGGACGGCTGAGGAACAGTGGAGGATTTTTAAAGAGATCTTTTTCAGTACTCAGCTGAAATATATTCCTATGGTAAAGAAGGACTGTAGGAGAAGGGAAAATCAACCATGGTTCTCAAAGGAAATTAAGGAGAGTATAAACTCAAAAGCTGAAGAGTTCAGAGTGGCTAAAAATAGTGGTTGATCAGAGGATTGGAAAAGTTTTAAACAACAACAAAGAATGACTAAGAAGGTGATTAAAAAAGGAAAGATAGGATATGAGGCTAAACTAGCTCGAAATATCAAAAATGACTGTTAACATTTTTATAAATATATAAAGAATAGGAGGACGGCTAGAGTTAATGTTGTACTCTTGGAGGATGAGAGTGGGGATTTAGTGATGGATGATAAGGATATTGCAGAGACTTTGAGTAAGTTTTTTATCGGTCTTTATGGAGGAGGACATAAATAGCTTGCCCAAAATTAAGGATAGAAGGGTGGTAGGAGATGAAGTCCTTGATGAGATTATAGTCACTAGAGAGGTGGTGCTTGATAGGCTAACGGGGCTGAGGTAGATAAGCCCCTGAGACCGGATGGAATGCATCCCATGATTCTCAAGGAAATGGCAGAGATGATAGCGAATGCTCTAGTAACTATCTTTCAGAAATCGCCGGACTCCGGGAAAGTGCCAGAAGATTGGAAAACGGCTGATGTTACGCCGCTGTTTAAAAAATGTAGCAGACAGAAGGCAGGGAATTATAGGCCAGTTAGTTTAACATCTGTAGTTGGAAAAATGCTTGAGTCTGTCGTCAAAGCAGAAATAACTAGGCACCTGGACACAAACTGTTTGATCAAGCAGGATCAAGCAGGGATTCGTGAAGGGGAAGTTGTGCTTGATGAATTTATTGGAGTTCTATGAGGAAAAGTCGTTTGATAAGGTGCCTCACAAAAGATTACTGCAGAAGGTTAGGGTGCAGGGAGTTGGGGGTCGGGTATTAGACTGGATAGAGGATTGGTTGTCTAATAGGAAGCAGAGAGTAGGTATTAATGGGTGCTATTCTGACTGGTGACTAGTGGAGTGCCCCAGGGATCGGTGCTGGGGCCTCAACTATTTACCATTTACATAGATGATCTGGAGGAAGGGGCTGAGTGCAGGGTGATGAAATTTGCTGATGACACGAAGATGAGTGGAAAAGCAAATTGCGTGGAGGATGTGGAAAACCTGCAGACAGATGTGGATAGGTTGAGTGAGTGGCCAAGGACCTGGCAGATGGAGTATAATATTAGCAAGTGTGAGGTTATCCACTTTGGTAGGAATAACGGTAGGGAGGATTATTATTTAAATGGCAAAAAGCTGCAGCATGCGACAGTGCAGAGGGACCTGGGGGTGCAGCAGGTGATCAAGAAGGCGAATGCAATGTTGGCCTTTACAGCTAGGGGGATAGAATATAAAAGTAGGGAGGTACTGTTGCAGCTGTACAGGGTACTGGTGAGGCCGCAGTTGGAGTACTGTGTGCAGTTTTGTTCGGCATATTTGAGGAAGGATATATTGGCCTTGGAGGGGGTGCAGAGAAGATTCACTAGGCCGATACCGGAGATGATGGCATTGGATTATGAGAAGAGACTAAATAGGCTAAGTTTGTACTCGTTGTACTTGTTTAGAAGACTGAGAGGGGATCTTATAGAGACGTATAAGATAATGAAGGGGATGGATAGGGTAGAGATTGAGAAACTCTTCCCCCTTATCAAAGATAGACGAGAGGGCACAGCCTCAAGATTAGTGGCAGGGTGGGGGGGTGGGATTCAGATCAGAGTTGAGGAGGAATTTCTTCACTCAAGGGGTGAATCTTTGGAATTCTCTTCCTGATGAGGTGGTAGAGGCTTCCTTGCTGAATATGTTCAAGTCAAGAGTGGATAGGTTTTTGATTGACAAGGGAATTAAAGGTTATGGGGAGAAAGCAGGAGAGTGGTACTGAACCAGTACAGATCAGCCATGATCTTATTGAATGGCGGGGCAGGCTTGAAGGGCTGGATGATCTACTCCTGCTCCTATTTCTTATGTTCTTATGTTATTTAATGCTTGCCTTCATTGTGTCTCCATTTGAATTTTGCTTACTACATTTCTACTTCTTGTTACCAGTTTTGGTTCCCTTCAATTTTAGCTCCCTCTCAGATTGCCATTGCCCTCTCCAACAGCACCATCAAATCTCTCTATGGAAATGCTAGTACCAGTGCTGCTAAGGTACAAATCATCCATCTTATATAGGTCCCCTGTCCGACAACCAGTCCCAATGCCTCACCAGTTCTCAGGCCATGTTTAATCACACAATGCTTCTACTCCTATGATCACTAGCATTTGGCATTGGGATTAAACCTATGATTTCTGCTTTTGATGTCCTGCTTTTTAATTTCTTTGCTAACTATCCATAATCTACTTCTAGGAAAAAATTCTTCTTCCTATCTATTTGTTGTTAACAATGTGGACCATGACCAACCTCCCCAGAAGAATGTCTTGCATTCTTTAACATCCTTGATTCTGATAGCAGGGAAGGAATATACTATCCTGGAGTCATGATTATATGTGGAGATGCCACTGTTGGACTGGGGTAAACATGGTAAGATGTCTCATAACACTAGGTTAAAGTCCAACAGATTTATTTGGTACCAAATGCCACTAGGTTATGAAATGATTATATTTAAAAAGTACTTAATTGACTGCGCAGCACTTTGGAACATCCTGTGATCATGAAAAATGCTATATAAGTGCAAGTCTCTCTCAATTAGAGGAAAAATATCACTCTGTATAATTGTGATGACCTATGTTCTGGGAAATGCCCACATCTTCATTTGTTCAATATCTTTTTAAGAAGGTGGGTATTTTGAAAGAGGGTTCATTTGTTTTCTGATTATGATATCATTTGGCTCCAAGAAATGTCTTTGTGACCTGGGACTGCTGTGGGAATGATTGGCTAAGAAGTGAAGAGTACATAGAAAGTTAATTGTTTTGAGTGAAGTCAGCTTGTTTTTTTTTTGTTTGTTTGATAGTTCAGAACACTTAGAATTTGTATAAGGATAAAATAAGAAACACCCTCTCCAAATGAAATGGTTTTCAATTTGGCAGTCTTTAAATAGATCCTGGTGCTGAAGCAGGTCTCTGACAATATAACAGGTACTGCATTATTGTGTGTGTTATACGGTTGAAAGGAGCAGAACATGAAAGACTAAAAGAGTGATGAATTGTCGATTGAATAATAACTATTTCTGAAATGGTTCAAAATCCACCAGGATATTTAAAGGAATCGATTAAATGGATTTTGGGGATACAGTTTTATCAGGACCACTGGAAAGGGAAGAATCATAAATATGTGCCTTCTGCATCAGTGTGACTGTGTGCAGGGATTTTGGAATGGAATACAGCTGCTGGTGAATGAACAATGGAGGGGAGGGTTCATGTGAGAAGGGATTAGGGAAGTTAAAGATAAAGAAGAATGCAATAGTGTCGGAGAGTGATACAGGTATTGTTGACCAGAGTGTGCCACGATGGAATAGAGCTTAAAACCCCAGAGTGCACCAGCAAATACGATCAGACTTCAAACTAAAAGAGTGGAGTGAGGATTTTGGTGAAGAGAGATTTATTAATCTGAAGATAAAATTTAAGGCAATTGAAAAGTATGTTGATGTGGGTAAGGTCAAGTTAAATGGACAGTAAGAAGCAGGGAATGGTGATTATGCATCAGAGGCTATGGTCACTTCAGGGCATAGTAAAAAAAGGTGAAGACAATTTATGCGAAAGCATGGAACATTAGCAAGAATATAGATAAATGAATCACAAATGGACATAAATATTTTCGATCTAATCACCACTGCAGAAACATGAGGCAGGATTTTCTGGCCATATGCGCCTCAGGATTGGAAATTCCTGTTGGAGATCAACAGACCCTTACATGGCCTCCTGAATTTTCTGTGCTGCCACTATGATTCCCATGGCGAGCAGAACAAGAAAATTCCATCTATTATTACAAAATAATCAAAGTTGGGAAATAACTATTTCGGGATACACAGCATTTTGAATAGAAAAGGAGAAGTAGTCCTGATATTATGCAATGGCATAAGGATATTTATGACATCCACAAAATTTCGGAACTATATCCATCTCCATCGACAATGCAAAGATCATCACCAGAGGATCTGCAATCTCTTCCCTGGCCTTCCACAGTAACCTGGGACACATCCCATCGGTCCTGGTGATTTATCTATCTTGATGCAATTCAAAACTTCCAACACATCCTCTTTCTTAATGTCCACATACTCAATCTTTTCAGTCCGCCTCAAGCCTGCCGTACAACCACCCATATCTTTTTCAACTGTGAATACTGAGGGAAAGTGTTCATTAAGCAGCTCTGCTATTTCTACCAGTTCTGTACAAACTTTCCCACCTTCACATTTTATAGTTCCTATTCCTTCACATCTCATCCTTTTACTCTTCACATATTTGTAGAACGCCTAAACCTCTCATTATCTGCTGCAGCCAACACATACAGAATCAATCTCAGCTGCCAACACTGGAAGCTTTCAAATTTTGGGCACTTCATGTTGCAGCTGTTTAGTTTGATTTCTAAAGGGGTTGATTCTCTACTTGAATGCTTCCTCAACCATGGCAGCTTATGAACACTGTTCCTCATTTTGATTCCCTCCCCTCAACCATTCTAGTTTAAAGTCTCCACAGTAGCTTTAGCCAACTTTCCTGCCAGGATATTGGTCCCCCTGGGATTCAAGTAGCACCTGTCCTTTTTGTACAGGTCACACCTACTTCTATAGAGATCCCAATGATCCGGGAACCTGAATCCCTGCCCCCTGCCCTAATCCCTTAGCCATGCAATATGTCTTAGAATCATTTCCTGCAGCATTATGTCTTAGAATCATTGAGGGATAAGCTATTTTAATCTAGTATTGTGCAATGAGATTGAGTAAATTAGTAATGTCATTGTAAAAGATCAAACTAGGAAATAGTAGTCATAATGCAATTGAATTTAATTGTCAGTTTGAATGCAACATATTCCAATCACATACAAAAATCTTACTTTCAAATAAAATAAATTACGTAGATATGAGAGATGAGCTGGTAAGGGTGATTTGGCAATAAATTAAAATGTATGGTAGTAAATAAGTCATGGGAAATATTTCAAAAAATATTTCAAAGTATTCAATAAAAATGCATTCAATGAGAAAACAAACTTTCAATGAGAAATATCCGTCCATGGTTCACTAAGGAAGTTAAGGATAATATCAGATTTAAAAAGTCTTATAATGTTATAAGGAATAGTATATATGCTGTCCTCCATTTTGCCTCTAGGAGAGATCTCAGTAGCTTTTCAGCTCTGATCAAATGGCCTGAGCACTGACATTTTCTTGTCTGGATTTCACTTTTTAAGAGTTAAATTCAGTCTTGTAATTACAAGCAGCTGTGGTCTGTATATGGAATTTTTAGCATATGTCTTCTTATTCACATTTCAAAGGGCTTCCATTTTCTTCCACTGATCTTTACTTACTGTCCAGGCCTGTTGGCCTTGGGCAGGATTTTCCGGTTTAGGGTGAACGCAGCCAGAAAATCCCAACCCATGTGTTTTTTCATTCTTACATCCTTGAGCTTTCTTGTTGTTAACACATCCTTCATTGTCACAAAATTATTTCTGGATATTTTAGCCTTCTAACTTCTGCATTGCATTTATCGTTATCTGTTATAATTTGCCTTAAATGGTCTTATCTAATTGTTCCAGTGTGACATCATCCACTCCCTCTTCACTCTAGTTTCTTCTGATGTATTCCTTCCACTACCATTGTTTCTGTCTTTATAGCATTCACACTCAGTGCAATTCCCAACTTTGAGATTTTAGTTGATTCATGATATTTTGTTGGTCTCTTCTGATTCTTATGTAGCACTATGTCAAAGGTCCATTGCAACTATATTATGTTCTTGCCTCTAATTCTTATCTCTAGGGTATAACAAATTCTCCGAATATTTGTTTAGTGCACTAATTCAGTAATTCTGGACAATACTACGCAATCTTGTCGTACTCCTCTCTTCACTGAAAACTTCCCTGATTGTCAATCCTTTAGCCTCATGTTCGCCATAGACGCTGGAAAAAACTAATATCTTTTACCGTGAATGTCGCTGTTATAAACATGATAAAAAGCTTTTTGCATAGTTCATGCAACATATGTAAATATTCTTCATTATGTTTAGGACTTATTAAAGATTGTTCTCGGGCTAAATATTGCTTCCCTTGTTTCTCTTCCAGATCTAAATCCAGACTGTATTTCATCAATTTCTGTTTCAAATGACTTATTGTTTCTACTATGATTTTCAAGATCACTTTAATGAGATGACTCATTAAGCTTACAGTTCTAAAATTATTGCACTCCATTGCTTTGAGTTGCTTAAGTAACTTAATGAATAATGAATATTTCAAGTCCTTGGGAAGTATTATTGGTATATATTTGATCACAAATTTCTGTTATCACTTCTGCTTCTCCAAGAATTTTTAGAAGTTCTATTGCTACTTAATCTATCCTTAGAGCTTTGCCTGTACTCAACAACTTTCAAGCATTCTTTCCCTCTGTTATCATAATGTTTTACTCTATTGTTTTCTCTATATCTTGAGGACTTCCTTAATATGGATCATTGTATGATTCACTTACATATTCTGTCCACCTTTTTGCTATTGAGTCATTTTCAAACAATATTTCATCATCGTTATCTTTTATGTGCTCACCATCTGAAGTTATCGCTTTCATTCTTTCTGTCAAAGATTTCATGTCATGGTGCATAACTCTCATTTTGTAATTTATTTCCAGCTCCAATACTTTGTCATATGTTTCATTGTATCATTCCACTTTAGCCTCCCAACATGCATTCTTCATTTGCTTTCCAATTCCCCCATTCTCAGCTTTGTTTCTTCTCTTTCCCCCTTTTATTATCATTGCTCCTATCATCAGTTATCTGCTCCTTGTCTCTTTTCCTTTTTGTGTCTTTGTAATACTTTCTTTGTGGCATGTCGTACATTCTCTTTCATGTTATTTTCCATTTACTTTCTCTTTCTTGATTTGTGGCCTCTGTCTGCTCTGATTCCACAATCCTGACGCATTCACATTTGTTTTTATTTTAAAAATGAATGTCTTTCTGGTGTTCCCATTCTTTGACGTGCCAAGGTTGAGATAATTACACATCTTCTTTGGTGTTTTCAATTTCAAATCAATTTTTGCCACAAGGAGGCAATGATTTGACCTCTGGGATATGTATGAATGATTTCAGTACTGAAGTTGGTCCTTTGGTGAAATTATCATGGGGAGTGAAGAAATGGGAGTGACACTGAACAAATGTTTTGTGTCTGTTTTCCCAGGAGAAGACACAAATTATATACTGGAAATAGAGTAAATAGGGGCTCATAATTGTGAAAAAATTAGAATCAGCAGAGGAAAAAGTACTGGAGAAAGGAAGGGACGAAAATCTGACAAATCAACAGTACTCGGTGACTGAATATCTCGGGTTCTAAAAGAGATAGATGCGGAGATGATGGGTGTGTTAGTCATGGCTTGTCAAATTTCCCAAGATTCTGGACATGTCGCAGCAGATTGGAAGTCACCCAATGTAACAGCATTTCAAGAAAGGAGTGAGAAAGAAAAAGAGAACTCCAAACCAGCCTTCAGAAGAACAGTGAGAACACCACACAACCCTGCCACAGCAACCTCTATAAGACATGCCGAATCATTGACACGGATGACATCATCTCACGTGAGAACACCATCCACTAGATACACGACACATACTCTTGCCACTTGGCCAACATTGTCTACCTAATATGCTGCAGGAAAGGATGTTCCGAAGCATGATACACTGGGGAGACCATGCAGATGCTACGACAATGGATGAATGAACATTGCTCACCAATCATCTGGCAAGACTGTTCCCTTCCTTTGGCGAACACTTCAGCAGTCATGGGCATTTGACCTCTGATCTTCGGGTAAACATTCTCCAAGGCTGTCTTCATGACACACGACAGTGCAGAGTCGCTGAGCAGCAACTGATAGCCAAGTCCCGCACACATGGGGATGGCCTCAACCAGGATCGTGGGTTCATATTGCATTATCTGTAACTCCCATGACTTGTGGCATCTCCACATCATGACTTCTGGATTAATAGTCAGTGACATTTCCACTAAGGTACCATCTCCCTATGAATGAGGTTAATGGTCACAAAGCTGAGAGTAGAATTAAATGGAGCTTTTTCAAGTTGGCTAGTGACTAGTGGAATTCCACAAGGAACAGGGATGAGCTATCATTTCTTCACATAAAGGATTAGAAATAATTGGAATTCTGTACCACAAAGGGTTGTGCATGTGCCATTATTAAATATATTTAAGGCTGAGACAGACAAATATTTAATCTTTCGCAGAATCAAAAGGTATTAGGGTTAAGCAGGAAAGCTTAGTCACAATTGTACTGATTGGCAGAGTAAGCGCATAGGGTCTCATGGCCTTCTCCTATTCTTATTCCTTACATTCTAATGCCAGGTCACGATTGTGGCAGGAAACCCTGGACATATCACAGGATACCTGTGGCCACAATTGTGATTTTGTGGTAGAAGCAGCTCTAGGGCTGGGGCATGGATGGTTAAATAAGGAAGGTCTCTCTAGCCTGCAACCTGTCCCAGAGAGCCACCTTCTGGGACCCATCAGGCTTCACCCATGGTGTGAGCCCTGTCTGCACTGCTCATAAGACCCTGGCTGTCTCCCCAGGCTGACTCCAAGTTGCCAGTTAACTATCACCACTTGGTTTCCTGCTGCTGCCAGGTGACTTATTGGATTTCTATCCATGTTCTGCTTTTGTTGAATCTCCATGGGTTTGATATGATTCTGCCCCATGTCTCCTTAAATTATAGTCACTCTTGACATTAAGAGCCATCTGTTTAAACTTGCATAGTCCATAAAACTACTTAGAAACTGCCAGAGTGTGAGAAGAAATCTTTGCTCATAAGTGTGGTTTTTCTGTAAATATTTTATCAGTTTGAGTCACAGCTTATTGCTGTAGACAGTGACTAGATATTGATGTTATTACACACCCAGACAATTTAACAGAACTTGACATATAGTCCCTGATAACTTGCATCTTGTTAGGTGTAAAATCTAATTTAATTTACCAACCATAATATATGCTTCAGTTCTGAGCATCAGATTACCCGAAATAGCTACCCATGGTGTGGAAACTGAGTTTCCTTCGACATAAATGTCATTGCTACTTTAAATGTGTTTGCTAAATGTTTCTCTTTACTGGATGATCAGTTTTACCCTGATTATTGATTTTGAATGGTCGGTCTTTTTCATCTAAATACTGCCCCAAGGGGCATCATCCATAACCATTGGGTTAGCTTCCAAATATCTGCTAATGACTCCCAGCTCCCTCAATCTTTTCACAGCCTGTCTGTTCTCAGTACCTTAGATCTTTGATGTGCTTCAATTCCACCGGTTAACCCTTGGTAAGGCAGGAGCTGTTGACTTTTGTCCCTGTCACAAACACTCAAGTTGAATCACCCATCCAGGCTTTTCTCTCAAATTGTTTGAAAACTTGATGCTCTGTACAATCCTGAACTGACTTTCTAAACCAATATACTTTTCAGCATAAAGACCACATAACCGCAACTCCATAATTCCAATTTCTAAACCAGTCTTTCTGCTGCTGAAACCTTCCTTCACATCTTTGCCTTAGCTAGCTCATTTAACATAGAAAAATACCCTGGGAATCTGAAATAAAAATCAAAAATGCTGGAAATACTCAGCTGGCCTGGCAGCATCTGTGGAGACAGAATGAATATTTTGAGTCCAATATAACTCATCTTCAGAAAATGGTGAATTGGCCACCGACGGCACCAGGCTAGATTCTGGTTATATCAACATACTCCTGCCCCATGGGACTTATTTCTTCCTATCTTGACTCAATCCTCTCTTCCTTTGTCCAGTTTCTTCCCAGCTCCATTCATCACACACACACACACACACACACACACACACACAATGGTAACCGGCCCTTCCCCTTAGACACATTATACATTAATTAGCCCCTCCCTCCTCAAGACAGAAGCCTGGGCTTTAGAACATATCCCATGATTTGCAATTACCTGCTCTATTTTAGATATCATAGATAAGATAGAAGCGGGGAAGTTGTTTCCACTGGCGGATGGAACTAGAACTAGAGATCCCAGCTTCAAAATAAGGGGAAGCAGATTTAGGATTGAGGAGGAACTTCTTCACACAAAGGATTGTGAATCTGTGGAACTTTCTGTGGAAGAGAGTGAAGCAGTTGAGGTTACCTCATTGAATGTTTTTAAGGTAAGTTAGATAAACTTTTGAACAGTAAAGGAATTAAGGAATTAAGAATTTGGTGAATAAGTGCAGCTGAGTGCACAAAAAGATCAGTCATTACCTTAATCAATGTTGGAGCAGGCTGGAGGAGTCAAATGGCCTATTTCTGCTCGTGGCTCTTATTCTTATGTTCTTATGTATTCTCCATAACTGTGCAGTCTTGACAGTGTAGACCCAGCTACCATACTTTCAGCAACCATCTCAGAAAGAGAAGAAGGAAGAGGAGGAAGGAAGATGGGATCTCTGCACAAAAGGTTCAAGAGTTTCCATGGACAATTCCCCATATCATGAACTGCCCAGGAGAAGCAGTATAGGAGAAGCACATTCGATCAAGACATTCAAAAGGAAATTAGACAGTTATCTGAAAATGAAGAATATGCAGGAAGATAGGGAGAAGAAAGGAGAACAACATTAAGTGAAGTGCTTATTCAAAGAGGTGGTACAGAAATGATGGGCTGGATGGCCTTTTCTGCACTGTAACAATACTGTGATTCGGTGATCATTGTTGCTTCACACTTCCACATCTTTTCATTTCTCTGTCCTCTTGATTATACCTCTGAGACAAAAGAGCGCACAAAACAAACATTTCATACCAACCTCATCTAACAACACTTCTAATAGCATGTATAAAATTCAGCTACTTGTCCTTGTGCATTCCCAAAGTGCCCATCCTGTGGGTTGCCTTCCCTATCCAAATATTCCTACGAAATGCGGTTCCAATGGCTGCATGGCTAATAAAAGTTTTATGATTTGCAATGAGGGAAAGAGCAGGTACCCTTGCAGGATGCCCGCCAGAGGGCTTTGAGGATATGATTTCAAACTGGCATTACCTTGGCATGGGCTTAGCATTCTGGGGAGCTGGAAAGTGACTGTATGGACATTTGCAGAGTGGCATTGGTAGGAAACTGGATGTTGTTGTCTGAAGAGAATAAATTTGTGCATCATTCTGCCATTGTCAATCATCCAGGCAGTGCCTCAAAAATCCGAGTAATCTGCAAGAGTATAGATTCCAGGAAAACTGTGAGAGCCTGCAAGCCCTTCTCTGAGTTTTCACTGGAGTTCTCTGGAATTGGTTGGACACTATCTGTGTTCCAATGGAAGCTTATTCTTGAGGCACCTCTGAGTCTGTACATTTTCTCATGGTGTTGATTAGACTTCCACATTGGAAAAGACAGACTCCGAAACATTTTGCAAGGCCCAAGGTCAATGCTTCTTGATATTTAATAGCAGGTTCTATAGGAGCCTACCCCCGCACTAAGTTTCTCTCTATACTTTCCCATCAAACATTTCCTATACCTTATCTTCTTGAAATCCTTATCTGAGTCTCCTTCTGTCCAGGATTGTTGCCTGTGCCCTGAGATTTTCTTCTCTTCCATCACTCTGACCCCAAAATTCCCCTGTCTCCCTTCGCTCTAGCACCATTGACTATAGCTCACAATCCCCTTCCCTCTCTTTTCCCTGGGACTATTGCCTGTGCCTCAGCACCACAAGCCAGCCACAAATAAGCTGCTGTAAGACTTGCCTGTGAATCCACAAAGCTGCTTCCTTATAGTATAGTCCTCACAAGTGCTGCACTAACAGAAATCTTTGTTTCCTCATTAGCCACAGATGAGGTCCTAGAGGACTGGAGAATAATCAAACCTGCCCTGTTATTTAAGGAGGGTAGCAAGGACAACTTGCAGCATGGTGGCACAATGGTTAGCACTGCTGCCTCACAGAGCCAGGGACCCAGCTCGATTCCTGGTTTGAGTCACTGTCTGTGTGGAGTCTGCACATTCCCCTTTGTATCTGAAGGCATTTCCTCTGCGTGCTTTGGTTTCCTCTCTCATTCCAAAACTGTGTGGTTAGGTGGATTGGCCATGTTAAATTGTCCCTTAGTGACAGGGTGAATTAATATAGCGTAAATGTGTGGGGTTATGGAGATAGAACCTGGGTGAGATTGTGGTGCAAACTTGATGGGTCAAATGGCTTTGATCTGCATTGTAGGAATTCCATGAACCTGGGTAATTCTTAGTTAGTGATCTTGACATCAGTGATAGTGAAATTGTTGGAGAAAATTCTTAGGGATATGATCAATACACATTTAGGACTGAATAATCTTATTAGTGCAAACAGCATAGTTTTTGTATGAGGGTGGTCATGTCTCACTAATCTGATTGAGTGTTTTGAGGAAGTGACAAAAATGATTGACAAGAAAAGGGCTGTGGATTTTGTCTACATAAACTTCAGTAAAATATTTAACAATGTCCCTCATGGTGGGTTGTTGCAAAAGGTTAAATCACACTGGATCAAGGGTGACCTAGCTAGATGGATTCAGAACAGTCTTGGCCATAGACACAGAGGGGATGGAAAGGTGTTTTTCTGAATGGGGATCTGAAACTATGGTGCTCCACAGAATGCTGGGGCCTCTGTTGTTTGTAATATATATAAATAATCTGGAAGAAAATGTAGCTGGTCTGATTAGCAAGTTTTATGGATGATACCATGTGTGTTGGAGTTGCGGATAGTGATGAAGATTGTCAGAGAATACAGCGGGATATAGATAGGCTGGAAAATTGGGCAGAGAAATGTAAGGTGGAATTTAATCTGGAAAAAGGTGAGGTGATGTATTTTGGTAAACCCAATTCAACTGGGAGCTTTAAAATAAATGGCAGGATCATTAAGAGGATAGACAAACAGTGAGATTTGGGAGAACAGGTTCACAGATTCTTAAAAATGGCAGCACAGGTGGAAAAGGCAGTGAAGAAAACAAACAAGTGCTTGCCTTCACGAGCCGGGGTATTAAGTATAAAAGTTGATAAATTATGTTACAATTATATAAAATGTTGATTAGACCACATTTGGAAGGATATATCAGAAGGACATAGAGGCATTGGAGGGATTATAGAAAGGGTTTACCAGGATGTTGCCTAGTACAGAAGGTATTAGCCAACAGGAGAGATTGAATAATCTAAGATTGTTCTCCCTGGAAAGACAGAGGCTGAGGGACAACCTGATAAAAGTTTATAAAATTATGAAGGACATAGATAAGATGAAGATCTGGAAGCTTTTTCTCAGAGCAGAAATGACAAATACGAGGGGGCACAAAGTAAGGGGGGGAATTTCAGTAGAGATGTGTGGAAGAAGTTTTTTACACAGAGGGTGATGGGGACCTATTTCAATCATCTCATTGCAAAATGAAGTGGTTGAGACAGACACGTTAGCAACATTTAAGACTTATCTGGATAGATACATGAATAGGTAGGGAATAGAGAGAGAGAACGTGATCAGTGCAGCCTTGGTGGGCCAATGGGCCTGTTCCTGTGCTGTATTGTTCTTTGCTCTTAAGTTGTGTGCACTCATTATCTTTTTTTTAATGATCCAGGTGAATGCTAAATAAGAGACAGGCTAGAATTATAACCTCCAAATTATCATAACTGCTTTGAAAAAGTGTAAGTAATATGAAAAAAATATAAGACAAATGAAAGCAAGCAAAGAATCTCATGGCCTATTGCCCATCAAGGACCTCAGTAACAATAACTGGTCTGGAGCTCACATGATCCTAGCACCCTTCATAATCCTGATCCAAAATTAACTCCAACTTACTCAGTTTGAATTCCCTCTTTTTTATGCAGCACAAACAACTTTTGTGTGAGGCTTGGTATAAACATACAGGCTTGGAAAAAATGTACAAAGATAACAGTAGCCTATCAATTTGACCTGTGATTACAGTGATACTATTGTTTGAAGCAAAGCACAATTGCATCTTTTAAGTTCTCACAAATTGAATATTAGTGACTTGACTGGCAAATATCTTAACTCTTTGCTTCTTATACAAGCTAACTCAGAGTTCCTCTCACAGTTCAGGTCACCAGGTGCATGCCTTTTAAATTCAGTTGTAAATCATATTATTCAAAAATCATGCCAACATGGAATTTAAATCTGACTTGGCATCATGATATTGGCACGTGGGCACAATCATGAGATGCAGATTTATTAAAATTAAGCTTCCAAAGTTTGACAATGAGAAATGCAGCCCACCATTTACAGGGGAGGGGATAGTTGCTTCCTGAATTTACATCACCTGGAAATAGGTGTAGGACCTCCTCATGAGATTTTCTAATCTCGCCACTGAGCGCGCCCACCCCGATGTGGCATGAAAAGTCTTGGTCTGATGGTTTTACTGAGGACTGGTGCATTAAAGCTGAGTGTGAGGATGCAACTGAGTAAATCAATAGCTACAGAAATGCTGTTTTGATCAAAAGGAGAAACTACTGTTATGTGTTCAGTTACTTTATCATATCATTCAATAGAGAATTATGGCCTGTGGGCAGACTAAGAATGCATGTGTAAGTGGCCACTCTTCCCAAGATAATATCTAAGGAATGTTCCTAAATTTGTAACAGTGTGAAATTTACACATGGATGAAATGCCAACATCAATAAGAACAATGGCACTAAACTTGAAATGCAGACATACCAATTCCCATGAGTTCTAGGCAATGACGTCAGACAATTCCCAGATTAATTTTTCCAGATTGAGTGTTCCCTTGATAGTCACAAACTTCTAAGATCTGCCAAGCATGAAAATGTGTTATCTTTTGATAGTGGTACACTAAAGAATTCCCTCAAGGTAACCAAATATCCAAGGGACAGCATGGTGGCACAGTGGTTACCATTGCTGCCTCACAGTGCCAGGGACTCGGGTTCGATTCCAGCCTTGGGTGACTGTCTATGTGCCACAGTTTGCACATTCTCCCTGTGTCTAAATGTGTTTCCTCCCACAGTCCAAAGATGTGCGGATTAGATGGATCGGCTGTGGTAAATTGCCCATTACTGTACACAGATGTCAAGATTAGATGCCTAGAATTAGCTATGATTAGAATTATGGGGATCGGGTGGGGAGAGGACCTGGTTAAGATATTCTGTCAGAAAGTCAGTGCAACGGGCTAAATGGCCTCTCCTGAGTGGATTCTATGTGACTATGCACCTCATGGAAATGGAAGTAACTATCTCTGTCATGCCACATCAGAACACTTCAAACAAGACTTTAACTTCCATCAAACTCCTTCATGATGGTGAACTTTTATTGCAGCAGGCATCACATTCAATCTGCTCTGCCTTATTGCCCAAGAAATCCAGCTGTCATTATACCAATCTAGGCCATAAAGAAAAATGCTCCTTTGACTTACACTTCCGAATGTTACATCCAGGACTATGTCAAAAAAGGAAACAGTTCTTCATGCTCACATTCCACAGCTGTCCTGAAAGATCCAGCTAAAAAGAATGATTAGATAGTAAACTTTTGATCCGAACAAGAGATGCAGCAATCCATCTTTTAGCCTGCTGGATTGGATGCCCCAATCTGGCCCACTGCCACCACCACCCCCATATCTCTCCAAGACCCCATGCCTTCAGCAAACAGCTTGATCAGTATTGGCAGCTTGCAATCTGGAGGAATTATCATAAGAATGAAATTAAGCAACATCAGAAAATATAGGCAAATTCATCAAGTCCAACAAACAGCAATAAGATAAATGACCAATCAATCTGATTTTATTGGTTCTGACTGAGGGATAAATATTAACATTGTTCTTTGGACGTTGCTGTGGAATTTTGTACAAACTTCTGAGAGGGCAGATAGGCCTTAGATTAAAGTTGCATCCAAAAGACAGTGGCAATGTCATTATGAGTACGGTGGTCAACTTCTGTACTGGAATGCGCATCAGAGGTGATGACAGAGATGGATACAACATGGGTATTTAAGGGGCTTTTAGATAATCACATGAATGCAAGGAACAGAGGGATATGTACCAACGACAGGTAAAAGGGATTAGTTTAATTTGGCGTCATGTTTGGCACAATGTCAAGGGCTGAAGAGCCTATTTCTGTGCTGTACTGTTCTATTTTTCTCTATGTTTAGATAACTGGAGTAAGGGTTTCAACATTCAGAAGCTTCCGAAAAGATGCCTCCAGTATTTCCAACAAACAATAGTTATTGGCAAGTCTGACATTTTCCCTGTTTCTAAGGTGACTTCCTTCTGAAAGTTTATGGTACTTCAGTTTTTGCTGATCAGTTAGAGAAATTGAATAGATTATTGGATTCTTCAGCTGTGTCAATAATAAAAATATTGGAAAATGCATTATATCTAGTTTAATTAATTCTTCTCCATAGAGAATAGAAGGAATAATCAGCTCTATACAGGTTTCAATAAAGGGAGAAACCTAAACAACTTGAAGGAATAATGCTACCCAATTATTGTAGTTACTCTCTTGAAACCAATTTTTTCCACGTGATTTCCCTTCCAGATTGATTAAATGCCAATAAGTTCCAATTGGAGAGTCACTGAACATTCCTTCGCAATTGTATGGTTAACTGATCTCTCTTTTTGTGGACATGCTGAAAAAAAACGATTAGGTTACTACCTTGTTTGTTGTCCTGTGCACCCAAGGAAGGGTAAACAGGATATTATTTCTTAATGGACAAAGTGTATCTCAATTCAGTGTTTAGATGTGGACAGTTTTTGGCCACATGTTCAAATGTTTACAATTAAGTGGCCTAGCTGGGGGTCTTGAAATGAACTGCTGGTTCACCATTATACAGTATCCTGGCAGACAGTTGAAGTCTGCATTCTGAATGATGCCTCAAGGCTTGTTATGAAGTTGATCATTCTGTTATCACAAAAATTGCTGGAAAATGTCAGCAGGTCTAACAGTATTTGTAGGGAGAGAATAGAGCCAACGTTTTGAGTCTGGATGACCCTTTGTCAGAGCTGAAGACAAGGAAAATAGGAAAAGATTTCTAAAAACAAAAGAACATAAGAACTAGAAGCAGGCCTAGGCCACCTGGCCTTCAAGTTTGGTCTGCCATTCAATAAGGCCATAGCTGATCTTTTCGTGGACTCAGCTCCACTTACCTGCCCATTCACTATCATCCTGCATTCCTTTACTGTTCAAAAATGTATCTATCCTTGCCGTAAAAAAACACAATCAATGAGGTAGCCTCAGTTGCTTTACTGGACAGGGGATTCCACAAATTTACAACCCTTTAGGTGAAGAAGTCCCTCCTTAACTCACTCCAAAATCTGTTCCCCCTTATTTTGAGGCCATTCACCTCGTTCTAGTTTCACCTTTCAGTGGAAACAACCTCTCTACTTCTATCTAGTCTATTCCTATAAGTTTCTATAAAATCTCCCCTCCTTCTTCTGAGTATCGTCCCTGTCTACTCAGTCTCTGTTCATAACCCAACCCTCCACTAAGGGTGAAGAAGGGTGCTGAAATTGATAGGAATTGTGCACACAAAAGACAAAGGGAATGTAAATGTTGATGACAAAGGCTAGGAATGGTACTAAGAGCATCCATTAAGAGATCAAAATATATAAATGGTAGAATAAAGATGTAGAGTATAGGAAAGTGACAGATGGACCTGCTGAGATTTTCCAGCATTTTCTGATTTTGTTTTAGATTCTAGCATTCACAGCATTTTGCATTTAACTCTTATCACCATTGTGGGTCTTAGATAACTTTGTTCATGATTTTAATTTGCAGATACCACTGCAAGCAAAGTTGTTGGTAAACTCTACCTTTCATTAAACATTATACTAACTCTGTTCAATACAGATTTAGCATGAATCTCTTTGACCTGCCTTTCTCCGTGCTCTGTTGGTGTGCAATCCTATGTCACAATTGATGATGATGATATATTTACATATTTGATATTAACCCATTACGCTGCACCTCCCCCAAGTCTCAGATTCCCATAAATATGTTATTTACATCATCCAACTCCTCCTTGCAAAGTCTCTGCCTTTATCTTTGGTTCACAGAGATAAGCACTATTGTAGATTTCAGTATTTCCCCGACCTTGTGCTCAGCTCTCAGAGGTAGTATAGGGTCAAATTCTCCATGTCTCTCTCAAACGCTGCAGAGTTATAAATGAATCATCAGAGACTATTCATTCTCTGTTCAGATTGTCTTCCTGATCATATGGGTAATTAGTCCATTTGATTAATGATCTTCAAGATATGCGTGCTCCTGTTTTTTTTTCTCATTTTCATACTTCAAGTCTCTATACGATAGATGGAGGGCAAGCAATTTTCTGGAGCTGCTAGCCCCAGCTAGGTATCCCAATGGCCCAGAGTGGGTGAAAACCTGATCGCTACTATTTTAAATATAATTTTGGGTTTGAGGTCAGATGCTCAAGCCTCCTTATATGTTCCTACATCCCCTCCCCTTACCCCCATCTGTGGGCAGTTCAGCTGGCACCTGACAAGGCACTATAGGTGCTAAAGGCATGGGGGGGCGGGGGCAAGGAGCTGCCAATTGTGCCAATTGGTTCCTCTACAACTGCCATGCTGCAGAGGGAGATTTCCTCAGTGGACCTGGAGGTTGGAGGGCTTGAGCTGGGGGGAAGATATTGACCACAGTGCTCTTGCCCAGAGTTGGGAGTCTCTTGGCTGCTCTTCTTCTTTCAGTCCTAGGAAATGTGAACGTTACTCTAGGGTAGTGATTTTAGGCAACTTTCTGATTAAAAGTTTTATTATTGTCTGTGTTCTGTAGAAACTTTGATCTGGCTTGGTCACTTTAAAATCAAGGCACCCTGAACACCTGAAATCCTTCAAAATCACAGCAGACTTCATTCTGCAGTAGGGACTGCCCTTGGTTGATTTCAGAAGCCCCAAGTGTTACCAGACCTCTTTGAAGTACTTTGACAGGAGATGTCAGTTCCACTGTGCAGACCCCCTTGCTTTCTATCAAATGCCCCAAGTGCTCTGAAAGCTCTTTGAAGCACTCTGATTGACAGAAACATTGAATTCTATTAGAATGATTCCTTTTCTAGCTTGAACAATCTCCGGCTACTGGAATTGGTCTTAGAACTGCTTTGCTTGACAGCTTCATAGCAGATCAAAAAGGAGATTAGCTGAGATTTATTTATACAAAGAAATGACGTTCTTTTAGCTACTTAAAGTTTTTTTGACTGACAGTCTAGGATAGATCAAAAAATTCATTGTTGATACAATCATTTCAAGTTCCATTCAGCCTGAAGTGCTTTCTTTCTGAGCTGTTGTGCTTTCTGGCACTTCACTCTGAAATATTGGCGTCCTTTAAAAAGTTTTTACAGAACACAAACAAGCTGTCCGAAATGACCACACTAAGCATGATTATCACATTTCCCAGGAAACAAGGAGAGATGCTGCCACAAGGTCCCCATTCCAAGGACAGGCCAATGTTAACTTTTTTCCCACAGCCTGACCCCCTCACCCCACCCACAGATCCCTTGAGAGTACCCCCCCCCCCTTCCCGGTGCCTGGCAGTGGCAGAGGAATCCATTGGCACAGTTGAAGGCAGTACTTACATCCTTTGCTCCTCTCAGAGTCCACAGTACCTATTCACCATTTGTTAAAACCAGGGCTATTTAGTGCTTGTGGGACTTCCCACTGCGGGAGGGGGAAGAGGTAGGAGGGGGGAATGGGAGATATTTATGCTATAGAGCGAAGGAATAAACACTTGGGGGAGGGGTGATTTTCTGCCTTCTGCCATGAATGTTTAAATCATTCATGGGATGTGGGCATCGCTGGCTGGGTCTGCATTTATTGCCCATCCCTAATTGTTCTTGAACTAAGTGGCTTGCTGGGCCATTTCAGAGAAAAGTTCAGAATCAACTGCATTGCTGTGGATCTGGAGTTAGATGTAGGCCAGATCAGGTAAGGATGGCAGATATAGTGAACCAGATGGGTCTTTACATTAAATGACAATGATTTAATGGTAATCATTAGACTTTCAATTCCAGATTTGTACTGAATTCAAATTTCACCATCTGCCATGGTGGGAGAGGGTGAAATTCAATCTGACTGCCAGGGGTCTCAAAATCATGAGGTGGAATTATTTCAAACTGCATTAGCTGCCATTTCTATCACAAAGGATGGAAAGAACCTCAGACTGGACCTTTTGAAACGAGGAAGACATTCCTCATGGATGTTAATTATTACTCTGGATGGATTGAGGATAAAGATCTTAGTACAACCTCAGCAGCAGTCATTAATTCAACAAAGTAATCTTTCTCTCACGTGGCATTCCAGATCTTGTCATTTCAGACAATGGCCCACAATTTGTGAATGAATAGTTCAAGAAAGGTATAGAAAACTCTGGATCTGTCCACACAATTGTTCACCAAGATACCCAAAAACAAATGAAAAACTGCGCAGTGATTTTTGTGACCTCACCATGCCTGGAGCAAGTTGTTCTGATTCTGGAAAGAAGTGTACAGTTCCATTCCCAACTCTAAATTGCAATCATCCCAGTCCCTTTCTAATGATGTGAACTGGATCGCACCCACAAAGGGCACGAGGCCAATTAGCATATTAAAGTAACATTTAAATTTGCAAAGCCCATTCGACCTACACCCAGCTCTTGCGATCTTTCGATCCTTGGGTGTGGTGAGAGCCCAGCAAGAATCGTTAGTCTTCACCAGCAGAGATCAGGTACAACGGCCACATGGGGTGGGGGGAGCACTCAGAGTTCATTGTAGCCTTGGGGTGGTCAGGGGCATGGCTGGACAATGCCCATTGGGCAGTACTCACCTGGCAATGGCAATGGCTACCAGGCACCTGAAAACCTGATTGCTACTATTTTAAATATAATTTTGGGTTTGAGGTCAGATGCTCAAGCCTCCTTATATGTTCCTACATCCCCTCCCCTTACCCCCATCTGTGGGCAGTTCAGCTGGCACCTGACAAGGCACTATAGGTGCTAAAGGCATGGGGGGGCGGGGGCAAGGAGCTGCCAATTGTGCCAATTGGTTCCTCTACAACTGCCATGCTGCAGAGGGAGATTTCCTCAGTGGACCTGGAGGTTGGAGGGTGGCAACTGGATACTCTTGCGAAATGCACCCAAGCGTTCCCACCTCCCTCCTTCTCTGCCCCCAGTAGTACTTTTGCACAACTCACCAATCTCCCAGTAAATGACTAGTGTGGAATGATTGCAGTGCAGAGTGCGCCTGAATGACCAATGCAGATTGTTCCATATTTTCACTATTATGATGCAGTGGGGAAAAAGTCTGCCCCAACAGAGGTGTAAGAATTGAATAAACTTTATTTAAAAAATGTCCTTGAGGTTGCAGAATCTTGTCATTTGAACATTGTCTCATTTGATGTTTCATTGGCTCTTAGAAGTTTCACGAAGTTAACTTTTGTTGGACTTGAAATTGATCTCAGCATTTTGACAATACCACACTTAACAAGCATGCCAGATCCTACATGTGAAGATTGTTAATTAAAGCACTAGTCTGTATCTATGTGAATTTGCTTTTTCCTTACCAATATTTGCCTTCATAAGAATTGTTCATAATATTTCAATGTAACTCATTGACACTCTGGGACATCATGATGTCATGATAAGATGCTACCCAAAAATGCTAGTCCTTTTATGATGGTTTTCTCATCATTTTTAGCATCTACAAGTGAAATGGTGGGCAGTTGGTCACTAGGAGGTATGCAAGGGCTTGTTTTGGGGTAACTTTCCAATATTTGCTTTCTAATGATTCAATGAGATTGGAATCTCATGAGGTTTTATATGTGCTAATCTATATCGCTCCACTTTATTGTATACAAGCTCAAAACTCTACTGTACTATGCTTTTCCCTGATACTCTTGCACAAGGTATAATTTCAAAACTACACCTCATTCTATTATTATTCTATTATCTATGAAAGATGGAATGTTTACTATACAATTTGCAATTGTCAAGGGGAAAAATGGCTACAGGTTTGATTCACTTATATCATATATTTAAAATGGATACCTAATTTGTCTTCTGATGAACTAAATGTTTGGGGAGCAGTTCAGTTCCAGGCCTCAATGTCTTTTTTTCTGGGTTCTGGCTGTAGTAGAGACAGTCAGAGGTTAATCCACAGTTATAAGTCAATATGATTGGTCTCATAAGAGATCAAAATAAAATGCTTCCTGTATTTTCAGTTATTCTGAGAAAAGGAAAAGCTGGGAGCATATTTGAATTTCAGCTGATAGCCAGCTCGGGAGCCTGACACGTCAGGCATGTTTGGCCTGGTGTGATTCACATGGGAGCATTTTTTCAGTTTTAAATTGTTGATTCCCACCTCATAGAGCTGCCACTGCGCCAGCAGGAAACACACCAATTTTCCTGCTGGCTGCAGCATTTAGATTTCATCTGGGAGAATCACAGCCAGTATTTTTGCTAGCTTTGCTCGACTCTCATCCACAGATGTCACTGAATCATAGAATCATAGAACCCCTACAGTGCAGAAGAAGCCATTCAGAAGAAGTCTGCACTGACTCTCTGACAGAGTATCTCCCGTGCTCTATCCCTGTCACCCCACACATTTACCATGGGTAATCCATCTAGCCTATACATCTTGGGGCACTAAGGGGCAATTTGTCATGGCCAATCGATCTGACTCAAACATCTTTGGTCTATGAGAGAAAATCAGAGCAATCAGAGGAAACCCTCATAGACACGCTGACATTGGATAGATTTCCCCTTCTATTGCTTTGTTTAACTGTGCAGGTCAACACAGATTTGTGCTGAACCATTCAATCTCGGTACTGGAATAATACCTGAACACAAATTTGTAAGGCTGGTGAGATGATTCTGTGATACAATTTTGGTTCAATTTCTTATTTCACTGTCTGTAAAAAAAAAAGATGGGAAATTTTCTTAGGGTGAACAAGCACACTGGTTTTGCATCTAGTCTCGATGGATTGTGATAGGATGTTTACAGCTTCTCCACAGCTCTGAATAGTTTTGGGAATTTGGTCTGGAATTCTATTGATTTCCTTGGGCTCACAATTTAAGATGTGTTTTTTGACTGAACAGTGAGCATTCTAAGTTGTAGATAACATACAGAATTTTTATTATTTTTCTTCCTTTGTATCTGAATTTTGCAATCAACTGCCCTATGAGCTTCAGTTGAATGGACTATAGAATGATATGATCGATAGCAACAAGAAGTCTTGTTTTAGCCACTGTTCTGTCTAAAGAATTGAAACTCTGCTCCCATATCTAACTTGAGTTTCGTTTATATCCATTGACCATAATGTATGTGTTCAACAACTCCCATTTTGTCCTGTTATTCTCCCAAGGATGGCAATTCATTATCTTTTATCACTTCCTGAATGGTAGATGATCTTAGTTGTTTCTCCCTTAATTTTTGTGTTAGGAGTTTTTTATTGCAGCATACAATTTAAAATGGCCTCCCTTCTTGCATGAATGGAACTCCACATTTTTGTCATGCATCCTGTTGGTGCAGGACTATCCTGCCACAACATGAATACTGAATAACAGTGGCTACCACTTCTCCTTTTCCCATTTCAGTTTACTATTTCTGTATTCTAAAAATTGCACTGATCCAGCCATTTTTTCCACAAGATTTATCTTATGCTTTGAAGAAAAGTATGGTTTGCTTTCTGACTTCTCCCTACCTTTGATCTTCTCTCAACTGCAGAAAACCTACTCAACACTGGAAATCTTCCTTGTTTGTGGCTGGAATTCTCCAGTGCTGCAACAGTGAATGGAGTTTGACTGCCTGTCAAATTCACCATTCTCACTAGCAATGGGGTGATCAGGGAATTAATCCCAAAGAGCAAGAACTTGGGCCTGCACTTTCTGTCTGTGAGATTGCAATCCACAATTTTATCACCCATAATGGGGTGAGAATCTGATTTTCATACATTTAAATCTAACTAAAGAACCACCTTGCTAGATTTTCAACTCTTGAGTTTTGGTACCGTATTAACATGATGTCACATCGGCAAGATTTATAACAGTTCACCCAGACATAGACCTATCGTTGAGGTTGCACCCTGATTGCAAAGATCATGATAGCCCCCGGGGAAAAGGGGCATGGCTAAGCAATATCCTGGCAATGCTGCCTGACATGCTCCCTGCACTGCCCCAGGCACTCCTCTGGCAGAGGTTGACAGCGCTAGGTTGGCAGTGCCATTCTGACAGTGTTACCTTGTGCCGAGGCAATGCCAGAGTTGCTAAGGAGACTCTCACTTGTGGGAACGGCTCTACTTATGCTGGGGAGGGGTAGCAGAGACAGAGAGCAATGGGGATTGACTGGTGATGATTAGGAGACAAAGTGAGGTAATGCTGGCAGGGTGGGAGGTACAATGCTGGTGATAATCATGGCAGAGGTGGGGCAAAGCTGGTGATGATTTGGGAAGAAGAGGGGGTCAATGCAGTCAATGCTTAACTGGGGGGAGGGAGAATGTAGGGATGATTGAAGGAGGGTGTGGGGTGGGAGGAAATAGGGATGCTAGAGGTGATCATGGGGAGTAAAGGGAGGCCACAGATACTCTGTGGTGGAAGACAGAGGATGAGAGATTAATTTTTGTTTCACTGACTGGATGCTCTTTAAATGTGACATCCCAATCTGCTTCCCCACTCTAAGAATCCCTGCTACCAGACAGTCAGCGCAAACCACGTCCACTCTTTTTTTTGGTAGTAAAAGTGATAAGTTCTGGAGAGAAAACTAGCCAGAGGAACTGAAGAGTTCCATGCCGGTTTTTTCACTAGAACTGACACTCTGCCAAATTCCCATAAGATTCCACCCAAAGTCTCTTCTAAGATTCTTACAAAATTGTAAGAATTAATTTGCCTTTCAGGGCTCTGTACTCATGTTCACAGGTAGTCAATATAAATCATTGATGAAGGAATCTATGCTCTCTCCAGGACTTTTGGTCTTCCGCTTGAACTTTGCCATCTCCATAATGATCTCTTCAAAGATTACAATACACATGAAAGGCTTTGATACCCTCTTCATTTTGCTGTCTGTTTACTTATACCCCATATAACTATTATGTCATCTGCACTATTGCCCATGGCATAAAATAAGATACTGAGCTGTTCCTTCCTAGCGTTCTCTGCTTACTTAAACTTTGTTAGTGATAAACCTGTGATGCCATTACAGATATTACTGGAGGTAAGACTTTTGAGAAACTCTACCTTTTATTGAACTAACCATGTACAATACAGACTTAGCACATAGAGCTAAGTTTCGCCATGCTCTATTGTGATGTGATCCTATGTGACTGATAAAATAGACTATATATTTACATGTTTAACATTAACCCATCGCATTACCCAATTCCCTCCCACATCTCTGACTCCCATAAATACGTTATTTGTATTATACTAAAATTGCAGCTAAAATTTTCTCATTTAAGAGGCTGCAGAGCAATCTGGTAACCAACACTTGTCCTAACCACTGCCTCACCCCCTTGCCCCCCAAATTCCGAACAATGATGCTTGTTAAAACTAAGCATGGAATTGCTACTTATATGCCACTTAAAAGGGTACATAAATTTTTACTTTCACTTGCTAGTGGAGCTGTGAAGAAAACATCAGTAAATGCATTGGAAGACCTGCTGGGCTACTTTGCCAAAATTTCACCAACATTCAAGCAACATTTAACATGGAAATTTTCAAAGGATTTTGCCTAAAAAGAGGGTGTGTTGGCTACTTTACAACATTGGACACCCTACAGGAGCCACTGGGAAAAAGGATTGCTTTTTCTGGATATCTTTCTTAGATGCAAACTTGGTCTGGTTGAGGATGGGAGAGGGGCATGAAGTCAGATAGAATAATACCACCAGTCGCAGGAGAGAGACAGGTAGGTAAAGAGAGAGAGGTGACATCCTGCTACCTGTGGTTCAGGACCTCCTCCAGCAAGACTTCCAATGCTGTGTTCGAGAACTTTGCTCTTCCTCACTCCCAGAACTACCTGCAATGTGCTGCTATGTGCCAGCCAGGGCAGCACACACCTTCAGTCAAAGTGGGTAAAAATAGTTCACATTAAACAGCTTCATGAAAATTGCATCTAATCAATATTTGAGTGTTAAATCTGCAGATGTCTGGCTTAGCACTGCCAGACACATTCAAATTATGGTAATTAGCAATTAGGACCACAGTTCTGTGTTATGTCCAGGCCTTCCAACAGGCATGTCTTATAAGCACAATGCCCATTTAGTGCCTGCTTTCATCCTTTAGCCAAAATAACTCCTGATATGCTTTTGGGAGAAATCATTTGATCATTTTTAATGCAAACATATATATAATTGCACAGTTTTGAACATATAATTAAAAGTTTCCATCATAAAACTGCTGGAATGAATGTCACCTCCATTAAATATTTTGAAACCACCAGGAATTTAGAAGCTTCTAAAATATATTTCTCTTTAGTAACTTTTATGAACTTTCAGACAAATGCTGCTTAATAAAATATGAACCTGTATGTCTAGTCAAAAGTGCAGGATCTGCAAAGCCTGGCGAGAAGTATGATTGGGTTTGAGTTACTCCAAACCAAAATTACAGAGACAGAATGCTATACTGCATGCTGTAGTCATGTGACTTTATATTGTAATATGTCACTAACATACTTGATATATATGCACTGTGTCAGTAGTTACTTTTCTACATATATTTAAAGAATATCGTCACTTAAAAGCTTTGGAAATAAATGTGCAACTCTCTGGTAAATAAAACAAGAACTCATTTTGATTGGTCATCAGATTTGGTGCTGGAAGCATACTCAGCTTTGATTTACTACCCTTGAGTCAAGGTCTGTTTCCAGCTCAACAATTTTTAGCAGCCAGGAAGATAATCTTACAATATTAGAAAAGAAATTCCCCCTGGAATGTGACCTTAAACACAATTAGATGTTGGCTCCTGTGAACATTTTCCGTTATAATGTGAAACCAGATGCTTAAGTATACTGCAATCTGGAGCTCCGTATGGTTGGTGTATTGTGTCTCCTAGCTGAGGGAGTATTGCTAGTTTTCTTTATGAAATAATAAAAACAGTCTATCTTTATACAATACTTTCCCTGAGGTATTGCAACTATACAAAATACTGTTGCAAATTTGTTTCACATTTCATTTAAAGGGAGAGACGGGTTTTATTGATAGGATATTAATGGTGATTTTATTGAACCCATTTTCGCTTTACCCATTAACACCTGTCTTTTCCTACTAAATCGAACACATCAGAGTAGCCATTTAAGGTTGCACATGGTTTGACGTAAGGGTATACCAATATTTAGATATAATTATAAGCACATGGCCATCCTATCTTTGATGACAAGAAGTCAATAGCAGATGAGGACCTAGAAACTATCATTATCACGAAAAAGGTAGTGTTGGGTAAGCTAAAGGGGCAGCTGTATAAGGCCAAAATAACTCCTGATATGCTTTTGGGAGAAATCATTTGATCATTTTTAATGCAAACGTAACATATATAATTGGTGAGGCCACACCTCGAGTACTATGTACAATTTTGGTCTCCTTACTTGACAAAGAATAAACTGGCACTGGACTTGGTGCAGAAGAGATTCACTAATTTGATTCCAGAGTTAAGAGGTTGGCTTATGAGGAGAGACTGAGTAGACCTGGATTATAGTCAATGGAATTCAGAAGAATGAGGGGAGATCTTATAGAAACATATACGATTATGAAGGAATAGATAAGAGAGAATCAGGAAGGCAGTTTCCACTGGTAGGTGAAAATAGAATTAGGGGGCATGGCCTCAAAATAACAAGGAGCAGATTTAGGACTGAGCTGAGGGGGAACTTCTTCACCCAAAGGGTTATAAATCTGTAGAATTCCCTCTCTGGTGAAGCAGACGAGGTATCTCACTTAATGTTTTTAAGTCAAGGATAGACACATTTTTGACCAGTAAAGGAATTAAGGACTATGATTAATGGGTGGGTAAGTGGAGCTGAGTCCATGAGAAGATCAACCATGATCTTATTGAATGGCGGAACAGGCTCAAAGGGCAAGGTGGCCTACTCCTGCTCCGAGTTTTTATGTTCTTCTCTGACAGCTATCCCCCAGCAAAATGGCACTGCTCTCAACTGGTTCCACTCTTTCTGATCCAGTTATATCCAAAGAATCTTGTGCAATGGCTTCTCTTCTCACTCCTGCTCTTTTAATCGTGCAGTCCCTCAAGGATCTTCATTATTACTCGTCCTTATGCTATCTCTCAATGGCATCATGCTTGTGTAAAGCACAAAAGCTGGCATGGCCCTGTTGAGATGAATGGTCTACTTCTGTGCAGTCAATGTTCTATAATACAAAGTAAATCACATGATGTCAGATTCTGCATGTTTGTCACCACCTCTCCTCTTCTGACTCCTTCACAGACTTTATGCAGTCAGAATATTTGTTCAATATCCCATTCTGGTATGCCACAATTTCCAACAGGACATTAACCTGCTATTGTGAGACTTCTTACTGTGTTCACCCCAGTCCAACGCTGGCATCTCCACATCAACCAGTGCAATTCAGAAGGATGGTGGAAGGAGATTGCCACAATACTACAATTTGTAAATCAAGATAGGTTGGGAGTGTACTCTACTGAGGGGGGTGGGGGGCTGCCTCCCAGGGTGAGTGGATGGGGGGGGGCAGGGGGACTGCCTCCCAAAAGGCTGTGATCACGGGGGAGGGGGTGCCTCTAGGGGGATAGTCTGATTAGGGAAGGGGGCTGCCTCCTAGGGGAGTTCTGATCGATGGGGGAAGGGGACGAGCTGCTTCCCGGAGGGGGTTTACAAGAGGCACCTGCCTCCTGGGGTCCGATCGTGATTCATCCCCCACACCCCACCCCTCCCCCCCCTCCCCACCCCCCCGAGCTTTCTCTGCTGGTTTTGTCTTTCACATCTGGGCGCACTGTTTCAGGGTTTTTTTCGAATTGCGCATGCATGGATCAGAGCTCCGATTGTTCCGGGAGCGCTGAGCTCCGTCCACAGCGTGAACTGGACTGGAGCCGCCAAGAAGCGTATGGGCACACTGGAACTGGAATTCTGGGCTCAGATCCATTTTATGTGCAGATCTGACCCTTAGCCTCCGATTGATAAAATCAGGTCGTGTGTGTGTGTGTGTGTGTGAAAATACTAATGGAAATTCACTATAGATTGGTGCAAGGAAAATTAGAGAGGGCAATTTGACACCTTTAAAAAAAATGTAAGGACAATCCTAATTGCTACAAGCCAGTTAGTTTGACATCAGTGAAGGATAAAATCTTATAAACAATAATGAAGGGAAAAAAACCAAGTACTTGGACAGGTTTGAGTCAATTAAGGACAGACAGCTTTGGAAAGGCAGTTTTTGCTTGTCTATCATTGATTTGAACTCTTGGTTAAGTAACAAAGAAGGTTGATGGAAGGAATGGAATGGATTGTATGAAATTGGTTTGCAAGAAACTGCTTAACAAAATGTCTCATAAAAGGTTAGTTAATAAAATTTTGGTTCTTGGAATAGGGGAGTCAGTGCCAACTTAAATAAAAAAAATTAATTCAGGACAGAAAACAATGGGCCCTTGATATGCACAATTGACCTGGGTATTGGAATACAAATTTCAAAATTTGCTCATGATACTAAAAGTTGGATGTGTGACTGAAGGTCACAAGATGTAAATACTCTATAACAGAATGAGCTAGCAGAATGGGAAAACGCGTGAGAGGTTAAAATTAATAAAGAGAAGTGTGATATGAAGCATGTTTACAAAGCCTTCAGATCACACAAATAGTAGAACGTTAATTAAATCTGCAGATTTGGAGTCACTGTATTGGAATGTGCCTCCATATTCCTTGGAAATGGCAATCCCAGGAAAATGTTGATTAGAGAGGAAGCTCATCTGATATGATGATCAGAATCTTATCCATTGAAACATATTCATATGTTAATGCACTATTCATGAACCAGGAAATGAGATTACCACAATACTACAATTTGTAAAACATATGTCTGATGAGTGGTTTACAGCAATCAGTGCTACCAGTTAGATATTTTAGTGGTTTTAGGGAAATTGGGTTTACCAGTAAGATTAGGGATTGTGGCAGATTAGGGGCTGTAGCAAACATCAGTAACTGTAGAACCAGACAGCAGTGGCAGCATTTCACACGATAGACCTTCTCCACAAGTTAGTTTAATAAGGAGATTGGAGTGGGAGATCTAAGCTAAAGGAACTGAGGAGCAACTTTTCAGAAGCAGCATTCAGCGGCCAGCAATGTGAATTCAAATCAAAGATTACAGAAGCAGCGTTTGCGAGTATGAACGTGACTTAACTTAAAAGGGGAGCAGGGTAAAAATCTTCATTGATGGTAAACAGCATTTGTAAGCTTTGATCGAATTCAAATCAAGGGAAGAAAAGCACTGACAGTTGTAAGTTTATTGACATTACAATAAAACCGTTCGAAAGAAGAGATGTGAACATCAACTTCCCCCACACACACCTGACACACAACCCTAACCTCTGCTGGCATGTTTTGCACTGACAGAGTTGGTCCACCATTGGCTGGTGGTGGAAACTAACCACTGTGCTACTGTGCCGTTATTGGGGGCTATGGGGCAAAGCAGTTAAATCACAGATTGGCCATTATATCATTGAATGAGGAAAGAGGATTGAAGACATAAATGGCCTACTTCCGTTCCTATGTTTCCATGATGCAAAATATCCTTGACATTAGTTTGAGATGGAGAGAGGATTTCATTGTGTCCTGTGGACAATTTGTTTCTAAACAAACACCTTGAAAACTAGCTGGTTATTTATTTTGTTGGCGTTTGTAATATCTTGCTGTGTATAATTGACTACTGCATTTCCCTGTTTTATGTTATTAATATTCAAATGTCTTCCACTAAGTCTTTGGGGTGTCTTGAGATCATTATGGGAAATATATAAATGCGTGTCTGGTTGTAAATGATAACCTTGCATATTATAACTAATTGTGTGCTATGTATGTTGTTTACTTTAATCATGGGAAATATGAATAATTATTCGGTTTAGAGCTAATCGAATACTGCCATTAGTTTTTGCACTTCCTCCATTGTATGAGAATTTTCTAGCTGGTTCTGGTAAGAATCAAAGAACATTACTTTCACTTTCAGCTTCATTTTGTTAAAAAAAACACTATGGGTTTTGTTGTTCTGTGTGACAGTGTAATTGTTCCATTTGATGGAACAATTTGCCTTACGATCTATTAGGGGATTGATTTGACCTTTAAATTACTCGTGATTGTAATTGCTAAATATTGGAAAGTCTAGAATTAAGGAAAATTGTTCATTACCTCTATGTGAAATTTGTCAACAACTGATAGAAGTACTAATGATTATTGCTGTCAGTCGTTTTTGGAAGGTACCATTAACTAACTGCAGAGGCATCATAGTGAACTATATATCCCTTCCAAATCAGTTTGTATATATACAGATCTTCATACTGCTCTATATATGTGGAAGACAGTCCTAAATGATAAGAAATGTTGTGATAATGAGTGCTATTCTTCTTTGTCAAAGTGGTCGTACTGGGAAAATATTAACACACTATGAACACTAGTTGGTATGATGAAGTCAAACAGTTTTTACTGGTGAGATATGATATCGAGTCAAAAAGTTGATGCAAACTGTATTTCTTTGAGCGTTATAATATACTCATTATATTTTCTATGTTCTATTGTTTTAAATTGACTGCAATTTACATCTTGTAATAGATACTTCAACGAGGAAATTATTTGCTTACTTACTTGTTCATCCTTCAAAGCAAAGATGACGAGATCGATCATCTGAGATGTTTTGTAGAGTGCATGGCCAATCAGTGCCTGGAAGGTTCTGCTACAAATAGAATAGAATACCAAAGGCAATTGAAATTTGATGAGTTGCTGGCTCAGGATTTCTCCTCCATGTGTTTTCCCTTTGCCCCTGATATGCGCTAGTTTTCAAAGAAGGCTGTACCTTTTATTATTTGGTTAGGACAATTGCAACATTCCCAGGCTAGCTTCTCCTAGGGGTGATCTTATAGAGATCTGAGGGGTAATCTTATAGAGATCTATAAAATAGTGAGGGGCATAGATCAGTTAGATAGTCAATATCTTCTCCCAAGATATAGGTTGGGGAATCTAAAACCGGAAAGCATAAGTTTAAGGTGAAAGAGGGGAAATACAAATGTGTACAGAGGGGCAATTTTTTCACACAGAAGATGGTGAATATCTGGAAAAGCTGCCAGAGATAGTAGTAAAATTTGTCTCAAAAAGCATTTGGACAGTTACATAGTTTAAAAAAAAAGAGTGGCATGGACAAGTTGTGCCATTTCCATGCTGTAAACCTCTATGATTCAATGATTTGAATTTAACATCAAAGCTCTTAAGCGATGCCTTCAGAGTTCCCATGTAGTGCTTCCTTTGACCACCGTGCGAATGAAGCCTAGATTCAAATTCTGCATTGAAGATTCACTTTAGTTAGTGAGTGTCAGGCATTCTGGATACGTGACTGGCCTTACT
Source organism: Sphyrna mokarran (assembly GCA_024679065.1). Classification (NCBI taxonomy): domain Eukaryota; kingdom Metazoa; phylum Chordata; class Chondrichthyes; order Carcharhiniformes; family Carcharhinidae; genus Sphyrna; species Sphyrna mokarran. The sequence goes on along the minus strand of JAGIQG010000002.1, from coordinate 57,254,859 downwards.
CAGTTGTGACCACCTCGCTATGGTGTTGGTGCTAGGCCCTGGTATTTTGTCCTGCTATCTTATCTCCAATTGCTTCACAAGGCAGCTCAAGTGAAAGTGATTGGACTTCTTGGCATGAGGCTGGTACAACTCCAATTTCAACATCTTTCATTTTTCATCTTTTAATGAGCATACACAACAGTGATAATAAAAAAAAAACTCTTTGGACTTTTTTGCTTGGTACACTGTAAAAGAAAAATGATTGTACTTTATTTTAGATGTGTTGATCACTTTGTTGAAATAATAGGCAAATAAATTTCTTAGTTACATAATTATAAAGATCACCCAGAATAGTTTGATCCTACTTCAAAGCAAACATTGAAAAAGTGAGAGTTGATTTTGATTTGTAATTGATATTTTTGAAGTGTTCCCACATCACTGATACTGATAAGAAACAAATTTCTATCAATTAAATTCTGAAATAAGTTGGGGGTTATGTGATGGTGAATTTCCATTTGGCTTTCATGCCATTCTTTTACTTTTCAACAAAAACTTGTACTTACTTAGCACCTTTAATGTAATGAAACATTCCAAGGTACTTCATAAAGACATTATTAAACAAAATATAACACTGTGTCACAAAAGAAAATATTACGGAAGATTACCAAAAGCTTGTTCAAAAGTGGTAAGTTGAAGAAGTGTCTTCAAGGAGGAAAGTGATGTAGGTGGAGAGGTTAAGAGAGTCAAAGACAATGTCATCAGTAGTGGAGTGATTAAAATTGGGGATATTCAAGTTATCAGAATTAGAGGGATGCAGCAGGAGGCTAGGCTTTGAAAAGAAGGACGAGAATTTCAAAAGTAGGGCTATAATGTTACACATCAGGAACACTAAAGGTGTAAATTAACAAGTCAAAACTGTACAGAGGCTGAAAGGGACCAGGTGAAAGAATGTGAATGAACTCTCCATTCTAAACTAAAGTACACTGAAGCCTCAAAGCAGTGGACTATAACATGCCAACATTCTGAAGACTAGTCAAGATATAGAAACATAGAACCTAAAAGCATAAGTAGGCCATTTGCCCTTTGAGCCGGCTCCGCCATTCATTTTGATCATAGCTGATCATTGAATTCAATATTCTGATCTCCCCTTCCTCCCATGTCCCTTAATCCCTTTGTCCCAAGAGCTATATCTAATTTCTTCTTGACAATATTTTGGCCTCAAATACATTCTGTCACAGTGAATTCTACATATTTACTGTGAAAAAAATTTCCTCTCACTTCAGTTCTAAAAGGTTTACCCTTATCCTCAAACTATGACCCCCAGCTGTGGACGCCGCCAGCATTGGGAACATTCTTTCTAAGTTTACCCTGCCTAACCATGTTAGAATTTTATAAGTTTCTATAAGATGCCCTTTCACTCTCCTGAACTCCAGTGAATAAAATCCTAACTGACTTAGTTTCTCTTCATATGACAGACCTGCCATTCCAGGAATTGGCCTGGTAAACCTACGCTGTATTCCTTCTATAGCAAGAACATCTTTTCTCAGATAAGGATAGCAAAACTGCACACAATACTCCAGGTGTGATCTCACCAGCACCTTACACAATTTCACCCATTTTGCTTTCCTGCTGATGTTTACCTGCTACTCATGGATACGGTTAAGCACAGCCTAGAACTGTTGTTTGTGATTGGTAATGTCCACATGTATATTTGGTTTATGATAGCAAATGCAGTTCAGTGGAAAATCCACCATAATCTTTCATTCAAGATGTCCAATAAAAACATGTGACTGGAAAATGATGGACTGATATTACAGAATTTTCTGATCTGTACTTCCAATGTGCATTACTGTCACCGAAACAGAAAATGCACCCACAGGATTCAACAGAAAGAAAGAATTGCTTTTATTTTGCTATTTATTTCAGTAAAATGCCCCAAAGCGCTTCACAGAGAAGGAGATGCCAAATTACATCACTGCTGTTGTGCAGGCAAATGCAGCAGCCAATTTCCACACAGGGTCTCACAAACAATAATGAGATAAGCAACCAGTTGGACATTGAAAATCTGAGGATAAACACATAAAATGATGGAAATAATCAGCACATCAGGCAGCATCTGTGGTTGAAGAAATTGAATTAATATTTCAAGTTGATGACCTAACATTAAATCTGGTTTTAACATTATTACCTGATGAACAAAGGTTACCAAGGTACCAGGAAAATTTCCTTGCTCTTTGTTTACAATGATCAAGTTTTCCCCTGCACAGATGTAACTGGAGCAATCCCTGGCAGCGCCATTAAAAAGTTCTAAATCCTGAGGGTCAAAGGCAAAGGCATCTCTGAAGTCAAAGGAGAAATCTGAGCAGTCTATCCTACCTCTGCTATGATGTGGGGATGCTGGCATGGATTGGTGTGGGCACTATAAGAAGCCTCACATCATCAAGTTAAAGACCAACAGGTATATTTGGAATCATGAGCTTTTGGAGCACTGCTCCTTCATCAAATGAGTGTATTACTCTAACTTTAACCTGGTATTTGAACTTCTTACTATATCTCTGCTAAACCACAGATGTCGGATGCACCAGTTAATCTGTCAAGTATTGGCAGAGGTAGGTGCAAAAGGTTAGAGATGAGAGTGCTTCAAGGGAACTTCACACTCTTGTGGCCTTTCCTAGTATTTCTCCTGGATCAATAATATATTTCTCCTAATATTCCTATAGGACCAGCTTAACAGATATAAATCTGTTTATATCTGTGACTTTACAGATATAAAGTCACAGATAAGCTATCTGTCTCCCTGTTTAAGGCAGCACTCATGTTGTTATCGAAAGTTTTCATGGTCATGATTATAATTTGCATGGACTTGTTGGTAGTCATGGTTGAAGCTCAAAGCATAAATTTAAATAATTGTTAATCACCAATTTTGTGCACATAAGCAATTGGTATGTTGTTAAGTCTCCATTTTTAATCCCTCCAGATAAAGTTTATTGCTTATCACTATTTTCATGTCTTTCTCACTATTGCTTCCCATATCCTGCCATTCCAATCCTTTTATCATGAAAGTCAATACATGACAGGACTAGGTTGGTGAATGTGTGATGTGCAGATCCATGGTTGAAGGATGGTTTCATGCGAGTTGGCAGGTGTTGGGGCTTGGTTCTGGTCATCACTAGTGCAGCAATGCTCATGGCTGTTCTGGTCATCTGATGCTTGTTCAAATATTCCTCTTCCTCCTCATCAGTGTTTTCCTCATTTAAAGATGCCTGATAAATGTCTTTATCTTTGATCGCCTGTAATCCTCTCTACAGCAGGTAAATGTTAATCACCACTATTCTGGACTCACTTACTTGTTAGTCCTAATGAGTATCTCTAAGTCTGTTTATGCATATGAAGAGCATCTTCAAAATATCAGTAGCTTGGCCTGTGACATACATGCTGATGATTTGGTTCTTGTTGTGAGGCACTTCAATTAATGTCAAGAGCCAAGCTGAAGTGGTTATACCCTATTTACTATGAAGTAGCCTTTATCCCAAAAGGACTGAGACATTGGACTGTTATCATATGAAAACATCATGACAGCTCTGAGGAAATCTAATGCAGACCGACATGAACTCTGTTTTGTGGTTGCCTTTGAGATACACATCGATGGAAGAATATCCTTTATGTCTGATGAAAACTTCTCATTGCTGTCAAAATCCTCAGGTTACCATGGGTGTAAAACTGATGGCATCCAGTTAGAACATAGAACATTACAGCACAGAACAGGCCCTTCGGCCTTCGATGTTGTGCTGACCAAAATAAAAAGCAATGCCCCTCCAAACTACACCATTCCCTTCTCTTCCATATACTTATCAATTAACCTCTTAAACGCCACCAAACTTGGCGCATCTACAACAGCTGCAGGCAGGGCATTCCACTCCCTAATCACTCTTTGAGTAAGCCTACCTCTGATATCCGTTCTATAACTCATACCCCTTAATTTAAAGCTGTGTCCCCTCGTGCTAGCTTTCTCCATCCTAGGAAAAAGGCTATCACTGTCCACCCTATCTAAACCTCTAATCATCTTATATGCTTCAATAAGATCCCCTCTTAGCCGCCTCCTTTCTAACGAAAACAACCTCAAATCCTTCAACCTCTCTTCATAGGACCTGCCCTCCATACCAGGCAACATCCTGGTAAACCTCCTCTGTACCCTCTCCAATGCCTCCACATCTTTCTTATAATGTGGGGACCAGAACTGCACACAATACTCCAAGTGCGGCCGCACTAGAGTTTTGTACAGTTGCAACATGATGCTGCGGCTCCTAAATTCAATCCCCCTACCAATAAAAGCTAAGACTCCATATGCCTTCTTAACAACTTTATCCACTTGACTGCCTACTTTCAGGGATCTATTGACACATACACCAAGATCCTTCTGTTCCTCAACACTATTAAGAGCCCTACCATTAGCCCTATACTCTACACATTTATTGTTCCTGCCAAAGTGCATTACCTCACACTTTTCCACATTAAACTCCATTTGCCACCTCTCGGCCCAGCTCTGCAACTTGTCCAAGTCACTCTGCAAACTATAACACCCCTCTTCACTATCTACCACTCCACCGACTTTAGTGTCATCTGCAAATTTACTGATCCATCCCTCAATACCCTCATCCAGATCATTTATAAAAATTACAAACAGCAGGGGCCCCAAAACAGACCCCTGAGGCACACCACTTGTCACCGAACTCCACGATGAATATCTCCCATCAACCACCACCCTCTGTCTTCTATCTGCCAGCCAATTCCTAATCCAATTAGCTAAATCACCCTCTATTCCACACATCTGCATTTTCTGTAGAAGTCTTCCATGGGCCACCTTATCAAACGCCTTACTAAAGTCCATATATACTACATCAACCGCCTTACCCCCATCCACCTCTCTGGTCACTTTCTCAAAAAACTCAATGAGGTTAGTAAGGCATGACCTACCCTTCACGAAACCATGCTGACTATCCCCAATCAACTCATTTCTCTCTAAATAACTATAAATCCTATCCCTAATAATTCTCTCCAATACCTTGCCCACCACAGAAGTAAGACTCACTGGCCTATAATTCCCAGGAAGGTCTCTCTTCCCCTTCTTAAACAATGGGACCACATTCGCTATCCTCCAGTCCTCCGGAACCACACCCGTAACCAACGAGGACCTGAAGATCAGAGCCAGAGGCTCTGCAATCTCCTCTCTTGCCTCCCAGAGAATCCTAGGGTAAATCCCGTCCGGCCCAGGGGACTTATCCAACTTCAAACCCTCGAGAATTTCTAGCACATCCTCCCTATCTACTACAATACTTCCCAATTTGCAACCCTGTACCTCAGTGTTCTCCATAGCTACATTTCCAGCACTCTGCGTGAATACCGAAGAGAAATATTTATTCAGTGCCTCACCAATCTCTTCAGGCTCCACGCACAACTTCCCACTGCTGTCTATGACTTGAGGGAAGACAGGCAGGGAGATAAATGTGAGATGTTTTCTGCTCTTTTAGCTATTGTTATCAAGGGAAGGTAATTTATCTCCCAATCCAATCCTGACACAAATCTATCCATCACCTGTCCTATGCATTTTTTTATATAATAGATTGCAAGACCCTTGCTGCATCTCAAATCACACCCTATAGGCAACCAGAAGACAGTTGTGATTTTCAAACCCAATGTTAATGCTTGGCTATTAGCTTCACAAGGCAGTAGATCTTCTTTTAGGAGGTTGTTGACACAAACATAGAAACAGGAATAGCTTATTCAGCCCATTGAGCACACTGTGTCATTCAACATGATCATTTATTTCAAAGCCTTTTTCCCCTCACTATCCTCATATTCCTTTATGTCATTGGTATTTAGAAATCTGTCACTCTCTGTTTTCAAAAAACTCAATGACTGACCTTCCACAGACCTCTGTGGTATTGAATTCGAAAGATTTGCAATTCTCGGTGTAAAATAATTTTTCCTCACCTTGGTCCTCAGTGGCACCCCCCCCACCTTATTTTGAAATTTGGTTTCAAGGATTGAGGAGTTCTTGACTCCTCAATCAAGAGAAAAAACTTCTCTGCATCTTCTCTGTCTCTATGTAAGTATTTTGTAGGTTTCAGTGAGATCACCTGTCGTTTTTGGAAACTCTGATGAACATTGACCCAGTTTTTCCAATCTCCCTATATAAAAGAGCCCCACCATTCTGGGAACAAACCTGCTGAACTTTTGTTGCACTCCTTTTTAGTAATAATATCCTTCCTAAAGCGAGGGGGACAAAACTGCAGACAGTACTCCAGGTCCAGACTAATCAATGTCTGCCACAACCTGACTAGACAATTGCAGCCTGCCCAAGCACTGATCTCCCACAAGATTAAAGAAGCTGAGTGCCTATCTATCCATTTAACATACATGGATAACATCTCATGCGGTCTTGTCAGTTTTGGTGATCTCCTCTTTCCTGTACTTTGCGCGTTGCTGTTGTGATGAGTAATGATTATCAGCTTCATTGGTATCCCGCTTGGATCATTTGTGCTACTAGTTAAGTTGCTTAAAAGCCAAAGTTGTTTAAAATTAAAAGCCAATGCGAACAGAATGGCTAAAAATAGTGAGGAATTAGAAGATTGGGAAAGATTTAAAAAACAATAAAGAATGACTAAGAAAGCAATAAAGAAAGGCAAGATACAGTATAAAGCCAAACTAACTCTAAATATAAAAAATGATAGTAAAAATTTTCATAAATATATAAAAAAGAAAAGACTGGCTAGAGTGAATGTTGGACCCCTTAGAGGAAGACAGGGGGGATTTAGCGGTGGGTAACGAGGAAATAGCTGAGACTCTAAATAAGTTTTTTGTGTCGGTCTTCACGGAGGAGGACACAAATAACTTACCAAATATTAAAGATAGAAGGATGGTAGGAGATGAAATCCTTAATACAATTACTGTCACTAGAGAGGTAATGATCAGTTGACTAATGGGACTGAAGGTAGACAAGTGCCCGGGACCAGATGGAGTGCATCCCAGGGTTCTGAAAGAAATGGCAGAAGTAATAGCAGATATCTTAGTAATTATTTATCAAAATTCTCTGGATTCTGGGGAAGTGCTGGAGGATTGGAAAACAGCTAATGTTACGCTGGTGTTTAAAAAAGGTAGCAGACAAAAGGCAGGGAATCATAGGCCAGTTAGTTTAATATCTGTAGTTGGAAAAATGCTAGAATCCATCATCAAAGAAGAAATAGCAAGACACCTGGAAAAGAATAGTTTGTTCAAGCAGACGCAACAAGGATTTGTGAAGAGGAAGTCGTGTTTAACAAATTTATTGGATTTGTATGAAGATATGACTAGTGCGGTAGACAGAGGGGAACCAGTGGATGTGGTGTTTTTAGAAGACGTTCGATAAGTTGCTGCAGAAGGTTAGGATATACAGAGTTGGGGGTAAAGTGTTAGCATGGATTGAGGATTGGCTATCTAACAGGAAGCAGAGAATTGGAATCAATGGATGCTTCTCTGGTTGGCAGTTGGTGACTAGCGGAATGCCACAGAGATCGGTGCTGGGGCCTCTACAATTTACCATTCACATAGATGATCTGGAGGAGGGGGCTGAGTGTAGGGTAACAAAATTTGCTGATGACACGAAGATAAGTGGAAAAGCTAATTGTGTGGAGGACGCAGAAAGTAGGCAGAGAGATCTGGATTGTCTGAGTGAGTGGGCGAGGACCTGGCAGATGGAGCATAACGTTAGCAAATGTGAGGACTTTGGTAGAAATGATAGTAGGAGGGATTATTATTTAAAGGGTGAAAAGCTCTAGCATGCTACAGTGCAGAGGGACCTGGGATCCTTGTGCAAAAATCGCAAAAACTCAGTCTGCAGGTGCAGCAGGTGATCAAGAAGGCAAATGGAACGTTGGCCTTTATAGCAAGTGGAATAAAATATGAAAGCTGGGAGGTCTTGCTGCAACTGTACAAGGCACTGGTGAGGCTGCAACTGGAGTACTGTGTGCAGTTTTAGTCCCTTTATTTACGAAAGGACATATTGGCCTTAGAGGGAGCACAGAGAAGGTTCACTAGGCTGATACCGGAAATGAGGGGGTTAGAGAGATTGAATAGACTGGGCCTGTACTTGTTAGAGTTTGGAAGGTTGAGGGGGCATCTTATAGAGACTTACAAGATAATGAAGGGGCCAGATAGGGTAGAGGTAGAGAGAGGTAGAAAGGAAAACAGAACTAGAGGGCACAGCCTCAAAATAAGGGGGGTCAGTTTAGAACAGAGTTGAGGAGGAACTTCTTCACTCAAAGAGTGGTGAATCTCTGGAATTCTCTATCCGTTGAAGTGGTGGAGGCTACCTCGTTGAATATATTTAAGTCACGGGTAGATAGATTTCTGATTGACAAGGGAATTAAGGGTTATGGGGAGAAAGCAGGAAAGTGGAACTGATCCACTCCAGATCAGTCATGATCTTATTGAATGGTGGGGCAGGCTAGATGGCCTACTCCTGCTCCTATTTCTTATGTTCTTATGTTTGCAAGCAGACACATACACACTGTAATCAAATACAGAAGTTGCACATTGAAGTTTGGTTGCAATCCTTCATCTTTGTATTTATGACCCAACCAATCCCAACTACCCATTCTTCACTGGTTAAAACTCCCCCATCATGTTAGAAAGTCAGGTGTAAATGAAGTGAATTGAATGGATAATACATGTTCTGATTCCGTCATCTCAAAAGAGGATACAAATAACGTATCAGATAAGTTTGGGGAATACATGGTTTATTGAGAAGGAGGAAATTAAGGAAAACAATTTTAGTAGGGAAATGGTGTTAGGAAAATTGATTTGATTGAAGTGCTCATAGTCCAATAATCTACATCCCAGAGTATTTAAGTAAGTGGCCCTTGAAATAGCAGATGCATTGGTGGTCTTTTTCCAAGATTCTATAGACTCTGAAATAGTTTCTGCAGATTGGAGGACAATTAATGTAACTCCACTATTTAAAATAGGCGTTAGAGAGAAAACAGGGAATTATAGATTACTCAGCCTGAAATAAGTAGTAGGGGAAAAGCTAGTGTCTATTATAAAAGATTGAATAGCAAAGAACTTGGAAACGGTGGCAGAATCAGATAGAGTCAACATGGATTTATGAAAGGAAGATCATGTTTGGTGAATTTACTGGAATTCTTTGAGGATGTAACTAATAGAGTTGAGGGGGCAGGGGGGAGCCAGTGGTTGTGGTTCATTTGAACTTTCAGAAGAATTTTGACAAAATCCTACAGAGGAGATTAGTATGCATGAGATTGGAGGCAGTGCATTGAGTTGAATAAAAAACTGGCTTGCAGATAAGAAAAAAATTGTAGAAATAAATGTGTCATTTTTCAAGTAGTGGCAGTGACTAGTGGCTCCAGGTATTCACAATATATATCAATAATTTAGATCAGGGAACTAAATTTATCCCCAAATTTGCAAATTACAAAAAGCTGGGTGAGTTGTGAGGTGGATGCAGAGATCCTTCAGTATGATTTGAACAAGTTAAGTGAGTGTGCATGGCAGATGTGGTAAAATGCAGACAAATGTGAGGTTAAAAACCAGAAGGTGGCTTATTATCTGAATGTCTATAGATTGAGACAGGAACATATGCAATCAGACCTGGATGTCCTTGTACAACAGTTGCTGAAAGTGGCATGCAAGTACAACTGGCAGTGAAGATTTCAATGTTTCTAATTCTGATGTGCTATTCTCATTAGTACTGGAGCAGGGGAGAAAGAGCCAAATGCCCTTCTCCTTTGCTGAAATTTCTAAGATCCTCCCTGGCCTACCCACCAGCACTTTGACAATTCTATGTCTCCGTCATCAGTTTTCTGCTGAAACCTATTTGCAATGGTCATGCATTCTGTGTTAATTTTGCTTGTTTACGATGAGAGATGTTCACTGCTAAGGAATGAAATGCTCTCCACTTCACACACGCAGTATTAAATATTTACAAGTCAAGTAAAGCACAATCTCTCTGCCGTAATATGCCTAAGATTTGGAAGAGCACTCCCTATGGCACCATTTTTGTATTCTCACATCAGCCATCCTTAGCAAGGTTGCCGATCAGCGTAGAATCAGGAATAAGTTTCTGCTATCAGGTCTTAGATTGAGATTGCCTGACCTCATGTTACAAAGGACTTCTAAGTGACAAGACAGAAGAAATTTTCATCCTTGCAGCTGGGTGAGATATAAACCCAGAGAAAAAAGATCTTTGTCTAATCCATTGTGTCATCAGATGTCTTTGAAATAAGTTATTTGGGTAATCCTAATACTTCCTGAATGAGCAAAGCTTTAGCTGCCTCCTTGGTTTCTGCATTTATCCTAAGAAAAACACACATTGAATATTAATATTAGATTCTTGCATCAGTTGTGTGCCATAATTATCCATAGAGCCATAATTTACTTGGGGATGTTTATGAGGCAGTTCAGTGTTGCTGCAAAGTAATCTGTATTGGTTAATTACCTTTTATTGGGAAAATGTGAACATGATGAAGTTCTCAGCTACACTTGTATTTAAAGATTTCAGACAAACATTTTGCTTTGTGTTTTAGTTCCTAAAGATAGTCAGGAAATACTAAACCAAACACAACAGAGTTAATTTTGGAATCTTTAGTTTCCAGTTATATTGTAAGAATTTGTGATAAAATTAGAAAGTAAACTAGGTATTGATTTCGATGATAAGATGACCCATGTACCTTTATGGCCTTTACATAAATTATTTTATGATGGAGATTTATTCAGATATTTTGAAGATTTTATGATTTAATTTACGGTTTATTAGTTTTAGTAACACTCTGAAGTATATTATATTCTACCAGATCGATTTTATGAAGCTATGCATCAGGACTGCCAATGTGTAACACCTATCCATCTATGCAACTAAAAAATCTTTTACCAAACTGCCATTATAAACCTCCATAATTAACTCATTTTTCATTCGCCCTACACATACAGAATGTATATATCAACGTTGGACAAATAACGTTTGTATTATTACTTCAGCATTCATTATAGACTACATTTGTATGTTATCTGTTATTTTTTCATTCATTCTTTGTATTATCTCAGTGAAGTGGGTTATGAGCTCAAAATATACTCTTGCTGATTATCATGATTATAGCTCATCATGAAAGCACTTTGGGACATTGAAGGTGCTATGCTCAGAATTTGGATGATTACTATTAAATCTTTCTTTACCCCTTTTTTGTGCTAAGAATAATCTTGATTTCTCTAAATGCTCCAGATAGCTGCAGTTTCTCATTCCTGGTTTGAAAAACCTCCTCTGCACTATGTGCTCATCCTTGATATCTTTGTGGTGCCCAGTGCTCCAGCTGAGGTCCTAACGTAAAGGTCTTGCATAACTTCCTTGCATTTGTATTCAGGGCTCTTATCTACAAAGCCAAGTATCTCATGAAGCTTTTTTAACGGCCATATCAATGTGCTCTACCCTTCACAGACTTGCGAATGTGCATCTTAAACCTCGGCAAAATAGCATTAAAGCGCCTAGCTGGCACTCCCAAGGACAGCGTCCCTTTGCCTTGACCTCCTGGGGGGAGCCTCAATAGCCTGTCTTCCCTCCAGTGGACTCACTCCATCTGTTCCTCGTTAGTGGGGAGCAGGAATAAACCTCAATGGACTGAATTACTTCTCACTGGGATCGGGGGGCGGAGGGCAAGGTGAAAAACTAGTGGGTCCAGAGAATTCAGTCCAGCCTAATGAAATGTAAATGTGAATTTCAATATTCAAATCAGCTCCGTGGTGATTTCTGGCACGGAGCTGATCATACCGAAATTCTTGGTCGTGGAGATTCTCAGAAGCCGTGATGCCTAGAGGGAAGCCCACGAAACAGTCACAGCTAATACCTCCCAGTTCTCTATCCTCCTGTCTTTTACCTCCTACCTGCTAGCTAATTACATACCCAATTAACCACTATCCCTTTAACCCTATATCTTATCTTTTCTGCATAACTGTGTTATGTGATTTTATGTATAAGTGCCTTTTGAAAGTCAATACATGCGCTACCTGTGTTAATTTCCCCTTATTAAACTGCACTTCTCCAAGTTTGATTTTATTATTGACAATATTCCCTAATACCTTTCCAATACATATGTAGACAGATTTATGTATAGTCACCAGAATAACTACTCTCCCCTTTTTAAACAGTGTTATAACATCTGTGCTACTCTAAACTTCCAACAAGAATTTAAAGATGGTGATCAGATTTTCTGCCAACTGCACTTTTACTTCTATCAGCAACTTCGGATGCATCCCTTCTTGATGAGGGTTATATATTAGGCTGGATTTTCATGTCTCAAGAAAGTCAAGCATGGATCTTAGAATCAAAAAGCCACAGAGGCTGAGAAGCCACAGAATCGAAAATGTGAATGCTCTCCTCAGTAAGAATATCACTAACTTCACATAGGCAGGAAGTGTTTTGGATTTGGATTGGATTGTGACACTTCATGAGTAACTTGTACAATTGCTGTCATCATTGATAGGCTGAGAGGAAATTTGTATTTTATGTCCTCTCTGTATTTTTGTCAGATTAGGTGGGTTTTGGAAGTCCTTTGAAAATCTACCAGGTAAGAGAGTTCTGTGTTTTATCTTCGAAAGCAAAAAGCCTGCTGCCTTAACTTGGGGAAAAAAAAACAAACACATCTGAAATTCTTTGAATAACAGGTTATTTGATGAGTTTAGAAAACAGTGTAGATACCTGTTTTTTTCAGTTTCAGTTGGTTTCATTGTCTGGAGCTACAATGGATAGCTTTGACAGTTGAGCTCATTGCTAATGCTTGGCTAAGTTTCAAAAGCTGAGAAAGTACTTAGCTCAGCTGGTGGCTATGGACACAGTTTAATTGACCATTTTATGATGATATTACAGGACTATCTGTCTTTAATATGGCTTCTGAATTGAAGTTTGTTTATTTTTATAATTCAATGACCACTTGAGGGGATTTAACATTTTTCAGTGGGTTTGTTTTTTGCTTTCTGCTGTATGAATGGAGTTTGCTTAATTGACAGTTCTATTACATTTTTAGAGAAATAGGGTGATATTTTCCAGCTGCACTAGCCCTGAAACCAGAAAATTCTGCCTGATGTCAATGGACATTAGACCTCTCGCTTGCTATGATTCCTGTGATGGGCAGAATGAGAAAATTGTCCCTTAATCTTTCGTCAATTTTAAAGACTTCAAATTGTTATTGAATGGCTTCTGGGATCAGTTCATAGTGCATACTGTGTATATGACTATGATAGATACATGGAGATTGGGGGGGGTGATGAATTGCATGGAGAATTTAGGCAGTATGGGGGGATCTGGAGAGAACATGGAGGATATGAAGGGTCATGGATAGAGCAGGGACAGGGCATACAAGTTGGGTGATGAGTTTGAATGATATGATGGGGCATAAAAACGGCAGGTCTGACCCACAGACCCACAACCTCTACCACAGGGAGTGCAAAGAGAGAGAGGTCCTGAATCTAACCCAGCTGAAATGAGGATCAAACCCTGTGGTATTCACACCAATCTGATCCACAATACTCAGCCAGTCAACTGAGGTAACTAGCTCTCAAGCAATTTGAGTTGCTATGGCAATGTGTATTAATTATGCTTGTTATAAACTAGAGCTGTGACTTGCAATGGTAGAAGCTCAGGGATTTTCTTTCCATTATATGATTGTCCAGGAACTTCCCTCACTCTTATTGCTTGTTATTGGCATGTTTGGGAAGGATATAAAGTCTGATTCTCATGATGGTCACATTATGTACAAAATTTCCTTGGCTGTTAGATCCTGGAGTAAGTGGGACTTCAACAGGAGCTTCTTGGCTCAGAGGCAGGGTGCCACACATTGTGTGATAATACCTCTCCATTCCAGTATTTTATTTTTCAGTTTCTCCCTTGCCTTGTTTTCAATTGCATTCCACACCTGACATTTGTCATAAACCTCTTGTAATGACTCTGAAAAGAAACATAATTTGTCACAGAATGCAGCGTAAAACTAGCCCTTGCCTGAAATGACAGTTCAGCAGGCCCTGGGCCTGCCTTATAAAAGGTTAAGGTAATGAGTTCTAGCTAGGCAAGCCACAGCCTCTTGCCAGAGGAACTTGTACTCAATGAGTCCCACTAGGGGCTCAATTAGTAATTTCTCATGGACCTTGTGGAGTTATCCATGTTCTATTTTATTTCAGTCTTTATTTCCATTGTCATCCAGTGAGCTCTATATTTGGACGCCCTAAATCTCCTGTTAATGGGAATATGCTTGGTTTCTTACCTTGAATGCCTGCCATCGTTTATTGGCTGTTTTCTTGGCCAATCTTCATTTCCATCCCATCTGTGCTAAATTCCTTCTTAAATTACTGGCATTGAAACCAAGCTGTTCTGCAATAATTTAGCACTTCCATTTCTGGAAACCTTGGCACTTCAGAATAAACTTCAATTAGAATATTGGAAACTTATAACATTTCAGCTCCTTCTAAATAAAAACTACTGGCTGTTTTGCAAAATAATTTGTGCTTTTTAGTTTCTTACCTCGAATGTAATATTTTGCAGGAGGGCTCAAGTGTTCTGCTGACTGGTCCTCAAATCCCAGGGAGACAGACTTATTGTGGATCTGCTCACAGCTTGTCTTACTACCAAAACAGTCTAAGCTAAAATCTGCCTTCAGTGAGCCTATTATTCTGATCTGAGGGAATCTAGAGGGCAAACTTCCATTAAAACATATGTTTAGAATTACCTGGGAAACAGGTGAATTAATGGTTACTGTTAAATCTGTTAGTATTGGGCTGCCTCTTTAAGAACTGCTCCACAGCCAATCATCAAGGAACACAGACCTTTATTCACTCGCAAATGTTCCAAATATTGACTGCCTATTCAGAGCAATTGTCAACCAGTTCATCACACACCTCAAGCTACATGACCCATTCCCTTAAAGGAGCTGTACCCCAACAAACATAACAATTACCTGTGATATTAGGTAAAGATTGCAACCTTATCAATATGCAGGGTTGTCGACGAAGCACCAACGACCTCGTTAAAGGATGACATTCGTAGCCCTCTGCCAGAGACACCAAAAAGCCCCACTGCAAATGATGATTGCCTTTGGAGACAGGGCTGTTCATAAAGGTCTCCCAGTTTCAAAACTGTGCATTAAAGGTGGATGCCTGATGTCGCTTAGTTCTTGGATTTGCTACAGAAATACATCTCCAACAGCATCCATGATTGAACAGTCATTTTAGGGTCCCTTCTGTTCGCCTCACTTGAGGAAGTTTCACAACACCAGGTTAAAGTCCAACAGGTTTATTTGGTAGCAAATGCCAGCGGCTTTCAGAGCACTCCTCCTTCGCGACTCACCTGACGAAGTAGCAGTGCTCTGAAAACTAGTAGTGTTTGCTACCAAATAAACCTATTGGACTTTAACCTGTTGTTGTGAGACTTCTTACTATGTTTACCCCAATTCCGGCATCTCCACATCATCACCTTACTTGAAGTAGGTGCTAGGAAAGCTGTCTTAAACCTAGGCTGCCCCAAATTGTCCTGACCAGAAAACTGCACCCAATCGGATCAACACACTTGTAGTCAAAAACATACACAAGAAAGGTTGCATAAATTTTTATGCTTGGAATGTGCACATCCATGTGGACAATCTAAACAGTGAAAGCTCTGAAAGGCTTTGTGTGGAGTTTGCACACTCTCCCTGTGTCTTCATGGATTTCCTCCAGGTGCTTCGATTTCTTCCCAAGTTCAAAGATTTGTGCAATATGTTGATTGGCCATGCTAAATTGCCCTTTAGTATCAAGGAATTAGCAGATAAATATGTGGGGTTATGGGAAAAGGGTGGTCGATTCAGACTTGATGGGCCGAATGGCCTCCTTCTGCTCAGTAGGAATTCTATGATTCTATGAGAACTGCCATGGTTTCTCAGAAGCTTGGGAGCTCACATATGCTGTTGTATTCCTCCATCTTGGTCCCTGATTGATTATGTGTGCCCTTTTGCCAGATTGGCTCATAAAGGAGACAAACATCACACCCCTCCCCCTCTAAGTTATTTTATACATCGAAAATAATTAAGTTATTTAGCCACTAATAGAACATTAAATATGTGCATCTATCATAAATTGAGTCTTTCAGGTGATTTCCAATTTCTAGTAGAGAGATGTAACTCCTCTGTTGGGCATGTTGCCACTGGAGTGTTTTCCGCAGAAACCATTATACCAAGCATCTCCTCAGGTACTGGCAACTTAGCTTCATCCATTTCTATGGGAACAACTGGCTAACCTGTCACAGGCTGACTTCAGTGCTTGGATAGTCAACAATGCTTCTGCCCAAGACTGCCCATATAATCAATTTGAACCCATGGTCAGCCTTGCCACTCCTGAGGGTGTAATGGGAATGTAGCAGGCAACCTTTGTTGCAATTGGCATTGTTCACAGTGCTGAACTAGACTCTCAATGTCAGCTTGATGCCAGGCCGTTGTACATAATTCCTAGCAAACTTCTTCATCTTAGATACACCTGGAAGGTGAAGTAGGGAATGGGTTAATGAACTTTGTAATATTTGGAGATTTATTAAAAAGTATTGTAAGATTTGTTTTCGTGTATCCTAGGCAGGAGTAAGACTTGTTTTTGTGTACCCCAGACAGATAAGAAAGCAGCTGTTCCTGCAGTTGTACACAAGTTTATGATTTTCCCAGCTAATTGTGTTCAGGGATGTGGCTGACCCAGGTTGTATCTATTTTTGTGTCTTTAATATTATGGACTGCTATCTAACATAGTGAAGCTTATATGCATGCCTTCATATATATTTGTTATGTACTATTTATGTATTGATACATTATATCCTATACAGGTACCTATGAATATAAAATTGTTGTACTGGTCTCATTACCTTGTATGCCAGTTAACTTGTGCCAGCCTGTATGTTAGCTAATAGCTAATCACACCACAGATGTTGAAGTTTGGCCAATTGAGGCTTTGAGATAACCATGAAGAAACTGCTGAGGCAGCCATGTTCACACGGTGGAGGACAAGCCACAGCCTAGGAA
Source organism: Sphyrna mokarran (assembly GCA_024679065.1). Taxonomy (NCBI): domain Eukaryota; kingdom Metazoa; phylum Chordata; class Chondrichthyes; order Carcharhiniformes; family Carcharhinidae; genus Sphyrna; species Sphyrna mokarran. The sequence goes on along the minus strand of JAGIQG010000002.1, from coordinate 57,237,811 downwards.
CCTGCCAAGTATGGGAAAGTGTGTATGTGCTTAGAGGGGTATAAATATGTATTCTTAATTTGTGTTCAGGGAGAAGCCTAGGGATTTGTTGTTAGGTACCAGGTATATCTCCCAAAATCTTTTGAGTAAACCTGCTATACTTTGACTCACAACTGGTCTCAGAGATATTATTTTATCTACAATAAAGGGCATTGTGCACTTTGGCTGGCAGCAACTCCCTTCCTGGCACAGGGACCAACTACTCTGGGTGCCCAAAATATGGTGCTGTCTTTGCAACTCAATTCACTCTTTTGTATTTAATAAGATTTCACCTCTTCAGAAACTGATTCACTGGCCCAACCTATTTGTATTCTGTACCTCACTTTGGACAACAGCTGATCCCTGCTGGTCCAGTACTTGATTTGCTGCACCACAACTGGCAACACGTCCAAGAAATTTAACAATTCTTTGGGGAGGTGCTACACTGTCTAGTGAAGGCAGCTCGCTAAGTTCGTCTACATTTGCAGTATGCGTTCCATGCCAGTACCTGAATATATATTTGTATATTTGAAGGCAGACAAAATTAACATCCTATGCTGAATTATTGTCTATGTAATTGATAGAACAGCCTTGTCTTCCTTAAAAAGACGCAAGAGTGGCTAATGATCCATAACAGTGGTAAAGTGCCTTCCATACAGTTGCTGGTCGAACTTCTTTACCCTATATACTACTGACAAGTCTTTTATTTCAGTCAGACAGAAGCCTATTTCAGCCTCTGACAGTGTTCTTAAGACATAATGTATCAGTTTTTCAGATCTGTCATCCATCTTTTGGCACAGACTGCACCGAAGCCATATATAGAGGCATCCCAGTTTGCCAAGAATTCTTTGGATGGGTCAAAATGCATTAATAAACTTGGTGAATGTAACAATTGCTTTACTTTGTTAAAAGCTTCTCTCTGAGGCATCTTCCAAAACAAAGCTGGATATTAGTCAATAGAAGCAGTGTTTCTTTTGCAGCATATGCAAGGGGGCCAAAAATGTTGATAAATTTGATTGAATTACTTGAGTTCAGATGTATCTCTGAAGACTGGTTCCTCCTTCATTACTTTAATGTAGTCTATACGATACCCCAGATAGGCTACCTCTGTGGCTTTTCTTTCTTGAGATGAACTCCAGCCTCTTGAAATCTCTTTATCACTTCCTGAAAGTTAGCTCAGTGATCAGTTTCTTATGATCTCGTGATCAAAAAATCATCCCTGCATACTATTACAGATGGCAGTCCTTGCAATAGACTTTCCATTGTTCTCTGGAAAGTAACACATGCCAGTAACACACCAAAGGATAAATGCTTATACAGAAAAAAACTTTTGTGCACCTTTACCGTAACATAACCACAGGAAGCATTGTCTAATTCGAGTTGCTGATATGTTTGACTAATATCCAACTTTGTATAAGACTGGCCTCCGGCCAGCTTTGCATATAAGTCTTCAATCTTTGGAATTGAACACTTATCTAACTTGGCAACCTGATTAACTGTAATTTGTAGTCTTCACGCATGTGTATGGTCTTGTCAGGCTTTATCATGGGGATTATAGTTGCTGCACACTCTGCAAATTGAACGAGCTGAATAAGAGCCAACTCTTCCAATCTCTTCAATTCCATGCCCAGTCTTTCTCCCAAGGCATTCTTGCTCAAAATAAATGAGAGGCATGTATGGGGCATCAGGGAGGATAGTACCTTTGGTGGGGGAATATACCGCGTCCTTTCAGGGCGGTTTGTCCTTCCTTTGTCCCCACCTGGTACTCAACTCCCACCTGTGGCTCCCCGTAGCTGTTTGCATGCGAAAATGGCCACACCCCTGGCAACAGCCTCGACAAGCCGGCTAAACCAGGTGAGGATAACCAATAGATCTCAACCCTCGGCGAGATAGGGAGGCCATGTAGCAGGCTTCCCACTGGGCACCATAGTATGTGTCAGGGGCCTGGATTTCTGGCATAATTAGCTCTGTGCTGGAAATCAATGTGGAGCTGGTTTCCATATTTAAGTTCTGATGTTAATGTCATTAGTGGGCCCGGGACTGAAGTCTCTGGGCTCTCTAACCTCTCCCTTGCATGTCAGAAGTGGTTCACTCCGGGAGGGTGGTTACAACAGCTCCTCACTAACAGGGCACTGATGGCCTAAGCCCGCTGGAGTGAAGAAAGGCCATGGAGACCCCTCCTAAGATTTTGGGGGTAAGGTGGGGGGTCGCCTGGGTATTGCTAGCCTGGCAATGCCAGCCTGCCCCTTGGTGTTGCCCAAGAGGCACCTCAGCACTGGGTTTCAGGCACTGCCAAGGAGGTGGGGCAAGAGGCGACGGGGCCTATTGGGGGCAGTATCTATGGGAGGGAAGATCAGTGGGGATGGAGGGTTCAGTTGCCACTCTGCAGTCGAGTTCAGTGGCTTGTCCATAACATGTTTTTTTTTACACTAAGCTAGCCCCAATTATCTGCGTTTGGCCCATATCCTCCAATACCCAGCTCACCCATTGTAACTGACTAGTCCTTTTAAAAGACAAGCATCCCTTCATATTTGGCAAGGTGATTAAGATTTAATAAAAATACCATAATGTAGAAACTTGTCTCTTACACTTTTTAAATGTTATCTATTTATATATTTCAGGTATACAAATAATAAAAAATAAAAAGATGTTATATCTATCAGGGAAGGATGCATACATACAGGGTCAATGAAAAGACAGAGAGCTGAATTAAAAGGTCTTTAAAATTAAAGATGCTTTCATTGAATAAAGATAGACTGTGGATTGGATTTCCATTCCATGTAGACAACAGGACTGGGAGTGGACATGCCAACAATTTGCTGCTGCTGGTCGGTTTGTCAGTCTGCCAACACGTTCCTCTTGTCTACATCCAGTGAAGCTGCTTCTGGAGAGTAATGGTGGTAGTTAAAAGCAATCAAAGTGTCTACTGAGGGGACTCAGTATGATCAGAATGTTTCCCCACCAAGGCTGAAATCCAGCAGATGGATAGAGGCAATCTCCAATATCAGATCAGGGGCCACTGATGTCTTCTGTAATTTCCATTGCCATCCCACCTCTCAACCTGGCACTGTACATACCAGAGGGCCACAAGGATTCTTTCTCCACAATGATGGCCTGATACCTTTAACATTTTATTTTTACCTTTTCAAGAGTCTTTAAAGGGCACCTTTGAAAGGAGCTCCTTCTCACACCTACATCAACAGGTTAGCCAGCCACAAAGAGCCAAAGGGGTCCAATTTGGCTTGATTATTTCCTGAATCTGCTTATTGTTCTTAATTGGATGTAACTCACAGAGGCAGCCTTTTTATTGGCTGCTCATCCAAAATCTCCCGAGTGGAGTGGGCAGGGAGGGGGGGAGGTGTTTCACCACTGGCATTTTTCGGTTCTCAATTCACGCTTCATCCAGCAACAAAATTCTATTCCTGTGGAGAAGGTCAGAACCGGAGGTCATTAATACAGGATCATCATCAAAAAATCAATCAAGAATTCAGAAAAACATTTGTCTTCTGAGTATCGTGAGAACATGGAATTTAGTACCACAGGAAGTGGTTGAGGCAAAGAGGTCATTTAAAACATTACTGGGACATACGATAATGTAAACAGATTTTCATATTTCCTCCTTGATTTCTTGTGGCAATGAATGTCTAGGGGATTCATTTTCAATGCTGAGAAATTCCCAAATAATCCAGGATGGCTGGTAACCTTATCTCAGATAGACTTGAAATTTGTAGAAGTTACATTAAACATCAATCATTAACAGCATGATACTAAAGCCTCTGCTCATTATTCTGACAGAAGCATTTACGATTAATAAACCACAGAATCCACACTAGGTAATTAAATGACCTTAGTTTTGAAATTGCAGTTAAAGTTCATTCCAAGTGCCTTTGGCAAGGTGCAGCTCCAATATTAAATCATCAAATACCTCCGCAAGGTTTAGTAGCAGATTAAAAGCTTTAAGTTTTGGTTAAGATTTCAAACATGTATTTGGGGTCACAGAAGTGAGCTGAAGTGCAAATTCACAAAGCAATGATTTGACGACAGTGACAAAGTGCCAACACAGATACTAGCTGCAATGAAACATAAAAATTCAGTCTTAGGTTGGAAATAAATTAATAATATTTCTTATTATGATCATTGATTATTAATTTAGCCTTTTTCCAATAATTGTTATTCGGATTTTTCCATCATGAATTGTACCAAGCCAGGAGTTGAAAATACTGAGTTTTATGTGGTGATAGTTAACTTCTTTTACATTAGGATGTGTGCTTTCGGGTGGAAATAGCAAAAGAAATTAATACTGGAAACAGAATGCATTAATGAACCATCAGCCATTTCAGAACTTGTACCAAAACTATCTCAAGCTAATTCAAATTCCAGAGTTCTGATGAAAGGACATAGGCCTGAAACATTGGGCTAGATTTAGATCATAGAATCCTACAGTGCAGAAGGAGGCCATTTGGCCCATTGAATCTGCACCAACCACAATCCAACTCAGCCCTATCCCCATTATCCCATGTATTTACCCTAGCTAGTGTCCCTGACGTTAAGGGGCAATTTAGCATGGCCAATCCATGTACTCAGCACATCTTTGGAATGTGGGGGAAACCAGAGCATCTGGAGGAAACCCACACGGACATGGAAAGAATGTGTAAACTGCACACAGACAGTGATCCAAACCAGGAATCAAACCCGGGTTCCCGACACTGTGAGACAGCAGTGCTAATCACTGTGCCACCGTGCCACCCATAAATTTAGTAGCCACAGTGGCAGGTCCTAATGGATCCCCATTGCCAAAACAGGGTTTTACAACAGGACATGGAACAACTCTTTGCAGGACAAAATCTTTGTCAATTACATCCTGGTCTGGGGTTGTACAATGCAAAACAATGATCCTTGTCTTGATATAATCCTCAACAGACTTAGATCTATACAATTAAAACTCAACTCAACAGTTGAACCAAATACACGCTCAGGTTCATCCAGCTTCCCTACGTGGGTCACTTACTCAGCTGATAGTGTGAAGCCAGATTCAGACAAGACAATGGCTATACGGCAGATGTCCATTTCTCAGATGAACATGCATTTCTTTCGTATGACAAATTACCTTTCCAAGTTCATTCTTTGCTACAGTGAGATTACTGGATACCTAGTCAGCTCCACCACCAAGATGTCAATAGTGTTGCAGGAGTATCACATTATTTTTTTAACAAACCCAATTTAGGTGCTCTCAGCCCATCCAGTGCTTCAATACTTTGACATTCGAGCATCTGTATTCTGTCAGCAGATGCCTCCCAGCATGGACTTTGTACAGTCTGCATCTGGAATGGCAAACCAAATGGCCTTTATGTCAAGGGCTCTGACTGACACTGAGACTTGTTATGCCCAGATCAAAAAGGTACTCCTTGCCCTCGTTTTGACTTGTTTGGAATTCCATGACTACATAAATTGTCATCCTGTAAGTATTGCAAGTGGTCATCAGCCACTCTTAAAAGACCCTTCATATCATGTCTGCATGACTGCAGTGCGTGATGCTCAAGCTGAAAGACTACAACCTGAGCCAAGCATCTTGTTGATCCTAACATCCCTGGGGTAGGGGGAAGGACGGGCAGGGAGAACTGAAAAAAGCAACGTTGTGTCTTCCTCTTTCGAGATCTTGTCTCTATCGGAAAATGGCCCTTAATTGGGTCTTCAAGTAAGACAGCTATGAGTCCACCTTGTTGAAGTTGGCTGGTTATCTTCCCATTCATCCCAGGAGGTGGAAATACAGTGGAGAGTAGTCCACACAACTTCCCCAATGTTCCCCAACTAAACTTCACATGGGCAGGAAAATCCAACCCAATAGCTCTGCTTTTCTCTGCACAAGTACTGCCTGATCTGTTGTTCCAGTATTTTCTATCATTATTAACTTGCAACAGAAGTGTACCAGTTTGTGAGACCAGCTGCACACATGAGCCAAGTTTCCACGGTTCAGATGTGTTGTGACCTAATGAGCTGTGAGGGATTTTATTCACTTGCATTAATTTTTCATCATTTTTAACCTTATTTCACAGAACACTGGTTGGGAAGATCTTCTCTAAACTGGACGACTCATTAACACTCCAAAACCATCATGTAAACAGGGAACATGCCGTTTGTAATCCTTTCATTCTGTCAATGCTTTTTCTTATTTCATGGGGCATGAGCATCATTTCAAGGTCATAATTTTATTGCCCATTCCTAACTGCCTTTAAGAAGGCAGTGGTGAGCTACATTCTTGAACTGCTGCAGTCCATGTGGTGTATGTGCATCCATGGTTCTGTTAAGCAGGAAGTTCCAGGAATTTGAACCAATGTCAGGGAAGGAAAGGTGATTCATATCCAAGTCAGGATGGTGCATGGCTTTAAGGAGAACTTGCAGTTAATAGTCTAGTCATATGTCTGCTGTCCTTGTCCTTGAGCTAATAGAGTTCACAGATTTGGAAGATGTTAAGGGAGACTTAGCACATTTTGCAGAGCATCTTGTGAATGGTACACACTGCTGCAATGGATATCAGTGGTGGAAAGGATGAATGTTAAGATGATGGATTGGGTGCTAATCAAATGCTGTTTTGTCCTAAATGGTGCCAAGTGTCTTGTTTGTAGTTGGAGCTACACTCACTCAGGCAAGTGGGGAATATTGCATCATACTCCCGACTTGTGCTTTTGGGCAGGCTTTGGAAAGTCAGGAGGCAGGTTATTCTCTATTGAATTTCCAGCTCACCTGCTCTTATAACCAAAGTATTCATCTGGCTGGTCTAGTGCAGTTTCTGGTCAATGATAACCTCTGGGATGTTGATTCAGCAACAGTAATGTAGTTGAATGGAGCCTGGATCATTGATCTGCGGATTTGATGGTGTGCAGGTGAATCAGTGGAACCCACACCTGCATTTTATTTTTTCTAAGTGCCACACTATAGGGTGAAAATAGCTGCCATTGCTGTTGACCATCTCAAAACTGCTTTCCACACCTGACTTAAATCTTCGCCAATATTGAAGAAAATCTCACTCAGAGTGTCATAGATGCCACTTCAGGATTTGAGCACAACATTGAGGTTGATTTTTCAGTGGAGTACAAAGGATTGCTACACTCTTGGAGGTGCCACCTTACAGATGAGACTTTTAACCAAGGCAGCTTCTGCCCTCTCAAGTGAATGTAAAAGATCCCATGGCACTGTTTCAAAGATGTAGAGATGCCGGCGTTGGACTGGGGTAAACTCAGTAAAGTTTGACAACACCAATTTTAAATCCAACCGATTTATTTGATAGTAAATCTGCGAGCTTTTGGCGTTTGTGCCTTCGCCTGACGAAGGCACAAATGCCGAAAGCTCGCAGATTTACTATCAAATAAATCGGTTGGATTTAAAATTGGTGTTGTCAAACTTTACACTGTTTCAAAGAACAGTTGGGGAGTTTCCCTTGTATTTTGGTTAATATTTATCCCTCAGTCAACGTCACAAAAACAGTTTATTTGGTTATTATCACATTACTATCGGTGGCTACTTGCTGTGTGAAAATTGACTGCAATATTTCCTATAATGCAACAGTGACAATACTTGAAAAAGTATTTTGTTGACCGTAAGATACTTTGGGAGGTACAATGTTGTAAAAGATGTTATATCAGTGTTTTTTCTTTATCTATCTATCCAGAGATTGACTGCCTATGGAGGGAGTGTGGCAATTTCCCCTTTAAAGATCAATCTGCAGAGTAAGGGTCACATGAGCCAGGGAACCAATTGTGAACCAAGATCGGTTGTGGGGGGCATGGTGAGGGGAATCACCCTGATAAGCATGGACTTCTGACTCAGAGTCATCTCAGGAGCTGATTGTAGCCACAATGGTACAGGCCATTGTATAATTTTAACCTGTAAATAAACAAGTTGTGTTTTCCCTAAACTGGTGAATGACTATCTTTACAATATTCTGTATGTAGTGAAATTGTACGAAGGAACATTGGATTGTATCACAACAGAATTACGCTTACAGGTGCAATTTTGGTATATTACTTTGGTGCTAACCACAGAGGAACACTAGCCCTCAAAGATGAAATATTTGCTTGTTCCATCATAATTTCTTATTTTTCTTACGTGAGGAATCTCATCATGATCTGCTAATTTTCTCTAATGTTAAAAGGTGCACAATGTTCTGTCTTCCATAGACATGATTTTCAGCCATTTGGGTTTTGACTGAGTTTCTTGTACCCGTTCTCTCTACTTACTTGCCAAATGCCAAATGTTTGTACATTTCTCATCAATTAAATCTGTCCCACAAATATCTCTTCCATGCACGTGTGATATTTCTGCACATTCTGTGGGAGAGATAACATGAAGTGCAGAGTGGAACATGATCATTGTTCTCCAGGCCATTGGCAAGTATGCTTTCCTAATTATTAGATTATCATACATTGGCTTTTCACTTAATAATTGTGTGGTATTTATAGCCATCCAAAGTGGCCATACTCGCACGATTAGGCATTTTATAAATCAACTGACAATGGCAAAGCATAGTGCTGAATTATATCAAAATTTGGCAGCATTGAATAAGAAGGGTGTATGTGACCTTTATCATGCACTTTAATGCAGAAAAATAATTAAATGCTGACATTTAAATTAATTATTGTCAGTTAATTGTAGGTTTTGCTTTAGTCTGATTGCAAAAAAGGAAGGACATAAAGTGGTAACCTGGCTGCTTTATAGATTCTGGTAGTCTTACTCACAGCAGGAGACTGGCCAGCAAATATTTATACACCTTGGATGAGATCTAGTAGATTGTTATGAATTGAATATTCTCCATTGAATTAGGATTGTAGATATGGGAAATATATCTTTGGGCACAAGCTAGTGAAGCACACTATTTGTGCTGTATTGCATTTTTCACATTCGACTAGTTTTGCTGAATACTGCATCAAAAGTATGATTTGTATTTACTGGTCAGCCACTTGGGATATTTTTGCAGTTCTGCTTGAGTATTGGAGGAGGGGTATGTATGAGAACTTTATTTTGGAATTTATTGCATGAAATTAGTTAATTAATGACATTTAAAATCATTTTCAATTTTGAATCTTGCAATTTCAGGGCCCTTGTGTGTAAGGTTGAAATTTTGGCCTCTATTTTCCCCAGCTCAAGGTGGTGGGTGAGCTAGGAAGCTAATGGGCAATAAAGCAAGATACATTCTTGATGCATTTCCATTGCCAGAGAAGCTCCTGGGTCAGTGAAGATTCACATTATTAGCTACTAGCTGAATGGTGGCAGGCAGTCAATTTAAATTAGGCCCCAGTTGGGAGTGATTTAAAGGGCCTGTAAGTATCTCAATATGCGAGGTGGCAGCTAGCCATTATCTGTCCTGCGCACACCCTCCCCCAGCCCAGAGAAATCACATGCTCAATGGAAGCAGCCACACTGCAAAAGGCTATTGGATCTGAAAACTACACGCACCAAAAAAAAAACTGCCAGGGGACATGAAGACAAGTCCTTCTGCCACTGTTGTGCATCAACACAGATTTCCTCTCAGATCTGAGAGGCCTGTACATTCCCCCTCTCCACTCTGATTTAATAGTTTAATTTTACTTCTATAATGACATCTCCATGTTGAGAAATCCTCAGTGTAACTTACTTGCCTCAGCAACACCTACCTCTGTACTTGCTGGCCATCCACTTGGATTGTCCTTAATTGGTAGGGAAGGCATGGGACTAGAAAAAGCAGGTTCAGGCCTAACTCTTGTTTTTGTACTTCACTAGTTTACTACAGGAGTCTTCCCTACCAATTTTCATGAGACTGTTTGCAATCAGACTAAGGCAAAACATGCAATTAACTGGCAATAAATAATTTAAATGCCAGCATTTCATTATCTTTTCTGCACTAAAGTGCATGACAAAGGTCACATATACTCTTATTATTCATCATTGCCAAATTATGATATATTTCAGCAATTGGTTCAGAAAATGCCTAATCATGTGTGTATGTTTGCCTTGGATGCCTATAAATGCCACACAACTATTAAGTGAAAGGTCAAACCATGCGATACTCTAATAATCGTTACTTGTGTCTGCGAAGTGTTATGAACCAGAATCTGGATGAAGGAATCTTTTGAAAGTTTGAAATTTTGAAATGTTTTTCCCAGAGTGTACCTGTTTTAACAGTTATGGCTCTCAGCCAAGAATGCATAATGAGGAAAACATTGTTTGATTGACAACATTTGTTCTCTGGTTTACTCTGTCAATTTCATAGTGTTTACTTATACAAGATAGAAAGGCGTTAAGTGATGTTGATACTTCAAATAGTCTGGGTCATTTACATTTTTATTGGGATGCAGTAAAAGGCTTTTTTTAAAAGCAGAGTGAAAAGTTATGAATCACTACATGTTTCGTTAAAGTTATTTTAACATGTGCTATTGTCACTATGGGATTCATTTGTTCTCCAGAGTGTATAGTGGGTGAATGGACATGGATGTGCATTGCTTTTACATGGGAAGGGTTTTGGTGAGATATAGCTTGACATGAAAGGTATGGGGGGTGGGGGGGGGGGGGGGTGCGCACAGGACATGGGTGGGGCCATGGATGGGGCATGGGGAGTTTGTGCGGAGGTATTGTCAAAGATGAGAGCTAGAAGACGTTCCTGTTTTTATCATAATTGGAATAAAGTCCAGTAGTACCAAGACCAGCCTTTTAAACAGCCCACCACAGCACCATGCAGCCTCTGTGGCTACCTACGACCTCATTTCAGAGTCTGTTCTCCTGTTTACACTCACCTCCCCAAATCCAGCTCAATGTTCCTCACCTTGTCAAGTTAAAAAAAATTACCAAAGAAACAAATAAGCTACTTACATTTGACAACAGAAAAATAAGGAGACACTGAAGAAAATAGTGATCAGAGATGCAATCTTGTGCCTAATTTAGCCAGCTGTAAAAAAGAATTAGCATCACAATTCTTCAACTAATCCATTACCCCCAGTCACTCCCTTGGTACATAAAAAGTTTACTTATTGCAGCAGGTTTTGATTTGTGATCAGAATGCTGAACCTTAAGCAGCACATTATTGTATTCATCATGGTCAAGATAGGTACATGCTGGGACCAAATATTCTATTTGATTGATTTACCATCGAGTTGGGAATCATGTGCTATCATTAACATTTTTATTGTACTCAGATGAACATGATGATTTCAATCTGTTTAAAGGAGAAACCTGGTGCTAAACCATTATATGGACACTGAAATATCAGGTTTTGTTTACAATTGCATTTTTCACAACATTTCTTCATTTGACCAATTTTGGATGTTTATCAAATTTCAGGATTGCAAACTCTATTTTCTGAATATGTGTTCTGTCACTTATTCAATACTAGAAGTGTCTCTTTCAGCTGAAGTGTAAAATTTGCATTTTATACTTCGCATTTTGTTCACTAAAATATTTAAATATATTGTGACCACTGGCAGAGTGTGGCACTAAAGTCAGCATCTGCTGAGAAGGAGTGATTTTCCAACAATGCTATTAATTCTAAAGCTATGCTTGATGATCCATTACATTAATCGGTTGACTTGTCTTTCTCCTTTACATGAACTAGGAAAATGGATTGAAGGAAAATGTTTTGAAAGAATAGCTTGGTGCAGAAGCATTATACTCACAATAACATTTCTAGTGTACATATCTCCCCAATCCCATCTCTGTAAATGCTGATAGAAAAATGTACCTATTTGCTCTGTTGCAGAACTGTTGGGCTGAATTTTCCCTGTCCTGATTATTTTGTGGTTGGAGAACTGGAAAAATGGTGGGGGGAAGAGATGGGAAGGGAGCCAAACATATTCCTGCTGCCAAGGCAGTGGCAGGAACACAACTGGTGTGGCTCTCTGTCTGGTGTCCAGTTCAGGGCCACATCCCACTCCATTAACATTGTCCTCATATTGGAAGTGCCTGTTGCCACATGGGGAGAGCAGAAGGTAAACCCAGGTAGTCTCTCTGTGAGTTTCTAGAGTCACTGAGGCCCTTCTCTGTGGCCATTCATTATCCATGGGGGAACCCCATGACAACAATAGATGTACCTGCTCAGCTGCCACCACTCAATACCTGTTATGGCAGCTCTGACTGCAGGTGTGTGTGTGTGTGTGTGTGTGTGTGTGTGTGTGTGTGTGTGTGGTTGTGTGTGTGTGTGTATGTGTGGGGGGGGGGGGGGGGGGGTCGGTGGAGGTGGATAGGAGATGTGTCATCCTCAATTCTGCTTACTAATCGGCGACTGTTTGCAAAATGCCAACTACATCCCACCGCCAATCAGTACGTGTTTTCCACTCCCGCTTTCAGTCTCAGAGGTGGGACTTCTTATCCTTCCAAAAATTCAGCTTGTTAATAAATGGATAAATAATATCACACATTGATTCCAGCTGCAGATTGGCTAATTAGTTGGTATCACTGACAAAAATTTAATTGGAGATTAACGTGAATAATTTGGATTGTAATTAAAGTGGTTATTAAAATATAGCAGTAAGCAGCACGTTATAGTGAAGTGAATCAAATTGTACCAATAACTTGTACTATTAAGTGGCAACTATGGCAATTGCAAAATGCCAGACTTATTTAAAATGGAATAATAAAGCTTCAACCATTGAAGCACTTCATTTCTAATTTAAGTGGGCAAATGATTAGTGCAAGACAAAAATGTTAATGTGGAAGCTTTATGAACTGTGATAATCTGGTTTATTGCAACTGGTGCAGATAGCTCTCGAACAGGAAGACTTCAGCACTTCATAAGCAAAGCTGTATACTCAGTCAGTATGAAATCTTTTATGTTGGATAGTTTGTAACTAGTATTTATGAACATGGAAGGATATAGAATGGGAGCCTTCTGATGTCAAGAAGTGATTTCATAGCTGATGTCAACTAAATTGAGACTAAAAACTATGCAGATGATTTTTCTTAGATAGTTTGGACACTGAAGAATCTCTGAGGTGGCCATTGTGGACTTTGAACTGCCTGATCAGTCCACCTTGAGTATAAGATGCTATCTTGAGAAATGAGTTGAAGTACATATTAGGAGTGGTTGTCCTAAGGATGAGTAAGGCCACAATGACCATTTAAAGTAACTTCTAACACACATTAAAGATGATATGAACCAGTTTTCTGGCTAGTGCCGCAAGTAACCTTCTCTCTGAGGTCTGGACTTTTATAGCCATGGAGACTCAGCAACATAGCCAAAATGGCCTTGAGTCCAGAATTCCTGCCTCTTATTCAGCAGAAATTATTTTTGCCAATGATTGAGGCAGTTTTCAGCTGCTGAAAGCAGCAATATGTGATGGCATGATCCGCCACTGCATTATGCCATTAAAAATTATTTTTAAAACTCAGCAATCTGTAGTAACACCTGCATCAGTATGGTCAGAATAAGGGTCACATGACTCAGGAACTAATTGGAAAGCAGGGTAATGGAATTACTCTGGTGAGTTGGAGTTTCTGTTCCAGAAACTTCTTGGGAGGTGCCTGCATCCAGGAATCTGCAAGCTCTGGCATAGCCTTTACCTATTAAAAAAAATATTGTTTTTCCCTTAACTGGTAAACAAAAATGACCCCCAAATCAACAAGTGTAAATAGAGGCAGGTAGATTTGGCTTAAATCTCTATGCAACTGTTTTAACTAGTTAAAGCCCTAAGTTAATCTCTGAGAAAACTGTCACTACATAAGTTGCAGTAGGCAATGTGAAAAATCATTTTGAAAGTCCTCCACTGTTCCTCAATTGTCCAACAAGGAAGTTTTTACTCCCAGCGTACCTTAGCCAACTACTTCCTCACCACTTGTAGTCACCTTTGTTTAAGCAGAAGACTTAAGGTATTGGATTTTACCTCCTCATGTTCCATCTGTATTTCATATTGAACCTCACTGAGACAGCTTCTTCCAAGAGATCTCTGCAAGATCATTAATTATTCCTATCTTATTCCACAGGATCAGATCTAGGATAGCTTGCTGCCTCATAGATTCCATTACATACTGTTCAAGGAAACTATCACAGATACACTCTGTGGATTCCTCCTCAAGGCTGCCTTGACCTAACCTGGTTTGACCAATTGATATTAGATTAAAAATTCCCCATGATAATTGCTGCACCATTTTTACATGCATCAGTTATTTCTTTGTTTATTTCTCACCCCACCATAATGTCATTATTTGGTGGTCTATAGACTATACCTATGAGTGACTTTTTCTTCTTACTATTCCTGATTTCCAACCAAATGGATTCAATCTTTTTTTCCCATAGAAGTTATATTATCTCTCACTACCATCCTGATATCATCCTTAAATGTCAGAACCAAGCCAAGCCACCTCCCTAAGCTTTCTGTCGATCCCTCCAGACAACCTGACACCCCTGGATATTCAACTCCAGTCATGACCATCCTAAACCACGTCTCTGTAACGGCCACCAAATCACACTCATTCGCGATGATTTGTGCCGTCAACTCATTTATCTTGTTTTGAATGCTACATGCATTAAATAAAGTGTCCTTATGCATATTCATAACATTCTTCAAACAAATGCTACTGCAAAAGCCTGTTTGGGTGCATGTGGGTTGGTGTGAATGTATGGGGGGCTATTGAGGTGGCTGGTGGGACACCAGTTGACATGGAGGGCAGGCTAAGATCCTTTGAAGTTGTCTTTCAAAATGTTTTCATATCTGCACTCAGGTTCATGACTTCTCTGAGACACTGAACTAATAGCCCTTGAGAACCTGCCCAACTCCACAAAAATTGAGGTCACCAGGAGATTTTATTATTCACTCGTGGGGCATGGGCATTGCTGGCTGACCAGCATTTATTGTCCATTCTTAGTTGCCCTTGAGAAGGTGGTGATGAGCTGCCTTTTTGAATCATTACAGTCCATGTCCTGTGAGTTGACCCATAATGCTGTTACAGAGAAAATTCCAGGATTTTGACACAGCAACTGTGAAGGAACGGCGATATATTTCCAAGTCAAGATGGTGAGGAGTTTAGAAGGGAACTTGCAGGTGCTGGCGTTCCCATGTATGTGCTGGGCTCCTCCATCATTTAGGATGAGGATATTTGTGGAGCCTCTTCCTCCAATGAGTTGTTTAATTGTCCACCACCATTTATGACTGGATGTGGAAGGACTGTAGAGCTTAGATCTAATCTGTTGGTTGTGGGATCATTTAGCTCTGTCTATCATTGGCTGTTTTTGCTATTTGTCTTGCAAGTAATCCTGTAGTTTCACCAGATTGACACCTCATTTTTAGGTATGCCTGGTGCTGCTCCTGGCATGCCCTCCTGCACTCTGCATTGAATCAGAATTGATCCCCTGGCTTGAATGCTTGAATGGGAGATATGCTGGACTATGAGGTTGCAGATTGTGCTGGAGTATAATTCCACTGCTGTTGATAGCCCAAAGCACCTCATGGGTGTCTAGTCTTGAGTTGCTAGGTTGATTCAAAGCTTGTCCCATTTAGCATAGTGATAGTGCCACACCACACCTTGGAAGTTATTCTCAATGTGAAGGCAAGACTTGGTCTCCATAAGGACTATGTGATGTTCACTCTTACTAATACTATCATGGACAGATGCATCTGCAGCCGGCAGATTCGTAAGAATGAAGTCAAGGATGTTATTTCCTCTTCCTGGTTCCTTCACCATCTGCTATGGACCTAGTTGAGCAGTTACACCCTTTAGAGTCCAACCAGCTCAATCTGTCATGTTGCTACCAAGCCACTCTTGATGGTAGACATTGAATACCCCATCTAGAGTATATTTTGCACTCTTGCCACCCTGCAAATGCAAACTTCTTCAATGGAGCCAATCTGGTTGGGCATGCAGAGTGCAGGTTTGCTACCTGAATTGGGTGCTCCAGAAATGGAAGCAAAAATCCCATACCCTGCAAAAATCAGGCCCTAAGAATTGGTTAAAATGTAATTTTGGATTAATACTAAAGAAACTGCAGATGAAAAAAGTCTAATTAAATATTTCACAGGTCATTTGGCTCATGGCTCTATCCAACCTATGTAAAACATTCAAGAAAATAATTCATTTGGTGCCATATTTGTATGAATTCTCAGAACTATGCTCGTAAGGTATTATGCATTCAAATTTTTGCTCAAAACGCATCCTTAACATTATATAATGCATTGACTAGAAATTTATTCCACTGCCTAATCTTATCTGGTGAGAATATCCTGATAATCCACAATTTTGAATTTATACTAATATCCTTTATTTTTGTATAGACTGTACATCTTGTTAATGCATTGGTTATTAATGCAGAAGAAAGTCCTTACATTTCACACAATTCACCAAACTCACACAGGCAACTGCAGTGCTCTCAAAGTCAATTTTATGAATCATATTACAACCAAGGGAAAGTGGGTAAGCGTGAAACTTAATGCAACGGTTGGACTTGTTCAGTCATATTCTATTCACATTAGGCACAATACACAGATAATTTAGTTACCCTTTATCCATTCAAAGCATGCTGTCAACATTTTGCAGTGTTTACAATATCATTTATATGACAAGCTGTGGATGTGTTAAAATGAACCCAGTTGAATGTTAAGAGTAGAAGGGCTACAGTAGATGAACACAAGGTCACTCAGCAGGAATGATTGTTGCTGTCATTAACATCAAATGGTATTATAGCCTTCCAAATGACAGCAGCTTTCTTTTCCCTATTTCCTTCTGCTATGGCTTCAGAATGCATAAAACACTTCAAGTTGGACTAAAGCTAACACAATCTCAAAATTGCACTTTTTAATTATCCATGCTTTACTGCTTTCTTATTTAGGTGTTGCAGATTCAGACTATCATGTGAACTCAGCAACAAACCTTACTGTTACTCCATATTTCATTGGGTAATAGCTAAAGCAGATTTTCTTCTATTCAATACCCTTGACTAATAATTTTATTGCATTGATTGTCCTCCAGGTCTAAAGCAGGCAGAATTAGCGTCATGTTCAATAAAGTTACTACAAATTCAACTGTCAGCAAAACTAAGCTCCAATATCAAATATTTTTTTCAGTGAAACAGAAGTGGTACATCCTGAATTATTCTTCTTCATTGTAGTTTAGAATCGAATTCTCAGCACATTCAGCTTCTCATTCTATTTTAAGAAAGAAAATAAAAGTATTGGAAATGTCTTTATTGCGTACTGTTTTGACATGAAAGCAAAGGCAGAAATATCTCTGCTATGGGGTAATAATATTTTATAACTGATTTTTAATATAAATATTTATTAAGTATATACAATTCGATTTCAGTGCATAAAGGTAGTGATTGTGACCAGTAAAAATCAAGCTATTATTTTTAACATCTATGAAGTGTAATCAAGTAGGAAAGGTGTATTCAGTTTGTAATCCTTCTATTAGTAAGTTAAAAAGAGATTTTTTGATATCTCTATTTCATGAATAGTGAATCAAATAATTTGCAAGTGCTTACTGCTGCAATTACTGTTCTTGTGCACAGACATTTATTTCTCCCATTGTCACACTTCCCAGATCAACTTTGTAAGATACAATGAATACGACTTTTGCAGTAAAAGTATGATGAGTTTTGTGGCGCAGTGATAGTGTCCCTATCTCTGCACCTAAAGATCAGGGTTCAAATCCCATTTCATAACGTGACTATATAGGTCAGTTATCAGTATGTAAATCCTTCCAATACATGTGATGGTAGCTAGTAAGAGTGGCAGGTTTCCTGGTCAGACATACCGCAGAAGACAATAGCAAATTACTGCCAATCACTGTACTTTACCAAACATAATCATGGACTGATCCCATGGAAGTCCATGGTTGCCATGCCCACTTAGGACTTGGTACCTAATGGAGGAGGAAGAACAAAATTGCCCATGCAAATTCCTACTGCAATTATTAGCAGTGTTTAGTTTAAATCATAGAATCTCCTAGGATGCAGAAGGAGACCATTTGGTCCATCAGATCTGCACTGATTCGCACATATTTACTAATTCACTTGACACTAGAATCAACTTAGCATGGCCAATCAACCCAACTAGCACATTTTTGGACTGTGGGAGGAAACCGGAGCACCGGAAGAAAACCACACAGACACAGGGAAAATGTGCAAACTCCACAGGTAGTGACCCAAAGTCGGGATTGAAACTGGGTCCCTGACACCAGGAGGCAGCAGTGCTAACCACTGTGCTACCCTTTTGTAATTTAAGTCTGTTAGTTCTTCCCTCTATTACAGTTCGTTTCTGCAAAATGGTATGTTTTTCATAATTGGATTCCTTAGTTCGCTACAATCATCGTACATGTTGCTGCTTTTGAACAAGTGTTTTCAAAAAGAGTGAAGAGCAGGTACTGCATTTCCTCCTAGATCAGCTGTTATTAGGCCCTTTCAAACGAATGCACTTTAAAGCATTTAGGTTCAGCAGAGTTGCAAAATAATTTGGAACCAGAGTCAATCTTCATCTTCATTTATTCCTGTAAAATTGACCATAACATCTATGTTGCAGCAACATTGATGATTTCAATAGAATCAGCAACATATGTAACAGGTTGATGAAGATAGCGTGGGTTGATACATGCAGCAGGTTATAGCTATTTTGGTGAAAAGAGCAAAGAGACATCTGCTCCCGTTTAAACTGTTTAAACAAAGAAAATAAAAAAACATTTCTTTTTGGCTTCTTAAATAGTATGCTTTTGTAAAGCTTGATTATCACTGGTTCATCCTAGTTCTGGATCTACATGGCACTTCTTTAGCTCTGTTACCCTAATAATACTATCATAGATGGTTATTCATAATAAAATTATTGTTTATTTGGAGATCTATATCTCACTATTTTACACAAGTACTTTTGCTTTCCACCAGATTTCAGTCTCTTAAGCACCTCGAGCCGAAGACGCCTGACATTGTCTTATAGTTGCATCAGTAATTACATCAATATCAGGTGTTCCTGATGTTAAACCTATATACTATGTGAAATATCTAAAGGAAATTAAACCTAATTAAATTATTGGTCAATTAACAGGCTGAATTAAAAGCAAGATTGGCAGTAGAAACAGAAAGATTCAATTAAATGAATGGAGGCAAGGAGCAAAGGGTTTCAGCAGGTCTATTGTAAGTCCCTTTGCTATTCACATGGTATGCATCAAAGATATTGAGAAGTGTACTTCAAGCAACAGTCTAAGATTTGCACATGACAGACAATGTAACCAGATGACCAGTGTAATAAATCATTTAGCACTTATAAAGCTTTAGGCAAATTCAATCACTGGGCACGGAAAAAAATAATAAATTTAATGTGAGTAAAATGTAAGATGACCTCCATAAAAAATGAAAATATAAAGCTCAGTCTTCTGCCCATTCATAATCAATGACGAGAATAATTAATCTAATACTACAACGACAAAGAATTTCTTTAAAAGGAAAAGGAAAGGAAAAGGAAAGGGGCTATTAATTAATTGAATTAGATTATTTTATACTTGTGTAACTTAATAAAAATGATTGATTGATATGAGGCTGAATTTAAAAGGGTGGGGGCTCCTGCTCCTGAAACAAATGGGGCCAGATTGACCAGCAGCTATAATGCATTTCCAGAGATCTTAAGTAATATAATAGACAGTGTGACTTCATCTTCCAGTGTGAGGAAGTCCCACCCTCAAGGGCTGCTGGTCAATCTGGCTCCAGCAACACCAGAACAAAGTGGCCAATGTGTTGGGACTACAAATAGGCCTTTGATGAAAACAGCATGGGGCAAAACTTTAAGGCCCCTCCCGCTGATATGATGTTCTGGTCCCACCAAAATCAATGGGCTTTTAATTCCTTGCCACATTTTCCAGCCCAGCCTGTGCTGTGACAGGGCAGTAAAATTCAGACAATAGATCCCAGGGAAAAGGAAGCCTTTGGACAAGGAAGGATCAGGGAGTTTAATGAGAAGGGGTGCATGAGCATATTTGGCAGTCAGGCGAGAATTGACAAGGTGCATATGTTGCATCTTGGGAGGGTGACCTCATGAGCACAGGAAACTCTCTGAATGATGTAGCCCACTCCCCACCTCATCCTTCTCACCTTTTGGCCAGTTTGGTTAGAAACTAGCGTACCCACTCCTGCCCATTTGCCTACACCAACCATATTTTGCCATGGACAGTGTAATATTTGAGTGAATTGACTCGTTAACAATTTTTTTAAATGGAAAGTGGGCAGCTTATTTTGGGCCTGCCTGCCTACCTTTTTACAAGGAACAAGTCAGGGGTGGGTGGGAAGACAATGGGTTAGCAATCTGTCATATTGTACATACTTCCAACCAAATTCACATCCAGTGGGATGTGATAAGATCAACCCAATGTGTGAAATTTAAGACAGTGATCTTAGGAAAGGATATTGACGCGATCAACAAAGTTCCAAGTAGACTTAAGATTAGCTGCTGAATTTAGAGTTCAAGATTACAAGGAAATTTAGAAATTGATAAGCTACAAGGGAAGCAAAGGTGATTAAGTTTGGGCCTAATTTACATCTTTTCTGTAATAGGGAATATGAATATTTTCAATGCAAGCAGTTTATCTGGTTTGGAGGGTAATCACAGAATTTACAAATTTACAGCTATTCTGGTGTACTTCTGCTATAGCTTTAAAGACATGTCACTGCAGCCAAAACGAAGTTTAGAATCGTCCATTGGATGCTACCTTTGCACAGAAGTACCCTGACCTGTTGGACATGAACTCCAAGTACTGCAGTTTCTGTGCCTAAAATTTCCGTGGAACATGTCTGTGGTTTGCCAATTTGCCTCTTTCACACCTAGTAGCCCAGGCCAAGATCATGATCAGTAACCTTGTAAATTTAAAAGATGTACTTTACTTAAAATGATAAACACATTACAATGACTGGAGGAAAGCAGAACTGATTGTTCTTTTCTCGTCACTTCTACCTCACTGTACTGTACATTTATATCATATAATATTATACTTATGTTATATGCTCCATATGTCTCTAGAAACTAGAAGCAGGAGTAGGCCTGCTCCACCATTCATTATGGTCATGGCTGATTCCTCCAAAGTGCTGTGGCTGCCAGATAATAGTGAGCCAATTAAGAAATCTCTCTCTAATGGTGCAGATTTGTCAGGGTCAAGGATGATTATTCTCAATGTATATAATCCTAATGCAGTTGCTGATCCAATGAATTTGGAGCATTATTTCCAATTTTTTAAATGTGTCCAATATTATAGGCCCTGACACCATTGGCACTTTACTGAGGTCTCTCAGTTTAAAAATAGAGATTCAGATTGCATCTTGGATGCGTTCCAAAACAACAATGATTTTCATGTGGAAGATTTTGAAGAACTGTTTGCTACTTAACACTGTCCTTCAAGAGTAAATTAATTTTGTACGTGATTGAATAAACAGTGTAATGGATTATATTGATAGGGCATCTACATTTGACATTGACAATAAACACTGACATTATTGACAATTAGAGCAAATTTAGCAATGTCAGTAAATCCTATCCCATTGCAAACTCTAATAAAAATTCACACTCCTCTGAGATAGCATTGAGACTGGTCTTTGGAACCTGAGCGAACATAATGCCATAATAAATTGGGCAAAGTGTTTTGTAAATCATTCTCAGGGCATGAGCAGCTTTGGAAAGGATAATATTTTTTGCTGCAGCTTGTAAATATGACTAACAGATGACCTGCTGTCATGGTGTGGCATGTTCCTCTGGCTTATGCCACCCTCACACAGCCACTATAATTCATCTGCTACCATTTGTGACTCCCTCCATTCAACTACATCTTGGTTGACCTTGCTTTCTGCTGCCCTCCACTTTGCCCTCTAAAAGAAATTTCTTATAGCTTTTCAGCTCAAATATCCAACACACTGACACTTCCTTTTTCTGAATGACAATTTTTAGAAATCTTTTTCCCCTTGCTATTTCAAACATCTCTTCATTTGCCTTGTGGTCTGCATGTGGGATGTTTAGCGTATGTCTAGCATGCATATTTCAAAGATGTCTATTTCTTCCATAGATCTTTACTTATTGTCCAGGTTTTGGAGGCATACATGAAAATGGGTAGAATGGAGCATATTATGACCTTTTTACTTTTACAAGTTTGAGTTCTCTTTTTGTTAACACATCATTCATCTTCACAAAATTACTTCTGGTTCTCACTATTGTTCTTCTCACTCTGGAATTGCATCCACCATCTTCTGTTATCATTTGTCCTAAATAAACTAAATTATCTACTTGTTCCTGTGTAATAACATTCACTCCAGTTTTTTCTAATGTGTTCTTTCTAACTACCATAATTATTGTCTTTCTTTGTATTCAATCTGTACCCTAAATTTCCAGATTTTACTTGCTCTATGATATTTTGTAGAGCTTCTTTTGATTCTGTAATCATTGCTGTCATCAGCATGCCACAGCTTTGTTGTGTTTTTGCCTCTAATTCCTGTCCCTTGAGTATGTTAAATTCTCTGAATATTCGTCCATATACAGCTGAATAGTTTTGGTGACAGAACATAGCCTTATACTCTTCTCTTCATTTTGAAACAAGCCTGCATGCCTGATTATCCATCTCCTAGTTTGTGCTTGCTCTTTAGTCTCAGTATAAACTCTGGATAAATTGAAGTCATTTAAGCAACACATCTATTAACTTTTGGTGAAAAACATGACTGAGTGCCTTTTTCAGTGACAATGAAGCATACATAACTATTCTTAAACTTCTAAGTACCAGGCAAAGATTGTTCTTAGTTAAATATTATTTTTACTCCAAGTTGAACTCTCAACTCTGTTTCACCAACTTCTGCTTCAAATGAGTTATTGTTTCTATTATGATTTTCGAGATCTTTTTAATATGATGACTCATTGAGCTTGCAGTCCTAAAATGATGCACTCCATTGCTTTGGGTTTCTTAGGCGACTTAATGAATAATAAATGTTTCAAGTTGCTTGGAATGTATATATTTGATCACTTCTACTTCTGTTTCTCTAAGAAATTTTAGATGTTCTGCTGTTACTTTATCTGTGCCTGGAGCTTTCCCTGTACTCAGCAATTTCCAACTATTCTTTACTTCTGATATCATAATGTTTTACTTTATTGTTTTCTCTATTTCTTGAGGATTTCCTCAATATGGATCTTTGTATGATTCACTTATATATTCTGTCCATCTGTTTGTTATTGCATCACTTTCAAACAATATTTTATCATCGTTGTCTTTTATGTGCCCACTATCTGTTTTTATCCCTTTCATTCTTTCCATCAATGATTTCACATTGTGATACATCACCCTCATTTTTGTGATTTCTTTCCAACTCTAATACTTCATCACATATCTCATTATGTTATTTCACTTCAGCCTGCCAACATGCATTCTTCATTTTCTTTTCAATTTCATCATACTCAGCTGTATTTCTTTCTTCGCTCTTTCCACCATTGTTGCTAGTATCATCAGTCATCCACTCCTTGTCTCTTTTTCTTTTCCATTTTGGTAATATTTCATATTTTTCCATTTGTTTTTTTCTTTCTTGTTCTGAGGCCAATGCTTGTTCTGATTCCTCAATCTTGAGACATTCACAATTATTTTTACTTTAAAAGTGAATGCCTCATCCTTCAACATGTCAAGATCTAAATGGCCACACATATTTTTTTTGGTATTTTCAGTTTCATCATAATTTTTGCCACAAGAAGACAACGATAGGAATTGATATCCATGCTGGGCTATGTACGAATGTTTTTCTGTTTCTAAAATATTTCTTGGCCATCACAACCTACTTGCCTGGATTTTCTCAATTCAAGATCATGTGGACCAACATGCATTCCTGATGTTCCTTCAGCGACTCTAGCATTTAAGTCACCCAATGCAAATACTACATCAGATGATTTAACTTTATTCTAACACTTAAGGACATCACTTCCTGCTCACTGCGATCTTGTGTTGGAGCAGAAACTTGTGTGGGAACCAGGTCAAAAAGCTTTTGTTTGATATTAATCATGATCAGGCTTTCTGATATTGTCCATAACCTTGAAGTGATCTTTTGTATCTTTGATTTACTCGGATTCTGAAGCTAGCCCACTGCTAAGGAATTTTCATGGTAACTTCATTGCAGTGTTAATGTAAGCCTACTCATGAGAAATAAAATAATAAATAAACTAAACTGTTCCTATGTTTCTCACCTCTCAAAACGTAAAGTACAATTGTCCTTTTTTCCTACCTGACCAAATTCAAATCCTCTTACTTTTGAAGTCATAGTAAGTCAATGCAATGTCTATTGATTATCAAGTTCTCTTGCTTGGATACAAAATCTCTATATTCCACATTCCAATTCTCAGAAGTTACATTTTCCGTTGAATGCTATAGAGTCATAAGATGGCCTCTTATATGAGTTTACGTCAACTTTGTCACAAATCTGTTAATTATTGGGTTGGACAAGGACTTCTTACTTATCACTATTTAGAACAGAATTGGCTGCAGGGGATCCCAGCACATCTGGCATTTCCTATTCTTCGACTACGACTTTCAATGACTAAATATAGGGCTGTTATAGTATGAGATCCCAGACTCTCCACAAATCACTGGATGCATGACTTTCTAAGTCACAACTGTGTCTAGTGTGTGGCAACGCCTTTTTGGTCTTATTTTTCCAACCTATTGTCCCACTAACTTATGGGAATCTTCCACTTTTTCCAAAATTGCCAGTCTTAGGGCATATTAAAAGGGATGATAACACACATATCATCATTGCTGATGGGTTCCTCACATATTTTTACATGACTACCAAGTTGAGATCTTAGGGTTTGGTCACTGGGTTCACAATTAGCTAATTGGAATCATAAGAGAATGTTAGAGAACTGTAAGGCTCAAGATTCCCTTGCAGACATTCTTTTTGAAGTTGTATGGTGGCTTGGTAGTGCATCAAGGGTACTAACCTTTGTTAACATCTCTCACGTACCAATATTTATTGCCAAATGTTAATTGTCCCAAGAATGTGTTGGCGAATCTTTATCTTGAACTGGTGCAGTACTTTACAAAGAATTATGTAAAATATGCAGCACAGAAGCAGGCCTAACTAGCCCATGCCAAAGTTTATACTCCACTTAAGGGTGGCACAGTTAGTACTGCTACCTCATAGTATCACGGGGTTTGATTCCAGCATTCAGTGACTGTCTGTGTGGAGTTTGCATATTCTCCCCATGTCTGTATGGTTTCTTCCCACAATCCAAAGATGTGCAGGTTAGCTGGATTGGCCATGTTAAATTGCCTCCCATGTGCCAAGATGAGTAGGTTCGGGGGATTAGCGAATTGGATGCATGGGGCTGTGGGGATGGGGCAATAGGGTGATGAGCCTGACTGGGATGCTCTGTTAGGCTTTTGATGCTAACTTGAAGGCTGAATAGCGTCCTTCTACACTGTAGGAATTTTGTGATTCCACATGAACCTCCCCTCACCCTCATCATCTAACACCATCAGTGTAACTTTATACTGATAACATTCTTACAATTGTGTTTGGGTGAGAATTCCAGAAATTAGTTGAGGTGAGCGGGGGGGCGGGGTGGGGGGGTGGGTGGGTATGTGGGGTGGAAGAGTGGGAATGAGCAGCAGGATGGTGTGGAAAAAATGCAGGGCTAAATTTTGTTTTGTTGTGCGTGATGGTGGTGGAAGGGGCAACTGTGGCATTGGTGGCTCAATGGACCTTCGTGGTGAAGGTCCTTGGCCAAAATGGTGCTGGAAGTTATATCATCCCCATTGTCACCCATCCCTGCTCTTTATTTGGAGGTCAGCGATCTGCTTAATCGTGGTCAGGTCACAAAGCTCAGATGTTGTGTAGTTGTCATTGTGGTTATGGATCAAATGTTACTAACTGTAATGTATGGGACAGTTTTCAGACTGAATTCACTCTTCCTGAAGATTGTTCAATCCTTGTATTCGGTCGTGGGGTGTTATATAACGTTAGCTTTCCAGTGCCCTCTACAGGTGCAGTCATAATATCTCGTGCCACATTGATTTGCTATGGAAGTATCATTAGCTGTGAATAAAACTTCAATGATATCAACAAGTTGCATAATTTACATGCATTTCCCATTCATGTTTTTTTCAGGCCATACTTAATATGAAATGATAAATCTTTGCATGAATAATGAATGAAATACCTTACGTTGGATCCAGTTTCATTAGAATAATGCCGTTTGAAAGTAACCAACTCAAAAAGTATTGCATCCTATCTAGCATACTGAATCTGTTCCTGCTTTGAAAGGCTAGGAATCTGAGGGATTAGATTGCATGTTCTTGTTGCTGCATCAATAATACATACCAAGGCAGGAAACAAAGTAGAAAATCTTGGCACATTTAATATTATTCCAATAATAATTGACACGCAGAACATGTCATTCGGCAAGAGATGACATATGTTTATTCATTCATTGGTTTGGAACCTACATATTTCCGAACTATAACTGTCATTAGAAGTTGATTGCAGAAGCTATTAAAATAGAAACAAACTTATTCTGAACCGAATTTATATAGTTAAATAAGGTGTGTAGTTGGACTCTGCCATATTTAAAGAGACTATCGACCAATCGTTCTGAAGACAGTTCAAAGCTGAGAGTGAGACTAACAGCACAGTAACACTGCATCTTACCCCTCAACTTGTCATTTAATAAGTGAGACGAATGGGAAAGTATGTTTCCCATCCACTTCACTTAAGGGAATCTGCCATGCCAAAGCAATTAATGTTATATACTATGCAGGCTGCTATCAAGCCACACATCATCATCCATCAAGATCATTTAATTTATAGGAAACATTTAATGCACAGAATGCAATAAATTATCAGCCATTGTTAAGCATGCTTTTATCTCATTTTCCTGTAGCATCACATAAACTAAATGTACTAATGATATAAACAAATTTATTGCATGTTATAAATCAATGGAATCTTTGCTTATTTACAAACTCCTTATATGTAAACTAACTACATTTTAGCCACTAAACGCTGGGTGCAGGAATATTCTTTGTCTTGTTTAATGGGAACATTGTGAACTAATACTTGTTTAGTGATGTATTAAAATTCTTGATGTGTATATATTCTTAAAATTAGCATTGTGAAGTATCTGTCATGCATTCTATCATCAATATCTCACATCAATCAGGTAATATGGGAATGATTTTAACCTCTCTTGCAAGAGAAAGTTGATATCAGCCAATCTACTGCCTTGCTGCAGAGCTGCCAGAAACTCGCTCTTTCAATTTTAACCTGCTCTACAAAACTAAAAGAGTTCCTCTTTGTGTATGCACATTGGATTTCAAATCCATTATTTCGGACCTGAGGCAGCAATAATGTATGGATGGCATGGTTTACAATGGTTAACACTGCTTTCTTACAGCGTCAGGGATTTGGGTTCAATTCCTGGCTTAAGTGACTGTGCAGAGTCTGCACCTTGTCCCCCTATCTACATTGGTTTCCTCTAGGTGCTCTGATTTCCTCTCCCGTCCAAAGGACGTGTGGTTACGTCCATTAGTGATGCTAAATTCTCCTTTAGTGTACCTGAACTTTAGTGCAGTGACTGGAGGATTTCACAGTATCTTCATTGCAGTGTTAATGTAAGCCTGTGTGTGCCACTAATAAATAAACTAAACTAACAAACTAATATTATCTTCTAACAGAAACCACTATGGTGAAGACAATAGCAAGATGACTTTGGGCAGGAGAGGCACAGAGTTCTCCCCCAAGTCCAATTAGGCAAACATATCCCTCCCCAGGCATAGACGTTCACTTTCCATGAGACTTCCCATGTGACAATCATTGGATTGAATCCCACCATTTACTATTTGTGTTCTTCGGGCTGCAGAACTTGCTACGATTTCCCAGCGGATTCCATCTGATCCTGGGAGGTAGTTGTTTGAAAAGAGATCTGTGTGCTCAAAGAAAAAATATTCCTCGTTTATTGAACAGCTAATGTGATTTTAACTCATTTTTCTAACTTCCAGCCCAGTGGCAAAATTGGGGCCAGTATGTTTATTTTTGCCAGGAAAGAAAATATTGAAGTGTGCATATGCATGGCCCTACTATCCCTATAGATCGGAAGATGGATCCAAAGTTTTATGGGTTATGTGAGGAATATGGTCAAATAGAAAGCTTTAATATGAAGTTCATGTCAATCAGATCACATGTCAATTGTCAACAATACATCAAAACTAAAATTGTTATAAGATCCCCATGAAAGAAAATTAAGGATAAAATTTACATCTGTTACAAAGTCCAACTGTTCCAACATTTACAGTTCATAAAATTGTCACTAATCAATAAACTTGTTGCCACATGCCTTTCATGTTTAAAGGGTTAA
Organism: Sphyrna mokarran; assembly: GCA_024679065.1. Taxonomy (NCBI): domain Eukaryota; kingdom Metazoa; phylum Chordata; class Chondrichthyes; order Carcharhiniformes; family Carcharhinidae; genus Sphyrna; species Sphyrna mokarran. Next base: position 57,209,501 of record JAGIQG010000002.1, on the reverse strand, counting down.
TTTCTGGAGTGCTGAATAGTGATGTAATTACAAAAGTAACTGGTATAATATCACATGCCTAGAAGTCTGACAGAAGTACAATTCAAGGCAGATTACTGGGACATAGGTGGATTTTTAAAAACAGGAATTTTTTTTATGGATAACAGTCTATAGTAGCATTCTTATGGTAACAGACAAACTATAAAGAAACCCCATTTAGATGCTGAACCCAGGACAAAACTTGAAGGCAGGGAATAAGAGTGTAGAGCCAGAAAAGTTGCAAGGACTAAGAGTCCAGACAGCAGTAAGGGCAGATAATAACCTACAAGCTAAAGTACTGAAGTAGCACAGCTTAGGATCAGCAAAGATTATCCCTCTCAGAACAATTAAGAAGGACTAAAAGCTCTGAACAACACTGGGACAGTTGGAAGAAGAGATTGTCAAGATATTGAACAGTTCCAGGATTGTATCAAAAGACCCAGGATTATCTGGTTGGCATTTTACTCTATGCAGTAGGCATCAGAGCAAACAATGTTCTTACACGTCAGGGAATCAATGAGAATTCAAGCTCATTTGAGGCAGTCCTCCAGGCATTCAATTTGCACGTTAGTTCAAAGAAACTTGATCATTGAGCAAGTAAAATTTAATAAACAATGGGGAAAAAGACTGGATGAATGCATGGACCCATTTATAGATGGCTTGGACAGAGTTGCAAAGAATTGTAAACATGGGTTCCTTAGAGATTAATTAAAATGTGATCAGATAGTGGTTTAGAGTGTTTGCAAAAGAGGAAAGATTTAGTGCTCACAAAGGCCATACAAATAATGGAACAGATCAAACTTAAGAAGCAAATCAAAACAGTTGTATATACAAAAAGTGAATTCCTTTGGGAAAAAAAAATGTGTGCAACCTGTATTAGATAAAAAAGGGAGAGTGCAATGAAGCAAAAGTCTGCAAAATTGGAAAAACATGCAACAGCATCTTGAGACGCTCTTACTGTGGTATGAAATCCATACACAAGGGGAAAGAATGCCAGTAGGGGCATAGAGTTCTACAGGGGTGGTAAGTTAGGATATTTTGAAATTGTCTGAAGATCTAATGTTTCTATAACTCAAAGAAAGAAAGAGATAAAACTGAGCAAAGTAAAATTCAGAAAGTAGAAAAGCCACAGAAAAACTTTCTTAGTAGAAGTTATCAAAACAGAAAATAACTATTGGAGCATTAAATTAGACGTTGATGGTCACTCCTTAGGAGTCCAACTAGATACTGACACAAGTGTTTCAGCATTATCTGATAAAGTAAATTACCTTTAAAATATCGTGTTTCATCCAGTTGCAAGGAGAGACTATACCTTAAGTAATAGGTTAATATTTGGCAAGACTAAGTGGCAAGGATAAAGAAATTGTGGAACTCCTGGACACTATATAGAATAAGAAGTAATCACTGAGCAAAAAAAGCATGCTTGCAGTTGAGGCTTATTTACTAAGTTGATGAAATTGCTGATGAGCAGTTCAGTGAAGTGGTACAGAAATTAATTTTATTCTCAATTTTCAGCATTAGAACATTGAAAACAGAATGCCATGCAACCCTTAGGGCAGTTGTTAAGCTTATATATTTTTTATAGGAGGTAGGTCCCTCGTCCACTCTAACACAAAATGAAGAGAGAGATTAAACAAGGGGTCACCTTTCTAATAACCATACCAACAAAGTGGTGTTCTGGAATGCTCATAGAATCAAGTCTTTGCAAGTAAGCACTGTACAGACAAAGCATACTGTTCATAGAGTATATAGGGAGAAGGAAAGGAGATAGTTGAGAATGTAGTGTTACAGTTATAGCTAGACTATAAAGAAAGATCAACATAATATGAGGTAGGTCTATTCAAATATGTGATGGCAGCAGGGAAGAAACTATTCTTGAGTTGGTTGGTATGTGATCTCATAGTTTTGTAATTTTTTCCCAATGGAAGAAGCTGGAAGAGAGCATGTCCAGCATGGGATCCTTGATTATTCTGGCTGCGTTTTCAAAGCAAACTAAAGATTCAATTCTGCACACACTTGGCTCAATAAAACAAGTAATTAGAGCTCAGATTCATCCAATTGCATCAGTAGATGAAAGTCTCACCAAATTAGCAAAAAGTATCTCCTGTAAATAGTTAGATGCTAACAGTGGCTTTTGGCAGTTGCCTCTGGACAAAGAATCCAGATTGCTAATTACTTTTATCACCCCATTTGATCATTACTGTTTTAATTTGGAATTGCTTCTGCATCTGAGATATAAAGAATGACAACTCAGACCTAAAAGACAAGGGGGAGTATATCCCTTTGGCCAAAATTCTCATATGTGCTTCATTGAGGGAAGAAGATGGCCATCGAGTGTAAACAGTTCTCAAAGCAGGTTTGAAATTAAACAAAAAATGGGAATTTAGAAAACCTAGGAAAATATTGTTACAGAAATACAGAATAAAAATCACAGGTGATTCTTTTGGATGGTCGATCATGTCGGAAAATTCCTACCAAACTCGGTAGAAGTAATCCCTGAAACATTTTGATGTGATATTCTGTGGAAAATCCATCAAGAATGCTTGGAGGTAATGTAATAATGAGCTACAGCCCAGCATCAGTCTGCTGGCCTGTCATCAATCATTCCATTGAGGAGTTGCAGCAGCGTGAATCATTGGTACCTTTCAATTTTCCTTCTGGGCCATGGCAATGCCTGGGAATATAGCTATTTGCAATTAAAGGAAAAGATTTCATCATCATTATTAATTACTGCTCCAAATGGTTTGAGGTGAGTAGACAACACAGTACCATGGAGGAGGAAGTCACTAAGAAAATTTCTCATGGGATATGGCATCTCAGACATTATGGGGTCAAACAGCAATGCTTTGTTTGCTAATGAAATGTTGTACAATTTGGTGCAGGAATATGCTTTCATGTATCTAGTTCGATGAGATATCCTCAGTCAAATGGAGAAATGGAAAGAAGAGTTAAACTAGCAAGGAATTGATGAAAAGGAACAAAGATATTAACTTAGCCTACCTTAACTACAGAATCTCAGTGCTAAATGGCTTCCATCCATCAGAACTATTGATGGGAAGGTGGCTGTGAACACAGCTTCCGGTTCCAAAACAAACCATAAATTGTCTCAAATTTGGTTTTTTAATCCATAGCTCTATAAACATGGACAGGGATCGAGGGTAGAGGTGGGAACATCGGGGTGGCGGCGTGGGCTCGTTGGGCTGAAGGCCTGTTTCCCGTGCTGTTTTGTTCTTTGTTCTATTATTTCAAATGACTGGAAGGAAATTGCAAACAGTCAAGCTCATTATTTCAACTTCAGACACTGAAGTTAGACCTAAAAGTGCTACAGCCAAGGAGGAGTGTGTGGATACATGAGCAACAGAAAGAAAGCATTGTAATAGAAAAAGCTCCAAAGACAAGATCTAATAAAATTGAGGCAGACCAAGAAAACACCAGAGGAACTGAAAAGCCTTGGTATTATTGGGAAGGAAACCCCCCAATGGAAACTTGGTCACGTTGGCCGGAATTTTACCCTTCCCACCCACCACATGAATCGGAGCTGATGAGCGATGGACCATGGAAAGGACTGTTGACTTTGGGCAGGATTTTACAATTTTGGGATGAACAAGACCATAAAATCCTGCCCATTATTTAGATTTGGATGGAGACCAGAAATAAGTAGAAACCTTGGAAACATTGCAATCACCCAGGTGCAAGATATTCCAGCCAAATGATGAGACAGTATCATTCATTCTCAACTTCAAAATAAAATCAAACCCAAATCAGGACTGGCAGCACACTGGCTAGCATTGCTACCTCACAGCGCCAGTGGTACATTTTCAATTCCAGCTTTAGCTGACTGTCTCTGTGGAGATTGCACACCCTCCCCATGTCTGCATGGGTTTCCTCTGGGTGCTCTGATTCCCTCCCATATTCCAAAGATGTGCAAATTAGATGCACTGACCATGCTAAATTGTCCCTTAGTGACCAAAAATGTGTAGGTTAGTTAGATTTGCCATGGTAAAAAATGTATGGCATTACAGGGATAAGGTGGAGAGAAGGGTTTGGATGGGATGCTATTTTGGGGATTAGGTGTAGACGCAATGGGCCAAATGGCCTCTTCTTGCACTGTATGTGTTCTATTTTACAAAGCACAAAAGAGACTAATCCTGTGAGATGTGTGATTTTGATGGATGATATCCAGGGATATATGCAATTGGGATAAAGAACTTGGGGGAATTGTAGAGTAAAAGGAACACCTGATACTGATGTAACTACTAAGTACTCTGATGCATGTATGTCTATAAATAAATAAGAATGTTTCTGTGGATAACAGTCCATAGTAGCATCCTTGCAGTAAACCTTAAAGAAACCTTATCTAGACCTTGGACCCAAGACAAAACATGCGCTGCTCTATTAACCTTGCTTGATAGATGGCAGTTTTCTTTTTCATGGTGCTGATGCCTTTCTCATGATGCCTTTTCCTTCTGTAGTTCCAGTTGTATACATTCATTGTTTTGTTGTTTGCCAGTCAGTTTTTGTGCAGAATTCCTACAGTGCAGTAGGAGGCCATTTGGCCCATTGAGCCTGCACTGACAACAATCCCATCCAGCTCCTATCCTTGTAATCCCATATATTTACCCTGCTAATCTCCTTGACATTAAGGGTCAACTTAGCGTGGCCAATCAATCTAACTTGCACATCTTTGGAGTGTGGGAACAAATCGAAGCACCCAGAGGAAGCCCACGCAGACATAGGGAAAATGTGTAAACTCCATACGGACAATCATCCAAGGCCAGAAGTGAAACTATGTCTCTGGAATGTAAGGCAGCAGTAATAACCACTGTACAACTGTCTTTCTGCTCTGTTATTGTGACTATGGGCTACTTTGATTATGAAGAGAGAAAAATCTGCACTTATACAACATCAATCACATCCACGGGATGCCTGAGATGCTTCACAGATAATTAATACTTTTCCACATGTAGTCACAGTTGTTCTGTAGTGAGTGCAGCAGCATATTTGTACATTGCAGGACTCCACAAATTTGTTTTTGATGCTGTTGCTTGAAGGAGGAATATAATTGGCCTAGCTACCGGGAGAATGCCTTGCTCTTCTTTGTATCATTTTGTGGCATCATTGACATTCATCTGAACAGGTATACATTGAAAGAACTCATCAACAAGTCACATCTCCATAAATTGCTCACCGTTGTTGACAGATGGATGTACTGCACACCCAAATTCCTGCTGTGTAATTTTGACTCCAAAGAAACAAAAGGAGAAAATGTTTATAAAGAATAATTAGCGCAAGGAAACAGTATGTTGTTTAATCCTACCTCATTTGAAAACTAGACCTGAATGTGCACAGAAAATAAATAATGTAGATTGTTGAAGGATTCAAATTGACAGTGAGTTTTATTTGAAGAAAATATTTGTCATGGCTTTCTCAGTGCAGTAAATATTGACCATATGTTATGCTGTTGTGTGATAGAGGATTTGGAAAAGACTCTGTCCAAGTTTATTTAAGTAACTTGGGTGAAGTCTGATCAAGAAAATGGCAGTTTGTTTTGGTATGAAAAATGGAGCGATTCCCACTGACAGCACTGGCATGTTTTCAGGGCATATCTTTTGCATCCTCAGTAATAATATTTCTGCTCATAAGTATCACACTGTTCCTGTGGTGCATTCCCCCTGATTCACCCATCCACGATGGCTTAATTGCCGCAAGCACTTGTTCCCCAGTACTTGTTCCACATCGACTGCAGGTGATCACAGGCAAGAAGGCTTCATTGAGTTTTTCAGAAGGGACCCTCACCAGAAGGATGATGGAGTGAGCAGAGGCACGATATAGAACATAGAACATTACAGTGCAGTACAGGCCCTTTGGCCCTTGATGTTGCGCCGACCAATGTAACCAATTTTATGACCCTCTATCCTAAACTATTCCAATGCTATCCATATGCCTATCCACTGACCATTTGAACGCCCTTAAACTTGACGAGTCCACAACTGCTGCAGGCAGGGCATTCCACGACCTTACTACCCTCTGAGTAAAGAACCCACCTCTAGCATCTGTCCTGTAACTACCACCCCTTAATTTAAAACTATGTCCCCTCGTGTCATCCATCTCCATCCGAGGAAAAAGGCTCCCACTATCCACCCTAACTAATCCTCTGAACATCTTATCTGTCTCAATTAAGTCACCTCTTAGCTTTCTTCTCTCTAATGAAAATAACTTCAAGTCCCTTAGCCTTTCCTCATAAGACCTACCCATCATACCTGGCAACATCCTGGTAAACCTCCTCTGCACCCTTTCCAATGCTTCCACATCTTTCTTATAATGTGGCGACCAAAACTGTACACAATACTCCAAGTGCGGCCGCACCGGAGTTTTGTACAGTTGCAACATAACATCTCGGCTCCGAAATTCAATCCCTCTACCAATAAATGCTAACACACCATATGCCTTTCTAACTACCTTATCAACTTGAGTACCAACTTTCAGAGATCTACGCACCTGTACACCGAGATCTCTCTGCTCATCTACACTACTAAGAATCCTACCATTAGCCCTATATTCTGCACACATATTACTCCTACCAAAGTGAATCATCTAACACTTTTCCACATTAAACTCCATTTGCCAGCTCTGCAACTTATCTATGTCCTCCTGCAAACTGTAATATCCATCCTCACTATCTACAACTCCTCTGACTTTGGTGTCGTCAGCAAATTTATTAGTGGACTGAGCCCTCGAGCTGGCTGGGGAGGAGGAATAGGGTTCCTGCATTTAGTGGACTGAGCCCTTGAGCTGGCCGGAGAGGAGGAATAGTGTTCCTGCATTGCTGATGAGATGGGAGCAGCAGGGAAACATGAGGATCCTCAAAACACTTGCTGGGCATTAATTCAAGTCTTGAGTGAGTAACTAACGTTCCCTCCGTATTCCCTGTAGAATCATAGAATCCCTACTGAGGAAGTCATTCAGTCCATTGAGTCACTACCAACAACAATCCCACCCAAGCCCTAATCAAGTGATCCCACATATTTATCTCTGACACTAAGCGGCAATTTTAGCATGGCCAATCAACTTGACCTGCACAACTTTGGAATGCACTGATGCCATGTCCCTTCTCTACAGACAAACCAACAGTCCAAGTCAAACCACCCTTATGCCCTCTAGGTTCACTGGACACCAGAAGCTCCGTGGAGCCTTCTCCAGCCCCACTGATGAAGAGGTGTCACAGCTGGCACCAGTTTAGATATCACACCTCGGTGGCTGCAATAAGTAAGCAGGTTTCTGGGTCACTCACTGGTGAGCACCTCACAACTGAAGAAGCAGCTGAAGACAGAGATGTCCCAGGGGATTCTGGAGCCTAGGGACTTTGCCCAGCCCAGCCCGATGATGTGCCCCTGAGTCCGGACATTCCACAGCTGCTGAAGCAGCAAAGGCCAAGTCGAGAGTATCAGAAAGCGATGATAGCATCCCTTCTGCAAGGTGTCTTGGGGGGTCCCATCACCTACTATCCAAGAAGATGGTGCCATCACTGCAGCATACTGAGGCCAAAGGGTTGGTAAGATTGGTGTCCGCAGTGGAGACCTTGGTGTAGGGCATGCACTCCATGGCAGAAGATGTCGGCACCATGGAATGTATGTTCAACTATAAGAAACATATTCATACATTTAATTTATCTTCCAGAGTGACATAGATTTTAGAGCAGAGGTAATTGGTACCAACGTGAATGTTAATTCAAGCAGCAAAAACTGGTGAAACAGATTCCTATAGAGAGGCCAAATGCTCCATGATAAACTACAGACAACTACAGCCACTGGCCAGAATACCACACATGCTAGAATTGTCCTTCTCCCTAGCCTCATGTATGCTGCAACAATTATTGCATAGACTCTCCAATTCCCTTAATAACCCTGGTGAACATTAAGCACTCTCCATTGATGGATGGGCCTCTAATGTCTGCATCTCTGTACTCCACAGCACAGCAAATATATGAGCTTCCCTTTCCATGGCCTTCTGTTGTGGCTCATTTGTGCAGTCATCTGATGCACAATGCTCCTAGAATAACAACAACATATTTATTTATCTTAACTAGTTTGGAAATTTCTATGCTTATGGCTGAGAAAGACTGAAAACACAAGAACATTGGAACAGGAATAAAGCATTCAGTCCTTCAAACCTGTTCTGCCCTTCAATTAGATCAAATCACTTATCTAACTCTGCTCCATAATCTCTTTATACGCTGACCTAACAGAAATATACCAATCTCAGTCTTGAAAATTATAATTAACTCAGCATTCAGAAGGATGTGATGATCTTTGACCTGGAAACAGTGACTGTAAGAAAAATGTGTTATGTCTTTATCAAGTTTATGGGGAGGTGACGACCTTGTGGTATTATTGCTAGGCTATTAATCCAGAAACTCAGCTTATGTTCTGGGGAACCGGGTCGAATCTTGCCATGGCAGATGGTAGAATTCGAATTCAATAAAAAAATCTTGAATTAAGAGCCTACTGATGACCATGACCATTGTTGATTGTCGGAAAAACCCATGTGATTTATTAATATCCTTTAGGGAAGAAATCTGCCATCCTTACCCAGTGTGGCCTACATGTGACTCTAGAGCCACAACAATGTGGTTGACTCTTACCTACCCTCCAAGGGTGACTAGAGATGGGCAATAAATGCTGGCCAGCCAATGACACCCATGTCCAATGAATGAATTAAGTGCTTTGATAGGGAAGCCTTTGGTCGTGTGCTCACCTCATGTGGCAGTGCACTCATGTGATTACAAGAAAATAAAGGCTACTACATACTAAGCTTATAATTTTCTGCCAGAGGACTGCAGGCAGTAATTCAGAAATTTGAGAAAGAAAATGGGTCAGTCCTTTATAAATCTACCAGGGAAAAGGAAACAGTATTTGATAGATGGTGTAGGTCGACTATGGTGGAACAGAATTTCAATAAGCTAAGGGAAACTAGGTTGATGGAGGAATTCGAAAACAGCCTCCCTTTGGCATTGAAGACTCATCAGAACCAAGTTCCAAAGAGGAGTTATATTAGACTCAAAACGTGAACTCTGTTTCCCTCTCCAGTTTACTCAGCACTTTCTGTTTTTATGCTTCGAAGGAGAGTGGAAAAGTTAAATCCAATGCTGACACATTAGAGCCGTGAGGAAAGATGTATGTTCTTGAAGATAAGTCAAAACTTTCAAATGAAGAAATCATCGATCTTGCTCGAATGGAATTGATCAAAGCTTCAACATGATAAGAGAATGAAAAGCAAAAAGAAATGAAGAGAATTTTTGAGTTAAATAAAGAGGAATATCAGGTTTTCTCTGCTGAATATCAACATAACCTAAACAAAGTTATTAAAGCAACTGAAGAGGATTTTACTCAACAGAAAAGTGACCTGCTTACAGAAAAAGAGGCAGCATCACCTCAAAAAGAAAACAGAAATATTGGGTGGAATTCTCTGGGCACACTCGTCTAAAAGCTGAAAATTCCTACCCCTCTGTCAATGGGGTTTCACATTGTCCACAAGCCACCTACTAAAATTCCAGTGGCTGGCAGAGTGGGAGAATTCCAGTCATTAACTCCTGGAAAATAATAACATTAAAAATTATCCTGATTTTAAGCAGGTTAAGATGAATTCAATCATTACAAAGGGAAATTTGGATGTTTGGCTAGTTAAAACTGTTTTTCCAAGACTTGGACATTTAAGAAATGCAGTCACTGAACAAAGTGGAGAACAGGAGTTAAAAACTGAACAGAGTGACTCAATATCAGTTTCAAACACTGCATGCCAATTTAAAAGAGAACAAACAAAACTGTTAAATTCAAAGAGTAAGAAATGCTATGACAGGGGATTTCTCCTTGGATTCCAATTCACAGCTGTCAGTATCTTGAAGGAAGATAAGATTGCCAGCAGTCAGCAATATTATTCTTGATAAAGCTAACCAAATCTAACTAAAGTAAAACTTTGATCCCATCATGAAAACTATTCCAAGGTCCAGGCTATGTATAATTCAATTTGAAAAAGCAACAGGAAGAATGCAAAACTAAGGTATAATCTTTTAACCAAGAATTTAAGGGTGTTTTGATGCTACAACATTCACATTAAAATACAACGAGTATGTTGCCTGTCAGAACAATGCAATTTTGGATGCTCTGTTGAGAATTTATAGAAACAGGGTTTGTAAAAATGTCTTCAGATGAGGTGAACATATTGCATTTATGGGACTACAAAATAAAACTGTAAGTTTGTAATGAAGCTTGTTTTGTAAAATACAATATATCATTGTTATTATGCATGTAACATAGAGTACACTATTTGTTAAAATGCTTGTGATATTAAGAAGGTGCTGTATCCTGAGCTCAGTCTTAAATAAAAGTTTACTATAGTGAAGCTTTAGTTTTACCAGGGATGGGAAGAAGTGTGAGGACATTTGATCTGGAAGTAAAAGTAGTGAGGAAAACTTGTTCATTTTTAAAACACATCTAGGGAATCTGCAATTGTTTTGAAGAATGTTTGAAAATGACTTTTAAGAATTTGGATCAATTTTAAAGGGATCAATGTGAGGTCATCCAATTTGATAGGAATAACAGCAAAATGGACTATTATTTAAATGCTAAAAAAATGCAGCTAGCTGCTATGCAGAGGGACATGGGTGTCTTGTACAAGAATCACAAGGAGTTGGTTTGGAGGTGCAGCAAGTAATGAAGAAGGCAAATGGAATTTTGTCCTTCGTTGCTAGAGGGATGGAGTTTAAAAACAGCAAGGTTATGTTGCAGTTATATAAGGCGCTGGAGAGGCCACAGCTGGAGTACTGTGTACAGTTTTGGTGTCCTTACCTGAGAAAGGATATACTGGCACTGAAGGGGGTACAAAGAAAATTCACTAGGTTGATTCAGAAGTTGAGACCATTGGCTTATGAAGAGTGACTGAGTAGACTGGGACTATTTTCATTGGAATTCAGAAAAAATGAGGGAAAATCTTATAGAAACATTATGATTATGAAGGAAATAAATAAGATTATAAAGGAAATAAGTAAGATAGAAGGAAGAAAGCTTCCACTGGCAGGCGAAACTAGTACAAGGGGGCATGGCCTCAAAATAAGGAAAAGCAGATTCAAGACAGAATTGAAGAAAAACTTCTTCATGCAAGGGAATGTGAATCTGTGGAATTCCCTGCCCAGTGAAGCAGTTGAGGCTACCTCATTGAATGTTTTTAAGGCAAGGATAGGTAAATTTTTGAACATTAAAGGAATTAAGAGTTATGGTGAGAGGCAGGTAAGTGGAGCTGAGTTCATGAAAAGATCAGCCGTGATCTTACTGAATGGCGGAGCAGACTCAAGGGATCAGATAACCTTTCCCTGCTCCTAGTTCTTATGTTCTTATGTTTCAATTGCAATTTTCTTACATAATAGGAAATACTGGTCCATGTGGCCTGTTGATATTTGACCTGAAAGAAATACCAGTAGGAAAGACATGGCTGGCATGCACAAGGAAGAGTTACAAGATAAAGGAGAGCTGGAAGCAGAAGGCAATCGACTCAAGGATGCAGATACAAGCAGAAAACAGACAGAGACAGAAAGTGGAATGCAGAATTTGTATGAGGAGACACCATCAAAGCTTTCTATTCAAAGGTCAGTTCTGAAGAAGAAATAAAGAGTTTCAGAAACTCTTGGAGAAGTGAAACATGAGAGAGCTAAAAGAGATTGAATTCTGAAGAATGATACAAAAAGTTTAGACGTACAAAAGAAATGAGAATTTGTGACAGAAGACAAGATCATGAATTGGTGTTTGTTGATCAATTGAAAAGGAATTTTGGAAGGAAAAGCCATCAAGGCTACTTGACCCAAGTGAGATAGGTTCATAAATATGTATGATGTGAGTGTTAACCATATCCATGGACCCCTGCTGATGATTGCAACTAGAGGGTCAAGATGATTTATTTGGAAAGGCTACCGCATAGGGTACCATATTTGTTAGAAAGTAATGTGGATGCTTGTGGTTAATTATCTTTCTTGTATTGGTTATTTTTATTTGATGCATCATTTGCCTGTTAATTCATATTTAATTTGTATTTGTTTTAACCTATTCTAAAGTAAAAAGTATAAAAAAATGAAATGCTGTTGTCAGTTTCTTCAACTGAGGTTTATTTGGTAAATTTGGTTATTTTGATGTACAGTTTCCTGCATTGTAATGTAAAGCTAGGCCCAAATTTCCACAATCCATTGTGTGAAAAAGATCTCCAAACTTAATTTTAAAATTATGCTTCCTTGTTGTGGATTCCCCTCCCAAGGGGAGTAGTTTCTCTGTACCTATCCTTATTGAATCTATTTCTCAGCTTAAATACTCTGATACTGGACACAGAGGAAGATCACTTTTCTCAGGCTTAACAAAAGATCTTTCTTCAAACTTCAAAAGAGACAGTTCAAGAGAGCAGCTCACTATTACCTTCTCAAGGACAATTAAGGATGAACAATAAATGCTGGCCAGGCTAGTGATGTCTACATCCATAAGTGAAGAAAAAATGGTTAAGCAAAGAAAAATGCTCTGAAGCTGAATGTCATCATGCTAATGATGGAGAACTGAAAGTCAACAAAGGGAATGGCCCAAATCACAAAAGCAGAGGGATGCCAAAAGGAAAAGACATTCACTGTACGTTCTATGTTACTGAAATGAATGATCCTGCTGTCTTAGGATGAACAGTTGTGAAGAAATACAGCTGATCTCCGTAAACCACAAGATGAAGGAGGCATCACTGAAGGTTGAACACAGTACACCCATTGGTATATGCCCTCCAATTAGATGCAAGAAAGATCAGATCAAAATGTGTCCAGAGTGTTTTGATGAGACGGGTTAGATGCTTTGAAGACCATAAACGATCCAGAGAAGAAACTAATGATTCAAAACGAAATGAACAATTCACACTCAATATAGAAATACCAGTGGGAAAATGATTAAACTCATCAAAAAAGATGAGGAAGGGCCATGAAAAGAGACTAGCAACTAATATGAAAAAGAATTTAAGGTTTTCTATAAGTCTGTTAATAATAAAAAGATGGTTAAAAAAAAAGATTGATTCAAGATAAAAAGGATACCTGACATGGACACAGGAAAAGCAGTAGAGGTATTAACTGAATACTATGCATCTGTTTTTACAAAGAAAGAGGATGCTACTCAGGCCAAGATGAAGGAGGAGGCAATAAGTAGACACAAGGAGTCTACAATTGAGAAGGAGGAGGTATTCAAAAGATTATTTTTACTTACAATTGATAAAGCATCAAAACTGGATGAGATATACCAAGGGAGGTCAGAGTGAAAATTTCAGGGGCACTGGTGATAACGTCTTCATTTGGCACAAGGGTGATGCTGGAGGACTGGAGAGCTTCGAATGCTACATCCTTACTCTGAAAGGGGTGCAAGGATAATTCTCGCAATAAAGAATAATCAATTGGTTTTAGTGGGAGGAAAACTTCTGGAAACTATTGCTCATGACAAAATCAAGTCACTTAAACACGTACAGGTTAATTAAGGAAAGCCAGCATTTCTACTTTTTGAGAAAATCATGTTTAACTAACCTGCTGGAGTTTTTGAAGAGGTTACAGAAAGCTCTGATAAGGACAATGCTGTTGATGTAGTATATGTGGATTTTCAAAAGGCATTTGATAGAGTGCGAATAACAGATATGCGAGAAAAATTCCAGCTCACGGAATTAAAGAAAAAGCAAATACTTGGATAAGAAACTGGCTGATGACAGGAAAAAAAGAGCAGTGGTTGTTTTTCAGATCAGAGGAAGGCTTGTCATGGAATTCCCCAAGGGTCAATGTTGGGACTCTCGCTCTTCCTAATATATATTAATGACTGAGACTGTGGTGTATAGGGTATTTCAAAATTTGCAGATGATATGAAGAATAAAAGCATTGTCAACTATGATAAGGATACTCTTGAACTTCAGAAGGACGTGGATGTCTTGGTGGAATCAGCAGACAAATGGCAGCTGAAGTTCAGTGCAGAAAAGTGTGAAGTGATTCATTTAGGCAGGTAGAAGATGGAAATAAAATAAAGGGAAAAACCCTTAAGGAGGTGGAAGAACAGAAGGATATAGCTGTATATAAACATAAGTTATATTTACAAAGCAAATGTTTTGCTAGGTTTTATTAATGAGCACAGTGAGTACAAGATTAAGGAAGTCATGTTGAATTTGTACAAAATATTCAACCTCATCTACAGTACTGCATCCAGTTCTAGGTATTATGCTTGAGAAAGGATGTGAAGGCATTGGAAAAAGTACAGCGGAGATTCAAAAAAAAGATTCCAGGATTAACAAAACTGTGGCTGTGAAGATAGATTGGAGAGGTTGGTTTTCCTTGGTGAAAATAAAGCTGCACAGAGACTTGGTAGAGGCCATTTTCAAATGCCTGAATTGGAGTTAAGATTAATGTCAGGATGCAACTCAATGAGAAAGAAGTTGCCCAATATTTTTAAAAGATGCATTCTCAATTTAAATATTTCATAGTGTGGATGGAAAACCCGCTATCCCTGGGACTGGGACATGTCCTAATGCCTAGGCATCTTGACCAATTGAGCAAATAAGGCCTGACCATCAAGATCAGCCCATTTGATTGGGCTGGAGAATTAAAAACAGCAACTTGATTGATAGTTTAAACAGTGATTTCTTCCTCTCTGTAGAAATCTCTGTGGGCAGTGGGCCATGCCTTCTGAGCACTCAAAATCTGCCTACAGAGAAAGTCAATCCTTATATGTATGTATGATATTTTCATAAACATTTGTTAATTATAGGTACTGAATATTGAATGTAAAATATAATGTGAATTAGAGGAACCAGCCAAGCACAGCATTTTTTGGCTCCCATTCCTCCATCCGTGTGGTGTGTTTTCCACAGACAGGGAATGGCTTGTCGTTGGCCCCTGGTGGGTCTTCCAGTCCCACCAAAGTCAATGACCAATCGCATTGCTTATCGGCCATGCTGCCAAGGATAACTGGGGTTCCCTTCCAATGGGACTGGAAGTTCCCACTGGTGGGAAAGACCAGAGAATCCCTATCAAAAAATGTCTATCAAATTTAGCTAATTGGATTAGGAATTGGCTGGCAGATAGAAGACAGAGGGTGGTGGTTGATGGGATATATTCATCGTGGAGTTCGGTGACGAGTGGTGTGCCTCAGGGGTCTGTTTTGGGGCCCCTGCTGTTTGTAATTTTTATAAATGATCTGGATGAGGGTATTGAGGGATGGATCAGTAAATTTGCAGATGATACTAAAGTTGGTGGTGTGGTAGATAGTGAAGAGGGGTGTTTTAGTTTACAGAGTGACTTGGACAAGTTGCAGAGCTGGGCCGAGAGGTGGCAAATGGAGTTTAATGTGGAAAAGTGTGAGGTAATGCACTTTGGCAGGAACAATAAATGTGTAGAGTATAGGGCTAATGGTAGGGCTCTTAATAGTGTTGAGGAACAGAAGGATCTTGGTGTATGTGTCAATAGATCCCTGAAAGTAGGCAGTCAAGTGGATAAAGTTGTTAAGAAGGCTTATGGAGTCTTAGCTTTTATTGGTAGGGGGATTGAATTTAGGAGCCGCAGCATCATGTTGCAGCTGTACAAAACTCTAGTGCGGCCGCACTTGGAGTATTGTGTGCAGTTCTGGTCCCCACATTATAAGAAAGATGTGGAGGCATTGGAGAGGGTACAGAGGAGGTTTACCAGGATGTTGCCTGGTATGGAGGGCAGGTCCTATGAAGAGAGGTTGAAGGATTTGAGGTTGTTTTCGTTAGAAAGGAGGCGGCTAAGAGGGGATCTTATTGAAGCATATAAGATGATTAGAGGTTTAGATAGGGTGGACAGTGATAGCCTTTTTCCTAGGATGGAGAAAGCTAGCACGAGGGGACACAGCTTTAAATTAAGGGGTATGAGTTATAGGACGGATATCAGAGGTAGGTTCTTTACTCAAAGAGTGATTAGGGAGTGGAATGCCCTGCCTGCAGCTGTTGTAGATGCGCCAAGTTTGGTGGCGTTTAAGAGGTTAGTTGATAAGTATATGGATGAGAAGGGAATGGTTTAGTTAGGAGGGGCATTGCTTTTTATTTTGGTCGGCACAACATCGAAGGCCGAAGGGCCTGTTCTGTGCTGTATTGTTCTATGTTCTATGTTCTATGTTCTAAATAAATATTTCTACAATAAATTAAGAAGATAGATAAATTCAATCCAACTCTACCAAAGCAAACTGTGGTGAAATTTTCCAGCTGTTCAGACCGATGGGATCCTCATTCCCGTGATCATACATCCTCCCCCCCCACCGCCCCCCTCCCCTCCCCCAACCCCCCCATGCCCCCCACTGAAGGTCTCCCAGCAGTGAGCGGTGCATTCGACAGAAACCCATTGACAATGGTGGGACCGGAAGAACCATTGCTAACCAGTGGCAGGCTGCCTTGTTGGCATGCAACACACAGCAAGTTGCATGGGAAATTCTGCCACACATTTTAATTTTCTTCTCTATGAAATTCACTTAGTAACATGACTCAATGAAGATTACAGCAGCTTGGATTTGTATTTATGTTTCCAGTTCCTCAGAAATTAGAAACATGAACAATAGTTGAGAATGGAATTATCATGACAAAAGATTACTCCCCACAAATAAAAAGACAGTATATTGTTAATTGTACCATTCACTTCCACTTTAGCATTAACAAATCCTTCTCAAAAATACAATCCATTAGCGGCAACCTGAAGAGGAAATGTCCCATTAGTATATCCCACAATAAACTAAAATTTATAGAGCTTTAGTGAAGCCACACTTGGAATATAATGTTCAATTCTGGTCGCCACAGTATCAGAAGATGTGGAGGCTTTGGACAGGGTAGAGAAAAGATTTACCAGGATGCCATATTCTGGGGGTTATGAGAGGTTGGAGAAACTTTGTTTGTTCTCACTGCAACAACGAATGTTGAGGGGTGACCTGAAAGAAGTCTACAAGATTATGAGAGACATGGACAGAGTGGGTAGCAGAAGCCTTTTCCCAGAGTGGAGGAGTCAAGTACTAGAGGGAGTATGTTTAAGACATGAGGGGCAAAGTTTAAAGGAGATGTACAAGGCAAGTTTTTTACGCAGAGAATGGTGGGTGCCTGGAACCACTGTGGAAGCAGATACAGTAGTGACTTTTAAGAGACGTCTGGACAAATACGTGAATAGGGTGGGAATAGAAGGATATCGTTCCCAGAATGATAGGGTCTTTTAAGAGACTTTTGGATAAGTACATGGGACTTAGTAAGATAGAGGGTTATCGGTAAGCCTAGTAGGTAGGGACAGGTTTGACGCAACTTGTGGGTCAAAGGCCTGTTTGTGCTGCACTTTTTCTATGTTCTATGTTCTAGAAGGGCTGGAAGTTTTAGTTCACACAGGTAGAATGGCCAGTGTAGGTTTGGAGGGCCAAAAACCCTGTTCCTTTGCTCTTTGTTCTGGTCTGTTTCTTTTATTTCTACAGATTTTTTTTCTGTAATTCCCTTCCCACCTTCACAAGTGTACTGCTTTCTCTCAGACAGCCTAACAGTGGAACACAGATGAGGGAAGACTCGCAAAGACATCTGCAAAAATCCTCTGATCCTACAAATCACTTGTCACATATAAAAGTTGTGTTTAGTTGGCCTCAGGCAAGCAACATGCTTCCTACGGACTAGTGTGTACTCTTGATGTTTGAACCATATGCACAATATTCTTGGCATTGCATTAAATAGGGGAGTCCAGAACAGGGGTCACAATCTGAGGATTCAGGACAGGCAATTTAGAATGGAGGTAAGGAAGAGTAGTGAGCCTATGGAATTCATGACAACAGGAAGTAGTTGATGCCAAAATATTGAATGTGTTCAAGAGGCAGCTGAATATAACACTTGGGGTGAATGGGATCATAAGTTATGGGGAAAAAGCAGGGTCAGGCTATTGAGTTGGATGATCAGTCATGATCGTAACGAATGGTGAAGCAGGCTCGAAGGGCCAAATGGCCTCCTCCTGTTCCTATCTTCTATGTTTCTATGTCAATGTAAATCTTTCACCAATACTGAGCAAAATCATTCTCCATGAAGCTCAGTAACATCCTAACTTAATAGCTTAACAACTGGAAGTGAACTATTTGACATTTCTTAATGAGTTTTGGAACAGCACAGCAGTAAAAAAACAGAATGGCATTTCTAAAATTGCATTTTAGGAAGGGATTAAAAACTGCAAACATTTCTGAAAAAAGTCCTTAAATGGATGAGCGCCTTGAACAATGTTGTAAAATTTCCAACATCTGAGAGTTGAAAAGCTTCATGTAGTATAAATCAAAGTTATATCAGCACTGGTGACCATGACAACCATTGTAAATTGTTTCAAAAACCCATCTGTTTCATTAATATCCTTTAGGGAAGGAAATCTGCTATTCTTACTTGGTCTAGAATACATGTGATCCTGAACCCACAGAATTGTTCGCTTTCAATTGCCTGTGAAATGCATGGCAAACCATGCTGTTCCAAGGACAGTTAGGAATGGGAAACAAATGCTGGTGTTTCCAGAAACGTCCATATCCCGTGAAGAATAAAGGAAAATAAAGTCACTCATCAGCAACTTTGAAGTTATACTATGCATTACTATCATTTAAATTAGCAGGGAGCATAACGTTTGCATTTTGCCTGCACTGAAAGGATTAGACGCAGGTTAATTTTGCATCACCATCCCTGCGCTTTTGTTCATATCTATTGAGTTTTGCTCCCCTTACATTTTTTCTGTGCATCGAAGATAGCTTGTATTATTTAGAGTGCTGAAGATTACAGCACAGGTTGGGTAGGAAGAAGTGGAGTATTTGTGGTTTCTGATGTCACCAGCTCATTCCTTGCCATGCATTAGAATTTTACACATTAGCATATTATTCTAAGTCACCCATAAATTCGTTTTTTATTCATTCATGGGACTTGGATGTTGCTGGCTGGCAAGCATTTATTGTCTATCCCTGGTTGCCCGAGGGCTGTTGAGAGTCAGCCACATTGCTGGGGCTCTAGAGTCACATGTAGGCCAGATCAGACAAGGACTGCAAGTTTCCTTCTATAAAGGACATTACTGAACCAAATCAGTTTTTCTAGCAATCAGCAATGGTTTCATGGTCATTACTAAATTCTTAATTCAGGTTTTTTTTTGTTGAATTCAAATTCTACCATATGCCATAGTGGGATTTGAACCCGGGTCACTATTAGCTGAATTTTTGGCTCAATAGTCTGTCGATAATACCATGAAGGCCATCGCCTCCTCTATAATCATAATCATTTTTATAATCATAGATCTTGCTTTTGCTCATGAAGAATGAAATAAAGGCAGGCAGCTTAAAAAAATCACATCTTCTTTGAGTTACTGCCCAAATGATGTAGAGATGCTGGAGTTGGACTGGGGTAAACTCAGTAAAGTCTGGCAACACCAATTTTAAATCCAACCGATTTATTTGATAGTAAAGGCAGGAGTAGCTATTAGTACTGAGATTTCCACCATGGGTAGGACAAAAAGGTAATTCACTGAATCCACCCCAGCCAGGGATCAAATACTGTGCTGTTGGCACCAATTTGATCTATAATGGCCATCCAACCAACTTAGCTAACTATCCCTCCAAGGAGTCTCAGTGGTGCCAGCATATGCTTTTACATGAATGTTTCACCTACAGCTGTGGATAGTGATGTTTGGGTCTTCAATTTCTTTCCATCACAGTGTGCCACAAGACCTTCTAAAAACAACTTAATGATATGATGACTGAGGGAAAAAAAAGGTTATCAAATTGATTCAGCCATTTTGTTTAGTGACGCAATCTTATTGATTGCCTGTCCCCTGCCGGTTTGGTGCTTCTCCCTATGATATGCCACCTTGTCTTGCAAGCAAGAAGGAAAAAAGTCAGTGTTTGTAATGGAATGCATTTTGTTGATATGCCTGTCACAGGTGAATGGATTCAATATACGCAATTTATGCAAGAGTTGATGCAAGAGTTTTCTTTTGACTGAAAATTCTGCATCAACTCTTTTTATTTACTGTTTCCAATTTTATTTAAAGGAAATATATTGGATTGCCAAAAGTGTGAGTGTGAGGTGATGCCGTGAATGTTAGGGGAAAGTCACAGTTGAGAGGGATTGTTGGTAAGTGAGTGATGGACATGTGATGATTGGAGCTGCGTCTGAGACTAGTTGTTCAATTGTAAAGATATGACATTACAGGATGAATTTACTTGACCTTGACCACTTGCGTGACATCATTAAACTTCTTCCAACAATGCATATTAGTTGTCAGATTACACTGCCTACATTCACAGCGATGGCTATTTGCTTCCACCACATTTGCAACATGTGATTACAAAATTGTATTGTTTTTAAATTGAGCATATGAATTAAGAAGGGTTAAATAGCAGCAGTTTCAATTTTGTACATGAGCCTTGGTGCCTAAAATTCTGTGCAGATGTGTGGCTGAAAGTTCAGCATTTTTGCTTTGTATATGATTAGTTTTAAAACTCTGAAGTTAAAGAGATGGGTTAAAAAGGAGTTAACTGTTTAGAAATTTGGGGAAACAAAAAACAAAGTAGAAGAAAATTGAGCTGTTGCTGAGTGATTATGGTCAAGTGACATAAAGAGTGAGAGGGAAGAGATTAGACATTGAAGACAAGAATTTTTCAGCTCTCTAAGAAGAGAAAAATACAAAGCTAGCAGTATATTAGCTAACTGAAAAGTCAAATACAGGACTCAATAACATGATCAGTTTAAGATGTTGCTTCTGAAACAATGAGTTTAAAGTATGGCTACTCTTGGATGTCTCAGGAAGAGATAAAAGTTGGGTGAAAAGCAGAAAATAAATGCTCAAGAATTCACTGGGGAAAAAAAACTGTTTGCACATGTAACAGTTCCAAACAAGGAGCCTTTATGTCAAGCTAGTGGTAACACTTCACTGGTTTATGTGCCTGTAAAGATATTGCTGGGTAACAGAATATTGGAAAATTGAATCATTTTCTTGTATTTGTATGGAGATCTTTCCAATCTTTTCTTTGGTTTAAGATAATTTATTTTTCTTTTCTTGTCTAATAAATGTTTTATTCTTTTGTTAAAAGTTTATCTGCTGATTCCTGAGAATTTGCTCAGTAACTTACCTCCATGATTTCTAAATACAAAATAAAAATTAGCACCTATCAAGCCAGGTTTCATTATGGGATTTGACTTGTCCAGTGGTAGCATCAGCTGGGATCATCGCAAAGTGGTGGCTTATCAAGGATCAAAACTCCTTGAATTTTGGTGATATCAATGTATCCTTAAAGAAACCAATGGGGGGAACTTTACCATCCTGCCCGCCATGAAAATCAGACTGGCCAAGGGGCAGCTCACAGAAAGGTCTGTTGACTTTGAGTGGGATTGTCCAATTTTGGGCGAGCAAGGCAAGAAAATCATGTCCAATTTGTGGATGCAATGGGCATCGGAACAGGGTTTGCTGTGAAGTATGTTACATTGGTTGGAACTCAAAAATGTATTTTTATTATTGTAACAGTGGATAATTTGAAATCTAGGGCCTGGAAGAGATTCTTCCATGGAAGCTGGGGCTGGAGGGATGGGACTGTTGTGCCTACCAGCACAGCATTATTGCATCATCACTGTGGGAGCACTTCATGCTGCTATTCTCTCACTGCGCAGGGAAGAGTTTGTGCATGGATTTGTGGAGTATGGCACCATGACATCATGGAGGATTTGTATGGGTGATCAATGTGATGTTTAATTAAACTAGTTATTACAATGGTGATTTATCTCTACTAGCGACTAGGTTCACCCGAGGCTACTAGGTGCCTTTTCCCATCCTGTCACAGTGCCAAGATGTATTTCCAGAATTCAGAGCTGAGGTTGCAATGAGAACCCCCTGTTGCTTGAGATCTTGATGGGTATCCCGTGAGGGGCCAGGACCTTGAGGATCCGGGTCTGCTTTCAGACAGCCTCTTGATTTCTCTATTCTCCAGATGCTCTTGAAAATCTACCTGTTTGGCCAACCCTGCCCAAAGACCTTTTGATGTGGTTCAGTGTCAGATTTTGTTTGATTGAACTCCTGTGAGGAACCCTGGATGGGATTTCCTGGCTGCACTCACCAGAAAACTGAAGATTTCCATCTGATTTTAATGGACCTTTATGTGATCCATCCCCACATCTGTCAGAATTCCAATGATGGACAGGATGGGAGAATTCTGACCACCATGCTTTGCTATATTAAGAAGAACTTATAAATATTTTCTTGTTGTTAATTAACTAAGCAGTAGTTTAATGACCTGTTGGTTCACTTATGCACAGCAAACTGACTGATATCGTGGATAAAAATAGAAGCAGTTTGGAAATTTCCAAAGGCATCATTTTGAGCCACTGTAACCTTCAACAGTCACAAGCAGTGTAAGGCTTCAATTCTTAACTCTTGTTGAGAAATAGATACCTGGCATGCAGTTACTCTTTGAGGCTTAGGTCTGATGTTAGGTTTTTGAAAGGCCACATGCAGCAAGGCATTCCCTGCCCATACTTTCTTCAATTTTTTCTTGCAGTCTGTGGAAGTCTTTACTGCCTTCATTGCCCAATAGCCTCCTCATGTTTAACATTTGAGAGCTAGCAAAGCTTGTGAAAATGATTCTGGCCATTGACAAACTGAGGTGAATTTTTACCCTAACTCCACTTGGGGCTATCCCAGCTCAGGAACACTCATTCCTCTAATAATTGCTTTCAATCAAGTTTAAATTGGTCACCTCCTGCAGATATTTTGGATCTTTTGGATGTTTTGGATCTAAGCAAGTGAACTATTTCTCCCCTCAGGATCATAACCATCAGGAAATAGTCTCTCTAATTAGTTATCAGCTAGGCTACAGTTACCTGGCTTTTATAAGAGCGTCTTCAATAAATAACAGTCAGGATTTAGCGGACCCATTTGCCATAGGTTAAATTCCACTATTGCTGTTAAATCTCACGAGAGCAACATAACGAGAATTGTGCTGATGAGATTTCAGTTGGAGACTTTCCTCAACTCCCACTGGTCACCCTCGCCATTGACATAATCAGGATCAAGCTCGAGAAAATTAATATAGATATGAACAGCTTTAGATCATGGTGTCCAGCTCCATGGGATGTTTTCTCACTAGTGATATCATGCCAGCGCAATTTAATACTGATTTTCAAAAATGACGCTCTGTGGTGGTGACCATACTGTGGCATCAGGTTTTTCACTGCTCTTAGAACATAGAACATAGAACATTACAGCACAGAACAGGCCCTTCGGCCTTCGATGTTGCGCCGACCAATATAAAAAGCAATGCCCCTCCAAACTAAACCATTCCCTTCTCTTCCATATACTTATCAACTAACCTCTTAAACGCCACCAAACTTGGCGCATCTACAACTGCTGCAGGCAGGGCATTCCACTCCCGAACCACCCTTTGGGTAAAGAACCTACCTCTGATATCCGTCCTATAACTATCACCCCTTAATTTAAAGCTGTGTCCCCTCGTGCTAGCTTTCTCCATCCTAGGAAAAAGGCTATCACTGTCCACCCTATCTAAACCTCTAATCATCTTATATGTTTCAATTAAGTCCCCTCTTAGCCGCCTCCTTTCTAACAAAAACAACCTCAAATCAGCCTCAGCCTCTCTTCATAAGACCTGCCCTCCATACCAGGCAACATCCTGGTAAACCTCCTCTGTACCCTCTCCAATGCCTCCACATCTTTCTTATGCTCTTGGCTGGAGCATTGAGGTGGGCATTGCTAGAGGGTTAACCTCTTCCATTGCAGGGGGGAGAAGGTTTCCCCTTATATGTGTTGGGGATCACGGGGGTAATGGTATGTGCCAATGACAGCATGGGTGGTGGGGAGAGATTGAGTATCCCCTGCTGCTTTTGTGATAGGGAGGGTTGCCCAAAAGCTTGTGGGGTGGGGAGCTCCATGGCCATAGATGGATGAGAGAGAGTTTTTTTTAATCATAGATAGGGGCACCCTTTAAAGATGACATCCTGATTGCGTGGAGTCAGCATTGGTGGCTTGATCAGGCGCAAACCATGCCCCTGGAGTTTTTCTTGATAATGTGAAAAGATCTGATCAAAAAAAGCTGACTATGTTTCTGTGGTTCTGCGCTGGCACTCCAGAATCAATCTAGTGAATTTCCTGTGCACCCTCTCCAGTGCCAGTATATCCTTTCTAAATAAAGAGACCAAAACTATACACAGTACTCCAGGTGTGGCCACACCAGCACCTTATACAGCTGTAACAAAACCTTGCTGTTTTTAAACTCCATCCCTCTAGCAATGAACAACAAAATTCCATTTGCCTTCTTAATTACTGTTGCATCTATAAACCAACTCCTGGCAATTCTTGCATAAGGACATGCAGATTCCTCTGCACAGCAGCATGCTACGATTTTTTACAATTTAAATAATAGTCCATTTTGCTGTTATTCTTACCAAAATGGATGACCTCACATTTACCAATATTGAATTTCATCTGCCAGACCCTCACCCACTCACTTCGACTATCTATATCCTTTTGCAGACTTTCAACATCATCTGCACACTTTGCTCTGCCACTCATTTACAAATTTTGACACACTAACAACAAATTCTTCAATTGAGGTGTGCAGTTGCTCAGTCAACCTGCGAAGTACTGATTTTAGATTTCTTTTCAATGCTTCTGAGTTTCTGTGAAGAAAGGCCCTACCTTTATATCCCATGGAACTAAATTACATCATCCTTAGCAGCTATGTGTGTTGCCTCTTCATTCAAGTTTTTTTCTTTTAATTATTCTTTATCATTCACTATTATTGATCATTATTTAATTGTTGAAGATTGCCTTATTCTGCAAACATAAGTCAATCAATATTTTGAACATCAACCCTAATTAATTTCACTTTACTCTGTATTTTCATGGTGATTTTTAAACTCAAATGCAGAAATAGTCATTTTAAAGGGTTTTTTTAATTAGATAATTTGAAGACGACAGTTCTTTGTAAAAGGTGTTTAGTAACATTGTAATTCTGACTGTTCAAAGCCCATTTATCTTTCATGGTAGCTTGAATCATGGATAATGACACCAGGCTGAATTATCATTATTCAATGTCGCCACCTTTTTAACATTTCATTGGTTAGGAATAAAACATTCAAATCATGAAAAGATAATCCCTTATTATATCCGTGCCTAAAACAGGGGGCTTTCAAAAATTCCAGTAAATTCTATGAACATTAAATAATGTCTTTAATTAAGTTCTGGCCTGTCCCTGTTTGTGTGTAAAAGGCTTTTGGGTAAAGACCATTTTTCTGCAATTTATTCAGTTTGAAAAAGTAATATCCTAATTATTTGTGAATTCTATTTGACTGTACTCTATCTAAATATCTCTAAATCCTGTGACAAAACTCACTCTGTAAATATATTTGACAGATTGTTTGTCAAAGCAGCTTGAAACCAGGTTCCAAAATACCAAAGGTTCATTAACATGGTGGATCTGTTTCAAATCTAATAATCCAGAGACCTGGAGTAATGACCCAGGGATGCAAGTTTACATTCTCCCATGGCAGCTGGGAATTTAAATTTGGTTAATTAAATCAAAATCTGGAATAAAAAACTCAAATTAGTAATGATGGCCATGAAATTACCAGATTGTCATAAAAACCCATCTGGTTCATTAATGCCCTTCAGGGAAGAAAATCTGCTGCCCTGACTCACAGTGGCTAATACGTGACTCCCGACCCAATGCAGTTGACTTTTAACTGTCCTCTGAAATGGTAAACGAGCCACTCATTAAACAGCTATTTAACATATAATAACAGAAACACTAGACAGACTACTAGCATCAGCCCAGACATCAGACATTACATAGGTGCATAGCAAGCAATGTCGCAAAATCCAGCTCACTAACATTTAGGGACTGATGCGAAGGTTGATGCAGTTGTCCAACTGCATTATGTTCGTTGAATTGTCCCGTGTAGCCAATTTCCATACTCCTCGCTTTCTGGGTATGCCCTGCATCCTGGCAGGACAGATCCACCAGAGTGGCAACATAATGGTATGCAGTTGGGAGGGAGTTTAATTTTTTTTTAGCTGCAATATTTTTAACTTAACTTAATTAAGTTTTGGGCATCACTGGCAAGGTCTGCATTCATTACCCATCCCTGATTGTCTTTGAGAATGTGGTGTTGAGCTGCTTTCTTAAATTGCTTCAGACTATAAGGTGTAGGTGCACACACAGTGTTGTTAAAAGAAGGAATTCCAGGATTTTGTCTCAGTGACAGTTGAAGGAATAGCAATATACCAATTACCACTCCATCAGTCTACTCTCAATCATTAGTAAAGTAATGGAAAGGACCATCAACAGTGCTGTCAAGCAGAGGAGACATTGCAGGTGATGGTGTTCTCATGTATCTACTGCTTGCCTTTCTTAATGGTCATGATTTTGGGTTTGGAAGATGCTATCTCCTGTAGATGGTACACATTGTAGATGTTCCTGTAGATGGTACACGCTGCTATTACTGAGCATCGATGGTAGAATGAGTGAATATTTGTCGATGTGGTGCCAATCAAGCAGGCTATTTTGACCTAATAAAGAACAGGCCCTTCAGCCTACCAAGTCTGTGCAGACACAGATGCCTCTCTAATCTAATATTTTTGTATCTCTATGTGCTCCATATCCCTCCAATCCCTGCCTATTCATTATCTGTTCAGATACCTCTTGAACATTGTTGTAGAATCTGCTTCCACTACTTCTTTTGGCAGCGCATTTCAGGCATTCATCATGCTCTGTGTGAACAATTTGTCTCTTTTCTCCTTGAAACTTTCTCTCTTTCACTTTCAATCTATGCCACCAAGTAATTGACACTTTGACCTGGGAAAAAGACTCTGACTATCCACTCTTTGCAAACCAATCATAATCTTGTAAACCTCTATCAGAAGACCCCCTCATCCTCGGTGCTCCAATGAAAACAATCCAAGTTTGTTTAACCTTTCTTCATAGTCCATATCCTCCAAACCAGGTAACATCCAGGTAAATCTCTTCTGCACCCTTTTCAATACATCAACATCCTTCTGGTAGTGTGGCAACCAGAATTGTACACAATATTTCAAATGTGGCCTAACCAAAGTCTTATACAGCTGCAATATGATTTTCCAATTTCTATACTCAACCCCCTGACTGATGAAGGCAAGCATGTTGTATGCCTTCTTAACCACTTTGTCCATCTGAGTTGCCATCTTCAGGAATTGTGGATCTGCATGCCTAAATCCCTTTGTATGCTAATATTTCAAAGGACTCTAGCATTTACAGCATACTTTCCTTCTGCAGTAGATGATGTCAAACTCCTTGAGTGTTGTTGGAGTTGCACTCATCCAAAAAATTTGAATATATTCCATCACACTCATGACTTGCGTTTTGTAAATGGTGGACTGGCTTTGGGAAATCATGAGGCAAATTATACTCAGCACAGGACTCTGATCTTCTGACGTCTCTAGTAGCCATAGTATTTATGCTGGTTCAGTTGAGTTTCTGGTCAGTGGTAATCTCAGGATGTTGATTGTAGGGGATTTAGTAATGGTAATGCTACTGGATGTCAAGGGGCAACAGCTCAATTCTCTCTTGTTGATGATGGTCATTGCTTGGCACTTGTTTGGGATGTATGTAATTTTGAGAATCCTCAAAATTGACTCCAGTTTTCATGAATTTCCTTGGCATCAGATCACATACGACCACAATAATTAGCACCTACCCATGATCCCTTGGCTGATGAATCAGTACTCTTCCTGTTGAACACCACTTGTAAGAAGCATTGAGGGTATCAAGGGCACCGAGTATACTCTAGGTTGAGGACATCAATGCCAATCGCCAAGACTGATTCATTGGCACCATTACTGACTGAGTCCTGAAGGACATGTCCGTGAGACTGAGGCTGTAGCAGTTAGTGAGAAGGTCAGCGGCATGGTAGCACAGTGATTAGCACTGCTGCTCCACAGCTCCAGGGACCTGGGTTTGATTCCCAGCTTGGGTCACTGTCTGTGTGAAATTTGCACATTATCCTCGTGTCTGTGTGGGTTTTATTTGGGTGGTCCAGTTTCCTCCCACAGTCCAAAGATGTGCGGGTTAGGCTGATTGGCTACGCTAAAATTGTTCCTTAGTGTCCTGAGATGCACAGGTTAGAGGGATTAATGTGTAAAATATGTCGAGATTTAGGGTCTATGTGTGATTGTGGTCGATGCAGACTTGATAGGCCAAATGGCCTCTTTCTGTTCTGTAGGGTTCTATGTTTCTATGATTCAACAAAAGGAAAAGACCAATCCGACCTCAACCTCACCAATCTACCTGTTCCAGATGCATCTGTCTATGAAAGTATTGATAGGACCAACCTACATGCAGTTCTTGTGGAGGCAAAGTCCCACCATCACAGTGAAAACACTATCAATAAAATTGTGTGTCACTACTACCATGTTAAATGGGATAGATTCAAAACCAATATAGCAACTGAAAATTGAACATCCATGAGGAACTATGGGTCATCAGCAGCAGAACTGTATTCAGAGTTGTCAGAAAACTGTAGTTAGCTGCATAGCCCTGTATTCATCATTAGCATCACTTCACCATTATTATCAAGCCAAGAGATCAGTCTTGCTTTGATGATTAATATAGAAGAATATGCCAGGAATAGCACCAAGAAAAACTAAAAAATAATATGCTACTTGCAGCTACAAACAAGGCTGTGGCCATGCTAAATAATGGAAATGGTATATGATGTGTTGAATTAATAATCTACTTAGCCTCTACTGAGGTCCTCACTAGTAAAGATGCCAGTCTTCAGCCAATTTGATTAATTCCAAATGATATCAAGAAATGTCTGTACTCCTGGCAACATCCTCACTATAGGATTGAAGACTGCACCCATATTTGAGGTGTTCCAGTATAACAGTGACACTTTTGTAACAGTGGGCCTTGGCCCAAAACATGGATAAAAGATTTGAATTCCAGAGATGAGGTGAGAATCCTCTTGCTATCAAGGCAGCATTTAACTCCACGTAGAACAAACAGCTTTAGCACAATTCAAGTCAATAGGAGTCAGAGGGGAAACTCTGCATGGGTTGGAATTACTAAGGAAGATGGTTGTGGTTGAGAAGGCCAATCATCGCAGCTCCAGGGCTTCACTGAAGGAATCCCTCAGGGTGGCGAACTAAGCATCCTCAGCTGCTTATATACAAACATATAAATTAGGAGCAGAAGTAGGCCACTTGGCCCTTTGAATCTGCTCTGCCATTCTAGAAGATTTGGGCTAATGTAATTTTAATCTCAACCCCACATACCTATTTGCTCCCAATAAACTTAGCCCCTTGTTTATCAAGAATCTTGCTAGATGTGCGTTAAAAAGATTCAAAGATACTGTTTCCACTTTTGAGGAAGAGAGTTCCAGAAACTCTCAATCGTCTGAGAAAAAAAAAATTATCTTCATCTCCATCTTAAATGAGCAACCCTTATTTTGAAACAGTGACCCCTGAGTTCAATGTTGTCCCACAAGAGGAAACATCTGCTCCATATCCACCCTTTAATACCTCACACGTTTTTAAAAGTTTTGATACTCCTCTAAGCTCCAGTTGAAACAAGTCTAGCCTCTCCAATATTTCCTCTAAAGACAACTCTCTCAATTTTGGTATTACTTTAGTAAATTCTCTCTGAACTGCTTATAATGCATTTACATTTTTTCTCAGATAAGGAGACCAGAACTGTATATAATACTCCAATGCCCTGTATAACAGAAGCAAAAGCTCCATATTTTTAAAATCAATTCTCCTCCCAATAAAGAACATTCTATAAGCTTTCCTAATGACTTGCTTTGCCTGTATATTAATCTTTTGTGATTTATGTGCTCAGGTACCCAGATTCTGTCTGCATCTCAGAGCTCTGCAATCTCTCACCTTTAGATAGTAAGTTTCATTTTTATTCTTTCTGCTGAAATGGATAATTTCACGTTTGCCCATATTACCCTCCATTTGCTAGATTTTTGGCCATTCACTTGACCTAACTAAGTTCCTATGTAGCCTCTTTACTGTAGTCTTCTTCACAATTTATCTTCCTACATATCATTGTGCCTTCGGCAAATGTAACTACCATACCTTGAGACTCTTCACAAAAATTATTCAGATAATTTGTAAAAAGTTGAGGCCTACCACTGTTCCCTGTGACACATCACTCATCAACATGATAACCTTCCTTTTATCTTAAAGTTAGAAGTGGAGATCTTCTCCTATGATTCCATAATTCAGTTCTATTTACAAATACTCAGATCTTGAAGTCAAATGTGCCCCTATGCAGCAGGACCTTGATAACATTCAGGCTTGCATTGATAAGTGGCAAGAAATATTCACACCACTCAAGCATCAAACAGTGACCACCTCCAACTCGAGAAAGTCTAGTTTGCCATCAATGGCTTTACCATAACTGAATGCCCCACTATCAACATTCTGGCTGTCAATCTGGACCTAGATACTATGGCTACAAGCGCGGATCAGAGGTATTTTCTGGCAAGTAATTCACCTTCTGACATGATCCTTGACTGTCTTCCGAGGTAGCCGGAAATGTAGAGAGAGTCAATGGATGGGAGGTTGGTTTGTATGATGGATTGGGCTACATTCACAACCTTTTGCTGTTCCTTATGATCTTAGTCAGACCAGGAGCCATACCAAAGAGTGATACAACCAGAAAGAATGCTTAGTGTGAAAGTGATTTTTCAGGCACGTATTGACATTAACTTCACAAAAGGTTTCTGGTTGAGACACCAAACCCTCAATAAAATATTAAATGAGAAGTGTATTTGTTTTCAATTCCTTTGGAGCACCCAGAACAGTTTGGCTTTGGACATACTTCCAGTGCCATTTCAGCAAAGTGCATTGCACTGCAGAATTTGATTTTGTAGTCATAGAGATCATAGAAACCCTACAGTGCAGAAAGAGGCTATTTGGCCCATCAAGTCTGCACTGATCACAATCCCAGCCAGGCCTACCCTCTTATCCCTACATATTTACCCACTAATTCCTCTAACCTACATATAGCAGGACACTAAAGCACAATTTTCACCTAGCCAATCAATCTAATCCGCACATTTTTGGACTGTGGGAGGAAACTGGACCACCCAGAGGAAACCCATGCAGACACAAGAAAAATGTGCAAATTCCACGCAGACAATGACCTAAGCGGGGAATCTATCCCTAGTCCCTGGTGCTGTGAATCACCAGTGTTAATCACTGTGCTACTCTATATAATGTTTATTTTGAGGACGGGAAACATGCAAAATGCATATCAATTTCTAATCCAGTAGAAATTTCTGCAAGTTTTTTAAAGCATCTTAGAATATGATAGCTGTTGTTTAGATGCCACGGATTTCTATGATAGTGAATAAAAATACCCTGTCTTCATTAATAAAGGTGATCTAAGGATGAGTCAATGGACACTCTTCCAGTGGTCATTGTTGTCTCTTCATCTGGGCTGTGAATAAAATGAAAAGATTGCCTTAGGCTGTACTTGATGAGCCTGAGAGACATTAAATTCTGTACAATAGAACATTTTAACAGCCATCTGTCAGGCTTTTCTGCTTATTCATGAAATCTGTCTCTTTTTCTCCCATACCCTGCAAGAAACCCAGATGTAATTAGGCTACGAAGAATAAAAATCATTGACATTTGTTAGGCATTTGAAGTATTCTTATTTAACAAAAAAAAATCAATATTGTTTGAAAATTTGAGACATAAGGTATGTCTTAGACATTAACCGGTTTATCATTCTTGGATGATCTAGGGAGAAAGTACAATTATTTGATTGACTTACCATTCAATTGTCATCACCCTGATTAACTGAGATAATATGCCCCGAGTGAGGTAAGAAGTGGCAAACTAAGACGTAAAAAAGAGCAATAATCAGACATAACTATCATTTATACTGTAAAAAAGAAAATACATGAATTAAAATCTGGTGAGGCATCACATAAGTCACCAAAGGTTATGCTATAGGACATTTTGTAAAAAGCTGCAATATTTTTGAGCAATTTCTTTGTACTTTCAAATGAAATTTGTGGTTAATATTTGTAGCAGTGCTTCACCAGGGTGAGGAGTAAGAGCATTGACAGCTAAACAGTGTCACCAATAAAATTCTTTCAAGCTATGGAATTTTTTTCTCATTCATTCATTTATCCGAGGGGTATATGAGCTTCACTGACTAGCCAACATTCATTGCACATCCCTAATTGCCTTTCAGAAAGTAGTGCTGACTTGCCTTCTTGAACCACTGCAGAAGTCAGAAAATCAGCTTATACAAAAAGACAGATACACTTAAAAGGTATGGAAGGGATTTTTCAAATGACGGGGTTTCCTGCCTATATCCCAAAAACCGTATACTGACCAATTCTGCAACCAGTTAATGTCAGGAAAGTGTTAATTGGCTTAGGGCAAGACTTCTGCCTCTGTCTGGGGAGGAAGTCCTGTCTTAGAAAGCTGTTGGCTGACAGCTCTGTAGTCCCAGCAGCATCAGATTTGAGTAGTGGCCACTGCTGGGATTCCAACCTGTCCACGAAGGAGGCGAGATAAGGGAGATTGCACTGAAAGTAACATGTACCCCTAGATTTCCTTGTTCTGTAACTCTCCCCAGTCCCCTACCATTAACTGGGTAAGTCCTGTCCTGGTTCAATCTATAAAATGCATCACCTCGCATTTATCTAAATTAAACTCTGTCTGCCATTTGTCAGCCCACTGGTCCAATTGATCAAGATCCTATAGCAATCGAAGATAACTTTCTTCACTGTCCATTATGCCATCAATCTTGGTATCATCTGCAAACTTACTAAACATGCCTCCTATATTCTCATCCAAATCATTAATATAAATGACAAATAATAGTGGACCCAGTACTGATCCCTGAGGCACACCGTCGGTCTCAGGCCTCCAGTTTGAAAAACAACCGTCTGGCTTCTGTCAAGAAGCCAATTTTGTATCCCTTTAGATACCTCAGCCTGGATCCCATGAGGTTTAATATTATGCAACAGCCTGCCATGCAGTGCCTTGCTAAAGTCCATTCGACAATATCAACTGCTTTGCCCTCATCTATCTTCTTGGTTACCCCTTTAAATAACACAATCAAATTTGTGATACTTGCATGACCAACAATGGAAACAGCGCACAATAGATAGAACTAAGCAAGTCCACAACCAATTGATCAGATAAAGCTCTGTTGTCCTGTCATATCAGGCCATGAAATGTGGTGGATGATTAAATAACTCACTGGAGGAGGAGGCCCCACAAATATCTCCATCTGTAATGATCGGAGTGTCCAACACATCATTGCAAGATATAAGGCTGAAGCATTTGTAACCATCTTGGCCTTCTTCTGAAGTACCAAACATCACATATGTCGATCTTCAGCCAATCTGATTCACTCCATGTATTATTAAGAAAAGTCTGTATGACTCTATGATTGATATCTATATGATGATTGCCCAGATATGTCCTATCACAAAAAGCAGAGCAAATCCAACTCAGCCAATTATCATTCCTTCTGTCTTCTGTTGACTACAGCAAAATGATGGGAAGAGTCATCAGCAATGTTATCAAGAGCATGTATTGAGCCATAATCTGCTCACTAACATAGTTTTGTTTTGCCAAGGGCATTGACTTTTGACTTCATTACAGCCTTAGTCTAACAATGAACAAAAGAGCTGAACTCAAGGGGGGAAATGAGCATCACTGCCCTTGACATCAAACTAATATTAAACTTCATGTGGTATCAAGGAGCCCAAGCAAAACTGACATCAATGAAAATTGAGGGAAAGCATTCGACTGGCTTGTGTCATAGCAAGCACAAAGAAAATTTGTTGTGGTTATTGGTGTACAATCACCTCAGTCTATGAACATTGCTTCAAGAGTTCCTTCGGATAATAATGTTTTGGATCTTACCATTTCATGTGTTTCATTGATGACCTTCCCCCCCATCGTAAGGTCAGAAGTCGGAATATTAGCAGATGATTACTCAGTGTTCAGCATCATTTATAGATTCTCGGATGCTGAAGGAATCAAAAAGACCAGGACAACATTCAGGCTTGGGCTGATAAGTGGAAAAGTCACAGAATTTAGAATTAATACAGCACTGAAGAGGCCATGGAATGATGTCACTAGACTAGTAATCCAGAGATCCAGGCTTTTGTTCTGGGGAAATACGTTCAAATCCCATCTCAGTCGTTGGGGGAATTTGAATTCAATTATTATATCTGGAATATAAAGCTTGTCTCAGTGTTGGTAACGATGAGACCCATCATTGATTGTTACCAAACATCATCCAGTTCATTAATGTCCTTTAAGGAAGGAAATCTACCATCCTTACCTGGTTTGGCCTTAATATGACTTGAAATCCATTGTCATGCAGTTAACTCTTAACTAAGCTTTGAAATGGTCTAGCAAAACACTCAATTCAAGGGCAATTAGAAATGGGCAACAGATGCTGGCCTTGCCAACAATGCCCATATGTCAGAGAAGAATAAAGAAAAGAAATTTGATCAATCATGTCTGCATGAGCTCTCTAAATCATCTATGCCCTGTTATCTGCCATTGCTCTGCACATTGTTCCTTTTCATAAAACCATTTAATTTCCTTTCGAAAACTTTGATTGCTTCCACCAAACTTTCAGACAGGTATTACAGACCTTGGTCACTCATTGTGCTAAAATATTTTCTCTTGTATCAGGTTTGCCAATTGCTTTAAATCTGTACCCTCTTGTTCTTGATACTTAAATGAATGGGAACTATTTCTCCCTATTGACTCTATCCCGACCCTTCATGATTTTGAATATCTCCATCAACTCTAGCATTCATGCTGCCGAAGTGTCAGGCAATAACCATCATCAACAAGAATGATAACCATCTCTCCCAAGAGATTATCATTCTGAATCCTCCACAATCAATGCCCTGGGGGTTATGCTGTTAGCTAGAAATGAAACTGGATCAGTCATATAAATACTACAAGAGAAGTTCAAAGGTTTTAAATTTTGCAGAGAGTAACTCACCTCCCAATTCCTAAAAATCTGTCTATCACCTGCAAGGCACAAATGTGATGCTTGGATGAATACAGTTCCAACAACACTTCAGAGACTTGACACTTTCCAGACAAAAGGAGGTTGCATCATTTGCACCCACTCACCAATTTAGATGTTAATTCACTCCACTACTAAGGCACACTGGCAGCAGTATGTATAAAAGATAAAACATACATTCGTAACTTGCCAATGTTCTTTTGACAGCACCTTCTGAATTTGCCACCTCTTCCACCTCCCAAATAAGGCAACAGAGGCATAGAAGCACCACTGCTTCCAAATTCTCCCCTAGCCAGGCAAAATCCTTGAAACTAAATCACTGTTCCTTCATTATCACTGGGTCAAAATCTTGGAACTCACTTCCTTACAGCACTGTGGGAAATCAGATGGACTGTAGTGGCTCAAGAAGGCAGTTTTTCAAGTGCAATTAGGAATGAGCAACAAATGATTTGCCTGCAACACCCGCATCCTGTGATAAAATAAATGAGGGCAAGTGGTACAGAGATAGAAAAGAAGAAAGGCAGATTTCTGCATTCAAGTAATGTGCTAACAAGCAATGATCCCAAAGAATATCATGTTCTACAAATCTCAAAATGATGTGGCAGGTATTACACATCAGAGCACCTGGAGAGAAGTATATTCTCCAAATTTCCTTATTTTCCAACAACAAAAAAATCTGTGTGTGCCTGCTTTTAATCTTCTGCTCAGGGTTTGATTTACCAGGGTAGATGTCATTACATTCATTCTGTTCAGTTATCGCGCCATTAAAATATCATTCGATATGCCTATACCTGAGTTTCAGAACTCAATTTCCAATTCAATGAAAATCTCAATGAGCCCTAACCTCATTTAGGGTTCCTGTCCTTGAGTGTCAGTTAAAGTCAAGACAAAATTCCAATACTGGTTGACACAGAAATAATTCCCATAGTAACGGATGGCACCAGTAATGCCACATCAGTATTGACTATTACAAAAAAGGCTTTTTCAGATTGGTTTGTTACTGTGACAATCTCTTTTCATTTGCAGGAGAAGACTAATTTCATATAATTATTTATCCACAATAATAAATGATGAACCAGTCAACGTAACTAAGGACCCACGCACCCTAGACATTCTGTCTTCCACTTTCTTCCTTTGGGAAAAAATCAAAAGCCTGAGGTCACGTACTAACTGATTTAAGAACAGCTTCTTCTCCGCTGCTGTCAGACTTTTGAATGGACATATCTTGCATTAAGTTAATCTTTCTCTACACCCTAGCTATGACTGAAACACCATGTTCTGCACTCTCTCCTTTCCTTCTCTGCGAACGGTATGTTTTGTCTGTTTAGCATACAAGAAACAATACATTACTCTCTGTTAATACATGTCACAATAATAAAACAAATCAAATCAAATCAAATCAAAGAGTTTCCATGAGGTAGCCAAGAAATCAAACTAATATGGAGGATATAAACATAGGAGAAATGACATTTGACCATAGCTCTTTAGTAAAACAGGAGGAAAATATTTGGAAGATCCTGCTTCAATTAGTCTTTTTAATGTCAGTTGATAAATGTTTGTGTTGGAGGAATGCTCTCCCTTTGTTTTTGTTCTTCGCTCTTCACTTAAGCTGAAAAATCGGAAGACTTGAAAGCATTTGGGAATTGAATTTGTGTGACATTCCACAGCATTTGGCTGAAAGAAGAGGTTCAAGCAACAATCACCTGTGCAAACATTCTATGAATAAAGCTCCCAGAGCAACTTAACGCTGCCTCCATTCTGGCTGCAATGAACAATACCATACTTTGGAGTTAAGGGAGCAAATAATATGATCTCTTTAATTATTGACAGCATGACTGCAACATACTAGGAATTGCTGTTTTCCAATCCTTGTTGGCGTCCTTCACTGCAATGACAGAAATGTCCTGAGGATTCATAATACTAAATACGAAGGAAGTCAATTTTGGAGTGCATGTTTTTTTTTAAACAAAGAAACATAGAAACCAGAAGCAGGAGTGGGCCGTTCAGCCCTTTGAACCTGTTCTGCCATTCATTTTGATCATGACTGATCATCTAATTCAATATCCTGATTCCCCCTCTCCCCCAGATTCCTGGATCCCTTTAGCCCCAAGAATTATATCTAATTTCTTCTTGAAATCAGACAATGTTTTGGTTACAATTACTTTCTGTGGTACTAAATTCCACTCATTCATGCCTTTCTTGGGTGAAGAATTTTTTCTTCACCTCAGTTCTAAAAGATTTACCCCTTATCCTCAAACTATGTCCCCTAGTTCTGGATCCTCTCACCATTGGGTACATTCTTTCTGAAACTACCTGTTCTAATCCTGTTTGAATTTTCTAAATTTCTATGAGATCCCCCACCTCACTCTTCAAAATTTTAGTGAATATAATCCTAATGACTTAATCTCTCCTCATATGACAGACCTACCATTTCAGGAACTAGCCTGATAAACCTTTGTTATACCTTCTCTATAGCAAGAAATCTTTTCTCCAATAGGTTGGTCAAAACTGCATCTAACGTTCCCTGTGTGGCCTCACCAACGTCTTATATAATTGCAGCAAAACATCCCTATTCCTATACTCATATCCTCTTGCTATGAAGGCCAATATATCATTTGCCTTTTTTACTGCCTTCTGTACCTGCACACTTACTTTCAGTGACCGATGCACAAGGACACCAAGGTCTCGTTGAGTATCCACCTCTCTCAAATTACACCCATTCAAGTAATAATCTATCTTCTTCTTATTGCTACCAAAGTGGAGAATTTTACATTTATCCACATTATACTGCATCTTCCATGCATACACCCACACACTCAGTCTATCCAAATCATACTGAAACACCTCTGCATCCTCTGTACAGCTTACCCTCCCTCTCCACCAACTTTGTATTTATTTTTGAAAGATAGTTGTGATTTATTTTCAGAGCTACATTGAGACATCATAAAGGATGATTATTTTGACTTGCTATGGAGTAATCCACCGTAGACAGTTGTGTTTCCACAGCAGCAGTGCATTCAAGGAAATGGCAGTGGCAGCACAGTGGTTAGCACTGCTGCCTCACAGCACCGGTGACGTGGGCTCAATTCTAGTTTTAGGTCACTGTCTGTGTGGATTTTGCACATTCTCACCATGTCTACATTGGTTTTCTCCTGATGCTCCAGTTTCCTCCCACAGTCTAAAGATGTGTATGTTAGGTTGATTGGCCATGCTAAATTAACTTAGTGTCAGGGGAATTAGCAGAGTAAATATATGGGGTTACAGAAATAAGGCCTGGGTAGGATTGCAGTAGGTGCAGACTCGATGGGCTGAATGGCCTCTTTTCACACTTTAGGGATTCTTTGTTTCTATGAAACTATGAGAAAACAATATCAATTTTTTCATGTACACTGGTGACATGCAGCTCTCCTGCATGACCTCTCTGATAGCTCTAAATTATCAGATTGTTTGTCCAACGTCCACTGTTGAATGATTTTGTTCATCTGCCCTCCTGTGGCTCATTGTTATATTTCGTTTCATAATCTCTTTGTGAAGCACCTTATTTCATTTCTTGGTGTTAGAGGTATTATTATATTGTATGGTTCTCTGAAATACAATGCAGAAGAATGCAATGACAAAGAGACATTGATAAAATTGCTGCACCATGAAAAGCACCAAGACTTTCTATCATTGAGATGTAGCTGATAGCCTGGTTATCTCTTATGTTATCAGTAATAACTGCAGTTTGTAAACAAACAGAACATACACAATGAAAAGCAAATTATTTGATAATACATGACTATTATATTGAATCCAAGAGCTGCTTTAAAGTGTATCTTATTATAGACAATTGGATATCAGCTAGTTTTTGAAAGGTAGCCCTTTGATTGCACAGGTTGTCATGGAGTGACTGACTGGCAGTGTCTAGGGAAGTTAGTCATATTTTTAGCATATCAGCGATGTCTTTGAGAATCTCAGAATAAAAGCTTTTCTTTGTAAAATAGAATGAAAAATTATATTTGAATATGCCGGGGGACATAATTGGATAAGGCTCTTTTCCAGGCACATGGATTGCAATGAGTGATTCCTCGCCATGTGATCCCATTGAGGCAGGCAGCACGCAAATTTCAAGCAGCCTCCCATCTGGATTATTTTAGCATGTAACCCAGTGTGGAGCATACTGCTGACTGGCTGCATGCTCTACAGGAAGTCCGGAAGTGTGCAGGCTAGTACGACACAGAGCGAACCAGGCTCCCTCAAAAATGCAGTCTGCCTCCCTTGAAGAGGGGTTGCACTCGTACTACAGGAGCCACTGTAGCTGTCTTTG
Organism: Sphyrna mokarran; assembly: GCA_024679065.1. Classification (NCBI taxonomy): domain Eukaryota; kingdom Metazoa; phylum Chordata; class Chondrichthyes; order Carcharhiniformes; family Carcharhinidae; genus Sphyrna; species Sphyrna mokarran. The sequence continues at coordinate 57,170,081 of JAGIQG010000002.1, read as the reverse complement.
TAAATGCCTGACTGGAAAGAGAAGCACAGCAAATAAAACAATAGGCAAAAGAGAGAGATTCTCGGTTTTCAGCTGCAGCTCCCGAGTTACTTGTGATAAAGATGAAAAAGAAGGGCCAGAAGGGCTTCAGGATACACCCTGAGAAGGGAATGGGAGCAGGTCATCACGGGATCAATTTCGAGAGTCTGGTCTTTGGAATCTGGCTTTGCTGCAGAAAGTTCAATGGCTTCACAAAGCTGATCAAAGTTAGTCAATGAATTATAACAAAATAACATCACCTCTACAACAATTGGGACTCATGTCTAAACATTCAAATACTCCACCTCACCGTTACAGGTGTATCAATTTTGTAGACTCATATCTGCATCTTGTGCTTTCACATATCTTTAATTATTCAGCTGTGGCAGGCACATCACTCAAAAGTATCGGATATGCTCAGTGACTTTCTTCCTTTGCTCTTGCAGGGCAATGTGGCTCATAACTATAGGGGGCAGCAGAGAACTAGCCGGAGACAGATATGTCTGCATTGACTGAGCCCTCTGGAGGAGACAGTACTCTGCATAATGGGATCGGCTGTTACTAGAGCTGCTGGCTCCAGCATCACCAAGAACAGGATGTTGGTATGTTCCTGCTTTATGCTCTTTCTCAAATTCCTCCTTCCTCTCACCCTATTCTCCACCATGAATACAAGCAACACACGGACATTTTGTTTTTGATGCCAGCACCTTATTCCACATCTCAACCCTTCCCTTCTGCAATTCAGCTTTCAGATATCTGAGAAATCCCATCTATCCAGTCTGTGGAGCCTTGGCATGGATGGTAATATTTGCACCGGGAGTGACGATACTACATTGATTTGATATTTTCATGTTTGAGGTGGGGCTGCTTTAAGAGGAAATATTTTGTTACAAGAATTGATTTGACTGGTAAACATGTCACAGATGCTTAGAATGCAAACTAGTAACTGATTTTAACCAGGAATGTGTTATTTTGTTGCATTAATAGACCTTTAGTTTATTTAGGTTGTCCTGGGATTTTAGACAAGATAGGTTGATAGAGATAGTCATGTAATTAATGGGAGAAGATAAACTTGCAGAAAAAAGTTTCAGATTCATTTTAACATACAAGCAGTTGTTGCCAGGGCTGCCAGAAGAAAGCAATCTCTCTCCGTCTCTGTTTCTCTCTCAAAAGGCTCTTTAAAGGCTCCCGGCCTGATAACAAAATCACAGCAAGTGTGCCTGTGTTTTGCTAATTAATTTTAAAGAACGGGTTTAAGTCCATAAGAAGAATATTGCTTGAATTGTAACTCATAGTGATAGGTTAACAGTTAAAAATTGTATCTTGTCATGTTTATGCACTGTTCAATTATTAAAAGTTAAACTAATTCATTTGTAATAATTAAACTGTGTTATTAAATAAAGTTTGTTTTGTTAAAAGTTTCCTAGTTGGTCAGTTGAATCACACATGAAATGAAGCATCTCATCTTCACACTAATGCTAAAATGGAAAATTGTTGGGCCGAGTCTGGCTTCATAATATACCTTGGAGTTTCTGATCTGGTACCCTAACACAGGTCTCTGAGGAAGAAGCACCCTCTCTTCACATGACAGTCGAACCACCAGCTCCGATAATAGCAATACTTGTACTTTAAAAGATAGTATAGAACTTGAATCAGGTGTGTTAATGGCCTATGGCAGAGGAGGGGGACAGGATAATTTGTGTGCTATGCCACAGGACATGGGAGTTGCACACAAGTTCTGTTGCAGCAAACTCAAAGGAGGACTTTGAAAAATACATGGGAGAATGTTGACGCACATTGATACATTTGATGCATTGGTTAGCCAGCCACAGAGTCTCTTATTGTCGAGGAGCATGGAGGAATAAAGCTTTAACATGGGCACACAGCTTTGTACAGTGATTGGAATGCATCCTCCCTTAGATGGATGAAGAATAATTTTTGACCCGAAGCGTTAATTCTGTTTCTCCTCACAGATGCTGTCTGATCTACTGAGTACTTCCAGCATTTGTACTTGTACCACTGCCATTGTGTCAACTCCCTTGTCTGTCAGCCAGCAAGGTGTGACCGCTGCTCAGTCTGCTGAGGTGATGCAGCCCAAAAAACTAGGTCCATAAGACCGACAGCCACTCAAGGTCATTCCACCATCAGCAGCTTGCCAAAGCCATTCTGCAGCCACTGAGGTAGCATTGTATTGGAGCACTAGGACAGGAAAGTGCACTGATAAAGTGATGAGCTGTTCTTTGTTGTTAACTTTTCTTTCAAGATTTTGGCCATGGAATTTAGGATTCAATACATGGACTGAAAGATTGGGAATTAACTATGACAGAGGAGTAATAGCTCAGGAAAACCACACTCAGTCTGTTCACGGGTAGGCTGTTTATAATCAAGGAGTCTGGTTTATTCCTGACTTCCTCCTGTTTCTATTTCTTTTCCTGAGATGGACTGTGGGTGCTTAATAATGAAAATTGTACTGTCTTGATAGTAAGATTATAAAGAATGCACAGATCACAATGAACATGGAACCACTTCCAGTGACACATAGATCTTCATTGCAAAAGGACTGGAGGACAATCCCAAGGAAGGCCTGCTACAATTGTGTAAAGTTTTGGTGAGACCGCACTCTACAGGCAACATAGTAAATGTCACCAAATTGGTTTCTGGGATGAAGTGGCTGTCCTATGGTGAGTGTTTAGTTGGGTCTATACTTGTGGACTTCAGAAGAATGATCTCATTGAAGTGCCCCCAAAGGGTTGGACACGGAAGACGCTGAAAGCTTGTTTCCCCTGTTGAAGAGTGCAGAACATGTGGGCACACACTCACGATAAGGGCTTGCTCATTCAGGACAGAGATCATGAGAAATTTCTTCACTCAAAAGATTGTGAATCTTTGAAATTTTCTAGTCCAGAGGGCTGTAAATGTGTCATCTTCAATTTTATTTAAGGCTGAGATGGACGATTTTTGATCTCTCAGGGAAGGGATACGGGGAATTGAAGCAAATGTATTGAATGGTGGAGTGTGCTCAGGGGGCTCTAACTACTTCTGCTTCAATTTCTTATCTTCTTTGATCAGTGAAGAGATCATGAAGTCCCATTTCCATCTCCATGGGGCCTCTGTCACCTTTCTGATGAAGCAATGAAGAGCAAACTATGAGATGTTGCTAATATTACATGATCCTACTTAGAAGGATTCACTGTTGTGAAAAGTTAGGGTAATGATGGCTTTGATAGTCACTGACAGCACTGGCCTGGCCCTGCTGTGAGGCTGAAGATTGGATATTAGAATGGTACAGGTCTGTGATCACCTCTTGGTAAAAGGTAAGCTTCTCATAAACTGCTCCTGGCTGAGGTAGAGATAGATGTGTTCCATAAAGTTGGATGTGTCTTTCCACTAGTGCATATTTTCCTCCCTATGTGCATTTCTTCCTTTCCCTGGATAATACTTAAGCTAAAAGGGACTGTAGAAATAACCTCAACTAATCAAAAGCACTTTCTCCCCTCAAGCCCATTAGCTCCTTCGTTGTCTTTGTCAAGAGTCAACACCAGACCCTTGAAAATCCAAAAAACTTGCAAAACTCTCCCAGTAATACGAACTTCCAGGAATTTACATCAGCAAAATGAAGTCAAGAATATCTCAGCAGCAAGTTAGATGGTCAGCCTTTTAAATAACATTAATGTGCAGGCCCTGGTGTAGCTAAATGTATGTTCCCTTGATACTAACACTGTCAGTCAGGGTACACTGCATGTGGAAACTGCTGGCATTTTGACCAGTGTCCATATTACTGGAGCCTGTGGTGTTGCAAAATCCAGTTTCATGATCACAATATCTGCAGTTTTTCTGTTAATGCAAAGCACATAGCTATTGAAATTACACCATGAAGTTCAAAAAGGTGACACAATCTCTTGTCCATGGTTTTACTGGAGATGCTTATCCATTTCAAATAAACATATTGAAGCCTTTATTAAAATATGCTCAGCCTTCTCACACAGCATAGTGTCAAGGCCAGAGCATTTACCAGTAGTTTGATTTTTCTCATTTGCTTCCAATATTTATCATTCAAATTAGACTCACAAAATAATTGCACATCAACCATTTTAATCAAAACAAAGAATAGTTAATATAGCAAACCAAATTAACTGTTGCAGGTAAAGGCAGAGAAATTTCAACTCGAAACAAGAGTAAAATAGTTGATTTTCCTTTCTATCGACTCCATTGGAAAGGAAATAATCGGAGCGCTGTGCATTACTATGCTACAAGCAGTTTTACTCTCAAGAGTTTAATGCTTTAAATTCAAGCCAGTCTGTTTAATCTACTAACAACATGAGTTATCAAGTGGGCTCATGCTTGTGTGTTATTGCTCTACAGGAAATGAATCGGGTTAGGATTTCCATAGTCCACAATATCCAAATGAATGCAACTTACATTCATCATTTAAATATGGAGCGGCAATGAGACAGTGTAAATCCAACAAGCAGGTTCATCAGAGATTGCATTGGGTATAAAAGCTTCTGCAAGAGTTAATTAAAGAATAGACTCTGAGTGGTTCAGAAAAAAGAGGGAAGAAACTTGAGTGGATAAATGTGGAGACCAAGTGCAACAGTGGGGATATGGGTGGCACAGCGGCACAGTAGTTTGCATTCCTTCCCCTCACGGCCAGGGAGTTGAGTTCGGTCTCTGGATTGAGTCACCGCCTGTGTGGAGTTTGCACATTCTCCCCGTGTTTCATGAGTTTCCTCCGGATGCTCCAGTTTCTTCCCACAGTCCAAAAGACATGCCCATTAGGTGCATTGGGCATGCTAATTCTCCCTCGGTGTACCCATATAGGAGCGTGACGATTAGGGGATTTTCACAATAAATTCATTGCAGTGTTTATGTAAACCTACTTGCGACAGTAATAAATAAACTTTAAAACTGCACAGCAGCAAACCTTCCCAATGCAAGCAAAATGCTGTAGGATCAGGAATTGGCCACTTAAATGGCTCATGCATTCTTGACTTTAAACTTTACTGTCACTGACAAAATGGCATGGTGGCAGGAAGAGGTAGGGTACACCTCTTCTACTTCTTCCTGTGCCATTTTGCCAGCCTTCGTGCATCCCAGCCTACCACTAAAGGTGACATAAAATTCCAACAATTCACTCTGATGCTCAAATAATTATCTTAAAGAATGAAATATCTTGAATAAAAATGGATAAATGAAATAGATTGGGTGTTACATTGAAAATCAACACTACAAATGCTACAAATCAATTCTAAAGTTTAATTTCAGTAATCATATTACAAGGTTCAGGCAAGATTTAAAACAATCATTAAAAGAAAAATTATGGGCACATTCTAATTTCAGGAATTGTAATGACACTACATGATTGTTCTTCATCATTGATTTAAATAGTCAATAAATTCCTCAACCATGATATTGGGTCTGGGCTTCCTTCATGAGATAGATTCATCCAAATTACATTCTCTTTCAGATTTCGACTACCTTTAAAATGTTTGTACAGATCTCTGGCTGGCATCTATATAGATCCATTCAAAACCAATGGAAGCCACTTATTCTGTCAACTTTCGTCTGAATTTCTGTGCTGGCACCATAGAGGCAATCACTTATTTATTGCTCAAATGTCTTTCAGATGATTTCTCAGACAACTTACTGCAGTTTGGTCTTCTTCCCTTCACCTCTTTTTTTTTGCTTGTTCCTCAGCTTGATTTCTGAAGGATCATTTTATGAATTTATGCTCTGGTTTGGAATGTTGCCTGGAACACACATCAACAATTCAGGTCAGTTAGCAGCACTAGAATTTCCACCAACTCTTGTGCATGATTTTGTTTTGCTGTCTCTGCCTAATTCCAGGCCTATATCTTCAGCAAGTGAAACTCTGTACCTGGAGACAAAACTCAAAATACTTTGGTGTTAGTGTAGTTAGTGACTTCTTGTTGTCTGAACCAAGCAGATTATTCAGAACAGATTAAAAATTATTTTCTGGAAAAATAAAATAAACTTGTCCAGGAAACACTTCTAAATTTCCTGCCTTTCCCCCACTCTTTGCTTTTTTGATTTGAATTATTATAGTCATATGTATTGAGATACAATGAAAAATATTTTTTTCTTGTGCACTATACAGACAAAGCATACCATTCATATAGTCCATGCAGAAGGAAGAAGAAAGGTTGCAGAAAATAGTGCTGTAGTTGCAAGTATGGTGATAAAAAATATCAGCTTAATATATGATAGGACCATTTTGTCATCTCAGGACCTTATTGTAGCCATGAGGCTGCAAGCCTCTGTATAGTTTCAATTTGTTGTGTTTTAACAAGTTGTGTACTCTCTAAACTGGTGAAAAAGCATTTTTACATTTGGTGATAAAGAGAAAAAGTAAGTCCTCAGACTGAATATTAAGTTCACATTGAAGTGAGGAAGTTGAGAAAAGAGAAGAGTACTTACCAAGATGCCTGTCTTTGGACATTTGACTCCTCCATGGAGGACTGGACACATACGTAGGGCACTTGGGTATTATTTCCAAATGAATGAAATAGGGAAGGGGGCAAAACGCAAGGCAATTGTCCTGAGTACGTGCGGAACCCAAATGTGTGATCTGATTCTCAGTCTCACACCCTACCCTTTGTTTTACTTTATATTATGTTCATCTCAGCCAGTTTTGGCACACGGATGCCATTGGGTCAGTGTGGGTTGCAGGGAGGTTGGATGTAAGTGTACATGCAGCACACGGGATTATTATGTCCCTGGCATCACAAGGGCATAAGAGGTGGCATTCTTGGGGAAGAGTACAGAAGGAAAGTGGCAGATATTCAAGGAATGTTTGTCTGGGGCTCTGCAAGACAAGTGAGAGTGCAGAAGAGATTTACAAGGATGCTGCCTGGATTGGGAGGTAGGCCTTATGAAGATAGGTTGAGGGAGCTGGGACTCTTCTCGCTGGAGAGACGTAGGTTGAGAGGTGACCTGATAGAGGTTTATAAAATGTTGAGAGGAATAGATAGGGTGGACTCTCAGGGACTATTTCCCCGAGCTGAAATGGTCACTACGAGAGGACACAGATTTAAGGTGCAGGGAAGCAAATACAGAGGGGATGTCAGGGGTAAGTTTTTCACTCAGAGGGTGGTGAGTGAATGGAATCAGCTGCCGTCGGAGGTTGTTGAGGCAAACTCGCTGGGGTCTTTTAAAAGACTTCTGGATGAGTATATGGAAACAAATAGGATAGGGGGTTATAGATAGGTCTGTGGATTGGTAGATATAGATGTGATCGATGCAACTCGTGGACCAAAGGGCCTGTTTGTGCTGTATTGTTCTATGTTCTATGTTAAGATGGTTCACAGTCTGGAGTGTGGCATCCGAAACCAGCAAAGCTGGTTCAAGTCAGCGTGGCACATTGAGTACTCTGCATGCTGTCACTGTCTTTGGGAACAGAAATTTTTGGTCCACAAGGGGGGCATGTGGAGAGGGGGGAGGGATGGGGGAGGTGATCCATGTGAAGAAAGTACTGACACCAGCTGGCATTCTAGGTTCCTGTTTGTAATCCTGCTGCCAGTGAATTTTATCAGGCAGTGGTACTGCTAGCCAAGAAAACCTGACTGATCCATTAATAAATATAATCAATGTCATTAAAGAGTTCTTTGAAAGATTGAATATTTCGATTGAAGTGCAATGGCTGCATGCTGGCTCATGGACAGACCACGTGCATGGATGTAGATACATAGAGGAGTGTCAGTCATGTTCACCCCAAGAAATTAGTGGGTGCATAAAAGAGAGGAAGTTTGAGAGGAACAGCCAGTTTTGGCACACGGATGCCATTGGGTCTGTGTGGGTTGCAGGGAGTTTGGATGTAAGTGTACATACAGCACACAGGATTATTATGTTCCTGGCATCACATGGGCATAAGAGGAGGGACAATAGAGAATAAATTAGATACTCGAGAAGTTGAGCCAAAGTCTCTTACATTGCATGTGTCATTGGCTTGAGTTTTGTGGTCATCATTTGCCATTCATCACCTCTGTTTGTTCCTTGTGGTGAAAACTCAGTAAAGATGGTGAACAAGACTGTGCAACATTACTAATATACTTGACACATCAGATCACATGAGACATTCCAGATAAGGCATGCCCAAAATCTCACAAAATTGACAGGTGAGTAAGATCCACTCACTAATCCAGTAAGAACTCATATGAAGGCAAGATGTGAACCTATCGGCAATCACAAAACACATGAACAAAAAGAAGTTGAAGATGGAAGTCTAACTTACAAACAATAAATCATCTCAGACAGATGAGTCACTTTTAATTATCCTCTGAAACAATACTCAATTTCAGACAGACTTTTAGCAGCTTTCAGTAAAATGGCAAAGTAAAGAGAACAGTTTGTAAAAGCTGATCAAATTGGAAGTAAAGATTTTTCAAAAGATGTGCAAGATAGTACACAGTTCTATGAAAATTCATGCATGTATCTGCAGAAAAATAATAGCAAAACAAAAGAAAGATGAGAAGTACCATCACAACCTGAGTGATGAACACCTCAACACATTGCTTAATAAGGTGGATCCATGTGGTGACTCGGAGAAATGTGAACTGTCAAGCATTATGTAAAGATAGCATGTTGGCATGGAAGTAGGTGGCGCAGACTCTGAGTGCTAACTGTACCAGCACAAAACAATGTTGGAAATTGATTTAATGCAATTAGGTGAGACTTGTACAGTAATTTGACATTAATTAAGATTTCTTTCTAACATTACTAATGCACTGAATAACAAAGAGCATATTTATTGATGAGGCAGTCAAGTTCAATCTAAACCAGTCATAAAATTCAGTTGTCATTGGAGATGGGACTCAGTATTTCAAAACTCTTAGGCATAAAAGTTGGATGCATAATGCTTGTATTTTCAGTGTGAATGCTGCTTTGTTTCAAACATTGCGTCCACAGCGCAAATACATATTATTGGTGCTAGCCATGCTGGCTGCCAGTTTATGTATGGCATTTATTCATAGTGAACATGTGTTGGATGTATACAGAAAAGGTAGTTTGTGCAATGTTGGTTGGATTCCAGTGCAGCTAATTTAATGTGGTGGCTAATGCCCTCTTTTAAACATGTTTAGCTAAACATTTTGTTATGACCAGGTGAAACAGGGTGAACTCCTCCTCCTCTCTCCCCCCCCCCCCCCCCCCCTTCTATTCAATTTTCATGTTTGGTCACAACAAAAATTTACTTTTTTTTTCACAAGTGTATGCCTTTTCTAAATCAGTAGGTATTTGAATATTTATGCTGTGAGCCATAAGGATCCAATCAAACAAAGTTGTCCTGTGTTAAAGAAAGTGCTAATTTATTTATCACTAAACCCCAGGGAAGTAAAAACAAAAACACAACAGCATACACAGAGACAGATGTCAGAAATATGGGAAGTTAGAATCCAATAGAAAAAAAGTCAAAATAATTTATACTTGAGAGTCCTTTGTTTGTTCTGGAAGCATAGATTTATAAACGGTGTGACCAACTTGCATTAGCTGGTTTTGTGGTTGTGATCAGATGTCAATGATATTGCAATTATTATGAGATCTTGGTTCACTGGTAAATTTCTAGTGAAGTTGTCCTCCAAGCTGGGTAATATAAATGTTCCAAAAGAGAGTGAACAGAGCCCAACTTTCAATGTTTCCTCTGTGCAGAAGGAGGCCATTTGGCCCATCAAGCCCGCACCAACAACCACCCCAGTCATGCCCGATTCCATAATCCCATGTATTTACCCTGCTAATCCCTCTGATGCTAAGAGGTAATTTAGCTTGGCCAATCAACCAAACCTACACAGCTGTCAAATGTGGGAGGAAATTGGAGCACGTGGAAGAAATGCATACAGACACAGGAGAAAGTGCAAACTCCATACAGACAATGACTCAGGATTGGAATTGAACACAAGTCCCTACCACTGTGAGGCAGCAGTGCTAACCACTGTGCGACTATGTTATCTTTTCTTTGCAACATCCTATTGTAATTAATGCAATATGTATTTCCTAGGGATTTTGGGTATATCTGCTTGTGGCTGCCATTTTTTCAATATGTGGAGATGTCGGCGTTGGACTGGTGTAAACACAGCAAGAAGTCTCACAACACCAGGTTAAAGTCCAACAGGTCAATTTACAGAATAATGATTGGAATCCAATTCTTTACAGCTAATCAAGTCTTAAAGGTAAAGGTACAGACAATGTGAGTGGAGAGAGCATTAAGCACAGGTTAACGAGATGTGTGTTGTCTCTAGCCAGGACAGTTAGTGAGATCTTGCATATGACAGAGCAGAGTTGCTGAGCAGAAACTGATAGCCAAGTTCCGCATACATGAGGACGTGTCAACCGGGATCTTGGGTTCATATCACACAATTTGCCTGGACTTGCAAAATCTCACTATTCTGTTTGGAGACAATACATATTTCTTTAACCTGTGCTTAACGCTCTCTCCACTTACATTGTCTGTACCTTTAAGACTCGATTAGGTGTAGAGAATCACAATGGCTGTATGCACATGTCTTCTCAGGGTAGTGACGCACATAACAACTTAAATTCAATGCATCTTCTTTCCCAAAATCAGAAGATCTGGCATAATGTACTATCCAATCAAATGAATATTTTTGTACAACTCCAATTCTTTTCCTTTTTCTAAGCCCCCTGTGTTATGGCTTCAGCAAAGGTAGAGATAGGCTGCTCGCATCCCTCTGCTGATTGCTCAAATGTCATGGCCAACATCTTCTGGATTTGGGAGGCTGGGAGAATCCTGCTAAACAGTGCTCCACCTGAACCTGTGTGAGGATAGACTCAGCCATTGAGACAGTGAACAAAATCCGGGCTATGAATGAGTGGAGGGCAAAGGGTCAGAAATGGAAGCATTTTGAGCAGAGTCTGCAGTTCTGTGTCACTTTCTTCCCTGTGATGGACACCTGCACATCCCCTGCTAACTGAATGCTGCTGAGCACTTTCTTAAACTCCAATCCCCTATTCTCTCTTACCCCTGCTAGTCTGTTCTCTCGTCTCCTGCAGTGAGAGAAAGATGAGATTTATAATCATGAGAAGTGAAGTATTTTGAGAAGATGGCAAATGGATGTGACATGACAATAAGATGAGGGTGAGTGTCAATGGTGGCTACTCAAGTGGGGATGTAAGTAAGAGCTCTAGTAGAGAAGCGTGGATGCTCCTGCAGGATTTATCACTTTTAGGAGTGATGTACGGGAAAAGGCTGGCAAAGACAAAGTCAGCGGTTTATATTTGAATATGCCATGCTACTCACCTTTCCTGTGTTGGTTAGGTCCTATATGTGGCACTGTATCCCAGAGTGAGACATCATACCAACGTCCTTTGCCACTTCTAAACATGCCTATTTATTTCTGATGGCCACATTCTTCCTCCCATTTGCAGAGACCAAAATCCCTGCAGGCACTTACAACCAGCAGCATCATTCTTAGAGACGTAAAGCTGGGGAATAATGCTGCTTCCATTTTTACAGGCATTGGCTCTGACTACACAAATCTATGATGCAGAAAGTCTGATGTTCACAGGCCCCTTTAAGTAATAGAGGTGAAAGAGAGAGAGAGAGAGAGAGATTCACATATGAGAGTTGGCATCATGTCCTTTCACTCTAGTTAGACGGAGACTCAGGAGTCAGATGTATATGCGTAGCTGGATTAGAAATCCACTGACAAAATACTGCTGAAACTACTGTTCCTGGTGTGTTGCCAGTCTCTCCCACTACAAGTGGGTCTGCAATTTACAGTACGTAGAAATATAGAATCAAAGTGTATGTAACACTTAGTCAAACTCCTTTTGGGAGCCCAGATACACCATAGCAATTGCACTATCCTCATTGACCTTCTGTATTACCTCATCATAAACTCAATCAAGTCAGTTGAACATGAAATGGCTGTAAGAAATCCATGTTGGTTTTCTTTAATTATTCCACACACATGTCCAAGTGGGTGCGAACTTTGCCCTCTAAGCTTCCTCACCCCTGAGATTGAGCTGACTAGCTATGAGTTCTGTGTTTATCCTTTTACACCTTTTGAGCAAAGGTGTAACATTTGCAATCTGCTGGTAGCACTGTTGTATCTAAGGAAGATAGGAATATTATGAACAGTATCTTCACATTTTCCATCCTTAGTCCCTCAAAATCCTTGAATGCCTAGCTGGGCTTGGAAGCTTATTTATTTTGCAATGACTTCTCATGGTTTCTATATTTCTATGTTTCTTTATCAATTTTTAACCATTCCATAATCTCAGCTGCCTACTCTTTTATTGTGATTTTGACAGCATTGTCTTTCAGTATCTCTTCATACACAGCTCCTCTGACACAATCTCAAAAGAGAGCCCAGCTACTCCCTTTATCCTCGGGGATGGTTAGAAGTTCCTCTTCATCAGCCTGAGGGCATGGAGCCTGATTCAACTTTAATGTTCTTTGTGGACCCATCATATACAAAACATACAACACTGGAGCTATAAGTAGATCAGGCATTTTCTCCCCATCTATTATTCACTGCTTTCATCTTTAAGTAGCACCAGGACATATGTTACATAATTGTAAAAAGAAATGTTAGACTTGAGTCTTATATGTTGTTTGTAAGATTCTTCGTAAAAAAATCTTTTTCCAGCTTCATGAAATAAATGCAAATTTAAATGATGACAAGATCTATTCTATGATGAAGACCAAAATTTTTCATATCCTCAGGCGAGGAGCAACACTTGCTACTTTTATTAATACTAGGAACAAGTGGGCAGTTAGCCCAAGTTCATGCCGATGTATTGATCTCTGTGGTACTTTTGTCAATGAGGACAGTATTGGTACCCTTGGACAAAGTGGGATCCCTGACAGCTATGTACAGATATTCATGTTTAACTATGTACAGCTGCCAAAGGTTGCTCTCGGTTTTACACAGTGACCAGAATTTTACCATTCCACCCATCATAGGAATCAGAGCGAGCAAGGGGATTCCAGGGAAAAGGTCCATTGATCTTGTGTGGAATTTTAACAGTTTTGGAATGAGCGAGGCCATACAATCTCGCCCAGTATTTCAGCAAAAGTTGATTTTCGTCGTCAATCCAACCACAAAATTCAAGCCAATTCGAGTCATATAACCATTATGGCATGAAAGGAAGCCATTAGGCTCATCAACTCTTGCCTATTCTCTGTTGAGCAATCCAATCAGTCCCCTGCTCTGGTTTGGCACACAACCTGCCATTCTGGAGCATGCAGGTCTGTTAACACCCTCTCTTAAACACAAACTATTACTACCTGGGCCTGGAGGCCTGGAGTGCGTCTGTTTTATCGCGAGGAGCGTAACGGGTAAAATGGATGAACTTAAGGCCTTAATATTTGCAAGGAATTTAGATGTGGTGCAGTGACAGAAACGTGGTTAAAAGAAGAACAGGACTAGCAGCTAAATACTCCTGGGTATAAGTGTTTCAGGCGTGAAAGAGGAGGTCAAAAAAAGGAGGGGGAGTGGCGTTGTTAGTTAGTGAACATATTATAGCAGTGCAGAGGGAAGATAATTTAAAAGAGTCGGGAAATGAGTTGCTGTGGGTGGAGTTCAGGAATAGGAAGGGAGTAATCACTTTGCTAGGGTATACTATAGGCCACCAAATAGCCCGTGGGAGGTGGAAGAAAGGATATGTAAAGAAATTCTGGATAGGTATAGAAAAAATAGGGTTGTTGTAGTGGGAAACTTTAATCTCCCTGGGATGGGTTGGAAGGTGCCTGGGGCTGGGGGTCCAGACGGGGAGGAATTTTTAAATATGTACTGGAAGGATCTTTGGAGCAGTATGTAGCTAGCCCAACTACAGAAGAGGCTATATTGGATTTAGTTCTGGGAAATGAGCCTGGTCAGGTGATCGAGGTTGCAGTAGTGGAACACGTGGCGAACAGTGACCACAATTCAGTCTACTTCAAGATACTAATGGAAAAAGATGAGTGCTGTCCAAAGGGGAGGGTGCTAAATTGGGTGAAGGCTAGATACAGCCGGATTAGGCAGGAACTTATAGGTACTGATTGAGAGAGGTTGTTTGAGGGTAAGTCCACGTTCGGCATGTGGAAGTCTTTTAAGGGACTGCTGAAAAAGTTTCAAGAAAGACATGTGCCGGTTAAGAGGAAGGATATGAAAGGTAGGATCAGGGAGCCGTGGATAACTAGGGAGATTAAGGACGTGGTCAGGAGAAAATGAGAGTGTATGTTAGGTCTAAGCAACTAGGAAGGGAGGGAGCACTGGAGGAATACAGAGAGAGTAGGAGAGAGCTCAAACGAGAATTTAGAAGGGTGAAAAGAGGGCATGAAATGGTCTTGGCAGATAGGATTAAGGAAAATCCAAAAGCATTTTATTCCTACGTTAGGAATAAAAGGGTGGTTAGAGGAAAAATTGGTCCTCTTAGGGACAGAGGATGGAACTATACCTACACTCCGAGGGAATGGTGGAGATCCTGAATGAATACTCTGTGTCAGTATTCATGAAGGAGAAGGACCTGTTGTCAGGTACTGTCTTGGAGGGAGCTATAGACCCGTTAGAGGAAATATCTATTATGAGGAGGAAGTCTTAGGGTTTTTAGATAGTATTAAAACTGATAAATCTCCGGGGCCTGATGGCATTTATCCCAGGCTGCTTAGGGAGACGAGGGATGAAATTGCTGGGCCTCTGACGCAAATCTTTGTCTCTTCTTTGGACATAGGTGAGGTCCCAGAGCACTGGAGGATAGCGAACATGGTACCGTTGTTTAAAACAAGTAGTAGGGATTACCCGGATAATTATAGGCCGGTGAGTTTGACGTCAGTGGTAGGGAAACTGTTGGAAAGGACTCTTAAGGATAGGATGTATAAGCATTTAGAGTGTGGCAATTTGATTAGTGATAGGCAGCATGACTTTGTAAAGGGGAGGTCATGCCTTACGAATCTGGTAGAATTTTTTGAGGAGGTGACAAAAACGGTCGACGAAGGACGAACCGTGGATGTTGTCTATGTGGATTTCAGTAAGGCGTTCGACAAAGTCTCTCCTGGTAGGTTGGCGGAAAACGTTAAGGCACATGGGATGCAAGGACAGGTGTCTAGATGGATTGAGAACTGGCTTCGTAATAGGAGACAGAGAGTAATAGTGGAAGGGTCCTTTTCTAGCTGGAGATCTGTAACTAGAGGTGTGCTGCAGGGCTCAGTCCTGGGACCTTTGTTATTTGTAATATACATAAATGACTTGGAAGAGAGAGTAAGTGGTGTGATCAGCAAGTTTGTAGATGATAGGAAGTTTGCTGGACTTGCTGATAGTGAGGAGCAGTGTCAGGCAATACAGCGGGATATAGATAGGTTGCTATATTGGGCAGAGAAATGGCAGATGGAATTTAATCCAGATAACTGTGAGGTGATGCATTTTGGAAGAAATAATGTAAGGGGAATTACACAATAATTGTTAGGCCTATTAAGAGTATAGAAATGCAGAGGGACTGGGGAGTGCAAATACACAAGTCCTTGAAGATGGCAGTCCAGATGGAGAAGGTGACAAGGAAGGCCTATGGTTTGTTTGCCTTTACAGGGAGGGATATAGAGTATAAAAGCTGGTGTCTAATGTTGCAGCTTTATAGAACGTTGGTTTGCCCACATTTGGAGTCCTGCGTCCAGTTCTAGTTGCCTTATTACTGGAAGGACGTGGAGACCCTGGAGAAAGTGCAGAGGAGGTTTACCAGGATGCTGCCTGGTATGGAAGGACTGAGCTATGAGGAGAGATGGGGCAAATTGGGGCTGCTCTCCCTAGAAAGGCGGAGAATGAGGGGAGATCTAATAGAGGTGTATAAGATTATGAAGGGTATAGATAAAGTGAATATTGGTAAGCTTTTTCCAAGGTTGGATACAATAATTACAAGAGGCCATGGGCTTAGAGCGAGGGGGGGTGAGGTATAACTCGGATGTTAGAGGGAGGTTTTTCACACAGAGGGTGGTGGGGGCCTGGAATGCACTGCCAAGTAGGGTGATGGAGGCAGGCACGCTAGGATTGTTTAAGGCTTACTTAGACAGGCACATGAGTGGACTAGAGATGGAGGGAGACAGGAGACTTTTCTAAATAAAGATCAAGAGCCTTGGGACGTCCCTGGGAATTAATTGATTCCTATGGACCTTCCAACATATTTCATGGCTCATTTGCTTTATTTTTGAGCTTCTGGGGACTCCGTAAATGTCTGTCTAAGTTGTGCATGTTTATTCATGTCTTTTACTTCACAGGTGTTTTGGTCTGCCTTGTTGACCAACAATGGGCATACACATGGTGGGTTGTGCGAGAGCTGCTATTGGATTTTTCGAGAGTTGCCTCGTGCTTCACATCGTTAGTGTACGCTTAAACTGGACCATCTGACTGGCAACATGACACCTCAGTGACGATCACTGTTTGCTTTGCAGATACATGGATTTGGGCCAGTGTCTGCAGGCGTTTGCACATTCTCCCCGTGATTGCATGCTCCCAAAAATGTGCTCTTAAGCTGATTAGTGTAACAAATTGTCCCTAAATTAGTCTTCCCTCAACCTTTCCCAATAAGTGTAGACAAAGGTCATAGGTAGAGAAAGGCACTCAGAATGTTAAAATGGCGGCGCAGACTCGTTGGATCGAAGGGCCTGTTTCCCGTGCTGTGTTATTCTTTGTTCTTTGTTCTTCCATATCTAAACTTCAGGCTTGTATTATCAGTAGACTTTCAATACTAGGAGAAAATTTATAAAATTTGCCCGACTTATTTCTGGTGATATATTAGATTCAGTTCCAGAGTGGAATATTGAAGATGAAATTGAAGTCATCTTTGTTAATATTGATGAAAAGTTAAATAAGTGTTTCCATGCATTCTTATTCTCTTTTCATTGCCACCTTATTCTCTTACTTTAAGATTATCCTTTAAGTCTGCCTTCTTGACTAAACTTTAGGTTAACCCTCCTAAAATCTCCTTTTTCATTGGTGCAATAAAGTTATGTCATTGGGTTAATGATGTCTTCTAGGAAGTATCAATTATCTGTATTCCATTAAAAGATCTTCACTGCCCTCAATTGTTATGCAACTACAGCAGAGACCGAAAATGAAGATTACAAGCCATCCACGGATGCATTAGGACACCACCAAAAATTTATTTTGCCAGATCTATAGATACATATGGTTTAACAATGATTAGCTTTTGCAAAAGGAAAGGTAGATTCAGTTTTATTACAGTGCTAACATTTGCATTATGTCAGATATCGTTGGTTGTACGTATATGTCCATCTGTAATCATGAAGAATGCTTTTATTACTCAGAAATATGGCCTCTGTGACTGCAACTCTCTCATTTGTACCAATGTATGATGCAGTGAACAAATCTTTCATCTTTTGTAACGTAAGCAGCATAGTGCAGAGGGACTGTAAACAGCTATTCTGGAGGAGGCGCTATTCGGTATTACAACCCTAAGAAAGTCAGCGGGGGCAATTGGCACGCAGAGCTAGCACATTGCAGCTTAACATCCCTCAGCAACTCTTTTTTAACATTGTCAGTTGTGGTCTATGTTACATTACCCAAATTGCTATATTGATTTTATCTGGGTATCTGTATCTGAGTGATTAAGCTGAGAGCTGATGGGTGCTAATGTGCTGCTGCTTCAAAATATCCCTCTTGAAGTAAGCAAGTGGCATTCTTTGAGAATAGAACATAGAACATAGAACACTACAGCACAAACAGGCCCTTCGGCCCACAAGTTGTGCCGAACACATCAAAACCTACCCAGCCATAGACCTATCTATAACCCCCAATCCCATTGGATCCCATATACTCATCCAGAAGTCTTTTAAAAGACCCCAGTGAGTTCGCCTCAACCACCACCGACGGCAGCCGATTCCATTCACTCACCACCCTCTGAGTGAAAAACTTTCCCCTAGCATCCCTTGGACACTTGGAATTGGGCCGATGTCTGCGGGAGTTTGCGCGTTCTCCCCGTGGTTGCGTGGGTTTTCTCCGGGCACTCCGGTTTCCTCCCACAACCCAAAAATTCGCTCTTAGGCTGATTGGGAAACAAATTGTCCCTATGGTGAAAATTTTCCATATTAGGAATAATATATATATTAATATAGGAATATTAAAATAGGATAATGTATTTGCTACTATATAGTATGACGGCGGCGCGGGCTCGTTGGGCCGAAGGGCCTGTTTCCCGTGCTGTGTTGCTTTAAAAAAAAAATCCCCTCTGTACTTGCTTCCCTGCACCTTAAATCTGTGCCCTCTCGTCGCGACCATTTCAGCCCTGGGAAATAGTCTCTTGAGAGTCCACCCTATCTAATCCTCTCAACATCTTGTAAACCTCTATCAGGTCGCCTCTCAACCTTCGTCTCTCCAGGGAGAACAGCCCCAGCTCCCTCAACCTGTCTTCATAAGGCAATAGAATTCTTCATAAGGATTCTTCATAAGGCATAGAATCTTTTGAATTATCACATCATTCTAATATGGACAATTCAATAGTTTTGCATAGTGTTTGTGTTGATTCCTCAATCATTTGCTCAAATACATTAACCATATACACAGTATAGATTTGATCTGATTTCTTATTATCACATGTACACTGAAAAGCATTGCTTCTTGCATGCAATACAGACAAAGCATACCATTCAGAGAATACATGGAAGAGAAGGAAAAGAGAAGCAGCAGAATGTAGTGTTGCGGTTTTGGCTTGAGTTAGCAATATAGCTGCAGACCACATTCAGTGATCCAAAAACCTTGCTGTTTTTCTCAGGGGACAATAAAATGGGCACAATACATTCTCTACTTATAATTAATTTCATTGAAAGATGTCCTATGACAAATCCCTTGGGTGAATATTTTGATTGCCCCAAAAATGGGTGAGGAGTACATGCAAATTTAAGTGATGGCATGCAACATAACATTAAAAATGAGTTGAGTGGTTAAACCCCTCAGGACTTGGTACAAGTTTGTGCGAGGTTTAAACTATTCAGTGCTGGCTTCCAATGTTTAAAGTCAGTCTGCATTGATCCTGCTGCAGTAGGTGCTGGAAGTCATTATAAATGAATATCTGACTCACAGGATGAGTGAAGATGGTGTAACATGACACTGGTTTTCTGGTGGAATAGTCAAGGTACTCAAAAAGGTGGTCAGGAGGAAAGATGTCCAAGATCCACATCACTGTGGTTATGAGGGATGAGGAAGGTGAAGGGAGACCAGAAGACCCTTCAGATTGCACCTAGAAAGGAACAGAAGCTGATAGTTTCAGAGCTCAATGGGAACAGTGTCACCCTGAATGCAGTATCAGAAGATGTTGTTTGACCTCACATGAGTGGTCAAGGTCAGGAGTTCATCTTAAAATGCCATATCCTTATAGTTGAACCACCCACTAACCTCTCTCACTCCTCAATTCATCATACTTTTTCACTTACTTACCAACATTCTTTACCATGTTTGACTCTTACCTCACATTCATAGCTCCGCCTCACCCTCACACACTTAGCAATTTTGTAAGCTTCGCACCTACACCTCACAACTTGCGCAGACTGCCATCTATTCAACTCTGATAGTCACATTATCTGAACACATTACGCAATATTCACTAGCATATTTTCCTTTCTGGCAAGATAGGTGACACACAACTTGAGGCAACAATACATAGCCACTGGAAGAATAAATGTAGCTCATGTCCTCATCCCTATGGAAGAGATGATGCCCTCTATAACTGAAATGCCTGTCACTGAGACTGTGGTCAGTGGAAGTACTGAGACTAATAGAAAGACTGGTTCATATTATATGTATGTGTCATAGCTGCGGCAGTCTAGCCCATTCCTCCTAATCCACCTTCTCACATCCCATTTTCTCTTCATTTAACAATACCTTCTGAATATGGAAATGGAAAATGGCATTAGAATGCATATCTGATTTTCCCTCCCCACCAGCCCCTTTCCAAAGCTCTACGTTTCTGCTTTTCTCTTTTTTAGACAAGGGCAACTAGTTGTTGTATATGGAATATTGCATGTTTTGTTGGAAAAAATCAGCATGCAATGTTTGATTTCTGGTGATTTATATTTCAGGCTTGTGGCCAAGAAGACGCCATGATGATCAGTAATAGAATAATGGTAGACATGTTGAAGAGTGTGGGCCTGGGGCTATGTTCACAACAATCAGAGTTGAATGAGCACTAATTGACCAGAATCTGGATGACTCATTTGACTCCTCCATTGCTCTGCCTCCTCCCCCTGATGTGCTCACAATTTCCTCGATGGTAAGAACTGTGTCCTCTTGCTGACAGGAGACCACCATAAATTGTTCTGATAGTACTGGAGAAGACCTCCACAATGTCGGAAGCAACGGAACCATTATATCAACATGCCAATGACTCACTCAATCATAGGATCTCTACAGTGCAGAAGGAGATCATTTGGCCTTGAAACTGCACTGACTCTCTGAAAGAGAAATCTTATCCTGGCCTGTCCCCTATCACCATGCTGCCGTTTAAGAAGCACATGGAAAGAGAAAAGTTTGACAGAAAGCCAATGAAATTTAGGGAGGGTATTCCAGAGATTTGAACTATGGTAGCTCAAAGCACAGTTACGAATTGCAGAACAATTTGATTAAAAGATGCTCAAGATGCCAGAATTAGATGGCCAGAGATAAAACAGAGCGTGGTGGAACTAGAGAAGATAACAGAGATAGGGAAGGGCGAAACCATAGAAAGATTTGAAAATAATGATAATATATGTGCACTTCTTTGAGGAATGGTGCATAAGGAGACTACATTTCACCCAGGAGACTGTCACCGTTTCAGCTCACCTCCTGTAACAGAATCTGCAGACTGTCAGGGAAGCAAATTTCAACACAGCAACTAATGAAGAACAAAAGAACAGAGTATTATTTAAATGAAGAGAAACTGCAGAAAGCTGCAACACGAAGGGACTTAGAGATACTTGTGTACAAAGGAGATAATATTGGTATGGAGGATTATGACAAATTTACAAATTAAGGGATAGCATTGATAAAGTTGCAGAATGGGCTAATAATTGGCAAATGAAATTCAACACAAACATATATGAAACAGTACATTTTCATAGGAATATTTGGGAGGTCACTTACTATTTGAAAGTGGCAAGCTGAGGTAGAGTAGAGGAAGGAAGTGACTTCAGAGTACAAATATATAATTCATGAAAGATGCACCGGAAGAAACAAAGTATTAAACTTTATTTCTGGAGGGATATAATGGAAGTGTAAGAAAGTTATGCTTAATATATATCAAGCCTTGCTTAGACCATACTTTACAGTATTGTGTGCAGTTCTGACTGCCATATTATAAAATGGATATAGAGGTATTGAGAGGGGCAGTGAAGATTTACAAGGATGATCCTGAGAATAAATGGATATACACCTCAGGAAAGGATTGAGAGATTGGGTCTCTCAAAGCAGGCCGAGGGTTGATTTAATAGCGGTCTTTAAAATTCTGAAAGATTTTGATCAAGTGGATATAGAGAACATGTTTTTTCTTATGTGCGAGCATATAACTAGAGGCTGAAATATAAGATAACCACCAGGAAATCCAATAGGGAATTCAGAAAAAAACTTCATCATCTGTTCCATTTCAAACCTCACATGTCCTGATAGGGAAATCAAAAGATGTTAATAACTTCACGTGATATAATGCACTGAGATATGATCAGTTAGATATACTTTAAGGTGGTGATTCATAACTGAGTTTTGTTCTTAAATGGAAAGTGACCATAAAATTGACCAGCAATTTAAGGGTGAAAGAAGTGTTCAGATGCAATACAATAGATAAATGTTCTGCATTTAACACTAATGATACTCAGATTTGACTATGCCAATTGTTCTATATGCTTTTATCTTTTCACCGAATGATAGTTTGGATAAAGGTCCACTACTTTAAAGTTCAAACAGAAGGCTAACCTCTTTCAATGCCTTAAAGGCATGAAAGTATTCAACTCTGGAGGTTTCTAAAGCAGCTGTGCAATAGAATCCCATTATGAATGCATGGCTGAGTTCCAAATCTGTTAATGAATTCAGCTCAGCAGGTTTTGTTGACAGAGTTGTCATGAGGATTCTGAGTTTAGTTATCTTGATAGTTTCATGACCACTTAATTAGATATTCTTTTTAAAATAATTTTTGAATGACTGTTTATCTTGTCAGTTTTATGGGATCACAAAGGATTTCCAATGTTATTATAGAGCTCACATTGGACACTGATTGAGTGGGAATGGGGTGAGGACCATGCAACTAAGTCAGTGGACATGGGGGTATGAGGGGTGAGGAAAGCATGAGGGTTGGGGTATGATGGGGAATGGAAGTGTGGGGGAACGGGTGAAGAGGTGATGGTTAGGGGGCCTCACATGCACTGACATAAGTGGGTCAATGACTTAATGAACAGCTTTCTCACCAACTTCATCTGCATCCACCCAGCTCCATTTCTGATTCCCCAGCTTTGGGATGTGCAGGCTCACTTGCAGCTTTCCCCTGACTACACAACAGGCAGCAAAACCAGCCAGGACTAGGGATCACATTATTGGGGAATGGCTTATCTCCAGATGCTCATCTCAAAGAGGAAAATCATGCCAATGGGTCAAGTTTGACCATTCAGCAGATTTTCTAATGAGAGGTCAGAATCTATAATGTTTTTCTATCCACAAATGCTGTCAGATTTGCAAAGCATTTTCGGCATTTTCTATTTTGAATCTCAATTTTTCAATCTCTGCTGTAGTTTGCTTTTGGATTTATGAATTCAAACGTACCATATGTTTGTAATTGAATTGAACGGCTTGGCTCCTCCTTAAAGCAATTAACAATTTCCATTTCACATTCAATGACATTATCAAAGCTGAATCCCCTCCTATAAACATCCTATAGGTTTTCATTAACCAGAAACTGAACTGGGCTCACCACATAAATATTGAGGCTACAAGAGCAGGTCTGCAGAGGCTGGGAATTCTGTAGTCGAAAACTCAACTCCTGATTTTCCAAAATTTGATCATCATCTATAGCATAAGTGATGGAATATTTTTCACTTGTTCCGGGACAAAGCATCTCGCTGGATTGGCAACAGATCATTTACACTTGCCAGAGGTGACATACATTCACAGGCAAGGACCCATTCTCTGCAAGGAGCAGAAATATATTCAAGCCTTGAACTGTACCTGAATTTTGTAATCAGTCAGAGAGCCTATAGTTTCCCCGTTGTTTTCCCCTTGCTAATTCTGTCTACATTTCCCGCTGCCTTGGAAAAGCAGCCAGCATAATTAAGGACCCTATGCACCCTGGACATATTCTCTTCCACCCTCTTCCACAGGAAGAAATACAAAAGTCCGAAGTCACTTTGAGCAACATGGTTGTACAGTGGTTAGCACTGTTGCCTCACAGTGCCAAGGATCTGGGTATGATTCCCAGCTTGGGTCACTGTCTGCAGAGTCTGCACATTCTCCTTGTGTCTGCATGGGTTACCTCTGGGTGCTCCGGTTTCTACACATAGCCGGAAAGACGTGCTGGTTGGTGGATTGGCCATGCTAAATTATCCCTCACTGCATCCGAACAGGCACCAGAGTGTGGTGATTAGGAGAATTTCACAGTAACTTTAATGTGAACCTACTTGTGAAACTGATAAATAAACTTTAAACCAACCAATTCAAGATCAGTTTCTTCCTTGCTGCCATCAGACTTTTGAAAGGACCTACCTTGCATTAAGTTGATCTTTCTCTATACCTTAGCTACGATTGTAACACTGCATTTTGCACTCTCTTGTTTTCTTCTGTATGAACAGTATGTTTTGTCAGTATAACATGTAAGAAATAATACTTTTCACTGTATGTTAATACATGTGACAATAATAAATCAAATCAAATCAATTCAAAATTCCTCAGACGTTCACAGTCGACATGCCAACCAATTAGCACCTTTACTTCTGTCACAAAAATTATTTGATCATTTGAAATTTGGAATTCTTATGTTTGTTCTACATATAAAAACATTGGAGCATTTAATTGGGAGCTAGAGCAAGTATTCAGCCTCTTGAGCCTGCTCTGCCATTCAGCTAAATTATAGCTGTTTTCAACCTCAGTGCCACCTTCCTGTACTATCCCCTTATCCCTTAACGCAATTGGTGCCCAGAAATCTATCAGCCTCTACTTTAAACATATTCAATGACTGAACTCCACAGCCCTCTGGGAGTTTCAAAGATCTACTGCCCTCTGACTGAAGAAATTGAGTGAAAGTCAAAAAGCTTCAGAAAGACATCTCTCTCTTCAGCAAAATTCAATTTCAATACCACTGTACGATTAAGGAAATAAAATATTATTTTTTCCCAAATATTTTACTCTGTCTCATAGCAAAGAATCAATCATTTGAGATTTAATGAATCCTTTCCACTCATGGTACAAGACGTAGTGAGATAATAAAGACACCTATGTCGAACTCCTATTTCCTGACTACAGCTCAGCCTTCAACACCATTATTCCTCCTCATCTGCTGCTATCAAACTTTCAAATACTAGGCATTAAGTTGATCTTTCTCTACAGCCTATCTATGACTGTAATACTACATTCTGCATTCTCTCATTCCCTTCCTGAATGGTATGCTTTGTCTGCACAGTATGCAAGAAACAATACTTTTCACTTTATACCAATAAAAGTGACAATAAATCAAATCAAATGGTAATCAATTCAAGTGTGTTCAGCATATTTGCAATGGTGCTTCTCCATCCCCTTAGAATGACGTATTATTAAATGTCTATCACTAGGGATGGTGAGGTTAAGTATCATCATGTATAATGCCAGTAAAATAAAGCTGTAACTACAGATAGCATTAAGACTGATGCAGTGACTAAGATGTGCCACATCTGCAGTCCTTTAACTGAGATAGCTGGATGTTTTGAATTCGGCTTTGCACTGAAAGACATCTCAATTACAAATGCCAATTCCTACTATTTCCTTTGATCCATCAGCATCCCTCTGCGATACAGCAGATTGCTGGGTGGTAAACCTTCACAATACCTCATTCTCCAGCAAGCTGAATACAGACAAAGGCAGCCATCTGTAGATTGGAAGTTAGAGTCACATTAATTTAAC
Source organism: Sphyrna mokarran (assembly GCA_024679065.1). Taxonomy (NCBI): domain Eukaryota; kingdom Metazoa; phylum Chordata; class Chondrichthyes; order Carcharhiniformes; family Carcharhinidae; genus Sphyrna; species Sphyrna mokarran. The sequence goes on along the minus strand of JAGIQG010000002.1, from coordinate 57,144,996 downwards.
ACCTTGAACCCAGGGCACTGACCAAGAGAAGCACTTAGAAGTCCATGCTTTCAATGGTGTTCTGCAGCAGAGTCAGGCAGACGTGCAAAACTATGCAGGTCTGTGTTCTAATGCCGACCTTAAATGCATCATAGCTGTGCAGATTTCTTGGCACACTCTCAAGAAACTGCATGAAATGGTGCTGATGGGCCTGAGAGTGAATTTTATAATTTATCATCTGCTATCTGAGAAAGAGATCCAATAAAATGATGCTTGGGAACTTTGGGGGTTAAGGAGCTGCCAGGAAAAAGGTTTTCACAACTTCAGCTTTCTTCTGGAATTGTTCCAGCTCAGCAGTAGCACAATCATAAAATAAGTTCTTTTTCAAGTTGAGAAAAAGTGATAGTAAAATAAAGGTGATATTGATAATAACTTAGGGCGACTCCCAGATAAAGCAGCTAACATTAACCTGCTTACAATTTGGTGAGCACGTGGTTTTCTCTGAGAAAGTGTAAACATTTTTGTGGAAATCCCGGGGTGGGGGGGGAGATTCTCAGGTCCTCTAGCTCCCAGTGAGTATTGTGATGGCCCAGAGAATCGGGAGTTGGCAGAAAAACCGGTTCCATCTATTCGCCAAAGCCATTGCGACCCATCAATACTGCATTGCCAGCCCAATTGGTTTTCTGTCCACTTGCACAACCTGTGAGGAGGTGTTTCTCATCATTTGTGGGTGGGAGTGGGAGGATGCCCCTCTTTGGCAAGGGGTTGGTGATGCTGTCCTGGCCAATGTGAGGAATACTATTTATGTTTTTGCAGGACGGGAACCTGTCTTCAAGTGTGGAGGTCAGGCTGTAATTTGTAACTAGTTCGGAACAGCAGGGCTGGCCAACGAGTTGTCTATTATGAATAAATTAGCTTCTATCCAAAGGGAGACATCTACCTAATAGATGCTGCTAAAATGAGCAGGAAACACTTAAATCGGTTGAATTATGGCCATAGGTGTATCGGGGTCTCAGGTGCAGTGAATTCAGTGGCTTCTTCGTACAGTGAGCCACAAAAATGCTTGAGCAGACATTTAACCACAGCACTTCCCACAAGGAATATTTAGTTTGGACAATTGCACTTGGTGAGCTCCAGGGAGATTCACATTTCATTGCTTCCATATGATAGTGATTGATTAGTGTCGTGCTGCATCATGGAAAGTTTAAACAATCTATCTCATCTGTACTTGTTAAAGGGAACAAAAACAATTAAGAATAAAATTTGATTTTATTCCTCAAATTAAAGACACAATCCAGGACAGCACAGTAGTCTTTGAGGCTCCCTCAGATTGAAGAAGGCTACACTTACCATTTTAGAGCACTAGCTATCATAAACTAGTTAAAGGTCCCATTAAAATTGAAATTGACAGGGCAGGGAGAAAATAAGTATCCAAAGGTAAATGAGGATTCAGGGATAGGGAGAGCTGAGGTTGGGAGGGAGAGGGAAGATTTGAGGGTGGGGGAGTGGTGGTTGAGGATGGGGGATGGGTACTGCGTTGGGGATCAACAGTATTGGTGGAATAGGAGACAGGTCTTGGGGGGAGGGTAGAGATTGAACGCCATGTGGAAATAGGGATGTGGAACCTTGGAGTGATGATCAGGGGTGGGACGTTTACACTTCTGAGCAATAGTCGGGTAAATCTTTACCTGGGAAGTTCTGAGAGGAATCAGCTTTAAGGTACCCTCCAAATTCAAAGTTATGGTTATCTTCCAGTCCACTAAAATGCAGAGTGACAACTTTATTGTATCATTAATTAGAATATACATGCATGATGGAAATTCTTAGTTTCTTAAAAGTTTTGAACACTTTAGATAAATGCAAATTGCATAATGGACAGAGAGCACGTGGCAGAGTAGATGGCTGTTACTATAATTTTACCTTTCGAAACTGAATTTGAAAGCAGCGTGTAAGGAGCAGAATCTTAATGTCTTAGTTTTAAATGCAAGCTGGAGCCATTTCCAGGTTTTGGTCCCACTGGTATTATCTTCGGAAATTTAACTGTCTCCAAGAACCACATCCAATTAAGAACAGGAAATATATTTTGCAAGTGAATCAGATGAAGTGACTGAGGCCGTGGGCGGCCAGAACTTCACTTATAGAAGTATGCACTTCAGATGTCAGTGTGCAACTGCTAAAGTGCCTCAAGGTAAAGGCACCCACTAAAGATTCAACAATCAGCATATGTACGTCACAGTCAATAGGCCATTGCTGTGGAGGAGAAACTGATCTACAGAACAGCTTGAGGCCGCAGCAGCTACAGGAAATGTCAGATTAAATGGTGGCTCAATGACCTGCAGACAAACACCAAGAGGTAGCCTCCTATCATGCTATCCATTCAGCAAGAAGGTATATTTGCTGCTGTTTTATCTGGGAGGTGGGGAGGGGGAAGGTGGGAGTGAGGGGTGGGTCTCACCAATTTAACCTTAAAGTGGACACTTAATTGCTGATAATGAGTCACATGTCACTGCCACGTTGGTAGCCAACTTTATCAACCCTGTTTATATCCACTTTTTGATTTGCCGAGTATTTCCAATGTTTTCTGTTTTTATTTCAGCACCTGCAGTTTTTTGCTTGGGTGCCAAAACAAAAAAAGCGTTCTAAGTCTTTAGAAATGCTTTGCGCATTGAAACCCAATTGAAAGCAATTGCTGCCCTGATCGTGAAAAATTGCAGCTGTAAAATTGTGCATCAATACAATTGACAATTTGGATTCAAGATTTGAGTATTTTCTAAATGAAGCTATGAACTGTGACAAAGCAGAAAAGATTAAGAAATTACAGAAATATCTAAAAATGAGTAAATAGATAGGAAAAAGAATTAAAAATGGCAATGGAGTGTTTGCTTTACATTGAATCCTTACAGTACTGAAGGCCACTGTGTCTGCATCAACTCTTGATAGAGCATCTTACCAAGATCTTACTGAAGGCAGCACAGTAGCACAGTGGTTAGCACTGCAGCTTCACAGCTCTGGGGACCTGGATTCAATTCCCAGCTTGGGTCACTGTCTGCATGGGTTTCTTCCCACAGTCCAAAGATGTGCAGGTTAGGTTGATTGACCATGCTAAAAAAATTGTCCTTAGTGTCTTGGAAAGCATAGATTGGAGGGATTAGTAGGTAAATATGTGGGGGTAGGGTCTTGGTGGGATTGTGGTCAGTGCAGACTTGATGAGCCGAATGGCCTCCTTCTGCACTGTAGGGTTTCTATGATGATGCTGCCCCTATCATATGTTAATGGTTTTTGACCATGGGAAGTGATGTCTCCATCATCAACATGAATAGAAAATTGATTGTTTTCCATCATATATCAATAGCCAGTCATCACTTTGGCTGAGTGAGGCCGTAAAATCCTGCCCAATGATTTTGGAAAGCTGTTTATAACAAGCCTTGGTTGCTTTTTGCAGCAGGCCACAGACTGCAAGATGCAGGAGAAATGTCAGAAGGAACATCATTGTTGAAATCAGGGTAGAACAACTAGTCGTCTACCAAGCTACAAGGCTTAAGGTTTTATCAGCTCTTTTCCAAAGTCCCCTGGTTTGCCTGGAAAAGAGAAAATGGCCCTTTGGTTACAAGTGGAATCAAGGCTGTCAACTCTACTTGCTGCACGTTCTTATCCTGAAGGAACCCCATGAAATCTGTCTTCAGTTATCTGGACTTTCCTGAACTTCAGCTCCTGAGTGGCAATGCCCCTCTCACTAGACTCCTCAAACATATGAAATATGTTCTATTTGATTTTAATGTTGGTGGAAATGAAACTCCTTCCTTTCACTGCAGCTTCTTTTTCTGTATGTGACACGTGTGAAGTAGCAATAAATCTTTCAGGAAAAGTGCATGCGAATAAATCATAGAACACCTACAATGCAGAAGGAAGCCATTCATCAACTTTGCACTGACCACAATCCCACCCAGGCCTTATCCTCACATCCCACATATTTATCCTGCGAATCTCCTGACACTAGGGTTGATTTAGTCAGGCCAATCAACCTAACCTGTACGATTTGGGACTGTGGGAGGAAACCAGAGCACCTAGAGGGAATTCATGCAGACATGGGGAGAATGTGCAAACTCCACACAGACAGTGATCCAAGGCCGAAACTGAATCCGGGTCCCTGATTCGCTGAGGCTGCAGTGCTAACCTCCGCTAACCAAATAATACTCCTGATTTAAAAATCCATGCAAGTCTGCTTCTAGTGACAGAAAGGTAGAAGTGTCAGTTAGTATCTCTCCCCTGTCTGTGATTTAGTGATTTAAAAAATTCAAATCTTAGATTCATTGTTTTCTGTAAGGGTATTGACCAAAGCAAGTAGTTTAGTTAAGATGCAAATTGATCATGACTGAATGGCCTAAATGGCTCCTGAAATTCCCAACTCCAGCTTTTTATTTTTGCATCTGTATCAAGTCAGGAAATCAACCTCAGTTCAATTGGAGTATAGGAATTCTGCCGAAAAAAGCACCAGCTAGCAACATAGTGAAACTATATTTCAGGGCCAGTTTTGAAAGTAAAAGCTATTAAGCTACAGACAAATCCAAACAGCCCCATAACAAATAAATCAAAAACAGGCAGAGTAGTTCCACTGTCATCACAACTAGTCAGCTAACAGGAGCAGGCAGCTTCCTGAACATCCTCATCTGTAGCCATAGTGCAGCACAGCATATGAATGTAAAACAAAACTGAAATGTTTACAAGAACCTTGAACTAAAACCAAGGAGTGGATAATCCTGACTGACCTCCTGAAAAGATCTTTATAAGCTTAAATGTCAAAGTTCAGTCAACTTGTTTCTAACCATGTAGCGTTAAGAAAAACTGTATCAGTCATTTGGTATTACAGAATTTAAATGTTACTGAAAAGTGAAACATTCTGCCAAAACTTTACATCTTATACTCATCAAGACAAACACAAGAATGCTAAATTTCAAATTGGTGTTAATAAATTGTCCCTAAATTAGATCTCCCTTAATCTGGCGCATATATAATTCTTTAAATTTGCATCCCTTTATTGTGGAGTCCAAGAGGCGTAGACAAAAGTCGTAGGTAGAAGAAGGATTGGAATGAGGCACTCACTGAGTGTTACAGTGGGCAGCGTGGGCTTCAAGGGCCAAAGGGCCTGTTTCCTATGCTGTGTTGTTCTTTGTTCTTTGAGTACAGAAAAGATTTACCAGGATGATGCCTGCTATGGAGGGCATTATCTATGAGAAGAGGTTGAAGAAACTTTGTTTGTTCTCACTGGATTGATGGAGGTTGAGGGGAGACCAAACAGTCAACCACCCTCTGTATAAAAAAATCTGCCTTGTACATCTCCTTGAAACCTTGCCCCACACACCTTAAATCTATGCCCCCTCGTAATTGACTTTTCTACCCTGGAAAAAAGCTCCTGGCTATCCATATTGTCAATGCCTCTCCTAATCTTGTAGACTTCCATCAGGCCACCTCCATCATTCCAGTGAGAACAAACAAAGTTTCTTTGACCTCTCCTCATAGCTAATGCTCTCCATAGCAGGCATCATCCTGGTAAATCTTTTGTATACCCTCTGGAAAGCTTCCACATCCTTCTGGTAGTGTGGCAACCAAAATTGAACATTATTCTAAGTGAGGCCTAAATAAGGTATCATAAAGCTGTAACATGACTTGCCAATTTTTAAACTCTGTGCCTCAGCTGATGAAGGCAACATGCTGTGTGCCTTCTTGGCTGCCTTCTCCACCTGCATTGCCACTTTGAGTGACCTGTATTCCTGTACACACAGATCCCTTTACCTATCAATACTCTTCAGGTTCTGTCATTTACTATATATTCCATATCTGTATAAGACATTCCAAAATGCAATACCTCACATTTGTCCAGATTAAACTCCATCTGCCATCTCTCCGCCCAAGTCTTCAACTAACCTATATCCTATGACATCTGCATCGCTATCCACAAATCCATCAAACTTTGTGTCATTCACAAACTTACTAATCAAACTAGTTACATTTTCCTTCAAATCATTTAAATATATTACAAATAGCAAAGGTCCCAGCATGATTCTTTAGGAATGTCACTTATCACACCCTTCCATTTAGAAACATACCTTTCCACTGCTCTCTTCTGTCTTCTTTGACCAAACTAGTTTTTCATCCACCTGACCAGCTCACCTCTGATCCTATGCACCTTCACCTTCTGAACGAGTCTGCCATGAGGAACCTTGTTAAAGACCTTATAAAGTGCACGTAGACAACATCCACTGCCCTACCCTCATCAATCATCTTGGTCACTTCCTCAAAAAACCTGATCAAGTTTATAAGACATGAAACATATTCCATTTGTTTGCAGAAAATGGGCCTTGCAGAAGAATGCATGTCACTTTTAGCAAGGTATATGAATCACATTATGAGCTTGACTGATTGGCCAAAATCTTCTATCCTCATTTATGGCTGGGCTTTTCTGCTGCCACTGAAAATGAAAGGAGTTTTGGCTGGAATGCCAAATTCTCCATTCTCACTTGGAATGCATCCTACCACACACAAGATCAGGGAATCCTGCTATTATCTTAAACTGGTTGTTAATGTAGCTATTAAACACTCAGGGTTATTCAACCAGTGCTGCCCAATCATGGAATCATGTCTAACAGTAGACATTTTGTTTCGGTTTTGCAAACCCAGGCTGGTTAAGTACAGTCCATGCTCTGCCTGTTCTAAGCAATCGGAAGGATATATAGTTTGATTTAATCAGCCAATTACTAGGGTCTGCAGTCTATGTACCTAACATTGCAGCAATACTGAAATTCATACACAACATAGTTTAAATGTGTTGTAGGCAGAAAGTCCCTTTAGACTGACAATTGCACACCACTGGAGATAGCAACACTGATAGACATCAAAAATATCCCAGCTGCAGTGTTTATCATCTAAATAAATTTCTCTGATCAAGCTGTTGCAATGTAGCTATGATGCTAGCAATTCAGAGAGGCCCAGGTTCAATTCTCAGCTTGGGTCACTATCTGTGCGGAGTCGGCACGTTCTCCCTGTGTCTAAGTGGTTTTCTCCAGGTGCTCTAGTTTCCTCCCACAGCCAAAAGATGTGCTTGTTAGGTGCATTGGCTATGCTAAATTGTCCTCAATATACTTGAACAGAAGCTGGCGTGTGAAGATTAGGGGATGTTCACAGTAACTTCATTGTAGTAAGTGTAACCCAATTTGGTGAGACTAATAAATAAACTTTATAAAAAAATCACCCAAGGGTGTTTTCTGCTTGAGAAGATAGCTTAATCTAGGCTGGCAATAAACACCTAAACCACATTCTCATAATCATCAATGAAGTGATGGAAGGAGTTGTTGATACTACCATCTGGGGAGAACTCTTCACTGATCACCAATATACAGTTCGAGTTCTGCCAAAACACTTAGCTCCAGATTTCATCAGCCTTGAGCCAAACAGGGCTGAGCAACTGAATTTTAGGAATGAGATTAAAGTATTTGGCCTCATCTTCAGAGCAGTACGTACCACCAAGGAGCCTGTTAAAAATTTTCCTTCAGATCAGCCTCTTCAGCTAAGATTTCTGATTCAGTCCTCCTCATATCTTCTTTTTTGCTTCAGGATACAGTTTTATGTAAAATATTTTAGAATATTTTTCTGTTTTATTTCTTGCTGTTGGTGAGGCTTTAGTTGCTGCTTTCTTGCTCAATATCAAGTTCACTTGCAGTGGCTCAAAGGAGAAACTGGTCATTATTTTGGCTTACCTGTAATATCACATGATCTTTCTTGGCAGAGTAAAAGTTTTATTGGACAATGGTTTCGGTAATAAACTGTCAAACAGATTATTAATAGCAAGTAGTTAAGTCCATAGAAGCAATGACACATTTCAGATTTACAGTACTTTCTGACTTAACAGTTTTTCCTTATAAAAATGAGCAAAATACTGTGGACATACTGGAATCTGAAAGAACAGTGGAAGCTAGAAAAATGAAGCAGGCCAATCAGCATCTTTTTTTTATTCATTCGTGGGGGATGGGCATCGCTGGCATTTATAGTCCATCCTTAGTTGCCTAAGGGCATTCAACATTGCTGTTGCTCTGGAGCCACATGTCAGCCAGAATGGGTAAAGACAGCAGATTTCCTTCCCTAAAGGACATCAGTGTACCAGATGGGTTTTTCCAACAATGGATAATAGTTTCATGGTCATAGTAGATTCTTAATTCCAGATATCTATTAAGAGCTAAGCCCAGTTAACATTTCGACTCTCAACATTTCGGAAATGTAAAGAGAGACAATGCTGAAGCAAAAGAAACTGTAACAAGAAGCAGCAAATTCAAGAATAAATGACAAATGGCCAAATGTGAGAAAGGGAGGCGGTGTTTTACATTGAGCTAATTTACGGGTAGCATATAAAAAGAGCTTTTAAAATATGATCTCCTCGACTTGCTTAATTCAAATTATTCAATAATTTTTTTTGTACACAATTATTTTGTGTGTACTTTACTTTGATATATTGGGTCAATTTAGAATGAAAACAACTTTAACTATCATGAGTAGGCCAACTGCCTCTACTCTTTCCAAGGGTGTGAAATGATTCTTCAAATAGTCTATTATATCTGATTAATAACAATCTTGTGCCTGCACATTGGCATAGCTTCATTAAAGTGCAGTTTGTTGGATAAAAAAAGACATTCTCAAATGTTGCCCATGAAATAGGATTCACCTGCATCATTCAATATTGTTAGTGACTGTGACGCTGGTGCTGGTGCTGTGGAAATCCTTGCAGTTCATAAAAATATAATGTTCAGTGTGTCAATATTGCAGCACTCTCTCATTCTGCTTCATGGTTTTATGTAGCAAAAAGAAAAAAGGTGAGCTGCACCGAAGCTTGATATATCCTTTCATTCAAGATTGACTGATGTTGCTGATGTAGCTTGGAGGTAGCTGGAAGCATAGAAAATCCATGAGATGATGATGCTGAATTCCATTGATAGTTCTTCATTCTGTTGTCAATTAAGGCAACATCACGACACCATAATTTGATCCATGGTGAAGCACAATTTTTAATAGCGGAAACAGTCAGATACTGCTCGGTAAGTGCACAGCAGTTGCACAAACTGGTGCATGGGTAAAGGTGAACATATCCAGTGTACTGCTGAAGTAGGAGAACCTGACTTGCATCACTTCTTTCATTATCATTGCTTTCATAATGTTGGTCACAGAAGATATCTGTGAAGGAAGTCTTTACAGTCTTCTGCATACTATCAGAAGTCTTTACTTACTATTTGTAATTATTTGCAACAGTAAAATGTACAGGCAAGAAGCCAACTCCATGTCTAGATCTTAGCATATTTCTAGCCAACATTACACTGATTCTAGCTCTGACATCACAGATGCCAGTCTTCAGACAATTTGATTCCCTCCACTTAACTTCAAGAATCTGCTGAAGGCACTGATACTGCAATGTTCCTGACAACATTGCAGCAAAGTACTGAAGCGCTGTGTTCCAGAATTTGCTTTGTTCATGGTCAAGCTATTCCAGAACAGCTACAACACTACATAACAATGCATAAATATGTCCAACGATGTCCAGTACACAAAAAGTAGGACAACTCCAATCTGGCCAATAACTGCCCAGCATTTTCCCCTCATTCATTATTAAAGAAGGGGATGTCAACATTGCAGTTAAGGAGCATTTGCTTAGCAATAACCCGTTTACCTGTTCACTGATGCTCATTGTAAGTTCCACCAGGACCACTCAGCTCTTCACCTCATTACAACCTTGCTTCAAACATGGACAAAATACCTAAACTCTGGATGTGAGATGAGAGTCACTGCCCTTAACATGAAGGCAACATTTGACAGCAAGGAGCCCTAGCAAATCAAATAGAATTTTGGTATTAGAGCTAAAAGAATAGAATATAAAAATAAGGAGGTGTTGTTGCAGGGCATTGGTGAGACTGCATCTGGAGTACTGTGCATAATTTTGGTTCCTTTATTTGAGGATGGATGTAGTGGCATTAGAAGCAGGTCAGAGAAGATTCACTAGATTGATTCCAGAGATCAGAGGTTTGTCATATGAAGAGAGATTGAGCAGTTTAGGCTTATAGGGCAGGATTACACGGCCTCGCTTGAGCAAGACCAGAAATTTCCTCCGGAGGTAAACAGATGTTTCCATTGTCCAACCCTTGCCTGCTCCGATTCCATGGCAAGCGGGGCAGTAGAATTCCGGCAATAGTCTCTTGATAAGTGAGGGGAGATCTATCTTTATCATTGTGGGAAGCTTCAAGATTACGTTGGAGCCCCTCACTGACAGTGTTTCAGCTGCATGGTGGTTTGCTGAGTAGCAATAACTCCGCATCCCCCAAGCAGACAGACTCCTACAAGTCTCAGTTCTACATGGCTTACTATTAGTATGAGACCCATGATTTATTATTGCATTATCCAAATCAACGGTATGGACAAAGATGTGCAGGTTAGATGTACTGGCCATTTTAAATTACCCCTTAGTGTCCAAAATGTGTAAGTTAGGTGGATTAGCTATGGTAAATACACAGGTTTATAAGAATAAGGCTTGGGAGAGGCCTGGGTAAGATGTCTTTTGGAGACTTGGTATAAATTTGATGGCCTCCTTTGGCACTGTGGGTATTCTATGCTTCTATGTACACTGCTGTTAAAGTGATTGATGCTTCACATCGATAGCCTCACAGTCTTCAGCATAGTCCAGTACACAGGCCCAATCTGCTCTCTCCCACCTCATGGACCAACACCTCAGGTCTTCAATTAGGCCTGATGCGCTTTGGTGGCAAACTCTTTATATGAGGTCTTGATCAGGCGACATGTGGGCCAAACAAATTTCCACGTGAGTTCTGACAAAGACTTCAAGCAACTGCACACACAGACCTTCAATCCTATACTTTGTCCCTCTTACAGTTACGGCCTCCTTGCAGCCTTCACCTGCATGTTAGTTCAAAATAACAAATCAACAAGGAAGACATTAAAGATTGGACATATCGAACACAACTTTCTCCAAACATGTACAGAAACCTCTAATCTTTTATACTGATAAGCAGATATTGTAGAACTTCACTCTTTCAACAAAGAAACTACATTTGCAGTGTTTCTTTCTACTCACAGATTCAACTTCCCGTGAGCCCTCCACATTGCTTATCAGCGCAACAGCAGCAAGGGCTGCAATTATCCTCGCTGAACATATTTTTAGAGGTCATAAGACTATAAGACATTGGTACAGAAGTAGGCCATTTGACCCATCAAGTCTGCTCCGTCTTTCAATAAGATCATGACTGATCTGATGTGATAATAATGAATTCCATTTCCTTGTCTTATTTCTCTTACTGACTCAAAATCAGTCTATCTCAGACTTGAACACACTGAATACACCTGGCTAGCTAAAATCTAAAAATCTCTGAATTAAAATAATGAACTGAATTAGTACCTATTAACGTTTGTAGGAAAAACCTCCACACTTTCATCACCTTTTGCCCATATTGTATTTCCAAGTATCTTTCCTGAAAAGCCTGGCTCTGATTTTAATTTATGTCACGTTCTTTTAGACTCCCTCACCCATGGAAAAAATATCTCCATCTGTCCTACAAGTTTGGACAACATGTCTGCGCAATGGTTAGCGCTGCTGCTTCATAGCACCAAGAATCTGGATTCGATTCTGGCCTTGGGTGACTATTTAAAGTTCTTGCCATGTCTGCATGGGTTTCCTCCTGGTGTTCTGGTTTCCTCTACAGTCCAAAGATGTGCAGGTTGGGTGAGTTGGCCATGCTAATTTGCCCTTTGGTGTCCAAAGTTATGCAGATTAGATGGATTAACTATGCTAAATTACCCCTTAGTGTCCAAAGCTATAGAGGTTGGGTGGTTTAGCTATAATTAGGGGGATAGGGACTAGGGGAGAGCTTGGGTGGGACATTCTTCAAAATGACTCAATGGGCTGAATGGCCTCCTTCTGCACTGTAGGGACTCCATGATTCCATGGATTTTATGATTCCTTTCAAAATCATAGCAACATCAACTAAATCCTCTCTCAATCTTCTACATTCCAAGAAAAGCAAAATTAATTTATCGAATCTCATCTCATAATTAAACTGCTGAATCCCTTTAATTTCCAAGTGAATCCATCCAAGGGCAGTATATTCTTCCAAAGTGGATTGCTCAAAACTGTACACAGCATTCTAGATGTAATCTAATCAGAGCTTTGTGTAGCTGTCCCAAAACCTCTTCCGCTGTGTCATTTAGCCCCTTTGATATAAAGGCAAATGTTCCATTAGCCTTTTAACTACTTTAGTTCAGTCAAAAGTAAAAGACAGTGAATGCCAGAAATCTAAAATAAAAACTAAAAATGTTAAACACAGAAGGTGGGGCAGGATCTATCGACTAAGAAAGAAAGTTACTGAGAGGAATTCCATAGCCACTTACGCCAACAGGATTCTCCTGTCCCGCTGCAGCGCACCTCTTCACATGAGTTTCATCGCAGCATTGAGTGCCATCAATGGGAAATCCCATTGGCAGCACCAGGACCAGAGAATCCCCACTGCCAATAAACAGTGCACCACTTCCTGCTGCTGAGAAACACACAGCAGGGAGGCTGGAGAATTCTTCCTATGTTTCCAGTCAGTAGGAAATTATCTGGAGCTGTGCTAAACTCTGCCTGGTGATAAGCCCATGTGTTCTGGTTGCCAGTGGTGCACTGATCAAAACTTATTCAAAACTGAATGTAAACTTTAACATCTGGACAAACTTACAAACTCTCAGGGAAGCATCTAGTCAAAAGTTGTGACAATGGAACCAGAATGCATGAGACAGTAATTTAGAGGTGAGTTGATTGGCTATGTGCAGTCACACAATGACCTGACAATTAGCTGTGCATAATTGAGCAGCACTGCCAATTTTGTGTTGGGAGAAGACAGAATATTGACAATCTCCTTATCACTTCAGGAGGTCAGAAGTGCAGGCCTCATACTTAAAAGGCACCCAGATAAACATCCATTTCCTGCACAAAAACAGAAAATGTTGGAAAATCTCAACAGGTCTGACAGCATCTGTTGGGAGGGAATAGAGCTAAAATTTCAAGTCTAGATGACCTTCGTCCAGTGCTGTCGATCTGCTGAGATTTTCCTGCATTTTATCTTTTTGTTTCAGATTGCAGTATCTGCAGTATTTTGCTTTTGTCCATTCCTTGCAGTCCAGCAGTATCAGTCAGGCTGTGTGAGTGGATGTTTAAAAACTTGAACTGCTGATCTGGCTCTCCCCAAAAATCTGCAACCAATTCTACAACCACTATTAGATAAGTTCATAAGATATAGGAGCAGAATTAGACCATTCGGCCCACTGAGTCTGCTCCGCCACTCAATCATAAGGTGATATGCTCCTCATCCCCATTTTCCTGCCCTTTTCCCATAACTCTTCAACACGTTACAATTAAAAATCTATCTAATTCCCCCTTAAATTTACTCACTGTCCCAGCTTCCACCAAAATGAAATAAAACAAAATTAGTGAAAATGGGGTGAAGGTGGAAGAGGGAGTTCATGTCTGAATTTGTTGAACGTATATCCAGAAAACTGAACATTGCCTAATCAAAAGATAAGGTGTTGTTCCTCCAGTTTTCTTCAGGTTTCACTTAAATATTACAAAAGGCCAAAGACGGGCATGATGGCAGAAAGTCCTGGGTCCTGCTTGTGGGTGGACCAAAGGTGCTCAGCAAAGTGATCACCCAATCTGCGTTTGGTCTCTCTTATGTAGAGTAGACTGCATTGGGAGCAGTGAATGTAATAGATTAAAGGAGGTACATGTGAAGCTCTGGGGTGGTGAGCAGGGGGGATGCAAAAGGACAGGTGTTGCATCTTCTACGATTGCATGGGAAAATGCCATGAGAAAGTGGTGAAGTTTTGGGTGAGATGGAGGAGTGGACCAGGGTGTCCTGGAGGGAACCAGTCCCTATGGAATGATGACAGAGGGAATGAGGAGAAGGTGTGTGGAGTGGCTCCATATCCCGAGGCTTTTTATGTCTATATAAAGGGGAGGAGGGGAGCTAAGGAAAAGGTAGGTCCACTCAAGGGCAGTGGAGGGAATTTGTGTGTGGAACCAAATAAGGAGGGTGAGATCCTTAATGAGTACTTAGAATCAGTATTCACAAAGAAATAGGATGTCATAGATGGTAAGTTCAAGAAACATCTAGATAGATACATGAATCGGCAAGGAATGGAGGGAAATGGACCATGTGTAGGCAAGAAAATATTAGATTAGAGAGACATTTGTGTTGGCACAGACTTGGTGGGCTAAAGGACCTGTCCTGTGCTATACTGTACTTTGTTTTTCATTCTTTATTGATGGTGTCATGCTGGAATTGGTGGAAATGGTGGATGATGACCTGTTGAATGTGCAGGTTAGTGTGGTGAGAAGTGAGGAAAAGGGGGACTCTATTCTGGTTGTGAGATGGAAAGCAAGAGCAGTGGCATGAGAGATAGTGAGTTACAGGTGAGTTACTCTCCAAGTGAGATGAGTAATTCACTGCAGGATTCCCAGCCTCTGATCTGCTCCTGTAACCATAGCATTTACATGGCTGCTTCAGTTCAGTTTCAGGTCAATTGTAAACCCCGGGACATTGATAGTGGAATGTTTAGTAATGGTAATGCCATTGAATGTCAAGGGAAGATTAATTCTTATTTGTTGGTGATGGTTAGTCTCTGGAACGTGTGTGACATGACTGTTACTTACCACTTGTCAGCCCAAACCTGAATGTTATCTAAATCTTGCTGCATATAGACAATGACTGCTTCAGTATCTGAGGAATCACAAATGATGCAGAATATAGTGCAATCATCAATGAACATCCTCATCTCTGATCTTAGGGTGAGGGTAGGTCATTGATGAAGCACCTGAAGATAGTTACGCTTAGGTCGCTACCCTAAGGACCCCCTGAAATGAGATGATTGACCTTCAACAATTATAACCTTTTTGCTAGTTACGATTCCAACCAGTGAAGAGTTTTCCCCCTAATTCCCATTGATTTCAGCTTTGATAAAGCTTTTTGATGCCACTGTTGGTCAAATGCTGCCTTTATGTCAAGGACAGTCACTCTTATCTCACCTCTAGAGTGCAGCTCTTACGTCCATTTGTATTAAAGCTGTAATGATTTCAGGAGTTGAGTGGCCCTTACAGAACACAAACTGAACATCATTGAGCAGGTTATTTCTCAGCCAGTAATGCTCTTTCGGATGTTGATGGTGCTTTCCATCACTTTGCTGGGGATTGAGAAGAGATGATGGAGCAGTAATTAGCTTAGTTGAATTTGTCCTGCGTTCTGGGATCTGGACATACTTGGGCAATTTATGACAATGCAGGGAAGATGCTAGAATTGTAGCTGGACTGGAACAATATGGCTGAGGGTATAGCTAGTTCTGAAGTACAAACCATTCTATTGGGCTGCACTTATTCTTGTCGTACTTTACATTTCTGTTCCCTTTATGTTGGCCTGTTTTGTGACAATGAAGTTCCGTCTTCATAATGAGGATAAATACTCCATATTGTACAATACAACCATCATGGTAAATGGAATTGATTCAGAAATAAATCTTCTCACTCAGAACTGGGAATCCATGACTCACAGATTTATATTCAACCACAATTTGTAACCTCATGATCCAGCATATCCCTCACATGATAAACAGAGGCAGCAGCATGCATTGGACCGAACCAAGAAATCTAAGCAATTGGTCAGATCAAAGTTCTCCAATCCAGTCACAAACAGTGATGACTGGTGCTGGACAATTAAACAAGTAACAGGATTGGTTTTGATTGATTTGATTTATTATTGTCACATGTATTATCATACATGAAAAGTATTGTTTCTTGCTTACTATACAGTCAAAGCAGACCGTTCATAGAGAAGGAAATGAGTGAGTGTAGAATGCAGTGTTACAATCATAGCTGGATGTAGCTAGGAGAAGGGGGCTCCTTATCTTCAATCCTGGAGGAAGTCAGCACATTAGTGCAAAAGACAAAGCTGAAACATTCACAACCATCTTCAGCCAGAAGTGCAACTAGGTGATTCAACTTTCTCTCCTCCTTAGGTTTCCAACATTAAAGATACCAGTCCTCAGCCAATTTGATTCACTCCACTTGATATCAAGAAACTGATGAAGGCATTGGATTGAAGCTGCAAAGGCTTTGGATCGTAACAACATCACAATTGTAGTACTGAGGACTTGTGCTCCAGAAGTAGCTGCATTCCTACCCAAGCAGCACAAATCCAGCTACAACACTGGTGTCTATCTAACAATGTGGAAAATTGCTCAGCTATGTACTGTTCTCAAAAGGCAGGGCAATCCAATCCAGCCAATTACTGCCCCCGTCATTCTACTTTCAATCATCAGCAAAGTGATTGAAAGTGCCATTGACGGTGATATCAAGTGGCACTTGCTCAGTAATAACCTGCTCAGTTTGGATTCTGACAGGGACATTCAGCTCCAGAACTCATTACATTCTTGACCAAAGATGGACAAAAGAACTGAATTCCAGAGGTGAGGTGATTTTAATATCAAGGCAGCATTTGTCTGAGTGTGACATTAAGCTGCCCTAGCAAAATTGAAGCCAATTGAAATCAAGGGGAAAACTGTCTACTTGGAGTCATACCTATCACAAAGGAAAATTGCTCAAATTGTCAGAGACCAATATTTCAGCAGCAGAGCAAGTTATAGATTTCCTAGCTTAGATACAAAAAAAACACCATTTTCTGGAGGTGAAACAAAAATAAAAATAAAAAGTAGTATCTCCTTCTTCTGCATCATTTGCAACAAATTCCTGCATTTGGCATGCTGTTCACAAAGCACTCTGCTTGATGTTACTCTGTCTTTCACATTGACTGAAGTAGAAAATACCATCCACTTCTTTAGAGAGCCTGTGGCCTAGATTTTCAGATTCTGGGATTCCAATCCCATTGTTATTTTCATCAATCTGAATTCCATCAATCAAACTGGCATGGGGTAAGAGTGCTGACAGCCTCCATGAATGCAACACTTGTGTCATTGCTGGCTATATTATAGGGTGGGCAGTTTAACGCCACCCCTGCCCCCACCCCCACCACCCGCAACAATTTCAGTGGAAGTGAGGCCCTTCCACTTTAATCTTTGATTTTGATTTGATTTATTGGCACATGTAATGGGATACAGTGAAAAGTATTGTTTTTGTCTTTAAACAAAGCATATCATTCATCCAGTAAATCGAAAAAAATAAAAGGAGATGGTGCAGAATATAGTGTTACAGTTAAAGCCAGAGTGTAGAGAAAGATTAATTTAAAATGAGGTAGGTCCATTCGAAAAAGAGCTGTTCTTAAGCCGATTGATGTGTGACACTTTTGTATCATTTTCCTGATGGAAAAAAAGTGGAAGAAAGAATGTGCGGGATTCTTGGGGTCCTTGATTATGCTGGCTGCTTTTCCGAGGCAGCAGGAAGAGCAGATTGAGTTAATGGATGAGAAGTCGGTCTGTGTGATGGATTGGGGTATATTCACAACCCTTTGTAGTTCCTTGCGGTCTTGCTCAGTACATAAACATGATTCATGGCCTCTCATAGGAGGTGTGAACAGTCAGAAACCTTGATAGATGTTATATTGTAAGTTAGATGTGTTTTTAAGGCAGTGAACGCTTTTGGAACTCTCTCCTGCAAAAGTAAATTGGCCATTATATTTTAAAGTAAAAGTTAATTTACTAGTCACAAGTATTGCATTAACAATGCAATGAAGTTACTGTGAAATTCCCTGCGTTGTCACAGTCTGGTGCCTGTTCTTGTCGATGCACCTAACTAGCACATTTTTCAAAACGTGGGAGGAAATCAGAGCACCCGGAGGAAACCACACAGACACAGGGAGAATGTGCAAACTCCACACAGACAGTGACGTAAGTCGGGAATCAAATCCGGGTCCCTTGTGCTATGAAGCAGCAGTGCTAACCATTGTGTTACCCCTTTCTTTATTCTTTCATGGGATGTGGAGGGTCACTGTCAAGACCAGTATTTGTTGCCCAACCCTAATTACCCTTGAACTGAGTGGCTAGCTCAACCATTTCAGGGGCATTTTAAGAATCAACCACATTATTGTGGATCTGAAGTCACATGGACCAACCTGACCGAGTACTCTGCAACACAAAACGATTTTATTTGTAAGTGTATAGAAGACAGTATGGCAAAGAAGTGAATCCATGTGTTTCTCAACTGGAAACAGGTTGAACGGGGCCAACTGCCAACTGAAGTCGAGGTCTGAGGCGTTCAAGTCAGGTGATCCAGACCTACACAAGAAAGCCATCAAAGATGCCAAAAGATAGTATCAGACCTAGCCACACAATTTTCTGTTGACTAAGGCAAGATCTGCAAGACATTTCAGATTCTAAGATGAAAGCATATAAAATCAGCAACACCAATGCCCCCCTCCTCGATGAACTCAATGCATTCTATGCCCATTTTGAGCAAGAGGTCAGTGAGAGCACAACCTCCACCCTGGAAGTCTTAGCTAAACTGACATCCAAGATCACCATTGCAGACATCATATCTTGAGAGTCAACCCATGGGAATCAACTAGTCTGGATGAGATACCCAGGTGAGCATTCAGATCCTGCTCAGATCAGCTGGTGGGGCTATTTGCAAACATCTTTAACCCCTCCTTATACCAACCTGAGGTCCCTATCTGTTTCAAGGAGGCAGCCATCATCCCAGTACCAAAGAAAAGCCAGAGACTATGTCTTAATGACTATCATCCAATGGCTCTGACACCTATCATTATGAAATACTTCAAAAGGTTAGTATTGCTTGAATCAATTCCAGCCTCCTAGACTGTCTGGATCCACTACAGTTTGTCTGTCGCCGCAATAGTCCACAGCAGACGCCACCTCCCTGACCCTGCACTCAGCCATGAAACACCTAGATAACAAAAACACCTATATCAGACTCCTACTTATTGACTAAGCTCATTTGTCAACACCATTATTCCGACAAAAGTCATCTTCAAACTCCATGACCTGAGCTTGGTTCCTCCCTCTGGACCGGATCCTAGACTTTCTGACCCACAGATCACAATCAGTAAGGATGGGGAACTGGAGCGACAACAATAATCTCTTCCTCAATGTCAGTAAAATGAAGGAGATAGAGACTTCAAAAAGCATAGTAGAGGACATGCCCATGTTTACAGTATTGGGGATGAAGTAGAAATGTTCAAGAACTTCAAGTTTCTTGGTGTCCAGATCACTAGTAACCTATCCTAGTCCAACCATGCGAATACTATAGTTAGCAAAGCCCACCAACACCTCTAGTTTCTCAGAGGCTAAGGAAATTTGATGTGTCTGCTACGACACTCACCAACTTTTACATATGTACCATAGAATGTATTTTTCTGGCTGTATCACAGCTTGACAAGGCTCCTGCTCTGCCCAAGAAACTACAAAGGGTCATGAACAAGCCCAGTCCATCACGCAAACCAACCTCCCATCCATTGACTCTGTTTACACTTTCGACAACAACTTTTCACTGTACATTGATATATGTGACAAGAATTAATCAAATCAAAACATAGGCCATTCTGGCTAAGAATGAAAGATTTCCTTTTCTAAATGACATTTGAGAACCAGATGAGTTTTTACAACAATTGATGAGAGTTGTTATGGTCGCCATTACTGAGATTAGCTTTATATGCCAGATCTATTAATTGAATTTAAATTCCACCATCTGCTATGGTGGGAGTTGGACTTATGTTTGGCCTCAGTAATTAATAGTCCAGTGACATTATCACTATCTCCCCACATTAATCAACAATGTGTCAGTATAGATCCATAAATCCCTACAGTATAGAAAGAGGTCATTTACCTCATCAAGTCTGCACCAACTCTTAAAAGAGCATCCCACCCAGACCCTCCCCTCTGCCTTACCCCCATGATCCCCAGGCATGGATAATCCACCTAACCTACACATCTTTGGACACTAAAGGGCAATTCAGCATGGTCAATCC
Source organism: Sphyrna mokarran (assembly GCA_024679065.1). NCBI lineage: Eukaryota > Metazoa > Chordata > Chondrichthyes > Carcharhiniformes > Carcharhinidae > Sphyrna > Sphyrna mokarran. The sequence goes on along the minus strand of JAGIQG010000002.1, from coordinate 57,125,011 downwards.
ACATAACCGCCACATCTTTGGACTGTGTGAAAAAACCAGAGCACCCAAAGGAAACCCATATAGACACAGGGAGAATCTGCAAACTCCAAGCAGACAATCACCTAAGGCAAGAATCAAACCCGGGTTCTGGTGTTGTTTGGCAGCAGTACTTGCCATGTGACACCATAGCCACTGTGCCATCATGTTACCCCAGATGTAAAGATACAAAATTAAACATGCAAAACACTTTAAAAATGAAAATAAAACCTCAACAGCTTTTACTTTGAGAGAAAAACGTCAATCTTTTCCTGACCATCTTTGATTGACTTTTTTGCCTTTTTAGTAGTCTCATTGTTCACACTTCTGAGTTGTTATTACTGATTAATCTACTATGAGCTATTATAAGTGACTTAAGTTTCAAAAGTTGAGGAACCACACACCTCAGCAGGGGATGTGTTCACACTTTGACTGATGGTTTTAAGATTATTAAGGGATTATCTGTTTTAATGTGCTAAGTTAAACAGAGAGACTGTGGGTGGCACAGTGGCACAGTGGTTAGCACTGCTGCCTCACAGGACCAGGGACCCAGGTTCAATTCTGGCCTCAAGTCACTGTCTCTATAGTGTTTGCATGTTCTCCCTATATTGGTGTGGGTTTCCTCTGGGTGCTCTGGTTTCCTCCCAAAGTACAAAGGTGTGTGGGTTAAATGGATTGGCCATGCTAAATTGCCCCTCAGTGTCAGGGGATTAGCAGGGTAAAGGTATGGGGATAGGGCCTGGGTGAAATTGTGGTCAGTGCAGAGTTATTGGGCCAAATGGCCTCCTTCTGCATTGTAGGAATTCTACGCAACATTTATTTACTTTTACAATAGATAGGTCCATTGACTGGATTTAAATTTTTAATCAATTTTATAAATGGCAGGTTTTTTTAGTATACAGTATCTTTGACTGAGAGCCTTATTTGATTGTTTGATGTTTACTTTTTTATCTCTATTTCAAAAAACTAGTTCCTAGTCCATAGTGTGGTGCGGGGTGAGCAGCTCTGGTGGTCACAAGCTGGGCATACAGGGGATATGGAGAATGAGGAATCATGGCGAGTATGGAACATAAAGGGTAAATGGGGCAAAATGGTGAACAGGTTAGCATGGAAATGGCCTGACATGGAATGGACATGAGGAACACAGAAAATATGTCGGGCCATGAAGGGGGAATGTGGAGTGGGTGAAAGATTGAGTGCCTGATATTCATCCTTAAAACTGGGCCAATATTCCAGTAAATGCAGGCAAGCATCCTAGCCAGCCAGCCTGGCCAATCTGCCTGCTTCTGTTGCAAACTTAAGCCTACTCCATAGGCCGTCACCCGACTCTATCCTGTCCCTACCTTCCTGCAATGAATATATGGTAGGTGGGAGTTCTTTTTAAAGGAGATGAGTGTGCCAGTTGGAAAGACTAAACCTGATCTAGCTGCGTCCTCCACAAAACTCCGGTCCTTATCTTAAACACCCGTTTCAATTTCTAAGTCAGCTTCCAGCTACAGCAATTAACATTTATTCAGAAATTTCTTTCAGCTGATTGTTGATTCATTACCAATGTTATTGACAAGAGTTTTCTACAAACTAAGCACCTCAACTCGATTGCAGTTTTTTTTACAGTTTTAATGTTTTAACTCAAACTCTAAATGTTAAATTACAGACTGAAGAATACTTACCAGAGAGATCCCACTTAAATCAAATTCCCAATTTTAACGCTCAGTTCTCTGATTATGCTGTGCTTCACATTTGCCTATTCATTGGTTTCCTGCTAATTCCATTTGCAAATATCTTTAACAGATTTGTCAAACACAATTTCTCTTTCATAAATTTGTGTTAACTCTGTCCAATTATTGTATAATTTCCTATGTGCCCTGCAGTTGTTTCATCCTTAATAAAATTCTTGCATTGGCTGATCACTAATCTCAGGGCTGCAGGCCTGCATTCACTGATACCTTTCTCCCTTCTTTCTTGAAGAGCCAAGGTTATGTTTTTCTTTTACTTTTCAATCCACAGAAACTATTCTAGAGTTTAGGGAATTCTGGAGGATCAGAATTAACGCATCTGCTCCCTGTTCTAAAACCCTTCAAAAGAAGTCATCAGGCTTGGGGAATTTGACAGTGTTTTGTCTCATTTATTTCCACTATCCTTTACTAATACTAAATTCTAAATTCATTTATTTTCACCTTGGTTCTCTGTTGTTTCTATTATTTTTGTGAGTCTTCTACCAGAGAGAGACAGATACAAAGTATTCACTAACATGAACTCTGGGTATACTTCCAGATGTTTATGTAACGGTAACTCTTCTGATTCCATTAGATCTTCCTGTTAACATGTGGGGTTTGAGAATTATATACATCCAGTATCTTTGGGAATCCTATTAGCCTGACAAAGTGATATGCTGTTTTTCCTCCTGCACAGTGAGAACAGAAGGCTTCCATCACCTTTCCAATTTATAGCTTCATCAAAAAATGTAGATTCCGTTAAAAGGCTTTGGAGACCTTAACAGCGTATCAAAATGGAGCTGTGGACTCCAAGGAAGAGAGGGGAAGCCTCTCCATATTGGGGCTGCAGGGACAGCTATTCCTGCCTGTGGCCTCCTTCTTGATTATTCTCATTCCTATGGCCCATGAATCCCACCCATTCCCCAACCAATTGGGAAGCTGTCTCCATAAAGCTGGTGGTCTTGCCAAGTGGCAGGAGGCCATCCTGCTATTATTAAGATAATGGATACTACTTAAAATAGTCCCTAATTGTAGCCTTCATGAAGCAGGCAGGCAATCTACTTCATAGCTCGCCTTCTGTCCACTGTTGGAAAACTGTCCAAGTGATAGTGATGTTTGGAGAGAATTCCAAAGCAAGTTCCTTGAATATGGAGATTGGAAATCCTAATAAAAAAAGACAGAGGATGAAATATTCCTGTCCTGCAACATAACGGATGGGACAGGATCATACAATGGTTCATTGACCTTAGGTGGGATTTTTCTATTTAGAGCAAGTGCGGCCAGAAAATTCTGTCCAGTGTTTTAATAATAACAAGCATCTAATTGGATTGCTGAGGAGAAATGCATTGAATCTACTTTAGTTTAATCTGTCATTTACTTTGGAGTGTGATGTGTCTGAACATAGTTTGCCACTTGGTTCACATTTACTGCATACTTATCCAGAATATTTGAGCATAAGATAGATATTGTAAATTATTTCATCTTTTTGAATATATCTGTAATGATATAGCTGATTTTGATTTCATTTCATTTATTATTGTCACACATATTAATATATATAGTGAAAACTATTGTTTCTTATGAGCTATACAGACAAAGCATACCGTTCATAGAGAAGGAAAGGAAACAGTGCAAAATATAGTGTTACAGTCATATCTAGGGTGTTGAGAAAGATCAATGTGAGGTTTGTTCATTCAAAAGCCTGATGGTAACAGAGAAGAAGTTGTTCTTGAGTCAGTAGGTACGTGTCCTTTGACTTTTATGTCCCTTTTCCCAACGGAAGATGTTGGAAGAGAGTATATCCGAGGTACATTGGGTTCTTAATTATGCTGGCTACTTTTTCAAGGCAGCGGGAAGTGTAGTCAGAATGTGGGACTTTGGTTTTCATGATGAGCTTTGATCACAACCCTTTGTAGTTTCTTGCAGTCTTGGATAAAACTGTGATATAACCAGAAAAAAATGTTTTCTATAGTGCATCTGTTAAGGTTGGTGAGATTCATTGTGGACATGCCAAATTTCCTTAGACTCCTGAGAAAGTAGAGGCGTTGGTGGGTTTTCTCAGCTATGGCGTTGGCATGAAGGGATCAGGACTGGTTATTGGTGACCTGGACATATAAAATCTTGAAGCTCTTGACCATTTCTACTCTGTTCCTATTGAGATATACAAGGGCATGATCTCTGTTATGCTTCCTGAAGCCGAGTATCAGTCCACCAGATTCTCTATCTTAATATCTATTGCAGTGGTCACAGTTCTGCTCCCTTCTACCACCGTGGTGTTGCCTCTGTACAGCTGGAATGGAGGAATAATGAATATTCAAAACATTTTTTTGTATTCATACTGAGATCTTTCCAATTTTTTGTCTGGTATAATTTTCCTTGTTTAATAAATGTTGGGCAGTACTTTACCATTTTTAGTCTAAGTGCCAGATGGGCGTGGAACTGCAAAAGTTCCAGATGCATTTTTTGGGCATGCTTTTGGGCACACACCCCCCCCGCCCCGCCCCCCCATATGCACTCTGGCTGCAAAATTCTGAGTGAACCTATTGTTCGCTGTAGAAGCCTGTGGGCACGGCTTAACACGCCCAAAAGCCTGCAAAGGGAGGTAGTGCACATGTGCAATCCTCTAATGCTGCACATGCGCATTAGCAGTAGCAGGGGTCTAACAGACAAAGATTGAGCTGTCAAGCCCCTGCTCCTGCAATTGTGGAGGCCTTCTGCCTTAGATGCAACCCCCCCACTGAACCCTCTACCTCACCCACCGATTGCAGCCCTGCTGCCCTCCCCCCTACTGATTGCTGCAGAGTGGCAGTGGAACTCCTTCTCTCTCCCTTCCCTCAATCACCACTGCCCTCTTGACCACCCCTCACCGATCGCAGCTGAGTGGCAGTGGGCCCCTTTCACCATTAGCTCTGGCCCCATAGGCCCCGCCCCATTAGCCGTGTCCCCCTCTGTCCCCTCCCATTGGCCTCACTCCTAGCACTGCCCAATGGGCATTACCCAGGTGCCAGTCTGGCACTGCCCAAGGGCACACCATATTATCCTAAGTTTATCCAGGGGGCCCTCAATAGCTTTCAGTTCCACCAGCAAAGCCAAGTCAATTGATCTCTTCATGGGGAGCATTTCTATTTCTCACAGGCAGAATTTTTCCCGGCGAGGTCACAAAGACAGGCATGCCCGGACGATTGAGCACCAGGCTCACTGGTGACATTGAAATGCTTATTTAAATAAATTCCAATAAATTAACCTGCCTCTCTCCCATTTCACGCGAGAGGCTGACTGCACCGTCAATCCTATTGTTGTAAAATGGCGCCAGTTGTAAAAATCGGCGCCAATTGCACGAAACACTTTACACCCCAATTTACAACCATCTCATGCCTGAAAATGGATGCAACACAATGGTAAAATCCCAGCCATTGTATTCTTTATATTCAAAGTGAATCACCAGAGTCCTCTGGATTTGTTCAGTAAATCTCCTCTGCGGTTTCTAAAACAGAATAAAAAATAAGATTCTTCACTCTGGGATCTGAGTTACCCAGTCATCAGCTGAGATCACAACAAAGCCAGTTTAAGAGTAGATTTAAAACCTCAGCATGTTGCTCATTTGCCCCCATATGCAACAGTTAACTGTTTCTGGAATGTTTTGTTATATGTGGCATTCATTTATCTTGTGGCATCTGCTGTCTTAATATATTCACATTGAGGGTGCCTTCATATCTGACAGTTGAAATACAGAAATGTTTCACTTCGTATGCTCACCTCAGTAATATGAGATAAAAATAATTAGTGTTAATGAACATTTACACAAATATTTTATTCGCTGTCAAATGTTTAGAAAATTGTTTGAATCATATTATTCTATTTCTGACAACAAAGCCCATTTCACACATGATTCATGACACCAGGGAGCAGATCAATTTACTGTTACGATTACACTGTACAACTTCATATAATTAGATCTACCTGCTTTAATTGGCACATTTAGTCATTTTAATCAAGAATACAAAAATATTTGCAGGAATAAATTCGATAGCCTCTAAAATTGGGCACTCTGATTTGTGATGAACCCACACCTATTTTAAATAATATCGGCAACACTGAAACTATATGCAGACTGCTAATTATAATGATTATGGTGTACAACCCACTGCTGATTGTGATACTGAGTGGCAGCATTCTTCGCAGGAGGCCCAAATTTATGTGAGGCTAGCATTACTTAACGCTATCTTGCATCTCCTAAAGACCGAGGCACATTCTGACTGCAATGGGAGAGATGTTGAAAAGGGAGTTAATGATCAGGAGAAATCTAGGTAAATGGTGCAACAGGTCAGACATAGTGCTTCGATGTTGTTCAATGAAGCACCAAAGGTTTTGGCACAGGACATGCTCAGAGGAGGATGTTTCCTATACCAGTTACATGACCTCTCTTATCTGGAGACACTGTAGTCTGACTCACGTAGTTGGTTCAAACTGGCTTATTTACATTATATACGAGCTACAAGGTAGGCACATCTATCTTATGCACAGGCTATTCCATCTCTCACACATAATTTTTGATGTGACTGATAAACATAACTGTTCTACTAACCCATTGTACTATGCTCTCTTCCAATATACAATTTATTTAATAATGATGTTCAACTATTTTTAAACTATTTACATTTGCATTTGCCCTACCCCAAAATCCATCAATCACAGGTTTAATCTTTGTGGTCTCTTCACAACTTTTCTTGATGTGTTGTGACTGCTGAGTGGGGTAGTGGATGTTCAGTAGGATCATTGGGTAGGTCAACATTCTGTAAGTTGCTTGATGTATTCTTGAGACCGTCATCCCAAACTGTATGATAATTGAAGATTTGAGGTCTTGTAGGTTCCCATGAAAGCAGAGTCCTTCTGTTTTGTCTGAAAGTCTCAGATATTTTTTGTCCAGATAGAAATACAGATACACTATTATTTGAAGGATAACATTAACAGATTTGCAATCCCAAATCCAAATTCCCAGCCCAGTGTTCAGGGCACTAGAATCGTCACCATATTTCTGCAGATGTACCTCTGCTTCTGCTTCTTATGTAGGCCAGTCTCCATGTTCTTCACCCTTTTGTGGTCAGCTGCTGTAATATTAGATTGGAATTTCTGTAGCAGTAGACAGAATTGTGTTTTCAGCTATCGATCCATGAACACTTCCACTGGTGAAAAGCTATTAATTAAAGGTGTGGCTTTGTGAAGTAGCATGGCTGAATTCCAGTCAGAATTCTTGATCATGAATCTTTTGATGGTTCTCTGTCAATCTTTCCATTGGTCTATGGATGGAGAGGAGAACTGGTGACATGGGTAATTCCAGGGTTATTGGTAAATTTTCTAAAGAAGTCATTGATGAATTGTGGCCTATTACCCAAGACAGTATGTGGAATATTCTACATTCATGTGACTTAGTTGTTGTGGTGTGGTGTGGAGACTAGCACCTTCCCATTACCTGGAATAGTGGGCAACACCAGTGAGAGTTCTTTGCCTCAAAAATTGGAGAGTGCAAATTCAAGTTTCTACCAAGCTGAAGCTGAACTTCTGCAGATAGCTGGTTATTAGTTTTCCAGATCAGAAGATCATCCACTATCATTAGATAGCAGCATCATTCAGCTATTAGCAGAGGAGCCAATCAGTAGAACTGTATTTGGACAAGTCTATGTAGCAAAGTTCTCAGACTTGTTTTCTTCCAACATCATGCAGCTTTCTGGCAAAGACTGGCAGGAAATTTATTATACTTGACCAGAGTGCTTCCACCTCAGAAATAGATGTGAATCTCTGGGTAACAGCTTGTTCTGCTGTAGCTCTGGATAAGGCATCAGCTGTGGTCTGTGCCTCACCTGGCATAGGCACATCTCTGTGGTGATAACACATCAACAAAACCCTGAACTTTGAATGCTTCAGGGACATTTTGAAAATTGCTGTGAAATTGTCGTCAGTCCACAAGGTAAGCCCACAATATCTCTCTACTACCCATGTCATTCCCAGTTCTTCCTTCTCCATTGTAAAGAAATATATTTTCCCAGTAATGGTGTTGTATGCAGTGAAATATGTTTATATGGTAATGACTAATCTAATTAAACAGAAGATAGTTAAGTTGCAAGGTTAAAATTATGAAAAGGGGGTAGATGTGAAAGCCAGCATGTTGAAGCGGTGATGAGCAAAGCTAAGATGGGATACCAGAAAGCAACATGAATAAAAATTTGCATTGGAAGGTAAGAGGTTGAACTGAAGTTGTATTTCAAAAGAATAATGTACAATGGGCAAAGATCATAAATAAGTAAAGCAAACTATTGGTTTATTTTTATCCAAAGGTTGGATCCATACAAACAGCATAAAAGATTTTTATATTCTGAGAAGGGGACTTCCACAGAAACTTAATAAGAATAGATCCAAACATAAAAGAGAAAAACATATTTAAAAAGAGATTGGAAGCTGTATAATATGCTGAAGAATGTACTGTGCTTAGAGAAAGCTGTGAAAAAAGCAGACTGAACCTTAACTACTTTCACAGAAAAAATCTGCAAGGCTTTGATACCAGTCCTGGAATTCCATTATCAAGTGAGAGAAAGAAGTCTTGTGGAATAATTTCCGCTGCAGCAAAAGTTGGATGCTTTGTGGTAATCAGACTGAGAATTTTGTACCTTAACAATCTTTAGAGACTATTAATTGAAAAGTAGTCTGACTAAGCAAAATTCTTTTGGGAAACGTTCACAGAATTGCTTTTGACTATGCAAATATAATCGTGTTTGTTTTCTTTTTTTCTTAACACGTGTTTTAATTTAATATTTAAAATCTCCAGAAATGTTTTTTTGAATTTTTACTCCTTGCTTTAGTGCAAATTGCAAATCATTCTACAGTTTGTGGAAGTTTCACTTTGGGATTTGGGCAGCTCACAATTACCTCCTGCCATATCATAACACTGTTGTTGCATGGCATTGCTCCATTCCTGTCAATACTCTGGAGGCAAACTACGCAGGTTTTTTGTTGCCATTCTTCTGGACTTGATTAAGTATAGCTTTAAGGCCTGTGAAGAATGCATCAACAACCAGTGCAGTGGGCAATGTTGGAGTGTAATGTGCCAGCAATTCTTAAAAGGCAAACCTTCTCTGGTAGATTAAAAGGCACGGAATTGTTCAATGCACCAGAACCATGCACCAGAAGCCCACTGGGTCAGTGGGCTGACAAATGGCAAATGGAGTTTAATTTAGATAAATATGAGGTGATGCATTTTGGTCGATTGAATCAGGGCAGGACTTACTCAGTTAATGGTAGGGCACTGGGGAGAGTTACAGAACAAAGAGATCTAGGGGTACAGGTTCGTAGCTCTTTGAAAAGACAGTCACAGGTAGACAGAATGGTGAAGAAGGCATTTAGTATGCTTCTTTTTATTGGGCAGAACATTGAATACAGGAGTTGGGATGTCTTGTTGAAGTTGTACAAGACATTGGAAAGGCCACACTTGGAGCAGTGTATATAGTTCTGGGCACCCTGTTACAAAAAGAATATTGTTAAACTAGAAAGAGCGCAGGGAAGATTTACTAAGGTGTTGCCAGGACTTGATGGTTTGAGTTCTAAGGAGATGCTGGATAGACTGGGACTTCTTTCTCTGGAGCTTAGAAGACTGAGGGGTGACCTTATAGAAGTCTATAAAATAATGAGGGGCAGAGATTAGTTAGATGTTCAATATTTTTTCCAAAGATAGGGGAGTCTAAAACTAGAGAGCATAGGTTTAAGGTGAGAGGGGAGAAATACAGAAGTGTCCAGAGGTGCATTTTTTAAAATAGAGTGTAGTGAGTATCTGGAATAAGCTGCCAGAAATAGTATTAGAGGCAGGGACAATTTTGTCTTTTAAAAAGCATTTAGATAGTTACATGATTTAGATGGGTATTGAGAGAGATGGGCCAAATGTGGGTAATTGGGACTAGCTTCAGGGTATCAAAAAAAAGGGTGGCATTGACAAGTTGGACTAAAGGGCCTGTTTCTATGCTGTTAATCTCTATGACTGTGACCATTGTTGCCTTTTAATCAAAGCTCTCTTAAAAGTTCAATAATGGTGGCTGGATTCGGGATAAATTTGCAAAGTTGGTTCACCATTCCAAGGAATCTCTGGGCATCAATAAAATGCCTCAGTTGTAGAAAGTTGTTGATAGCTTTCAGTTTTGGGGAGTGGGGAGCACCATAATATCTTGACTTTGAGTAATGTATTTCAGAAATGTGAAGATAGTTTTGGCAAATTCATATTTCTCATTTAAAGTGAGAAGGGCTTTGAGAATCTCCCAAGCTCTCTGTGGTCTTGTGCACGACGGGTAAGGACGTCATCCACGTGACAATGAGTCCTTATTTACCCTCTAGAATATTTGACATGATTCACTGGAATATCGCTGGAGCTGATGTTATCACAAAGGGAATACATTTTAAAAAGAGCTTCCAAATCATGTGATAAATGTTGATGACAACCTGGACTCCTACTCAAATCAAGTTTAGTGAAGAAGATGCTGTTGACAAGTTTTGTCAAGCTGCTATCCGCTGAATAGGTTTTTTTTCGGACCCATTGATTAATTACCTGAAGTCAACATGAAACCTGGCTTGATCATTCTGTTTGGGAATGGTTACAAACCCCAAACACAGTACCATGATAGGTGACATGACTCCTCTGTGTAACAGTCTGTCATGTTCCTCTTTGACTTTTGCAAAAATAAATGACATACTCTCCTGGGGATAAATAAGTACACAGCGTAGCATCTGGAAGCTATGAAATAGGTATTCATGTTTATCAACATGAATAAACATTCATGTTGATGTTTATTCAACATCAATAAATGTTGAATAACATTCATGATTATCAAGACTCTGGAAGAGCTGTGGAACATCTTGGTAGATTTCAATCCTGTTGTCTGGTTGTAAGACTTTGTCCACTTTCTGAAGAATGCCAGTTGCATACATGCACTTCTGCTGAGTTAAGAGATGCTTTGACTGCACAAGATCTCAAGGGTCTTTGTGATAAGTTGCCTCTTGTGGCGAAGAATAGTTGCGATCTGACGTTTCACCTGGACCAAGAAATTTGAAGTTTGATGACTGGACAGCATGCTACATGAGGAGCCACTATTACAATGCCAGTTCCTGCAATTACCTCAAAGTTGGTTTGAAAAACTTTCACTTCCAAAATAATGGACCAGAAATCTTGCTCATGGTTTTTGTCCTCCCAGGAAATCTGTGGTGACATTTGTTTGTCTATAGTCATTTTTTGGAGGGACCTGTGTATCTTATTTGTTTCGATAGTTACTTCCCTTCATGGAGTTACTAAATTTGTCGATGTACTTGAAGTGTTCTGTCTTCCCAGATCAGAAACATTCAACACTTCCTTCTTAGCCAGGGTCCTTCTTAGCACCACAACCTAAGCAATTCAAATGATAGCTGTAGGGTTTCCTGTCCTTTTGACCATTTTGGTAAGCTTTTGAGAGTCTGTTGTCACCTTTGGCCCTAAGCAATTATTAACAGGTCAGGCACCTTGGTGTTGAGGATGAGAGCTCAATTTTGTTTCCTAAGTTTGCCTGGCTAGCCAACTGCAATAAAAACATAGAAACTAGAAGCAGGAGTAGGCCATTCGATCCTTCACTCCTGTTCTGCCATTCATTATGATCATGGCTAATCATCAAATTCAAAATCCTGATCCCACCTTCCCCCCATATTCCTTGATCCTTTTAGTCCCAAGAGCTATATCTAATTTGTTCTTGAAATCACACAATGTTTTGGCTTCAATTATTTTCTGTGATAGTGAATTCCACACATTCACCACCTCTGGGTAAAGAAATTTCTCCTCACCTCAGTTCTGTTTATCCCTTATTCTCAAACTATGACCCCTGGTTCTGGACTTCCCCATCATCAGGAACAATCTTTCTGAATCTGCTCTGTCTAATCTTGTTAGAATGTTATAAGTTTTGATGTGATCCCCTTCATTCTTCTAAATTCCAATGAATATAATCCTAACTGACTTATTTCACTAGATTCATCAAGCATGGTTTCTCCTTTGTAATTCCATTCTGACTTTATACCACTGCCTTCCAAATGCTGAGTTATGAAATTCTAGATAATGAACTCAAAACATGCTTGATGAATCCATTGGATTCTTTGAGGTTGTAACTAGTAGAGTTGACCAAGGAGAGCCAGTGGATGTGGTTTATTTAGACTTCCATCAGGTCAATAAGGTGTCACATAACTATAAGAAGATTGCTATATGAAGTTACAGCGCATGGGATTTGCAGGTAATGTCTTGAGTTCATAGAATCATGCAGAAGAGGCCTTTCAGCCCATCTAGTCTGTACCAACACACAAGAAACACTTGAACTCCCATTTACCAGCACTTGGCCCATAGCCTTGAATATTATGATGTATTAAATGGACTTTTCTCCAGTACCAATGTTAGGCTCACTGATCTATAGTTCCTTGTTTTCTTTCTATCTCTCTTTTTGAATAGCAGGCTTATATTAGTGACTTTCCAATCTGTAGGAATCAGCCCACAGTCCAAAACATTTTCCAAATATTATTAATAATATTACTTTTAGGTCACTTCCTGAAGTACTCTGGGATGGAGAGAGTATTTTTTTTTAAGAGTGATGTCTTAGAACTTTATCTTAATCCAGTATGGATCTCGAGGTTTGCCTATGGTGGATACTGGAGTGAGTTAGTAGGGTAGGTGGTTGGCATTAATTGTTTGTGTTTGAAATAGGTTTGTATGGGAACTATCAAGGGCTATGGTGTTGGGCAGAACAGTAATTTCATTGCAGTGTTAACATAAATCTACTTGTGACACTAATAAATAAACTTTAAAACTTTAAACATTCGCATGGAGGGTATGAGGGGCCCTGGGAGTTGGATAGTGGGGTATGAGGTCATAGGAGTGAGCATAAAGAGTTTGTTGGGGGGTGGGGGGTGAGGGGTGTAAGGAGTGAGGACTGATGGGCTGATTCTTTTTTTACAACTGTAACCAAGTTCTTGAAAACCAAAGCAGGATAGACAGACAGCCTACCTCTATTCCCAGCTGCTGCTGGTCTCTTTGTGGAGGCACTGACCTCAACTTCTGTCAACAACTTCCTCTATAGGAACAATTTATTGTTGAAGAAATGTGTTTCTTTGAAATAAATGGAGCACACTGTCAGAAACAAAATATTTTGGTTAACAGATTGTCACCATCCTTTGAGACTATGAAAGCTAGGCATAATGTCCACTTTTGGTGGTATCAATGCCAGTGTATACATATTCAAATCAAGATTAACATGACAGTACATAAGCAGGGTTGCTTTCTGAAATAGTTGAATTGAAAACTCTTGAAGCTGTTCTGGCTTTGGAAGTGAGTGTGCTAGTTTCAATTACTGACAATTGAAAACCTCAAAGCTATTTAAAAAAATGTTTTATTTTGTTGACGTTGTAAATGATTTGTATAATGTGGTGAATATGGCAATCAGATTGTCACAAATTTGGATGAATAGTGAAATCCTTTCGAACAACAATGTCGTAGAGGACAGTGTGGTCAATCATAAGAGGCAATAATATCTATCTAAAAGGGGGCAAGCGTGTTTGAAAGTCCTTTCCTCCATGGAGTTTCGTACCCATGATTTGGGGAAAATGGTATGCCCAATCAGAATAAAAGACTTCTCCACATACAGTGCCACTTGCTATAGATTTCATCAATAAAAAACAGCACTTCCACAAATAACTGTTTCCACAGTAGCAATATCTGACTTGCAAGTTAGTAATGATCTCTTTAAATCTGCCAATGTTAAAGGAGCTCTTTCCTGCCATTGAACGCATGTTCGGCTGAGTATGTTTTAAAGAATGCACTAACTGGGCAGCAAAGTCCAAAGTGGAGGTGCAGATATCACATCAGCATTTAATCCTGGCTAACATCTCATTCTATCTGTTCCATGTAATTCTGGGGCACAGCCATAACACCCACGCTAACACTCTTAGCCAAAGTGATGACCAGCATGGATCATGTCAGAAGAGAACACAAATGATGCAATGTAATGTTAATATTAAAATGGCAGCCATAGCACCAAATCTACCATCACAGCCAAATGTTGCGGCCTCCTTCCCATATTAATCTTAATTTGAACATATATATATATATGTATATATAGCATTTGTATCTAAAAGTGGACTCAATGTCTACCTTTCATTTTCCTTCTGGTAGAAAATCAATGAATGTAGAAGGTGAGTGCCTTGACAATTAAGATGATGTTGGTTCCATATGATTTCCTGGGCTGATTTTGATCTACCGAGGGGGATTTGAGAAGAATTTCCAAGAGTAGTTTCTCCTTACTTGTTCTGTTCCTGTTGTTTCTTTTTCTTTCCTCTCCAAGCAGATCACATGACTGCAGGAATAGGAAATTGTGGTGTGTGGGAAGTATTGTTGAACTGAGATGATTTAGACATTTTGGCAGGGGGCAGGCTTACTTGGTGAGCTGGTATTTTCCTGCTTATCAATTTTGTATGTCAGGCAAAAAGAAATATGGTCAATTCAAATGTGGCCTCTAATAACTTCAATATTGCCTTTAAAAAGCAGTGGGACTATGTCTGACCTTTAATCAACCACAAACATTTTTAGACTGAATGTTTTAGAGTTAAAAACAAGAATGTATCAGCCTTTAATTGTCTCAAGCACATTGGCTGTAACCTCCAGTTCTTTTTAGCGATCATAAAAATTTGCACATAATTTATTTTCATCAGGTTCAATGAGTTGCTGAATTGTTTTTGCAAAACAGGTGAATATATTATGCAAAGGCCTTCTGTGACTATATGATTTGAAATATAGCAATTTAAAATTAAATTGAAGCAATATCCCGAATGAATGTTTGGCCACAGACAAAGTAGTGATTATAATGTAACTTAACCCACAGTTGAATTGCTCAGATTCTCTCCCCAAGGGGTTATAAACATTTTCAAGAATATTAATTGGACTTTGAATTGGAGACATTCATAATACAATTGGCATTACACCAATGGAATTGCAATACCAAAGCTTTACATTCAATAATTCCTAAATATTTGGAAGGAAAATCATTTAAAAAAAACCTACAGTGGCCTCAATCTCGAGTGTTGTTTTGAGAGTGTTATTTTTAAAATGTTGTTTTCAATGTTTTTAAAGCCTCAGCTGAGCATGATATGATTAGCCTCATCATACTTGATGTTCTCTGAAATTGAGGCATAAAACTCAATATTCTGATGCAATTCCCTCCAAGCCTACAAGGCATGGTTTTCTTTTATTTCAATGAAAAGCTACTTTATCAGATTTCCTCCACTCTAATTCACAATAACAGTGAACAAAGAACAAAGAAAATTATCACATAGGAACAGGCTCTTCAGCCTTCCTAGCCTGCACTGATCATGCTGCCTGACCCAGTCAAAACTGAAACTAAACTGAACTAAAACCCCTTACCCTTCTGGGGACCTCTATTCCCTCTATTCCCATTCTATTCATGTATTTGTCAAAACACCCCTAAAAGTCACTATCATGTCTGCTTTCATTACCTACCCCGGCAATGAATTCCAGGCACCCACTACCCTCTGTGTAAAACAATCTTGCCTCATTCTTCTCCTTTAAACTTGTCCCTAGCATCTTAAACTTATGCCCCCCAGTAATTGATTTTTCCATCCTGGGAATAGGTGCAGAGGAAAGTGGCTCAGTGGATTAAGAATGCATCAACTCTTAATTGTCGCAAGATCATCACCAATATCACAATTGAAATGGCCACTCATAAAAGAAAGGAAAAACTTGCATTTATAGAGCACTGTTCATGATTTCAAGCAGTTGCAAAGTGCTTCACAGTCAATATAGGGAATGTGGAAGTCACCTTATGCCAGCATTCAACAAGTTCAATAGGCTGATAATCAGCTTGGAGATCCTTCCACTGCTTCTCCCACTGTTCGCCAAAGGGTATGAAGACATGCAAGAGAGAGAGAGGGATTGATTCAGCAGATGTATTGAGAACTCTGGCATATATTTTCAACCTACAGCTGCTGATCTCAGGGGAAAATGCTCTGCCTCTAATTAAAGCTGAAATCCGGTCAGCCTTTGAAAGCAGAGATCAGATGTTTCAGTCAGAGCAGAGAAGGTGGTAGAAGAGGGGGAGGCGCGGCATTGTTAATCAAGGACTGTATTACGGTGGCAGTAAGGATGTTTGATGTGGACTTGTCTATTAAGATAGTATGGGCTGAGATTAGAAACAGGAAAGGAAAGGTCACCCTGCTGGGAGTTTTTTATAGGCCTCCAAAAAGTTCCAGAGATGTAGAGGAAAGGATTGCAAAGATGATCCTGGATAGGACCAAAAGTAACAGTATGTAGTTATTATGGGGGATTTTAACTTTACAAATATTGATTGGCAAAGCTGTAGTTTGAGTACGTTAGAGGGGTCAGTTTTGTCCGATGTGTGCAGGAAGATTTCCTGACACAGTATGTAGATAGGCCAACAAGAGGTGAGGCCACACCGGATTTGGTACTGGGTGATGAACCAGACCAGGTGTTAGACTTGGAGGTAGGTGAGTATTTTGGTGATAGTGACCACAATTCCGTTACATTTACCTCAGTGATGGAAAGGGATAGATATACACCGAATGGCAGAAGTTATTGCTGGGGGAAAGGAAATTATGAGGCAATTCGGCAAGATTTAGGATATATAGGTTAAGTAGGAAACTGCAGGGGCTGGGAACAACTGAAATGTGGACTTTGTTCAAGGAGCAGCTACTGCGAGTCCTTGATAAATCTGTAGCTATCAGACAGAGAGGAAGTGGTCAAGCGAGCGAGGGAACTGTCATGCACTAAGGAACATAGAACATAGAACATTACAGCACAGAACAGGCCCTTCGGCCTTCGATGTTGTGCCGACCAAAATAAAAAGCAATGCCCCTCCAAACTAAACCATTCCCTTCTCTTCCATATACTTATCACTTAACCTCTTAAACGCCACCAAACTTGGCGCATCTACAACAGCTGCAGGCAGGGCATTCCACTCACTAATCACTCTTTGAGTAAAGAACCTACCTCTGATATCCGTCCTATAACTCATACCCCTTAATTTAAAGCTGTGTCCCCTCGTGCAGCTTTCTCCATCCTAGGAAAAAGGCTATCACTGTCCACCCTATCTAAACCTCTAATCATCTTATATGCTTCAATAAGATCTCCTCTTAGCCGTCTCCTTTCTAACGAAAACAACCTCAAATCCTTCAACCTCTCTTCATAGGACCTGCCCCCCATACCAGGCAACATCCTGGTAAACCTCCTCTGTACCCTCTCCAATGCCTCCACATCTTTCTTATAATGTGGGGGACCAGAACTGCACACAATACTCCAAGTGCGGCCGCACTAGAGTTTTGTACAGTTGCAACATGACGTTGCGGCTCCGAAATTCAATCCCCCCTACCAATAAAAGCTAAGACTCCGTATGCCTTCTTAACAACCTTATCGACTTGATTGCCAACTTTCAGGGATCTATGCACACATACACCAAGATCCCTCTGTTCATCAACATTATTAAGAGTCCTACCATTAGCCCTATACTCTACACATTTGTTATTCCTGCCAAAGTGAATTACCTCACACTTTTCCACATTAAATCCATTTGCCACCTCTCGGCCCAGCTCTGCAACTTGTCCAAGTCTCTCTGCAAACTATAACACCCCTCTTCACTATCTACCACTCCACGGACTTTAGTGTCATCTGCAAATTTACTAATCCATCCTTCAATACCCTCATCCAGATCATTTATAAAAATTACAAACAGCAGGGGCCCCAAAACAGACCCCTGAGGTACACCACTTGTCACCGAACTCCACGATGAATATCTCACATCAACCACCACCCTCTGTCTTCTATCTGCCAGCCAATTCCTAATCCAATTAGCTAAATCACCCTCTATTCCACACATCTGCATTTTCTGTAGAAGTCTTCCATGGGCCACCTTATCAAAAGCCTTACTAAAGTCCATATATAATACATCAACCGCCTTACCCCCATCCACCTCTCTGGTCACTTTCTCAAAAAACTCAATGAGGTTAGTAAGGCATGACCTACCCTTCACAAAACCATGCTGACTATCCCCAATCAATTCATTTCTCTCTAAATAACTATAAATCCTATCCCAAATAATTCTCTCCAATACTTTGCCCACAACAGAAGTAAGACTCACTGGCCTATAATTCCCTGGAAGGTCTCTCTTTCCCTTCTTGAACAATGGGACCACATTCGCTATCCTCCAGTCCTCCGGAACCACACCCGTAACCACCGAGGACCTGAAGATCAGAGCCAGAGGCTCTGCAATCTCCTCTCTTGCCTCCCAGAGAATCCTAGGGTAAATCCCGTCCGGCCCAGGGGACTTATCCAACTTCAAAACCTCGAGAATTTCTAACACATCCTCCCTATCTACTACAATACTTCCCAATTTGCAACCCTGTACCTCAATGTTCTCCATAGCTACATTTCCAGCACTCTGCGTGAATACCGAAGAGAAATATTTATTCAGTGCCTCACCAATCTCTTCAGGCTTCACGCACAACTTCCCACTGCTGTCTATGACTGGCCCTAATCTTGCCCTAACCAATCTTCTATTCTTAACATATCTAAAGACAGCTTTAGGATTCTCCTTAATCCTATCAGCCAAAGTCTTCTCGTGTCCTCTCTTAGCTCTCCTCAATTCACTCTTTAGCTCCCTCCTGGCTAATCTATAGCTATCCATTGCACTAACCGAGCCTTCAAGCATCATCCTGACATAAGCCTCCTTTTTCCTTTTAACCAGCAAATCAACTTTTTTCGTACACCAAGGTTCTCTTACTCGACCATTTCCTCCTTGCCTGACAGGGACATACTTATCAAGGACGCGCAGCAGCTGCTCCTTGAATAAGCTCCACATTCCAGATGTTCCCAGTCCCTGTAGTTTCCTAGTCCAATCTATGCACCCTAATTCTCTCCTGATGGCCTCATAATTACGCTTCCCCCAGCTATAACTACTGCCCCCAGCATCATGCCTATCCCTATCCATCACTAAGGTGAACGTAACCGAATTGTGGTCACTATCACCAAAATGTTCACCAACTTTCAAGCCTAACACCTGGTCTGGCTCATTGCCCAGCACCAAATCCAATGTAGCCTCACCTCTAGTTGGTCTATCTACATACTGAAGTTGAATCTCTGGTGAAGAGGAAGAAAGATGAGACGTGAAGACTCAGTTAGGGCACTGGAGAGCTACAAATTATCCAGAAAGGAGCTAAAGACAGAGTTAAGAAGAGCTAGAAGAAAACATAAGAATACTTTGGCAGGTAGGATCAAGGAGAACACTAAAGCTTTCCATAGGTATGTCAGGAATAAAAGATTGATTAGGGCTAGAGTAGGGACAGTACTGGGAAGTTGTACATGGAGCCTGAAGAAATAGGAGAGGCACTAAATGAATATTTTTTGTCAGTATTCACGCAGGAAAAAGTCTGTGTAATCAAGGAGAATACTGAGATACAGGCTTTTAGATTGGACGGGATTGAGGTACAAAAGCAGAAGGTGTTGACAATTCTTAAGAGTATGAAAATAGATAAGTCTCCTGGGCCAGATGGGATTTACCCTAGGATTCTCTGGGAGGCCAGGGAGGAGATCGCAGAGCCTTTGGCTTCGATCTTTATTTTGTCGTTGGCTAAAGGTATTATGCCGGAAGACTGGAGGACAGCAAATGTGGTCTCCTTGTTCAAGAAGGGGAGTAGGGACCATCCTGGGGATTAAAGACCAGTGAGCCTTACTTCTGTTGTGGGGAAAGTTTTGGAAAGGATTACAAGAGATAGGCTTTATAATCATCTAGAGAGAAATAAATTGATTAGGGATAGTCAACTCAGTTTTGTGAAGGGTAGGTCGTGCCTCACAAATCTTATTGAGTTCTTTGAGAAAGTATCCAAAAAGGTGGATAAGAGTAAAGCAGTTGATGTGGTGTATATAAATTTTAGCAAAGCGTTTGATAAAGCTCCCCATGGTAAGCTACTGCAGAAAATACAGATGCATGGATTGAGGGTGATTTAGCAGTTTAGATCAGGCATTGGCTTGCTGATAGAAGACAGAGGGTGGCGCTTGATGGGAAATATTCAACCTGGAGTTCAGTTACTAGTGGTGTACTGCAGAGATCTGTTTAGGGGCCATTGCTGTTTGTCATTTTTATAAATGATCTAGATGAGGGTGTAGAAGGATGGGTTAGTAAATTTGCGGACTACTGTAAAGTTGGAAGAGTTGTAGACAGTGAGGATGGATGTTACAGTTTGCAGAGGGACATAGATAAGCTGCAGAGCTGGACTACAGGTTGCAAATGGAGTTTAATGTGGAAAAGTGTGAGGTTATTCACTTTGGAAAAAGTAATAGGATTACAGAATATAGGGCTAATGGAAGGACTCTTGGTAATGTCACTGAGCAGAAAGATCTCGGTGTACATGTGCATAGATCCATGAGAGTTGGCACCCAGGTTGATAAGGTTGTTATGGAGGTGTACAGTGTGTTAGCTTTTATTAGTAGAAGGATTGAATTTTAGAGTCATGAGATCATGTTGCAACTGTACAGAACTCTGGTGCAGCCACACTTGGAGTATTGTGTACAGTTCTGGTTTCCGCATTGTAAGAAAGATGTGGAAGCATTGGAAAGGGTGCAGAGGAGGTTACCAGGATGTTGCCTGGTATGGTGGGAAGGTCTTATAAGGAAAGGCTGAGGGACTTGAGGTTGTTTTCGTTAGAGAGAACAAGGTTAAGAGGTGACCTAATTGAGGCATACAAGATGAGCAGAGGATTAGATAGGGTGGACAGTGAGAGCCTTTTTCCTCAGATAGTGATGGCTATTATGAGGGGATATAGCTTTAAATTGAGGGGTGATAATTATAGGACAGATGTCAGAGGTAGGTTCTTTACCCAGAAGGTAGTAAGGGCATGGAATGCCCTGCCTGCAGCAGTTGTGGACTTGCCAACTTTAAGGACTTTCAAATGGTCATTAGATAGGCATTTGGATAACATTGAAATGGTTTAGTTTAGAGGGTCATTAGATTCATTCCACTGGTTGGCACAACATCGAGGGCCAAAGGGCCTGTACTGCGCTGCAATGTTCTATGTTCTATGCTAATGTTTCCTCTAATTTGTCCTCTGTCTAAAGAGAGAGCTCTCCTTTGCTCTGCATGATACTGAGCACTATTTTTTTTTGCATTCATTAATGACATAACAGCAATATTTCTTATCCATTCCTAGGTACCCTTGAGAAGATTATGGTGAGCCACTTTCTTGAACTGCTGCAAAGTTATGATTTAGATGCAGCCACAGTGCTGTTCGGGGGAGAGTTCAGAAAGGAACAATAGTATGTTTTCTAATCAGAATGGTGGGGAATAACTTGGAGAGGAACAACAAGGTTATAGTATTCCCAAGTGTGTGCTACCCTGCTCCTCTAGGTAAGTTTGAAAGACATTGTCAAAGAAAGCTTGACATGTTATCTCAATGTATTTTGCAGATGGTACAAGACGGCATGGTGGCGCAGTGGTTAGCATTGCTGCCTCACAGTGTCAGGTTTGATTCCTAGCTGTGCGGAGTCACCACATTCTCCTCGTTTATATGTGGGTTTCTTCCACGTGCTCTGTTTCCTCCCATAGTCCAAAGGATGTGCTGGTTAGGTGCATTGGCCATGCTAAATTCTCCCTCAATGGACCCGAACAGGTGCCAGAGTGTGGTGACTTAAGGATTTTCACAGTAATTTCACTGCAGTGTTAACGTAAGCCTACTTGTGACACTAATAAAGTAACTGCTGCTGTTATGTGCCGATGGAGGAGGAAATGAACATTTAAGTTGGTAGTTGGAGTCTGTTTGAAGTTGGATATTGTTGTTATAGTCTGGCCAATGTTGCAAACAAACATACAATTGTATGTCTATCTTATCTCCAGTGTCTAGCACCGTCAATCTTTTTAAAACTTGAGTAGTACATATTTTCGTTTCTGAAACAAATACACAAGGAAAAGATTATTCTGACATATTTCTTTCAATAATATTCAGAATTTAGTTACGATGAAAGTTAAAAACAGTCAAAGGTGAATTTCACAGGTATTGGGATTTGGAATGGTGCATGGTGCATTGGGATTTCTTTGATTTCTGTTGAAATGTTTTTTAGCCAAGTTTGCTCATATTATTTTGTGATTATGTGAGGGATTGACACCTCATGCTGTTTTTTTCAGTAAAGTATAGAAGTTTGCTCATTGCCATCTCTAAAGATTTCAGACTAGACTAAGACTTAAGATGGTGGAATCTATGACTGTCTATGATTCTGAACAAACAGAATTACCTGGCAGTAGCGAAGGAACTCACAGATCGCTATCCCTGAAGAGCCACTAACAACACTTGCGTGGGCTGCACTGACCAAATTTAAAGAGAGCTAAACAAAAGTCATCTGAATTTCATAACCCAGGCTGGTCAACAGGAATCTGCTTGTTTGCAGACTCATAATCTACCTTTCAATTCTCAGTGATTGAGACATTCAAGAATCTTGGAAACAGACGAGGGATACACATTGTTTGTCAAAGACAGTGTGGCGAATGGGAACCATGTGACATGGGTCTATGGCTTGTGGAACTAGTAATACTGCATTTCTGAACTGCAAAGTCTCAATCTATGTTTTAATCATCTAATTAGCAGCCTCATAGATAAGAGTTCTGAGCCAGGTCGGACACTTGGCTGCATCAAAAATGCTTCTGCTGGTAATTTTGTACCATAACTTAGAAGACTGAAACCTCATTGACTCACATAAAACATTGGACAGGATTTTTCTCCCATTTCATGGCATGTTTGGTTGAGGCAGGAGGCAGCATGCTGTTTGCTTGCGGCAACATCTTATGGTCCAGCTGTTATCAATGGGGATTCACGTTGAGCGCACTTCTCACCGTCAGGAAACCTGCAGTGGGGGTACGCAGTTTTACGGTCCCTCTGGTGTGAACAGTGGCAAGATTTTGGTGAATATTTATTTTCTCGATGGTCTTTGCACTGCTCAAAGTTGCAGAGACTGCAGAGACTGGTAAGAAGGATATCAAGAAATGGCTGAAGACACTGGATATTGCAATGACTGGATATTGCAAAGATTAAGACCCTAACAATATTCCAGCAATAGAATCATAGAGATTCTATAGTGTAGAAAGTGCCACTTGGTACATCGAGTCTGCACCAACCACAATCCCACCCAGATCCTAGCTGAATATTCCTACATATTTACCCACTAATCCCTCTAACCTACGCATCTCAGGACACTAAGTGGCAATTTTAGATGGCCAATCAACCTAAACTGCACATCTTTGGACTGTGAAAGGAAACTGAAGCACCTGGAGGAAACCCACGCAGCCATGAGGAGAATGTACAAGGCACAGTGACCCAAGCCAGGAATTGAACCCAGGTCCCTGGAGCTGTGAAGCAGCAGTGCTAATCACTGTGCTACCATGCCACCCAAGTACTGAAGTACAATAGCACTGAAGACATGCTCCAGAACATGCCATAGCCCTAGCCAAGCTGTTCTATTACAGCTGCAGCATTGGTGTCTGTCTGGTAATGTTGAAAATTGTCCAGGTAAGGCAGCACAGTGTAGTGAATGGCATGGTGGCAAAGTGGTTAGCACTGCTGTGTCACAGCGCCAGGAACCCAGGTTCGATTCCTATCTTGGGTCACTGTCTGTGTGGAGTTTGCATATTCTCCCCGTGTTTGTGTGGATTTCCTCCAGATGCTCCAGTTTTCTCTCACAGTCCAAAAGACATATTGGTTAGGTGCATTGGCCATGCTAAATTCTCCCTCAGTGTATCCAAACAGGTGCCTGAATGTGGCAACTAGGGGAATTTCACAGTAGCTTCATCGCAGTGTTAATGTAAGCCTTACTTGTGAGTAGTAAATAAACTTTTTTAACTTTTTAGATATGTTCTGTACACAAGAAACAGGATAAATCCAACCAGCGAATTAATGCCCCATCAGTCTGCATTCAATTTATAAGTGAAGTGATGGAAAGGACTATCAGCACTGCTATCAAGCAGCACTTATTCAACAATCATCTGTTCATGGACACTTAGCTTGGGCCCTGCAGGATCACTCAGCTCCTATCCTCATACAGCCTTGATTCAAACATGGAAAAAAGTTGAATACCAGAGGTGAGATGAGAGTGACTGCCCTTGACATCAATGTCATATTTGGCTGAATGTGGCATAAGAAAGTCCTTGCAAAACTAGAGTCAATGGGAATCAGGGGAAAACCCTTCACTGTTTGGAGTAATATCTGGCACAAAGGAAGATGGTTATGGTGATTGGAGGTCAATCACTTCAGCTCCAGGACATAACTGCTGGAGTTCCCCAGGAGGGTGTTCTAGGCCCGATGATCTTCAGTTGCTTCATCAATGATTTTCCTTCTATCATAAGATCAAAAGTGGGGACATTCATTGATGACTGCACAATGTTCAGGAACATTTTGCACTCCTCAAGTATTGAAACAGTCCATATCCAAATGCAGCAAGGCCTGGCCAACATCCAGGCTTGGGTTGACAAATGTCAAGTAACATCTATGCCACACAAGTGCCAGACAATGACCATCTCTAACAAGAGAGGATCTTACCATCATCCCTTGACATTCAATGGCATTACCATTGCTGAATCCCCCACTATCAATATCCTGGTATTTACCATTCACAGAAACTAAACTGCCCCAGCTATGTATAATATATACTGTGGCAAGTCAAAGGCTAGCAATCCTGTGGCGAGTAACCTACTTCCTGAATCCCCAAAGTCTGTCCATCATCTAGAAGGCACAAGTCAGGAAATTGATGGAAAACGCTCCACTTGCTTGGATGAGTGTCGCTCCGACAATACTCAAGGAGCTCAACAATATCCAAGGCAAAGCAGCCTGCTTAACTGCTACCCCTACCACAAACATTCAATTGCCCCATCGCTGACAGTGGTAGCAGTGTGTACAATCTACAGGATGCACTGCAGGAACTCACTAAGGTGCCTTAGACAGCATCTTCCAAATTCATGACCACTGCCATCCAGAAGGACAAGAGCAGCAGATTTCCTGGAAACACTACCACCTAGAGGTTGCCTTCCAAGTCACTCAGCATCCTGACTTATAAATATATCAGGTTAAAGTCCAACAAATTTATTTGGAATCAGGAACTTTCGTAGTGCTGCTCGGTCATCAGGTGAGTGCCTGTGAGTTGAGCCGATATCAGTGGGCATCCTCCACTCATCCCTCTTCATCACTCCACTTACCTGATGAAGGACCAGTGCTCCGAATGCTTGTGTTTCTAAATAAACCTGTTGGACTTTAACCTGATGTTGTGAGTCTTCTTACTGTGTCCACCCTAGTACCACACCCAGCATCTCCACATCATGGAAATATATCATTTTTCCTTCACGGTCGCTGGGTCAAAATTCTGGAATTCCCCCCCGTACAGCATTGCATGTCTACCAATATCTCAGTAACTGCAGGGCTTGACGATGGCAGTTCAACACTACCTTGTCAAGGGCAACAGGCAAAGGGCACTAAGTGCTGGCTTATCTATCAAAGCCCACATCTTTGTGGGCTTTCTTTCCTCTCTACCTCTTTTCACTTTCTCATTGTGGAGGCAACATGGCAACCTTCTGTTTGCATCTTGAATGTGTGCCAATAAATGAAATCTTTGACTTCATCCTATCTCGATTAGAAAATTGGATGACACAAAAACTGAGGGGTTGTGAAATACACCACTGCTGCTGAAGAGGGAAACAAATCAAAAGCGGATGGGTTGTGAGAGGAGAAATTAGTGCTGTTTAAATTAATTCCCTTTGGTGCGCAACATGAATATGTTGTTGCAATTGAAATATCTTGTTGTGATTAATCAAAGAAAGCTTTGAAGCTGTATGTTGCTTGGCTTTGAAGGGCTAAGTCTGAGTAATTAAAGAGTTTAAAGCGTGATGCGTGTGCTTCAAAGGCCCCCTATATTAATAGGCAGATGGTTTTTGAGTGTTGGGGAGTGAAATTGTGTGGGTGAACCTCAGAATTCAAATCAGTATGTCTGAATCTTTGAATTTATTGATGCAGTAAATTCTGATTTCGGGATTCCATGTCTCCAATGTGTTGGTGTGTGATACACATTCACATGACAGGATCACAATTCTATTTAAAAGGATGAGGTACAAATGGGAACTTGGAGAAATCAGAAGATGTTCAGAATGAATGCACAGAAAGCAAGGACAGCACCCAGGTTTAATGATGCATCCCTGGAATTGATTCTGGGTAAATTAGGAGGAGGTCATACCTTTCACCTGCATATATCACCAAGAAGGTACGGCAAGGAACAGCAGTAGTATTGTGCCCTGATGGTGAATATTATGCAGGAAGCAATTTAATGACTTAATCAAGCCAGAATCTCCCTCTAAGAAATTCCTCCTCACCTTGGTCCTAAATAGCCTATCTCTTATTCTGAGAGTGTATCCTTGGCTATAGACAATTAGCACAGCCGCACCCACACCCATTTGATCGACCCTGTTGAGCTCTGTAATGCTTTGTATGTTTTACCTCTCATTCTTCTAAATTCTAGAGAATGCAGGCCAAATCTCCTCAATCTTTCTCATAGGACTATTCCATTATCCCAGAAATCAGGTTGATGAACATTTTGTTACACTCTGTTAATGACAAGTATTTTTTTTTCTCAGATAAGGAGACAAAAACTATATCTAATACTCCAGATAAGTTATCAAGGCCCTATACAACTGCAACTGCATTTTTACTCCTATACTCAAATCCTCTTGCAATGAAGGCCAACATACCATTGACCTTCCTAATTGTTTGTTGCAACTGCTTGTTAACTTTCAAACAGTTGTGAATAAAGACATTCAGGACTCTTTTGACATCAACACTTCACAATTCCTACCATTTAAGAAATGATATGCTTTTCTGTTTCTCCTAAAAATGAATAACTTTATATTTTTCACATCATATTCCATTGCTATGCTATTTCCCACTCACTTAACCTGACTAAATGCCCTTCAATTTTTTCACTTGTGGGAGATTCTAGATTTGTTAAATCATTACATCACTTCCAAAAAGTTGGGTCCAAGACCTTGGCACAGCAGTCTGTGCATCCTCCTCACAATTTACATTCCCACCAAGTCTTGTGCCATCAACAGACTTGGTAATCATTGCTATCAATTGTGAATAGCTGGGACTGAAGCACTGATGCTTTTGATATCCTATTAGTCACAGCCTGCCAACCTGAAAATGACATGTTAACTCTGAAGTCTGTTTTATGTCCATTAACCAATTTTTAATCCATTTTCAAATCTTCGAAAATCACATTGCCATCATGTTGCATTCTTCCATTTGTTGCAAACATGCATATCAAACAACAAGGATCTTCAAACAGTAATATGGATTCTTTATTTAAAGATAAGTCTCTATACATACAATGTTAACTGGAAGGCTATGTAGACATGTCAAACCATTATAACTACTGCAGTATTCTGTGTGCAGAGTCATGGTGTTACACATCACATCATGGAGTGAGCAGTGATTGACAGACGTTTAATGTATGCTGCCTTATAATTACATATAGATCAAACCACCTATTTGATCACACCATCCACTTCTAATACATCATGTTCCTTGGTCAGATCTGTGGGATTATCCTTATATAGTTCCACACTGACTTATACAAGTCAATCTGGCAATATGTTTGCCATTTTCAAAGACTCTTGTATGTGTACCCCAGTTTCCTTGTTCCTGTATCCTCTTTAAAATTGTACAGTTTAGTTTCTATCATTTTAATTCATTCTTTCTGTCAAAGTGCATTGTTTTAAGTTTTAAGTTTATTTGTTAGTATCACAAGTAGACTCACATTAACACTGCAATGAAGTTATTGTGAAAATCCCTAGTCATCACATTCCGGCACCTGTTTGGGTACAATGAGGGGGAATTTAGCATGGCTAATGCATCTAACCAGCATGTTGTTCGAACTGTGGAAGGAAACCAGAACATCTGGAGAAACCAATGCAGACACAGGGAGAATGTGCAGACTCCACACAGACAGTAAGCCAAGCCAGGAATCGAACCCAGGTTCCTGGCGCTGTGTGGCAGCAATACTAACCACTGTGCCACCCATGTGAAGTACACGTTTATACTTCTCTGCACTAAATTTCAAATTTGCCAAGTCTCTACTCATTTCACCGCGGTGTCACGAGGAACTATTGCTGGAAGTATTTTGGCTACATTTTGATTGATGAAGTGGGGTGGGTGGTTTGTGCCATAGCTGAGAAAGAAAACAATTTATAATGTCAGCTAACATAAAAAATAAGAGTAGTAGTTACATGATCAGCAATTTAGCAGAATTGGAGACAAGGGAAGGAGGCAAGTGTCATACATAAGATGAACTTAGCAGGATATGAGGGAAGCTGTGTGAGAAATCAGAAAAAAAATGCAAGAAAAGGGTTACTAAAAGTTTTGCATGTATATTGTGTTTTTCAATGAAGTTATTCTGAAGTGTAATTTTTGTTTTAGTTTAAGGAACATAGTAGCCAGTTTACACAAAGCAATTTCCATAAACAGTAATGTGGAGCTGAATTTTCCATTCTCTCCACAGCATTTTATGTGGCGGTGAGGGCAGCCTGTCATTTACTGGTAGCTGTGCAGTGCTTCCTCAGCACTACACTGGAATATCAGCCTACCTTGTTGAGCTCAAGAACAAAAATGGGATTTCCTGGCCCCTTTCATCGGTGGGACCTTCTGGTCCCACCAAAGTTGGATAGCCCAATATGGGGTGCTCTGGGGACCTTCTGGTCCTATCAAAGGTGGCCACCCCATTATGGTGTATTCTGGGGACCTTAAGGTCCCACCAAATGTGGACAGCCCACTATGGTGTGTTCCCTGGCAGCAGGATAGGCAAGCCACGCCTATCCTGGACCTATATTCTCACCATTGATATTGATGGGACCAGAAGTTCCCACTGGTAGCCAATAATGAGTCATCTCCACAGCAGAAAATCCTGCCCCTAGGAACAGTACTGTTACCAACTGAACAACAGTTGCAGGAATATCTTTTAGGAGTTTAAATGGTGGAAGATGTTTGGGAAAGAATGGAGGACCGTAAGTTCAGGGGAGGGAGGCAAACAGTGTTAAGATAAAGAATTAAGAGTCAGCATTAACATTAGATAAGGTGACAAAGATCTCGTTTGCAAGTTAATAGATACCTGAAATTAAATATGGGAAGGGGGCAATTGGCAGAGTTAAAGGGGACTATGGTGAGTGGCTCAATCAGAATGTTGAGTTTATTAATTTAGTGTAATGGGCAAATTTTTATTTTTTTTATCGAAGTGGGAGTCCATTTTACCCTAAATCATACTTTGGAAATTGCAACTAGTTTATTATCACTTTCAGAAATTTTAAACTGACTGTATACTTCTTTGAAATTTGCAAATTGACATATTGCCTACTTCATAAAAGAAGGCATGCCAGGGTAATCAAAACTCAGAGTTGTCTGATTGACTGCAAAACTCATAAGCCAGCAGCCACTTTTGCAGAGCCAGCATGCCATCTTCCAGGACCTATATTCTCAGAATCTGAGTAGGCAAGTGAGCAGCTGCAGATCAGTGCTATTTTCTACAAAAAATGTCTGATGTGGAGCAAAGGTCTAGCACCTGCTGAGAAAGTAACCTTGATGCCATGGTTGCTGAGCTTAAAATGTTTCCAATTACAGACAATCAGATGCCTGTTATGCTTCAGACATGAAAATGGTTGTGATGAAATAAGCCTCATGATTGTATTGGAGGATATTTTGTTGCAGAGAAGGGATTCCTTAATTTCAGTTTGAAAAGAAAATTGACCAAGTTAAGTCCAATTGAAGCCAATTTAAAACTGTTCCAATTTCAACTTTATACTGATCCAAGAGTTTAAGTGCTGGTTGGGATGCTGCAGTTCATTGAGACTTGGGCACATATATTTAGTAAATGTATAGGTCAGACACATCTGCTAATTGAACTTTCATGAATTTGTCAATCTGAATAGAGTGGGGATAACAAAGCCCACATTCAAATAGTAAATATTCCTTTTTGTGCCAGTTAAAAATATGCCTTGTAATGATCTTGAGGTCTTTGAAGAAGGATTATCATTTATGGAGGAATCATTAAGCAATATTTAAATGATTTTCTCAGTTCAACTCTACTTTTAATGGCTGGTTGATATAATTTGCACCATGATGCACATCATTGTTTATTTCTGTTTCTAGTCATCAAAAAAATCCACGCAAAATATCTTGATGAGTGAAAAAAAATTCACCATGCACTGAGATAAACTCATTTTTTCTTACAGAAACTAATTATAAGAGCAAACTATTTTGCACTTTACACACATCCAGTGGTAATGGAAATTGTGACAAAATAAGACGTTTTGATTTTCCAAAGGTGGATACCTTCATTTTGCGTGTCACAGTTTTAGCTTTTGCTTTGCAGTTTGCAAAATCTGAATATTTGTGAAGTTAAAAACCAAAGACTGATCATGATCTCAAGGAGAGACAAGTGGCCTTCCTGGAGCAGCAGTGAATATAAAATTATCTTTTCATTGCATTGCCAGCTCGGATGTATCTTCACCTCTTATGCTGTGCAGATCATCCATTTCAAACACTCCAATAAATCCTCAGGAAATAGAATCAGCTACACTATCCGTGCTCCCCCCGCCCCACACCCAATAATATCAGTGAGCAGAGTAAAGCCAAAGGCAAAATAGGTCATCAGGTGCAGACATCATCCTTACAGTATTATCTATACTCAACTTCACAAAACAAAAATCTCCATTAATTGATGTGGCTTCAGTGAGAGGAATCATTTATTCCTCTAGTTAGTATGCTGAAAATAAGTAAAACCTTGAGTTGAGGGTGCAAAATACTGAGTTATGAGGATTTGAAAAGGGATTAATTTAGTACCACACTATTAGCATGGTTGGGAGCTTCAAGTTTTGAGGCATCCAGATCACCAACAACTTGTCCTGGTCGCTCCACGCCAATGTTATAGACAAAACAGTCCACCAAGGCCTCTACATTCTCAGGTGGCTAAGGAAGTTTGACATGTCTGTTACGATTGTCATCAACTTATACAGATGTACCATAGGAAGCATCCTTTCTGGACATATCACAGCTTGGTATGGCTCCTGCTCCTGAAAGAAACTACAAAGGGTTGTGAACATAGCCCAGTCCACCACATAAACCAGCCTCCCATCCATTGACTCTGTTTATATTTTCCACTGCCTTGGAAGAGCAACCAGCATAATTAAGAACCCCGGACATACTCTTTTTCATCTTCTTCTATCAGGAAAAAGATACAAAAGTCTAACTAACCAATTTAAGAACTGTTCCTACCCTGCTACCATTAGACTTTTTAATGGACCTACCTTATATTAAGTTAATTTTCTTCTACACCCTAGCTATGGCTCTGCACCCTCTCCTTTCCTTTTCCCCTTTGTGCTTGATGAACAGTAAGCTTTGTCTTTTTAGCACACAAGAAGCAATACTTTTCACTGTATATCAATATGTATGACCATAATACCAAATAATAATGACCAAATCAAACTAAATCAAATTCTAGCATCGGGAAAGTGAGAATTTTTTTTTTTTGATAATAGCGCTGTCATACTTTTTATATACTAAAAAGCTGGTTGGTTTGGATATAATTAGTGTAACTGGATTAAGAGACAGAACAGTGACCAAAGAGGTGGATGGGGGTAAGGCGGTTGATGTAGTATATATGGACTTTAGTAAGGCGTTTGATAAGGTGGCCCATGGAAGACTTCTACAGAAAATGCAGATGTGTGGAATAGAGGGTGATTTAGCTAATTGGATTAGGAATTGGCTGGCAGATAGAAGACAGAGGGTGGTGGTTGATGGGAGATATTCATCGTGGAGTTCGGTGACAAGTGGTGTGCCTCAGGGGTCTGTTTTGGGGCCCCTGCTGTTTGTAATTTTTATAAATGATCTGGATGAGGGTATTGAGGGATGGATCAGTAAATTTGCAGATGACACTAAAGTCGGTGGAGTGGTAGATAGTGAAGAGGGGTGTTATAGTTTGCAGAGGGACTTGGACAAGTTGCAGAGCTGGGCCGAGAGGTGGCAAATGGAGTTTAATGTGGAAAAGTGTGAGGTAATGCACTTTGGCAGGAACAATAAATGTGTAGAGTATAGGGCTAATGGTAGGGCTCTTAATAGTGTTGAGGAACAGAAGGATCTTGGTGTATGTGTCAATAGATCCCTGAAAGTAGGCAGTCAAGTGGATAAAGTTGTTAAGAAGGCATATGGAGTCTTAGCTTTTATTGGTAGGGGGATTGAATTTAGGAGCCGCAGCATCATGTTGCAACTGTACAAAACTCTAGTGCGGCCGCACTTGGAGTATTGTGTGCAGTTCTGGTCCCCACATTATAAGAAAGATGTGGAGGCATTGGAGAGGGTACAGAGGAGGTTTACCAGGATGTTGCCTGGTATGGAGGGCAGGTCTTATGAAGAGAGGCTGAGGGATTTGAGGTTGTTTTCGTTAGAAAGGAGGCGGCTAAGAGGGGACCTTATCGAAACATATAAGATGATTAGAGGTTTAGATAGGGTGGACAGTGATAGCCTTTTTCCTAGGATGGAGAAAGCTAGCACGAGGGGACACAGCTTTAAATTAAGGGGTATGAGTTATAGGACGGATATCAGAGGTAGGTTCTTTACTCAAAGAGTGATTAGGGAGTGGAATGCCCTGCCTGCAGCTGTTGTAGATGCGCCAAGTTTGGTGGCGTTTAAGAGGTTAATTGATAAGTATATGGAAGAGAAGGGAATGGTTTAGTTTGGAGGGGCATTGCTTTTTATTTTGGTCGGCACAACATCGAAGGCCGAAGGGCCTGTTCTGTGCTGTAATGTTCTATGTTCTATGTTCTAACAACTACAAAGGTCTAAACATCAATTAAAATGTGAGAAAATAATGGTTTTGATACATTACAAGGGAACCAAGAGAAACTTAAATAAAAAATTACATAAAGTCGTCAAAGAAGTAGTTCTGAAGTGGATTGTTTCGGTTCAATGGGGAACCTATACAGGTTGTAAAATTGTAAGTAAGTGAGACAAAGATCAGAGACTGTGTGAAACAATGAAGTGTGGAGAGATTAGAAAGGAGGAAGCCTGTGTGAGGGGTAAGCTACTTATATCTCCCAGAAGATAGCATGGTAGCAGGTCAGTTGGCCCAGAAGATGGTGTGGAAGTTGGTAATAGCTTCATGACAGCTGGTAACAGATAAACAAAGACATGTGGACGAGATCTGAAAAACCAGTTTGCTTCACCCTCAGAGAACACTCCAAAAGCAACAAGATAGTTTGTGATAAAGTTCATGGAATTTTACAGATTTAAGGATCTACAACAACAATTCAAGAACAACTTCTCATTGCTGTTACTGTATGTGTTGTGCAAATTTAGGTGGCTGCTACATCACGTGACATTTTACCACTTCCTGTGATGACAATTATTTACATTATGTGTTTGAATGAATATATTTTACATATTGGCAAGAACACTGTCAATACAGCCTCCTGGGGGTATGCCAGATGTAACTTCAAGAATAAAATCTTTCCAAAAGGAATTATATTTAGCAAGGAGACTCAATTAAAAAAAGAACCAGACTGATCACCAGGGACATCAATGGCATGATTTATCACGGAGAATGAGAGCTCGAGAACAAGTATATGCTTACATATAAATATAAATATATATTTTTTAAAAAACTTATTTTTAGGGAAGAGAGAGCTCAAGTGTAAGGTTAAACCAATATGGTGCCCCTGCCTCCCAGATCTGTTAAACAGTTGACTGGCAGCACAGATTGCTCTCCTGCCACATTTAAATATGGTAAGGAGAACAAGAGGTCATGGAGTCTGATAACCAATCTGTGGAATAGAAATCAATGTTGCTGTATTTTCAACTCATTTCACCTTTCCATCTTCTTGGCAACTGTTTACAGAGTTCAGCACAGTATTAGCAGCTGATCAAACTGTGTTCTGTCACCAGAGGTTCAAATCAGTCTCACAAAATTCAGGTAGCTATACAAGTTGATTTTTTTTTGAAGAGTGAGCCTGGAGCTTCGATGCGCATGATATATGGTGACTCATCTGACCAAGCCTGCAAGAACTACAAAGGGTTTTGAACATAGCCCATCCATCATGCAAACAAGCCTCCCATCCTTTGACTCTGTCTAAACTTCCAGCTGCCTCACAGAAGCAACCAGCATAATTAAGGACCCCATGCACACTGGACATATTCTCTTTCACCTTCTTCTCTCGGGAAAAAAATATAAAAGTCTGAAATCACATATATAAGAACATAAAAATTAGAAGCAGGAATAGACTATTTGGCCCTATGAGCCTGCTCTGCCATTCAATATGATCACAGCCTATCTTTTCATAGACTCGGCTCCACTTACCTACTCACCATAACCCTTAATTCTTCTACTGTTCGAAAATTTATCTATCTTTGCCTTAGAAATATTCAAGAAGATAGCCTCAACTGCTTCACAGGGCAGGGAATTTCACAGATGCACAACCTTTTGGGTGAAGGAGTTTCTCTTCAACTCAATCCTAAATCTGATTTTGAGGCTATGTCTGCTAGTTCTAGTTTCACCCACCAGTGGAAATAATGTCTTTGCTTCTATCTTACCTATTCATAATTTTATATGTTTCTATAAGATCCCTCTCATTCTTCTAAATTCAAATGGGTATAGTCCCAGTCTACTCAGTCTCTCCTCATAAGCCAATCCTCTCAATTCCAGAATCAACCTAATGAATCTCCTCTGCATCCCCTTCAATGCCAGTATATCATTTCTCAAGTAAAGAGACCAAAACCATACACAGTACTCCAGATGTGGCCTCACCAGTACCTTATATAGCTGCAACATAAACTCCATCCTTGGAGCAATGAAGGACAAAATTCCATTTGCCTTCTTAATTACCTGTTGCACCTGCAAACTGCCTTTTTGCAATTCAACTGACTCAAGAATAACTTCTTCCCTGTTGCCATCAGACTTTTGAATGGACCCACTTCATACTCAGTTGATCTTTCTCTGCACCCCAGCTATGACTATAACATGATATTCTGCACCTTTTTCTTCCCTTCTCTCTTATGTACTCTATGAACAGTGTTTTTTAACTGTATAGCATGCAAAAAAACAACGCTTTTCACTGTATCCCAATACATGTGACATTAATAAATCAAATCAAAATCAAATATTGTTGTCAGAAAAGTGAAGGTTAGTTCTAAGTATAGTTTAAGCTAATATCTTTTTGAAATAATTTTGAAGTGCTATTAACCTATTCTTGTGTTTAAGTGCAATTTATTTTTATTTTCTTTATTTTTGTCAATATTTGCTTTAATATAAAAGCATTGCAATTGGTCAGAGAAGTAATTTCCTGATTTTAGAAAACTTTTTCAGAATACACAAGTTGCAATTTTATTTTGGCAGCGGTTTCAAGTTTCCCTTTGGGTTTTGGGCACCCAGGCATTTACCATCAGTCATGCCTGTAGCAGTTCAAGTGGGGAAGATTATTGCTTCATCTAGCTCACCTATGTACAGTGCATTTCTAACAACCATGAAACTCAAATCAGTGTTACACAATAAACTCATACATAAATTAATTGGTCAAAATCTTCTCTAAATTGAATATTTTATAATATCTTACAAATCTCAGGAAAGAGAGTAAAGGAGTTTTCCATCATAAAGTTAAGGGCTTGACTCCATTAACTTTAAATTAATCCACTCTAACACTCATATTCGGTATCTCCTACCACATGTAATTGTGGTATGCAGCAAAGAATGGTGAGTGAATAACACTAATTCAAATCCAAGTGTCACCAATTACATTAAGCAATGTACAATAAAATGCAGGACATACAGAGAAATGGTGTCAACAATGCTGAATACATTATGAATACCACTGGGGAAAAAATAATCTTTATGAGCATAAGTGGTGATTGATGTTGTAAGTAGACCTTAAGTCATCCTAGATTCTGTTTATACCATTGTAAGTAAAGCTTTTTTAAAATTTGTTCCTAGGATTTAAGTATTGCAGGCAAAGCTAGTATTTTGGCCATCCTTAGTTGCCACTGAAGTGGCCTTCTGAGACAACTGCAGCCCATGTGGTGTGAGAAAACCCACAGTGTTGTTAGGAAGGGAGTTCCAGGATTTTGCCCAGTGACAGTGAAGAAACAATTGAGTTAGTTTTCTGCTCATGTTTAAAAGCATGTTTTTATAGTGTTTCCTTTGTTGATTGTTTCTAAAGCACTTGAAAATGATTAATGTTCTGAGCACTTTGATGTATTGTGTATGAATTCCCCACTTCATGCTCATGCTCTATTTTCATTAAAACAACTATGTCTCTTGTAGCGGAACATAAGTGTATAATGTTAATACTGTTTACATTTTCTTGGCCGAATATACAGGTTGTGAGTTTAGAATGTTTATGTTATGAAAATATGGTTTTAGAA
This sequence comes from Sphyrna mokarran, assembly GCA_024679065.1. Taxonomy (NCBI): domain Eukaryota; kingdom Metazoa; phylum Chordata; class Chondrichthyes; order Carcharhiniformes; family Carcharhinidae; genus Sphyrna; species Sphyrna mokarran. The sequence continues at coordinate 57,088,745 of JAGIQG010000002.1, read as the reverse complement.
TACACTACTGTAAGTGTTACTCTATTGTTAAAGAATATGGATTTAGAATGTTCATACTGTAAACATTCTTTTATTCTATTGTTAAAGAATATGGATTTAGAATGTTCATACTGTAAACATTCTTTTATTCTATTGTTAAAGAATATTGATTTAGAATGTTCATACTGTAAACATTCTTTTATTCTATTGTTAAAGAATATGGATTTAGAATGTTCATACTGTAAACATTCTTTTATTCTATTGTTAAAGAATATGGATTTAGAATGTTCATACTGTAAACATTCCCTTATTCTATTGTTAAGGAACAAGGTTTTAGAATGTTCACATTGTAAACATTCCCTTATTTTATTGTTAAGGAATAAAAGTTTAAGAGATTTGAAGATTTAAATCTGAATGAATACACCGCCACGGTAACTGACTTCATTAGTAAGTGTTTAGAAGACTGTGTGTGAAAGAAGCAAATCTCTGTGTTTCCCAACCAGAAACCATTGGTGAACAGGGATATCCACTGTTTGCTGAAGTCTAGGTCTGAGGTATTCAAGTCAGGTAACCCTGACCTGTACAAGAAAGCCAGGTACAATCTAAAGAGATCCATCAAAGATGACAAAAGACAATACTGGATCAAGCTAAACTCCCAGGCTAGCCACATAGATCCCCGCCGACTATGACATAGTCTGCAAGACATAACAAGCTACAACATGAAGGCATGTAGAATTGCTGACTCCTATGCACCCCTTCCTGATGAGCTCAATGCATTCTGACCTGTTTTGAGCAAGAAGTCAACAAGCACATGTCCTCTATCCTGGAAATCTTGGATGAACCTATATCTGAGGTCACCATTGCAGATATCAAAGACGCTTTCTTGAAGGTCATCCCACAGGAAACAACTGACCCATATGGCATACCCAGATGAACACTCAGATCCTGTATGGATCAGCTGGCAGGAATATTCACAGATATCTTTGACCTCTCTTTAAAACAAGAAGATGACTATCATCCCACTACCAAAGAAAAGCCAGGCTTATTGACTATTGTCCAATGGCTCTGGCTTCCATCATTATGAAGTGCTTCAAAAGGCTTATCATGACATGAATCAATTCCAGCCTCCCGGACTGTGTGGATCCACTCCAGTTTGCCTGCTGCTGCAATAGGTCAACAGCAGACCCAATCCCCCCGACCCTGACTCAACCCTGGAACACCTAGATAACAAAAACATCCATGTCAGTCCTATTTATTTACTACAAATCAGCCTTCAACACTATTATTCCCATGAAACTCATCTCCAAACTTCATGGCCTGGGACTTGGCTTGTTCCTCTGTAATTGAATCCTGAACTCCTAACCCACAATCAATAAGGATAGGTAACAACACCTTCTCCACAATCACCTTTTGTATTGGACATAATGTGACCAATGGGAACAAGATGTAAGGGCCAGCTGACCTAGTAAACCATGAAACCAATTACAAAGTGCTGTAACAGTCAGCTGACCAGCTGATTCAGTATAAGTAAGGAACTATGTAGAACTATGGAGGGTTTGGAGTGGACATGGTAAGAAGTCTCGCAACACCAGGTTGTCAGACAGGTTTATTTGATAGCAAACGCCACTAGCTTTCAGAGTGCTTGCTGCTCTTTCGTCAGGTGAATGGGAGATCTTTTCACAAACAGGACTTATAATTTACAGAATAATGATTGAAATGCAAGTCTCTACAGCTAATCAAGTCTTAAAAGTACAGACAATGTAAGTGAAGAGAGCATATATTGTCTCCAAACAGGACAGTTAGTAACGTTTTGCAAGTCCTGGCAAGTCACAGGGGGTTACAGATAGTGTGACATAAACCCAAAGTCTCGGTTGAGGCTGTCTGCATGTGTGCAATACTTGGCTATCAATCTTTGCTCAGAGATTCTGCACTGTTGTGTGTTGTGAAGGCCACCTTGGAGAATGCTTCCTGAAGATCAGAGGGTGAATGCTTGTGACCGCTGAAATGTTCCCCAATATTAAGAGAACTGACTTGCCTGGTGATTGTCAAGTGGTGTTCATTCATCTATTGTCATAGTGTCTGCATGGTCTCCCCAATGACATCCTTTCCTGCAGCATATCAGGTAGACAACTTTGGTCTAATTGCAAGAGTATGTATTGCGTACCTGGTGAATGGTGTTCTCACTTAAGATGATGGCATCTATGAGAATACTAAAGCAGCAGGTACACAGTAATACTCTTGCAACTTGGCTGATGTTGTCTACCTGAAACATTGCAGGAAAGGATGGCCTGAGACATGTCATATCAGGGAGACAATGCAGATGTTACAACAACAGATGAATGATCATCATTCGATAATCACTAGGCAAGACTGTTCTTTCCTGTTGGTGAACATTTCATTGGTCATGGGCATTCGGCCTCTGATCTTTGGGTAAGTATTTTCCAAGGTGGCCTTCATGACGTACAACAGCACAGAGTCACTGAGCAAAGACCAATAGCTGAGTTCTGCACACGTGAGTATGGTCTCAACTGGGATCTTGGATTCATGTCACACTATCTGTAACCCCCATGATTTGCCTGGATTTGCAAATTCTCACTAACTGTCCTGTCTGGAGACAATACATATCTCTTTAACTTGTGCTTAATGCTCTCTCCAATTACATTGTCTATATCTTTAAGACTTGATTAGCTTTAAAGACTCACATTAAAATGATTATTCTGTAAATTGAGTTTGTCTTTATATGCACTGTTTATGAAAAGATCTCCCAATCACCTGACAAAGGAGCAGCAAGCACTGTGAAAGCTAGTGGTGTTTGTTATCAAATAAACCTGTTGGACTTTAACCTGGTGTTTTAAGACTTCTTACTGTGTTTTCCCCAGTTCAATGCTGGCATCTCTACATTATGAGCTTGGAGTGGCCCAGGGCAAGGCTCCAAGTTTGGAGTAATGATGTTTCTTTATTAAACCCTTTCTTTGATTTATAAGTTGGAGTAAGTTTTGTTGTATTTTCATTAACTGCATTTTGAAGAGTTCTTTCTGAAGAAACACTCAACACCAATGCCCCACAAGACTACATTCACAGCCCACTACTATACTCTTTATATACCTATGGAGCAGGAGGGAGGGGTTCAGGTTCCTGAACAATTGGGACTCATTCTGGGATAGGTGGGACCTCTACAAGAGAGATGGTCTACACCTGAACCAGAGGGGAACTAATATCTTGGGGGGAAAATTTGCTAAGGCTATGCAGGGGGCTTTAAACTGATTCGGGGGGGGGTGGGATCCTAAGTAGTTGGGGTGCTAAGAGGGATGAGAGTAAGGGGGTCATAGAGGAAAGCTGTAAAACACAGCAGCATACGGGTGGGGTAGGGCATGGTTTGAAATGCGTATACTTTAATGCAAGGAGTATTCGCAATAAGGGGGAGGAACTTGCAGCTTGGACCAGTACCTGGAACTTCGATGTTGTGGCCATTTCAGAGACTTGGGTAGAGCAGGGACAAGAATGGATGTTGCAGGTTCCAGGGTTCAAATGCTTTAGTCGGAGTAGAGAAGGAGGTAGAAGGGGGGGAGGAGTGGCATTATTAGTCAAAGACTGTATCACAGTGACAGAGAAGAAGTTTGATGAGGACTTGTCTGTTGAGGTAGTATGGGCTGAGATTAGAAACAGGAAAGGAGAGGTCACCCTGTTGGGAGTCTTTTATAGACCTCCTAAAAGTTCTAGAGAGGTAGAGGAAAGGATTGCAAAGTCGATCCTGGACAGGAGTGAAAGTAATAGGGTAATTGTTATGGGGGACTTTAACTTTACTAATATTGATTGGAATAGCTATAGCTCTAGCTCGTTAGAGGGGTCAGTTTTTGTACAAAGTGTGCAGGAAGGTTTTTTGACTCAGTATGTAGATAGGCCAACTAGAGGTGAGGCTACATTGGATTTGGTGCTGGGCAATGAGCCAGACCAGGTGTTAGGCTTGGAAGTTAGTGAACATTTTGGTGATAGTGACCACAATTCGGTTACGTTCACCTTAGTGATGGATAGGGATAGGCATGAAGCTGGGGGCAGTAGTTATAGCTGGGGGAAGGGTAATTATGAGGCCATCAGGAGAGAATTAGGGTGCATAGATTGGACTAGGAAGCTACAGGGACTGGGAACATCTGGAATGTGGAGCTTATTCAAGGAGCAGCTGCTGCGTGTCCTTGATAAGTATGTCCCTGTCAGGCAAGGAGGAAATGGTCGAGTAAGAGAACCTTGGTGTACGAAAAAAGTTGATTTGCTGGTTAAAAGGAAAAAGGAGGCTTATGTCAGGATGAGGATTGAAGGCTCGGTTAGTGCAATGGATAGCTATAGATTAGCCAGGAGGGAGCTAAAGAGTGAATTGAGGAGAGCTAAGAGAGGACACGAGAAGACTTTGGCTGATAGGATTAAGGAGAATCCTAAAGCTTTCTTTAGATATGTTAACAATAGAAGATTGGTTAGGACAAGATTAGGGCCAGTCATAGACAGCAGTGGGAAGTTGTGCGTGGAGCCTGAAGAGATTGGAGAGGCACTGAATAAATATTTCTCTTCGGTATTCACGCAGGGTGATGTAAATGTAGTTATGGAGAACACTGAGGTACAGGGTAGCAAACTGGAAAGTATTGAAGTAGATAGGGAGGATGTGCTAGATATTCTCGAGGGTTTGAAGTTGGATAAGTCCCCTGGGCCGGACGGGATTTACCCTAGGATTCTCTGGGAGGCAAGAGAGGAGATTGCAGAGCCTCTGGCTCTGATCTTCAGGTCGTCGTTGGTTACGGGTGTGGTTCCGGAGGACTGGAGGATAGCGAATGTGGTCCCGTTGTTCAAGAAGGGGAAGAGAGACCTTCCAGGGAATTATAGGCCAGTGAGTCTTACTTCTGTGGTGGGCAAAGTGTTGGAGAGAATAATTAGGGATAGGATTTATAGTTATTTAGAGAGTAATGAATTGATTGGAGATAGTCAGCATGGTTTTGTGAAGGGTAGGTCGTGCCTTACTAACCTCATTGAGTTTTTTGAAAAAGTGACTAAGGAGGTGGATGGGGGTAAGGCGGTTGATGTGGTATATATGGACTTTAGTAAGGCGTTTGATAAGGTGGCCCATGGAAGACTTCTGCAGAAAATGCAGATGTATGGGATAGAGGGTGATTTAGCTAATTGGGTTAGGAATTGGCTAGCAGATAGAAGACAGAGGGTGGTGGTTGATGGGAGATATTCATCGTGGAGTTCGGTGACAAGTGGTGTACCTCAGGGGTCTGTTTTGGGGCCCCTGCTGTTTGTAATTTTTATAAATGATCTGGATGAGGGTATTGAAGGATGGATTAGTAAATTTGCAGATGACACTAAAGTCGGTGGAGTGGTAGATAGTGAAGAGGGGTGTTATAGTTTGCAGAGGGACTTGGACAAGTTGCAGAGCTGGGCCGAGAGGTGGCAAATGGAGTTTAATGTGGAAAAGTGTGAGGTAATGCACTATGGCAGAAATAATAAATGTGTAGAGTATAGGGCAAATGGTAGGATTCTTAGTAGTCTAGATGAACAGAGGGATCTTGGTGTGTATGTGCATAGATCCCTGAAAGTAGGCAGTCAGGTCGAGAAGGTTGTTAGGAAGGCATATGGAGTCTTGGCTTTTATTGGTAGAGGGATTGAATTTCGGAGCCGCAACGTCATGTTGCAACTGTACAAAACTCTAGTGCGGCCGCACTTGGAGTATTGTGTGCAGTTCTGGTCCCCACATTATAAGAAAGATGTGGAGGCATTGGAGAGGGTACAGAGGAGGTTTACCAGGATGTTGCCTGGTATGGAGGGCAGGTCTTATGAAGAGAGGCTGAGGGATTTGAGGTTGTTTTCGTTAGAAAGAAGGCAGCTAAGAGGGGACCTTATCGAAACATATAAGATGATTAGAGGTTTAGATAGGGTGGACAGTGATAGCCTTTTTCCTAGGATGGAAAAAGCTAGCACGAGGGGACACAGCTTTAAATTAAGGGGTGATAGTTATAGGACGGATATCAGAGGTAGGTTCTTTACCCAAAGGGTGGTTCGGGAGTGGAATGCCCTGCCTGCAGCAGTTGTAGATGCGCCAAGTTTGGTGGCGTTTAAGAGGTTAGTTGATAAGTATATGGAAGAGAAGGGAATGGTTTAGTTTGGAGAGGCATTGCTTTTTATATTGGTCGGCGCAACTTCGAAGGCCGGAGGGCCTGTTCTATGCTGTAATGTTCTATGTTCTATGTTCTATGACAATATGGCCAAATTCCCCTCCAACTCTGTTTTCACATTTGCTGAACAGTACCTTAGTGGGTCAGATCTCAAACAATGACAAGATAGATGAATGAAATAGAGAATCTGATGAACTGGTGCGGTGACAATAATCTCTCCCTCAATGTGAATGAAATGAAAAAGATTGTCATCGACTTCAGGCTGTGCAGAAGAGAACATGCATCTGTCTAAGTAGAAAGATCCAGAGCTTCAGGTTTTTAGGTGTCATTCACCAACACCATCATGCTGACACTATAATTAAGAAAGCCCACCAATGTCTACTTTCTCAGAAGACTAAGGAAATTTGGGATGTCAGCTACAACTCTCATCAACTAGAAAGCAATTCTTTCAGATTGTATCACAGCTTGGTATGGCTCCTCCTCTGCCCAAGACTGCAAGAAACTACAAAAGGATGTGAATGTAGCCCAATCCATCATGCAAACCAGCCTTCCATCTTTTGACTCTGTCTACACTTCCTGCTTCCTTGGAGAAGCAGCCAGCCTAATTAAGGACCCCATGCACCCCAGATATACTCTCATCCACCTTCTTCCATTGGGAAAAAGATGCAAAAGTCTGAGCACAAGAACAGCTTCTTCCTTGCTGCTGTGAGACTTTGGAATAGGACTACCTTGTATTAAGTTGATTTTGCTCTACACCCTAGCTATGACTGTGACATTACATTTGCACTCTCTTGTTTCCTTCTGTATGAGTGGTAAGCTTTTGCTGTATAGCACACAAGAAACAATACTTTTCACTGTATGCTGATACGTGTAACAATAAATCAGATCAAATCAAAATTTTAGAATGTTTATATTGTAAACATTCTTATTTTATTGTGAAGGAATAAGGATTTAGAATGTTAAACATTCCCTTGTTCTATTATTGTAGAAATGACTTAGAACATGCTCATGTTTCCAGAGGAGCAGCTGGGGTGGAGGTTCAGTGCAGAGAACTTATAGGTAAGAGGGATTTTTACCTTACTTTTTTCTGAGGCTTTTTTCTAAGCTGGGAAATAGGCCCCAGAGACATCTGGGAAGGTTCTTTTTTCCCTGATAAATTTAAACGGGGAGGAAACCCGAGACTCTATACTTGTAGGGTAGTGTAGAGTCTCCCACCCTTCCCCCTCCTCTAAACTAAAAGAAAAGCTTAGAGTGAGTGAGAGCAGATAAGCTCTCTTATTTTGTCTTTTTTCACTTATTCCTCTGATCTAAGGGAGTGAGGAAATATCAGGCAAGATCTATCTTCCTTTTTGTCCAGAGGGAATGGCAGTGAAAGCAGTGCAATGTTCCTCCTGCAGAATGTTTGAAGTGAGGAATGCCATTAGCGTCCCCATTGACTTCACCTGTGGGAAGTGCACACATCTCCAGCTCCTCAAAAACCATGTTAGGAAACTGGAGCTGGATGAACTTCGGATTATTCGGGAGGCAGAAATGATCATAGATAAAAGCTTCAGAGATTTGGAGATTCTGAAAAATGAAAATAGATGGGTGATGGTAAGAGGGGCTGGAGGAAGCAGCCAGTTTGGGGATCCCCTGTGGTTGTTCTCTTCAGCAACAAGTATTCTGCATTGGATCCTGGTGAGAGGGATGACCTTCCAGTGATAAGCCAGAGTGACCGGACTTCGAGCATTGAGTCCATTCTTGTGCCTCAGAAGGGAAGGGAGGAGAGTAGGAGAGCAATAGTAATTGGAGACACAATGGTTTTAGAAGGACAGATAGGGGGTTCTGTGGCAGCAAAAGAGACTCACGGATGGTATGTTTCCTCCCAGGTGCAAGAGTCCATGATGTCTCGGACTGTGTTTTCAAAATCCCTAAGGGGAGGAGGATCAGTCGCAGGTCATGGTGCACATTGGTACCAACGATGTAGGTAGAAGGGATGGCGATTTAAAACAGGAACTTAGGGAGCCAGGCTGGAAGCTGAAAACTGGGACAAAGCATGTCGTCATCTCTGGTTTGTTGCCAGTGCCATGTGCTAGTGAGTTAAGGGACACATAGAGGGTGCGGATTAACATGTGCCTCTCTCCCTCCTGTGTAGGAGAGAGGGTTTCATTTATCTGCATAATTGGAGCATATTCTGGTGAAAGTGAGACCTGTACAACAGGACGGTTTGCATCTGAACTAGAGAGGCACTAATATCCTGGGAGGGAAATTTGCATCTGTTCTTCGGGAGGGGTTAAACTAATTTGTCAGGGGGATATGAAAATGAGATGTAGTCCAAAAGCTAGTGTTGAGGGTCGCAAGGTATTGAGGAAGGTACCAAGGTCGCAGGAGTGTACAGGCAGACAGGATGGTGGGTTGAAGCATAGCTACTTCAATGCAAGGAGCATCAGGAATAAGGTAGGTGAACTTGGAGCGTGGATTTGTTCTTGGGACTATGATGTTGTGGCCATTATGGAGATACGGTTAGAACAGGATCAGGAATGGTTGCTGGCAGTTGTGGCGTATAAATGTTTCAGTAAGAGTAGGGAAGGCGGTAAAAGAGGTGGAGGAGTGGCATTGTTAATCAAGGATAGTTTAACCGCTGCTGAAAGGTATTTCAAGGGGGATTTGCCTATTGAGGTAATATGGGCTGAAGTTAGAAATAGGAAATGATTGATCACATTGTTAGGAGGTTTCTATAGGCCCCCAAATAGTAATAGAGATGTAGAGGAGGAAATGACAAAGCAGATTATGGATAGGTGTGGAGGTCACAGTGGGTAGTTATCATGGGTGACTTTAACTTTCCGAATATTAATTGGAACTTTTGTCGGTCGAATAGTTCAAATGGGACATTTTTTTGTACAGTGTGTGTAGGAAAGTTTTCTAACACAATATGTGGATAAGAGGTGGGGTTACGTTGGACTTGGTACTTGGTAATGAACCGGGCCAAATGTTACATTTGTTTGTGGGAGAGCACTTTGGAGATAGTGATCACAATTCAGCATCCTTCATTATTGCAATGGAGAGGGATAGGGTCACGTGGTATGGTAAAGTTTATAATTGGGGCAGGGATAATTATGATGTGATTAGGCAAGATTTAGGGAGTACAAGATGGGAACAGAAACTGTCAGGTATGGGCACAAACAAAATACTGTGTGTCCTTGATAGGTATGTCCCTGGCAGGGAGGGAAGAAATGACCGAGTGAGGAAACCATGGTTCATAAAGGAGGTTGAATGTCTTGTTAAGCAGAAAAAGTAAACGTATGTAAGGATTGAAAAAAAGGTTCAGTTGGGTCACAAGATAGCTAGGAATGAGTTAAAGAAAGGGCTTAAGAGAGCTAGGAGGGGCATGAGAAATCCTTGGTGGATCGAATTAAAAAAAAATCCCAAGGCTTTTTACTCTTACATGAGAAATAAAAGAATGACCAGGATGAGGTTAAGGCCTGTCAAGGATAATAGTGGGAACTTGTGCATGGAGTCAGAAGAGAAAGGTGAGGCTTTGAATGGATACTTTTCTTCAGTTTCACCAAGGAGCGGGGCTATGTTTTTGAGGATGAGTGTGTGATACAGGCTGATAGGATGGGAAAAATTGATGAGGGAAGATGTATTGGCAATTTTGAAAAACTTGAGGGTCAATAAGTCCCCTGGGCCAGATGGGATACATCCTAGGATACTTTGGGAGACAAAGGATGAGATTGTGGAGCCTTTAGTTTTGATCTTTGAGTCCTCACTGTCCACAGGGATTGTGCCAGAGGGACTGGTGAATGTTGTTCCTGTCTTCAAGAAAGGAAATAGAAATGATCCTGATAATTACAGGCCAGTTAAACTTACTTCGGTGGTCAGTAAATTAATGGAAAGTGTCCTGAGAAATAGGATTTATGACCATTTGGAAAGATGCAGTTTAATCAGGGATAGTTAGCACGGTTTTGTGACGGATAAGTCCTGTCTCACAAATTTGGTTGAATTCTTTGGCCATTACAGAGACTTGGTTGTCTCAGGGACAGGACTGGGTACTTCAGGTGCCGGGATTCAGGTGCTTCAGGAGGGACAGGGTTGGGGACAAAAGAGGAGGTGGTGTGGCACTGTTGATCAGGGACAGTGTCATGGCTGCAGAGAAGGTGGAAGACCTGGAGGGAATGTCTATGGAGTCCCTGTAGGTGGAAGTTAGGAACAACAAAAGGTCGATAACTTTGCTGGGTGTATTCTATAGGCTGCCCAATAGCGACAGGGAAGTTGAGGTGCAGATAGGGAAACAGATCCTAGAAAGATGTAGAAATAACAGGGTTGTCGTGATGGGGGATTTCAATTTCCCAAACATCGACTAGAGTATCCCAAGGGTAAGGGGTTTGGATGGCAAGGAGTTTGTTAGGTGTGTTCAGGAAGGTTTCCTGACACACTATGTGGAAAAGCCTATGAGAGGAGAGGCTGTACTTGACCTGGTGCTAGCTAATGAACCAGGACAGGTGTCGGATCTCAAGGTAGGTGAGCATCTTGGGAATGGAGATCATAATTCTATCTCTTTCACGATAGCAATGGAAAGAGATAGGATCAGGCAGGCTAGGAAGGTGTTTGTCTAGAGTAAGGGGAAATATGAAAACATTAGGCAGGTAATTGGATGTATAAATTGGAAGGAGACAATCTTGGGGAAGAGTACAGAAGGAAAGTGGTGGATATTCAAGGAATGTTTGTCTGGGGCTCTGCAAGATAATGTTCCGAAGAGACAAGGAGGTTTTGGTAGGACGTGGGAACCGTGGTGCACAAAGGTTGTGGTGAACCTAGTTAGGAAGAAAAGAAAGGTGTATAAAAGGTTCAGAGAGCTAGGGGATGTTAGGGATCTAAAGGAGTATAAGGTGTGTCGAAGGCACCTTAAAAAGGAAATTAGGAGAGCCAGAAGGGGTCATGAGAAGGCCTTGGCAGGTAAGATTAAGGAGAATCCCAAGGCCTTCTACAAATATGTGAAAAGTAAAAGGATGAGAAGAGAAGGGATAGGGCCTATAAAAGGTGAAGGGGGAAAAGTCTGTGTGAATCCGGAAGAAATGGCAGAGGTGCTTAACGAGTACTTTGCCTCGGTATTCACAGTGGAAAGTGAACTGGGAGGTTGTACTGCAGGTTTGAGGCAAACGGAAAAGATTGAGTATGTGGATGTTAGGAAAGAGGATGTGTTAGACCTGTTAAATTCTATCAAGATAGACAAGTCGCCGGGACCGGATGGGATGTACCCCAGGTTATTGTAGGAGGTGAGGGAAGTGGTTGCAGAGCCCCTGGCGATGATATTTGCATCATCCATGGAAACAGGAGAGGTTCCGGAGGATTGGAGGATTGCGGATGTGGTTCCTATCTTTAAGAAAGGGAACAGGGATAGTCCAGGAAATTACCAACCGGTGAGTCTGACTTCAGTGGTTGGTAAGCTGATGGAGAGGCTTCTGAGGGATAAGATTTATGAACATTTGGAGAAGTTTAGACTGATTAGAAATAGTCAGCATGGTTTTGTCAAGGGCAGGTCATGCCTTACGAGCCTAGTTGAGTTCTTCGAAAATGTGACTGAACACGTTGACGAAGGAAGGGCGGTGGACGTAGTGTACATGGACTTTAGCAAGGCGTTTGATAAGGTCTCCCATGCAAGGCTTCTGGAGAAGGTGAGAGGGCATGGGATCCAAGGGGCTTTGGCCTTGTGGATCCAGAACTGGCTTGCCGGCAGAAGGCAGAGAGTGGTTGTGGATGGGTCTTGTTCTGCATGGAGGTCGGTAACCAGTGGAGTGCCCCAGGGATCTGTTCTGGGACCCCTGCTGTTTGTCATTTTCATAAATGACCTGGATGAGGAAGTGGAGGGATGGGTTAGCAAGTTCGCCGATGATACAAAGGTCAGTGGTGTTGTGGATGGTCTGGAGGGATGCCAAAAGTTGCAGCGGGACATAGACAGGATGCAAGACTGGGCGGAGAAGTGGCAGATGGACTTCAACGCAGATAAATGTGTAGTGGTCCATTTTGGCAGGAATAATGGGATGAAGGAGTACAATATAAGGGGTAGGAGTCTTAGCTGTGTTGTAGAGCAGAAGGATCTCGGGGTCCGGGTCCATAGGACTCTTAAATCGGCCTCGCAGGTGGAGGAAGTGGTCAAGAAGGTGTACGGTGTACTGGCCTTCATTAATCAAGGAATAGAGTTTAGGAGTCAGGAGGTAATGATGCAGCTCTATAAGACTCTTGTCAGACCCCAGTTGGAGTATTGTGCGCAGTTCTGGTCGCCTCATTATAGGAAGGATGTAGAGGCTATTGAGAGAGTTCAGAGGAGATTTACAAGGATGCTGCCTGGATTTGGAGGCAGGCCTTATGAAGATAGGTTGAGGGAGCTGGGACTCTTCTCACTGGAAAGACGTAGGTTGAGAGGTGACCTGATAGAGGTTTATAAAATGTTGAGAGGAATAGATAGGGTGGACTCTCAGAGACTATTTCCCCGAGCTGAAATGGTCACTACGAGAGGACACAGATTTAAGGTGCAGGGAAGAAAATACAGAGGGGATGTTGGGGTAAGTTTTTCACTCAGAGAGTGGTGAGTGAATGGAATCGCCTGCTGTCGGAGGTTGTTGAGGCAAACTCGCTGGAGTCTTTTAAAAGACTTCTGGATGAGTATATGGAAATGAATGGGATGGGGGTTATAGATAGGTCTGTGGATTAGTAGATGTGATCGGCACAACTCGTGGGCCGAAGGGCCTGTTTGTGCTGTATTGTTCTATGTTCTATGTAAGTAACTAATGTGTGAATGAAGGTAGAGAGTTGATTAGTATACATGGATTTTAGTAAGGAATTTGATAAGGTTCCCATGGTAGGCTTTATGAAGAAGATAAGAATGTGTCGGATAGAAGGAAATTTGGCCGTTTGTAATATAATAGGCTGTATCATAGAAGACAGAAGGTGGTGATGTAAGGAAAGTTTTCAGACTTGAGGCCAGTTACCAGTGGTGTACAACAGGGGTCAGTGTTGGGTCTTCTGCTATTTGTGACTTTTATCAATAACTTGGAAGAGGGGGCAGAAGAATGGGTTAGTAAATTTGCTGAAAACACCAAGATTGGTGGAGTAGTGGATGAGGTAGAGGGCTCTTGTAGGTTGCAAAGAGACATTGATAGGATGCAGAGTTGGGCCGAAAAATGGTAGATGGAGTTTAACCCTGATAAGTGTGAGGTGATTCATTTTGTTCGGCCATCTTGAATACAGATTACAGAGTCAATGGCAAGGTTCTGAGAATGTGGAGGAATAGAGATATCTTGGTGTTCATATCCACAGGTCTCTGAAGGTTGTCACTCAAGTGGACAGAGCCATGAAGAAGGCTTATAGTGTGTTAACATTTATTAACAGGGAGTTTGACTTTAAAGCTGTGGGGTTATACTTCAAGTATACCAGATGTTGATAAGACCACATTTGGAATATTATGTTCAATTCTGGTCACCTCACTATAAGAAGGATGTGGAAGCATCGGAGAGAATGCAGAGGCGATTTACCAGGATGCTGCCTGGCTTGGAGGATAGGTCTTATGAGGAAAGTTTGAGGGAGCTGGGATTTTTCTCTTTGGAGCAGAGGAGAATGAGAGGCAGCTTGATAGAGGTTTATAAGATGATGAGAGGGATTGATAGAGTGGACGTGCAGAGACTATTTCCTTGGGTGGATACAGCTGTTACTCAGGGGGCATAACTATAAGGTTCATGGTGGGAGATACAGGAGGGATGTCAAAGATAGATTTTTCACGTGGAATAGACTGTCTGCTGTGATAGTGGAGTTGGACACTTTAGGAACTTTCAAGCAGTTATTGGATAGGTACATGGAGCACTCAAAAATTATAGGGAGTGAGATAGCTTGATCTTTAGATTAGGCATAGCTCAGCACAACATTGAGGGCCGAAGAGCCTGTACTGTGCTGTAATGTTCTATGTTTCTATGTAATATTTATTTTCTGAACATTCTCTCCTCTGGGATGCCCTTCCATGGCTGAAGGATAGCCCAAAAAGAAGGAGTCCCTGGAGCCATTAAGAAAGAAGGATATTTCACTGGATGTTTTCCTAATACAATGGCGGCTTCCTCTGACATCAGTAAAATGTCCACGGAGGGCCCATTGTTGGCCACTTAAATGGTTCATTTGGGCTCCCTGTGGCTGGCCAATTTGTCAGCTTTTCTATCACTGACAAACTGACATCCTCTCTCTCATATATTCCAAAGCCATTTTTGCAACGTTCCCATCTGGGTGCCGGCAAAATTCCAGCCATTATTTCAGCAGATTAGCTTTTCATTTTCCTCCTTTCAAGCATGGACAAAGTCGTCTGGTTCTACTATTCTCAACAAGGTGAAATAGCTTGTCATGATCTACATTGTCAAGCCTGTTCCGAATCCTGAAAGCACAAATCATATATCACCTCTTAACATTCTCATTTCTCAGGGAGAACCTACCCAATTTACAGAATTGCTCACATAATCCAATCCCTCCATCACCTCAATCATTCCTGTTGCTTTCCTTTGTAGCATTTCAATAGTTTCAATATCCTTTTTGTATTGTGGTGGCCAAAACTGTGTATAGTTCTACCTCATCAGTGCAAAAGAATAATGGAAACAGGTTCTAGTGCTAAAATGATTATTTGGTGTCACAGAACAGTGCTCTTCACCGTCAAATAAAATAGATCAATTTATGTTTCAACATATTGAAATATATCACGTGCAGTGATAGATGAAACACAGCTTAAAGAAACAAAAATCAGCCCATAAGCTTTAATTTGCTTTTTTATTTTAGTATACTTTTGTTAGCATTTTCAGGACAGTGTGGATCTGGAATAAGAGTTTTAGTCAGTGCAATGTAGCAATCGAAGGTTAACGGAATGTAACCCCAAAGGTTTAATGCAAGCTAGTATTTGGATGTAATGTCTGAATTCATTATAAGCTCTGTAGTGGACAAGTGTTTTCCAAAACCTGGTTAGTTTTGAGATTGGTTTTGAGATTCAGAAAACAAATGAAAGGGTTTCTGTAGCATTGTGGAAACATTCTGTGCATGCAAAAGTTTTGAAGTTGACATTTCTATTTTCACTTTTTAGCCAACTTATCATGCTAAATTTCTTACTGGAGTATTGTACTTGCATTTCTAAAAACATCAATATTGGGAGGTTAGGAATCATAGAAACCCGACAATACAGAAAGCCGTCATTTGGCCCATCGAGTCTGCAACGCCCACAATCCCACCTAGGCCTTACCTCCATATCTGTACATATTTTACCCACTAATCCTCTAAACTATGCATGTATGGTCAATTTAGCATGGTCAATCAACTTAACCCACACGTCTTTGGACTGTGGGAGGAAATCAGAGAACCTGGAGGAAACCCACCCAGACACGAGGACAATGTGCAAACTCCACACAGACAGTGACCCAAGCTGGGAATCAAACTTAGATCCCTGGAGCTGTGAAGCAGCAGTGCTAACCACTGTGCTAACATGCTGCTCCAGGGTTGCATGAACGCCACATAGCCTGATAAAATCATTCTTGACTTCTTACAACTAATCTTCCGCAATCTAAAAGGTCCTGCATTATGTGAAAGACAATGGTTATTGTTGAAACTATTGTAGAAACTGATGGAAACACAGAAGCAAGAATAGAGCAATTAGCTCCTCAAGTCTGTTCCACCATTCACAGTTGATCTCTCTGTTGCAATAGAATTTGATCAGTGATGTTGGCTAAGCCATATAACACGATTAAAGAGTGAACTCACTTTGATGCACATTGGTAGAAATGAAATGTGCTTTTTTGTTTATGTACATGTTATATTTATACATATATACATATATATATACATATATATATATATAAAACCTATTTTTGACAGAAGATAATACTATTGATGAATTGTAATGCCATCTCAGTGCTCCAGAGGGCAGCTATAATCTCATTATCATTGATATAATAGTTCTGAATCGTGTTATTTATAACAGAACAATAATTGTTGCTTTTCTACTGCTCTTATGAATATGATTGAATTTACAAAGTGTGCTGAGTAAATTTGATATTATGTGAGTGGGGTTTGACTTCAAATGTTCCATAATTTGTGAAGCAAAAAGAAGGATCCTAGTGACCACCGTTCAAGGCTCACTGCACTATCTTAAGAGGTTGCAGTTTCTGTGGTATTGGCTAGTAGGATCTTTTCATCAAAAACAGTGGTCAGAGATTAATTCGCAATTCTTCTCCTGCACAACTGCAAAACCTACCTGTGTGTGGGTCCATTCCATCTAAGCTGTGCTGGTGCCTGCAGATCAAAGAGGGGCAGAGTGCAAAATCTTCCACCTTTTTCATCTGTGCACTCTTCCAATTTGGTGCCTTCTGTACCACTGGGAGAGAAAAATGAGCCAAAAGTTTTTTCTTCCAAATGTGAATTGGATGCTCAAACCTCTTCCACAAACCCTCAAATCACAGAGCAGTGAAAAGAAGAACGAAACCACCTCATTGGTCTCCATTTCTATTTGTTGTGCTTTGTACTCAGAAATTGTGGATCTATAGAGGAAAGTTCATCTTTGTATCATTGGCTGTCTGGATGTTGTCTTCAGACTTTCAGCCTTAGAAATTGATCATGTTTATATAAGCAAGATCCTGATATATTTTATAATTAACCATCTCAAATTCACCTGTCATTCTCACAGTGAAACATTTCCTACCTTTGTATCTGGGGAGGGAGTGGCACAGTGGTGTTATTAATGGACTCGCAACCCAATATAATGTTTTGGGGATTGGGGTTCAAATCCCACTCTACCAACTGGTAAATCTGAGATTAAAACATTGACCATGAAATAATTGTTGATTAGTTCACTATGAGCCTCATTCCGCTTCCTCCCACTGCTTTTTTTTAATGATAGGTGCACATCAAGCAGACAGCCTGACAGTGTTTACTGTGTAAACTGACATTAAGCAAGGGAAGGAAACCTCGTTTAGTGTTCTGTCTGTTCCTTCTGTGAAGGTCATCGTATCTCCTTCCTGCCACATACCCATCAGATACCCCAGACTGTGTGAAGTCTGGCCCCCTTTAATTCCTAATTTTTGGGACTGCCTGACATCTCAGCAGCGGCCATCCTTCAAACCTGCTGTAGTTCCTCCATTGTCATCAATGAGGACCTCGACACCATTAGTCATTTTGACGCTGGTTGCAGTGTATCTGAAGATGACTGATCAGGCCAATTCGGGCCATATAGTCAGCATGGTTTTGTGAAGGGTAGGTCGTGCCTTACTAACCTCATTGAGTTTTTTGAAAAAGTGACTAAGGAGGTGGATGGGGGTAAGGCGGTTGATGTGGTATATATGGACTTTAGTAAGGCGTTTGATAAGGTGGCCCATGGAAGACTTCTGCAGAAAATGCAGATGTATGGGATAGAGGGTGATTTAGCTAATTGGGTTAGGAATTGGCTAGCAGATAGAAGACAGAGGGTGGTGGTTGATGGGAGATATTCATCGTGGAGTTCGGTGACAAGTGGTGTACCTCAGGGGTCTGTTTTGGGGCCCCTGCTGTTTGTAATTTTTATAAATGATCTGGATGAGGGTATTGAAGGATGGATTAGTAAATTTGCAGATGACACTAAAGTCGGTGGAGTGGTAGATAGTGAAGAGGGGTGTTATAGTTTGCAGAGAGACTTGGACAAGTTGCAGAGCTGGGCCGAGAGGTGGCAAATGGAGTTTAATGTGGAAAAGTGTGAGGTAATGCACTATGGCAGGAATAATAAATGTGTAGAGTATAGGGATAATGGTAGGATTCTTAGTAGTCTTGATGAACAGAGGGATCTTGGTGTGTATGTGCATAGATCCCTGAAAGTAGGCAGTCAGGTCGAGAAGGTTGTTAAGAAGGCATATGGAGTCTTGGCTTTTATTGGTAGGGGGATTGAATTTCGGAGCCGCAACGTCATGTTGCAAACTGTACAAAACTCTAGTGCGGCCGCACTTGGAGTATTGTGTGCAGTTCTGGTCCCCACATTATAAGAAAGATGTGGAGGCATTGGAGAGGGTACAGAGGAGGTTTACCAGGATGTTGCCTGGTATGGAGGGCAGGTCTTATGAGGAGAGGCTGAGGGATTTGAGGTTGTTTTCGTTAGAAAGAAGGCGGCTAAGAGGAGACCTTATTGAAACATATAAGATGATTAGAGGTTTAGATAGGGTGGACAGTGATAGCCTTTTTCCTAGGATGGAGAAAGCTAGCACGAGGGGACACAGCTTTAAATTAAGGGGTGATAGTTATAGGATGGATATCAGAGGTAGGTTCTTTACCCAAAGGGTGGTTCGGGAGTGGAATGCCCTGCCTGCAGCAGTTGTAGATGCGCCAAGTTTGGTGGCGTTTAAGAGGTTAGTTGATAAGTATATGGAAGAGAAGGGAATGGTTTAGTTTGGAGGGGCATTGCTTTTTATATTGGTCGGCGCAACATCGAAGGCCGAAGGGCCTGTTCTGTGCTGTAATGTTCTATGTTCTATGTTCTAATTCAGACACAGAATGTCCTGGCACATATTGGACAGACTTGTGTAGACACTGTAATTGTTGCACTGGTGGCTTTGGACTAGCGCAGCTCACGCTTAAGTTGTGCTTCAGCAATGCACTTTGCTTTGTAAGCTTGGCAGCCTTTGTGAATGAGGCAGCACCAGGTAGGGTGGTTTTGTGCAGTGTTTCCCAGGTGGTCGTGTCAATGTCAAGTGACTTCAGGAAGGCCTTGAGTGTGTCTTTGAAACATTTCTTCTGTCCTCCATGCAAGCGAGTTCCAACAGAGAGTTCCCCAAAAAGGAGCTGCTTGGGTATGCACTCGTCTGATATACGGATGACATGAACTGCCCACCGGGTCGGTGCTCCCATCAGCAGTGTGTGGGCTGATGGTAGACTTGCTCTAGAGAGAACTTCAGTGTCTGGTACTTTGTCTTGCCAGTGGATGCATAATATTCTGAGAAGACAAGTCACGTGTAAGTGATTGAACTGTCTTGCATGCCTTCAATACACAGTCCACGTTTCACAGGCTTACAGGAGGGTAGTGAGTACTGTGGCGCTGTAGCCTTCAGTTTTGTTGTTGGGCTGATTCCTTGATGTTTCCGTACAGTGCAGCACAGTCTACCAAAAGCAGAACTTGCCTTTGCTATTCTGCAATTAATTTCTGTATCAATAGTCACTGCTTGGGAGAGGGTGCTGCCAAGATAAGTGAACTGGTCCACTACCTGTAGTTTCCGCACTTTGGTTGTGATTATGGGTTCTGTGTACGGTGCAAGAGGAACAGGGTGATGCATGACTTCTGTCTTTTTATTATTGATGGTGAGTCCAAAGTTGTCACAAGCCGTGGAAAATTTATCCCTGCTGACTTGCATCTCTGCCTCTGAGCCAGTATGATGTGGCAATGCCGGCATTGGACTGGGATAAACACAGTAAGAAGTCTGACAACACCAGATTTAAGTCCAACCAATTTATTTGATAGTAAAATCACAAGCTTTCGGGGTTTACCCCTTCGTCAGGTGAATGGAGAGTTCTGGCCTCAGACAGAGCATATAACAGCACAGATAGTTTAGAGATTACTGATTAGAATGTGAGTCTTTACACCTAACCTGCTATTCAAGTCTTAAAGAGGCTAACAATGTGAGTGGAAGGAGTATTAAGCCCAGGTTAAAGATATATGTATTGTCTCTAGACAGTACTGTAAGTGAGGTTTTTTGCTAACCCAAGCAAGTCATGGAGGTTACAGATAGTGTGACATGCACCTAAGATCCCTGTTGAGACCGTCCTCATGTGTGCGGAACTTGGCTATCTCTGCTTAGTGACTCTGCGCTGTCGTGTGTTGTGAAGGCCACCTTGGAGAATTCTTACCCGAAGGTCAGAGGCCGAATGCCTGTCACAGCTGAAGTGTTCGCCAACAGGAAGGGAACAGTCTTGCCTGGTGATTGTCGAGCGATGTTCATTCATCCATTGTCGTAGTGTCTGCATGGTCTCCCCAGTGTACCATGCTTCAGGACATCTTTTCCTGCAGCGGATTAGGTAGACAACGTTGGTCGAGTTGCAAAAGTATGTATCGTGTAACTGGTGGATGGTATTCTCACGTGTGATGATGTCATCCATGTCGATGATCTGGCATGTCTTGCAGAGGTTGCTGTGGCAGGGTTGTGTGGTGTTGTGGTCACTGTTCTCCTGAATCTGGGTAGTTTGCTGCAAACAATGGTCTGTTTGAGGTTGCGCAGTTGTCTGAAGGCAAGAAGTGGGGGGGCGGGGATGGCCCTGGTGAGATGTTCATCTTCATCAATGATATTTTGAAGACTCTGGAGAAGATGTCATAGCTTCACCGCTCCGGGGAAGTACTGGACAACGAAGGATACTCTGTCCACCGTGTCCCATGTTTGTCTTCTGAGGAGGTCAGTGCAGTTTTTCGCTGTGGCGCATTGGAACTGTTGATCGATGAGTCCAGCGTCATATCCTATTCTTGAGAGGGCATCTTTCAGTGTCTGGAGGTGTCTGTCATGATCCTCTTCATCTGAGCAGATCCTGTGTATACAAAGGGCTTGAGCATAGGAGATGGCTTCTTTAACGTGTTTAGGGTGAGTGCTGGAGAAGTGAAGCATTGTGAGATTGTCTGTGGGCTTGTGGTACAGTGAGATGCTGAGGTGATCATTCTTGATGGAAATGCGTGTGTCCAAGAATGCAACTGATTCTGGGGAATAGTCCATGGTGAGTCTGATGATGGGGTAGAGCTTGTTGATGTCATCATATAGTTGTTTCAGTGATTGTTCACCATGAGTCCAAGGGAAGAAAATGTCGTCGATGCATCTAGTGTATAGCATCGGTTGAAGGCTCTGTGCAGTGAAGAAATCTTGTTCAAACTTGTGCATGAAGATGTTGGCATATTGAGGTGCAAATTTGGTCCCATGGCTGTTCCATGTGTCTGGATGAAAAACTGGTCGTTGAAGGTGAAGACATTGCAGTCCAGGATAAAACAGATGAGTTGCAAAATTGCATCTGGAAACTCTGTCTGAGGCCAGAACTCTCCATTCACCTGACGAAGGGGCAAACCCTAAAAGCTAGTGAGTTTATTTATCAAATAAATCGGTTGGACTTAAACCCGGTGTTCTCAGACTTCTTACTGTCTGAGCCAGCACACAGGGTGCAGTCAACAGAAAAGAGGAAATCTCTCAGAACAGTCTTTTTCACTTTGGTAATAGCTTGAAGTCTCCTCCGGTTGAAGATCTTCCTATCCACTCTGTACTTGAGGCTGATTCCAGCAACACTGTCCTGGAAAGCATCATTCAGCATGGCAGTAAACATCACACTGAACAGTGTGGGTGCAAGCACACAGCCCTGTTTGACACCACTGGTGACTGGGAAGCCTCAGAGGATTCTCTGCCATCCAGTTCTCTGGCCATCATGGCATCATGGAACCGGCGTAGCATCTGGATAAATTTGGGAGGGCAGCTGAACTTTGACATTCTCCACAGGCCTTATTGGCTTACAGTGTTAAAGGCTTTCACAAGGTCAACAAAGGTTGTGTGGAGCTCATGATTCTGTTCCTGACACTTCTCCTGAAGTTGGCACGCAGCAAAAATCATGTCAGTAATCCCACAACCTTTGCAGAAGCCACACTTTGACTCTGGAAGCATGACCAGCTCCAGATGAGTGACCAGACAATTTAGCAGGACACTTGTGAAGATTTTTCCTGTGATGGAGAGCAGTAAGATTCCTCGGTGGTTGTTGCATACTTGCCTATTGCCCTTCCCCTTGTCGAGGTGTACGATGGAAGCATCTTTAAGTTCCTGAGGAATGGATCCTTGCTTCCAAAAGGACTGGAACAACTCGGTGAGCTTCTCCATAAGTGCAGGACCAGCAGCTTTATAGATCTCTGCAGGTATGGCATCTGCCCCTGGGGCTTTGCCACTGGATAGCTGGCTGACAGCTTTCATGACTTCAGCTACTACTGGTGGGTCATCCACGGTGCTGTTGATATCAACCAGGGGAATCCTGTCTACTGCCTCATCATTAATGATGAGGTTGAGGACGGCTTCAAAGTGTTTAGCCCATCTCTGTAGATCCAAGCCTTCTCTGTAATGAGAGTTGTACTGTCTATACTCAGGAAAGGGAACTCTCAAGAGATTGAGGTCCATAGAAAGTGTTGAGGGCTTCATAGAACCGTTTCAAGTTGTCTCTGTCAGCGTATCCCTGTATTTCATCTGCGTTGGCACTCAACCAGGCATCCTGCATTTTACACAGTTTATTCTGGACTGTCCTGTGAGCACTGGTAAAAGCATTTTTCTTGGCAGCTAAAGATGGGTCATTCTGACAGGCCCGATGAAGACGGGGCTTTTCAACAAGTAGAGCCTGTATCTCTTCATCATTCTCATCGAACCAATCATGCTGCTTGCGGATGGAGGGCCTGAGCATCTTCAGTGCAGATGTACAGATAGCATCCCTGAAGTGTTCCCAGTCATCTTCAGAGCTGCCTGCAAGGTGTACGTCAGCAAGGTTGATTTTTAAGTCTTCAGCCAGTGCTGAAGCTATGGTAGGGTTCTTTAGTTTGGCCGCACTGATTCTTTTCATAACCTTGCTTCCTTGTTTTCACTTCTTGGGTCCCTCATTTTGGAGACAATGAGCCTGTGGTCTGTCCAGCAGTCAGCACCACACATGGCCTTGGTCACTCTGACATCCTGCCTATCTTTTCTCCCGACAATGACATGTTGATAAGATGCCAATGCTTAGAGAGGGCATGCATCGAGGAGGTCTTGTTATATAGTAGGCAGACAGAAGGTTGTATTGGTGATGAGGAGGTCTTCAGTAAGAGTAGGCTGTTACTGTTACACTTGCCCACTCCATGCCTCCCAATGACTCATCGCCAGATTGCAGAGTCACAACCCTACTCTTGCATTGAAATCGCCAAGCAAGATCAGCTTGTCGGTACTACTCACTGCTGATAGTAGGGCATCTAATTCTTCGTAGAACTTGTCTTTCATCTCAACCAGGTTACTCATTGTGGGACATAGGCAGTTATCAAGGTGGCTTGACTTCTGTTCTGTAGCGGAAGCTGTAATGTCATAAGCCAATCGTTCACACCCTTGGGTAGACTATCAAGTTTCCGAACAAGGTGACTCCTGACAGCGAATCCAACTCCAGCATCACGACGCTCATCACTGTCACGATTGCTCCAGAAAAAAGTGTGTTCACTTCCAGTTTCAGTCAACTGACCTACGTTGGCAAGATGAGTTTCGCTCAGGGCTGTAATGTCAATGTTGTGTCTTGCAAGCTTTCTGGCAACTAAGGCTGTTCTTCTCTCTGATCTGTCTGCTGTCGGGTTCTCCAAAAGCGTGTGCACATTCCAAGTGCTAACAGTGAGTGGTGTCACCTTATGTTTTACTTTGTTTGTTCAACTGCAGGATGAGATACTCACCAGCCACGGTAAACTGGCCAAGGTGTAGTGAAGCAGACAATGTTTAGGGCACATTTTCTAGCCCTTTCCTCATCCTATGGAGGTGAGCAGTGCATTCCTGAAGAGGACTGCTCAATCGCCCAGGTAGACTGCTTCGGTCTGCAAAAAATGACCATTAGATCTGAGCCCCCTGCATGCAGGTACATGACTACAGCTCCCAGTATATCCATACCTGCTGTTTCATCGCTCACTCATCGCTACAGGACTTCAAGGGTTGAACAGGACACTGATGAGGATGGTGATAATGATAGTGGTGAAACTAGCGCTTGATTTGGATTAAAGTTAGGGGGAGTTGTGCACCGTCAGTCTCATTCTCTTTTCCCAGTTCCCATTCAGATCCAGACAAGAGGCAAGATGGCTGAAGGTGGGTCTAGGCACGGTGGATGACCAGGATGTCTTATGTGTCTTGTCCTACTCTTCGCATTCCACAATGCTTGCAGAGACTGCTTTCTTGACTGTTGGACCTTCCATTGGGCTCGTCCGCTCAATCCACCGGACTCTGTCTTCACGTGCTGGGATAGACATCTCCCTATCTCACCAAGGTTTGAGACCCATCAGCTACCCTCACCTGGCTTGTCGAGGCCGTTGTCCAAGGTGTGGCCATTGTCACATGCAAACAACTACGGGCAGCCACATGTGAGAGCTGAGTGCTAGGTGGGGACAAAAGATGGACAAACTGCCCTGAAAGGACGCGACATGTTCTTCCACCAAAGATACTACCCCACCCTAACACCCTATACACACCCTCCAAACTTAGCACTGCTGAGATTATGGATTGGCCACAGCTCTCTAAGGCAGAATGTCACGTGGAAGAGGAAGTCTCGCACTTTACCAATTAACATCCTGCTGAGCATTAAGTGGGCGAAGAGCAGTCAGTGTCAGTGGGGATGAGTTCCCTGTTGACTCTTTGGGTGGCAAGGCAGGAAAACAACCAAACAATCCTGCCACATATTTTGAGTTTTGTCTTACAGCATTTGTAAATGTTTTTTTATAAATTGCCAAACTGCAAACAACAGACAACATCCTCAAGCAATTTGTATAAATAATGTGTGTATCATTTCTGACATATTCCCAATTTCCAGGGAGAGGTTTTGTTTTCAGTTTT
Source organism: Sphyrna mokarran (assembly GCA_024679065.1). Taxonomy (NCBI): domain Eukaryota; kingdom Metazoa; phylum Chordata; class Chondrichthyes; order Carcharhiniformes; family Carcharhinidae; genus Sphyrna; species Sphyrna mokarran. The sequence goes on along the minus strand of JAGIQG010000002.1, from coordinate 57,064,054 downwards.
TGTGGCAGGTTCAATTCATTTGCATTCCTGGGTCTGTTGAGACAGGTTGTTTCCATGTTACTTTGTGGATCTGATCAACAGTGGCAAAAACCACTTTTGGTGAGCAATGAAGGATGACGGATGGTGTAACTAATGTGTAATGTTGCAGTTGTTTAAGTAATGTTGTATTTGTTCCTGTGGCAAGTAATTTTGAACAGAAACAAGGATATCAAAAATTGAGAAAGAAAACTAAAGAAAAAGAGGCTGGAAATACAAAACAGCTCAGTGAAGAAGGAAATCTGTTGCATGTGTATCTAGGCCCAATGATTGCTGTCCTGAGATGTAATAACACATATTCAAAGATGCTTCATACTGCAAGCCAGTTTGAGGTATGGAAATTAACTTTCATTTGCTTTTTCATTGCTACACTGTCATTTATTGTCTCAGCAGTTCCCCATAGTATTGTAGAATACACTAGAAATACAACAAAAGCAATGGTAAACCATTAGCAACCCCCACTATATAGTGCTTCATATCAGAGCTTTAAGTTTCTGTGCCATTGTAACTTCTAAAATATCCTCAGCGACAAAACCAAATTACGTAATGAAAGGAGTTTAAATGTTCTGAAACAACATTTTTAAACGATTTCAAAAGCAGATTGCAAATTTTCAGGAAGCTAGCTTATAAGGACGCATGGCAATCATTAAAAATCACTGCATTAAAAAAAATTAAGAAATTCTTATGTCATATATGTTTTAATATTCTGTACAAGGTTTTGTACCTGGATGTAAATTTTTCATGCTTGGTCCCCACAGAAAAGTCAAGGTATAATCCAGTTTAATTTCTGATTATCTCAATGACTATTACTTTGAACCTTCTCAAGTTGAGCATTCGGGGTTCGATATAATTTGAGAATTATAGGTAGCTTGACATTTCAAATATATTTTGTCTGCAATGTTCACTTATTAAATTTGCATTTGCTTTCTTGCTGTTGTCAAAGCATTTTCATTCTAGCTGAAGTTTGATGTCTCCACCTTCTTTCAGCACTCTGAAATCTCAATACTGATGGGCCACTGAACAGCTCTGTTATGGTACTTGCAGAAAGCAATAAACATTTCACAAAATTAATGTGACAAGTATGTCACAGCATTTTGTGCAATCTGTAGAGTTGTTTGAAATGTGCATTATGTGCTGAATTTAAGTTGTTCTATTACCTCGTGATAATTGCAGTCATCCAAGATTCAATGGGTTATTGGAAGGGGTTGGACAGCACGAAAGAAAGCAGCCATTTGATGGTCACTCCATTGAAATAAGTAAGGTAATAGTGATTGAAGACTTTGGCCAGAAGTTTCCTTGGATCTCCTTGTGCCCCAGCACAATGCAATTATGGGAAAATGGAGGAAACTTCAATTTTTGATTTGATCGATTATTGTCACATGTATTAGCATATAATGAAAATTATTGCTTTTTGCGCACTATACAGACAAAACATAGTGTTCATAGAGAAGGAAAGGAGCAAGTGTAGAATGTAGTCTTACAGTCATAGCTAGGGTGTAGAAAAAGATCAACTTAGTGTGAGGTAGATTCATTCAAAAGTCTGATGGCAGCAGGGAGAAGCTGTTCTTGAGTCGGTTGGTACTTGACCTCAGACTTTTGTATCTTTTTCCCAATGGAAGAAGGTGGAAAAGAGTATGTCTGGTGTGTATGTGGTCCTAAATTATGCTGGCTGATTTTCTCATGTGGTGGGAAGTGTAGACAAAATCAATGGATAAAAGGCTGGTTTGCGTGATGGACTGGGCTTCATTCATGACGCTTTGTAGTCCCTTGTGGTCTGGTGCAGAGCAGAAGCCATACCAAACTGTGATACACCAGAAAGAAAGCTTTCTGTGGTGTATCTGTTGGTGAGAATTGTAGCTGACATGCCAAATTTTCTTAGTCCTCTGAGAAAGTAGAGGAATTGTGGGCTTTCTTAATTACAGTGTTGGCAAGGGGGATTAGGACAGGCTGTTGGTGATCTGGACATCTAAAAACCTGAAGTTCTCAATCATTTCTACTTCTTCCCCATTGATGTAGGTAGGGCCACATTCTCCACTACGCTTCCTCAAGTTGATAACTGTCTCCTTCATTTGTTGACAGTTGTTCTAGTTCACCGGATTTTTTATCTTACTCCTGTATTCTGTCTCATCATTGTTTGAGATTTGACCTACTGCGGTGGTGTCATCAGCAAACTTGAAAGTTGAATTGGAGGAGAATTTGGGCACACAGTCATAGATGTATAAGGAATATAGTAGGGGCTGGAGGACACAGCCTTGTGGAGCATCAGTGTTGAGGATGATACCCAAGTTGCATGAGTATATCAGCTTCCTGTCATACATCCAGATACAATGATAAAAACAGGAGCAATTCAAAAGACAGATGGCAGGTTTTCTTTATTACCTCTAGTTTTTGGAAGCAAGGATAATTTGCTGTCACCAGAATGAACCAAACTACTTCTCATTGCAAATACACTACATATTCATGATGTAGAGCATCTACTTTGTCTATCTCAGCTATTAGTAAAGGGAAAGCTTGGAACCATTTAATATGTTCCATCTTCCCAAGATATTGAAAAGTACTTCACAATCATTTAAGGAATTTTGAAGTAGTCACTGATAAATACAGCAGTTTATGCTTTGCAAGGTTCCACAGACAGCAATGAAATTGATGACCAGATATTCTATTTCAGTAATGTCGGTTAAGGGACGAATGTTGACTGAGACACCAGAAGAAATCTTTCACTTTCTTCAAATAGTATCTAGGAATCTTTTAAGTCTCTCTGAGCAGGCATGTCATGTGAAAAAAAACAGCATCCCTTACAAAGCAGCGCAACCTCAACGCAGAGCTGAAGTGTCAACCTAGCTTACCTGGTTGCCTTTGAAATGTAGATAAATCTTTCTAGTATCCTTGGAATTCAACAAATTTAAAAAACATTGCTCGATAGCTATCAGGTACTCCTGGGAGATATGTACCTCTTTCTGTCTTGAAGATTAGAGATGCTGTTACCTACTGTTGGCAGTTTGGCATCGTGGATTGTACAGTGCTCCTTCCAGATACTTTGAAGAAATCCACAGCTAAAAACTGATTCTTGCAGTTCCATTCATTGAAATATTACAATCAGCAATGGAAGTTTGAAATATGTGTCAAATATATTGCAAATGCTAATGAAGGCATGTATCACTGGTGAGGTAAGACCACTTCACAAATAACTGTTTGGCCAAAGCCAAATAATTTTCTTGGTTAGTAATTGCTCTTCTCAGATTCTAAGGCTATGTTCTCATTCACTTCTCTCTCTTCTCCATAATGCACATCAAGACCATCCAAAACATATAAGCGCATTCAAGAAAGCACCTTATCACAATCCTCTCAAGGGCAGTTAGGGATGGGCAATAAATGTTAGCCAATCATCGATGCCCATGTCCCACTAATGAATAAAAAAAGTATATATTGCATTCAACAGTTGCAAATGTGACACAGAACAGGTGCATAGTGGTGATGCCCATCGCTCTACCTGAATAACAACATCTGCAGGATACTTATTGAGTTTGGGTGGCTAGATCTTACTTGGAAAAATATTCCAGTTGTCTGCAATAATTGCACTGCTTATAGGCAACCCACTATTAGTCTTGCAGTTTATCATTTTGGAGGATGAAAAATTTAGTTTGGCACCTAAGAGGGAAGTTGCATCGTTCAGTGCTTCATTGAAGTTAACCTTGACACCCCAATTTTCAGACACAGCAATGGACGGCCTTGTGGAGTGATTTTCAATAAGAAATACAAGGAACAGCTGTTTCCTGGACATGCTGAGGTAGCCAGATTGTTTCAAAGTTTCAGGAGCGATTACTGCAGCTCAGAATGTTATTTTTCATTTTCAGCCTACACAGCCTGGGATGTGATTCTGAGGGAGTATTGTACCAGCAGGAGATTTTGATGCCTCATCGTCCCTCGCCCCCACCCACTGTTCGTGTCAAGGGCAGCAATGGCATTCTCTGTGCTTACAATTTACAGTGAGTTTATCACAGAGGATGAAAAGGAGCAGCAGAGGATGGAAGAAAGCTGGATGAGGCAGCATTTAAAGAGGAAGTGCCCAACCCACATTGTCTTCTCCTAAAGAATACACATGTATGGCTGGGCCTATTAGGACCCCTAAGGTGAAGAGACGTGTATCAGAAAGGTGTGCTGTACCAAAGAAAAAAATAAAGAAAACCTGCCATCTTCTGTATGAAAATCAGCAGATGACCCAGCCAAAATGCTCCTGCAGCCTCCATAAATTCGGTCAGGACCATGGCTACTCTGGCTCCTTCCACCTCCAAACATTAGAGCTCAGCAAATGGACTACCTCCTTTGACCTGGAGGCTGGATAGACCCTCTTAATATCTCAGGAGGCCTGAAGCTGCTGAGCTAGCCTGGGGCACTCAAACTAAAACTGCAGCCAACCACACTGGTGCAAACAAAATGAATGTACCCTCCTGCTATGACAACAGGGCCTCCTGTCAGCTAATAGCCAGAAGGCTGCTTTGTGGAGGTGGGGTAGTGGGTGGAAGATTTATTCACCCCAGAGTCTTATTGCTCTTTGAAAGTTGTACTCAGTTTTACATTCTACAGCTTGTTTCTGATTATTGATTCTTTCCTGACAATCTTGTTCACTACAATAAATTCTGACCACATTCATTTTTCCACAAACAGTGAGTATATCAGTTGCCTTCCTTCTTGATAAAGATGCAACTGATTCCATGAAAGTTTTTTTTTAACACGACATTTGACAAGAATGATAAATTTGAACTAACCTCAACATCGTGATCGTTTGTCTTTTGGGAGTCTGTTATGTGACTCGATTGCCATTTGTTGTCAAATTTAGTGCATTTGTTAACATTTCTTAGTATACTTTACAATCTATGAACGTCCTTATGGAGGTGGTAGATTGGAATATTTGTAACTAGCTTTTCATTTGGCATTGCAATGGAACCTCCTGTGGTAATTTAAGCCATTGATTTGCAGTCATTGCTGCCTTACAGCTGAGTTGTAACAACAACCATTTACCACCATACAAGTTAGCCAAAGAGTTTTAACACTTTCAACTCAGATTATCATCACCAATTATTTTAATTGTGTTAATATTTCAAATTCTTCACAGTGACATTATTCTGACACAAATATGCACGGCAATCTGTTTCATTTGTTCCAATCTGTTTGTGATGTTCATGCAACTTCTTTTAATTCTTTCACTCTGGTGATTGCTTTGTTTGTCAGGCAAACAGTTTGAAATCATTTTAGTAATATCCTGACTCTGTGTCAGAATATTGTTGTGCATTCATGCAGACAAACAGAAGGTAAGTGCTGTCACACTACATTCCAACTTTCATCTGGCTTATTGGTTTCATTCTTATCACCGTTTTCAATTTCTTTCACTATCAATATTGTTGAGTCATTATTCACTGATTTAAGTGGTATTCCATGTACTAGATTTGTCTCCCTGACCAGAGGGTCTTATTAAAGGGCCCAAAAATGGTGGGCAACTCCATTTCACAGGTCTGTTGATCCAATGTCACATCTTGTTAGCCAGACCAATTAATTGGCTAGTGTCAGGTGGCGGCCCACTCTGAAGAGTTACCAGCCAATTGGAGCTCAGTAGCACGATTGCGGGTGTGGCCATTGCTGGGATTGCATATAGAAGAATAGGACACAATGGATGGAAAGCACATTCACTACCAAGTAAGTGGGGTCTTCAGGCATGGGAACCAGTCAGGCAGACCTGCGGGAAAAGGTGGTGTTGTGTTGATGTTGCTGAGGGCAGGTGGTGGCAAGCACCATTGCCACGGGAGTGGCCATTGACTGAGTGTGGGCTTTATGCGCTAGAGAGTACCAAAATAGGGTACCCAACCCACTCCCCTTCCACAATGAGTCTGACTCAAGGCTGAAGTGAGGGGAAATTTCTTCTTCCAGAGTATGAATCTACAGAATTCATTATCAAAGGAAGTAGGTGATGCCAAAACAGTGTGTGATTTCAAGAAGGAATTTAAGTATAATTCTTAGGATATGGGAGAGGATGATATTGAATTTGATGATCAATCATGATCAAATTGAATGCAAGAGCTGGTTCAAAAGGGCGATTGTCTACTCTTGTTTCTATTTTCAGTGTAAACCAGTGGGGTCCGTTTGAAAATATGTGAATCACACTTTAGTGCTATTTAACCAGAGGACTGGCAGTTTCCCCAATGTTGTGGAGAGTCTCTTATAGCCCAGCAGCAACAAGCAGACAGGGACCTTTAATTGGCCATTTAAATTGCGCAATTGACTTCTGGGCAAAAGGCCATCTGCCACTTTCTCCATTGTTAGTAAAATGTCATAGAGTCAGGAAGGTGATGGACACTCAATCCCCACCTTCTCTCATATCTTACCATCCCTCCCAATTGCCCAGTGAAATTCTCTTCCGTATTGTGGAACTGTGTATTGCAATGCAACAATCAATGCCACATCAATTGTCTCTGACATTTTTGCTGATTCTGTACCTCACTGTGTAGGGCTCATGGTGGCAGCCATCTTGTGGCCAGTGGGAATGTTGTGAATGTAAAATTTCCAGGCCTCCTTTGCCACCCCAATTCAATGCGCCACAGAGAAAGATATCAGGCAGCAGGATAAAGCTATCAAGGAATTGAAAGAAAAATCCCTAATGCTCAAGTAAGTGGTTATAAAGTGGATGAAGAATGCTTTGGGTGAATGAAATGAAGGAAAGCCAGAGGCAGAGGAGGCTCATGGTTTCCATTTTGGCCTTAGAAAGGCATTTCTGCTTCTGTCAACTCAGAAAGAAATTATTAAAAAAATATACAATTTCCCAGGCTTCTTTTGGCCCTACCTCCAATAGCTTCCAGACTTCTCTGCTCAGGCCTTCAGTTAAGAAAGCATAAAAGCATAATTTGCATGTTTTCAAAAGGACCTTACAGGCTTACATAGAAACATACGTCAAAACTAGAAGCAAGAATAAGCTGTTCAGCCCTTTGAGCCCACTCTCTATTCATTATACTCATGGCTGATCATCAAATTCAGTATCCTGATCCCATCTTCCCCCCATATCCAAAGAGCTGTATTTAATTCCTTCTTGAAATCACACAACGTTTCGGCATCAACTACTTCTTGTGATAGTGAATTCCATAGATTCACCGTCCTTTGGATGAAGAAATTTCTCCTTGCCTCAATCCTAAAAGCTTCACCCCTTATCCTCAAACTATGATCTCTTGTTCTGCATTCCCCCACATCGGAAAATTTATTTCTGAATCTATTCTGCCTAATCCTATTAGAATTTTTTTATGTTTCTATGAGATCCCCTCTCACTCTTCTAAACTTCAATGAATGTAATTCTAACCAAGGTAGTCTCTCCTCATGTGATAGAACTCCATCCCAGGAATTAGCCTGGCAAACCTTTGTTTTGCTCCTTCCATAGCAAGAATATTCTTCCTCAGGTAAGGATGCCAAAACTCCAGGTGTGGCCTCACTAATATCCTATACAATTATAGTAAAACATGCCTATTCTTATATTCAAATCCTCTTGCTATGATGGCCAACATTTGCCTTCTTTACTGTCTGCCTGTGTGCTTAATTTCAGTACTGATATACAAGGACACCAATGTTTCGTTGAGTATTCAACCTCTCTCAATTTACATCCATTCAAATAATAATTTGCCTTCCTTTTTTTGCTACTGAAGAGGCCAACCTCACATTTATCCACATCAGCCATGCAGAGGCCCACACACTCAGCCTGTCAAAATCATAATGAAGCATCTCTTCATCTTCCTCACAGATCACCCTCCCACCCAACTTTGTATCACCTACAAATTTGGAGGTAATATATTTAGTTTTCTTGTCCAACTCACTAATGTATGATGTGAACAGTTGGGGTCCTCACACAGATCCCTGCAGAACTCCACTTGTCACTGCCTGTCAATTAGAAAAAGACCCACTTATTCTAACTCTTTATTTCCTGTCCACTGGCCACCTTCTATGGGTGGCATGGTAACACAATGGTTAGCACTGCTGCCTCAAAGCACCAGGAACCCAGCTTTGATTTCTGGCTTTGCTCATGCCTCTCTGGAGTCTGCAAGTTTTCCTTGTGCCTGTGTGGATTTCCTTTAGATGCTCCAGTTTCCTCCCACAATCCAAAAGACGTGCTGGTTAAGTGCATTGGCGATGCTAAATTCTCCTCAGTGTATCCGAACAGCACTGGAGTGTGGCGACTAGGGGATTTTCACATAACTTCATTGCAGTGTTAGTGTAAGCCTATTTGTGGCATTAATAGACACCCTAAATTTTAAACTTCCGTCTATTTCAAGATACTACCTGCAATTCCTTCTACAGGCACACCAACTCTTTCCTTTTCAGAGCAGGCTAAGACTGTAATCCACAGGAAACAGTGTGTGAGTTGCATAGGTCATTTCAACTCCATGCCCATCTAAGTTGTTGCCGTTTGGACAGTTTTAAAAGTGGCCCGACCTGTTCACTATACAATGTTGGAACTAATTTACTTTAGCATTCTCTATAATTGTAGATCTAAGGAAAATGAAGCTGTCGATTTGCTCCAGTCAACTATCTACTACAGCAATTATTACCAAAGCTGTATTATACACCTTGTCAGTTGTGTTCAATTTGAACCTCTCCTTAAACCCTCTGGGAGCAACCTATCAACTTCAGTTATACTCAGCATTTGATACTGTTCGTGACGCTATTATCATTTGAAAATTTCCAATTTGTGAGACAACATAAAAGACTTTATCTTTTGTTGACTTTCATAAGGAAACACTTAACGTACGTTTGATACTTATAGATTCATGACTCCCGCCCCCCACAAAATAACTTCAACTCAAAAATACTTTAATGTAAAAAGAAATACAGTTTTGGGTATGGTCAATATTTTGTCATTCATTTGGAGAAAATAAACCTATTGGACATAAAACTCTGAAGGCAATAATAGTGCTAATTTTGAGTTTTATTTAGATTATTTTTAAAGGCCTGTTTATTTAACATTTGGTGGATTTTTAATCTGATAAGTAAGTCAGATTTAGATATTCAGAGCTTCAACCAAACCATTAATTCTCTAAAAGCTGCCTCAGCAATCACTGTCTCTTTCGTATAAGTCCCACGGTGGGAACAGTGACAGGAAGTGTTTCCCGCTGAGACGGCCGGCGATAGACCATGGAATACAAACACCCATGGCGTAATTAATTGTTCATCTGGGAGTTTTGCGCCACCTTCCCCGACGAGATGGACTTGATAACATGTGACCTGCCTTCATGCCGAGGTGATGTATTGAAAGTGCATCTGACAACACTGACCCACCATTGGAGGAAGAAGATGGACCATCTGAAGAAAAAGAGGGACACCTTTGAAGACACTTGATAGATGATCCTTTCATCCACTGCTGTGGTGTTTCTGTATGGCTTGAGCTCCAAAAGCAGCCCCAGGTCATCTTTAGGTATTTCCAAACTTCGCACAACACTTTGGCCCAGACGTGTTCTGCACTGATGAGTTTTCCCGCTATCATCGCAGAAAATCGGGCACTGGGGAAGATTCAGCGTGGGCCTCAGTTTGTACTTCATTAGAAGGATGCAAATTGGTTTCATGCTGGCCTCCAGGGGGTTTCCTAATCTGTCATGGCAGGCACCATCAGAAGATTCTACCGTAAATTTTATTTTTTCGACCTCCCACTGAATTCTCTACCCTCTTCTACAGCCTGCCATTGAGCCAACAGGTCATGGAAGAATTCCAACCATTAACTCTGTTTCCTCTCCACAAATGTGGCCCAACTGCCATTTCCAGTTGTACTGTTTTTATCTCTGTTCTTAATTCCCACTTCACTCTGAGCACCGAGGTCCTTTCCCAGTCTGATCATTCCCAGCTTGCAGTTCTTCAACAACATTCTTGGCTTCTGCCCATCCACTGACTCAATGGATGTCATTGGGTCAGTGACCCAATGCCTGGACAGCCCTTCACTGCTCAGCTTTACCCAGTCAGGAGGTTTGGTCATTCATTAGAAAATACCCACCTTTTCAATTCATTGAGTTGCTCTTGTAGCCATAATATTTATATGACTGTTAAGTTTCTGGTTAATGGTGATTCCCAGAATACTGACGCTGGGACATTTAACCCCCATGGACATTAAGAAGAGGTGATTAGACTCTGTCCTGTCAGAGATGGATATTGCCCAACTTCTGATTTTATGACAGATGGAAGGTCATTAATGAATTGGCTGAAGGTTGTTAGGTCCAGGACAGTCCCCTGAGGAATCCCTGCAGCAAAGTTCTGGTGGACAAAATATGTCATTTTTGTTATCACTTTTCATGGAAGTTATTTTAGATTGCAGTGTGTTTATCAGTAGATCCCTTGATAAGGCTCTTTGTCAGTAAAAATCTGTTTTCTCAGGAAGAATAGGGAATCTTATTATTTCAGAACTAGGACATCAAACATGTACCAAAGTTTATCATGTCTTATTCTATGGCTTTTGAGTATAAGGGAAATGTCATTTGAATTATACTATTCTTCATACCAATTGGAACTTTTGTCTGAGCATATTGTTCCAGTTTTAGTGTTGTCCTTAGGGATGTCAAGCCAGGCTAAACTGTTCTAAATTGCTAAGACTGATAATCTGATTAGGATCTTCTTATTATATAATTCAATCATATTTAGAAGTTTCTAATTTAAGTACTCTAATAGTATTAGTTCTTTGATTCTATTCTCTATTTGACCAAGTATGTTGATTAACTGTCACTTGGTTTCAAATTATGCCCCAAATTACATTTAATGTACTATTTTCAATCACTAGATTTGTGTTGTTGCAACAAGTACATTTGGAACACATTGAGACTGGAAGATGCACCACCTCTATGACACCAAATCTAAAAGATCCACCCAATAAATGGTCTCTCCACCCAATGCTGAGGTGCTCCAGGGTCACTGCCAAACTCCATCTTGAACTCCGATGACAGACTTTCCTCAGGTAAGTTCTGACTTTGGTATGCCACTTTAGCCCAAACGTATTCCATGTCAATGTGGTTTCCTGCTGATATTGTGGAGAATTGGGCATAGGGGAGAGAATTCCAGTCAAGTTTTTATTAGCATTCTATTAGCGGGATGCAAATTGGTTTCATACCAGCCTCCAGCGAGATTCCCAATCTGCCAGAATGAGCAGGCTTGAAAGATCCTGCTCTAATTTCATGCTGGGGTAACTGGTTTCTTGGCCTCTTGCTGAATTTTAACGATTGACCTTGGGGAATTCCACCCCATATCATCAACTAAATAATTGGGATTCTAATGTCAAATAATGTTGAAGTTATAGGGTCAATTTAATGAAACACTGGGAATGAATCCATTTGGAGTATGTGGGATATATGGAATCAAGCAGTGATCCTAATCATACTAAATTTGTGATCTGGCATTTTTCAGGCCATACTAAGTGTCTTTGCAATCTTCCTAAAACCATATAAAATATTTAAATTAATGATATGTAGCACAGCAAATTCCTTGGGCTCTTTTGCAATGTGGTGTGGGATTAAATACTCTAGAGGTGGGTTCTCATTTAAAAGATTGGGTGCATTTGATCAGTGGGAGAGCGCGGGTTGGAAATTCTTCTGTCTTATTGACTCCTACCAATCAAGCTTCATTGGGAACAACGACGGACGGCCTTCCTGCCAGGAGCCATTTACCCTATGAGGGCAAATGGTGAATGCGAAAATTAATTTACACCATTAGTTTCTCACTTGCTAGTAAAATGGATGCTTGTAGACCTACATGCAGTTCACTGAAAAGCTGCCTGACTTAAAGCTGGACTACCTAATTAATGGTACTTGAATTTTTCCTCCTGTTCTAGCTTCTGACTGCATGTTAACCATATCGGTATCACTCTTACCTTTGAGTCAGAAGGGTGTGTGTTGAAGTCCCTCTCCAGGTGCTTAACACGAAAATGTGGACTGGCATTTCAAAGCTGCAGTGTTATTGATGCCTTCTTTCTAGATAAGATATCAAGCTGAGGCCCCATCTTCCTTTTTAGGTGGATATATAGAAGATCCCTTTGCATTTTTGAGGTAGAACGGGAGTTATCCTTTGTGTCCAAGCCAATATTTATCCTTCAATCAAAATTACAAATGCAGATTATCTGGTCATTATCACATTGTTGTTTGTAGGAGTTTGCTGTGTGAAAAATGGCTCTGTGTTTCCAACATTATAATAGTGATCATATGACAAAAATACCTCTTTGGCTAAAAGGCACTTTGATCATCATGAAAGGTGATACATAAATAAAAGTCTTCCCTTACTGAACTATATTTCTGCATTCAAGAATTTCAATAACCTTCCATCCGCTTGCTCTTATTTTTCTGCAACTCAATACCTCTTCGTGGACACCGATACACAGAATGTTTGTGCGGCCATCAGATGTCAAATTCTGAGATTGGACATTCTACGACTGTCCTGGATTTTGATAAGAAGTGTTCTGAGGAAGAGAGGGGGAACATAAGTGCTTGCACCTAAAGCATCTAAAACTCATCCACAGAATTACACCATTCAATCAAATGCAACACTTTGATTATGTCTGAAAACTTGATCCAAGATGTGCCATCTACTATATCCTGACCTGTTGATAAACCACAGCTAAGAAATAGTATTGTCCACTTGGATGAAACTCCAAATTACATCCAATTTTTATGTCAATAGCTCATTTCCCAATCTGAAGTTATTATCCAGATTACACAGACAATGGTCCATCCGTGCACCAATTTGCAACTGAACCACAGAAAGAAGACAGCAGCTAGAGAGGATGCAGGATTAATGGCTGGACTTCCTGGAGTGTGAAACATTAATAGAGTGTTGAGTTCTAGTTGCACATATCCCTGGATCCTCATACTGCAACACTCAGTTCCAAGCCGATTGGAAAACAAAGAGAATCTTTATTGCCTGGCGGATGATTCTTAACAAGGTCAGTTTTTTTCTTTTCTAACTCTTGCAACATTTTTATGATTAACAAATAAAAAGGTTGTTTTTTTTTTAATTAATGTCCCTGTGATTTTCTCTGGTGTTGCTTCCAACAGTGTTTGGAGGATTAGTATTCAATTCCTTCAGGACAATCAGTAACATATTTGCTTCCACCATTTTTAGGTACATGGCTGTGCCAGTGAGCATTCCAGGAAGCATCACAGCCATTTAAATGACCTGAACCTTGAAATTATTGTAGACAGACTAATGTTTTGTTAAATTTTGCCTGGCTGGTGCTTGTGCAGAGCCCAGAGGAAAAGGGCTTATTTCCTTCTTTTGATTAATGTTAGTTTTGTCTCCATGAAAGTGCTCTCGCAATCGAGTCAATATTTGGTTCTAGCCAGATACAGAGATTTGAGTGCATAAAGCAGGCTGTGATTTCAGTGCTATGCTGAGGGAGTATTGCACCATTAAAGATGCCATCTTTTCGACAAAACAGTAAATCAAGGAGCTGACTCTTCTCAGCTAGGTGTAAAAGACCCCATGGTACTACTCAAAGAAGAGCAGAGAATTCTCTGAATGTCCTGACTGGCGTTTATCCATATTGCAACATGAGGTTAAAATCCAACAGGTTTATTTGGTAGCACAAGCCACAAGCTTTCGGAGCACTGCCCCTTCATCAGGTGGTTTGTCCTACCAAATTAACCTGTTGGATTTTAACCTGGTGTTGTGAGGCTTCTAACTGTGCTTGCCCTAGTTCAATGCTGGCATCTCCACATCATATTTATTCATATCAATATTACTAAAACTGTTTATCTATTCATTATCTTGACCTCATATGTGGCATCTTGCTATGCCCAATTTGGTTGCTGTCATCCTCTACATAGTTGCACTTCAAAAATACTTAATTGGCCATAATATGCCATGGGAGGTCCTATGAAGTTACTCAAGCAATGTAAATCTTTTCCTTTCTTTACATATTAGTGATAAAGTTGACAGTCATACAAAGTAGACTTTGCTACCATTATGAAGTGGAAGGGTTCCTATCAACAAATTCAAATTACATATTGTATACCTTGCAGAACAATGCTGGGCTTAGTTTATTTTTATTGTATCTTATTTTTTCATCAAACTGCTAATAGAGGAAAATGTGTTTAAATTATCCCTTTTCTGTTACTAAAATAACCCTACAGAACCGCATTGCAGTGCTTGCATTGTCATAGAAATAGTAAATCTGTGAACAGATTTCAAAACACTGAAGCATCAAAGAACAGTAGATGTTTTATAATTGGGTGAAATTAGGCATTCAGTTGATACAGAAAAATAAAATCATTAATATGTTGGCCACACTCATTTGCTTATTCGGAATAATAAAATGATTGAGGGTTATTGAAGTGGATTTTTCCAGTTCCCTCTCAAATACACAAAATAATACAGTATTACCAAAATGTCACAGCTGCAGCATGTCATTAGCAAGAAGAGGCCTTAAATAACAGGAGGTGAATTGAAATGGTAGATATCTGAATTTAAGAATTGCAGCTTCAGAATGCATTAAACTAAAATATTATAGAAGAATATAGTTAAATAAATTGATTGAAGTATTCGATTCTGAAGTTGATCAAAAGCGTAAGTGGGGTTACGTTCCAAATCATAGCTTTAGAATTAAAATAATGTCTATTTTGTTTTTACAGACCCCAAGCTCAGTTCACGCTGATTGCTCACTTCTGATCTTTTATTACTATCCACAGTTAAAATAAAATGCTTTAAACTCTCCAGGTGACTCAGCTGATTGCGGCAGTGGGTGGCTAAGCTCTACAGATCAGGAAGATTGCAGGTTTTATTTCCCTGATCTGCTTTGAATTAGCCAGTCTCCGCTGTGATGAAGGGTGGTGTGATAATTGTCCCTCTGTTGGGAAGGAGAAAATTGAACATGGTTCTCAATTTTTGAGCACTGTGCAACAAAAATGTTCTTATGAACCACCCATGCAGATATAAAAAAATAGAAAACATTTGAAGTACTGAACAGATCAGCCATCATGTGTGGACAGAAATAGAGTTAACTTTTCAGGTCGATGAGAGGCATACTTGATTACAAGAACTGATTATTTGATTCCTTTGAGTATCCATCCTACCACATCAAAGTTAAAGGAGGGGAGAAAAGTAATGGCAAGAGAAAAAGGAAAATAATGCCTGAAAATTGGAACAATGCCCAATTTTAAGCTTGAAGTAGCTTCCAAGTAAAATTATTTCACCACAGAGGCACAGTGGTTAGCACTGCTGACTCACAGCACTAATGACCCAGTTCGATTCCTGACTTGGGTCACTGTCTATGTGGAGTCTGGACATTCACCCCATGTCTGCATGGGTTTCCTCCTGACGCTCTGGTTTTCTCCCACAGTCAGAAAAATGCACTAGTTAGGTGCATTGGCCATGCTAGATTCTTCCTCTATCCCTGACTAGTGTGGCAACTAGAGTATTTTCACATTATCTTCATTACAGTGTTAATGTAAGCCTACTTGAGAAACAAATAAATAAACTTTAATCTAGCTATAATACAGCAGAGAGAGGAGACTTAAGAGAAAGTTTTATTAATTTGCATGATTTGTAATTTGGGTGTCAAAAATCTCTGTTCGAAATCAAAGTGCAGAAGTCAGTATGCCTTGTAGGATTTTATGTCTGTTTTTTGGTTGGAATGTAAATTCACTAAAAAATCTAATTTTTGCCATTTAACTCTAAATTTACATGGGAGCAAACAAGATCTTCATATCATCATTATGATATTAAAGAAAAGAATAATTAAATATCATTGCAATAAAATATTGCAACAATAAAATCTCATTAATGTGTGTAACAAGAACCAAACTCCAGAATTAGATGACATTGCTTTAATTTTGAACATCAATTGCCTAAGATAGAAAAATTTAACTTTTGAAATTAAAATAGCTTGTGATAAATCATTAAGCTATCAATATTAACTCCAAAAGTTAAATAGCATTATAGAGAAGATATACAACCCTTTCAATCTGTTGACAGATAAATGATGTGCAGCAATAATTCAGTTATAGCCCCAGCTTCTCGTGATAATAATGAACAATTGATTGAATCTTTGATTCGACGTGCTGAAATAAAAGCTCTTTGAAACAGTTAAAAAGATCCAAATACACTTTGATGACATCTTAAAGTTTGCTTTTGTTTCTTTAGGAGATTGTGTGAACAGTTTTAAGCCATGATTTTAAATTAAGGTTACAGAGAGTTGAAGCAACTGGCTAACTATATAATTTGGAATGTGAACTCAGGCCTGGGTTATTTGCATCAACACCAATGTCCAAGCAAAACCAATGAAAATGACGTACTGCCAGTGGGCAATTATCAAGTTAGGTTGCTGCCAGGGTCCAATGGGATGATTCCTGGCAAGGTACCAAAGGAACCTATTTTCATTTAAATTTATTCACACCCTCAAATGGGAGGAGGTGGGGAAACCAGGAAGGTAGGCCCAAGGTAGCCTTTTGGAACATGCTGGCTCCTCCTAATCGATAAGGCCTTTTAAAATTCATGAAGATCTCACTTATCTGATTCCTCTGACCTGGCTGCTATCAATTTCTGCTGGCAGGCTTGGACAATGCAAACCTTTGTGGGGCATTGGGAGAAAATCTTACCTTTGAAGTTGCAGTCTATTTTCTATACCTTAACCTAGAAAAATTAAAATTTTTGGTGTGGTGGGTAAAGGAACGAATTAAAAATGGAACTCATTCCTTCTCCAACCATCTGAAGCCTATCTTGGTGCTATTCCTACTGCTTGGAGAACAGAAGTTAAAATTCCCCTTACATGGTGGCTTTGCTTTTCTTCTCAGTTTTTCAAAAGTCCATTCTGAGCTGTTTGAATATGATCTTATGAATTCATCACAATTAATAAGTTGTTTCAAACTAACCCCGTTTTCAAGACCTTTTCACCAAATGCCTGAAAGAAACTCATTTCTCAGTACTTTAAATAACTTAGGGGGTTTGTTTCTCCTTAAGGAATGGATGTCTGTTACTGTACCAGGAAATTGAAACTTTTTAATAGTGGACATTCAGCATCAATATCAAGGTCGTTCAAATTAGCTTCAATATTAAAAACTGTATCTAGTGCCTGATATTCAACCAGAACACAATGTTCATTGAGCTAGGCTTCATAAGCTTTATAGCTGGCTCACAGCAAGGACCTGTGATCAGAGGTTTATGGGTCAAAAAGTTTCACCTGGGTGCAGAAGCACATTTTGGCAAGTGTGATGGCTACACTTGGATTTCCTTTGGAGGAAATCAATTTTCCTCTGCATTCCCAATCCCATCCTATTTTCCTCCTGCCTCTACATACATTGAGAATGTTCAGTGTGCAAAGCACATATTCTCATCCCCACAAGAGACATTGTGTTCCTGTTTTAAATGGAAGATGAATATTGGATTTTTATCACACACCAACTTCATCAGGCAGTGTGGGATTTTAATTCAATAAAATCATATTTCCGAGTTTGCAAAGGAAATGGAAAGATTGTTGAGTGTCATGATTATAACTATTTGGGTCTGTGTACCTGAGTATTAGATACCACAGATTTGCACTATCTATGGACCTGGACAGTTGAAATTCATATAGCACGTGTTAGGGAGTTAGATAGCACAGCAGACTAAATGATATTGTTCTTACAGTTAAAGCTGTAACTTTGAATGTTCTGTCAACTTGAGATGTAACATTGGAGATGAGGATAAATACGATGGCATTTAGGATTGTGTCATGGCATTTACTGGAGCTGATATGACTGAAGTCTGGAGAATTGAGCTGTTTGATGTGACTGATAATGACAGTACTGACAGTGTGAAATGGAAAATGTGGCTGGAGATGTTCGAAGCTTATGCTGACAGTCGTGGTCTGTTTTTGGACAGGACAACAGTGGTGCATGAAACACAACAATGGGCCTTATTGTTTGCGGGTGCTTCAGTGAGGATGATTTTCAAGACATTGCCTGACACAGTGGAAGAGGCGGATTGTGAATTATTATGGGTAATTGAAAGGTTTGAGGGGCCATTACGTGGTGATATCAAATGCCACATTCCAAAGACGCAGGACAGGATTTTTCGGCTGTGCTCACCCTAAGACTGAAAAATCCCACCTGAAGTCAATGGACCTTTGCATGATCCTGTCTCACCCACTTTCAATTCCTGTGGTAGGCAGGATGGGAAAACTGTTCATAATTTCTGTTAGATGAAGCAGACAGAGGAAGATCTTGATTGCTCAATTTGTGACTTGTTTGAGGCAGTTGTTGGGTAGAAGCAATCATGTTGTGATGGATCTGAATAACCAGATAATGTATTAATGATCCAACATTGCAAGCCTGTTATATTGAGGCATGGTGACTCAACATTGGATGACGTGTTAAAAATAGCAGTTATATTTGAAACAATGGATGGACAGGTCTACAATATGAAACTTTCACCATTGGCATGACAAAAGTTGAGGTTAAGTGAATGGCACAAACAGATTCCAGATATTGTGCAAATATAGACAGACAAAGTTTCAGAAAGAATGTTTCAGATATAGCAATTTGAGGCACTGTGGAAGAAATGTCTGCTGCCCTGACATGGAAATGATATGCAGAAAATATGGGAGTAAAGACCATTTTGCCAAGAAGTATAGAAACAAAGCAGAACAGAGAGGGAAGCCTAGCCAACTACACAAAAGATAAAAAATAAAAGTAGCACAACCACAAGACGGAGGTGAGGACACAAATAACAATCATGAATACATATTTTCTCTCAAAGGGAAGAACTACAAGAAAGTTCTAGTGACTATTGTGGTTTTGA
Source organism: Sphyrna mokarran (assembly GCA_024679065.1). Lineage (NCBI taxonomy): Eukaryota > Metazoa > Chordata > Chondrichthyes > Carcharhiniformes > Carcharhinidae > Sphyrna > Sphyrna mokarran. Next base: position 57,045,250 of record JAGIQG010000002.1, on the reverse strand, counting down.
AGTGAGCATTATTGTAGATCCAGGTTGGTGACAGTAATGTCATTGGCAGAGCACTCCAGGAGGCACTGAAGACAAGGAGAAGTACACATTTCAAAAATGTGTCAAAAAGCTCTAACCTGAGATGTCTAAAATCCCACTTCAGACTGTTGAATTCTTCATTGTGAATGTGAGGGCTGAAGATTGAAATGTATGAAGAGATTTTTCAGTGATTGAAGAGGACAGTGGGCCTCTTCAGAGCCCAATCCTTTGGGAGGAGGGGGTTACTCACTGGGTTGAAAGTGAATTCTGTGAAACCTTGTGTAAAGTATTTCGTGGAATTGGGAAAGTTACTTAGTGAGATTAACAAGAAGATGGAGCCTGCAGTTCAACAGGATGCCATTTAATTGGAGAGAGAAAGTTCAGGCAAAGATCAAAGGACAGATTGAACAAGACGTCATAGGGCTAGCTGAAGGACCAACACTGTGGGTGAGCTCTGTTATTGTTGTGCCTAAACCAAATGGTGACATCAGACTCTGTATTTATTTGCAACAGGTGAATGAAGTGGTGAGAGCACATTACTCATTCTTCACTGTGGACAAAGTCTTTCCAGACCTAACAAGCAAGGTATTTTTTCAAACTAGACTTAAAGTTGGGGCAGCACCAGCTGGAGTTTTAAGGAAGGTGATAACTTTTATCACTTTACTGAACTTTACTGATACAAGTGATTGTTATATATATTTGGCATCAATGCTGCACCAGTGATTTACGTACATGAAATCCATCGGGTGATACAAGAGATTGTTGGAGTAGCCAATATCTCATTATTCTTGGAGCCAATTTAACAAAAAGCAGACATTAGTGTTGGCTAGATTGTAGAAAGCAGATTTATGATAAATGCAGACAACCGCTTCCTGGGAGTGACAGTGTTAACATTCATCTGGCACAACCTTGTACGATAGAATTAATCCTACTAATGACAAGATAGAAGCAATAGCAGACACTATTGGATCACAAATTGCCATCAAAGTGCAAAGCTTCCTGAGACTTAAGTAAGTTTTTATTAGTGTCACAAGTAAACTTACATTAACACTGCAATGAAGTTACTGCGAAAATTTCCTGGTCACCACATTCCAGTGGCTGAGTGAACTATTGTGTGGGATATACACTCAAACTTCGCTACCTTAGCTCATCCATTGAGAAAGTTGACGGTGAAGAAAGAACAGTTCACATTTGAAGGAAAACAGAAATCTGTCTTCAAAGCTTTGAAGGACAGTTTGACAAGTGCTCGAAAGCTGGGATACCATGATCCAAATGTGCCATAAAAGTCATAGCAGATGCTAGTTCAATAGAATTGGGAGCAGCATTGGTGCAGATGCATACTGAAAGACCAAGAATCATTGTCTATGTAAGCAAATCTCTAACAGATATGGAGAGAAGATATTCTCAGATAAAGAAAGAGAGGCCCTAAGATTGGTATGACATTTAACTATTCTATGCATAGTTAGAGTCATAGAGGTTGACAGCATGAAACAAGCCCCTCGGTCCAATTTGTCCACGCCGCCCATTTTTACCACTAAGCTAGTCCCTATTACCCGCATTTGGCCCCAATCCCTATATACCCATCTTACCCATGTAATTGTCTAAAAGTGTTTTAAAAGACAAAATTGTACCTGCGTCTACTACTACCTCTGGCAGCTTGTTCCAGACATTCATCACCCGTTGAGGGAAAAATTGGCCCCTCTGGACCCTTTTGTACCTCTTTCCTCTCACTTTAAACCTATGCCCTCTAGTTTTTGACTCCCCTACCCTTAGGAAAAGATGTTGACTATCTTCTTATTTATGCTCCCCTTTATTTCATAGATATCAATAAGATAACCCCTAAGCCTCCTACTCTCCAGGGAAAAAGTTCAGTCAATCCAGCCTCTCCTTGTAACTCAAACCATTCTCCTCTGTGATATGCTCCCTCAAGACACCACTATTTATTTCCCCAAGTTCCATAACATCCATGCCTTTCTCTACAGTAAATTCCAATGAGAAATATTAATTTATGATCTCACCCATCTCTTAACTCATTGATCCTTAAGAGGCTCTACTCTCTCCCTAGTTACTATTTTGCCTTTTATGTATCTAGAAATTCTTTGGATTCTCCTTTGCCTCACCTGCCAAAGCAATTTCATGTACCCTTTTTGCCTTTCTGATTTCTCTCTGAACTGTAATGGTAGCATCGTAGTAAATCTTTCCTGCACTCTTTCTAGTTTAATAATATCCATTCTATGATAGGGTAACTAGAATACTACACGACATTCCAAGTTTGGCATTACCAATGTCCCAACTCCTGTATTTAATTTCTGACTGATGAGACCAACATGCCAAATGCCTTCTTCACCACTCTGTCTACCTGTGATTCCACTTTCAAGGAACTATGAATTTGTACCCCAAGTTCTGAACTCTCTCCAATACTTTACCATTAGCTGAATAGGGCCTGCCCGGTTTGATCTAACAAAATGCATCACCTCACTTTTATCTAAATTAAAGTCCATCTGCCATTCATCAGTCCACTGACCTAATTGATCCAGATCCCATTGAAATCTTAGATAACCTTCTTCGCTGTCCACTATGTTACTAATCTTGTCATCATCTGCAATCTTACTAACCATGCCTCCTAAATTCTCATCCAAATGGTTAATATAAATAACAAATAACGGTGGACCCAGCAGAGATCCCTGAGACACACTGCTGATCACAGGCCTCCAGTTTGAAAAACAACACTTTACAACTACCATCTTTTTTCTGTCTTTAAGCCAATTTTGTATCCAATTGGCTATATCACCCTGGATCCTGTGAGATTTAACCATGTGCAACAGCCTACCATGTCAAAAGCCTTGCTATAAAGTCTATGTAGAAGACATTGACTGCACTACCCTCATATACCTTCTTAGTTACCCCTTCAAAAACTCAGTCAAGTTTGTGAGATATGATTTTTCACTCACAAAGCCACACTGACTGTCCCTAATCAGTCCTTGCCTCTCTAAATACCTGTAGATCCTTTCTCTCAGAATTCCTTATCACAACTTACCCACTGCAATGTTAGGCTCAGTGGCCTGTAGTTCCCAGGCTTCTCCCTGCAGCCTTTCTTAAACAAAGGCACAACATTTGCCATCCTCCAATCTCCAGGCAACTCACTTGTGAGTGCCAATGATTCAAATATCTCAGCAAGTGGCCCATACTTTTCTCCCTAACCTCCCACAACGTCTAGAGATACACTCCATCAGATCCCAGGGATTTACCTATCTCAGTGCACTTTAGGTCTTCCAGCACCTTCTCCTCTGTAATACGCTCCCTCAAGACATCACTATTTATTTCCCCAAGTTCCCTAACATCCATGCCTTTCTCTACAGTAAATTCCAATGAGAAATATTAATTTGTGATCTCACCCATCTCTTAACTCATTGATCCTTAAGAGGCTCTACTCTCTCCCTAGTTACTATTTTGCCTTTTATGTATCTGTAGAAATTCTTTGGATTCTCCTTTGCCTCACCTGCCAAAGCAATTTCATGTACCCTTTTTGCCTTTCTGATTTCTCTCTGAACTGTAATCTGACAACATCTATACTCTTCAAGTGATGCACTTGGTCCCAGCTGGCTATGCATGTCATATGCTTCCTTCTTCTTTTTGATCAATAGGGTTGATCATTCAGGGTTCAGTACTTCTACCAGCCTGGCCTTTCACTCTAAAAGGAATGTAATTACCCTGAATACTGGACGCCACACTTTTGAAAGGTTCCCAATTTCAGCCATGCCTTTGCTGGCCAAAATTCTCCCCCAATTAACTTTTTAAAGTCCATGTCTAATACCATTAAAATTGATCTTGCCCAAATTTAGAATATTAATTTTTGGGCAAACTAACTAATGGAATTATGGTCACTGGTCCCAAGTGATCCCTCACTAACACTTCTGTCATCTTCCCTTCCTTATTTCCAAAGAGGAAGTCAAGTTTTGCCTCCTCTTTAGTCGGGCCATCCACATACTAAATAAGAAATTCCTCCTGAATACATTCAACAAATTCCTTTCCATCCAAGCCCATAATGCTGTGGCTGTCCCAGTCAATGTTGCAAAAGCCAAAGTCTCCTCGTATCACCACCCCATTTTTCTTGGGGGGATATCTGTAATCTCCTCACATGTTTGCCCTCAATTTTCTGCTGACTATCAAGTGATCTCTCCCTTCTTATTTCTCAGCTCTACCCATATGGACTCCGAGAGTGAACCCTCAGGTATATACCCTCTCAGTACTACCATGATGTTCTTCCTAATCAAAAACGCAACTCCCCCTCCCTTCCTACCTCTTGTTGTTTCTTTCCTATGGCATGTATACCCTGGAACATTGAGCTGCCAGAACTGCCCCTCCCTTAGCCATGTTTCAATAATAACCATAATATCCCAGTCCTTTGTGCTCATCCATGCCCTGAGATCATTTGTCTTGCCCATTAAGCCTCTTGCATTGAAATATGCAGTTTAATCTTGACTTCCCTTGCTCTCTGCCTTCTTTTTTCAGACTATCTGTCCAAATCTATCTGGTTATCTTTGTACATTCTCCCTGTGTTTTATTTCTCTGAGCCTTACTGGACCCATTCACTGAGCTCTCCCACAGTCTCTGTCCTCTGTACTGTGGCCTTTTTGATTTTTGACTTTGGTTTCTCTACCTTTCACTTTTTCCCTTACGGGCTTGTTTAGTCTTGAGTTGAATTAGTGGCAGATCACATGCCATTAGAGAATATTTGTTCTCCTAGAGCCATGAACAGAATCAAAAGATGGGCTTTGAGATACCAGCACCACAAGTACAAAAAACAGATGAAAATTGCTGACCCTCTGTCATGACTACTGAGGGAGAATCAAGCACACATACCTTCACTAGAGAGGGAAGCTGAATTGTTTGTGCAGTTTGATGCTACACTCAGAGCAGTAGCAATGGAAAAGAATGAACGAGAGTTGCACAAAAATCCACAATTGGAGGATATCAGACAGAGAATCCATGTTAGAATCTGAGAGAATTGCTCATTCTGTGATGAATGTCACGATACAAAATGAACTGTGCACAATTGTGAAGTGTGTTCTCAGGGACAGCATACCTGTTGTGCTATAAATGCTTGGGCCTAGACAGGTGACATTAGCTCATGAGAGTTACTTGGGAGTGGTTGGTCCTAAGCAAAATGTATGAACGAAATTATGGTGGCAAGGGATGGAGAAACAGTTTGTCAAAACATGTCACGGATGTCAACTTGTCAGCAGAACCAATCAATCAGAATTAGAACATAACACATGTTTGCCATCTGGACAATAGGAAGGTGCAGCAGTTACCTTCCTAGCCCCAGTCCCATGAGGAGATTCTATACTAGTGGTTTACTTTGAAAAAGTTAGAGTGTTCAAAGCAGGCCGATTGTTTGAATACTGCAGCTAGGAATAATGGAATAGGACCACAGTTCTATTTTGTTGGTTTACGGGGAACTGAGGCCATGATTAAGAGTGATGGCGGTGGGCATTCGTATCGTGCCACTAGAGGTGAAATTCTTGGACCGGCGCAAGACGTACTAAAGTGAAAGCATTTGCCAAGAATGCTTTCATGAATCAAGAACGAAAGTCGGAGGTTCGAAGACGATCAGATACTGTCGTAGTTCTGACCATAAACGATGCCAACTGGCGATGCGGCGACATTATTCCCATGACCCGTCGAGAAGTTTCCGGGAAACCAAAGTCTTTGGGTTCCGGGGGAAGTATGGTTGCAAAGCTGAAACTTAAAGGAATTGATGGAAGGGCACCACCAGGAGTGGAGCCACGGCTTAATTTGACTCAACACGGGAAACCTCACCCGGCCCAGACACGGAAAGGATTGACAGATTGATAGCTCTTTCTCGATTCTGTGGATGGTGGTGCATGGCCGTTCTTAGTTGGTGGAGCAATTTGTCCGGTTAATTCTGATTGACTACTACAGTCATTTCTGATTATGTTGGGATGAAGTCTACAATGGCAGAGAAAATGGTGTCTGCAGTGACTGAAATATTTGCAAGGCACTCTGTAATCAGAAAATGGGCCACAATTCATTTCACAAACTTTTGAAGATTGCATGCAAGTCACAGCCAGACACTATCATCGAGTGACCCATAGACAGCCACAGGCAAATGGAAAAATGGAACAATCAAACCAATCCTTAGAGAAATGAATGAGGATGGCTTAGGCTGAGGGCAAAGATTGGAAAGAGGCATCCCTGTTCAATGTAACTATTTATAGAGCAACTCCTCACACTAAGAGAGGAAAGAGGCCTGCTGAGCTGTTACTTCATTGCAAAATATGCACAAAGATGTCAGAGCTGGGGAACATCAGTGCTGATCGAGGTTCAAGATCATAATGCAGAGAAAGAGCGTGCTACAATTTTAGGCAGACCACAAACTGTGAGCTAGACAGTCTGCTGTGATACCAAGTGATTATGTACTCCTGAGACAGGAGAATCCAAATAAGTTGCATACACAATTTTACCCTCAGATGAACGCTGTCAACACCAAGAAGGGAAACAGTGTGGCTGGGTTGTTGCCAGAAGGAATACTATTTGACAAAAATTTTTCATATGTCAAAAATCATCACGACAACAAAGCACAGCAACAAATGAACCAGATATAGGCACAGCTGACATCCAGGATTCTAGAAGTCCAAAGTAGCGCTGCTGATGGAAGGCAGACAGCTTGCTATCCAGGGGGATGAGATATTGGTTTCTGAGGGAGATTGACACTTCCTAACACTGACACGATGACCAGAGTTCCTCAGACAGCAAGGAGACCAGAGCATGGGCAAAGACCATCAAAGCAACGTGAAGATTTTGTATCATTTAGCAACAGAACATGAAATGAAATCGGTACCAAATATTCGTGATTTAAAACAACATGATTTTCATTCGAAAATCTTGACACAAAACATGTGCCTAGATGTGAGACTTTAAGGCCATGATTTTCCAGACATGTCAAACCTGATGTAGAATGAATTAGAGTGGAGCGAGGCTGGAGAATCACAAGTGCTTTAGCATGTGCTGCGCTGATGTCAAACCTAGTCATTATCCTCCCATGCACTATTCTCAGATATAATCTAGTTCCTGCCCAATAAGGGCAGGAAGAAGATCAGCATATTTGAATGAGTATTTCAATATGCTGAGTGCATTGTCCCCTACTCCTGAGATTTTCCAACCCTTGGTTGCTCTAGGGCCCTGGTATGAATCACTACTGGTGTCTACAAATGGAGGCCAGGCATGACAGCCAGGCTAAGGAGTGGGTACGGGGCTCAGGGGCTATTAAAGCCCTTCAGTGGTTAGGGATATAGCTGCCCACCTGGCAGTGCTGACACTCTGACAATGCCAGGTGGGCTTTGCCAGGGAAATGGGACAGTACCAAGGCAGATGGAACATGAGAGGAATGACTCCTGAGGGATGTGGAGTCCAAGGGCATTGGACCCTGAACAGTTTGAAGGCTGAGGGGGCCCAGGGCTTGAAGGAGATCATAAAAGGTATGTGATCATGAAAGAGGGTCATGACGGAGGAAGGGAATTAAGACATCATTGTGATGCATGACAACTCTTCTGATCTCTTGCAAAAGATTTTCCATGGTGCATTGAAAGATACTGCAGCTGTTGAAATACTGAAAAGTAACCTTGTACATTGGAATAAGCCCTTCTCTCAATTAATGGTGACAAATTTCCTCGAGTGCCTCCAACTCAAGCTACTGGAATGCATGACTTAAGCCTGTTTTTATATAGCTGTTTTTTATAGCATAAAGATCTTCCAGGAATAAGACATCTATCTCTTTGGGCAGCTTTGTTAATGGTCAATTTGTAATCATCAATCAATCAATTTGTAAAAAAAAGTTTTAATGCTGGGAGTATCAGCACAATCCATTTTATTTAATTATCCCTCGGTCTGACTGGTGGCTTGTTGGAAGTTTACAAAATTAAGGGACGCATGGATAGAATAGATTGTTGGAGTTGTTTTCTCACAGTAGAAATGTCAATTACAAGGAGACATAGGTTTAAATTAAAAGGGGGAAAATTTAAAGATGTGAGAGGTATGTTTTTTATACAGAGGGGTGGTAAATGTCTGGAATGGGCTGCCAGAGGAGGAAGTAGAAGCAGATACAATAGCAATGTTTAAAAGGCATCTTGACAGATATATGAATAGGCAGGGAGTAGAAGGATACAGACTCTGTAGGTGCAAAAGATCTTTAGAAAGGCATCATGTGTTGGTGCAGACTTGATGGGCCAAAGGGTCTGTTCCTGTGCTGTGTTGTTCTTTGTTCTTTATTCAGCTTCAACTTTTTGATATTGGGCATAAGAGATAGACTGGGCTCGAAATGAATTTGGTGTTGATCCAGGGCTCACATAAATTTTGGCCTTATGCACCTCAGTTCTCTCTGAAAGACTTCTTAATACTTGCACAAATATGCAGAGCTCCTGGGTATTCAAATAATTAATATCACAGACCAAACAGTCATGAGACATATAATTTTGAGATGAGCCAAAATCACAGTGTTTGGCCATTTTGCAAAACCTGGCGACAAAAGTAGAAATTGTCTCCCCTGGATCCTTAATGGCTGAATGGAACTTATACCGCTGCATAATAATCCAGGGTCAGGGATTGTTGTGCTCCTTCACTATGCCACTAGTGGAGGATTTTATAGCCTGCACCTCTGGAGATATTAGTCTTCTTATGAGGCTATATATTTGTGGGATGTTAACTATGAGTAAGATAATTTTCTGCTTTGCAAGTTTTTTCGTTGGCAGCAAAAAGTATCAAAGCCTTTCAATGTATTGGTGCCACTTTTCAACCTCTGAATCAAACGGATCGATGTTCCCGAATAACAGTGTTGCTATTCGACTATGGTTGGTACAGGTGACTTTTTACCTTCCTTGCAGGCTTTCAGAAGCTCACCTTTCCCCCTCCAGCTGTTGACTTTTTACAACTGTGGGCCAACTCTTTTGCCAATATTGTAGCATGAAATAAAATGACGAGGAAGCTTTAAATCACAACGGCAATAACTGTATACAGACAAGCTCAGCATAGACATAGATCTAGTCCTGCTGACTCCTGGGCTTACACTGCAGCTAAGCTCTAAAGCTCGATGGGCTGAGGTTTGCATGCTGTGTTCCAACCAGTTCCGGGAATGTCATGTAAGCTACAAACGATTACTAATGGGCCACACTATCACATTCTTACTGAGCATGAACCAGGTTACATCAGAGCACTGGGGTGGGGAGAATTCCAAAGGGGGTTCCTCCCAGTACTAAACATGTTATAGCTCCACCCCCATGATTCTCTGGCCCTGCACAGCCCTGACACTATCTGCACATGAGAGCATGGGGCCAAGTAATCATGCCTCTGATATTCGTAATTGAAAAAAATCATTTATTCAGTGATTTAGGAAAATAATAATTTTTAAGTTGTCTTTTAACAACATTTATTATAATAGGTTTTGTTAGTGATGCAGTCTAAGTTACATAGACCAAGCAGAAAAACTATGGACATATTTTAACATGAAGAGGGAGGTAAGTCATGATGGAAGCTGATTGTGTGGACTTCAATATTAGATACTAAATGTTGCCTGGGTAAGATACTGTAAGATGCATTATGTTTTACTAATGGGATCACCCGACCTGGGGGAGGTGAAGTTAGCACACATAGGGATTTAGTTAGCATGGCAGATGAAATCATGTTGTTTTTATAATTACATATGTGACTTTTAGTGTTGTTCTTTCAGCCTGAGCTGTGACACTGGGAAGTTGGGAATATTCTGAAAGATAAGTGTAAAATGTTTTCACACCTTCAAATGTCACTAGGTGCTGTATTTAATTGAGATGTTTCTTTAATGCAATGATTCATCCTGCAAAGGTAAATTGACCCTTACACTGACCCAGCTCGTGTAATTGCTCACAGACGTTATAATACCTCTTTAAGGGAGAAAATACCATAATGCAATGAAAAATATTACAAACTATTCTATAAAGTTAGGAATAAAAAGGCGTGAAGCTCAGCATGAGGGCACGGGATTCGGTCATTTCACAAATGAGTCAGATGCACATTAAATAAGTGAATATTGAGACTTATAAAGATTTGGAGACATGAAAAAAGATAGTGGGAGACATAATGGTTGTTTTTAAAGCACAAAGTCTCAGATGAATGAGAGATATATTCAGCTTTGAGCATTAAAGATAAGACCACTGTTCGTGGTTGAAAAAATGACAGCAGCAAGCTTTTTGTTACTTAGTGACACTCCAGATGTCATCACGACAACTCAAGCTTTGTTAGGAACAAAACATATTTATTAAATAAGGGAATCTATATCCAGGGGTTTGCAACCCTAGGCTGCCATAGAGTAGCAAACCTTCCAGGTGTATTATGTCCCAGACAGGACTTCATACCCTGGGGTGATCACTCACTTTTAATTCTCTTTTTCTCTCAATCCAAGTGATCCTTTTCTGCTATGCTGTCCAGGACAGACACCACTACCACTTCACTATTAATCAAAGAATGATTGCAGCATAGAATGAGGCCATTTGGCCTAATGAGCCAGTGTTGGCTTTCAGCAAGAGTAATTTAACTTGTTGTATTCCACCATCCATTTCTTAAAGCCCTGCAAGTTCTTCTTTTCCTTCAGCTGCTTATCTAGTTCCTCTTTCAAAGTCATGTCTGAATTGGCTCTTCTCAGGCAGTTCACACCAGGAATTAACCATTCACTGTGAAAACAAAAATGTCCGTCTTGTCACCTTCAATGCTTTCCCCGTTGCTTTTAATCTGCACCATCTCATTCTTGATACTTTTGCCAATGAGAACAGTTTCTCCCTGTCTAATTCACTATTGATTTTAAACAGTAAAAACAAATTATACTTTGAACATAATAAAAGACATCCCAAAGCATTTCATGGGGGCGTTTTTAAACAAAGTATGATACCAAGACACATAAGGAGACGTTAGGTGAGAATGTTAGATTTGGAGGACTGCCCTCCAGAGAAAAGCTGAGAATACGTACCAACTGACTCAAGAACAACTTCTTCTTCCCTGCTGCCATCAGATTTTTGAAAGGACCTATCATACATTAAGCTGATCTTTCTCTGCATCCTACGTGTAACTGTAACTATGTGCTAACAACTGCACTACCATGCTACCCAATGCCATGGAAAAATTTGAAAATAATGATGTAAGTATTAAAATCAAAATATTGCTTGACTGATACTTACTGCAAGCAAAGAGCAGAGCATGGAATGGGACTTGTTAGTATGTTAAGACATCTAGAGCAGTATTTTGGATTACCTCAAGTTTACAGAGAGTGGAGACCAAACAGAAGTGCATTGGAATAGTTAGGTTGAGAATGAACAGAGACATGGACAAATGTTTCGGCAGCAATTGAGCTGGATAACGACAGGAAAGTGGACAAAGGCCTTCTTAATGATGGAATGAATATAATGGAAGGTCATGTCAGGATCAAATGTGATCAGATTTCTTTAATCTCAGGCATGTTGGTAGGGAGAGGGATGAAGTCAGTCGCTATGGGACGGAATGTGGAGTGGGGATTTGTGACGGTAGCTTCAGTCTTTCCAATACTTAATTGGAGGAAATTTCTGCTCATCCAGTACTACTCATCTGGATGTCAGATAAACAGTCTGATAATTTAGCAATAGTGGAGAGTCAGGGGAGGTAGTGCTGAGGAACATTTTTATGAAACCTCCTCTCAGTCTTTTCTTCTCTAAACTAAGCATCTCCAATCAATCCCTCAAAGCCTTAAACCTCTTCACTTCATCCTCAAACAGAGGTCTGAACAATCTCCTTCCACCATCACACTCCTCCATCTGGCTGAACTGGTTCTCTCACTGAACATTTTCTCCTTTAACCTGTCTCTCTTCCTCCAAATTAAAGGCGTGGCTATGGGCACCCACGTGGATTCCAGTTATGTCTGTCTCTTTATGGGTTATGCAGAGCATTCTGTGTTCTGGTCCTACTCTGGCCCCTCCCCACAACTCCTTTATCAATAACTATTTTGGTGCCACTTCATGCTTTCATCTGGACCTTGAAAAATTTATCAATTTTGCTTCCAATTTCCACCCCTCTATCGCCTTCACGTGGTCCAACTTTGGTGCTTCTCTTCCTTGACCTCTCTGTCTCCATTTCTGATGATAAACTGTCCATTAGTATCCATTACAAGCCCACTGACTCCCACAACTACCTTGACTACAGCTCTTTATATACCACATCCTGTAAGGACTCCATCCCATTCTGTCAGTTCTTTTGCCTTCACTGCATCTATTCTGATGAAGCTACTTTCCACATTAGCGCTGCCAGTATGTTTTCCTTCTTCCTCAATTGTGGTTTTTCACTCACTCTGGTTGACAGAGCTTTCAATGTGTCCAATCCATCCCCTGGGCCACAACTCTCACTCCCTCCTCTCCTCCCAGAACCAGGATACGGTCCCCCTTATCCTTACTTTTCATTCCGCCAGTCTTTGCATTCAAAAGATAATCCTCTGCCATTTCTGCCAATTCCAGCATGATTCCATTCCTCCACACATCTTCCCCTCGCCCACCCACCGCCCTCCCATCAGCATTCCGCAGGGATCATTCTCTCCACTCTGGTCCACTCTTCGATTATACCCAACACCTTACCCCTTGCCCCCAGCACATTCCCATGCAATCATCGAAGGTACAAAACCTGCCCCTGTGCCTCTTCCCTACTCACTGTCGTGGATCCTAAACACACCTTTCAGGTGAAGCAGTGCTTCATGTACACCTCCTTCAATCTGATCTATTACATTCGCTGCTCCCAACGCGGTCTATTCTACTTCAAAAAGACTAAACACAGACTGGATGAAGGCTTTGCTGAACACCTTTGGTCTGCAATCAGGACTCAGACCTTCCTGTCGTTTGCACTTTCACACACCATCCAGCTCTCTTGGCCGCATATCCATCCTTGACCTTTTGCAATATTCTGGAGAACATCAAAGCAAACTGGAGGAACAGCACCTCATCTTCAGATTCAGCCTTGTGCACTGAACATTGAGTTCAACAACTTTAGAGCATGAACTCTCCTCTCCACTTTCAGCCCATTTCCATTTATTTTAATTCATTTTGCTTCATCTCATTCATCCATTTTATTATCTTTCTTTTTCACATCAATTTTTTTCACTTCTCGATTCCAGCTTTCCTTCTTGCCTTCTCCTTCCCTCCAGGGCAACTACCACATTCTTCAGGCAGTCCTTTAACAATCTGAACCTCTGGTCTGCCATTCATGCATTCTTATCACTTAATGAGCACTTTTAACATCTCCTCAGTCTTCTGCATCCTCACTTACATTCCCTTTGTCCCATTCCACCTCCTCCTATAGTATAAATCCCTGCTGATTCTCTTTGTTCTCAGCTCTGATGAAGGTCATCTAGACTTGAAACATTGGTCCTATTCTTTCTCCACAGATGCAGTCTGAGTTGTTGAGATTTTCCAGCATTTTCTGTTTTTATCTCCAATTTATCAATTGGGAAAGAGATGCTGGGATAATTTTCCAGTTTCTCCTCACCACTTTGTCTGCAACAAGATGTGTTTTATAGAAACTATCTTAAATCTTTTGAGTGTTGGTATTTTAAGTATTAAAGGTAAATCAGACTTTTGGATAAGTTTGAATCAGAAGAAAGATAAAGTTTATTTACCCTCAACTGTAAACACACAAAGCATGCTCAATCCTCAGGTACACAGACACATTGCAAAAGTAAAGATGGATTTTATAGACAAAACATGTGTTTAGGTTACTAACAGAAATACAAGAAGTAAATCACAAAATCAAATATCATTCCATTAAGATGAAAGGTGTATGTGTTCTCTTTTATAGCTGTTTGAATGAATAGAAGTTGGAAGTCTCTAGATTTGCAGATAATGTTGTGTGCAATTCTACGTGAGGACAAATTGCTGGAGATTAAGAAAAGTTAGCCATCCACACCCTCCCTCTACTCCCCATTCTCCCTCATGACTGATTGATCAACAGGGTAAAATTATTTTTGTTGTAGGAATTCTCTTGACCTGTTGGTTTCAGACTGATTAATCTCTCGCTGGTTTTTGGAGTAAAAATTTTTTATCTAAGCTAGTTTATGTCATGCGAACAGAGAAATTGAGTCTGGGGGCTCTATTGAATCTGAGTTTCTGCTCATAGTCAGAAGTCTCACAACACCAGGTTAAAGTCCAACAGATTTCTTTGGTAGCAAAATCCACTAGCTTTTGTAGCGCTGCCTCTTTGTCAGGTGAATGGGAGATCTATTCACAAACAGGGCATATAAAGACACAAATTCAATTTACAAAATAACAATTGGAATGCGAGTCTTTATAGGTAATCAAGTATTAAAGGTACAGACAACGTGAATGGAGAGAGCGTTAAGCACAGATTAAAGACATGTGTATTGTCTCCTGTCAGGACAGTTAGTGAGATTTTGCAAGCCCAGGCAAATTGTGGGAGTTACAGATAGTGTGACATGAACCCAAGCTTCTGGTTGAGGCTGTACTCGTGTGCAGAACTTGGCTATCAGTCAGTGTCTGCTCAGCGACTCTGCATTGTCATGTGTCATGAAGGCCGCCTTGGAGAATGCCTTTCTGAAGATTAGAGGCCGATGCCTGTGACTGCTGAAGTGTTTGCCAATAGGAAGAGAACACTCTTGCTTGGTGATTGTTGAGTGGTATTCATTCACCTGTTGTCATAGCGCATGCATGGTCTCCCCAATTACCATGCCTCGGGACATCCTTTCCTGCAGTGTATCAGGTAGACAACTTTGGCCGAGTTGCAAAAGTATGTACCGTGTACCTGGTGAATGGTGTGGCATCCGTGTTGATGATCCGGCATATCTTGCAGAGGTTGCTGTGGCAGGGTTGTGAGGTGTTGTGGTCACCGTTTTCCGGAAGACTGGGTAGTTTGCTGCGTACAATGGTCTGTTTGAGATTGTGTAGTTCGATATAGGCAAGAAGTGGAGGTGTGGGAATGGCCTTGGCAAGATGTTCAGCTTCAACAATAACATGTTGAAGGCTCTGGAGAAGATGTGGTAGCTTCTCTACTTAGGAGAATTACTGGACGATGAAGGGTACTCTGTCCACCATGTCCCATGTTTGTCTTCTGAGGAGATTGGTGTGGATTTTCACTGCAGTGTGCTGGAACTGTTGATCAATGAGTCAAGTGCCATATCCTGTTCTTATGAGGGCACCTTTCAGAGTCTTGAGGTATGTGTTGCAATTCTCCTCATCTGAGCAGATCCTGTGTACACAGAAGGTTTGTCTGTAGGGGATGGCTTCTTTAACATGTTTAGGGTGGAAGCTAGAGAAGTGAAGCATCATGCGTGTCCAAAAATGCAACCGATTCTGAAGAGTAGTCCATCACGAGTCTGATATCAACTTGTTGATATCATCATATAGTTGTTTCAGTGATTGTCAACCAAGAGTCCAAAGGAAGAAAATGTCATCGATGTATCTAGTGTATCGCATCGATTGAAGGTCCTAAGCGGTGAAGAGGTCATGTTTGAACCTGTGCATGAAGATGTTGGCATATTGAGTGCAAATTTGCTTCCCACTGCAGGAAAGGATGTCCCGAGGCATGGTAAATTGGGGAAACCATGCATACACTACGACAACAGATGAATGAACACCACTTGACAATCATCAGGCAAAATTGTTCTCTTCCTGTTGGAGAACACTTCAGCAGTCACCGGCATTCGGCCTCTGATCTTCAGGAAGTGTTCTCCAAGGCGGCCTTCATGACACACAACAACGCAGAGCTGCTGATCGGAGACTAATAGCCAAGTTCTGCATACATGAGGACAGCCTCAACCAGGATCTTGGATTCATGTTCACACTATTTGTAACCCCCACACATGCCTGGACTTGCAAAACCTCATTAACTGTCCTGTCTGGAGACAATGCACATCTCTTTAATCTGTGCTTAATGCTCTCCCCACTTACTCTGTACCTTTAAGTCTTGATTACTTGTAAAGATTCACATTTCAATTATTATTTTGTAAATTGAGTTTGTATCTTTATATGCCCTGTTTATGAATAGAACTCCCACTCACTTGACGAAGGTGCAGTGCTCCGAAAGCTAGTTTATTTTGCTACCAAATAAACTTGTTGGACTTTAACCTGGTGTTGTGAAACTTCTTACTGTGTTTATCCCAGTTCAACGCCGGTAACATTTCTGCTTATACTCAGATAATGGGGCTATAAATTCCACAAGTGTTTTTTACATTTTGAATTTATTTTCAAGGGCCTTCTCCATGGATATTTACATTTTAATGCCTTTCTGAAGCACGACTTCATCCTTTATCTATGCAGAAGTCACAGGTCACCTGATTCACATTGTCAACTTTCTAAAGTCAATTTTTATAGAGTCAATTGTAATTTGTTATCATAAACCTTTACATAGATTTTTTTTGAAGCTTTTACTGGAAGTTCATGTTATTTACTGGATGGAATCCTTATAAAGGGAAGCAAAAAAATAAAATAGAGTTGATGATTTAAAAAAGAGGAAAGGTATCATGTCACTTTTTCTACGTAGCAATTCTCAAACTTTGCTGAAGTATCATTAGCGGCTCACACTTGGCTCTAAGGCTGTACATGGAGACAGTAATGATTGCCTGGGATTGAATATTTTCTTAAAGTTTAAGTTTATTTATTAGTGTCAAAGTAGGTTGACATTAACACTACAATGAAATTACTGTGAAAATCCCCTAGTTGCCACACTCCAGTACCTGTTTGGGTACACTGAGGAAGAACAGCCAGTGCACCTAACAAGCACGTCTTTCGCATTGTGTGAGGAAATTAAAACACCTGGAGGAAACCCATGCAGACACGAGGAGAATATGCAGACTCCACACAGAACCCAAGGATCCACACAGTGACCCAAGCCAGAAATCGGACCCCTGCTGCTATGAGGCAGCTAACCACAGTGCCGCCTTTTTTTCTTTGATTATGAAAAGTGGAAACCTTATGTTTATCCATCATGTACTAAACAATGGTTAGCTTTTTTTTTCCCTCTTAACTCGAAGATGAGGGCAGTAGACTGGTTTGCAGAGAGGACAGTATTGAGGAGCCGTGCTTGCTGTGCGTGTGGGTGACTGCGGAGGGCGCTGTCTGGGAGCGGGAGGAAGGGGCGCCGGGGACAGGCGGCGAGGCGAGGGAGACAGGAGCAGAGTGAGTACCGCAGACCGTTACCGAGGGTGAGCCCGGGCCTCGGCGGCACCCCGAGTTCCGTGGGCTGGGGGGGATGTGAAGTTTGCACCGAGTTTGTCCTTTATTGTAACGGAAAAGCCGCTTCCAAAAGTCGGCCTTTTGCCGCGTCCAAACGGAGATAGGCCCCGGCGCCGGGGCTTGTTCAGAATGGACAATCCCTAAGGAATTAGCACTTTCCTACTGCAGACACCCTGCTTCTGAGAGGCCAGGCTTTTCTCTCCTGCGTGTGAAGCACTTCAAACATGTTACACCTGCTTTGCACTCCCTCTTCTGTTCCTCTGCAGTACACCTGCTTGTTAGCTTTAATGCTGTTTCACAAAACATGTCCACTGCACCTTCGTTCCTCTGCTGATGTTTTCATAAATATCGTCCTTTCTTAATTTGGTGCAGGTATTTATGTGTCAGGACACTGGGGATAGCTCCACTTTCCTCCCAAATAGTGCCATGGGATCCAATCCACCGCAGATGGGGTGTCAGTTTAATGTCTCATTCATGTGCAGTGCTTCCTCTCTATTGCACTGGGGTGTCAACTTGAACCTGGAACCTTTGTTATTCAGAGCCAAGAGAAACTACCTAATTGACCACAGATGAATGTTTTTGACCAGATGGTTCTCAGAACCTTTTTGTTTGAACTTCTTGGGCATTTCTCATCTACGTGCTGTCATCTATGTGCATGTTGATGACACTCAGATATGCTTCACCATCATATAAAATTCCTACAGTGCAGAAGGAGGCCATTTGCCCATCGAGCCTGCACTCACTGTCCAAAACACATCTTACCCAGGCCCATCCCCTGACCAAACTAGTAACCATGTTTATTTACTATGACTAATCTGTCTAACCTACATAGCTTTGAACACTGAGGGGCAATTTAGCATTGTCAATCCACCTAACCGATATAATTTTGCTGCTACTCAAGTATAAGATTGTTTAGTCAACATCCAGTACTAAATGAGCAAACATTGTCTCCAATTAAATGTTGCCAAGGCTGAAGCCATTATAGAACATAGGACACTACAGCACAAACAGGCCTTCGGCCCACAAGTTGTGCCGATCATATCAGTACCTACCAGGCCATAGAACTATCTGTAATTCCCAATCCCATTAAATCCCATGTACTTATCCAGAAGTCTCTTAAAAGACCCCAGCGAGTTTGCCTCTACCACCACTCACGGCAGCCGATTCCATTCACTCACCACCCTCTGAGTGAAAAACTTATCTCTAACATCTCCTCTGTTCTTGCCCCCCAGCGCCTTAAACCTGTGTCGTCTCACAGCCACCATTTCAGCTCTGGGAAATAGCGTCTGAGAATCCACCGTATCTATTCCTGTCAACATCTTATAAACCTCTATCAGGTCGTCTCTCAACCTTCGTCTCTCCAGGGAGAAGAGACCTAGCTCTCTCAACCTATCTTCACAAGGCATGCCCCCCAATCCAGGAAACATCCTTGTAAATCTCCTCTGCACCTTCTCAATAGCTTCCACGTCCTTCCTGTAGTGAGGCGACCGGAACTGCACACAATACTCCAAGTGGAGTCTGACAAGAGTCTTATAAAGTTGCAGCATTACCTCCCGACTCCTAAACTCAATCCCTCTATTAATAAAGGCCAGTACACCATACACCTTCTTGACCACATCCTCCACTTGCAGGGCCGATTTAAGAGTCCTATGGACCCGGACCCCAAGATCCTTCTGCTCGTCAACACTGCCAAGACTCCTACCCTTGATATTATACTCCTTCATCCCATTGGTCCTTTCAAAATGGACCACCACACATTTATCCGCATTGAAGTCCAACTGCCATTTCTCCGCCCGGTCTTGCATCCTATTTATGCCTCGCTGCAACTGGGACATCCCTCCAGACTATTCACAACACCACCAACCTTCGTATCATCGGCGAACTTACTAACCCATCCCTCTACTTCCTCATCCAGGTCATTTATGAAAATGACAAAAAGCAAAGGTCCTAGAACAGATCCCTGGGGCACTCTAGTGGTGACTGTCCTCCATGCAGAAAAAGACCCATCCGCAACCACTCTCTGCCTTCTGCAGGCAAGCCAATTCTGGATCCATAAGGCCAAAGCCCCTTGGATCCCATGCCCTCTCACCTTCTCAAGAAGTCTTGCATGGGGGACCTTATCAGATGCCTTGCTGAAATCATGTAAATCATGTCCACCGCTCCTCCTTCGTCAATGTGCTCAGTCACGTTTTCGAAGAACTCAACTAGGCTTGCAAGGCACAATCTGCCCTTAACAAAGCCATGTTGACTCTTTCTGATCCTATTGAACTTCTCTAAATGCTCATAAATCCTATCTCTCAGAATCCTCTCCATCAACTTACCGACCACTGAGGTCAGACTCACTGGTCGGTAATTGCCCGTGCTATCCCTGTTCCCTTTCTTGAAAATAGGCACCACATCCGCAATCCTCCAATCTTCCAGAACCCCTCCCATCTCCATCGATGACACCAAAGATCATCGCCAGAGGCTCTGCAATCATTTCCCTCACCTTCCACAGTAACTTGGGACCCAGACCCGGCGAATTATCTACCTTGATGGAATTTAACAGTTCCAACACATCCTGTTTCTTAATGTCCACATACTCAATCTTTTCAGTTTGCCGCAATCCTGTAGTACAACCCCTCAGATCACATCTTCAGTCTTTGCAATTATCGATGTCATTCCTCTTTCTGACTACAGTCTGAAAGTAAACTTAACCTACTTCCAACCTTGGTGTCATATTTGATCTTGATTATTTTAGTTTAAGTAGCATATTGTACCAAAATATTTTCTTAAGAAACTCCTCTCCCTTAGGCGTGAATTCTTTGGTGCCCACCAACATTCTTGGTGTCTGTAGCCCAGCTGGTGAACTTTGTGCCACTCTCAATGCTCTTCTGTGCATACTTCCCTC
Source organism: Sphyrna mokarran (assembly GCA_024679065.1). Taxonomy (NCBI): domain Eukaryota; kingdom Metazoa; phylum Chordata; class Chondrichthyes; order Carcharhiniformes; family Carcharhinidae; genus Sphyrna; species Sphyrna mokarran. The sequence continues at coordinate 57,025,099 of JAGIQG010000002.1, read as the reverse complement.
AGGTCGGAGAACCACCCCATTCTGCCCTACATATGGCAGCCATGCTCCACTCCCACTGAGCTTGCCTCTGGACGTCACTCATTTAATTACAAATTGACCAGTTTTCTAGAAATGTTAATATTATTGTCTTATTGTTTGGTCCTGACTTGCATCTCCACTCAGCTCCGTCTCACTTCTTAATTGAAGGATGGCTACTTGTGCACTTTAACTTCCTGACTTGGGTCAATCTTGGAAATTCTCTGGATCAGTTCCTCCTTCAGCTCTGTCTGCTTTGATTTTCTTTATTATCCAGCTCTCTTCACACATTAAATTTTGAAACAAGTTTGATCATATGATGTTGTTATTGACATAATTTCACCCTTTATTTCTTGGTATTGGCTACTTTTTAGTTCAAACTGTGTAAGCTATAGCATGAATATGATAGCAGTTGTGAATACTTGGCTATTTTGATGGAAAAAAGCAGTTGCAACTGGATTTATATGTTAATAATATACACATATAAAAGGAGTGATTCATTGTTCAACGCTTTTTCAAAATTCAAAAAAATGCAGACTTTAGAATGTGGTTATCAAGAAAATATTTTAAAATAATTGATAAAAGTGAGTGTCGTATGCTATCTATGCATCATATAAATTTCTATTAATTCCTTTCGTTACACTGCTTTTATTCCAAATTCTCATACCAAACTTCATCCCCTTGCTATCATTAATAATTGATGAGAGAAATTGACATGACTTTTTCTTCACCAGAGGTGCCTTGTTTTAGACATTAGGATTTTCGTTCAAGTGAATTATGAATAGAGCACAAGAAATAGGAGAAAATGTAGGCCATATGGTCCCTTGAACCTGATCTGCTATTCAATTAGGATTATGGCTAAACTACAGTAACTCCATTGTCTCCTCTACCCCCATATACCTTGCATATTCTTAGTGCCCAAAAATCTATTACTGTGTCTTTCGTACACTCCCAATATGCTGAGTATCTACAACTCCTTAGGATAGAGAATCCAAAGATTCATAACTGTCTTGAGCCAAAGGACTTTTCATCTCAGTCCTAAATGGCTGATCTCCAGCCAAGAGGAAATGCCTCTCTGCACCAACCCTTTATGTTTCAAAGTGATAGCCTTCATCCTTCTAAGCTCCAGAGAGTATCTAAGCTACTCAATCTAGTGACATTGATTAATTCCTGGGATGAGAGGGGAGATGGCCTATGATTGAAAACACCTGTAAAGTTGGTATTTGCATTGTTAAGTAGACCAAAACATTTTTATCTCCACAGCTATATTAAATTGCCATAATGTGGACAAGCTAGCGTTGGATTGGAGTGGGCACAGTAAGAAATCTCACAACCCCAGGTTAAAGCCCATGAATAAATCTGTTGGACTTTAACCTGTGTGACTTCTTACTATATTAAATTGCAACATGTTTTCCATTATTCTTGTATTGTAATCCATCTTGCAAGTAAGATTATCATAGTATTTGCCTTCCTGATTACTTGCTGTAATTGCATGTTAACTTTCTTTGATTCATGTACAAGGATAATTAAATCCTTCTGAATCAACATTTACTAGTGTCTCAGTTTTTAAAAATGTTCTGATTTTCTGTTGTTCCTTTGCCACAGTAGAAACACCAACACAGTGTTTGATATGTAGTTTTAAGGATAGGCCACTTCATGGTTATTTGAAATGCACGAATGATCTAGTCATTCAGGGGTAATTTATTTCTTTTCAAGATGGCAGCGTTTGGAAATGCTATGAATGACAATTTTCTGCTTTAGCTTTATTCAGATTTTTAACTTGATTCAGGAGTGGGAGGACAGTAAATGTGTTGGGTCTCCTCTTACTGAATATATGCTGATTCTATTCTGGATTCTGGCCTGAGGTTTGACTTGTAATAAGTACTCATTGAGCCGTTTAGTTCAATGATGCAGTACTAGTAAATCATGTCTGCAAGCTTCTGTGACAGATCCAGCATGTGATTTTTAAGTGATACGGTTCATTTTACTGTGAGTGTTGCCTTGTTACCAAGGTCATAAGAGAGATTTTGAATCTCAGAATATTTTAACACGCCTGTTAAGAAAGCCTGATACTATATGCTTAGGAATGGAATTTAAAAGTCAGCATGTCACGATCTTACGAATCAGTGAACCCATTTACCTTTTAACTGTGCACTCAGAAACAGGTTTGTTGTCGTGTGTATGGTTATCGCCTTCCTCGATTTGTGCCAGATTAACCAGTTAGTTGTTGGATTCCCTCTTTGAAACAACCATTCATGAAGATATAAATGATGCCAATCAGCATGCACAGAATAAGCGACATACTTTCATTTTTCAGGGCTTTGGAATAGCTTAGGCAGCAAACATGCCTGACGCGAAAGGAAGATGTGCTGCCTTATTGCTCTTCACTTTTTGCAAATAATAGTTATTTTGAGATTCAAAGCTTTCATTCTTTCATAGGATGTGGGTGTTGCTGGCAAGGTCAGCATTTGTTGCACCATACCTATTTGCTCTTGAACTGAGTGGCTTGCTAGGGCAGTTAAGAGTCAGTCACATTGCCCTGGGTCTGGCATCATATAGGTCAGACCATGTACGGATAACAGATTCCTTTCTTTAAAGGGCATTTGTGAATTTGATGGGTTTTTATGTTAACTAACAATGGTTTCATGGTCACTGTTACTAAAACAATCTTATAAATTCCAAATTTTATTAGCTCACTTAAATTCCATCAGCTGCCATGGTGGGATTTGAATAACAAATATAGGAATAGTGCAAGAAAATAGTGTTGAAGTGGACGTTCAGCCATGATCATGTTGAATGGTGAAGCAGATTCAAAGGGCCGAATAGCCTACTCCTGCTCCTATTCATATGTTCATCTCCCCTTGAATATGTTTGCATGAGAACTTATGAAAGTAGATTTTATATTTTATAGCAATTTTGGTGCATCCTTTAATGATGTTGTGTCCTCATCTGATAAGGATTTGAAGGCACTGAAACTACTATGATTTTCTTTTTCTGCAGAGAGAACTTAGTTCCCTCCTTGGGGCACGGCAGAAAATTGGAAGAGGCAGACTGCAACTAATCAGATGGGATGATAGTGGGTCAGAAGTTGATGACTTGTTGCTGGAGCAGTGTCTGCACAGGCGAAAGAAGTCAATAACATTAATCTTCTCAATTCTGGGTACAATTACCATAAATCTATATATCTTCATATGCATCTTTGAGAAATGCACAATCTGTTTTTGGAGAGCCATTCATGGACCAACAATGAAATAAAGGTTTTCAGAGGAAATAACAAACATTTCAATTTATCATCTCCATGTATGCCCTAGATCATGTTGTATAAGGAACTCCCAAGTTTTGACACTAAATGCATGTTTAGACTTAAACTCACTATGTAAGCCGACTCTCTCTATCAAGTAATAAATGCATATTTAGTCCATTACTCATGTTAGGAGCTGCTGTCAATTTTTCAGCTCATATTTTGGGTTGTACATGCTTTATGAGTTGGTGCTTGGGATCAAGTAGGTGATAGAGGCCATGTTGCCAAGATGTGTGGAAGTTTTTAAAAAAGCACACTCACACATGGTGACAGTTGAACAGAAACATTTTCATGTTTCAAAATGGCAACCACCTGCATCGAACGCAGCGGTTCACATTTTATATTCTGCTCTTGAATCAACCCCTGTTTTTGGGGGGATTTTTTTGAAGCTTCAAAGGTCGACTTATATGTCACGATCTACAGTAATGCTACTTCTCGATTCAGCTGAAAGATCAATGGCCCCACGTGTAACGTAATGAATTCCCCCTAATCAGCACATCAAACGCTACTAGGTGTTTGGAATTCTCTGCCTTAGGGCTGTGGAGACTCAAATTGTTAAGTGTGTTCAAAATTGAGATCGATAGATTAACATTAATGGATACAGGGATAGCACAGGAAAATGGTATTGAAGTAGAAGTTCAGCAATCATCTCATCGAATGGTGAAGCAGGCTCGAAGGGCGGAATGCCTACACTTATTTCTTATGTTCACACCTGCCACCTTCCCACCCTCTGCAAACACACACACACGCACAAACTTTCCTGCTTGGAACAATGTCATTCAGCCTCATCCAGGTGAAGAATTATGGGAAAAGATAGGCATGGTAATTAGAAAGGATAGATGAGCCAAAAATTGACGTGGTTTTGAAAGGAAGAGGACATTTGTAGAGCAATAATTGAAGTATTGTCTATAGTTCTGGTTATGCTATTGAAACAGTATTGCAGTTTGTATGGACAGATTGGCGATTATCTGTGCATGAGTGAAAAGTTTGAAGAAATTTTTAATGTTGCATTAGTAAAAATGGGATTATTTAGTTAAATTGTGCAGCTGGAACCTTATTCTTTCATGGAGTGTGGGTATTACTGGCAAAGCCTGCATTTGATGCCTAATTATCCTGGAACTGAAAATTTCAAAGGACAGTTGAGAATCAACTGCATTTTTGTGGGTCCGGTATCACGAGTAAGTCAGACCCGGCAAAGACAGCAGATTTCCAGATGGGCTTACATGGCAATTGATGATAGTTTCATGGGTCGCCATTTCTGAGATGAATAATATATAAAATCAGATAAATTAATGGAATGCAAATTCCACCCATGTTTCCAGAGCATTAGCCCAGGCCTCTGGATTACTAGTACAGTGACAATATTAGTATGTCACTGTCTCGCCAGTGGCTACAATTTTGACTTGGACTGTCTTAATTCTTGTCTTTTGAGGATTGTTTTATTCAGAGATTGTAGTTTCTATTTGTTTGTATGGATCATTAAAGGCCTTAAGTGACAATACATCTACTTTGGAATGTTGAAACTAGAAGAACCTTGTTATTAAAATCGCTTTTGAATTTCAACTATAGCATGATAAAGATTGGATGTCAGAGACCACCTTTATTTTATTCAAATACCAAATGTATACCCACTAAAGAAAATAAGTATACTTGAGTTAGTACACTTTTGGGGTGGCACGGTAGCACAGTGCCAGGGACATGGGTTCGATTCCCAGTTTGAGTCGCTGTCTGCGGGGAGTTTGCATATTCTCCCCATGTCTGCATGGGTTTCCTCTCACATTCTGAAAGACATACTGGTTAGGTGCATTGACCCAAACAAACGCCAGGACTGTGGAGACTAGAAGAATTTCATAATAACTTCATTGCAATGTTAATGTAAGTCTTAGTTGTGACTAATAAACTTTTTAAAGTTACTTCTAAAAAAATTTGGATGTAATATACAGTTTAAGAATATTTAGTAAACCATTCAGGGATTGAATTTCGGAGCCGCAACGTCATGTTGCAACTGTACAAAACTCTAGTGCGGCCGCACTTGGAGTATTGTGTGCAGTTCTGGTCCCCGCATTATAAGAAAGATGTGGAGGCTTTGGAGAGGGTACAGAGGAGGTTTACCAGGATGTTGCCTGGTATGGAGGGCAGGTCTTATGAAGAGAGGCTGAGGGATTTGAGGTTGTTTTCGTTAGAAAGGAGGCGGCTAAGAGGGGACCTAATCGAAACATATAAGATGATTAGAGGTTTAGATAGGGTGGACAGTGATAGCCTTTTTCCTAGGATGGAGAAAGCTAGCACGAGGGGACACAGCTTTAAATTAAGGGGTGATAGTTATAGGACGGATATCAGAGGCAGGTTCTTTACCCAAAGGGTGGTTCGGGAGTGGAATGCCCTGCCTGCAGCAGTTGTAGATGCGCCAAGTTTGGTGGCGTTTAAGAGGTTAGTTGATAAGTATATGGAAGAGAAGGGAATGGTTTAGTTTGGAGGGGCATTGCTTTTTATATTGGTCGGCGCAACATCGAAGGCCGAAGGGCCTGTTCTGTGCTGTAATGTTCTATGTTCTATACTGATATAATTAGCTGGACTCAATTTCCTTTATTTCAACTTGTGGGTGCATGCACACTGATTGTAATGGTTATTTTCGTATTCTGCATTACATTAGAATCAGAAACCATTGTAGTTCACAATACATCAAAAGCATTTAGAAAGAAGTTTAGTTTTTTGGAATTATTAGTATTCCACTTTCAGTATAGACGGTAGTGGCTCCACCGATAATGTAATTTCAATAGTATAACGCTCTATTTGTATCATTGTAATATATGGCAAATATATATTATAGCCAATAAAATGTAAAACTTCATTAAAATAACAGTATATTTGAAGCGAATTTTGAGGAGAAAAGCATCATTATACAAAGCCTAATTAAAGCATCTGAAATCTACAAAGCAAACAGAATCAGAAACTTAAGAAATAAAATATTCAGTTGGATATGTTTGACTGCTGAAGACACAAGCTTGATGGACAGGAATGATCTTACTTTATTTTGACCTTTTCTATGTTCTGAGGATCAAGGCAGGTGATGGTGTACCAAGTGATTGTGTGAATTGTTTATAAATGATGCTGCTAGCTTACTAACAGATTTAAATGCCATGTTTTGCACCACTGTGAGGTTGCATGTCAGCAGTATGGGCAGAGTAGGGGAAATACGATCAAGTGTAAATGATGAGCCGCATGTATGCTGGGTGAGGCTGTCCAGAATAAGGCAGAAAGCTATAATATATTTCTTTACAATGTATTTTTTTACAAGGGGAGTTGGTAGCATACACACAAACAAAAAAAAAATCTTCAAAGTTGCAAGGATTTTTCAAGGCTTTCATGTGATAAAATGAATGTTATCCATAGGTCTTAAAGTTTCTGCACATGTTTCTCTTTTTTAAAATGAAACCAGTGCTATTTTGTGATGTCTGGGGAGAAGGCAGCATTATTTATGTTACAGAATCAGGGTTGCTGATTTCTGATCAGGAAAAACAGTTAGGCCAAAGATGCTTTTAACCACATGTCAGTAGAATTTGTGCAACATCTATTGAGAGTTGAATTTGCTAGATAACATGTAGGTATGGTCCTCATTGCCACTCCCTCCAGACATCTTTGTAGATTTGTGTTTGTAACTTGTAAAAAGTATCAGCTGTCTTGGAGGATCCAGCAACGTAAGTTCAAATCTCACCATGACAGCTGGGGAATTTAAATAAACACATTTATAATAGCTTGTTTGAGTAATGGTGATGAAAGTACCTGATTGTTATAAAAAAACCCATCTGGTTCACTAATTACCCATAGGAAAATACCTATAAATGTCACCTCCATGTGACTTCAGACTCACAGGAAACAGTAACTTGTAACTGCCCTGAGAAATGGTCTAGCGGATGAGTAGGTTTTATTCAAGAACGTGATATGATAAGGCTTGGGCAACAAATGGGAGCTTTGTCCACACTCCATGAATGAATAAAGGGTAAAAGAAAAATGGGACAATGGACAGTTCTTTTGAACTTTGACAGGAATTGAATGTCACAATTACAAGTATTGGCGGTGCATATTGTCTTCCCATGGCACAAGGGTTAAATTACATATATGTGATTTATAAAAAAAGCTGCATTTTGTTCTTATTCAGGAATACTACTTTGACTCTTAAGCAAAACTTCAAATCCAGAATTTAAAAGGGTTTATCTGACTAGTTGTCAACCATTGCTCAGTTAGTAGTGCTCTTGCCTGAGTCAAGTTGTGGATTTGAGGCCAAAAATCAAAGCTGACATTATTAAGGCTGTGCTGCGTTATTGGTGGTGCTGCTCTTTAGAGGAGACATTGAACAAAGACCCATCTGTGCTCTATTGGATGTTTAAGATCCCACTGTACTATTTGACACGGTTTATGCTGACAGGATTTTTCCTCTCCTTGGTGAAATCTAAGACTATTGATAAACAGGTTTCAAGGTAAGGAGTTTCCCGTTTGAAACATACAGAATTTCTTCTTTTGAGATTTCTTTGTTCATGTTTGGAATTCTCATTCCCAGCAAACAGTGGAGGTTGGACCATTCAGTACATTCAAGGTTAGTTAAACAGAATTTTGATTGATTTGGGAGACTAGGCAAATTGAGGGAATCCAAGAAAATGGAGTGAAGACCAAAATCTGATGAGCGTGATCTTATTGAAGCAGAGCAAGCTCAAGCAACCAAATGGCCAATCCTCCTAATTCTTGTTTCTTACATTCTTGTTTCAAAGAAGAGTAGGGAAGTTACCCTTGTATCCTAGCCTACGTTTAGCCCTCAGTGAACATCATAAGAGCACTTTATCCAACTATTGTCACATTTGCTGCTTGTTGAAGTCTGCTTTATGCAAATTGTCTGCCACATCTTTTATAACAAATGATGACACTTCAAAAATTGCTTCACTGGAACTGTAAAGCACTTTAGAATGTCCTATGATTCTATGTAAATGCAAGTCTTTTTTTTAGTTTGTTTGATTAACTTGCAAATTGGTTGCACATCCAGAAAATGATGGTTGAATTGTACAATATCTCAACAGTGTTGCATGCTTCTGTCAATTTTATTTGTGAACAAACTTGTTCAATAAATTATTTTGTTTGAAACCAATCTGGAATGTCTGATGTCTTTTGAAGTGACCTGGTGTACTGTGGAATTTCCGTGTTATTCAGTCGCTAGTTTCCAGTGAGCAGGATAGTTTGCCTGGGCGTATATTGTTTCCAGTATTCCAAATGCATACCATAAGAATGGGAACAGGAGCAGGCCATTTAGTCGCTCAAATCCACAATTAAATGAGATCACAACTGATCTCTAATCTGGCCTTTAATACCGCTGGTTAGCAAAAATCCATCAATCTGTTTTATAGTTAATAGTTGGTCTAACATAACTGCCATTTGTGGCAGGCTTCAAACTTTTACCACCTTTGCACATCGAAATGTTTCATAATCATATTCATGAAAAGTCTTGCTTAATTGTTAACTTATGCTTCCTAATCCTGGACTCTGCAGCCATTGGAAACTTATTTCTGTGTATCCTATCTGTTTTCCTGAATATCTAAAAAAACTTGGATCAAAACATCCTTAACTCTCTAAATTCCAGGGAAGCCAGGTGTAGTAATCTTTGTAATCTGCCTTCATAATTTACAACATCGTAGTAAATATAATAATTCTGGTACAAATACGTTTTACTTCAGACCAGAATTTCTTTCCCATAATGTGGTACCTAGAACTGCTGACTGATAGAGGTTGTCTAATTAGGGCTTTGTATCTCTGAAGTTTTAGTCCCCAGGTATAGGGAGTATGGGTTTGCCTTTGGAATTTATCTTCTGCAGGATGAATGAGTAGAACAGTATTGCCTGTTGTAAGGAAACCAAAAATGCTGGAAGCATTCAGCGGGTCAGAATTTTTTAGGAGAACAGTTAACATTTCAGGTGTGAATTCACATGAGTTGCTCTTGTCAGGTTATATCATAGTGTGCCTTTTTTTAAAAGTTGAGGATATCCAACATGGACAGCAAGTAATTGTATCTCTGTTCAATCAAGTGGAAATGTCAGAAAATCTTGTAATCCAAAATACAATGACTAATATGCTTAAAAATGTTGGCAGTGCTGTTTTGAAATAAAGTAGATTAATTGAAAGTTGAATTGTAGGCCTCAAGCAAGACAGCTAAGCATACATTGGAAGATAACCCTTTTTTTAGGGTAAGTTTATTCATTTGTGTCACAAGTAGGCTTACATTAACACTGCAATGAAGTTGCTGTGAAAATTCCTTAAGTGCCCCACTTCCCACACCTGTTCAGGTACACTGAGGGAGAATTTAGCATGGCCAATGCACTTACCCAACATGTCTTTTGGGGTATGGGAGGAAACCAGAGCACCGAGAGGAAATCCACACAGACACAAAATTAAACAGTTCATAGAAATATTACATATCTAACATTTTCTGGATTGCCAAGCTGTCAACTGAAGGAGCCTAATACACAGGCAAAGAAACTAACATCTTATCTAAAATGGTGACTGAATGTTGTTTCAATTACGGAAATCGTAATGAATTCAGTGCCATCCGAGTGAGGTATTATAGTTTGGCATAGTTTAGCAATGTTGGCTTCTTTTGCCTGTGCTGTTAAATTTCTTGAATTTTGTACTGTAGGATGGATGGTCAGGAATAATCTCATCATGACATATGGGGAATGCGATTCCTTCTCTGTACAAGCTTCAGTTTCTCATACCATGTCAGAAGATTTGGGATTTCTTTTCTTTATGTAATATCATTAGAGATATGTTAACAGCTGTTTTACTTTGCAGTAATGTTCTTTTGTAAACATCGTAAGATGTTTCACAACACCTGATTGAAGACCAACAGATTTATTTGGAATCACAAGCTTTCGGAGTGCTGCTCCTTCATCAGGTGAGTGGTGTCGGACTCCATTCAACTGATGAAGGAGCAGCGAACTGAAAGTTCTTCATTCCAAATCAACCTGTTGGACTTTAACCTGGTGTTGTGAGATGCCCTACTGTGCCCACCCCAGTCCAATGCTGGCATCTCCATGTCATGAGTAAACACCAACATTCTAAACTAATTTCTATATCTTTTTCTTAGAAATACAAAAATAAAGGACAGACATTGAGAGAAGCACAATTTTTGAGGAAAGCCTGTGAGACTGGAGACACGTTTGACACTTTATTCTTTGATGTATTACTGTCACATGAATTGGGATAAAGTGAAAAGCATTATTTCCTGTGTGCTATATGGACAAAACATACCATTCATAGAGTATATAGGCGAGATGGAAAAGAGAGGTTGCAGAACATAGTGCTGCAGTTACAGATAAGATATGGCAGCAAGGAAATGGTTATTCCTGAGTCAGTTGGTATGTGTTTTGTATCTTTTTCCCGATGGAAGAAGGTGGCAGAGAAAATGTCTTGGGTGCGTGGGACTCTTGATTATGCTGGCTGCTAACTTACTCTTAGCTTACAAAGAACATAAGTTCTCGATTATCCCCTGCTTTCTTATATTTAATCCTTGGTATTCAGGATACAAGTACAATAGGTTCAGTTTATTGCAGGCAGTGCAGAGCTTTGATGGATAAAATTGGGTGTCGATACAAAACCTCGTAAGGCATACATTGAAAGGTGCTTCTGGACTTAGAGTGAGTGTATGCTTTGAACAAAGCAGTGGACAATCATTTGGTTTTGTGAAAATCTCAGGAAAATTGGTCACTTGTGCCTGAATAATAGATCAAAGCTCACAGAATTGGTTTGCTAATCTTTATATGGCTAATTAATCTGAAATGCAAACAACATGTTTTTGATGTTTGGGAATAAGAGGTAAACCATTCAGGACTGAGATGAAGAATGTCTTCACTCAGAGAGTTGTAAACCTGTGGAATTCTCAGAAAGCTGTTAAGGCCAGTTAATTCAATATGTTCAAGAGGGAGCTGGATGTGGCCCTTGCAACTAAAGGGATCAAAGGAGTATGGAAAGAAAAGAGGAGTGGAATACTGAAAGTGCATGATCAGTTCTGATTAAATTGAATGGCGGTGAAGGGCTGACTCTAGCATCTATTTTCTACGTTTCTAAACTTCATATTACATTCTGATTTGTCTTCATTGCAACGTTTAGCACTGATTTCCATTTGGTCTCTTGCAGCATAGTTAGCAAAGTTTTAGATTGACAGATTTTTGTTCTGTCAGAGAAAATGGTTTCAAAAGTCATTTTCAACTTTCCCAGTTTGACTTTGATACTTAAAAGCTCCTAGTCCATGAAGAATTCAAGAGAAAGAAATAAGATTAATGCAGGATGTCAGATACACTTCTGCTTCGTATGGTTTTCATATTGGACATGCCTCAGCGAAGAACACGATAGTTAATTGATCCAGCTGCATTAAAGGAGAGGGCAGAAAAATATGCCCTGTTTGAATATTATAAAAATGAGGGCCTCATGGTTATGAATTTTTGGAAGCAGTTACCATTTAGAAATTCATTAGTTCTTTTGTTTTGCCAGTAGCCCAGTGAAGAAATGATGGGGGTGAACCAGTATATTTTTGATGATGTATAGAATGTCTCCAGTCAGCATTCCTGTCACTGCTGGATCATGCTCCTCCTTTAGACATTATCACATTGAAGTAACAAACACTTTTAAAGAGAATTTTTTATGGCTTAAACCTGGGAGTTTGGAAAATAACATTGGACATCAATGTATTTTTCTCCACTGTCTGATGCGTTTGCAGAGGGGAATATTTTAAAAAATGAAAAGGAGTATTAAATTGCATTTATTATGAATTGAAGTTAGTTCTGGAAAGCTGTAAATCTTGGTACATTCCTATCAGGATTGGATATTGATACACAAAATGCCTATGTGGAATAGAGAAGATGTAAATGCTCAAAATGTGTTAGTTGCTACTGGTGGTTTGTAAAGAAATGATGTCAGATTGTTTAGTTGTTAAATTGAACTGCGACACAGGCACGTGTTTTTAAATGCTGAGAGCAAATGGGAGAAGTTAGAGGAGCACAATGAATCACATCTGTTTTTCGCAACAGACCAAAATGAGGTGTGAAAGTGACATCCCATCAGGGGTTCTTGATCTTTGCCGTTGATTTATTACACTTTCACAGATCCCTGGAAGACAACAAAGTATGGCTCTTGTCAAGTTGTTAAAAACAGCAATAAATATGCACAGAACAAGATCCCACAATAGCAAATCAGATGGGTCATCATATATCATTTAAGCTCCAGGCTCACTTCCAAAAAAAAGTCAATTTTCATTACTACCTGAATTTTGTGAGTGGTAACATAGATTGGAATCCCTGGTGACAATCTACAGTTTGATCAGCTGCTGACGTACACTTGTATTTGCCTTCTTAAAGTACATTTAAACAAGTGTGTGTGTGTATATTTACATACTTGATTTCAAGCCCTCATTCTCAATCATAACTCGTACTATTGTGTCACTGCTGGTGAGTCTTGTTTCTTTTGCTTGAGTCTCTTGGCAAAATCTTATTTTTGAAATTGCCTGTTGAAAACTTCTTGCAAAGCCTCAGGAAGCTGTTTTGATAGTGTACTTGCTATTATGCAGAATATATTCATTCAAATATAATTCCGGCCTTGGATGAGTGTGTGAAGTTTGCATAGGGGTTTCGTATGGGTACTCCAGCTTCCTCCCACACTCCAAAGATGTGCAGCTTGGGTTGATTGTCCATGCTAAATTGCCCTTTGGTGACAGGGGTGTTAACAGGGCAAATACGTCAGGTTACAGAGATAACCCTGGTTGGGATTGTTGTTGTTGCAGGCTCAATGGGCCAAATGGACTCCTGCACTGTCAGGATTCTATGATACAACAGCAGGAATAGTGAGTCAACACTACAATGAAAACTGAATTAAGTTAGAAGTGCTGTTTAATGCACTGCAGCTGGATTGTTGCTTTCATATTGGTGAACAGCAGTGTGAGTAGTTAAATTGAGCATGTTTCCAGTCCTGCATTGTGTCAACAAAGTAAAAACAACTCTGATGAAGGGTCATTTAAACTTGAACCATCAGCTCTTTTCTCTCTCCACAGATGCTGTCAGACCTGCTGCGATTTTCCAGCATTTTCTTTTATTGTCAATTCCAGCACCTGCAGCAATTTGCTTTAATCAAAGTAAAAACAATTGCCACACAGTTCAGTGCAGCATTATTTAGATGTGGAAACTTTCACTCCACTACATGTGTGGAACATTCGTCAGCCTCACTGACAGGGCCTCTTCTGGCTGCAAGCTAAAAGTCTGCGCTGTTTCAGACATCTTGCAGCCATCACAGTTTCCTGCAAACATTGCTCCTCAGAGAAAAGAACAAATTGTTGAGGCAATGGCATCAAGATTTCTAGAATGAGAATGGAAAGAAAAGTTCCAGAAAATGAAATTTGATGCCCTAGGAAAATTCACCATTTATGTGGAGGGTTTGGATTAGCTTTTCAAGACCATGATGTTGTGATGTGGAAGGATTAGAATTGCCATTGGAAATGAATGTTTGCTTAGAGCTAATGCCTCTGGTTTGTCTGAGGATGACCAGAAAGATCCATCAGAGTAATGGTCAATATTGAACAGTCAGCTTAAGATTGCAGATAGAAAACCAGCGAATGCCTAAAGTGTGTGCAGCTATGGTCACCTCACTGTGAAAGATTTTGCTTTGGAGGGTGCATAGGAGATTCATTAGGATGTTGTCTTGGTTGAATGGAAACATAGAAAATAGGAGTAGGAGACCATTCAGCTCTTTGAAACTTTCCACCATTCATTACAATCATGGCTGATCATTCCAACTCAATAGCCTAATTCACATCCTCACCCCCCCTTCCCAATAGCCAATGATTCCCTTCATTCCAAGAGTTATATTTAACTCCTTGATGAAAGCATACAATGCTTTGGCCTCAACTGTTTTTTGTGGTAGCAAATTCCATTGGTTCATTACTCTCCAGGTGAAGAAATTTCTCCTTATCTTGGTCCTAAAATTTTGCCCATATCCTTAGACTCTGGCTCTGGTTCTGGATACCCCCACCATTGGGAACATCCTTGCTGCATCTACCCTATGTAGTCTTGTTAGAATTTTACAGGTTTCTATGAGAATCACTCTCATTCTTCTGAACTCCAGCGAATATAATCCTAACTGATTAAATCTCTCATACTTCAGACCTGCCATACCAGGAATTAATCTGGTAAACCTTCACTGAACTCCCTCTATAACAAGAACATCCTTCCTTGGCTAAGAACTGCACACAATAATCCAGGTGTGGCCTCACCAAGGCGTTGTATAATTGCAGCAAGACATTCCTTTTTCTGTATTCGATAAAGTTGTTTTTGTTAGAGCTGAGAAGGCCAAGGGAAGACATGATTGAGGTATATAGGATTATGAGAGGTATGGACAGGGTGGATGGAAAGTGGCTGTTCCCTTAGCTTAGTGGTCGATATGAGAGGGCACAATTTTAAGGTGACAGGCAGGAGATTTAGAGAGGATTTTAAGGAACATTTTTTCACCCAGAGGATGGTGGGAGTCTATACACTGGCTGGGAGGACAGTGGAGGCAAGAAACTTCACAACCATTAAGAAATATGTGGATGAACAGTTGAACTGTCACAATACTCAAGGCTACGGCTATGTGCTGAAAAGTGGGATTAGTGTAGATTTTTGTAGTTTTGTTGGAACAGACTCGATGGGCTAAAGATCTTATTCTGTATTGTATGACTCTATGATTCTGTGATGACTTTGATAACCAATGCGGAGAGAAAGCACAAGACTGATTTAAATGATGCCAAACTCTCAGAATAATTATGGAATTGGTTTTCGCCTCTGTGAGGCATTCCAAAAGGACATCCTGGAATATCTGAAGGAATAAGATGTGGGGAACATATCACAGATTTTTAAATCCAGGCCAGCACTCCAAAGTGTTTTATGAAGGTAGCCTAGAATAAGTTTTATATTTGATTTTGGCATTGTTGAGCATGGTGGGGGGGGGAAGAAGGGGAGTGGTTCCCTATAAGTATGATTCAAGTGACCCAATAAGGAACTGTTATCAAACAAAGTTTATTTAGAAACAGTTGAAATATGACAAAAAGATTTAGCATAACTTTTACCAGTTGCAAACTTGAGTATGACACAGTCTAATTCCTAACAGCTAGTTATCTCTCTTATTCCAAGTTAAACACAATCCCACAGACATACATAAGAACATAAGAAATAGGAGTAGGAGTAGGCCATCTAGCCCCTCGAGCCTGCCCCATCCTTCAATAAGACCATGGCTGATCTAAAGTGGTTCAGTACCACTTATCCGCCTGCTCCCCATAACCCTTAATTCCCTTATTGGTCAAAAATCTATCGATCTGTGATTTAAAACACATTTAATGAGGTAGTTTCCACTGCTTCAATGGGCAGACAATTCCAAAGATTCACTATCTTCTGGGAGAAGTTCCTCCTCAACTCTGTTCTAAATTGACTCCCCCTTATTTTGAGGCTGTGCCCTCTAGTTCTTGTTTCCACTCTAAGTGGAAATAATTTCTCTGCTTCTACCCTGTCTATCCACTTCATTATCTTATATGTCTCTATAAGATCTCCCCTCAGCCTTCTAAAGTTCAATGAGTACAGGCCCAGTTTACTCTATCTCTTCTCATAAACTAACCCCCTCATCTCCAGAACCTTCTCTGCATGCCCTCCGAAGCTAATATTCCTCTCTCAAATAAGGGGACCAAAATTTAACATAGTCCTCTAGGTGCGGCCTCACCAGTATCTTGTACAATTGCAGCAAGACATCCCTACTTTTATACTTCATCCCTCGTGATAAAGGCCAACATTCGATTTGCCTTCTTGATGACCTGCTACTCCTGCAAACTGAGTTTTTGTGATTAATGCACAAGAGCCCCCAGGTCCCTCTGCACAGTAGCATGTTGTAATTTTATTATTCCTTCCAAAGTGGATAACCTCACACTTGCCAACATTATACTCCATCTGCTAGATCCTTGCCCACTCACTTAACCTATCCAAATCTCTTCAGACTTTCTGCGTCCTCCATGTAATTTGCTTTCCCACTCATCTTTGTATCATCTACAGACTTTGTTATCTGCACTTGGTCCCTTCCTCCAGATTGTCTATGTATATGGTAAACAGTTGGGGCCCCAGCGCTGATCCCTGCAGCACGCCACAAGTCACCAACTGCCAAATGGAAAAGCACCTATTTATTCCAACTCTCTGCTTTCTGTTAGATAGTCAATCCTCAATCCATGCTAGTACTTTATCCCCAACTCCGTGTACCTTAATCTTACGCTGCAACCTTTTGTCGAATGCCATTTGGAAATCTAAAAACACCATATCCACTGGTTCGCCTCTGTCAAACAAATTCATTACATTTTCATAAAAATCCAGTAAATTCGTCAAACATGACTTTCCCTTCATGAATCCATGCTGCGTCTGCTTGATTGAACAATTCTTTTCCAGGTGTCCTGCTATTTCTTCCTTAATGATAGGTTCCAGCGTTTTCCCAACTACGGATGTTAAGCTATGCCTTTCTTCAGACTTGGCACAAAAAGTAAGTACGCTCATGTGCTGTATTTGCACTTTTTCACACTGATGAGAATTGGTCCTATGAATGTTGGATCAAATTTCCAATGCTCCTCAAACTTGGAATTTTCAGAAAGCCTCTGGCGGAGAGACATTGCCTTCTTCTACAGCAACTGAAATGGCCAAAATCTCAAGCATTTTCTGATATTTGGCAGTATAGCAACATCCTAGGTCATGACATTGTCTTCCTGCTGCTATTGCTAAAGAAAACACTTGCAGTTATGAGAATGTTTTTCCAATAGCCATTGATGGTGCTCCTTGGTATGGACTGCTATTATACCATTGTCAGTGCTGAGCAACTCTCTGATAAGGACCTGATGCAGCTATGTCTTTTACTTGTGTTCAACAGACCGATGGGATATATATATATATATATATATATATGTATGTAGTGTAAGGATAAAGAGAGTCAATATGTTTTCCACTTGTTAATTTTCTTATTTTTAGCTTCCACTGCTGACTAGCTGCAAAGATCTAAGACTCTCCTTGTCAGTATACAGCCTCTCCATTGGCAAGTCCTCAGGTTCATCGCCTCATGATACGTAAGAACGTAAGAAATAGGATTGGGAGTAAAGTGTTAGCGGATTGAGAATTGGTTATCTAACAGGAAGCAGAGAGTTGGAATCAATGGGTGCTTTTCTAGTTGGTAGTTGGTGACTAGTGGAGTGTTGCAGGGAGCAATGCTGGGGTCTTAACTATTTACCATTTACATAGACGATCTGGAGGAGGAGGCTGAGTGTAGGGTAACAATATTTGCTGATGACACGAAGATGAGTGGGAAAGCGAATTGCGTAGAGGGCGCGGAAAGTCTGCAGAGGGATCTGGATAGGCTGAGTGAGTGGGCAAGGACCTCGCAGATGGAGTATAACGTTAGCAAATGTGAGGTTATCCACTTCGGTAGAAATAATAGTAGGAGGGATTATTATTTAAATTGTGAAAAGCTGCAGCATGCTACAGTGCAGAGGGACCTGGGGTCCTTGTGCACGAATCGCAAAAACTCAGTATGCAGGTGCAGCAGGTAATCAAGAAGGCGAATAGAATGTTGGTCTTTATAGTGAGGGGGATATAATATAAAGATAGGGAGGTACAAGGCACTGGTGAGGCCGCAACTGGAATACTGTGTGCAGTTTTGGCCCCCTTATTTGCGAAAGGATATATTGGCCTTGGAGAGAGTACAGAAAAGATTGATACCAGAGATGAGGGGGTTAGCTTCTGAGGACAGATTGAATGGACTGGGCCTGTACTCGTTAGAGTCTAGAAGACTGAGGGATGACCTTATAGAGACTTGCAAGATAATGAAGGGACTAGATAGGGTAGAGATAGAGACATTCTTTCTGCTCAGAAAGGAAAACAGAACTAGAGGGCACAACCTCAAAATAAGCCGGGGGGGGGTGGGTGGTGGCAGTTTAGAATGGAGTTGAGGAGGAACTTCTTCACTCAAAGAGTGGTGAATCTCTGGAATTCTCTGCTCATTGAAGTGGTGGAGTCTACCTTGTTGAATATATTTAAGTCACGGATAGATAGATTTCTGATAGACAAGGGAATTAAGTGTTACGGGGAGAAAATGGGAAAATGGAACTAATTCACTTCAGATCAGCCATGATCTTAATTGAATGGTAGGGCAGGCTAGATGGCCTACTCCTGTTCCTAAGAACATAACATAAGAACATAAGAAGCAGGAGATGTTTGATTTACAAGGGCATCGAGGGTTATTGGAATTGGCAGGAAATTGGAGTTAACGGCTCAATCAAGTAAGCCACGATCTTGTTGAATGGTGAACCAGGTTCAAAGGGTCAAATGGCCTACTCCAGCTCCTATTTCTTATGATCTCACTAAGTTTTAGCTACGGCCTATGAGGGAATCAATTTCCATGCGATACCAGAGTGAATATCAGATACCAGAGAAGATACCAGCCTTGAATACATTCAATGATCCAGCCTCCACATTCTCTTTGTGGAAGAGAATTCTAGCAATCCTCTAAAAGAAGAAATTCTTCCTTATTTTACTCTTAAATGGGCAAAATTTATTTTGCTTAGGTGGATGTAAAAATCCCACGACACAATTTTAGTAATGGGTGAAGAGATACAATCTCAAAGGATATAGCTGTTTACAGATGTGAGCATTCTTCAGGAAGTGGATTTCTGCTTCTTTCCTACAAGGAAGGCAACGGGAAACTACCTATGTGTTCTTTCTCCTAGTCATATTGCTCACTGAAATTTAATCTGCTGAATATTTCAATAATTACAATATTTAAAAGTTTTAAGAGAGCACCTACAGACTGCATCAACTATTAGAATGTAGAATGTTTTTCCCTTTTTAAATAATACACAAAATACAAACACTGCCAGACCAAAGGACTGATTTCGAATGCAGTTATATGCAGTGCAAACTGTATAGAACAGTGAATCACACACACAGCTCTTCCTAGATACATAAAATAATAAAATTCTGTACGTATTTTTTTCTCTGACTGGACTTTCAATAGAAGTTTACTTGCTGTCATGTCAATCTAGCCTAGCTTTCTTGTTGAACAGGTACAAATATCTAAGTCTAGTTTTGAAGCTAACACTGACTGTAGGTTCTTTCCTCAGATGTGCTTATCCATGGATATGTGATTCAATTCCTTTTGAAGATATACCAAAACAAAATCATAGTAGGGCAGATCATTAAATTACATCAACAGCTGTTCATAAAAGGTTGTATTTCTTATATCAGTATTGAATGACAGCCGGTCTTTGCTGGCAAAGATATTTGATTGAATCTATTGGCCTTAGCCATTTACTCAGTTTGCACTATAAGGCTCTTATTTGTATGTGTGAAGTCACTTCAGGGAACAATTTCTGTGTGACAAACCTGGAGATACAAAGTTGAATCCATTTGAAGATTTGAGATCATAGAGTCTGAACATGCATGTCTTAATGTTCTGGAAAGATGTTTGAGGAAGACAAAAGCAGGGCAGGAGTAAAGCCACCTATGGAATGACCAGCATAACAGAAGCCAGTCTTTAGTCAATTCAATTCATTTCAAGTGATATCAAAGGGTGACTTAGCTTACTGAATGTACAAAAGGAAAGATGTAGGGTCAGAAGTTGAATGTTATAAGCTGGACAACCTTTTCGGTTTTCTTAAAAACCTTTTGTTGATGTTTTGTTTGCACTTCAGTCCCATGCTCCTGATCTACAGGCACTTGGTGTGGAGGGGAGATGGGAAAAGAGGTGGACCTCTTTGTGAATCTGCTCCTGAGCCTGGCTCCTGGAATCTGCCATCTACAGGTTCAGGCAGCAGGCAACTGAGGGTGTCGTCTGCCACTTCAGCATGTCTACATTCATGGCCGGGTCTCCCTGGGTAGGAAGCATGAGGTGTTTGAGGGCATCGCTAATGTCTTCTGTGCCTGCTGGGCACCACAGGGATTGAGGAGTATTATTGATCCCTTTAATTTAATTTAATGTTTTAATTTAATGTTTTATGTTTCCCTTCCATTTTGTTTTTTGTTTCAGGCGGCTCCCATCCATTTAGAGAACTGCCCTTTTTAAGTTGCCCCTATGTTAAGTTGATTTTATTTATTGGTTGAATGTAAAAAGATGTCTCTGATTAAAGATCCAATTGATGGGCCTATCAGGAAGTCTTTGCCTTGTAACCAGGAGTGTCAATTGCTCTGACACTGCCCCGCCTGGAGGTGAACTGCTAATGGACAGCACTCTGTGTATTGCTGTTAGAGTTATTACTAAAGGGATTGTGGTGAAGGGACTTCTGCCTCCGCAGACCTATTACACTAGTTACAACGATTAGAGTGTGATGCTTAATTACACTGAAGGTGTGGATTTAGATCACTATACTGGCTGAGGTGGTTCTGTGGGGCCGGTCTCCTCATACGTGTCCCTTTGTGATAACATGGCAAGATTGCACAGTATGGTGCTATGAGTAGAAGAACCTTAAAACAATCGAGGATGATGTACGTGAAGAGAGAGGGAAATGCTGAGGCTTAACATCTTTAAGCTTTTCGGCAGAACATTTTCCTGCATTGACACACCTCTGCTTCCTGATATTTTTAATGTTGTCTCACATTTTTAGATGCCCCATGTTAATAACTTCTGCTTTTTCCACATTTTGATTATGGAAAACTAATAGAGTACCGCAATCACTTGCTCAACAACTTAAAATTAAAATAATTTTAAAAAGGTTGAGATGCTTATTTTACTAGATTAAAGCTTCCTCCTCAGTGAAGACTGGCCCCACAGGCTGGATCAGCTGTAAATTAGTTGGTGTAACATGGCCTTAATTTAAATGTTAATTTACTATTAGTGCTATTTGTTATTTTAGTACCTGAAGAACATAAATGCAGTGCCCCACGAGGGACATTCTTCTTCAAAAGAAAACTTAATCCAGTAGGCTTTTAGTTAGAAACATTCCTCTAATTGGACTTAACAGATGATGCAAAAGTCCAGGGCTGCAGCCCTCTGGGAGAAGGGAGAGAAAGAAAGATTTTCATTTAAGAACTTAAGAACTAGGAGCAGAAATAGGTAATTCAGCCTTTCAAACCTGTTTCGCCATTCAGTACAATCATAGCTGATCTCATTTCAGCCTCAACTCCATTTTTTTGTCTATCCTCCATCACCCTTTAACACATTACTAATTGAATAAATTTGAGGAAATAGTTTTTAATGTCCTGGCATCCACCTTACTCTGGGTAGTGAATTTCATAGATTCATAACCCACTGAGAAAAATATTTCTCTGTTTCTGTTTTGAAGCTCCTACCCCTTATCCGAAAATGATGATCTCTCATTCTAGAATGCTCCACAAGAGAAATATCCTCTCAATGGCCAATTTGTCAATCCCATTTATTGTCTTATAAAGCTCAATTAGATCTCCTCTCATTCTTCCAAACTTGAAAGAGTACAGCTAAACTGTTCAATTTCTCTTCATAAAACAACCCTTCTTTCCCTGGAATCAACTAGTCATGAACAGCTGCAGGACATTCTGAAGGAGGAGGGCAAACAGACACAAATGATGGGTACATACTGATACTGATGCTATCTTAGAGAAGGGATGAGATCCTGCAAGCAGAATTTAGGGAGTTAGGAAGTAGATTAAAAAGCATATAGTAGTAGTCACTGAATTGTTTCCAATGCCATATGCTAGTGAGTTTCAAAACAGAAAGTTTGTCCAGATGAATGTGTGATTGGAGAGATGATACAAGAGGGATGGCTATAGATTTCTGGGATATAGGATCCATATTGGGGATACTGGAACCTGTACAAGGGGATGGGGTGTACCTGAATCAAAATGGAACTAGTGTCCTTGCAGGGAGGTTTCCTTGTATTGTTGGGGAGATTCAAAAGAACTTAGCAGGGGGTTGGAATCCTGAGATAAGGTTCAGCAGGGAAAGATTCACAGCCAAAATTGAAAGAGACAACAAGTGAGTCAGGCAGACATAAAAGATATTGGCCAATAAAAGCATAAGAAAGTTTGACAAGATTGAGTGTCATTAATTTTAATGCAAGGAGTTTGAAAAGTCAGATAAGTTGAGGGCACAAATTAAAACATGGGGTTATAATGTGATTGTTGTCACTGAGAGATTTTCAGAGAGGGTCAAGATTTGCATTCAACATTTCAACATTCAAGGATAAAGGATCCTCAGCCAAAACAGGGAAAAAGATAAAAGAGGAGGGGTTGTCTCAATTTTGTTCAGGAAATCAATTGCAGCATTAAGGAGGGACTAAATCTTGGAAATCTCTTCAAATGAAGCCATAACAGTAGAACTTAAAAACCAAAAGAAACAATCACATTGCTGAGAGTATTCTATAGCCCCCCCTCTAACAGTATGGCAGAAATAGAAGAGCAGATACGTAGGCAAACTTAAGAGAAGTGTAAAAATAATAGGGGAGTCATTGGGGAATTTCAATTTCCCCACTAATTGGAGTAGACACAGTCTGAAAGGTTTTGAGGGAATGGAATTCTTAATATGTACAGGAGAACTTTATAAGCCAGTATGTAGAAGATCCTATAACATAGGGGGTGGTCCTGAACTTAATTTTAGATATCAAAGCTAGGTTAGTTGTTGAAATATCAGTGGAAGAACATTTTGCAGACAGCAATCATAGCTCTGTTAGATTTCACATTGTTATGAAAAAGGACAAGGATGGGCTGATTTTAATAAGATCAGATATAATTTGGCCAGAGTGGAGTGAGAGCAGACTCTTATATGTCCCAGAAATCTCCTTATTTCCTTCTTGCATTCAGAAAGGAAATAAAAAAATACAAGGTCAATATAGGACCAATATGTTCCAATAAAGAAAACGAATGGGACCAATAAATCCTGTGACCCCTGGATATTGAGAGTTATACAACATTGAATAAAGAGAAAAAGGGACGTTTATGTCAGACATCAAGGACTCAAATAAGCAGAAACCCTAGAGGACTAGACAATGTACAAGAGGGAATTTTAAAAGGAAATTAAGAGCAAAAAGGGGAAATGAAAGAATATCAGCAGATATTATAAAGGAAAATCCTAGTGTACTTTGATTTAGAAGTAAATTAAGGGCAAAAGAATAATTAGGGAAACAATGGGACCATTAGAGACCAGAGTGGTAATAGCCAGAGATGAAGATAAGCTTCTAAATGAATACTTTGTCCCTCTCACCAATGAACACCAACACAATGTAGATGTAGAAATCATGGAGAATGACTGTGATTCAATTGAAGAAATTAACATAGATAGAGAAAAGGTTCTGAGTGACCTGGCAGGCTTGAAAGTAGATAAATCGCCAGGGTCAGATGAAATGTATTCCAGGGTGTTCAGTGAGGAAGTCTAGGAAATAGCAGGAGCACTGGCAATAATTTTCAATTCTTCTCTGGCCACAGGAGAGGTGCTGGAGGACTGGAGTACAGCCAATGTGACACCATTATTCAAGAAGGCAGGAAGAGATAGACCCACATACTGCAGGCCAGTCAGTCTTAACTCTGTGGTGGGGAAATGATAGGAAACAATTCTGAAAAACAGAATTAATCTGCATTTGGAAAATCAATGATTAATCAAGAACAGTCAGCCCAGTCTTGTTAAGAGGAGGTCATGTCCGACTAACTTGATTGAATTTTTTGCAGAGGTGATCAGATGTGCAGATGATAACAATACATTTGACATTGTCTACTTGGATATCAGCGTAACTTTTAATAAGGGTCCGTGTGGGAGACTCTCAACAAAGGTACAAGCCCATGGTATCCAATAAAATTAGTCAAATTTGTTCCAGAATTGGCTGAATGGCCAGAAACAAAGGGCGATGGTTGAGGGTGTTTTTCAGTCCAGAAGACTGTGTTCAGTGAGATCTTACAGGAATGAGTGTTGGGGCCCTTGCTGTTTGTGGTTTGTATTAATAATGTAGATTTGACTTGAACACAGGAGAGTTGATCAGTATGGTTGTGGATGATATGAAAATTGGTAGGGTGGTAAGTAGTGAGGACAATAGCTTTAGATTACAGGAGGACATAAATGTTCTGGTCAAATGGGCTGATCAGTGGCAAATGGAATTCAATCTGGATAAGTGTCAGGTGATGCATTGGCAGGACAAACAAGACAAGGGAATACATGATGAACAGCAGGACCTTGGGAAGCATCGAGGGTCAGAAGGATTTTGGTGTGTATGTACACCAATCCCTTAGATAGCAGGATAGATGGATAAAGTAGGCATATGGTATCTTTGCCTTTATTTGTCAAGGCATAGATTTAAGAGCAGGGACTATGTAAAATGATGGTTAGGCCACAGTTAGAGTAATGTATGCAGTTCTGCAATCGACATTATAGGAGTATGTGATAACACTGGAAAGGGTGCGGAAGAAATTTATCAGGATGTTGCCTGGGCTGGAAAGTTTTAGGTACGTAGCAGGATTGGATAGACAGGGCTTGTTTTCCTTGGAGCAGAGGAGGATGAGGGAGGGACATGATTGAGATATGTGAAATTATAAGGTGCAAGATGGATTGACAGGAGGAAACATTTCCCTTTGATGGAGGGATCAACAACTGGGACATTGATTTAAGCTAAAGGCAGGAGGTTGAAAGAGGATTGACGAAAATCTTTTTCACCCGGAGGATGTGGAATTCAGGAATTCACTGTTTGAAAGGGTGGTGGAGGCAGAGAGCCTCAGAGAAGTATTTAGACGTGTAGTTGCGATGTCAAGGCATGCAACACTCCCTCAGTGTACCTGAACAGGTGCCTGAGTATGGCAACTAGTGGATTTTCACAGTAACTTCATTGCAGTGTAAATGTAAAACCTACCTGTGACACTAATAAATAAACTTAAACTTAAGGCTATGGATGAGGTGATGGAAAATGGGATTAGAATTTGACTGATGCAGACTCAATGGGCCCAAGGACTACTTTCTGTGCAGTAGATCTCTGTGACTCTATCTGACATTTGATAAGTATGTTGCTAGATAGGTAAGCATAGATTTGAGTTGTATTGATGATTGTTAACTATGCTTAGAAGTGTGGGGAGTAATTTTCACATTGAATATAATACTACACCCATTGCATAATTGAGATTGAGTGCAGTAGCATGAGTGTCAATCAAGTAAACTATTCTTTTCTGGAGAATTTGAACTTTAATTGTTACATTTGTACCTATCCTGATAGGAATTCCATTTTAGTCTTTAACCCTATAGATTAATAATAGAGTTTTGATGGAGCAGTAGCTAAGCTATTTGTAGAGTGCCCAACTTTTATGCTGTTTTTGTAGCTACATTGTACTTATCATGGGCCCAATTACAACTCCAGTCACTGTTTCCTAAGATGTTAATGGTGGTGGAGGAGCTGAACATTGTTGGACCATCTGAAAAAAAACCCATTTCTGACCTTATCGTAGAGGAAAAATGTTTACTTGAATGAAATTATGCAGTGCTGTCCTCAGGATCCAGTAATTGGCCTCAGGTGCTCACAACCATCTTGCTGTTTTGGCTGAGATAGGAATGCTGGAAACACACAGTAGTGTCTGTGGAGACAAAAATTGAATTAATGTTTCTGGTTAATGATTTCCATCAGAGGTGAAAGATGAATAGTTTTCAAGCAGGCAGGGGAAGAACATACTGTAAAATCTATAGTAGCATAGAGGGAGGTATGATTAAATAACACAAGTAATAATGGGACAAGTATAGAAACAAAACATAGAAACAAAATTTGCAGTTCTGCAAATTTAGGCGTAAACGATGTTGAAATGAGAAAGAATGTCAAATGTATTAATTGTGTGCGCAATTGCATTAATATTCAACTCTCATATCAGTGGCCTCAGCTGCATTTTTGTTTCAACACTTCTCCTGTAAGTTATACCCATGAGATGATTACTCACTTTGGGAGAATAAACATCTCTTTTGTACCTTTTTAAGTTGACATTTTTCCTATGCTACTAACCATAGTTA
Organism: Sphyrna mokarran; assembly: GCA_024679065.1. Classification (NCBI taxonomy): domain Eukaryota; kingdom Metazoa; phylum Chordata; class Chondrichthyes; order Carcharhiniformes; family Carcharhinidae; genus Sphyrna; species Sphyrna mokarran. The sequence continues at coordinate 56,998,773 of JAGIQG010000002.1, read as the reverse complement.
GTAAATGATGGTTTGCGAGTTTCTGGAGTAACTGTTTTGGGATAAACTTTTGCCCAAAATTAATTTTTAGGTCGATTATAACTCTATAAAAACTGTCAGAGAATCGCAAAATGACATTGAAACTTATTAAATAATGAAAAGGCTAGCTGCAGCTACTGTTTGCATTGATGATTCTTTTGCAGTGGAGGTTAATATGTAATAAAGAGCTGTGATAAATTTGCTTTACTGCACTGTGCTTGAAGATCTAACTATAACCATTAACTTTCCTAACTGGGCAACAAAATTCCTTTAGGAAATATATTGTTATGCCATGAAAAACGATTCACTGCTGCTGCAGATGATCAATGTAGATATAATTCGATAGTCTTGATGAATTACGAGCTGCTGATATGATTCAATTACACATAAACTGATATCTATTTTTAGTTTTTATCTATTTAATTTAATGTAAATGTATTTGGGAGCATTTAGCAGCATACAAACAATTGCACCAAGGCATTCAAAGTGTAATTAGCCATTGAGCGATGCCAGCTTGTATTTTAGAATCAAATGAATATTTGGTTATGAAAATAATTGATTCAGACATCCTTTATGATAATCCAATGATGCGCCGCTATAAAATTGAGTAAAAGTTGAAATGTGCTGTTGCGTATATTACTTCATTATTAGTTTCATTTTTTTTGGCGCTTGCTGTTTATCACTGGGCATGCTCACTGTGATGCATACATCTGTGCCATACCCGCAGCCAAGCTAAAGAACTTTGAATGTGTGGAATTCCAGCAGTCTAGTAAACAGTTTTCAGTTTTAGTGTATCAATGGATTTTAGCATGAAACAGATAATTATTTGTTGAAGCAACAACGCAAAATAACATCTTGAAGTTGTGTTTTAAACAAGTTTTAGATTTTTTTTAGAAAACAAATTTTGTGCGTAGGAAACATAACTGAATGGGGTAATGCCTCAGACACTGGGCTGTCACTCCATGCACATAGGGAATTTTGCACATCTGATTCTGTAACATAAAGAGTTTTAAATACTCTTAATCTAGCTCCAAGTATCACTGGCCCACAGGATTGTATTGCACCTAATTCGTTGTAAGTTAGTGATTTTACTTGGAGAGCTGACAGAGTAGCTGACAAGGAAACTGGAAGTGCCACTCTAATACGGGAGGAATGCTCTTCTAAGCTGCATTGCATTAGGAGGAAGGATATGGACAACTCTTCAGCTAACCAGGCTGAAATGGAAGCGCTCTATTCCTAAGTGATAACATACCTCACTTTGAGCTCAGCATGCCGCATTTCAATTTTGAAGCTTGTGTAAATGAAATCCCTTCTTAACTGAGGCTAGGTGCTAATCATATATAGCGGTAGTAATGTTATTTTAGCTTTCACAGTGGAAGGGATGGAATTAGTGTGACAAATGTAGGAGTCATGAGTAAGCTTGTTCTCTAATTTATATAATACAAATTATTGCACCATGTCTCTAACCTTCGCGTTCAAAGTTCATATTATTAAATTATAACTTGATTACTTTAAAAAAAAGACTCAGAGGTAAGTTGTTGAGCCCAGACAGAGGTTGGAATTGGTGAATTCTTAGCAATTACTGGTTAATGCTTAATGTGACCTGATAGTTATACCTGTTGTGATGGTTGACTCTCTTTTACCTGAGTGGAAGTTTTAACATTTTAAACCTTGGCATTTTTAAAATGTGTAAATAGATCTAAAATTTGTATATTTATGGACTTTTTTTGTGTTTGATTGCAATTCTCTATGAAGATACATTTATGCTAATTCTACACAGTTCAGATATAAGAGCCAGCACCAAAAGCCCAGATACTTATAGCATCATGACATGAGTAGTATTCTTCAGCCAAAACAAAGTAAAAGCATTTTAAAACTCAGAAGTTTTTCATTGGTTGCAGGTTAAGTGCAGTAATTCTTTCAAAGTGCACTTTACTTTTTCCCTCTTGACAAATTAATATCTCTTCACAGTGGATGTCATTGGAAAGCATTTTTGCACTCTTATTGTCAAGTGCAGAATATTAGCTGGCACTAGATAATGCTGGAAAACAGGATTATGTTTTGAGTTGTCAATAAAAAAGTATAACGTGCAAGCTCATAAATATGTATAAAAAGCAATAGATATTATACTTTTATCTATGAATTTACATTATTCAGTAAATGCATGTGCCAATAATTGCTTTGGAATAAGTAAAATATCTGTCATGGTAAATGAATGTAAATCAGTCTACCATGAACAATAGAAAATAATGAAATTCAGATAATCTCAATGGAAAGGTTATAGAATAATAGAAAGATATTGTGCAAAAAGAGGCCATTTTGTCCAATGAATGTATGTTGTCTCTTTGAAGGAGCCAGCCAGTCAGTTATATGACTCAACTCTGTTGCCAAAGCCCTGCAGTTTTTTTCTTCTTGAAGTATTTATCAGTTATTTCACCTGTTCATCCAATTCTCTTTTGCAAGTTACTGTTGAATCTGCTTCCAACAACCTTTCAGATCACAATAATGCGGTCCATATGTCATCATTTGGAGGAGTGGGACGGACTCTTGACTGCAGAGAACTGGCATGGACTTGATGGGATGAAGGTCCTCCTTTTGTGCCATAAAAACTACGAAGGATAGTTATTTTGCCTATTGCCTTAAATCTGTGTCCTCTGGTACAAATGTTCCTCCCCCAGAAAACTTTTCCCTATTTACACTACCAAAATTCCTGTTAATCTTCTATGTTCTATAGAGAATACTTCAACTCCTTGAGTCTGTACACATAACTGAAGTCCCTTGTCTCTAGCACCAATCTTCTAAACCCCTTCTTCATCTTTTCTAAGACCTTGAAATTTTTTGTAAAGTTTGATTCTACAATTAGACACAATAATCCCAGCTGGGATCTGACCACAGATACATAGAGAGCATGATTCCGTGATCTCAATTCTTTTATTAAGAACACCAAGAATTCCTATCTCTATTAGTAGTCTTTTCAACTTGTCCTGCTACCTTCAAACACTTGTTTACGTACACCTCCAGGTGCATCTCTGGTAATGCACCCCCTTTAAAATGTTATTATTTATATTATGATGTCTCTCTTTTTATCAAAAATGTATCACTTCACAATTCTGTGTACTGCTATAGTTGCTGAATGTAATCCTGTCAATTTTTGAATAGATATAGATAACATCCTCTATTCCTCTGGGAACATTCCTGTATCTAAACAGAGTTTATAGCCCGCAGCTTCTGCAATTTCCATCAAGTCACAGTAATTTTGGACTAGATGACATTTCCATTTTGAGTGTCACCAATTACTTATAATTATCTAATATCACTACTGTTTCCTCCTATACTTCTACATCAATAACATCCTCTTCTCTCCTGAAGACAGATGCAAAATGCTCTGTAAGAATTTCTGCTTTCACAAGGTCTTGTGTTTATAAATAATTTATGTTAACTGTTGATCTATTTGTATTCTTTGCATCTCCTTCATTTTTCTTCCATAGAATCCCTACTGTGCCGAAGAAGGCCATGTTGGCCTGTCGAGTCTGCACTGACCACAATCCCACCCAGGCCCTATACCCATAATCCCACATATTTACCCTAGCTAGTCTCCCTGACACCAATGGTCAATTTATCACAGCCAATCCACCTAACCTGCACATCTTTGGAGTATGGGAGGAAATCAGAGCACCCAGAGGAAACCCACACAGACACAAGAAGATGTGCAAACTTCACACACATGGTGACCTGAGACCACATTTGAACCCAGGTCCCTGGAGCTGTGAGGCAGCAGTGCTAACCACTGTGCCACCATGCTGCCCCACTTCTTATTTTATAATTTGCTGCACATTCATCATAAACCTCTTTTAATTAAATCCCTATAACTTTAGGAGCATTAGATTTGAAGGCACTTAGTTTCCCTGTTCCATGGATTTAGACCATAAGATATAGAAACAGAATTAGGTCATTCAGCCCATCAAGTCCGCTCTGCCATTCAATCATGGCTGATATGATTCTCATCCCCATTCTCCTGCGTTCTCCCCATAACCCTTGATCCCCCTATTATTAAGAACATGCCTATCTCTGTCTTAAAGACACTCAATGACCTGGCCACTATTGCCCTTTGTGGCAATGAGTTCTGGCTGAAGAAATTCCTCCTCATCTCAGTTTTAAAGGAGCATCCTTCCACTCTGAGGTTGTGCGCTCAACTTCTATCTCTCCCACTAGTGGAAACATCCTCTCCACATCTACTCTATCTAGGTGTCTCAGTGTTCTGTAAGTTTCAGTTAGATCCCCCTCATCCTTCTAAACTCCATTGAGTATAGATGTTCATTCTGTCAGAAAGATTTGCATTTGTAGAATACCTCAAGTCTGTACAATAGTGCTTTCCATCATGGAGGCATTTTTGATGGCAGTCACTGTTGTAATGTAGGAAATGTAGCAGCCAATTTGCACACAGCAAGTTCCCACCAACAACAATATAGGAGAATGGAGCAGATAATCTGTTTCGTGATGTGTATTGAGGAATAAAAATCGGTCAGGACTCTGTGGATAACTCTTTTACTGTGGTGCTGTGGAATCCTTTACATCCATCCCTAACAGAAACATTTGGCATCATTTTATGTTTAAACAATCTGTGACATCATTTGACATAAAAAAGTGTAATTTGGGATAAGTTCTTTGTGGCAGAAATAATAATTATTTTCCAGCAACCGCCCTCAATTTTCATTTTTTAAAATTGACATGATTTCTTTTGGTTGCTCCTGCTTATTTCAGAGTTAAAGTGCTCAGAAACATTCAAAAGTCATCTTGGATTTGACAAATTTGTGGATCGTTAGAGTTCAGAAGCGATCGTTAGAGTTCAGAAGCGATCGTTAGAGTTTGGACATGATCATTGGCATTTAAAAGCATTCACTTGCACTCAGAAACATTCACTAATGATCAATGTGTAACATTTAAGAGAAATCATTTTTAAGCAAATCAGATTTTCCCATTAAGACCAATGTAAAAATGCAATTAGAATCAATAAGAACTTTCTCATTGAGGGGAAAGAAAAAACATTATATCTTGTATAATAAAATACTTTACTTTGTTAAATTCCTGTATTTGTAAATGAAATGTATTTACATTTAATAATATAAAAGGAATATGGTAACTTTCTTCTTGCAGCACCTCCTGCTCATTGCTAAATCTTCTTGCCACTGATCTTGTTTTCCAAACCTCCTACTTGTCATGCATCTTACTTCCTGACTGTCCTTCTTATTGTAACCATGTTGCTTGTGACCTCAATCATTTCCTGTCCGACCTTCTAATTCTTGTATCACTCTGGTCCCCTCCCTCCTTGAAATACCACTTTGTGATTCCTCAGGATCAAAGTGAGCACTTTCAAAGTGAGCACTGAAGAAGGGTCATAGGAGTTGCCCATGGTGCCAGGGAGCACAAGGCAACTAGGGTTCTATTTTTTTTAAATCCAGCTAGCCAATTTCAATCAATCTTCCAGGGAGCAGTGCTTTGGCATATCATAGGGGGCATTGGTACGGACCAAGATCTCAGAATGATGGACTTCCTCGATAGACCAGGAGAAAGACTTCAATGTTTGGACGTTGGATGGTGATCCAGTCCACAGTTGTGCAGGTTAAGTGAATTGGCCATGCTAAATTGCCTCTTTGTGCCAGGGAATTGACAGGGTAAATACATGGTTTGATTTGATTTATTATTGTCACATGTATTAACATAAAGTTAAAATATTGTTTCTTGCATGCTTTACAGACAAAACATACTGTTTATAGAGAAGGAAACGAGAGTGCAAAATGTAGTGTCATGGTCACAGCTAGGGTGTAGAGAAAGACCAACTTAATGCAAGGTAGTCCATTCAAAGGTCTGACAGCTACAGGAAAAAAGCTGTTCTTGAGTCGTTTGGTTTGTGACTTCAGATTTTTATATCTTTTTCCCAACCGAAGAAGGTGGAAGAGAGAATGTCCGGGATATGTGTGGTGCTTAATTATGTTGGCTGCTTTGCTGAGGCAGCAGGAAGTGTTGACTGAGTCAATGGATGGGAGGCTGGTTTGCCTGACGGATTGAGTTACATTCACAACCCTTTGTAGTTTTTTTGTGGCCCTTGGACAGAGCAGGAGCCATACCAAGCTGTGATACAACCAGAAAGATTGTTTTCTATGGTGCATCTGTAAAATTTGGTGAGAGTTGTAGCTGACATGCCAAATTTCCTTAGTCTTCTGAACAAGTAGAGGCATTAACTATAGTGTCAGAATGGGGGGACCAAGGACAGGTTGTTGGTGATCTAGACACCTAAAAACTTGAAGTTCTTGACCCTTTCTGTTTCATCCCCGTTGATGTAAACAGGGGCATGTTCTGCTTTATCCTTCCTGAGTTGATGACAGTCTCCTTCATTTATTGACATTGAGGGAGAGATTATTGTTGCCGCATCAGTTCACCAGATTCTCTATCTCATTTCTGTACTCTGTCTCGTCATTGTTTGAAATCTGACTCATTACAGGTTATGAAGATTGGGCCTGGATTGGAATGTTGTCAGTGCAGGCTTGATGGGCTGAATGGCCTCCTTTTGTACCGTAGGCATTCTATGATCCTATTCTCTTGGAAGGAATTGAGGTTAACCATAAATGAGTTTCAGATGCGACTCTTGAAGTTAAGAATCAGTAGCCTCGTCCATCAGCTGTACACATGCGGTGAACATGGAAGTCTTCAGAAAAGAAGTGCCGGCGTGATTATATAGTATGCTCTGGCAGCATGAACACTGTGAAAATCACATAGTATTTGAAACTAAGAGCGACAACAGTTTCCCACTGTGAATTTCCCATCACATGGCTGATGGTACAGCTGTTGATATTTCTACCAGCTGCTTAACAGTGAGCCATGACTCCAAAATGCCTGCAAAAATATTAATAGAAGCTACTTGTGAATACTTTTATCTCACCCACTTAAATATGAACCATTAGCCAGACTTCATTTCTCAGAACCAAATCCGATATATCATTAATCAATTTACAGTTGTGCATGTTCACTGATTCTCGCATTAGCATGTTAAAAGTTATTTTTGATTTATTGTAGTTCAAAAATGTTTTTTGAATTTCATTTTATCCTGTGTGGAATGAACTTCCTCAAAGGTAAATGTCGGGCCTTGCACTTTTCCTGATGTATATTAATGATCTGAACCTTGGTGAACAAAACAAAATTTCAACGTTGTGGACAAAACAAAACTCCAAAGCATTGTGAACTGCGAGGAGGATAGTGTAGAATTTCGAGAGGACATGGACAAATTGGTGGAATTGGGGGATAGGTGACAGACAGAGTTAATGCAGAGAAATGTGAAGTGATTAATTTTGGTAAGAAGAACATGAAGAGACAATATCAAAGAAAGGGTCCAACTCTCAAGGGATTGTAGGAGCAGAAGGACCTGAAGATATATGCACATAAGTCATTCAAGTTGACAGAACAGATTGAGAAACATTAGAGAAGGTGCAGAAAAGATTTATGAGATTAGTTCCAGGGATGAGAAACTTCAGTTTTGAAGATAGGTTCATAAATTAGTCTTGTTTTCCTTTGAGATTGAAGGCTGAGAGGCATCCAAAACCATGAAGGATCTGGACAGAGTGGATAGGAAAAAGGTATTTCCACTTATAAAAGAATTGAGAATGGGAAGACACATATCTAAAGTAAAAGCGATATGAGGAGAAGCTTTTTCATATAGCTTTTGGAGGATACTTAATCAAGAATTGAACAAGCAAGGTTTTGAAACCAATAGCTTGGCTTATCCTGATCCCCAACAGAGGGAATTCATATCTGCAGTCTAGATAGATTTCCCTTTAAGGACATATTGAAATCTTCCCAAATTACCAAAATTTTCCATGTCCCAGGACAGGACAATGTCCTTGCTGCTGCATTAACCCATATTTCAAAGAAAGGGAACTGATGTTGTCCCAGCTGGTTGCGAGTTTGAAAAGCCAATGTGAATGGAAGAATGCATATATACTTCTTTACTTGCTATTCTTCTTACATAAAATCATATAAAAAAATAGAATTTATAATTTTCTTTGAGGCCTCGAGATCTATAAGAGGGCGAAGACTTCACTCCATATTTTTTAGTAGAATATGAATATAATCATCAATGTTAATTTCCAACATTTTAAAACTGGACAATTATCTTTAAAAGTAACTGAAGTGATGTCTGGTTGTGACCCTTGAACAACAAATGGCTATCTGGCAGTATCACAGAAAGTCACATCTTGTTATCTCTGTGGGCTGCAGAGGCCGCATGGCCATCCACATTTCAGATACTCAGACTGATCAACCAAAGTCTACTTTTCTGCTCACACAGGAGCACTGCAATCTTCCTCAATTCTTAAATCTGAGACATGTAACAATCTTGGGGCTCCAGACAAGGAATCCATGTCCTTTATCAACGATGGTGTGGAGAGATGGGAGTAATGGAGATAATATGGTGGCGCAGTGGTTAGAACTACTGTCTCATAGTGCCAGAGATTTGGGTTCGATTCCGATCTCGGGTGACTGTGTGGAGTTTACATGTTCTCCCTGTTTCTGTGTGGATTTCCTCTGGGTGCTCTGGAAGCATGTTCGATCATTGTTTTCAGAAGGGAATTGGATAAACAGCTGAAAGGAAAGATATATAGGGCTATGTGTTTGAGTTTTGGGGATTAAAACTTTGTTTATTTGCTTTTTCAATAGTTCAGCTTAGAACTGACAGGTCAAGTTGCTTCCTCTATCCTATTACAATTTCATGATTCTTTTATAAGTGACAGGCATTGACTATCCCCAACAAAAAAGGCCAAGAATGTTCCCCCAAATCTTCAACAGTATTGCCTTCAAAATTCTGAAGATTATTGTTGACCAGATACCTAACTCGATCAGCTTTGTCAAGAATGTCATTGAAATAGATTTCACATTGCATTAGATGGCAAATGGAATTTAATCCGGATAAATGCGAGGTGATGCATTTTGGCCGGAAAAATGTAGAAGAGAGTTATAGGATAAAAGGTAAAACTATATGGAGCATAGAGACGCAGAGAGACTTGGGGGTGCAGGTTCACAAGTCTCTGAAGGTGTCCTCACAGGTGGAGAAGGTGATAAAGAAGTCGTATAGTATGTTAGCTTTCATAGAAAAGGGTATAGAATACAAGAGTAGGAGGTTGATGTTGCAGTTGTATAGAACTTTGGTTAGGCCTCACTTGGAATACTGCGTCCAGTTCTGGTCGCCGTACTATCGGAAGGATGTGGAGTCCTTGGAGAGAGTGCAGAGGAGGTTTACCAGGATGCTGCCTGGTATGGAAGGACTGTCTTATGAGGAACGATTAGATAGACTGGGGTTGTTTTCCCTTGAAAGACGTCGGCTTAGAGGGGATCTCATAGAGGTGTATAAGATTATAAGGGGTATAGATAGAGTAAATGGAGGTAAACTTTTTCCGCCTTCAGAAATGGATAGGACGAGGGGTCATGGCCATAGGGTGAGGGGGGCTATGTATAAGACGAATATTAGAGGGCAGTTTTTCACACAAAGGGTAGTGGGGGTGTGGAATGCACTGCCGAGTAAGGTGGTGGGAGCAGGCACGCTGGGGCTGTTTAAGGGTCTCTTGGACAGCCACATGAGCGGTATGCAGATAGAGGGATATATTAGGACTGTTTAACTACGGCTTTTTTCCACAGGTAATTCGGTCCATACTTGACCAACATTGAGCATGCATTCGGCAGGTGGTGCGGGTACAGCTCTTGGATGTTGATTCATGGGTTGCCTGGTACCTCATGTCGTAAATGAGTGCTTTATGTGGACCATCTGAAGGGCACCATGACAGCTCAGAGACTATCGATGTGGCTGTGCAGACACTTGGAATTGGGCCGGTGTCTGCGGGAGTTTGCGCGTTCTCCCCGTGGTTGCGTGCGTTTTCTCCGGGCGCTCCGGTTTCCTCCCACAACCCAAAAATTCGCTCTTAGGCTGATTGGGAAACAAATTGTCCCTATAGTGAGAGTCTTCCATATTAGGAATAACCTAAATCTGTAATAGGATAATGGAATTGCTACTATATAGTTATGACGGCGGCGCGGGCTCGTTGGGCCGAAGGGCCTGTTTCCCGTGCTGTGTTGCTCTTAAAAAAAAAAATAAGAGCAGGCTTTTTGTGGCTCACTAAACCTTTATGCCTATGCATGGTCTCTGGTTCAGATCAGTTGAGTCATGGAGTTCTCACTTGAATGGGTGCAACTATAACAACACTTGAAGATCGACAGCTTTACTATAAAGCAGTTTGGCATTACTGCCATTAGATTGAATCTCCAGTTGAAATATGAACTATCCACAGGATGTGCTGCTGTAAATCAGAGCCAATGTCAGTGATGGGCAATGTAGGCTTGTGAGTGGGCTGCATGAGGATCCCTCTTTCATCTCAGTGAGCCGCAAGACTAAAATCAGATTTGTTCAAAAACATTCAATACATGCCGAATATTTCATAATGAGTTATAGAAAGTGCTCAATTCACTATATAGTAATAGAACTGTCATCAACTTCAAGTGGTAACAACAAAAGAAATATTTACACTTGATTGGATGCAGAGGCAGCACACAGCTCTCACAGTCGATGTTGTGTGCAATCAGCAGGCACCTCACTTCACTTTATGTATCTTTCACTTCAGTTATATCGATGAGATTAAATCATGCAGATGGAAATCAGTGTAATATGGCAATTCTGTGGGAGAATAGGAATTCTCCCAAAAATATTCTCTCAGAGCTGAATTTGCGTGAAAACTCCTGCCGATTTTTTTTTTAAAGCAGGATTTTCAGAACGAACCTCCCACACTCTGAGTACTGCTGAGTGCCCTAGCATGATTCACTGTGAAAATCAGTGGGTATGGCCCACTCACACTGGAGAAGCCGGCAGTATAGCATTGAGTGGACCACTATGCATGCGTCGAACTGATTACTGGTTAGCCCCACAAGCCTGCATTGCTGCCACTTTGACTCCTCCCATCCCCTGATTGCTGGCGTCCCGGACCTCTCCAGGTCAACCCCGATAATCCTCCTCCATTTCCGGCAGTACTAACTCTCCCCACCGCTCTGGCAGCCCCAACACTCACAGCTGCATCGACTGCCTCGACCACCTCCTTGTCATCCAGATGGCCAGTCCCAATCACTCCTTTCCCCCTCTCTCCCAGCATTCCTTTGGCGAAATGGTAGCAGTATTGCCCACTCCCATTGATTGGCCCCCAATAGGCCTTGCCGGAATAGGCCCTGTCTCGATAGGCCCCACCCCAGTAATCCCCAACCCACCCGGCCCTGGTAGGTAGTGCCCACCTGGTAGGTAGAGTCACATTTTGGTGATAGTGACCACAATTTGGTTACGTTCACCTTAGTGATGGATAGGGATAGGCATGAAGCTGGGGGCAGTAGTTATAGCTGGGAGAATGGTAATTATGAGGCCATAAGGAGGGAATTAGGGTGCATAGGTTGGACTAGGACACTACAGGGACTGGGAACATCTGAAATGTGGAGGTTATTCAAGGAGCAGCTACTGTGAGTCCTTGATAAGTATGTCCCTGTCAGGCAAGGAGGAAATGGTCGAGTAAGGGAACCATGGCGTACTAAAAAAGTTAATTCGCTAGTTAAAAGGAAAAAGGAGGCTTATGTCAGGATGAGGCTTGAAGACTCAGTTAGTGCAATGGATAGCTATAGATTAGCCAGGAGGGAGCTAAAGAGTGAGTTGAGGAGAGCTAAAAGGGGACACGAGAAGACTTTGGCTGATAGGATCAAGGAGAATCCTAAAGCTTTCTTTAGATATGTTAAGAATAGAAGATTGGTTAGGGCAAGATTAGGGCCAGTCATAGACAGCAGTGGGAAGTTGTGCGTGGAGCCTGAAGAGATTGGAGAGGCACTGAACAAATATTTCTCTTCGGTATTCACGCAGGGAGATGTAAATGTAGTTGTGGAGAACACTGGGATACAGGGTTGCAAACTGGAAAGTATTGAAGTAGATAAGGAGGATGTGCTAGATATTCTTGAGGGTTTGAAGTTAGATAAGTCCCCTGGGCCGGACGGGATTTACCCTAGGATTCTCTGGGAGGCAAGAGAGGCGATTGCAGAGCCTCTGGCTCTGATCTTCAGGTCGTCGTTGGTTACGGGTATAGTGCCGGAAGACTGGAGGATAGCGAATGTGGTCCCATTGTTCAAGAAGGGGAGTAGAGACTTTCCAGGGAATTATAGGCCAGTGAGTCTTACTTCTGTTGTGGGCAAAGTATTGGAGAGAGTTATTAGGGATAGGATTTATAGTTATTTAGAGAGAAATGAATTGATTGGGGATAGTCAGCATGGTTTTGTGAAGGGTAGGTCGTGCCTTACTAACCTTATTGAGTTTTTTGAAAAAGTGACCAAAGAGGTGGATGGGGGTAAGGCAGTTGATGTGGTATATATGGACTTTAGTAAGGCGTTCGATAAGGTGGCCCATGGAAGGCTTCTGCAGAAAATGCAGATGTATGGGATTGAGGTGATTTAGCTAATTGGATTAGGAATTGGCTAGCAGATAGAAGACAGAGGGTGGTGGTTGATGGGAGATATTCATCGTGGAGTTCGGTGACAAGTGGTGTACCTCAGGGGTCTGTTTTGGGGCCCCTGCGGTTTGTAATTTTTATAAATGATCTGGATGAAGGTATTGAAGGATGGATTAGTAAATTTGCAGATGACACTAAAGTCAGTGGAGTGGTAGATAGTGAAGAGGGGTGTTATAGTTTGCAGAGAGACTTGGACAAGTTGCAGAGCTGGGCCGAGAGGTGGCAAATGGAGTTTAATGTGGAAAATTGTGAGGTAATTCACTTTGGCAGGAATAACAAATGTGTAGAGTATAGGGCTAATGGTAGGACTCTTAATAGTGTTGATGAACAGAGGGATCTTGGTGTATATGTGCATAGATCCCTGAAAGTTGGCAATCAAGTCGATAAGGTTGTTAAGAAGACATATGGAGTCTTAGCTTTTATTGGTAGGGGGATTGAATTTCGGAGCCGCAACGTCATGTTGCAACTGTACAAAACTCTAGTGCGGCCGCGCTTGGAGTATTGTGTACAGTTCTGGTCCCCGCATTATAAGAAAGATGTGGAGCATTGGAGAGGGTACAGAGGAGGTTTACCAGGATGTTGCCTGGTATGGAGGGCAGGTCTTATGAAGAGAGGCTGAGGGATTTGAGGTTGTTTTTCGTTAGAAAGGAGGCGGCTAAGAGGGGACCTAATCGAAACATATAAGATGATTAGAGGTTTAGATAGGGTGGACAGTGATAGCCTTTTTCCTAGTATGGAGAAAGCTAGCACGAGGGGACATAGCTTTAAATTAAGGGGTGGTAGTTATAGGACGGATATCAGAGGTAGGTTCTTTATCCAGAGAGTGGTAAGGGTATGGAATGCCCTGTCTGCGGCAATTGTAGATGCGCCAAGTTTGGTGGCATTTAAGAGATTAGTAGATAAGTTTATGGACGAAAAGGGAATGGTTTAGTTTGGAGGGTCATTGCTTTTTCCTAATTGGTCGGCGCAACATTGAGGGCCGAAGGGCCTGTTCTGCGCTGTAAGGTTCTATATTCTAAGTTTGGGGGCGTTTAAGAGATCAGTAGATAAGTTTATGGACGAAAAGGGAATGGTTTAGGTTAGAGGGTCATTGCTTTTTCTTAGTTGGTCGGTGCAACATCGAAGGCCGAAGGGCCTGTTCTGCGCTGTAATGTTCTATGTTCTATGTTCAATGCCAGTGTGCTCCTTGGGCAGTGCCAGGGAGCCTGTCAAGCACTGCCAGGATGGCACTGTCCAAGCGGCACTCCCTCTTAATCCCAACCTCCCAAGGGGACCTCCCAGACCTTTGTTCCCTCCAGCAGGACCAGGCCTCTTGCTCCCTATTAGTGGGAAGTTGTTGTAAACTTCTGGCAGGGATGAGACTTGGGCCTGCTAATGAAATGTGAATGTTAATTTAAATATTTAAGTCAGCTCCACGTTGATTTCTGGTGTGAAGCTGATTACCACAAAAATCCTGGAGCTAGAGAAGCATGGAGACTGTGGCAAGAATTGTACTGTAAATGGTAGAACCCTTGGTAATATTAACATACAGAGGGATTTGGGCGTACAGGTCCACAATTCCCTAAAAGTAGCAACATAGGTGGCCAGGGTGATTAAGGAAGTATGTGGCATGCTTGCCTCCTTCAGCATTCTGATGCATTCAGTTCAAGAGTTGGGAAATCATGTTGCAACTTTATAAAACCTTGGTTAGGCCACATTTGGAATATTGCATGCAGTTCTGGTCACCACGCTACCAGAAAGACTTAAAGCATTGGAGAGAGTGCAAAGAAAATTCACCAAGATGTTGCCTGGTCCTGAGAATGTTGGTTATGAGGGGAGGTTGAATAAACTAGGATTGTTTTTACCAGAAAGATGGAAGCTGAGGAGAAACCTATTAGAGGTTTACAAAACTATGAGAGGCATAGACAAAGTGGAGAGTCAGAAGCTTTTTCCAAGGATGGAAGTGTCAATTACAAGGGTGCACAGGTTCAAGATGAGTGGAGGAAAGGAAGATGTGCATGGGAAGTTTCTCATGCAGAGTGGTGGACATCTAGAAAGCACTGCCAAAGGAGGTGGTAGAAGCTGGCACATTATCAACATTTAAGAGGCAGCTGGATGTATACCTGAATAGAGAGCAAATAGAGGGATTAAAAGCAAATTACAGCAGATGCTGGAATCTGAAACCAAAAGAGAAAATGCTGGAAAATCTCAGTAGGTCTGGCAGCATCTGTAAGGAGAGAAAAAAGCTGACGTTTCAAGTCCAGATGATACTATTCTCTTTACTATATTAAAGGGAATAGAAGGACATGGACCGAGACAGGGCAGAATATTTTTTTAGTTTAGTTAAAGCATCATGATCAGCACAAATTTGGAAGACTAAAAAGCCTGTTCCTATGCTGTACTTTTCATTGTTCCAAATGACTCTGCTGTTGTCTCCCAGCTTGTTGCACTGCTGGAGCAGCACAGTAGCCCGGGAGAATTGCCCCAAAATATCTTGTGGACCACTCGCAGAACCCATACGGGCCGCAAGTGACCAAGTGTCATTAGTTTGGTCTTACTTACAGTATTCATTCGAAATCTCTCAGTCTCTTTCGTCATTGCTGGTTGAAAATCTGTCAAAAAAAAATGTACAGGTTAGGTGGACTGTCCACGTTAAATTGCCCATTAGTGTCCAAAGCTGTGTAAGTTCGGTGGATTTGTCATGGTAAATGCATGGGTTTATGGGAATTGGGCAGAGGGGTGGGTGGGGGTGGGGGTGGGATGTTCTTTCAGAGACTCAATGTACTGAATGGTCTCTTTCTACACTGTAGGGATTCTGTGGTCAGAGAAAAGAAAACTTTCAATCCAGGGGAGCTTAATTTGTTCCTGTGTCTCTGAGAAAAAGATAAATGTGGTGTTTGTTCTCACAGTTCAGTTGCTTTATACATTGAAACCACTGTTACCTTCTAGATTTATTCCAGAAGGTTTTGCTACTCATACATTATTATCACATATACTATACTCAAAAAAATTGCAGGTCCTAGGATATACACTAAGCAGTTGTGAAAGAATTGATTCTAATTTCAGTGCTCTGTGTGCATAATTTTCTTTAATATTTTAAAGTTAAACTTGTTACTTTATTTGACATGAGTGTTTATGTAGACATCTAATGGAATGACAGTGACTCAGATGCATAAAACAAACAGGGAATGTGGAAGGAAGGAGAGGAGAGAATTGGATATACATGACAAAATAGCAAAACCCAAGTGGCTGTGTAGGATGAGTAGGGTTGCCATCACTGGGTGTATTCTAGGACCTCCTTGCTCCAACCTCCAACCTCACTTGGTCAGAAAGTCCATTTTTGCTATTTTTTTAAATATTGCTTGCTTGTGACAGTGTTCAGCAGTTTAATCTTTAAATCTTGGATTCTCCAATATAGTCCTGGACATTCCAGGATAATCCTGGAGGGTTGGCAGTCCTGACTGAGAGTGGGCAGAGAGAATCGGAAGGCAAAATGCTATTGAAGTTGTTACCAGCTAAATATGAGAAGGAGATAGCTGTGTGGTAAAATGCAATAAGAAGTCTCACAGTACCAGGTTAAAGTCCAACAAGTTTATTTAGTAGTAAACACCACTAGCTTTCGGAATGCTGAATACCGGGTATACTTTAAACTGTGTGTGCCTTTATATGCCCAGTTTCTGATCAGAACTCTCCATTCACCTAATGAAGGAACAGTGTTCTGAAAGCTAGTGGTGTTTTCTACCAAATAAACCTGTTGGGCTTTAACCCAGTGCTGTGAGGCTTCTTGTGAATTACCCGAGTCCAACGCTGGCATCTCCACATCATGGTAAAATGCAGGGCAGGTGAAGGAAACAATATAGTTTTAAAATGCATGTTAATTTAACATGCATTGTTGAAGCTCCATCTTTCTGAGGGCACACCATCACACACAATAGTTTTCAAAGATCAAGCAAGCATATTGATTCAGTTTGTTTTACATTCTGGTAGATCTTAAGTTGGTGATAATCGCATCCATCCACATCAGTCGACATTGCTGCCGTTACTGCTGTGGATGTTGAAGAAGAGAGAAGAATGTTGCTAAAGTTTTACATTTTGCACTCAGGACAAATGCGAAAGTGCCAAATTTCAAACACTCTTATTTTATATGGCAGAAGAAAGGGTGCTGATCAAGTTGAGTCTGATTGGCTGAAGCCAAGGAGAAAGCAATGGGGAATCCCAAAGCTCCTGGTCAATTCAAATAAATGTGAAGCTTAAACATATTTCTTTTATTGTAGAGAATAAGTCCTTATGTATATATGTATTCTGCTTTTAGCAAGTATAAATAAGTCATGTTAAAAGCTTGAGTGATTATGTTAAATTGGTTGTTGGTATAGCTATTAGCACTCTCAGGATTCTTCAGTAAGTGCTGCCTGATCATAAAAGCACGTCTATTACAGATGTTTTGTTTTGGACTTTGTGAGTACTGGCTGGTTGAGTACGGTCTATACTTTGCCTATCGTGAATAGAAAAAGAAACATGCTATTCAATCAGTCAATCATTAGAAGCCAAAAGTGAAAATGCTGGAAAATCTCAGCAGATCTGGCAGCATCTGTAAGGGGAGAAAAGAACTGATGTTTCAACTTTAGATGACCCTTTGTCAAAGGTTTTGACAGATGTTGCCAGACTTACTGAGATTTTTCAGCACTTTCTCTTTTGGTTCAGATTCCAGCATCTGCAGTAATTTGCTTTTAATCATTGTGAAGTATGACTTACATATCTGGCTCTGCCCCAACTGATGAAACAGCATATTCTTTTGGTTGTTCATAATAAGCAGAGTCAATGCCTTAGTCAATCAGAGTTGGCTTTTCATCTAATTTTAACCAATTCTCTTGTAGTGTTAATTGTTGTGAACATTTGAAATTTGTCATTCTTGTATTTGTCTTGATGAGTGTTCTGAGAAAAGCTTAGATAACATGTCTGTCTTAAAAACAACATTCATGTTCGGTACTACTGGGTGATTACAGCTCTACGTCTATTACTGATGGTTTGGAAGCATAGTGCAAAATAATTGATCTTGCAGAGATTTGACAAGCTCACCTCAAAATAGGTCAGTGGCTTCATTAACTTGTGAAAAATCCAAGCTTCTCTCTCTTTTGATGTCAGTTATGCTTTTTAATGTTGCGGAACTCTATCACTCCTTGAAATTTGTTTCATTAATTATAGAAACGTAAAAAATAGGGGCAACAGGAGGTCATTTGGCTCTTCAGGCCTACTCCATCATTCATTATGAACATGATTGATCATCCAACTCAATATCTTAATCCCACCTTGCCCCCCGACCCATATCCTTTGATCTCTTTGCCTCAAGTACTATATCTAACTGCATGTTGAAAATATTCAACGTTTTCGTCTCAACTAATTTCTGTAGTAGCAAATTCCAAGGCTGAACACTCTCTGGATGAAGAGATTTCTGCTCATATCTGTCCTAAATAGTCTAACCTGTATCCACAGACTGTGACTCCCCTGGTTCTGGACACCACTGCCATCGGAAACATCCTCTTTGCATGTATCAAGTCTAGTCCTGTTAGAATTTTATAGATTTCTATGAGAACTCTCCTCATTTATCTGAACTTCAGCGAATATAATCCTAACCAACTCAATCTTTCCTTGTATGTCAATCCCGCCATCCCAGGAATCAACCGTCAGTATAGTATACATTCTCTGTACTCCCTTAAGAGCGACAACATTTTTCCTCAGATAAGAAGATCAAAACTGCACACACTAATGGGTAGCACAGTGGTTAGCATTGCTGCCACACAGTGCCAGGGACTTGGGTTTGATTCCCAGCTTGAGTCACTATCTTTGCAGAGTCTGCGTATTCTCCCCGTGTCTGTGTGGGCTTCCTACAGGTGCTCTGGTTTCCTTCAAAAGATGTGTTGAATGGATACATTGGCCATGATAAATACTCCCTCTGTTACTCGAACAGGCACTGGAATATGGTGACTAGGAGATTTTTACACTAACTTCTTTGAACTGTTAATGTAAACCGACTTATGACACTAATAAATAAACTTTGAATACTATTCCAGTCATATCACCATGGCCTTGTATGATTGCATCAAGCCATTCCTGCTCTTGTACTCAAATCCTTTCGCTATGAAGGCCAACATACTATTTGCTCTTTTTACTGCCTGTTGCATCTGCATAGTTATCTTCAATCACTGGTATATGAAAACACATATGTCTCATTGCACATTCTCCTCTCCAAATTTGTGACCATTTTGATAGCAATTTTCCTTCCGTTTTTGCTACCAAAGTAGTTAACCTCACATTTATCCAAATTATACTGCATCTGCTATGCATTGGCCCACTTTCTCAACTTGTCCTAATCACACTGAAGGATCTTTACATCCTCTTTACCATCATACCAGCTTTTTGTGTTTTCTACAAATAGGAGCTATTACATTTAGTTCTGTCATCTAAATCATTAATATATATAGTGAATAGTTGGGGTTCCCCAAAAGTCATTGCCTGCCAAAAAGAACGCATTTATTCCTGCTTTGTTTCCAATCTGTCAACCAGTTTTTTTTACCTATTTTAATACATTGATCTCTTATGTGGGACTTTTTGAAAGCCTTCTGAAAGTCTAAAACCACATCCACTGGCTCCCCCTCATGAATTCTATCTATTATATAAAAAACAAAGAACAAAGAACAAAACAGCACGGGAAACGGCCCTTTGGCCCAACGAGCCCGCGCTGCCGCCTCAATGTTCCCACTTTTACCCATGATCCCCGTCATCCCTGTCTATGTTTATAGATCTATGCATTAGAACAAAATTTGAGACAATTTAGGGAGAATTTGTTCTGCCAATCAGAAGAAACCGGAGCACCTGGAGAAAATCCACGCAAGCATCGGGAGAATGTGTAAATTCCCACAGACATATCCTTGAAGAATTCCAGTAGATTTGTTATGCATGATTTCTCTTTCATTAACCCATGTTGACTCTGTCTGATTCAACCACTGTTTTCCAAGTATTATAAAATCTTTGATAATAAATTCGAGAATTGTCTCCATCACAGACATCAGGCTTACTAATCTTTAATTTCTTGTTTCGCTGTCTCTCCCTTTTTAAATAATGGGGTTATATTGGCTACCCCCAATCTATAGGAAGTTTTGCAGTGTCTGTAGAATCTTGGAAGATGAAATATGGAATTATGGAAATTTTACAAACTGGAGAAATAGTTATGATTGATCCTAGTATTGCCATAGTAGAAGAACAGATTCAGCAATCTCTTTGGGTCAGATTGGGGTGAGATCTCACACTGTTATAAATAATTAATAATCTTGCTAGTAATATTTTAAAGAACCAAATCAAAGCACTTTCCACCTTTGAAATTTATAGCTGTGATCCATACAATATCCTGTTTTAATGTAAAGGGTGCATAACTTAAGGCATAACTTAGGATAAAATACACCATTAAATTTCAATATGATTTATTGACGTATTGGTGTACTGTCCTTGCGCATGTAATGCAATCTTACAGCAGGGAAGGATGCCCTTTGGCCCCTTGTGCTTGGACTAGCCCTCAGAATTATCCACTCATTCTTCACTTTCTCAAAGCCTTCAAGGAAAAATGTGTTGTGGATTTTGTTCCTCCAACTTCTCCTAATAGGGCATTCCATACACTCATGATGAAAAAAAAATTGTTATTCAGATCTTTTCTTTTATTCTTTTGTTGATGATCTTTACGTTTATGCCCTCACCAACCAACAAGATAATGATTAAAAGCACGTTTCTGCAATAATGATCTGAGTGCATAAATGTATTTTGGTGTTCAGCTTTTGGAGGAATAATATATGATGTTTTGAATGTAATCTCCTCCATACTGAGATCTCAATTCTTGTTATTCTGAGTTGAGGATCTTTGTCAGGTGTCACAGCAAATCTCACAAGTTTACTTTGTGATTGCTGCAGAGTTCATGAGACCCAGCTTTAATATGGTAGGGAAAAAATGTACAAGTTGTTATTAAAGTGCTTCTGCATGCCTTCTTGACAGCAGCTGAGGACCTACATTGGCAAAGGTGAGAGAATGAAGAGACTGTCTCAAAATTTAATGTTCAGGAGCAATGGTTTTAGTCTTCCTAATATTTAATTAGAGGAAATTTCTGCTCATCAAGATGTCTTTAGCAGAGGATGTTTCAGAGTGCATGTGAAATCTAATGCTGTGGTTGTGAATGTAGTTCCTGAGGGATGGTATGTAGATGAGAAATAGGAGAGGACATGGATATGTCCTTTGGGATATCAGAGCATCTGGAAGAGAAACCATTGCAAGAGTTTCTTAGCTACGGTTAGATAGGTAAGAAAGGAACCAGATGAGAGAAGCCCCACCCAGCTGGCCAGCAATGGAGGAATGTTGGAGGAGGATGATATGGTATAGTGATGGAGCAAGGTTTAACTAAATTTAACTCATTGCTTTTAAATATTTAAATGTGATATTTTGATGCAATGTAGCAACATTGATCATTGCCATCAATGTTCAGCAGCTAAGTTCCTAAATGCATACAATGCAGATTTGAAGTTACTGTTTGGTATTTCACCTGTCTTTCAAAATTGAGGGATGTTTGACATCCTGTGTCAGCGTTAAATATCCTAGGTTTGATACAGCACAGCTCAATTCTAATCCCCAGAGAGAATGATAACTTTTGAAAATAAATTAACTTTCCTATGATCAGCAGAAATAACTGAAGAACAACATTCCACTTTGTAAGACTTTTACTGCAACAAATAAACTAAAATCAACATGGATCAAATTTCAATTAATAGAAAACCAAGACATCAAACAAAAGAAAAGGATATTTTTGACATTAACCAACAAATGCAACTGAGCTGTGTCTCACAATCCTTTCTGCTGTGTACTGCACTTCTAAAAAATGTGTAGCATATAAAAACAAGTCCAAAGTTAATCCCAGCTCTTCAGCTGGTTTACTTCTACCTGCTGCACAGGGATAAAACTTCTAGTGTCCTTAGAAAGTTGTTTCACTCAATTTGATTGTTCCAGATCTGACGTTATCAGCAAGGCCTATCTCAGTGAATCCTTGTTCCTTAAATCTATAAAAGTTCATTGGTTCTGTCCCCTTCCTTGGAAGCAGAAGATGTGTTCTCACAGCATCCTGCTTGTTTCTTGAGCCAAAATAGATCTTCTTTGTCCTTTTCAACAACAGCTGCTATACTTCTCCACACAGTAGTTTTGTTTGTGTGTTTTATTCTCAATAAGCAGCTGTCAATTATTGTGACAAGGTGTGGAAACTGTCAATTAATATTTGAACTGATTATTGTAATATATCTATATACTGTATGCTGGGATTTAGTGTATGTACTGTCCCTTTAAGAGTCCAGGTGAGATGATCCCTGGGGGATTAGTTCCTCTTAGTGGGGGATCCAGTTGTGCCGTCCTAGATCTGACCCAACAACAAAGAGCTCCCAGTGTTCAAATTACCAAGCTACCTTATGGTTTTTAAGGGTCCATAAGTTGATAGGTTCGTACGTAAGAATTAGTGATGAGACTGCTTCACAGCCTATGCATTCTACCGACATTCCATTCTGTTGAAAGGGGAGGGGCTCGGGCCATTCATAGGATGGCAGTGGAAAGGAATTGAGGTGTTGCGACCCAGCAAACAATGGTAGAAGTATATTGAGAGGACTCGGGCTGCAGGCAGCTGCTGGTGATAGTGGGAGGAAGCTTAGAGCCTTGACACATTTAGTGGGGAAAATTTCTGCATGTGGCAAAAAAATGGCAGCCACATTTGGTGTCATTGGTCTTCAACGAAGAAGCAGAGAGCTTGGATACATTATACAGAGTGCTTCAGTGCTTATCTGGTGGGCAATGGCCTGATTGTACCAGTTTTCTAAAGTGCTATGTAGAGCAAGACCTTTGTGTTTTGATAAGTTTTGTAAAACCTGAAAAACCAGCTGGGAAAACTTATTAAGGATTGTGCGATATATTAAAAGATCACTTCGCTCCAAGCCATTGATAATTGCAGATTTTAAAAGCATGATCTGCTCGAAGGGAAGTCCATTCCTCAGTTCATGGCAATTCTGAAGAGATGGCAGAGCACTGAAAGCTCAGAAATGTATTCCAAGATGCCTTACGAGACAGGCTTGAAGCCATCCAGCAGAAGTTACTGGCTGAAAAGAATTTGTAGTTTATGTCCACATTGGAGATTGCGATTTCGCTGGAGTTACCCACCAGGGTAACAGTTAGGTGTCAGCATCTGAGTGCATGAGATAGCAGAAGCCCCACAGAGTTTGGCACTGCCAGTGAAATGCCGCTGATGTGGCAGGAGAAAACCCCGAGAGTCGAATTACTGTATGTGCAAAGCCCAATGTCGCAAGTGCAAGTGACTTGGTCACATTGCCCGGAACCACTGGCTGCCACTAAGCCCAAAGAGAGGAAAATATAAGGAAGATTTTTGAAGGGCATGAAGAGGATAGAGATGGATAGAACATAGAACATTACAGCACAGTACAATCCCTTCAGCCCTCAATGTTATGCTGAGCAATGTCCAATCACAAGATCAAGCTATCCCACTCCCCATAATTCCAGCGTGCTCCATGTGCCTATCCAATAATCGCTTGAAAGTTCCTAAAGTGTCTGACTCCACTATCTTAGCAAGCAGTCTATTCCACACCCCAATCACTCTTTGAGTGAAGAATCTACCTCGGACATCCCTCCTATCTCTCCCACCATTGAACCTTACAGTTCCCCCTAGTAACAGCTACATCCACCTGAGGAAATAGTCTCTGCACATCCACTCTATCAATCCCTCTCATCACTTTATAAATCTCTTTTAACTTGTCTCTCATCCTCCTCCGCTCCAAAGAGAAAAGCCCCAGCTCCCTCAATTTTTCCTCATAAGACCTACCCTCCAACCAGGCAGCATCCTGGTAAATGAAAAATAAACTAAACAAAAACAACAGGGGTGACAAGACTAAAATAAAATACAGAACTCAATCAGTGTCATTAGTGAGAGTGGGGTGGTGATGCACACCGTCCCTGCAGCACCTGTCAATCAGGGAAGGCCTCAGACTGGTGGACACCACGTGTTCCCATTCCAAGGCCACCCACAACAGAGGTGGGATATTTGGCCCCTTGAGTCTGTCCCAACATCCAATGAATCATGTCTCATCTGCTTGCTAACACCATTTGCCTGTCACTCACCCTCATCATTACTACCTTTAGTTGAACAAATATTCACCATACCCAGATTTCCAATTTACCATTGATCGCACATCAATTGCCTTTTGCGCATGCGAGTTCCAGAATTCTTTTGAGTATAAATGATTTCTAATTTCACTCCTCAAAGATATGGCTCTAAATTATACACCAAAGTCCCTGATCCTAAATTCCCCAATCAGCAGAAATAGTTTCTCTCTATTTTCTCAGTCCATTCCTTTTAATATCTTGCAAACTTCCATAAAAATCACCTTTTCACCGTCTAAATTCCAAGCAATAGGCTTTGTATAATCTCTCCTTGTAATGAACATTTAGGAGTCTAGGTTTCATTCTGGAAGATTGATGCTGAATTCCATCCAAGGCCAATATGTCATTCCTAAGCTATAGCTTTCAAACTTAACATGGAATTTAATGTTACCTTGGCTTTCACTGTGAGATTACAACTTAAACCAGCCTCATGGCACAATGCTAAATCCAAAATCTTTTACCCCTAGTTGGCTCCACAATGTATTGTTTCAAGAAACTATTATGAAACCATTCCACAAGTTTCCTTTCTAGATACAATTGTCAATTTCATTAGTCCAGTCTATATCAAAATTAACCACACCACAATTACAACATTGCCTTTGTTGCAAACTCCAATTATTTCTTCTTTACCGCTCTAATAGCGCAACTTCTATTCGGGACTTTACAAATTTCTCACACTAGATTTTTCTGACTTGTGATTCCTAATGTCGGCCCATACAGATTTTACTTCCTGCTCTTCTGAACCTTTCTCACTAATGTCTTTGTGTCATCCTTTGAAACCAGGGCTCCTCCTCTTCCTCCTCCTCATTTTCCATTCTATCTATCTTTTGAAAATATAACCTGAAAGACATATTAACCAACCTTGGTCACCTTGCAAGAATATCTCTGCATTGCCATTACATCTAAATCATTTATCTCTCTGTATGTTACCAGTTCATTGATTTTGCAGTGAATGTTTCTCACATTCCGATGAGGAGCATTGAGTTTTTTTTTACTGCAGCTCTTTGCAAAGACATATTCGCTGATGCACGATTATGGTTAAACTCTCCATCCCTCCCTGTTGCACTCTGCATTATTACCCAAATGGCTACATTGCTCTATTGCCTTGATACCATCTTTAGCTTCCTAAATCTCCCTGCACCTGATCCCTCCCCCAGCCACAACCATTTTAGTTTCAAACTCAACCTTCACCAGGAGTTATGTGATTCTCATAAAACAGAACAGCACAGGTACCAGTCTGCTAGGAGTCAACATTCAGAGTTGTGTATGAGTAAGGTAAAGTCAGGCTTTGTTCTCTTGAATGAAAGAATTGGTTTCTTGTTTCTAGTGTTTTTTCTCTCAATGTCAATCAGCCATCTTGCCCGTGTAACAAGAGGAGAATATGCAGCAACGAGATTGTGTGTGAGCGAGAGAGAGAGAGAAGGAAAGCTTGTGTGCGGGAATGTGGGGGGAAAAGGATGTTTGTTGAGTGCTGAATATCAGTGTGGTGGTGGTGAGATTTGAGCAGTCACTGGCAGCAGCAAAAGCCTACTGCACCTGGTATTCTCAAGCAAGTACTATCGAGACCTGAGTGTGCTTAGCTTCCAAGATCAGATGAGATGGAGCATTTTCAAACCAGTATGGCCATAGGCATTTGCTGCTTTGCTTTCTGTCTGCTTAAGGACAAATGGCACTAACATCTCTATTCTTGTCTCCTGTGTATGGAGGGCTTTTCTGAGAAGAGATTGAGTTGCTTGGGTCTGTACTCATTGCCGTTTAGAAGAATGACAGCTGATCTCTTTGACACACATTGCATTTTCAGGGGATTTGATGGGATGGAGGCGCATAGCTTTTTTCCTCATGTGGAAGAGTCTAAGACCAAAGGGCATCATCTCAGAGTCAGGGGGCACAAATTTAAGAGATGAAGAGGAATTTCTTCTCTCAAAGACCAGTGCATCTGTGCAATTCTTTGCACACTGGGCTGTCCAGTTCAAGCCTGAGCTAGACAGATCTTCAATCAGTCAGGGAAACAAGGATTATAGGGATTGGTGGGGTGGGGGAGTAGGAATTTGAAGATTGTCAAGTCAAGAGCAGTTATGATCTCATTGAATAGTGGAGCAGTTTGATGTGCCAATGGCCTTCTACTATTATATCTTATGGTTTGAAAACAACCCTATATACTGAAGGTTTTATTTCTCTTTTTTCCATTTTCTCTCTACGCCCACTGTACTCATTTGTGTGTCTGTGGGGGCAGAACTCCGCTAGAAGCCTTTCCTTTCACCAGGAACATCGGAACAGAGGGGAATATTTGGCGCCTTGAGTCTATCATAACTCCAATGAATCGTTTCTCATCTGCTTGCTAACATCATTTCCCATGCCCAAGAATAGTACCTTTCATTAAACAAATATCCACCAATCACAGATTGTTACAAGCTACAATTGTTTCTTCATCAGCGCTCTAATAGTATCACTTCCATTTGAAACTCTACAAACTTCTCATGCCAATCTTTTCTGACTCTTGTGATTTCTAATCATGCCCATGTTGAACCCAGATCCTTTCTCATGAATGTCTTTGTGTCATGCTTTGAAACCAGGGGTCCACCTCCTCTTCCTCATTTTCCATTCTGCCTATCTTTTGAAAACGTTTCATCCCTGAGACCTAAATCATTTGTTCCGCACACATGAGGACAGTCTTAACAGGGATCTTGGCTTCATGTCACACTATCTGTAACCCCATGACTTGCCTGGGTTAGCAAAAAACCTCACTTACTGTGCTGTCTGGAGACAATACACATCTCTCTAACCTGTGCTCAGTGCTCCTTCCACTCACATTGTTAGCCACTTTAAGACTTGAATAGCAGGTTAGGTGTAAGGATTCGCATTCTAATCAGCAATCTGTAAACTGTCTGTGCTGATATGCGTGCTATTGCAGACCAGAACACCTCATTTGCCTGAAGAAGGCTACAAAGCCAAAAGCTTGCAAGTTTGTTATCAAATAAATTGGTTGGATTTAAAATTGGTGTTGTCAGACCTCTTACTGTGTTCACCCCAGTCCAACGCCGGCATCTCTACATCATACGTGGTAAAAAGCAGTACTGGGATGCTCCTGGTTACAGAAGTTGAAATTGAACTGGGGCAGGTAAATAGGTTGGCGGACATTTTGGAAAAATTTAAAGATGTCTTTCAAGCTACCCTTGGAGAGATGAAAGGTGTCAAGGTTAAATAGGAGCTGAAGTCAGATGATTGTTCAAGAAGTTTAAAGGCACAATCCGGTACTATACACCACTAGGCCTAAGGCAGAGGCTGAATTGGGTTGGTGAATCTGGGGCCATTGACACCAGTGACAACTAGTGAATGGGCCATTTGAATTGTTACAGTTTTGAAATCATATGGATCGGTGAGAATGTGGGGATTTTAAAATAACAGTAAACTCAGCCCTGTGTACAAACCAATACCTGCTTCTTCTCGTTGAGGATCTTTTCAGTGACCTGACAGGGGAAAGTAAATTCTCCAAAGTTGATGTATTGCACTACCATTCACTGCAGCCGCAATGATAGTCATACACAGAGGCCTGTTCTGCTCTAAGCGATTTACTTTTGGCATTTCATCAGCTCCAGCTGTTTTCCAGAAGACTATGGACCAAATCTTGATCGGGTTGGCAGGAATCCAGTGCTACCCGGATGATATTTGGGTTTAGAAGGAGCATTTAATGAACCTTAAAAAGGTTACAGGAGCATGGATAACAAGTCAAGAGAGAGATATATGAGTTCTTGGACCATGTCATTGATTGTGATTGGTTACGTAAGATGTTTAGGAAGCTGGAGCCATTGTGAAAGCCCCAAGAACAAAAAAAAATGTCTGAAATGAGGTCGTCTTTGGGACTTACTAATTCCAACTGCAAGGTTATTCCAGATCCAATGATGGTGTTGAAACCAATGTTTGCGTTGATTGCTGGGGAACGAACAGCCGTGGAAGAATGTGAGGAAGTCTATGGGAGGTAAAGCAGGCTTTGAAGAGATCGCAAGCGCTGGTTCACTTCAAAGTTCACTTTCTGTCATGGTACACATTAAAGCTTCCTCTCCTCTGCATCAGCAACCTGCTTCATGGTATTCTGGAGGACTATTTGTTATTCTTATAAGGGGATATTATAGAGACTTACAACATAATGAAGGAGCTAGATAGAGTGGAGGTACAGAGATTCTTCCCGCTTAGAAAGGAAACCAGAACTAGAGGGCATAGCCTCAACATAAGAGGCGGAGGGGGTGGCATTTCGAACAGAGTTAAGGAGGAGCTTCTTCACTCAGAGGATGGTGAATCTCTGGAATTCTCTGCCCATTGAAGTGGTGGAGGCTACCTTGTTGAATATGTTTAAGTCACAGGTAGATAGATTGCTGATAGATAAGGGAAATAAGGGTTATGGGGAGCAGGTGCGAAAGTGGAACTGATCCACTTCAGATCAGCCATGATTTATTGAATGCAGTGCAGGCTTGAAGGGCTAGATGGCCTACTCCTGCTCCTATTTCTTATGTTCTTGTATTCTTATTGCTTCTTTTTACATTTCCCAAAGAAGACTTCTTTCAGGCTTTTGTGTGAAGTTGCCAGTTTGGTGTTGAATTATAGACAATTCTGTGTGATGGAGTCATGCATCATGGAACTTGATTCAGACTGCCCTGACCCATTTCACCTGGGGTGTTTGTATTTCGAAGAGGAGAATCAATCTAAGCTGAACTTAAAGCCCAATCCGTTGAAAGTGTGACAAAGCCAACCATTTACACTCTTGTTTAAATATGTATTAAAACCCACATTTTAATATTCTGAGCTTTATGTAAAACCACTTTTATTATTCATATGAAATTCGTAATATATGCACAAACTTAATCATAAATGTTGTTTTTTTCTGTAACTTTTATCAAGTCTGGATAGATAGCAGATTAATGTGTCTGGCAATTCAATCAAATGGAGAGAGCAAGTTAACACTGGCAACAGTTAGCAGTTTGGGTGCCTTTTCATTTAAAGTCTAGGATATTTAGTTAAAAAAATTCAGTCCCTGAATCTTGAAATGAAGACTCTTGTCTGACACTGACTTCATACCTCAAAGAAACGATTGTGATCCTGAGACACTTTCCTCCAGCTGAACAAAAATCAATAATTTTCTAAAGTGTAATCAAATGATAGTCTGAACTCTGTCTGGTTCAGACAGAGATTAAGTGCTGTGTGACTGAAGGCATCCACTTCCATTGATTTTCTTTGTAAGCAACCTTACACAACTTCATGAATTAAGGTATTAATGCTTGAATTTTTATTCTGTACACGTGTTTTTAATACTGTGGACTGATGCAGTGAGTTACTAGTTGCAGTGGGATTAATTTTTTTCCAATGTTTGGGTTCATAGTAAGTGGATTCAGATGCACCATGTTGTATTTGCGCATGCATATGAAGCCTGCACATGTGAAGTTTCAGTGTGTTTTATTTACCCTATTTGCTGCCACATGACAAAGCAGTATTTTTCAACTGAAGTATCCCAGTTTTATGTAATATGACCCCTGTTGTATCCTAGACCTCACGAACATCAATGATTTTCCTTCATTATAAAGTCAGAAGTGGAGACGTTTGCTGATAATTGCACAGTCTTCAGTACCATTTGTAAGCCTTTGGGTAAGGAAGCAGTCCCATGTCCACATGCCGCAAGAACTGCACTACGTTCAGGCTTAGGAAAATTATTAACAAGTGATGTTCATACAACTGCAAGGCAATAACTATCTCCAACAAAAGAAAATTTAACCACCTCCCTTGGACAATCAATGGCATTACCATCACCGAATCCCTCACTATCAACATCGTGGGGGTAAAAGATTACCTGAGAAGCTGAACTGCACGAGCCACATACATACTGTGGTACAAGAAGAGATCAGATCCTGGAAATTTTGCAGCGATTAATTCACCTCCTATTTCCCCTGTTACAAGTTACAAGTCATGATTGTGGTGGAATACTCTCCATTTGCCTAGATGAGTACAGTTCCAATGACAATCAGAAGTTCAACATCATCCAGGTCAAAGCAGCTGATTTGACCAGCATTCCATCCAACATCTTAAATATTCATTCCTTACACGATCAGCATGCTGTGGCAGCAATGATCACAATCTACAAGACGCACTTCAGCAATTCATCAAGCCTCCTCTCAAACACTTCATATACCCATAACCTCTACCACCCAGAAGGATAAGGGCACCACCTGCAAGTTCCCTCCCAAGTCACAAGCCATACTTATTTGAAATTATATTGCCATCTGTTTGTCACTGCTGGGTCAAAATATTGGAATTCCCTTCCTTAAAATGTGAATGTACTTGCTTCACATTGACTGTGTTAACCATTGGGAAAAAATAAGATTGAAAAACAAAGGGAAACAGGGAATTGATTAGAAGACAGCTGGAGAAATGATGAGATGTGAATTAGTCTCGATGAAAGTCAAGTATTTTACGTATGCAATAAAAGAAAACAGTGGGGGTCTCAAAGTGGTAATTTTAAAGTGAAGAGATAAGAATATTGACACACATTTACCAAAAGCCGACTCCATACGAGGATAAAATCAAAGGAAAGAAATGATAGAACAAGAAGAAAGGAAAGGAGAGAGACAGTTAACATAATATCTGTAACAAGTTACAGCTATAGTCTTCTGAGAAAAGCAACCATTTTCCACCTTCCCTGAACTGGAAGACTATTTCTCAGACGTGGCCACCTTAAACTAATTGTGGTAATTATTTGCTGCATTTAGCTCATAGAGTGACTTAATATTTGATATTGTTTGGGAAAATTTGTGTTTCAGAGTTCAGGTAAATGCAGTGAGTTTTGGGGACCAAGTGATAGTTTCATGTGAAATTATGTGTGTATAGCCATCAGTTCACTTAATGCCATATTATATTATAGTTCTTGTTATGAATATTTTAGTTTTTCTTTTCAGTTAACTCTTTATGAGTTGTTCACACAATGACTGGACTATTTCCTCACTGGGTGATGCATCAGCCCTCACATAATACCAGAAAATGTTAAAGAAACATCTGTCATTATGGGCTACTTTAATCTGCATTTAGATTGGGAGAATTAAAATAATCATTGTACAATAGAGGTGGAATTTCTGGAGCACATATGGGATGGTTTTCTGGAGCAATACCTTGAGGAACTAATTGGGCCATGTTGGATAAGGTGTAGTGCAATGAGACATGTTCCTAATGGTGGAGAAGTCCAGAACCAGGGATCATAGTTTAACGATAAGGGGTAAACCTTTGAGAATTGAGGTGAGGAGAAATTAATTCACCTAGATGGTGGTGAATGTGTGGAACTTGCTACCACAGAATGTAGTTGAGTCCACAACGTTGTCTGATTTCAAAAAGAAATTAGATGTAGCTCTTGAAGCAAAAGGGATCTGGGGGAAGGAAGATCAGGATATTGAATTTGATGATCAACCATGATCAGAATGAATGGCGGAACAGGCTTGAAGGACTGAATAGACTACTCTTGCTTCTAGTTTCTATGTTTTTATGTAAAACACATACATCATTGTGAACCAGTGTTCCCAGTTACCCTTCTGGGTTTTGGGGTATCATCACAATTAACATCAGTGTGTTTGTTAACAACTGCTATCTACAGTTTAAAATTGCGGACAGTCAGATGGGGTTAAAAAAAACAATGAGTAAGCCTCCTACTCCACTAATTGTAATTGTATAGTGCCTCCTAACTACTGACTTTCCCACAGGAATGGAATGTGCTGGTGTTGGCAATTAAAATTCCAGTCCTTGTTCCCTCCCATTTTCTTTTTCCCTCTCCTTCAGGAGTAAAGCTTTGTATATGTGTGACAGAATGTAAGTATTTCTTTTTGATGTAGCACATAATAAATATTGTACACTAAACTAGAATATGAATCCCTGGGAAGGAACTCGAGACTTCAGTTTCCATGTCCAGATGACAAGTGAGGATGAGAGGAGAAAATTGTTGGTGTGATTTTGATAAAATTACCTCAAGGAAGGACAGAATCTACATTGTATGCACTGCTTTGTGGAATTGATGAGCACGGAGATTGATTTCTTTGGCTTAAGACACTGCAAATGTGCATGCGTTGATTGTTGCTCTATTATTATCTTTGCATGCTGTGGCATTCAGATTGATGTTCATTATTGCTTCATTATTAGTTTTCTAGGTGGTTGCTTTCAGATTAAGGACTGACCCTGAACCGTGAAACTCTCTTACATTTATTTAAGTGGATTTAACTGGAAGAAAATTTTAAAGAGGCATTTTCTTGATTGGTACAGAAGGGAAGCGACTGAAATGGCCACGTTATTTTAATTGCTGCGATGTTTTGCAATGAGCTTTTTGCCCCAGGTTATGTGTTAACTTTGTAGTGTCTGGAATATAAAGGTGGGAAAAAGGGCTTGCCAAACATTTCACATTAATAATGTTAGATACTGGCAGATGTATTCAGAGGTTTTCCCAAGGAAATTGAAAACAAACAAGCTACCTACGACTGCTCACAAAATGAAATCCCTTGCTATTGCTCTTACTTGTACCAATTTACATGTGGAAAATCTTACTGCTGATACTTTGTACATGCTAAATAATTTTGCTTATCCAAAAAAACACACAAAAAGAAATCCCCAAATTGATTTTCTGGCATCAAGTTCTGAACTTTGAATGTTGATTGCATCAGCAATAAATAGCAAGTGTGAGTATTATAAGTTGAAAGCTGACAAGTGGGTTCTTTGGTGTTCTTAGTCTTTCTAAATGGTTATTATTATTATTTTATGTTTTAGAATGGTGTTGATGCAGTGAGCTGCATTTGCAGGAAATATTGAGAATACTCAACATTTGTACCTTGCATTCCAGTGGTGTGAGGGATATAAAAATAGACTTCTCCCAAAAAATTAGATAGAATCATACAGCAATCATCTGGGACCTCCGCTGTAGTAAGAAGTCTCACAATATCAGGTTAAGGGTTGGATTTTAACCTGGTGTTATGAGACTTTTTACTATGTGTACCCCAATCCAATGCCGGCATCTTCACATTATGAGCTCCCCTGTAGCCAATGAAGATACAAAGATTTCTCTTAAAATCACAACATTTTCCTCTCTTGCTTCTCTCAGTATTCTGGGATGTGAGGAAAAACTTTTTTTTCCTTTTGGCCTTTTGAGTCTGCATCGATGCATTAGAAATACTTGAAGTCTCACCTAATCCCATCTGCCAGCACTTGGCCCATGGCCCTGAATGTTTTGATGCGCCAAGTGCTCATCCAGATACTTTTTAAAGATGTGAGGCAATCTGCTTCCCAGGCAATGTTCTCCCAGGTAGAACATTCCTGACCATTACTATCCTCTGGATAAAAAAGTTTTTCCTCACATCCCAGAATACTGAGAGAAGCAAGAGAGGAAAATGTTGTGATTTTAAGAGAAATCTTTGTATCTTCATTGGCTACAGGGGAGCTCATAATGTGAAGATGCCGGCATTGGATTGGGGTACACATAGTAAAAAGTCTCATAACACCAGGTTAAAATCCAACCCTTAACCTGATATTGTGAGACTTCTTACTACAGCGGAGGTCCCAGATTATTGGAGAATAGCCAATGTTATTCCTTTGTTTAAGAAGAGTAGCAAGAATAATCCAGGTAATTAGAGGCTGGTGAGCCTTACATTAGTGGTAGGGAAATTATTGGAGAGAATTCTTTGAGACAGGATTTATTCCCATTTGGAAATAACTTAATGTGTTAGTGAGAGGCAACATGGTTTTGTGATGGGAAGGTCGTGCCTCACAAATTTGATCGGGTTTTTTGAGGAAGTGACAAAGATGATTGATGAGGGTAGGGCACTGGATATTGTCTATATAGACTATATAGACTATAGGCCTTTGACAAGGTCTCACACGGCAAACTGGTGCAGAAGGTGAAGTTGCATGGGATCAGAGGTGACTGGCAAGGTGGTCATAAAACTGGCTCTGTCAAAGAATATAGAGGGTAACAGTGGAAGGGTGCATTTCTGAGTGGAGGCTATGATACTGTGATGTTTCTCAGGAATCAGTGCTGGGACCTTTGCTGTTTGTAATGTATATAAATGATTTGGAGGAAAATGTAACTGGATTAATTAGTAAGTTTGTTTGCGGACAACACAAAGATTGGTGAATTTGCAGATAGTGATGAAGATCATCAGAGAGTACAGCAGGATATAGATTAGTTGGAGAACTGGGTGGAGAGATGGCAGATGGAGTTTGGTTGGACAAATGTGAGGAAATGCACTTTGAAAGGTCAAATACAGATAGGAAATATACAGTAAATGGCAGAACCATTAGGAGTATTGATAAGCAAAGGGATCTGGGTGTACAGATTCATTGGCCACTGAAAATTGCAATGCAGGTGGAGAAGATAATCAAGAAGGCATATGGCATGCTTGCCTTCATATCCCGGCCTTTACGGGCCGGGATATTGAGTTTAAAAACTGACAAGTCACGTTGATGCTATATAGAACCTTAGTTAGGCTGCACTTGGAATATAGTGCTCAATTCTGGTCGACACGCTACTAGAAGGATGTGGAGGCTTTGGAAAGGGTACAGAAAAGATTTACCAGGATGTTGCCTGTTATGGAGGGCATTAGCTATGAGGAGAGGTTGAAGAAACTTAGTTTGTTCTCACTGGAGCGATGGAGGTTGAGGGATGACTTGATAGAAGTGTACAAGATTTTGAGAGGCATGGACAGAGTAGATAGTCAGAAGCTTTTTCCAAGGGTGGAAGAGTCAGTTATTAGTGGGCATAGGTTTAA
This sequence comes from Sphyrna mokarran, assembly GCA_024679065.1. Classification (NCBI taxonomy): domain Eukaryota; kingdom Metazoa; phylum Chordata; class Chondrichthyes; order Carcharhiniformes; family Carcharhinidae; genus Sphyrna; species Sphyrna mokarran. Next base: position 56,964,194 of record JAGIQG010000002.1, on the reverse strand, counting down.
GATGCGAGGGGCAAGTTTTAGAAGAGATGTATGAGGCAGATTTTTTACACAGATGGTGATGGGTGCCTGGAATTTGGTGCCTCAGGAGGTCATGGAAACGGATATGGTAGTGACTTTTAAGAGGCTTCTTGACAAGTACATGAATCAGATGGGAATAGAGAGATATGGTCCCCGGAAGTATAGGGGATTTAGTTAAGTCAGGCAGCATGGTGTGTGCAGGCTTGGAGGGCTGATGGGCCTGTTCCTGTGCTGTAATTTTCTTTGTTCTTTTTTGTCCTCTATCTCCCCACTAAACCTTCTGCCCCTCACCTTGAACCTATGTCCCCTCATGACTGACCCTTCAACTAAGGGGAACAACTGCTCCTTATCCATTCTGTCCACGTCTCTAATAATCTTACACATCTCGATCAAGTTGCCCTTCAGTTTTCTCTGTTCTAACGAAAAAAATCCATGTCTATCCAATGTCTCTTCATAATTTAAATGTTCCATCCCCAGGCAACATCCCAGTGAAGCTCCTCTGCACTCTGTCCAGTGCAATTGCATCCATCCATTAATGTGGTAACCAAAACTGCACACAATACTCCAGCTGTGGCCTCAGCAAAGTTCTATCCAATGGCAACATAACTTCCCTGCTTTTATAATCTATGCCTCAACTGATAAAAGCAAGCTTTACATATGCCTTTTTTGCCACCCTACTAACATTTCAGAGACCTATGGACAAACATGTCAAGGTCTCTTTGTTTCACAGAACTTCCTACTGTTCCACTATTCATTGAATATTTCTTTGTCAAATTGCTCCTTCTAAAGTGTATCAGCTCATATTTTTCAGGGTTAAATTCCATCTGCCATTTATCTGCCCTTTTGACCATTTCATCTATACCTTCTTGTAGCCCAAGATACTCTGCCTCACTGTTAACCACCAATCCAATCTTTGTATCATCCATAAATATACTAATTCTGCTCTCGATATAGTCACAAATGTCATTTCTATAAATGACAAGTAATAGGGGGCCCAATACAGAAACCTGTGGTATGCCACTGGACCCTGACTTCCTGTCAGTAAAGTAGTTTTCTGTCATCACCTTCTGTCTCTTACAACTGAGTAAGAATTTAGCAACACCAATTATTAATCCAACCGATTTATTTGATAGTAAAATAGCGAGCTTTCAACACTCCCGTGTCTTCATCAGGCAAGTGCAGTGTTCAAGAATACTGCACTTGCCTGATGAAGACATGGGAGTGTTGAAAGCTCGCTATTTTACTATCAAATAAATCGGTTGGATTAATAATTGGTGTTGCTAAATTCTTACTGAGTTCTTACCACTCCAATCCAACGCCGGCATCTTTACATCTTACAACTGAACCAATTTTGAATCTACTTTATCAAATTCCCCTTAAGCCAGATGAATTTATCTTCTTAATAGTCTCTTATGTTAACTTTGTCAGAGGCTTTGCTGAAATACATATAAACTGTATTGACCGCACTACCCTCATCTACACAATTTGTCACCTCCTCAAAAAATTCAATCAAATTTGTTTGGCATAACCTCCCTCTGACAAAGCTATGCTGACTATTCTTGATGAAGTTTTGCCTCTGCAATGGAGATAAATATTCTCCTTCAGAAATTTCTCTAATAGTTGAGAGGGATAACCAAAGAAACCTTGATTAACGAGGTGGATTTTAACGAGGATGTATTAACGTGAATGAATTCAGAAGAATCACTCTGCATTCAGATCTGCTCCAAGTGTCAATCTATTGCCCTCCCACACCAGCAGGGAGAAGTTAGAGAGCAAGTCCAAATGCAACTCCACTGAGGCAAAGAAAATCATTAACTTTTATACATTTATTCAGCCCATCCCGGCTGGACATGATCCAATCCCACGTGCTAGTGATTACATACAATTTCCATTGATCCAATGGAAGTGACTAATTGTCACTGTGGGAATGCCTGATTGATCTGTGTCTCATCCATGATTTCTTGGTGATGAATAGCTAATCCATCATTTCCTGGCCTTGGATCTTTCTGCTCAGCAGGTTCTTCTCTTCATGTGTTCCTTTCCCTGATTTAAGCATAAACATTTGTCTGTGAATTGTGTTCTCAGCACAGCATGATCTCTCCACCTGTGTCCTGGGTTGAACATAAACATTAGCCTGGGGATTACACCCTTCCTTACTTCCACTAGATGGTGTTCCCTGTTGATATGTTAATTGGGTGAATTATGTTATCATGTTCTCACGAGATTCTACATCCTCACTAGATTATACCAGTCGTAAGCATCAAATGTGTGAGCTATTCCTTCCTGTTCTCAGTAGATTCATGTGAATCTTTGTTTTCCTGCTCTTGTTATGCCATTCTCCAATTTCAATATCAAGTATTCATTGCCAATTAGTGTGAGAGACTCCTTTTAACATTTGGTCAAGTAGTTAGACCTATGGTGTTAAATATATCAGCTTGCATCCCTTCAAACAGTTTAATGTATCAGCCAGCATGTTTTGAGGTGTTAAATTGTCTAATATAGCAGCTAGCATGTTTTGAGGTGTTAAATTGTTTAATATAGCAGGTAGTAACCCTCCATTGGATATAAGTGTACCTATCCATCTATCTACATCGATATAATATGTGTATAATATGCATCCTGAAGGATTGAACAGTTACACATTCAATATCTATATATTTATATGCCTATGCACACTGATATTTAAACTAAGTCTGTTTATACCTTGTAATATGCCACAGGCGCTTTCGGCATTTCTCCACTCTGAAAGATCCAAATTGTGGTGAAAAAAGGACAATCAAAGAGATTTGGGGAGGAATTCCAATTCATGGGGTTTAAATGGTGTACAAAATGCCCAAGTGAGGAGAACCATTTTTGAAGAGGTGAAAAATAGTAGTTAGAGATCAAGGCACTTGAGGTGTGAAGGAATGAAGTCAGTGTAGGTCAGTGAGGATAAAGAGTAATGGAATTGCAATGAGGATATTAAACTACAGTCCACTTAGCTGGATTTTGGATGAGCTGAAATGATGGAGTGAAAGGCCAGACAGAGCATATTAAAACAGTAGGCTCTGCTACAAAACTATAAAGGTGTACTTAAGATCTACAAAGCCACATTCAGGGGCCTTTGAGAAGAAGAATTTTGCATTTTAGAGCTCAGATTGGGTGAATTAAGATAGGGAGACTGCAAACTATCTGATTCAGCATCAAATTGTGATCAGGCAGGGAAATAATGGTACATGCCTTGTTGCTGTGGCTTAAAATGAGATCTTTGGTCTTGTCAGTATTAAACTGTGGAGAATTATTTCAGGATAATAATGTATCCTGTAATACATTATTAGTATTACTAATAATGTATTATTATTACAAATACATTATAATATTGTATTATAATGTTTTTATAATTATTATAATATGTATAGAAACAGTACAGAAATATAGATGCTATTGTTGTGCACATGGAAGATAAACTCATGGTTGTGAATGTTGTTACCAAAAAGCAGAGTTTTGAGCAGGAGGCAGAGGGAATCAAGAATGGAGCTCACAAGGGGAGATTGCTGAAATGATGGTAAGGAGATGAAAAGAATAAAGATTATGAAAATGATCTGACTGTGATTGGATGGATGTAAATGCAACTACATTAGGGCAATTTTACCCAGATGTTGGATAGACCTTGGGAAGGAATGGTGTGGATATTCATGCCAATGAATGCAGAGAGGCTGAAAAAGGCGAGGAACAATAATGCAGTACTGTCATGAAAGCAGACAGGTGGCACAGCAGTTAGCACTGCTGCCCCACAGTACCAGGGACCTGGGTTCAATTCCCGGCTTCGATCACTGTCTGTGTGGAGTTTGCACATTCTCCCCGTGTCAATGTGGGTTTTCTCTGGGGACTCCAATTTCCTCCCACCATACAAAGATATGCGGATTAAGTGGATTGACCAGGCTAAATTGCCCCTTCGTGTCAGGGGGACTAGGGTAAATGCACAGAGTTGTGTGGATAGGGTCTGGATTGGATTGTAGTCAGTGCAGACTCGATGGACCTAATAAATGGCTTCCTTCTGCACTGTATGGTTCTATGATTCTACGAATGTAAGTTGTAACTTTTATAGGGCAATTTATAAGCTGGCATCAGGAGGAGGAGTGATAACCCAATTGCATGATTTCAATTGGAATATCCCAGGAAGAATGGAAGCATCCTTCCTAGATCCAGGAGGCATTAGTATTTTTAAGAGATTTGTTGAGGAAGAGTATGCTTCAGGTGAAGTACTTTGTAAGAACAGAGGTGATTGCTTTGAGACATTGCTGCCAATTTTGACAAGTTTATCTGGTAAATTTTTCAATTGGAGATGAGTAACTGATTTGATTTGATTTTATTATTGTCACATGTAGTGGGACACATTGAAAAGTATTGTTCCTTGCACGCAATACAGACAAAGCATACCATTCATAAAGTATGTAGGGGAGAAGGAAAGGACAGGGTGCACAATGTGGTGTTACAGTCATAGCTAAAGTATAGAGAAAAATGAACTTAATATATGGTAGATCCATTCGAAAGTCTGATGGTGGCAGGCAGAAAGCTGTCTTAGAGTCAGTTGGTATGTGATCTCAGACTTTTGCATCCTTTTCTTAATGGAAGAAGATGGAAGAGAGCATGTCCAGGGTGCATGTGTCCTTGGTAATGCTGTCTGCTTTTTTAAGGCAACAGGAACTGTCAACAGAATCAATGGATAGGAGACTGGTTTGCGTGATGGATTGGACTACATTCACATCCTTATATAGTTTCTTGCAGTCTTGGTTACAGCAGGAGTCATACCAAACTGTGATACATCTGGAAATGATCTTTCTGTGGTACATCTGTAAAAACTGGTGAAAGTTGTACTGGACATACTGAATTTCCTTAGCCTTCTGAGGAAGTAAGGTGTTAGTGGACTTTTTAAACAATTGTTGCAGTCCAATTCATCCATGGGTGTGAACATCAATAATATAACCAGTACTTATTGTCCATCCCTATCCACTCTTGAGAAGGTTTTGGAAAGTCTTGGCTACCTTGAAGCGCCAAGTCTGTGTAGTGTTGGTATGTCCAAAATGGGGTTAGATATGATATTCCAAGTTCCAGTCACAATGAAAGAATGGTGATGTATTTCCAAATTAAGATGTGTATTACTCTAGGGGAACTTGTAAGATGTGGTGTTAACATGCATCTGCTATTGTTATCCTTCTAAATGATTGAAATTGAGTTTAGAGGGTGCTGTTGAAGCAGGCTGGATAGGGAGCGTGTTGAAACAGTAGACTCTGGAGGCTATAGAGGATTACTTGAGACTTACAACGCCACATTCAGAGGCCTTTGAGAAGAAGAATTGTGCATTTTGAAGCTCAGATTGGCTGTGAGTTGTTGCTGTGCCAGCAGTAGATGGTACACACTGCAGCCATAAGATGAAGAAATCTTCACCATTGCTGGAGAGAATTACGGCTCTCAATGTGCAAGAAAATGAGAGTCTACAGTACTATTTTGGTCACTGCACATGTTGTCCTGTATGAACCCCCATTTAAACGTTCTATTTAAAATTTGAATAAAATAAAGATAAAAAATTAACCATTAAAAAAGACTACATAATAACTAAGGAATAAGCCAACACAAACTTGCAAAAAAAGCAGACAAATGTCAGCATGTGGGAACTTCAAATGCTTCGAATCAAACTAAGCCAATAACCCAGAACTAACTAGAAGAGGCACAGTGGCTAGCACTGCTGTCCCACAGCACCAAGGACCTGGATTCGATTCCTGACTTGGGGTACTCTGTGTGTGCAGTTTGCACATTCTCCCCACATGGGTTTCCTCTGGCAGCTCCGGTTTCCTCCCACAGTCTGAAAGACATGCTGATTAGATGCCGGACTGTAACGACAAGGAGAATTTCACAGTAACTTCATTGCAATGTTAGCATAAGCCTTATTTGTGACTAATAAACTTAAACTTTTACATGCATGTATCAACGAGAAAAAGGACAAATGCATGATGACTCTTAAGGATGTGTTCTTTACTATAAGTACAGCATTTATGTGACTTGTCCAGTTAAACTTCTGATTAATGATCCCCAGAGTGTTGATGATTTCGCATTGATTATCAGGAAGAGATGGTTAGTGTTAGTGGAATGAGTTCAGAAGAATCAATCTATACTCGGGTCTTTACCAATTGTCAGATAGTTTATTGAAGTTTCACATCAGCAAAGAAATGTCTCAAGGCAAGCCCAAATACAACTCCACTGAGCAAAGAAAATCATCAAATTTTATATGGTGACTTGACCCATCTCAGCCGGACACAAGGGCATAGCCTCAAAATAAGGAAGAGCAGATTTAGGACTGAGTTGAGAAAGAACCTCTTCACCCAAAACCTTGTGAATGTGTAGAATTCCCTGCTCAGTGAAACAGTTGAGACTACTTCTTTGAATGTTTTTAAAACAAAGTTGGATAGATTTTTGAACAGTAAAGGAATTAAGTATTATGGTGAATATGTGGGTAAGTGGAGTTAAGTCCACAAAGAGATCAGCCATGATCTTATTGAATGGCAGAGCAGGCTCAAGGGGCCAGATGGCCTACCCCTGCTCCTAATTCTTATGTTCAATCCTAAGGGCTATTGATTACATGCATTATACTCTTGAAGTGGCTATTAGTCAGTGTTGCGGTATCTGAGTGATTAGCACCTTGGTGACGAATAGCTAGTTCATTATTTACAGCCTTAGTTGGGATTAATGGGTATCTCTGCTAAGCAGGTTATTATCCATTTCTGTTCTTGTCACTGGTTTTGTCATAAACATCTAACAATAGCTTGTATCATTTGAGTCAGGATGGTCTTATCTCTCCACCTAGCCATGTGACAAAAGCATTATTTGAGTCTATAAAGTAATGAGAGGCATAGATAAAATAGATAGTCAACATCTTTTCCCAAAGGTAGGGAAGTCTAAAACTAGAGGGCATAGGGTTAAGGTAAGAGAGGAGAGATACAAAAGGGCCCAGAGGAGCAATATTTTCACTCAGAGGGTGGTGAATGTCTGGAAGAAGCTGCTAGAGGCAGTAGTAGATTTACAATTTTGTCTTTTGTCATTTAGACAGTTACATGTATAAGATGGGTATAGAGGGATTTGAGCCAAATGTGGGCATTTGGGACTACCTCAGTGGTTAAAAACAGGGTGGCATGGGCAGGTTAGGCTGAAGGGCCTGTTTCTATGCTATAAACCTTTGACTCTATTACAAGCTTATCATACTTTTCTCACTAGATTAAAGCAACCAACTTATACGATCTTCCTTGTCTTTATCATGTTATGTCCTCCAGCTAGGACCCACATGCTTTGTTGGGAAATTTTAGCATGACTGTAGTTTTGTTCTACCCTTGTAGTTTGATATATTCACCAGAGGCTGCTGCTGATCAAGTAATGAGACACCAGTTTGATCTTTCAGCCACTCACAGTAGTATTGGATTTTTTAACACTGCAGCTTTCGTCAAACAGTTTAAGATGTTTATATTGTTTGATATCGCAACTAGTCATCCTCCAGTGTTTCACACATATGTTCTGGAAAATTTTATCATTGGATGTTTTATGCATAAGTGTATTGAGTGTATGAACTTCCTCTACGTATACTTATTATCCCAAAGGTGCTTTGCCACTTTTCCACACTAACAGTTTGACTTTCTTGTTGTAAGTGATGATTGTGTGGCATGAAGGTGGCGTTGTCATTATATGCCATGGGAAGGTACTGTTTTGTATATGTGTTTTAAGGAGGGTGAAGAATGTAAATGTGTGCATGATAATTTTCAACTAGAGGAGTTGGTTGCCCAGCAAGGGTGAACTGAGCATCCATGTAGGTCAGTGAGCACAGGACCGAAAGGTGTTTGGGACCCGGTGCAAAGTAGGTGTAGCTAACCAGGTTTTGGATGGGTTCAAGCTTTTGTTAGATGGGAGGCCTACGGGAGCATGGGATAGTTGAGAGTGATGGGAACAAAAGCATGGATGAGAGTTTGAATTGAGGCAGGCAAAGATGGACAATAACTTGGATGTACAATAAAGAATTGGAAAATCATTCCCAGATCAAGTAACACAAGTAAGGTTCAATCTGAGCAAATGATTGTTCCACGCCAGCCTCTCTGGAATTAGTGAGGTCAAGGTGATGGCTTCAATCTTTCCAGTGTTTATTTGGGGTAGTTGCTGCTCTTAGTGGACTGGATGTCAGGAAGCAGGCTGACAACACAGTAGAGTTGATAATGAGATTGAGCTTGGTGTCATTGTCGTGCTAGTGGAACCTGACATTCTGTCTGTGGATGCTGTTGCTGGCGGGCAACATATAAATGAGAAGCAGGAGGCCAAGAATAGATCATTGGCGGACTCCAGAGAATATCTAACCAGGTTAGTAAGAACTACTGTACAAACGCTGTCATTCTATGAAACTGCAATTGAAGTGATAGCTTAAGGCATCTGTGCTATGAGCAGAAGATGAAAAACCTAGTATTATTTACTCTGGAGAAAAGAATGCTCAAGGAATATATTATTCAGACATTCAAGATACTTAAGGAAATGAATCAACTGAACTTTGGTAATATATTGGAGATTACTACTAGAACTAGAAATGTTCATTTTATACTCAATAGCTCTATGAAAAAAACTTAGATTTTAAAAATTAATTCATAGGATGTGGCCATTAATGACAAGGCTACCATTCATTACTCATCTTTAATTACTCTTGAGAAGATAAATGGTGGTGAGCTGCGTTCTTGAACCACTTCAGTCTTTGTGGTGTAGGTGCTTCCACAGTGCTACTAGGTAGGGAGTTTCAGGATCTTTGATTTGATTTATTATTCTCACATGTATTAACATATAGTGAAAAGTATTGTTTCTTGCGCAGTATACAGACAAAGCATACATTCATAGAGAAGGAAATAGAGTGCAGAATGTAGTGTTACAATCATAGCTAGGGTGTAGAGAAAGGTCAACTTAATAGAAGGTAAGTCCATTGAAAAGTCTGACAGCAGCAGGGAAGAAGCTGCTCTTCGGTTGGTTGGTACAGGATCTCAGACTTTTGTATCTTTTTCCCAAAGAATGAAGGTGGAAGAGAGAATGTCCGGGGTGCCTGGGTCTTAATTATGCTGGCTGCTTTGCCGAGAAGTATAGACAGAGCAAATGGATGGGAGGCTGATTTGCGTGATGGATTGGGCTACATACACGAGTTTTTGTCGTTCCTTGCAATCTTCAGCAGACAGGGAGCCATATCAAGCTGTGATGTAACCAGAAAGAATGCTTTCTATGGTGCATCTGTGAAAGTTGGTGAGAGTCATAACTGACATGCTAAATTGCTTTAGTCTCCTGATAAAGTAGAGACGTTGATGTGTTTTCTTAACTATAGTATTTGCATAGGGGAACCAAGACAAGTTGTTGGTAATCTGGACATCTAAAAACTTGAAGCTCTCGACCCTTTCTACTTCATTCCTGTGGACGTAGATGGGGCATGTTCTTCTTTATGCTTTCTGAAGTCGATATCAATCTCCTTGTTTTGTTGACATTGAAGGAGAGATTATTGTTGCTGCACCAGTTAGCAGATTCTCTATCTCATCCGTTATTGTTTGAGATCTGACCCGCTACAGTGGTATTGTCAGGAAACTTGAAAATCGAATTGGAGGGGAATTTGGCCACGCAGTCATAGGTGTATAAGGAATAACATAGGAGGCTGAGAACATAGCCTTGTAAGGCACCAGTGTTAAGGATGATTGTGCAGGAAGTGTTGTTGCCTATCCTTACTGATTGTGGTCTGTGAGTTAGCAGGTTCAGGATTCAGTTGTTGTTAAAGGTGCCAAGGCCCAGCTATGGAATTTGGAGATGAGTTTCATGGGAATAGGAGTGCTGAAGGCTGAGCTGTAGTCAATAAATAGGCATCTGACATAGGTGTCCTTGTAATCTTAACTCAGCAACAGCAATATATTTCCAAATAAACCATGTAACTTGGAGGGTACTTGCAGAAGACTATGTTCCAGTTGTCCTTATCTTTCTAAACGGTAGAGATTTTGGGTTTGGGAGGTGCTGTTAAAGGACGCTCAGCACTTTGCTGCAGTGTATTTTGTAGGTGGTATAAACTTCAGGCATGGTGGAGGGAGAGAATACTCAAGGTGGTGGATGAATGGGATTCCAATCGCATGGACTGCTTAGTCCTGGAAGGTATTGAAATACTTTAAAGTTATTGGAGTCACACTCACCCAGGCAATCGCAGATTTTTCCATCACATTCCTAATTGATGTAGTGTAGATGATGGGCAGGTTTTGGGGAGTGAGTCATTCACAGTAGATCATTCAATCTCTAAACCTGCTCTTAGAGCCAAATAATTTAATACATGATCCTGTTCAGTTTCTGGTCATTAATAACTCCCAGTATGTTGATGGTGAGAGATACAATGTTGGTAATTCCATTGAATGTCAAATGGAGGTGGTTAAGTTCCCTCTTGTCATTTCCTGATATTTTATGTGACATAAATGTTTCTTGCCACTTAACAACCCAAGTCAGAAAGTTGCACAGGTCTTGCTGCATTTGGATATGGACTGCTTCATTATCTGGAAAATTGTGAATGGAACAGAATACCGTAATGATCAAAGATCATCTACATTTCTAATCTTTTGACGGGGGAAAGATCATTTCTGAATCAGCTGAAAATGGTTAGACCTTGGACACTACCCTGAGAAATACCTGTATGATGTCTCGGGACTGAGATTATTAACTCCTAACAACTATAACCACTTTATTTAGTGCTAGATATGACTCCAACCAATGGAGAGTATTTCCTGATTCCCACTGACTGCAATTCTGCTAGGCTCCTTTATGCCACACACTGTTAAATGCTGCCTTGATGTCAAGGGCAGTTACTCTCATCTCTGAAGTTCAGTTTTTTTGTCCATGTCAGGATGAAGATGAGAGATTTGGAGCTAAGTGGCCTGGTAGAAGCTAAAGTAAACATTGGTGAATTAGTTATTGCTGAGTGAAGGCCATTTCACACACTGCTGATGATATTTCTCATCACTTTATTGATGATTGAGAAACTGTCGGTAATTGGTGAGATAATATTGTCGTGTTTTTTTTATGGGCTGAACATTCAAGTAAAATGTTTCACATTCTTGATTAGATTCCAGTATCATGTCTGCACTGGAACAGCTTGGTTAGGAACACAGCTAGCTCTGGAGTAAATGTTTTCAATGTTTAAGCTGAGCTGTTGTCAAGTCCTATTCCTCAGCCATTTCCACTGTGCTCAGCTGTTTCTTGTATCACGTGGAGAGAATCAAATTACCAGATGACTGGCATCTGTGAAGGGGGCAGCTCAGAATACATTTGAAGTATATCATCCACTCAACACATCTGGCTGAAGTTACAATTGGATTAGCTTTCTGTTTTTACATTGACATACTGGATTCTGCCATCATTGAGGAAATGGATGTTCATGGAACCACCTCCCACCAGTTGTTTAATTGCTCACCACCATTCCCAGCTGTGTGTGGCAGGATTGCAGATCATCTTTGATCTGCTTGTTTGGTTGTGGGATCACTTAGCCCTGTCTGTCGCATGCTGCCTCCATTGTTTGACATGTATGTTGTCTTGTATTGTAGCTTCATCAAGTTTAGGTAGTCCTGATGTTCCTCCTGGAATGCTCTCTGACATTCTTGATTGAACCACAATTGTTTTTTTTGTTTTGATGGTATTGAAGTGAGAAATATGCTGGCACATGAGGTTACAGCTTGTGGTGAAATGTTATTGCTGATGGTCCACAGCAGCTTGTGGAAGTCCAGTTTTGAGCAGCACATCTGCACTGAATCAATTCCATTCAGCACACTGATAATGCTGCACAACCTGAGTGGAGGATATCCTCAAAATGAAAATGCAACTTGCCTCCTTAAGGTTTGTGTGGCAGTCACTCCAAGCATTACGTTCATGAATAAATTTAACAAGTGGATTAGTGAAGATAAGTTTAAGTAGATTTGTTTGCTTACCACCTATTTTGTCCAACGTGGAAGCTATGACCTCAGTCCACTGGTCAATGTTGCTGAGTCATTCCTGGCAGTGAACATTCAAGGTACTCATCCAAAGTGCATTCTGTGCCTGTCTCCCCTTAGTGTTTCTTGCATATTGGGTTCAACATAGAAGAGTACTGATCCAACAACTGAGTGAGGGTGACAAGTGATGATCATTTTTTGTCCTGGTTTGACCTGCAATCCTGCCACACACAGCTGTGAATGGTGGTGAGCAATTAAATAACTGGTGGGAGGTGGTTCCATGAACACAGAACGATACAGCACAAACAGGCCCTTTGGCCCACAAGTTGCGCCGATCACATCTACCAATCCACAGACCTATCTATAACCCCCTATCCTATTCTTTATAGAACATAGAACAATTTATAGAACATAGAACTTCAGGGAGTCCAAAGTCAATATTAAGAACTTGCAGGACTATTATCTCATGATTGTGCACTGTGATTGTGCTGTGACTCTTGGTGTGTCTGCCCTGTCAGTAGATTACAAAATACCTAGACCTGGTGATGGAGGAACTGGGGAAATGTGTTGAAAGATATTAATCTAAGGGTGTGACTATGTGAGCATGTTGCTCGTTGAATATTTGGGACAGCTCTCCCAATTTTGATACAAGTTCCCAAATATTAATGAGGACGATTTTGCAGTGTCAACCTTGTTGTGTTTGGTGTTGAAGTTGATCTGCGTGATGCATCTGGTATTATTGTTCGTTTTTTTGTGGTGTTTTAATATAATTGAATGGGGTGTCAAATGTTGCAGTGGACAAGTAAGAGACAACTTCATTGTGGATCTGGTCAGAACTGAACCAAGTAAAGAAGGCAGATTTCTTCCTCAAAGGAAGTTAATGAACCATATAAGTTTTTATTAAATTATGCCAGTTTTATATTTACCATTACAAAACCATTTTTGTATTCCAGATTATGGCTGGGATTTGAATTTGGGATTATCTAAAAATATGGATTACTAGATCAGCAATATACATAACTTCCCACCATTCATAGTTTCCTAGTATTAAATTTTTCTGTGTTTTCATTATCCTACAGCATTTCACACGATGCTTCTGTGAAGTTGTCGCATGTTTTAAAACTTAGTGATGTCAGTGAGATTGGCTGTTCAAACCAAGCAGCAGGCCTCATGTTCACATGTTGCATTAAAATGTTAATTTGATCTGTTGTAACATTGTTAGGAGTGCCTTACCTAATTCCATTGAGGTGAAACAAAATGAAGCCTGTGTTCCTGGGAATGTATGATCGCCCTTCTTGCATTGAAGTTCTGTTGTTCTCAGACGTTTTCCCCTTGTCTTAAATAGGTACTTTTCATCTGATTGCTAGTCCATGCTTATTTTCAAATTGTACATAATAATGAATACTCCTGATTTTAATTGTTCCACCATTGGTTTTTATACCTTCACTTGCCAAGACTCGGAGGTCTAGAAATTCGTTATGCCCTTCCTCTTCTACAATTCTGATAGATTCTGCCTTAAAAAATTGATTTCTTTTCATTAACAATGATAACCATTTGACCACTGGGATAATCGCATTAAGTGTTATTTCCCATAACAATTTCACAACATTATCAGGCATGTGGTGTTTCATAGTGGCTTTTGTTGGCCCACATATGTTTTGCCATGATATTTCAGGTTTCCTGCAAAATTATGTGGATCTGGATTATGTTGGACACTTAGTATTGCTTCCCTGTAATGGTAAGGTCCGCCAAGCTAAGTGGACACATTAAAACATCTTCCAGTCTTCTGCCCAAAAGCAGCCTTATTAGAGTCTGTTGCTCAGTAGGTTCAACTGTTCCAGTCCCCCCATGTACATTAAAATGCTTGATGGCTTAAAGTGTGCATGTAATTTCTTTTTCATGTATGAAGTAGACTTGGATGCATAAAAAACTCAGTTTCTGTCACAAGGCTCCAGGATTAGGATAATTGAAACTACTGGCTCTTGTTTCTTGGCAAAAGGACTTTTTTGAGTTACCTGGAGCAAGAACTGAAGTCATTCTGCAAAACTTCTTTTAACTCATTTTTGCACTGATGGTCATGTTATGAATATTTTAATCAGAGAAAATGATGCACCTTCATGACGAAAAACCTTCTGAAAGAATGTGTATTTTAAAAGACACTGTCCTTGAAAGGATTGATGCAATGAATTCTAATTGCTTTTCATGGACACGACACCTATTTACAAAATAAAGTAATTAAGCAGTTTCAAAGAAGCTAGAAACCTTTTGCCCCCTGTGGACTGTGTTCAAAGAGAATCACGTGGTAGTTTATTGCCCTGAAGAAAACACGCCATGAAATTCTGTATTTAAAAGTTGGTTTTGTTTTGCTTTGAAAAGGACCAGCTGCTTACGAAAAGAAAGCAGCAAACTTTTTGTAGCCAGAAGTAAGTAGAAGTTGCTCTTAAATTGCTGTATATGATGGGATTGAGTACGTACTCGAGATATTTCTCAAGTCTGCTTGAAAAACTGTGCAAGAGTCATCAATTGTTTTATAGATCAGCACTGAGAGACCAACCGAATAACCGAGATATATCATTTCCGAAACTCTTTTTCTTGAATCATTGATTTTTAATCTTTCAGTTCCACTGTTTTTACTTTTTTCTGTTTTGTGTGTGTGTGTGTGTGTGTGTAAGACTTGGAGTATTTTGAAAGAGTAATTAGATAATTGGCGTATATGGTATGTAAATGTATGTAATGTAAATTGAGCTTTGCTTTTTTATTCGACTTGGACAGTTTTACAATAAAGTAATAAGTTTAATGTTCATTGAATGAGTTAAATTCTCTTTAACTCTTGGATAACAGCAGTGAAGGTAAATAATTCACCATTTCGATGGGTGAATCAAACTTTTAAACAAATGGAGTTACCTGTGGAATAGTGGGAATCAAACTGCACGCTGCTCCTGATACTGGTGTAATAGTGAACAAAATGTTTTGTAAAATTCTACTAATACCAATCCCAATATTAACTGTGTCACTTTAACAGATGTTGGTCAGCGTAACTCATTGTTAATGTGAATGAGTTCAGATTCCACACTCGCAGCTGTTCCGTCAGTTTATTGCGCTCTCATGCCGGAAGAAGTCACAGGGCAAGCTCAAACGCAACTCCGCTAAAGAAAATCAACAACTTTCATACAGTTACTCAACCCATCTTGACCAGACACAATCCAATTCTAAAGGCTATTGATTACATATATTATCCCTTTGATCCAACTGAAGTGGCCATTAGTCACAGTGAGGGTGTCTGAGTGATCAGCAATTAGGCACCTTGGGGACAAATAGCTAGTTCATCATCCATGGCCTTGGGTGGGATCAATAGCTTTTTTTTGCTTAGCAGGTTGTTATCTCCTCCTGTCCCTAATCCTGGCATGGTCATAAACATCTACCTATTGGTTGGAGTCTTTGAATCAGGATAGCCTTATCTCTCCACGTAGGCATGTAGAATTACATTTTCCTTGCATTTCCTACAAGGAGTTCCCAACTGGAAGGCAAAGTGATGAAACATATCATCCCATTCTCACTAGATTAAAACAACCAATTTATGCTATCTTCCCTGCACTTACTTTCTTATGTCCTTCAGCTCGGACACACAGTGGTGATGGTTCATATCATAGGTGTATTGGCATTGAATATACGTAGCAAATTGCATTGTAGTTGAGTACATGATGCTCTAATGGCATCATAAAGATCAGCTGATGTATGGCCATATTTAATCAAAAGCATTGACCGAAGTGGTGAAGTTGATTTTGGTTAATCGCTACTGCTTACAATTCATATCTTTGAAACATCATTTAATGTGGTTGTCACTATTCTATTATATCTTTGTTGCAGAGTCTCTAAGGCAGAACTTCAAAGCCCACATTGATGGCTGCCGCAGATGATATATTTGTTCCTCTGGAGTGTTTGCTTCCTACAGGTATTTTTATTTTCTCTCCCAAACAGAACATCTGTATGTTGGACTGTTTGTCACTTATTTGATGTTTGTATTTGGTATATCAGTTGCATCTTTCAGGACGCAATGGGCTTTACCCTGGAGATAAGAACATGGACACTTTACCAATTGAAATGTATGTACTGATGCAGTATATCAAACATTATGAAATCTGAACTATTTTGAAACATGTATTGTCCAGTTTTCTGGAGACTTAAAACAAGATATTACAAGTGGTTGTACATAAAAGTCTGAAGTGGTCATCAGCAGTAAAGCTTATGCTTCAAATGAGAAGTAGTTGAGACCGGCTTAACTTGAATGAAAAAAATCTTGTTATCAAAGTAATTATTGTTCTTTACAGCTCTCCGCAAGAGCAACTCAGCTGATCTAATAATTAATTTATGAATACGATGAGCACTTTTTTGAACAACCGTGGTTCATTTTGTGTGAGTACTCCCATAGTTCTGTTCAGGATGGAGATCCAATATTTTGAGTCATAGAGGTTTACAGCATGGAAACAGGCCCTTCGGCTCAACTTGTCCATGCCGCCCTTTTTTTTAAAACCCTAAGCCAATCCCAATTATTTGCATTTGGTCCATATCCCTGTATAACCATCATTCCCATGTAACTATCTAAATGCTTGTTAAATGACAAAATTGTACCTACTCTACGTCTACCTCTGCAGCTTATTCCAGATACTCACCACTCTCTGTATGAAAAAATTGCCTCTCTGGACACTTGTGTATCTCTCCCCTCTCCCCTTAAACCTATGCCCTCTAGCTTTCGACTCCCCTACCTGTGGGAAAAGTTATTAACTATCAAGTTAATCTATAGTCATTATTTTAAAGACCTCTATAAGATCACCCCTTAGCTACCTATGTTCCAGAGAAAAAAGTCCCAGTCTATCCAGCATCTCTTTTTAACTCAATCCATCAAGTTCTGGTAGCATCCTAGTAAATCTTTTCTGACTCTTTCTCGTTCAATAATAACTTTCCTATAAAAGGATGATTAGAATTGCACACAGTGTTCCAAGTGTGGCCTTACCAATGTCTTATACAACTTCAACAAGACATTCCAACTTCTGTATTCAATGTTCTGACCGATGAAACCAAGTGTGCCAAATGCTTTCTTCACTACTTTGTCCTCCTATGACTCCACTTTCAAGGAATCATGAACATGTACCCCTAGATCTCTTTGTTCTGTAACTCTCCCAATGCCCTACCATTAACTAGTAAGTCCTGCCCTGGTTCAGTCTACCAAAATGCATCACCTAGCATTTGTCTAAATTAAACTCCGTCTGCCATTCATCAGCCCATTGGCCTAATTGATCAAAATCCCATTGCAATCCAAAATAACTTTCTTCACTATCCACTAAGCCACCAATCTTGGTGTCATCTGAAAACTTACTAACCACGCCTCGTATATTCTCATCCAAATTATTAATATAAATGACAAATAACAGTGGACACTTCATTGATCCTGAGGCACACTGCTGGTTACAGGTGTTCAGTTTGAAAAGCAACTCTGAACAACCATTCTCTGGCTTCTGTCAAGAAACCAATTTTTGTATCCGTTTAGATACCTCACCCTGGATCCTGTGAGATTTAACCTTATGCAATAACCTACCATGCAGTACCTTGTCAAAGGCCTTGCTAAAATCCATGTAGACAGCATCAACTGCACTGCCCTTATCTGCCTTCTTGGTCACCCCTTCAAAAAATTCAAATTTGTGAGACATGATTTTCCACTGACAAAGCCATGCTGACTGTCCCTAATCAGTCCTTGTGTCTCTAAATGCCTGTAGATCTTGTCTCTCAAAATACCTTCCAACAATTTGTCCACTGCAGATGTGAGGCTCACTGGCCTGTAGTTCCCAGGCTTCTCCCTGCAGCCCTTTTTAAACAAAATGTGCCACTCTCCAATCTT
This sequence comes from Sphyrna mokarran, assembly GCA_024679065.1. Classification (NCBI taxonomy): domain Eukaryota; kingdom Metazoa; phylum Chordata; class Chondrichthyes; order Carcharhiniformes; family Carcharhinidae; genus Sphyrna; species Sphyrna mokarran. The sequence goes on along the minus strand of JAGIQG010000002.1, from coordinate 56,946,293 downwards.
CAAGCACCCCATCCAAGACTATCGATGATTCAAATATCTCGGCTAGGGGACACACAATTTCCTCCCTAAGCTGCCGCGATATCCTGGGATACAATTCATTAGGTCTGGAAATTTATCTACCTTGATGTGCTTTAAGACTTCCAGCACCACCTCCTCTGTAATATGTACACTCCTCAAGATATCACTATTTATTTCCCCAAGTTCCTTAACATTCATGCTTTTCTCAACGGTAAATACTGATAAGAAATACTGATTTAGAATCTCACCCATCTCTTGTGGATCCACACACAGATGACCTTGTTGATCTTTAATGAACCTGCTCTCTCCCTGGTCACTCTTTTGCCCTTTATGTATTTTTGAAGCTGTTTGGATTCTCCTTTGCCTTATCTGTCAAAACAATCTCATGTTCCCTTTCTGCCCTCCTGATTTTCCTCTTTACTCCTACACCCCCTATATTCTTCAAGGGATTCACTTGATCCGAGCTGCCTTTGCATTTCATCTGCCTTTTTCTTCTTCTTGTCAGAGACCTCAATATCTCAAGTCATCCAGGGTTCCTATTTCTGCCAGCCTTGCCCTTCACTGTAAGAGGAATGTGTTTATCCTGAATCCTAGTTATCATACTTTCGAAAGCGAGCCACTTACCAAATGTCCTTTTGCCTTCCCACAGACTCTCTCAATTAGTGTTTGAATGTCCTGTCTGATACCATCAAAATTGGCCTGGCCTCAATTTAGAATTTTAATTTTTGGTCCAGACCTAATATTCTCCATAGCTATCTTAAAACCAATAGAATTATGGTCACTGGTCCAAAAGTGATCCTTCGCTCACACTTCTATCAGTGATGTTGACGGAATAGCAATGTAGTTCCAAGTCGAGATACCATTTGACTTGGAAGGAATGATGTTCCCATTTGAACTATATGAATTAAATATAGCGTCTTACATTAAATATTCTACTCAGGTTAAAACACAAGAATGTGTGGTTATAGTGAGGAGTAAAAAGCACAACTTTGATCCATTATTTCAATATAATCATCAATCATTATCCAGTTCCTTCCTGTTTTACACCATTATAAAGGCAAAATACTGTGGAAGCTGGAATCTGAAACAAGAACAGAAAATGCTGGAGAAACTCAGCAGTATGACAGCACTTGTGGAACGAGAATAAAACCAACATTTTGAGTCAGGATAACTCTTCGTCAGAGCTTGTCTTCTGATGAAGGGTCAGCCTGACTCAAAATGTTGACTGTATTCTCTCTCCACAGATGATATCACACCTGCTGAGTTTCTCCTGTATTTCCTGTTTTTCCTTCCTGTTTTACTTTCCTCCCTACTGTTAATTCTTTTATTTTGCTGGCCAGACCTCACAAAGATGCGTCCTGTAATGCACAGCATGTAGCTATAATACATTCGGTATGAAAGTATTTGTGAAAGCACTTCTGTTGTTCATTCTATTTCTGCATAAATCTAATTATAACACATACTCTAGAATTAATCAGCAAAGAACATTTTCACTTAGATTTTAGCTTTGCACAGTACTGAAAGATTGAAGCAAACATTTGAAATGGTTGATTCAGAACTTAGCTTAACATTTCATTACTTTTTCAAACATGCCTAATTAGTCAGCCTGAGGTAGGCCTTACCGAATCACCAGAATTCTGGCTGAAGGAATTGATAAATTTCAGGGATTAAGTTCTGGATCGTATGTTCTAAAAAATATATCTCAAATGTATGAAGCAGCATTTTTACTGAGTCTATTGAATATTGGAAAATATATAACTGCAATTTATTCATTTTGATCAAAAGCAAGTAAGCAACCTGTTCCTAGATGTGATGTTAGTGTACCTTTAAGAAAGTTTTTTTTTCAGTCATGATTCCTGCAGCTTGCACAACTTTAGTGTTAATTTAAGCTGCATTGCCTCATCTGATTTCTCTTGTTCCTGGCTTGACTGGAATTGTCCCTTTAATTGCTACTTCAGTAGCTTAAATAGGGGTTGTGTACATTTACTCTGGGATTAGTTTTATGGCCCTGCATTGTTAAGAGGAAATTCATGGGTTCTGGCCAGGTTTTTTTTTTACTTCCTAGGGAATTCAAGGTTTTTTTCTGTTTGGCTAACAGCAGTGTTTTAGAAGGGAATGGACATCAGACTGAAAATAATATATGTCTCTCTCCTGACTTTGGGAAATCCTGTTAACGATACTAAATATCCACTTAACTATAATGTTAACTATATTCTTAAATAAATTTTGTTTGATAAAAACTTCTGAGTGGGTCATTTAAATCATAGCTGAAGTGAAATATATCATGCATATCTGAACCAAATTCAAGAGGCAAAACTTATGATCCAGATCAACTCCATATATTATTTTGGACTTTCTGACCTAAACCATAGCATAGATATAAATTCAATAAGAAACTATGTTACAAAGAGAATATTGGAATGTTGAATTTGCTGCCACCATGGAGTAGTTGGGGTGACTAGTCTGGATGTATTTAAGGAGAAGCTAGTTAAGTATTTGAGGAAGCAAGATTTGGAAGGGCATGCTAAAAGAGTTAAATCAAGTAGGATGAGAAGAGGATCATAAGTACCAACATTGCACCCAGTTGGATGAAATGGCCTGTCTATCTATTGCACATGATATACAGATGCCGGCGTTGGATTGGGGTGCTGCACACTCATGTAACTTTATGTATGCATATGCTTTGGCCACTGAAGAAATTGGCTATCTGGAAATGCAGAGCAGTGCCTTTTGTCTCATTGCTTATTTCAGATCAAGAGCTTGTTGTGTGAGAAATTGTGATGGCACAAGCTAGTATCAGATTATGTCAGGAGAGAGTGCCCATTTTTCTTTGGATGAAGTCATATTTTAAAACTTTATTTAATCTGGCAACATTAATTTGACAAGATGCAAGTGCCATGAAATCCTTTGTGCATGTCTTTATGAGAACATAATTTAATTGGATTTTTTTGTGTGGGTGTGACTGCTATGCCAGCTTTTGTGCTCAAAATTGTGCAAATTATTTGAATGTTTTCTGAAAGTACAGTAACTGGATAGTTAGTATAATTGATTGTTTTCTGCTTGCATTCACTTCTTAATGTGTCAGACATTGAAGTGAAAAATTTTCTTGAAGCGATAAGTTTGATGTAGTTAGTGAACAACATAATGCAACATTTTTACCTTTTTACATTCCAGCTATACATGTACCTTTTTGTTTGAGACAATCAATTTGTGAAATGACCAGAACTTATCATTTTAGGCAGGGATTTTAATATTTATTAAGCATGATCTAATTTCAATGAAGATAGTCTGTATTCAAGATTAGCTGCCATTCCTGATGTGTTAAAATATCTTCAATTTTGCACTGAGCCCTGTATTTTGAAATCATTCCAGTTTGAATTCTAAACATTGATCTTAGAAAATATTGGCAAATTTTAGTTTGTTTCATGTGTCGAGTCTGTGTATATCTGTGGATCAGTGGGTCATACTCTCCTCAAATACTTGCGCACAAAATGGAGGAGGCAAGGCAGTGGGCAATAAAAGTTACAATTTTAAAGAGGTGCAGACACAGAGAGACATGGCCCTGAATTTTGCATACATAGTGCACGTGTGATTGGCTGGCCCAGAAGCAGCTGCGATTTCTGCTTCTGGCTATTATTACAACTGACCTGTGATTTCACACTGGCTGACTAACTAAGGACCAGTCATAGGGCTTAGTGCTGCTGACAGGCCCAGAAGCTTGTCAAGCACTGGGTCAATGGGGAAATGTGTGTGAAGGGGGCAATGCCCTTGTGCTGAGATGGAAGCTAATCTGTGGCAGCTTACCTGAAGGAATGTTTATCATATTTGCCTCTTCCTCCTGACCCTGTCCCCACTCCTCATCAAATCTACCTGTAGAACTATCCTCGAAGGCATGTAGCAATGCCTCAGTATCTTCATCCTCAAGTGGGCCTTCCTTGTCAATGGCAGATTGAGCAGAGCAGACCATGACAATAAGGGACACTCACTCTGAAAGATATTGCAATGGTTTAGGCAGTGGAGCCTCATCTTCAGTAGCTTTGTCATCCTCTCAACCATTGCCCTTATGGAAGTATGACACTGATTGTACCTCTCTTCCGTTTCTGGCCTGGGATGCCAGAATGACCATCTTTTCAATGGATACCTTTTGACACTCTGCAGCTAACCATCCATCTATAATGGAACCAAGAACAGCCTTGGCATCTGGAAGTGTCGTAAACCATATGCATTGTGAGAGGTGCTTGGGTATCTTACATATATTTGAAGAATCTGGGTCCTCTGTTGTATATTGTTTGCATGTTCATGGAGTGGTAACTTTTCCGAATCCTTAAGGCACCCGGCTGAACCATGGAAGCTTGATGGCCACGTGTCACTTTCGATTCAAGGAACCCAGTAATAGCTGAAAAGTCTCTGGCTCACTCAGCCTGACTGGCTTGGTCCATCTGGTAATGAAAGAACACGTGGGCAGACCCATCTAAACAGAGCATCAGTTACAAGTTTGATGTAGCTATGAACACTCCACACAATCCCCCTAGATCCCTGGATTGATCGGCATACATAAAAACTTAGGGCTGCTTGACCTTCAGAGCCATTGGCATTGACTGCCCACCTACACAGGTGGAGGTGATCTCCAGCCCAATCGTGCGACATAATGATGTCACAATGTCCCTAAGTGGGCGGACTCTCTTCAGCACTATCTATTGGACATGTAGAAGGGACTGGTTTTGCTGCCTGTACATTCTGACAACAGGATAGTGGTGTCTTCTGTGGTGCTGTCCTTATTGCTCTTCCTGCTGGCCCTGCCATGTTGTCTGCAGGTGACTGGCCTTCTCTCACTTCTTTCCCTCTTTCCCTCCTCAGCGGAAGTACCTGCAGTGGAATATACACTCCCCAGCATTTGAAATGCAGATGACACCACCTGTTGAGGGTTGAACTGAGCAGAGAAAAAAATAAACAGAGTTAAAGAGTCCTCCAAACAAAATTAAGAAAGCAAATATTTCAAAAGAAAACAGAGGAAGCTGTCTGAGATTTCAAGAAAAGCAACAGCAAATTTTCACCTGAACTCCAAACAACTCTCATAGCCAATGCTCCAGATTGCCTTTGTTCCATACTTGGGTAAGAAAAATGTAAAAACAGAATGGCTGTCTGTTTGTGTTGCCCATGCGCCGATTTAAAAATCACACAGGGATTGTAAAACTTCAGTTAATTGTCCTTTTAATTGCCTTAACTGGCTGATTAATTGTGGGTATGTTACCAACTCCACCTGGGCCTGCCAGCAGAATTATTACCCATGATTACGTTGGGATACATACCCAACATCTTTTTGTGTTATTTCACATTCTTCCAGTTGGTCTTGTGCCCCTAAAATAATGCACAAAATTTTCGGGTTATATGTTCATACAACATAGGAGCAGAAGTAAGCCAACTGGTTGGCACAGTTGCACAGTGGTTAGCACTGCTGCTTCTCGGTGCCAGGGACCCGGGTTTAATTCCGACTTCCAGTGACTATTTGGAGTTTGAATGTTCTACTGTGTTTTGCATGTGTTTCCTCTTGCGCTCCGGTTTCCTCCTGCAGTCCAAAGATATGCAGGGGTTAAGTTGATTTGGCCATGGTCCTTAGTGTCAGACGGATTAGGAGAGTAAATAAGTGGGGTTATGAGGATTGAACAACACCTGGGTGAGATTATTGTCGGTGCAGGCTCAATAGGCCAAATGGCCTCTCTCTGCACTCTAGATTCTATATCTATGGTCCCTTGAGCCTGCTCCATCTTTCAATAAAATTTTGACTATCTGTTTATTTCTAATTCCTCATTCCCATCTTCCCCTGATAGCTTAGATTCTTGTTAGGCAAGAGAATTAATTTGCTCCCACCTTAAAAATATTCAGTGATCCTGTCTTCTGAGATAGAGAATTCCAAAGTTACACAACCCTCGGAGAAAAAAAAATTCTCTTCATCTTCATCCTAAAAGGGCAACACCGAATTTTAGAAAAGTGTGTCACCTAGTTCTGAACTCACTTGCAAGAAGAAGCATCCTTTCCACATCTACCTTATCAAGATCATTCAGGATTTTACAAATTGCCCCTCACTTTTCTAAATCCAGTGCAATCAAGCCCACTCTATCGAAGCATTACACATATCAAAACACCTCTGAAGCACTTCCAATGCATTTAAATCTTTCTTTGAATAAGGAGACCAAAACTGTGCACAGTATTTGAGTTGTGGTCTCATTAACGCTTTGTATAACTGAAGCATAGCATTCTTACTTTTATGTTCAATTCCTCTCATAATAAAGGATAGCATTCCATTAGTCTTCTAACTATTTGCTGTATCTGTATATTAAGTTTTTGTGATCCATGTACCAGAACACCGAGACCCTGCTGCATCTCTGAATTCTACAGCCGTTCTCAGTTTAATTAATATTCTGCCTTTTTATTCTTCCTGCCAAAGTGAACAACTTCATATTTTCCTACGTTATACTCCATCTGCCAATTTTTTGCTTCCTCTGTCAGCCTATTTATATCTGTCTGCAACTTCCAAATTTCCTCTTAACAACATGCTTTCCTAACTGGCTTTATGTCATCTGCAAATTTAGTTACTATTTAACCTTCACTCTCTTCATCTAAGTCAGATATAAACTGTGACAGGTTGAAGCTCTCGTTAAAGGTAGTGGAGCAAGTGGTTAATGAGGCATGCAGAATTCTCAGCTTTATAAATAGAAGCATAGAATACAAAAACAAGAAGGTTACGGTGAACATTGGTTTGATTTCAGCTGGAATATTGCATCCAATTCTGGGCTCTACATTTGATGAAAAATGTGAAGTTGTTAGAGAGTATGCAGAAAAGATCTTTAAGAATGACTCAATGGGTGAGGTGCTTCAATCACGAGGATTAATTAGAAAAGTTGGAAATATCGTCCTTGGGGAAGAGAAGGTTGAGGATTGAGGAAAGGTGTTCACATGAGAATGATCAAAGAGAAGCTGTTCTTATTTATACAAGGGGTAAGAAATGTGCCATGTCACTATTTTGAAAGACAGCAGAGATGTCACTGCTGGTATCCTTCAGTTAACATCACAAAAAACCAATTAAATGGTCACTTAAGTTGTTGTATGTGGATCCTTCCTGTGCACTAATTGGCTGCTGCATTTCTTAGAGTACAACGATAACAATACTTCAAAAGAAAAGTTGTTCATTGAGATAAAGTGTTTTGGGACAAGTTCAGGTCATGAAAGTCGCGACATAAATACAATTCTTCCTTTATTTTCACATGGATGTATTTGAACTGAGTCCAATAAGTCTGAACTGACGCAGTTCAAATGATTTTGGATTCAGAAATTTTCGAGAGGTATTCTATTTTTATTTGCATTTAAAAGAGTGAGAAGGGATCTCATTGAAACTTATAAAATTCTAACAGGATTAAACAGGGCTGGGGAAGTCCAGAATGAGGGATCATAGTTTGAGGATAAAAGGATAAATTTTAGGACTGGGGTGAGGAGAAAATTCTTTACCTAGAGAGTGGTGAATCTGTGGAATTCACCAGCACAGAAAATAGTTGAGGCCAAAACATTGTGTGACTTCAATAATAAATTATATATAGCTTTTGGGGCCAAAGGGATCATGGGATATGAAAGGAAGGTGGAATCAGGATATTGAATTTGATGATCAGCCATGATGAATATGAATAGTCGAGCAGGCGCAAAGGAAAGAATGGCCTACTGCTGTTTCTCATTTCTAAGCGATGTTTTTAGAACTCTGGATGAGGAATTCTTCATATTCAAGACTGATGTCTGGTTGAATAAGTTGATGTTAGCAGTTGTGGGAGACGAGTGTCTTGCCCTATACAGGAGTGAGATCCCCATTTCAGGTCAAAGCGAATCATGTGTGCTGGCATGGCATATGGAAGTTGAATGTAGAGCATGCTTGGTTTTCTTTTGTGTATTATCATACACATATTGAAATTTACCTTGAGAAATATGGTAAAATTTGGGAAAGATAACAGGGCTGCTGATGTCTATATTTCTGTAATCTGTTATAGCCATCAGAAATGATGTAGAAATGCCGGCATTGGACTGGGGTAAACACAGTCAGTAGTCTGACAACACCAGGTTTAAATCCAACCGATTTATTTGATAGTAAACTTGCAAGCTTTCGACTCTATGGTCTTCATCAGGCGAATGAGGTTCTGGTCTCCAACAGCACACATACCAGCACAGACTGTTTACAGATTACTGATTAGAATGTGAATCTTTACACCTAACCTGCTATTCAAGTCTTAAAGTGGCTAACAATGTGAGTGGAAGGAGCACTGAGCACAGGTTAGAGAGATGTGTATTATCTCCAGACAGCACAGTAAGTGAGGTTTTTTGCTAACTCACCCAAGTCATGGGGGTTACAGATAGTGTGACAAGAAGCCAAGATCCCTGTTAAGACCGTCCTCATGTGTGTGGAACTTGGCTATCAGCCTCTACTCAGTGGCTCTGCATTATCGTATGTCGTGAAGGTCCCCTTGAAGAACGTTTACCCGAAGGTCGCAGGCCAAATGCCTGTGACCGCTGAAGTGTTCACCAACAGGAAAAGAACAGTTTTGCCTGGTGATTGTCGAGCGATGTTCATTTATTCATGTACATTGGGGAGACCATGCAGATATTATGACAGCGGATGAGTGAACATCGCTCGACAATCACCAGGCTAAACTGTTCCCTTCCTGTTAGCGAAGTCTTCAGTGGTCACGGGCATTCGGCCTCGGACCTTCGGGTAAACGTTCTTCAAGGGGGCCTTCACGACATACGACAACGCAGAGCCGCTGAGCAGAGACTGATAGCAAAGTTCCGCACACATGAGGACGGTCTCAACAGGGATCTTGGCTTCTTGTCACACTATCTGTAACCCCCATGACTTGCCTGCGTTAGCAAAAAACCTCACTTACTGTGCTGTCTGGAGACAATACACATCTCTTTAACCTGTGCTCAATGCTCCTTCCACTCACATTGTTAGCCACTTTAAGACTTGAATAGCAGGTTAGGTGTAAAGATTCGCATTCTAATCAGTAATTTGTAAACAGTGTGCTGTCTGAGACCAGAACACCTCATTTGCCTGACGAAGGCCATAGAGTCAAAAGCTTGCACATTTACTATCAAATACATCAATTGGATTTAAATCTGGTGTTGTCAGATACTTACAGCCATCAGAAAGACAGTAATAAGAAGAAATTGTGGTGTTTCAAGAAGGCAGTTTATCGCCAGTTTCTCAAAGGTAGTTAAGGTTAGACAATAAATGCTGGTTTTGCCAATGACACCCAACACCCATGAAAGAACAGAAGAAAAGAAAATGCTAAGTAACATTTAAAGGACAAGAAAAATATATCTGATCACTCAAAAATATTGGTGTGCCAAAACTGCCTATTGTAACTTCTACTGGACTTTTTGTGCATATTCCTGATTTTGATCAAGCTGTTTAACTAAAGCATCAAGCTGTTAGAAAGACTTCTTTTACAGGAAAAGGGTAAATTAATCTGTACTCCTGGTGACTGCTGTCAGAACATTGATTGGTTCTGGAATTACAAATCACATCATTTCACACTGTATCTTTAAATTATTCTAAAGCATCTTTTTTAATTGGAATACTTCCATCAACAAGAGCAGAAAGGGACATTGCATCAAACCTTTAAGACCTGTTGTATTCCATATCGTACACTAAGCCAGTAACAGGGTACACAGAGTTTAAACTGTGACTTTTCCAGTCACTATGGTGTGAATGTAATAGTTAGCGGCTTAAAATATTTTCTACTTTTTATCTGGAGTGAGCAACTTTCTGTGAGCTTCCTTTAAATAATAGAGCACCTTAAAAATGTAAGAAGTTAAATTCTTCGTTGTCATACGACTCTTGGAAAGCACATCAGTACACACATCATGTGGTCTCTGATTAAACGTCATGTGCTACCTAGTGCATAAATAGTCTTGTCTTGATGCTCTGAATTGATGCCTGAGAAATTGTAGTTTTAATGATAAATCTGTCAAAATACTAGTAACAGTGGCTAACCTCATCCTGGCTTTAGTGCTTTACGTGCATTTAAATACTAACAGAATTGCTCCAATCAAGTATGACTAGTATATTTTTCTGTGAAGGCTTGTGTGAATAAAGTATGCCTGGACTATGGAAATTAGTATTGAATGGTAAACGTTTGTGAGAACTGTATTTGAATAATTTCTTGGAACACATGATGTTCCAGAAGCAACAGTACATTTCACGATATAGATAGACAAAACTGTAAGAAAGCTTATTAAATTTTATTATCTGTTAAAAGGTTTTGATAGAGATGCAACACTTGTTTATAATCTTCAAATTTTAAGCACTGTATCATGTTACGCAAAACTTAATCAAGTTTTATAATTAGTCCGTCATAAACTGACATAATAAATGATGTATTAGGAGGTGATGCTTAAGATTTGTAGAAATACAGTGGGTTAAAACTGCTTAAGTGCATCAGAATGTTTAAACGGAATTAAATCCTAATTAGAATGAGACTTCCTGAGCACAACAGTTATTTGCTTTTAGTGGTTAGTGGTTTATTGCAGAAATCCTTTTTTGATTATAAAAGTTGGTTCCCTGCACATTTGCAGCACAACAGAGAGAATTGTTGGGAAGTGATAATTAAATACTTTAATGTTTTGCAGTATAGATTTGATTCTTTTGTAGACATATTGAATTATATCCATCTTGCAAATTCCTACGTAGCTCATCTAACAATACTGCAGCAAAAGTAAAGACAATTTCATGACACTTAAATTTGCACAAAGTACTGGTGGGTGGCGATTGCATCTGATGAAGTTCCACATTGGAGACCTTTCAAAGACAAATTAGTGAACAAATCATTTTGGCAATTGGGATAAGGAAGTGATAACTACTATCAAGGCCTGGTGTTAATCGAGTACCATAGGGAGAAATTGCCAACGTGTGAGATAAGGTGATGTAAAACAATGCACATTAGAATCAGCAAAATATATACCTGAATGGAAGGGTATTGATTAACAAAGTTTGTCTAATTATTTATCATGATTAGAATCTCATATTGATTAAGACTCAAGCTGCGTTGGATACATTGACTTCAAAGCAATATGATGCCAATAGAGAGGGCTCAAAGAAGAACAGTAAAAATATTTACAGGTCTTGGGAAATCTTAACTCACAGGTGAAACTGAAAAGAGTTGAGCTGAATTTCATTGTTGTAAAGATGAAAGGCAATTCAAATATTTCATATCTTTGAGGCATAGATAGTCATTTGTGCTTTTTAATTGTAATGTGAAGGTGGAAGTTAGACATTCTGTGTCAATGTTTACTTTCTCATGAATGGGTTCTATTATGCTGTTGCTGTCAAAATAAGATGCTGTGACATAGTTGTTGAGGTGGAAATAGGTTGTGGTTATAGATCACGTACTAACTGACTCAGGAACAGCTTCTCCCCTGCAGCATCAGGCTTTTGAATGAACATACCATATATTGAGTTGATGTTTCTCTACACACTAGCTATGACTGTAATACTATATTCTGCACACTCTTCTTTCCTTCTTCCCTATGTACTCTATTAACAGTATGTTTTGAAGTATACCGTGCAAGAAACACTGCATATAAATACATGTGACAATAATAAATCAAATCAAATCAAATCACATATGAACATATGTTGAGCCTACACCATTATTCAATAAGATTATGGTTGGTATGATTCTAACCTCAACCCCACATTCCCATATACCCCGATAATCTTTCATCCCTTTAATTATCAGTAATCTGTCTACCTCTTCTTGAAAAATATTGAGAGACTCTACTTCCACCACATGTTACAAGAGTTTTAGTTATCCTTCTGAGGCCAATGGACACCATCCAGGATTGTGGGGCCATTTTTTGAGTCATTCAAGCACAAGTGACTGTGGTTTAGCTCATTTAGCTGGTTAATGGTGCAGTGTAACACCAACTGCAAGGGTTCAATTCCCATACCAGCTGAGATTATTCATGAAGGCCAGCCTTCTCAATCTTGCTCCTCACCTGAGGTGTGGTGGTCCTCAGGTTAAATCACTATCTGTCCACTCTCCATCTGAAAGGGGAGAGCAGCCTTTAGTCATATGAGACAATGATGACTTTACCTTTACTAAATATTCCTTCCTTCTGATAGTAATTGTCCATAGCTCTCAGCGTCTCCTGCATTGCTGCTAACTCTCCAATTGAAAGGACATTTAAAAATAAATTCTTGTGATGAAGGTATCACTTATTGTCTACCCTAATTGTTCTTGAGAACGTATTTGTGAGATGCCTTCTGGAACTGCTGCAGCCCCTGAACTGTAGCTATACCTATAGTGCTGTGAGGGAGGGAGTTTCAGTGACAGTAAAGGAATGGTGGTGAGATATTTCCAGGTTAGGATGGTGTGCAGCTTGGAGGGGAATTTGAAAGTGACAGTATTGCCATGTATCTGTTGCCCTTTTCTTTCTAAGTGATAGTGGTCATTGCTTTCGGAGGCATTGTTTAGGAGGTTTGGTGATTTCCTGCAATGCATTTGTAGATGATACAGATAGCTGCCATTGGTCATCACTGCATGTTTGTGGATGGGGTGCCATTCAAGTGGGCTCTTTCTCCTGGATGGTGTCAAGCTTCTTGAGTGTTGCACTCATTCAAGCAAGGGGGGAGTATTCCATTACACTCCTGACTTGTGCCTTGTGAATGATGGACAGGCTGTGAAGAAATCAGGAACTGAGTTATCCACCCCAGGATTTCTAGCCTCTAAGCTACTCTTACAGCCACAGTATTTATATGGCAAATCCAATTCAGTTTTTGGTCAATAGTAACACCAAGAGTGCTGTATCTGGGGGATTTAGTGATTGTAATATATTTGAATATCAAGGGGTGATGGTTAGATTCACATTTGTGAGGAATACTCATTGCCTAACATATGTGGCACGAATGTTACCAGTCACTTGTCACCACAAGCCTGCATATTCAGTTCTTGCTGTATTTGTTCAGGGACTGCTTCTTATTTGAGGAGTAATGAAAGATGCTGAAGATCCCCACTTCTGACCTTATGATGAAAGGAAAGTTGTTGATGAAACAGCTGAAGATAGTTAGTCCTAGAATACTACTGAGAACTTCTGATTTGATTTGATTTATTATTGTCACATGTGTTAGCATACAATGAAAAGTATTACTTCTTGCGCGCTGTACAGACAAAACATGCCATTCAAAGAAAAGGAAACTAAAGAGAGCAAAATGTAGTGTTACAGTCATAGCTAGGGAGAAGAGAAAGATCAATTTAATGCAAGGTAGGTCCATTCAAAAGTATGGCAGCAGGGAAGAAGCTGTTCTTGAGTCAGTTAGTACATGACCTCAGACTTTTTTTTCTTTTTCCTGACAGAAGAAAATGGAAGAGAGAATGTCTGGCGTGCGTGGAGTCCTTAATTATGCTGGTTGCTTTTCCACAGCAGTGGGAAGTGTAGATAGCATCAGTGGATGGGAGGCTGTGATGGATTAGGCTACATTCATGACTTTTTATAGTTTCTTGTCGTCTTGGTCAGAGCAGGAGTCACACCAAGCTCTGATACAACCAGAAAGAATGCTTTCTGTGGTGCATCTGCAAAAGGATCTGCAGTGATTGATCTCTAACCATCACGACCATCTCCTTTTGTTTTACGCACAGCTCCAACAAGTGGAAAGTTTTCAATTTCCCATTGAAATAAGTTTTGATAGAGCTATTTGACCCCACACTTAGAACCATAGAAAATTTACAGCTCAGAAACAGGCCTTGTAGCCCTTCTTGTCTAAGCTGAACCATTTTTTGCCTAGTCCTACTGACCTGCACTTGGATCATACCCCTCTACACCCCTCTCATCCATGTACCTGTCCAAGTTTTTCTTAAACGTTAAAAGTGACCCTGCATTTACCATCTTATCCGGGAGTTCATTCCACACTCCCACCACACTCTGCATGAAGAAGTACCCCCTAATATTCCCTTTAAACTTTTCTCCTTTCACCCTTAACCCATGCCCTGGGTTTTTTTCTCCCCTAGCCTCAATGGAAAATGCCTGCTTGCATTCATTCTATCTATACCCATCAAAATCTTATGCACCTCTATCAAATCTCCCCTCATTCTTTTACGCTCCAGGGAATAAAGTCCTAACCAATTCAATCTGTCTCCGTTTCTCAAGTCCTGGCAACATCCTCGTGAACCTTTTCTGTACTCTTTCAACCTTATTTACATCCTTCCTGTAACTAGGTGACCAAAACTGTACACAATACCCTAAATTCGACCTCACCAGTGCCTTATACAACCTTACCATAACACTCCAACTTTTATACTTGATATTTCGATTTATAAAGGCCAATGTACCAAAAGCACTCTTTACGACCCTATCCACCTGTGACGTCACCTTTAGGGAATTCTTTACCTGTATTCCCAGATCCCTCTGTTCATCTGCACTCTTCAGAGTTCCACCATTTACCCTGTATGCTCTACTTTGGTTTGTCCTTCCAAAGTGCAATATCTCACATTTGTCTGCATTAAATTCCATTTGCCATTTTTCAGCCCATTTTTCTAGTTGGTCCAAATCCTTCTGCAAGCTTTGAAAACTCTCCTCACTGCCCACTACACCTCCAACCTTTGTATCATCAGCAAATTTGCTGATCCAATTTACCACATTATCATCCAGATCATTGATATAGATGACAAACAACAATGGACCCAACACCAATCCCTGCAGCACACCACTAGTCACAGGCCTCCACTCAGAGAAGCAATCCTCCACAACCACTCTCTGGCTTCTTCCAGTGAGCCAATGTGTAATCCAATTTACTACCTCCCCATCTATACCTAGCAACTGAACCTTCCTAACTAATCTTCCATGAGGGACCTTATCAAAGGCCTTGCTAAAATCCAGATGGACAATATCCACTGTCTTTCCTTCATCCACTTTGGTCAAACGTGACCTACCATGCACAAAGCCATATTGACTCTCCCTAGTAAGTCTCTGTCTATCCAAATATTTGTAGAAGCTACCTGGCCCTTATCACAACTTCCAATAACTTGCGCACCTCTGATGTCAAACTTACCGCCCTATAATTTCCCGGATTTCTTTTGAAAACTTTTCTAAACAACGGAACAACATGAGCCATCCTCCAATCATTTGGCACCTCCCCCATGCATACTGACATTTTAAATATGTCTGCCAGGGCCTCTGCAAGTTTACTACTAACCTCTGTCAAGGTCTGTAGGAATACCTGTCCAGTCCTGGGGATTTATTCACTCTGATTTGCCTCAAGACGGCAAGCATCTTCTCCTCTTTAATCTGTAAAGGTTCCATGACCTCCCTACCTGTTTGCTCTATTTCCGTAGACTCCATGCCTGTTTTCTCAGTAAATACGGATGCAAAAAAAACCATTTAGTATCTCTGCCATCTCTTTTGGTTCCATACACGGTCTACCACTCCTAACATACCTATAGAAGCTCTTCAGATTTTCCATCCCTCTGTCTGCCAAAAAAACCTCATGTCTTCTTTTAGCTCTCCTGATTTCCCTCTTAAGTATCTTCTTGCACTTTTTTATACTGATCTGATCTGTTCCTTGCTGCGTGTACATTTCATAAAACTTTTCTTCCTCTTAACCAATGTCACAATCTCCCTCGAGAACCAGGCCTTTAATCCTGACAGGAACATACAAACTCTGCACTCTCAAAATTTCTCCTTTGAAGGCCTTCCACTTTCTATTTACATCCTTACTAGAGAACAGCCCATGCCAATCCACACTTCCCAGATATCTTCTCATTTCATCAAATTTGGCCTTTTTCCAGTTCAGAACTTCAACCCGAGATCTTGATCAAATTGAACAAATATGTCAAGAGCAATCACTCCCAGCTCACTCTAGAGCTCAGCTCTTTTGTCCAGATTTAAACCAAGACTGTAGTGAAGTCAGGAGCTGAATGAAGGTGGAACCCAACCAGAGCATCAGTGAGCAGGTTACTGCTAAGTAAGTGTTTTTTAATAGCGTTATTGAAGCATCCTTCCATCACTTTCCTGATGATCGATTGTAGACTGATAGAGTGAAAAGTGGCCGAGTTGGAATTGTGCTCTTTCTTGTGTACAGAAGATACCTGGGCAATTTTCCACATTGCAAGGTAGATCCCAGTGTTGTAGCACCACTGGAACAGCTTGACAAGAGTATGGCAAGTTCCAGAGCACAAGTCTTCAGTACTACAGCAGATACATGTCAGAGCTCATAGCTTTTGCACTACCAGTTCTTGATGTCATGTGGGGTGAATAGAATTGGTTGGAGACTGGCAAGTGTTGCTGGAGTAGTCTGGAGGAGGCTGAGATAGATCATTGGCTCCGCACTTCTGGCTGAGATTGTTGCAAATGCTTCAGCTTTATCTTTTGCATTGAATTGCTGGGCTTTCGCATCATTGAGGATTGGGATATTTGTGGAGTGGTTTGAGTTGAGTTGTTTAATTGTACACTATCACACATGGCTGGGTGTGGCAGTATTGCAGAGCGTAAATATGATCCAGTGGTTGAGGAATCACTTTGTTTTATTTAGCATGCAAGTACATCTATATTGTGGCTTCACCAGGTTGACAAATTATTTTTAGGTATGCTTACTATTGCTCCTTGCATGTCCTGCTGCAGTCTTCATTGAACTAGACTTGATCCCCTGGCTTGACAGTAATGGTAGAGTGGGGAGTATAGTGAGGTTACAGATTGTGCACAATTCTGCAGCTGCTGATGGCCCTCAGTGTCTCATGGATGACCAGTCTTGAGAATTGCTAGATTTGTCTGAAATCTGTCCCATTGACCACATGATGAGTTTTATGTTTTTTAATATTTATGTTTATTGATTAATATCACAAGTAGACTAATATTAACACTGCAATGTAGTTATTGTGAAAATCCCCTAGTTGCCACACTCCAGCTCTGTTTGGGTTCAATGAGGGAGAATTTAGCATGGCCAATGCACCAGCACATCTTTTGGACTGTGGAAGGAAACTGGAGCACCTGAGGAAATTCACAAAGCCACGGAGAGAACATTCAGACTCCACACAGACAGTCGCCTAAGTCAGGAATCGAACCTGGGTCCCTGGTGTGTTGAGGCAGCAGTGCTAGTCACTGTGCTGCTATGGAAGGTATCCTCAATGTAAAGACATTCCATAAGGACTATGTGATGGTCACTGATTAACTGAGGCATCTGTGATAGGCAAGTTGGTGAGGCTGAGGTCAAGCATCTTATACATCTTGTTGACTCTGTCACCACCCACCCAGAACCAGGACTAGCAATGATGTCATTCAGGATTTGGCCAACTCAGTCTGTAAAGGTGCTACCACATCACTGGGAATGATAGACATTGAAGTCCCCTTCTCAAGAATATATTCTGCATCCATGTCATTCTCATTGCTTCCTCCAAGTGGTGTTCAACATGGAGGCATACTGATTCATCAGTTGAGACACGATGGTACATGCTAATAAGCACAAAGTTTTCTTGACCACGTTGGCAAGATAGTATGGGACTTCATTAGTTTGTAGTTGATATTATGGACTCTCAGAACAATCCCCCCTTGACTGTATTTCACTGTGTCACCATCTCTGCTGGGTCTGTCCTGTCGGTGGGAATAGATATGACCAGGGATGCTGATGGTGGTGTGTGGGACATTTTATTTAAGGTATGATTCCATAAATATCACTATGTTAGGCTGTTGCTTGACAAGTCTGTAAGGTCTGTAGTCTCTTAATTTTGGCACTAGTCTTCAGAATGTTAGAACATAGAACATAACAGCGCAGTACAGGCCCTTTGGCCTTCGATGTTGCGCCGACCAATGTAACCAATTTTATGACCCTCCATCCTAAACTATTCCAATGCTATCCATATGCCTATCCACTGCCCATTTGAACGCCCTTAAACTTGACGAGTCCACAACTGCTGCAGGCAGGGCATTCCACGCCCTTACTACCCTCTGAGTAAAGAACCCACCTCTATCATCTGTCCTATAACTACCACCCCTTAATTTAAAGCTATGACCCCTCATGCTACCCATCTCCATCCGAGGAAGAAGGCACTCACTATCCACCCTATCTAACCCTCTGATCATCTTATATGTCTCAATTAAGTCACCTCTTAGCCTTCTTCTCTCTAATGAAAATAACTTCAATTTCCTTAGCCTTTCCTCATAAGACCTATCCATCATACCAGGCAACATCCTGGTAAACCTCCTCTGCACCCTTTCCAATGCCTCCACATCTTTCTTATAATATGGCGACCAAAACTGTACACAATACTCCAAGTGCAGCCACACCAGAGTTTTGTACAGTTGCAACATAACATCTCAGCTCCGAAATTCAATCCCTCTACCAATAAATGCTAACACACTATACGCCTTCTTAATAACCTTTATCAACTTGAGTACCAACTTTCAGAGATCTATGTGCCTGTACACCAAGATCTCTCTGCTCATCTACACTACTAAGAGTCCTACCATTAGCCCTATATTCTGCACACATATTACTCCTACCAAAGTGAATCACCTCAACCTTTTCCACATTAAACTCCATTTGCCACTTCTCGGCCCAGCTCTGCAACTTATCTATGTCCCTCTGCAAACTGTAACGTCCATCCTCACTGTCTACAACTCCTCGACTTTGGTGTCGTCAGCAAATTTACTAACCCATCCCTCTACACTCTCATCCAGGTCATTTATAAAAACAACAAACAACAGTGGCCCCAAAACAGATCCCTGAGGTACACCACTAGTAACTAAACTCCAGGTTGAATATATCCCATCAACCACCACCCTCTGTCTTCTATTAGCTAGCCAATTCCTAATCTAAATTGCTAAATCCCCCTCAATCCCATTCATCTGCATTTTCTGCAGTAGTCTTCCATGGGGAGCCTTATCAAACGCCTTGCTAAAATCCATGTACACCACATCAACTGCCTTACACTTATCCACTCTTTAGTCACCTTTTCAAAAAACTCAATAAGGTTTGTGAGGCATGACTTTCCCTTCACAAATCCATGCTGACTATCCCTAATCAATTCATTTCTTTCTAAATGCTATCCCTTATAATTCTTTCCAAAACTTTCCCCACTACAGATGTAAGACTCACTGTTAGTAAGGATATTAGTAACGTTAGTTATTTTGAAGGGAGATTTAGGTTTAGAGAGAATAACATCATTGATATATGTGTCTGTATAACAATTTATATTCGTAGGTACCTGTATAGCAATTTACATTGGTAGGAATAAATAGTATATAATAAATATGTATGAATTTATTGTTATACGATCACAGAAGGCATGCAAAAAAGCTCCACCATGTTAAACAAAGGGCTTAATATTAAAAGATACAAAATGGATACTAGCTGGATTAGCCACATTCCTGAACATAATTAGCTGGGAAAATCATAAGCTTGTATACAGCAGC
This sequence comes from Sphyrna mokarran, assembly GCA_024679065.1. Lineage (NCBI taxonomy): Eukaryota > Metazoa > Chordata > Chondrichthyes > Carcharhiniformes > Carcharhinidae > Sphyrna > Sphyrna mokarran. The sequence goes on along the minus strand of JAGIQG010000002.1, from coordinate 56,926,835 downwards.
AGGAACAGCTGCTTCTCTTATCTGTTTTTTGATACACGTAAACAAGCTTAATCATAAGTTGCTATTTAAGAGAGTAAATCTGTTCATGGGTACCTAGGCCAGTGCAGTCTCCCAGGTCCACAGGATTGTAAGCTCAAGGACTCAAGATGAGAGAAAAGAAGATAACATTAATAAGGTGCCATGATTCGTGTCCATGAGATCATGAACTGAACATGCACAAGCCCATCTTACGTAATGCCTTCCTCACTGGATATGCAACTAATGTATGTAACTTTTAATCAATATTATAGGATAAGGTCCAGCCGTGATGGGCTGTGTAGACATTTGAAAAATGTATAAGAATAGATGTTTTCCCTTTTTTCATCGGAGAGAGGCACTGGGTTTTAACAAAAACTATCTCTCTGCCAGCGAAAATTAACAGTTTGATGCAAGGACCAATCCTGAGCATTGAGTGATTTCTCTGAGATTCTCTCTAGCTACCAGTTATCCAGGCCACTGTGTAACATATACACCTTTCTTTTGTGAACAGTCCACAATGCATCATTATTTGATTCAGAGAATTGGCGTGTTTACTTGGCAATATATAGTGTCATCTGCCCTTGAAAACTATTCTTCCACTTTCAAACTCACTCTCCTCTCAAAGCCTTTGAATGTATTGTCATCTCGTAAACCTGTGCTCTTTCTGGAACTCTTCAATTAAATTCCTCAAATCAGTTTTCCGCTGCTAGTAACCAAATTAATCTTATCAATGCCACAAATGACATTCTGTATGACTGTGGCAGAGGTAAACTGCCCTACTCATTCTTCTCAACTAGTCTGCTGTCTTTACTATGGCTGGCTACACCAGTGTTTTTCCACTGTTGCCCAATTGGACAGGATGTTCTCATTCTATTCTAGCTAAGAGAAAAGTGCTACAGTAAGAAATAATAAGGTTTTACATGGGGGGACTGTGAGGAAATGTGCAGATGTTCAATGCATGTCAATAAATACAAAAAGTATGATCAGTAAGGTTGGTGAGCTGTAAGTGCAGATAGCTGCATGGGAGCATAATATTGTACTGATAAGAGACTTGGTTCAATAAAGAACAAAACTGAGAATTAAATATTCCTTGATATGAAATGTTCAATAAAGATAAGAAATAAAGAAAGGCATAGAGATAGCAATTTTGCTTAAAGAGAATATTATTGTGCTGGAGAGAAGTATGTCATGGAACGGTCAAAACAGAATCTATTTGGTCAGAGTTAAAAAAAATAAAGCTGACATTAAATACTGAGTGTATTTCATAGAGGACCAACTGGTGAGAAAGATACAGAAGAACAAATTTGTAGGAAAATTATGGAGAGGTGCAATAATGAGGAGGACTTCAAACATTCTTAATTAGGCTGGGATAGGATTTGTATAAAGAACAAAGGGGAACAAATTTCTGACATTATTCAGGAGCATTTTCTCAAAGTTATTTAAATAAACCAAGAGAAATACTTGTCCTGAGACTGACCCCTGTGCTGCACCATTGTATACCTTACTCCATTCTGTCTGAAAAATAATAGTTCACCACAGCCCTGTTTTATTTCAACTTGCCAACTTCATATCCATTGCTGCCACTGTCCCATGAACATAGTCAGAGCTTATCATATCTACAAGATGTACTATCTACATGATGCACTGCAGCAATTTACCAAAGATCCTGAGACAACACCTTCCAAACCCATAACCACTTCCATCTAGAAAGACAATGGCAGCAGATGCAAAGGAACACCATCACCTACAAGATCTTCTCCAAACCATTCACCATCCTGACTTAGAACATAGAACATTACAGCGCAGAACAGGCCCTTCGGCCTTCAATGTTGTGCCGACCAATTAAGAAAAAGCAATGCCCTCTAACCTAAACCATTCCCTTTTCATCCATAAACTTATCTACTAACCTCTTAAACGCCACCAAACTTGGTGCATCTACAACTGCAGCAGGCAAGGCATTCCATACCCTTACCACCCTCTGGGTAAAGAACCTACCTCTGACATCCGTCCTATAACTACCACCCCTTAATTTAAAGCTATGTCCCCTCATGCTAGCTTTCTCAATCCTAGGAAAAAGGCTATCACTGTCCACCCTATCTAAACCTCTAATCATCTTATATGCTTCAATAAGATCCCCTCTTAGCCGCCTCCTTTCTAACGAAAACAACCTCAAATCCTTCAGCCTCTCTTCATAAGACCTGCCCTCCATACCAGGCAACATCCTGATAAACCTCCTCTGTACCCTCTCCAATGCCTCCACATCTTTCTTATAATGCGGGGACCAGAACTGTACACAATACTCCACTTGGAAGTGTTTCGCTGTTCCTTCGCAATTGCTGGGTCAAAATCCTGGAATTTCCTCACTAATGGTATTGTGGGTCAATGCACAGCACGTGGACTGCAGTGTTTCAAGAAGGCAGCTTACCACTACCTTCGCAAGGACAACTAAGGATGGGTAAATACTGGCCAGCTAGCTTTGTCTATGTTCCAGGAATGAATACAGGAAAAAGTCATATTTAGCTGATTTCATTGAGTTTTTTGATATGTAACAGAGCAACTCCACCTTGAACGTATACCAAATTTTACATAATAATCTTGCGGTGATACCTTTTAAAAATCCAAATATGCTACATTTAGTGATTTCCCCTTATCTAGTCCAGTACTAAACAGATTTGTCAAGCACAGTTTCCATTTCATAAATCCATGTTGATTCTGTTTAATCACATGACTTTCTAAGTGTCCTGTTATCAGGTTTTGTTATAGTTTAAGTTGTGTTTTTGAGTGCAGAATCTCGCCATTAAACATTGCCCATTGTGACTAGATAGTTGCAGTCTAATTTTAAGATTCATTGTTATCATGTTTGATTTTTTGAATTTTATTATTGTCACATGTATTGGTATACAATGAAAAGTATTGTTTCTTGTGCACAATACAGACAAAGCATATTGATTCATTGTGTACATAGGGGAGAAGGAAAAGAGAGGGTGCAAAATATAGTGTTACAGTCTTATAACAGGTGGAATTAGTTGTGGTTATTTTTGGCTGTGCAATAATGCCTTTTGTTTGCAACATATTGTACTTGAAGGAATAAAGCATTGGTTTATCGTTTCATGCTGAGAGAGCGGTTATTATAGCTTTATGTGAAAGAGATGAATTTTAGAAAATCAGTGAACTTGAGTGTTGCTACATGAACAGCATGCTGATGAATGGCAATTGTGTCCAATAAGGAAGAATTAACACATTGTTCATGATGAAACACCAATTAACATCATTAAGTTAATCAGCAATGAAGGAATGAAAGATCACATTCTCTGCCTGTGCTGGATTCTTCTATTGCTGTTCCCTTGTTTGGCATCAACATTGTTTTTTTTTCCCTGTTGTTTTGCAGTCTTTCCACACACTGCACATTGTTGCACTAAAAGATTAACAGTGCCCTTGCTCCTGCCTAGTGCAAGCAGTTCATAACCAGCCAACAGATGTGTGAGTTTGGCTCAAAGTGCCCCACTGCAAAATGAATTCATCGGCTAAATAGGATTTTAAACTTAGTTAGGCTTCTGGTACTTGCGCATCATTAATGGTAATTCTGCAGAACTCAAATTGTATATCTTTACTTGTGTGTTTCTTGTGCTCCCTCGTGCCTTTTCTGAACTCATGTTGTCCATTAGATCCATTTGCTGGTCCCTCAACTCTATTCCTGTGAAACTGATGGGTATCAGATGGATACAGTACAAAAAAGGCCCCTCAGCCCATCGCATCCATGCTAGTCAAAGACAAACTTCCCAACTATTCTAATCCCACTTGGCCCATAGCCTTCTATGCCTTGGCATTACGATTGCACATCTAAATACTTCTTAAATGTTGTGAAGGTCTCTGCCTTTCAGGCAGAGAGTTCCAGAATCTTTCCACCAAGTTTTTCCTCACATTTAAAGGATGTGAGGAGGCAGCACAATGGTTGGCACTTCTGTCTCTCAATGCAGGGACCCAGGTTCCATTCTAGCCTTAGGTATAAAGTTTTAAAGTTGAAAGTTTATTTATTAATGTCACAAGTGGCTTACATTAACCTTACAATTAAGTTACTGTGCAACTGTCTGTGTATAATTTGCACATTCTCTCCATACCTTTTGAGGTTTCCTCTGGGTGCTTGGTTTCCTCCAACAGTCCAAAGATATACAGGTTAGGTGGATTAGTCATGCTAAATAGTGCCTTTGTCCCAGGTTAAGAGAATGAGCAGGGGTAAATACATGGAGTTATGGGGATAGGGCCTGAGTAGGATGCTCTGTCGAAAATGGATGCAGACTTGGTAGATTGAATGACCTCCTTCTGCATGGTAGAGATCCTCCTCTAAGCTTTCTGTCCCTTACATTAAATCTATGCCTCTTAGTCATTGATTCCTCCACCAAAAGGAAATGTTTCTTCCTATCTGCTCTAGCTCTGCTCCTTACAATTTTAAATATCTCACTCGTTTCCCCCTTTAGTCTCGTCTGCTCAAGGGAAAACAACCCCAATCTATCCAGTCTCTCTTCTTAACTAAACTTCTCCAGCTCAGCCAATTTCCTCTGCACCATTATTTTGTGGGTATGGGTGTCATTAACAAGATGTGGAAATGCCGGCGTTGGACTTGGGTAAGAAGTCTCACAACACCAGGTTAAAGTCCAACAGGTTTATTTGGTAGCAAATGCCTCTAGCTTTCGGAGTGCTGCTCCTAAACTGAGTATGTGCCTTTATATGCCCTGTCTGAGATCAGAACTCCCCACTCACCTGACGAAGGAGCAACATTCCGAAAGCTACTAGAATTTGTTACCAAATAAACCTGCTGGACTTTAATCTGGTGTTGTGAGACCTCTTATTGCAGATATTTGACACAGAGCATGGTGGGTGCCTGGAACTCGCTGCCGGGGGGAGTAGTGGAACCAGATAAGTGGTGACTTTCAAGAGCCGTCTGGACAAACACATGAATAAGATGGGAATAGAAGGATATAGTCCCCAGAAGGGTAGGGAGTTTAGTTGGGTAGCATGGTTGGTGTCAGCTTGGAGGGTCGAAGGGCATGTTGCTATGCTGTAACTTTCTTTATTCTTTGTTCTAACTCACACTAAGGCCTGTTCATTCAGCACCATAGCTTGTTACCTTAGTGATTGATTGATTGATTGATTTGCTATTGTCACATGAATTGGATACAATGAGAACTATTATCTTTTGCACGCTATACTGTTCAGAGAGTGCATAGGGGAGAATTAAAGGAGAGGGCGCAGTTACAGAGAGGGTAAAGAGAAAGATCAGCTTAAAATATTGTAAGGCCATTCAAAAGTCTGACTGCAGTAGAGAAAAAGTTGTCCTTGAGTGAGTTCTATTGGCTCCTGGGTGAAGCAATCTTATTCTAACAACTCGACTGAGAAACCATCACTTTGTGGAATGAAGGTGGTCAGATGGAGAGATCTGCACAAGGAGCTACACCAAACAGAAGTGAATAAAAGCAAGGATAGGGATAAGATCGTAGAGGAACAAGCTCATCAGAGGTCAAGAACTCAACATGGCACAGATGCTGGCTTCAAAGACATAGAGAAAATTGGCTGTAAACAAACTGCATGGATTACAACTCATACATCCACAATGCCTATGGCCACTTCTTTTAATTCCTAGGATGCAGGTGATCATACATAAATAATTTGTCAGTCTTTAGTCTCACTTTCCCCATTAAAATCATATGCCATATAGCTCCATCCAGTATATGGTGTACTGTCACATTATTTCTAATTTGATTATTTGTTTGCGTGCAAGTGCCGTATTACTGTACTTCACAAAAAAGGTAGGGTAGTGACCCTACCTACAAAGAAGTGCATTCAAATGCTTAGCACCAACATTTAGCAGCATTGTGCAAATTATCTGGGTGGCACTCAAATTCTGAACAGATGTATTGTCTAGCACTCATGATACTTAATCAGTAGCTCAAAACGCTCCACAAGTAATACAGTAGTTTCATGCATTTCTACAGAAAAAGATCTGCATGTAAGTAATAAGGCCAAGCCAATAAGAACTCGTGTTGTTTCTCTACCTCACTCTTTTTTATAGCCAAGTATATAGGAACAAGTGATATTCATAAAATTTGAACTTTGTTACAAGATTTGAAGTTTAGGGGGAGGTTGTTAATATTAACAGAGATCATTAAGATCATTAAGAGGAGAAAAAGAAAGAGAATTGCAACATTGCCTAAGATAAATATATAAGATATAAAGGGAGGACATGGTAATATTTGTAGTATAATTGACTGAAACATAATTCCTATAGTATGACTCAACATTTTTCTTGCTAACGTTGCCCTTTTTCATTTTAGGAAAACTAAAACATTGTCTGTTAATTCTCAATCAACCTATGGACAGTGATCAATTTCAACGCCTGTGGAGCAAAGGTATAGTTGAGATAAAAATTGCTCGTAACTGGCCAATATAGAAGTTTATCATGGTTCTTAATAAAATATGCTTAGCAAAATTAATGATCAGAAACTTGGTGTCTCATCTATTTTACACTTATGATTGATATAGCCAGTGTAACTATTTGTTACTTTCTGCACAATGTGTTTGTTAAGTCTGTATTTACAATAATTGATTGTTTCATCTAATGTTTAATACAACTGCTTGGCAGTTTTCAGCCAAAGGCATTGAAGAGTCAGTCACATCTTCAGAAGAGGAGGAACATCTGTGATTTTATCATGAGTTATAATTTATATCTCAAGTTGAGCAGGGAGGAATATCTGTTCAATGGGCTTGTTGCAAATGACCTGGATAATGGCCAAGGAAAGGCAAATGTTAAGTCATTGATGGTGAGAGTTGCTTGAAGTATGTGGTATCAGCACAAGAAAGGTATCTGGAGTATCACAGAATCACAACATGGTTACAGCATAGAAGGATACATGTGGCCCATCATGTCTGTGTTGGCTTTCTGAGGAAGCAAGATACCTCGTGTCACCTCCTGGTCTTTTACCTGTGGCCCTGTGATAACCCAATTCCCTTTCAAATGCTTTGATTGAACCTTCCTCTGCCACATTTTCAGGCAATGCATTCTAGATCTCAAGCATACACTGCGTAAAAAAAAATTTTCTCATCTCTAAATTGCTTCCCTTTTGTCAATTATCTCAAATCTGTGCCTTCTCAACCCTTCTGCTAATAGCAATTCTCCCTGTCTTCTTCTGATTTTGCATATCTTTCTCAGATCTCTTCTCATCCTTTCCTTTTCCAAAGAAAACAATGCAAACTTTGCCCATCTATCCATGTACCTGAAGTTGCTTATCCCTGGAACCATTTTGCTGACTTCTAATTTTTATTTTGCATTTGATAGCAAATATAACAAGAGTATGTAATGTCTCTACATATTTCCACTGTCAGAGCCAGCACTAGTAATAAAATAGATTCATTAAATCACCTTGGAGTTGGTGACCAAACTGACATTTAAGGCCCAAATAGCAATGGAAAAATATGGTCATCACTTTGGAATCATAGAATCCCTGCAGTGCACAATGAAGCCATTTGACCCTTTGAGTCTGTGTCTCTCTGACAGAGTGTTACACCCATATCTTATCCCTGCAACCTCATATATTTATCTTGCTAACTCTCCTAACCTATACATCTTGGGACACTAAAACAATTGAGCATAGCCAATCCAACTGAGCTGTGCATCTATTGTGAGGAAACAGAGCACCTGAAGGAAACTCACACAGATGTTGAAGGAAGGTTTACAGGGAACCATAAGTTTAACAGAGGAAGAGATGCCCTGGCTAAGGCACCTGCACAAAAATATATTTTTAGGGTTAGATGGTATATTAATCTGAATTTGTGTAAATCTATAATCTAAGAACCACCATATGAATAGAAAAGGCAGGCTGATCAGTTTGACCACGTTAACAGAGGCTCAGAATACTAAACAACACAAAAAGGCTGTTCGCTGGGTTAACTACTCTCCTCAACACAAGCTTGTGAAAACAATGGAAACAGTTTTCTCCAACAGGAGGAATGCTCATAGGGATAACGGTAGCCAGTAGAGCAGGTGGCCCTAGATCCCTACAAAAACCAGGCACATGAATCAGGGTGCTTACAGAGAATGATAAGGAAGCTTGTAGAACAAGGAACATTATAGACTTCAGGATTCCAGATGGAGAAAGGGAGATCACACTAAGCTGACAGTCATGAGAGCACAAGCCGATCACACACAAAACCCATCTTATATAATATTCAATGTCATAGCTTATGCACCTTAATTTATAATCAACATTATTGGATAATGTCCAACCAAATTCGCCAAGTAGCTGTTTAGAAAATGTATGAAAATTGATGCTTTTCCTTTGTTCAGCAGAGGGAGGTCTTGGGATTTATCCAGAGATCATCTCTCCGCCAGCGTAATGAACTATATTGATGCAAGAACCAGCCCTGGGCATTGAGCGATTTTTTTTTTTAAGATTCTCTCCTGCTAACACAGACATGGGGAGAACATGATAGTCAGCTAAGGTCAGAATTCAACCCGAATCCCTGGCACTGTGAGACAGCAATGCAAACCACTGTGCTAGCCTATACGGCAGATTTCTAGAAATGAGAAGTAGCTGAGGTGCGGTGCAAAATGTAATTGGTATGCAAAGTCATCAGTGTAAACGAACAATGAAATATGGTTTAAAAGAAGTTAAGTAGAGTTGCAGAATTAACGTACCAAAGAGAGACAGTGCAGTTTCAAAATGCCATGGGTAACTAGGGGTCAGAAACAAAATTAATGAGGGCACCTGAGGCTTATAACGAAGAAATGAGAGATGATCATCTGACAATTAGGGAAATAGATAAGGAGTTGAGTCAAAATAATGTAAAGAGAAAGGAACACAAACAGTAAAATATTTACAATATATCTATGAAAACAATTGTTAGATATGTACTAGGATGTACTAGGATTCCTCTCTCCCCCTTGAGAGGAGAGGATAATTTGTTAGTAAATGATAAATTGGATTCATAACAAGCACTTGGAACATAGAAACATGAATTTCTAAACAAAGGGAAAAAGAAGTGCCTTCCACTGTGCTGGTAGTGGCATGATATAAGATTAACACAGTTTTTGATAAATCACAACAGTTAATATCTGTCTTTTTTTTGATTTGTTCATGGCATGTGAACATCACTGGAAAGGCAAGTTTGTTGTCTATCCTGAATTGCTTTTGAGAAGGCTATGGTGAGATGACTTCTTGAACTGTTGCAGTCCTTCTAGGATTTTACACTACAGTCCAAAGATATGTGGGTTAGGTAGAATGGTCACGCTAGATTGTATGATGTAGAGATGCCGGCGTTGGACTGGGGTAAACACAGTAAGAAGTCTGACAACACCAGGCTTAAATCCAACCAATTTATTTGATAGTAAACTCACAAGCTTTCGACGTATGGTCTTCATCAGGTGAATGAGGTGTTCTAGTCTCCAACAGCACACATACCAACACAGACTGTTTACAGATTAGTGATTAGAATGCGAATCTTTACACCTAACCTGTTATTCAAGTCTTAAAGTGGCTAACAATGTGAGTGGAAAGCTTGTGAGTGGACTATCAAATAAATCGGTTGGATTTAAACCTGGTGTTGTCAGACTTCTTACCATGCTAGATTGCCCCATAGTGTCAGGGGATTTGTGTAAAGGGGACTAGCTCTGATAAATGCATGAAGTTATGGGGATAGGGCCTAAGTAGGATTGTGGTCGGTGCAGACTCAATGTGCCAAATGGCTTCCTTCTGCATTGTAGCAATTCTATGAACAAGTCAGGATGGTGTGTGGCTTGAAGCGGAACTTTCTGGTGGCACAGTGGTTAACACTGCTGCTTCACAGCACTAGGGACCCGGGTTCAATTCCTGGCTTGGGTCACTGTTTGTATGGAGTTTGCAAATTTGCCCTTTGTCTTCATGGGTTTGCTCTGCATGCTCTGGTTTTGTCCCACAGTCTGAAAAACATGCTGATTAGGTATGTTGGCCATGCTAAATTCTCCCTCAGTGTGCCCAAAAAGCACGGGATGTTGTGACCAGGGGATTTTCACAGTGATAATAATTGTGATAATAATAGTAAATAAACTTTAAAACTTTAAAACCCTTGTTCTTCTAAGTGGTAGAGGTCACAGGTTGGAAGATGCTATCAAATGTGGCTGGGCAAGTTGTTGCTGTGCAAATTGTAAATGATACATAGTGCTGCTACTGTACGCTGGTAGCCAAGGAAGTGACTGATTAAATTGATGGATGTATGCAAACCGCTTTGTTCTGATTAGTGTTGAGGTTTTGGAGTGTTGTTGACTTGTATTCATCCAAGCAAGTGGAGATAATTTCTTGTCACACTCCTGCCTTATAGACGATGATGTGGAAATGCCAGTGTTGAACTGAGGTGAGCACAATAAGAAGTCTCATAACAGGTTAAAGTCAACAGGTTTATGAGCTTTCGGAGCACTGCTCCTTCTTCAGGTGACCCAGGTTCAATTCCTGGCTTGGGTCACTGTCTCTATGGAGTTAGCACGTTCTCCCTGTGCCTATGTGGGTTTCCTCCTGGTTCCTTCCCACAGTCCAAAGATATGCATGTTAGATGGATTAGCCATGTTAAATTAACCCTAATGTCAGAGGGATTAGCGCGGTAAATGCATGAGATTACAGGAATCGGGCCTGGCTGGGATTGTGATCACAACATACTTAATGGCTGAATGGCATCTCTCTTCACTGTAGGGATTCTATGAATGTCAAAGCAAAGTGATTTGACCTGTCCCTTCAATGGTCATTGCCTGACACTTGAAAGGCATGTGTGTGGCACAAAATTTACTTTCCACTTATCTATTCCAGTCTGAAAGTTGCCTAGGTCTTACTGCACATACGAAATAGTAGGCAGCACGGGGGTTAGCACTGCTGCCTCACAGTGCCAGGGACTCAGGTTTAATTCCTGGACTTGGGTCACTGTCCGTGCTGAGTCTGCATGTTCTACCTGTGTCTATGGGGTTTCCTCTGGGTGCTCTGGTTTCCTCCCACTTCCAAAAGATGTGCTGGTTAGGTGCATTTGGCCGCCCTTGGAGGACAGTTGAGAGTCAACATTGCAGTGGTTCTGGAGTCACATGTAGGCCAAACTAGGTGAGGACTTTAGATTTCCTTCCCTGAAGGACATTATTGGACCAGATGGGTTTTTCCGACAATCGACTACGGTTTCATTACCATCAATAGATCCTTAATTCCAAATATTTTTTAATGAATTCAAGTTCTATCATCTGCTGTGGCAAGATTCAAAACCCGGGCCCCCAGAACATTAGTTGAGTTTCTGCATTAATAGTTTAGTGATAATACCACTCAGCTATCGCCTGCCCAAACTCTCCCTCAGACTACCTGAATAGTCACTGGATTGTGGGGACTAGGGGATTTTCACAGTAACTTCATTGCAGTGTTAATGTAAGCCTAGTTGTGACACTAAGAATTAAACTGTTTCAGTTTTTGAGAGGTACTGAATGCTGTGAAATCACCAGCAAATATCTCCCCACTTCTGAATTTACATTTGAGAAAAGGTCATTGTTGAAGCAGCTGAAGACGGTGAGACTATCTGGGTGAGATGAGTGCTTTCCAAACTATTTTCCAAAATGACCCCGTTTTAACAGTAGAAAATTAACATGACCCTAGACATCAGCAAGAACAAAGCAGCATAAAATTATTAAAGTTTGCATACTTTGGATCAATGTGTACATCAGACAACTGTGTAAATTAATTTTTTAATACTTTGTAAAAATGTTATTATTTTTGTTCTAATGTAGTTTTCAACCAACCTGTCCATATTCCTCAGTGACAGAAGAATTATTGAAGCTCCCATTCCACCGTCACTCTCTCACATCTCCAGTAATCAGACACTGTCTCCTTTCCATTGCCCCTCAAATACTGTAATCAGAGCCGCTCTTCTTTCCCTGCACAGATAGTAATCATTCCCTCTTCTCTTACTTCCTCCCCATCCACCCCTGCTGTAATAACTCCCTTTGCTCGCTCCACTCTCCCCTGCCCCCCCACACACACTGTAATCAATTTCTCTTCTGTCTTTCTCTTGCACCGTAATCAGCCCATCATCCAGCCCTCCCATCCTTTTAGTCTTGTTCTCAATGCCTGTGAACAAAAGGAGCAACAACACAGTAATGTTTGTAGCAATTGCCCACTTAAACCTGTTTTTCCTGCATGAAGTCAGTAACTCAGCTACACTTGCCTGTCTCTGTCTACACCAACTCAGCCATATTCCAAATGTCTCTGTAATCATCATTCTTTCTTCAGAAGATGGTAAACTTGTGACCCCATAGAGTTAGATAGTTGGATTAGTCTACAACAGATTAAAAAATTACTGAGGAAAACTTCAATGGTGTGTAACTGTAATCACCATAGATCCAAACTCACCTTCTTGAATTTCACAATAACTTGTTAATGTAAGTCTTACTTGTGACTAATAAGTAAACTTTAAAGAACTTTTTTCTGTATGTATCTATATGTATAACTCATGGGGCTAAAAGGATCAAAGGATATATGGGGAAGATGAGATCAGGATATTGAATTTGATGATTTTGTAATCAAAATGAATGTTTCAAAGGGCTGAATGGCCTACTCCTGCTTCTAATTGATATGTTTCTCTGCAGCATGATGCCACATTTACCATATAATGCCTCAAAATATGCATGTGTTCATCTCGGTACTTGGCTTCATTGTTTACAATGAAGATGGGTCTTTGGTGAAATGTGAAACCTTAATTGGTTCAACACAAGGCAATATCCATGATGTAAAGAAGTAGGTATTAGAGAAGTTAGTTGAACTAAAGGAATACTAAGAACCTGAATCCCACAAGTTGGAACATATTGAGGGAATATATAGAACATAGAACATAGAACATTACAGCACAGAACAGTACTCCAAGTGCGGCTGCACTAGAGTTTTGTACAGTTGCAACATGACGTTGCAGCTCCGAAATTCAATCCCCCTACCAATAAAAGCTAAGACTCCATATGCCTTCTTAACAACCTTATCGACTTGATTGCCAACTTTCAGGGATCTATTAACATATACACCAAGATCCCTCTGATCATCAACACTATTGAGAGTCCTACCATTAGCCCTATACTCTACACATTTGTTATTCCTGCCAAAGTGAATTACCTCACACTTTTCCACATTAAACTCCATTTGCCACCTCTCGGCTCAGCTCTGCAACTTGTCCAAGTCTCTCTGCAAACTATAACACCCCTCTTCACTAACTACCACTCCTCCGACTTTGGTCTCATCCGCAAATTTACTAATCCATCCTTCAATACCCTCATCCAGATCATTTATAAAAATTACAAACAGCAGGGGCCCCAAAACAGATCCCTGAGGTACTCCACTTGTAAGAACAAAGATTGTGTGAGCTTGTTTATGGGATGTTTTGATTTGATTTTGATTTAATTTATTATTGTCACATGTATTAGCATAAGTGGAAAGTATTGTTTCTTGTGCGCTATGCAGACAGAGCATGCCGTTCACAGAGAAAGAAACAAGAAAGTGCAGAATATTGTGTTACCGTCATAGCTCGGGCGAAGAGAAAGATCAACTTAATGCTACATAAGTCCATTCAGAGGTCTGATGGCAGTAGGGAAGAAGCTGTTCTTGAGACGGTTGGTATATGACCTCAGACTTTTGTATCTTTTTCTTGATGGAAGAGGGTAGAAGAGAGAAAGTCTGGGGTATGGGGCTTTATGCAGGCTGCTTTGCCGTGACAGCAGAAAGTGTAGACAGTGTCAATGGATTGGAGGTTGGTTTGCATGATGGACGGGCTACATTCCAACCTTTTGTAGTTATTTGCAGGCTTGGGCGGAGCAGGGGCCATACCATGCTGTGATACACCCAGAAAGAATATTTTCCGTGGTGCATCTGTAAACGTTGGTGAGAGTTGTAGATGACATGCCAAATTTCCTTAGTCTTCTGAGAAAGTAGAGGCATTGGTGGGCTTTCTTAACTATAGTGTTGGCATGGGGGAGCCAGTGCAGGTTGTTGGTGATCTAGACACCTAAAAATGTGAAGTTCTCGACTCTTTCTACTTTGTCCCCATTGATGGAGATGGGCATGTTCTCCTTTATGCTTCCTGAAGTCGATGATAATCTCCATTTTGTTGACATTAAGGGAGAGATTACTGTTGCCGCACCAGTTCACTAGATTCTCTACCTCATTCCTATACCTTGTCTCATCATTGTTTGAGATCCAACCCATAATGGTGGTATTGTCAGCAAACTTGAAAATCGAGTTGGCCAAAATCGAGTTGGTAGGTGTATAAGGAGTATAGTAGAGCAACATTGCCGAGGTTCATCTTTCTTATCTGCTTCTATTGCCCTTAAAAAATGGATTGTGGACCACATCAGTTCAAGAAAGTATTGTGTAGTGCCTTTCTGTAAGGAGTTTCAGGATTTTGACTCAGCAACGATGAAGGAACAGGACATATTTTGAAGTCAGTCTGGCATATGCCATGGAGTGGAGCTTGCAGATGGTGCAATTTTCATGTATTGGTATGTTGGCAGTGGAGGTCATAATGTGGAGATACTGGCGTTGGACTGAGATAAGCACAATAAGAAGTCACACAACATCAGTTAAAGTCCAACAGGTTTATTTGTAGCATGGGCTTTCAGAGCACTGCTCCTTCAACAGGTGAGTGGGAGTTGTGTTCACCCACAGGATGTATATAGACGAAAACTCAATTTACAAGATAATGATTGGAATGTGAGTCTTTACAGGTAACCAAGTCTTAAAGGTACAGACAATGTGAGTGGAGAGAGAGTTAAGCACAAGTTAAAGAGATGTACATTGCCTTTAAGACTTGATTACTTGTAAAGATTCAAATTCAACTCATCGATCGACAGTTCCGACATGTCACAGCAAAAAAACCACACAGACCTCTTTAGAAGACAAACATGGGACACAGTGGACAGAGTACCCTTTGCTGTCCAGTACTTCCCCAGAACAGAGAAATTATGACATCTTCTCTGGAGCCTTCAACATGTCATCGATGAAGACGAACATCTCGCTAACATCCCCACAGCCCCACTTCTTGCCTTCAGACATCTGCACAACTTCAAATAGGCCATTTTCCGCAGCAAACTACCAGCCTTCAGGAGAACTGTGACCACGACATCACACAACCCTGCCACAGCAACCTCTGCAAGACATGCCAGATCATCAACATCATCTCATGTAAAAACACCATCCACCAGGAACACGGTACATACTTTTGTGACTTGGCCAACATTTTCTATCTGATACACTGCTGGAAAGGATGTCCTGAGGCATGGTACATTATGGAGACCATCAGACACTATGACAACGAATGAATGAACATTGTTCAACAATCACCGAGCAGAAGTGTGTGTTCCTTCCTGTGGCAGAACACTTCAGCAGCCATGGGCATTCAGCCTCTGATCTTTGGGTAAGCATTCTCCAAGCCTTCACCATACATGACAATGCAGAATTGCTGAGCAGAAACTGATAGCCAAATTCTGCAGACATGAGGACCGTCTCAACAGGGATCTTGGGTTCATGTCACACTATCTGTGACCCCCATGACTTGCCTGGACTTGCAAAAGCTTACTAACTGTGCTGGCTGGAAACGATATACATCTCTTTAACCCGTGCTTAACCCTCTCTCCACTCACATTGTCTGTATCTTTAAGACTTAATTATCTGTAAAGACTCACATTCCAGTCATTATCTTATAAATTGAGTTTGTGTTTTTATATGCTCTGTTTGTGAATACAAGTCCTCACTCACCTGAAGAAGGAGCTTGAGAGTCCAAAAGCTAGTGCTGCCAAATATACTGTTGGACTTTAAACTGGTGTGAGACTTCTTGCTGTGCTTACCTCAGTCCAACGCCGGCATCACAAATTTACTTGCCACTTATCAGCACAAGTCTCCATGTTGTCTCAGGCAATATTGCAACAGTGACTGAGGTGTTGTGAATTGTACTGAAATGTCCAGTCAGTAGCTGACAACCCACCTCTGACCTTATGATTGAAAAAATGTTATTGATGAAACAGCTGAAGGATGATTAGACCAGTTGGGCTTGATGTTTGGATAAGTTTATAACCAAATAAAGAAATGATGGAGGAAAACCCAAATGATGGAAAGCTTTAAACACCAGAAATCCAAATGTACCATTTTGTCTTTCAAGCATAATGCAACATTTACCACAACATGTCTCAAAATATTCATGGACTATCTGTATATCTCAATACTTTGCTTCAATATTTACAAAAGGGATGCATTTTTGATGGGATGCAAGTCCTTAGATGGTTAAGAGTAAGACAATACATTTAATGTATTAAAGTGTTGGCAAAGTTGGCTAAACTAAAAAAAATTAAGCATGTCAAAAATTCAAACATATGGAGGGAACTTATTTTTGAATTTGTTCATGGAATTTGTACAATGTTAGTCTTTATTGCCCATCTCTAATTGCCCTTGAGAAGTTGATAGTGTGCCACTTTATTGAATAATTATAGTCTGTGTGGTGTAGGTACACCCACAATGCTGGTCAGTGTAGGAGTTTCAAGATTTTAAGCTAATGACGATTTAGGAATCGGAATATATTTTTGAAGTCAGGCTGAAGGGAGTCACAGGTTTCCAAAGTGTTTTTGAAGAAACATTGGTGAATTGTTGTAGTGAATTTAATAAATTGCATGTGCTATAGCCGTGATGCATTGGTGTGGAGGAATTAAATGCTTAAGATAATGGATGGAGTGGAAATATGGAAAGAAAATACTGGAGGCTCTAAAACTTGTATTTCAGGATTGTGTTGAGAATGGAAATAATGTAAGGATATAAAAGAAAGGAGCAAGAGAAGACCATTTGGCCCTTCGAGCCTGCTCCCACAATTCAATAAGATCCTTGCTGATTTTGAACTCCATGTTCCTGCTTGACCCTTTACACGTGATTCCATTAGAGTCCAAAATTTTACAGTTTTCAACTCTGAATAAACTCAACTAATGAGCATTCACAGCTTTCTAGGATGGAACATTTTACGGATTTGGAATCCTGAATGAAGAAATATCTCTCAACTGAGTCCTAAATGACAAATGCCTCATCTTGAGACTGTGCTCCTTCATTCTTCAATCAGATAAATAGCCTCACAACATTTATCCTCTCAAGCCTTCTCAGAATTTTACGTGTTACCATGAGTGATCATCTCTTTTTTTTCTGAACTTCAGTGAGCATAGGGCCATTGTACTTAATCATAGGCCACCCTCTCACCAGTGTCTGGTGAAACTTTGTTGTACATCCTTTAAGGCAAATATTTCCTTTGTGAAGTATAGAGGCCAGAACTGTATGCTGTATTCCAGATGTGGTCTTGTCAAAGGCATGTACAATTGCAACACAGCTTTATAAGGCCTTATGCAGTTGTGAATGTAGCCTAATCTGTCCATATAGCACAAATCCACCTCCCATTCGTTGACTCTGTGCACACTTCCCACTACCTCAGAAAAGCAGCCAGCATAATTAAGAACCCCACACAGCCTGGACATTCTCTCTGCCACCTTCTTCTGTTATGAAAAGGATACAAAAGTCTGAAGTCACATACCAACCGAATTCAAAAATAAGAACAGCTTTTTCCCTGCTATCATCAGACTTTTGAATGGGCTTACCTTGCATTAAGTTGCTCTTTCTCGACACCCTAGCTCTGACTGTAATGCTACATTCTGCATCTCTTTTTTCCTTCTCTAAGAACAGTAAGAAGTCTTATAACACCAGATCACCAACTATCAGACAAAACAATTATCTAGATCCATGCCCTATGAATGGTATGCAGACAAGAAACAATACTTTTCACTGTATACTAATACATGTCACAATAATAAATCAAGTCAAAAACTGCTTTGCAATAAAGGACAGCATACCACTTACCCTTCTGCACCTGCATATCAATATTCCATGTCTTGGATATGGCAAATACCCAAATTTCTCTGAATGCCAGTATTTAATAGTTTTCCACCATTTAAAAAATGTTTGCTTTTAATTAAGTGTTCTTCTATAATCTTTCTTCTTCCCCCCAATGTAAATATTATCCTCCATCAGTTGCCACCTTAATCTCCTACTTAGTTTCGTATCATCAACAAACTTGGATACATTACACTTAACCCCTTGTAAACGAGTAATATAAATTGGGCATGACTTTGAGGACCAGAAATCTTCTTTTAAAAATTTATTTATTAATAACAAGTAGGCTTACATTCACACTGCAGTGAAGTTACTGTGAAGATCCCCTAGTCGCCATACTCCGGTGCCTGTTCAGGTACGCTGAGGAAGAATTTAGTATGGCCAATTCACCTAACCTACACAACTTTGGACTGTGGGAGGAAACCGGAACACCCAGAGGAAACCCACGCAGACACGGGGAGAACATGCAAACTCCACACAAGACAGTGACCCAAGCTGGGAATCGAACCCAGATCCCGGCACTGTAATACAATTACGTGTTGCTGGTTGGGAAAATTTGAAAACATTTAATAAGAGTTAATGGTTAAGTACTTTAAAATTATGAGAAGCAGCCAAAAAAAATTGAAGAGTGGACAATGGTGCTTGACAAACATAATGGAGTTCCCCTCTTGTATTATTTTGATCTTAAAAAAAACGCATTTTCTGTGACTTTGCAAATCTGTATCTTCTGAACTTTCTTTTCTATTTCAACTACTGTTTGTCTTGTGTAAAATCATCATGAACACATTACATGGAGACTTTAAATAATCTAATTCGTATTCTAATGCGCTTTGTAAAAACAAAGTAATGCCTTTTTTTTAATCAGCTTGCGCACATCTGGCATCATTATACTTCAAATGTGTCCCATTATTTGTTTACTTGTATTCAAACACCCTGAGGCACAAACTATCATTTCACACATTGAACAATTTATTAGCTAATTGAAAGAATGTTTCAACAATAATTAATAGTGTGGGTGAAAAGACAACCTAGAGGCAGTAACATCATCAAGAAGAGTGGGTGAAAATAGGACCCAGAGGCAGCAAATGCCACCTAGAAATGTGAGATAAAGAGGACCTAGAGACTGTAACTACCAATAGAATTCAATGTAATTTGGACAAGTTGAATGAGTGGGCAAATACATAGCAAACGCAATAAAATGTACATAAACATGAGGTCATCCACTTTAGTAGCAAAAACATGAAGATGTTATTATCTGAACAGCTACAAGTTGAGTGGGGAATGTACAACGGGACCTTCCTGTCCTCGGTCCTCGTTGCTGAATCTAAACATGCAGTTGCAGCAGGTGTTAAGGAAGGCAAAGGTATGTTAGTCTTCACAGCGAAATGATTTGATTACAGGAGCAGTGATGTCTTGCTGCAATTTTACAGGACCTTGGTGAGGCCACGCCTGAAATATTGTATGCAGTTAAGATGGTGGGACTGACATAAAAGGAGAGATTGAATCAGTTAGGATTATTTTCATTGGAGCTCAGAAGAATGAGGCGGAATCCCATAGAAGTCTATAAAATTCTAACAGGACTAGATGGGTTTGATGCAGGAAAGAAGTTCCCATTGGTGAGGGTGTCCAGAACCAGGAGTCATAGTTTAAGGATACAGGACAGTAATCCTTTTAGGATTGAGATGAGGAGAAATTTGCTACCACAGAAAGCAGTTAAGACCAAAGCATTGTATGTTTTCAAGAAGGAATTAAATATAGCTCTTGGGTGAAGTGGATCAAAGGAGGCAGGTAGGATCAGATTATTCAGTTGGATGATCAGCCATGATCATAATTAATGGTGGAGCAGACTCAAAGGGCCGAATGGCCTGCTCCTGCTCCTATTTTCTGTATTTCTAATAGTAACTTATTTATGTGAAGTGTGTGCTCTAACTTAGTCCCATTACCACTCCAAAACATTAAAAAAGGGTAACTGTATTTACTAAAAGTCTTGTGAAGTGACAGCAGATATCTTGTGACTTTATGATAACCTTTGTTTTATCCGTAGCTGTCTTAAGATATCACAATCAACCATCTTGTTAAATGTGGAAATATTAGACTATGTGAAATTAGTGATTTAAACAACAGTTATTTGTCATTGAGTAATAAGCTTGGCTACAGGTGTAGTCACTTTCAGCCCATCGGTCTAGTAGTGACAGTGATGGCATCTAATCACACTATGCTTTTTTATAATTAAAAGATGCAGAAAAACTGAATTTCTTTTCAAGAGGGTCACTGAAGTTACATGAAAACTTCGGTTGTATTTCCTCTTTAGAATGGGTTGCATGCATGAAAATTTTCATTTAAATACCTAGATATGTGTGTGGTAGAATGCAAGAAGGAATGGGAGAAGAATTTATCATTTAGTTAATTTCATCAGTGGATATTGTACAGTTTTCCCCACGATGGACTCAACTCAATTTGTTTATTTGTATTTCCTACTAAATTTTCTCATTTGGAACATAACCAACCCACAGGCAAAACCTTCAAGAGCTTAAAGTCACAGATATTTATTTAAACTGTAGTACTGAGATAGCTAGAAAAGGTTCAAAATGTCAGCGTAACATTATATTTGTGCTAGTCAACTTTGACCAAATTGCATTTTCAAGTGCCCAGCAGCAAGATTTTCCAAGAAGTATTTTATTACAGAAGTTTAGAGTAACCTGAATAAACTTAAACTCCATTCTTACTCAGCTTTTCATCCTGCCTTGACAAGAGTTAATCAACACATTAGCTGAGTTGTTGGAATTCTGTTCCACTCAGTTGAAAAATAAAATTGCTCTGATCTGCAGTCATGCTGAGATTAATACTTGTACTTTCTACTTCTGTAATCAATTTAAGAACATTACATCTATATCTCCAATGTCCTGCTTTTTAAATCACATTTTTTCTTTTCCCAGGATAATTTTCTTTAACAATTTTACTTCCCTGTCTCGTGCCCTGAAAGTATTGATTACTTTTGGGGACAATTCCACAGATGTTGATTGTCCTCTGAAATTTCAACCCAAATTGGTCATTATTCATATCTGAGTCTTGACAGGATATTCAACTGTGGATTACAATCCAACCACATTCTAATTAATTTCTGTTCCCTTTCTTATTTGACACTTCAAAGGAATTTGTTATTATGAGAAAACTATAAAAGATAGAAATTCAACTGACTTTGTCCAACTGCTAAATGTGCAGCGTACCAACACTCTTGTACTATGTTGATCTAATGGACTTGAGGTAAATTCATCAATCATCTCAATGAGTATAATAATCATCAATCAAACTTGAGTGGACAGTGTAGTTTCTACTATCTTTTGTTTATGTTTAAGCATGAAAAATGATGCTTGCACTAATTAAACTTTCAAGAATCCCATAACATATTTTATTTTGGTGGAACTTATTTAAATATCCATCATTTGAAAAAGAGAAAAAAAAAGTAATTTTTGTTTCAAAATGCCAAATTTTACTTTGTTACTCTCTTGCAAATATGAAGTTTTGAATTTAGGTTTATTTATTAGTTTCACATGTTTACACTAACACTGCAATGAAGTTACTGTGAAAATCTCCTAGTCACCACACTCCAGTGCCTGTTTGGGTACACTGAGGGAGAATTTAGTGTGGCCAATGCACCTAATAACACATTGTTTAGACTGTGGGAAGGCCTAGATGAAACCCACACAGACAAGGAAGAATGTGCAGATTCTGCACAGGCAGTGACCCAAGCTGGAAATCGAATTGCTGTGAGGCAGCAGTGCTAACAACTATGCCATCATGTGTGATTTGTGCAACATTTTTAAATCTTTTCATTTAAAACGGCATGCAGAAAGCTAGCACTAAAAACAAATTCAGGAACTTGGAAGAGAATCACAAGTTTTGGAACTTAAGGTAAGTTACTTGTAACAAGTACTGAAGGCTACTTATGAATTGCAAAATGCATCACAATCAGAGCTCTCATCAAGAGTAGAAAAGAGATAAGGGAAGTTGGGGAAGAAAAAAACAAAACCACATTTTGAGGCTGGGAGCTCATTATTCGAAGTATTTAATTCCACTTCTAATCCAGAGAGTGATGAGCTAAATGCTATAAATGCATAACCAGTAAGAAGAAGTAGGTGAATCACAGCCGGTGGGGGAAGAGTTGATCGAAGATAATGGCTAATTTGTTTATGTTTCAAGCTCCTTATTTCCGTCTCCTCCCAATAACCATTGATTCTTTTACCTAACAAGGCTTTATCTACCTCTGCCTTTAAAATATTTAGTGACCCCACTTTCATGACCTTTCTTCAATTACCCTTAAGTGATGAGCTGCTGACTTGAACCTCTGCAGTCCATATAGTGCATTGTCCCCTACAGTGTTGGTTAGTAGTTGTTTTTGACTCCTTGTCAGCATGATTGTGGTTTGGAAGAGAACTTGCAGAGTGGTGTACCCATACGTTTGCTGTCCTAGTCTGTCTAGGTAGAAAGAGTTCATGGGCTTGGAAGATACTGACGAAGGAGGCCTGGTAGATTACTGAGGGGTTGCACGGTAGCACAGTAGTTAGCACTGCAGCCTCACAGTACCAGGGACCCAGGTCAATTCCTGGTTTGGGTCACTATCTGTACAGATTGTATTGGAGATTTTTGAGGCAGATATATGGGGATCTTTGTAAATGTGGTGAATTTGGATTTCCAGAAGACATTTACTAAGATGTCACATCAAAGGTTATTACAAAAGCTAAGATTCAGTGGTGTAGGAGAAAACACATTAGCATGGATCAAAGATTAGTTAACTAACAAGAAGCAGATAGAAGGGATAAGTGTGCCTTTTTCTAGTTGGCAAGCTTGTTATGAAATCCATGCATTCTATGTCTGGGTGCCATGTAAGCTTGTAGTCTATGGAGATTGTAATTTTTAATGTATAAGATGGTACACTGCTTGTTACATAAGTTGCCTCCTAACAAGGATGGACCCTCTTGGAGTGTTGTGATAAGGCACAGGAACATTCAAGGCTCAGTGAACAGTCTGAGTTAGTCAGTCTGTCAGCCAGCAAGTATCCCAGGTCAGGGACAAAGGAACAGCAACAGTCTTAGGTAATTTTGAAGAGCAGAGAAACAGGCTACAAATTAGAAAAGGACTGTGAACAGCAGACTTTAAATAAAAAGGGTCCTTGGAGGTGAAGCGCCTCATTAGAGCACTGGTGTTCTGCTAGCCTTAGCCTAAGAGCTGGAATTATGCTTGTAAACTAGTGTTTGAGTGCACTCAGGTATTCAGGGGAACGAAATCTTGAAGGTGTGACCCCATGGGCTGTTGTTGAAGTTGGAGAGATTAATGGTGAGATTTCCAAGGAAGAATCTTCAAAAGTGAAGATTAGAAAGCTTTGTGAGAGAGATGGAGTTTCAGTGAGATTGGTTGGCTCACAGTGTAACTAATGTCTGGGTGAGTTGTTGAGAAACCCTTGGAATCCATAATTTGGTCATATCTGTCATTTATTATGTACTGTGCTCTGGCCAGCCACAATTTATCTGTTCATTCACATGTACTCATACTTAACCTTGATATTAGAATATAAGATGAATATTGAAAATTTGCTTTATATTCCTGAACTTTATGATGGATTGACACCTCACACTGTGCATTTTTCTAAAATACAAATATTTCAAACCTGGACCTTGGCTGGGCAAGATCCTTAACATAGTTGAAACTATATCTGTCTGTAGCCCTAGAACAAAATAAGCCACTTTGTTATCTCTGAGGAACCACTAATGATCGCCCTGGATCTGCACAGTCCAAATTGCTGCACACTTTGTATTTGATCATATCATACAAAGCTTCTGTTTCCAAAAGTTAAAAGTAAAGTTGCTGATGTTCAGCTTTGGTTTATTCTTTTGTTTGTTTTTGAAGCTGTTATTCGCGCATGTGCTGATGGTGGAGCAAATCGACTCTACGAGCACACCGAAGGAAGACAGGAAAGGTAAATCCATCAACTGCCCCTTTATTTCTTTTTAGCGATCTGCTGTAGAAGTATGTTCAATGACTAATTGTCCAATCTTTTGGAAAGAAAAAAATATTCTTGTGTGAAAGTAATTCAGTCCTGATCATTATCTGTAAAGGAAACACTGAGGACAGTACAGGGGCTTCTTTTTTCCAATAACTTTCTTCACAAGGTCATAGAATCCTTACAGTGCAGAAAGGGGACATTTAGCCCATTGAATCTGCACCAACAGCAATCCCATCAAGCCCTATCCCTGCAAACCAAAGTATTTACCCTGCTAATCCTAGTGTATGAACAGGCAATTTAGCACGGCCAATCCACCTATACTAGGCATCTTTGGACTGTGGGAGGAAACCAGAGTACTCTGATGGAAACCCACGAGGAAATATGAGGAAAATGTGTGAAAGTTGGTACTAGTATTCACAGATAATACTGTTGTCATGGGAGATGAACACAGACAACCTGATGAATGTTCATATTTCCATAGCTTTTAAAATATTTGAGTGCATAAGCTTAAAGAATGTTTTTCCTTTACCCAACAATCTTCACGTTCGCTGTGAATGTATTAAGTATATGCCAACAGTTAGGAGTAGGATAGGGATGGAATGAGGAAAGCAGATGCATCTAGAACTGAGCACAAAATAAAGAGTATAAAATAGTATTAAACAAAGTAGAGAGCATAGAGTAGTGTCATACAAATTAAAGACTATAAAGAAGCCAGACAAAATGTATACAAAGTAGCGCTAAACAAAATAGAGTATAAATAATATTAAACAAAATAGAAATTATAAAACAGTATCAAACAAAATAAAGTGTATGAAATACTGTGGAAAAAGGATATATAAAGTACTGTGAAACAAAATAAAGAGTATAAAATTGTGTTATACAAATTAAAGCGTACAAAATAGTGTCAAACAAAGCAAAAATGTATAAATTAGTATCAAAATAAAGGAAATAAAGTAGCATTAAATGAATAAAGTCTGTTTGCATTTTAATTGCTAATTAGGGGAATTCTTAATTTACAGAATTTAAAATGAGATATAACAAGCATTGGTGCCAGTTCTCTCTGCCAAGTCAGAAACTGCTGGAAGTGCACAGAGAGACAATTACCCTCTGTAAGATAAAGATAGGTTATTAAGTCATGTTTTGATATGACAGGTACTGACTGATTGGTTTATTTCCAGCATTTTCTTTCAGATTCGTACCTTATCCTCTTTATTTTTTTCATCTGCTATTCCAATACATTGAATTAAAAATTCTAAAGGAATGGCATGATTTTAAAATATATTTTCTATTCCCTTATTGCTATATAATAACAAAAATTCTTGCTAAAAATAGAAATTAAGTTTCCAGAGGACACTGTAACACAATGAGTATTTCCTTAAACTGCTGGAACTACATTAAGTAGGAAATTAATGTTTCCTCCAAATTGTGTTGTTGCTGCCATTTTTAGGCTGTGAGAAAGGGAAGAGGCCAGTCAATAGTTCATTCATATGAATGTGTAGAATGCAGAAGGAGGCCATTCAGCCCATTGAGTCTGCATCGACTGCAATACCAGCTAGGTCCCATTTCCATAGCTTCACATATTTACCTTGATCCCCATGATGCTACAGTCAATTTAGCATGTTCAATCAACTTAACCTGCATATCTTTGGATTGTGGGAGGGAATTGGAGCACCCAGAGGAAACTCACGGAGTCATGGGGAGAATGTGCAAACTTGACACAGACAGTGACCCAAGGTTGGAATTGAATCCTGGTCCTTGATGCTATGAGGCAACAGTGCTAACCACTGTGTCATCTGGCCTCTTGAGCAATCTTGATTCCTTTGGTAGCTCATGCCTTCTGTTGCTTGTGCCTGAAGTTCTGAAGTTCCCTATCTGAATCTCTAATATTGCCAACTCTCTTTCCTTATTTAAGCTGCTGCTTATATCCTAGTTCTCTAATAAAGCATTTTGCTCTCTGTCCTCTTGTCATGTTTTGTGGCTCGAGTCAAAAGTTTTTTATAATTCTCCTATAAAGTGCTTTGGACACTTTGTTACATTGAAAGCACTGTGTAATAGCAAGTTGTTGTTGCCTCTTTGATGTTTAGTTATGCTTAGAACAAAGTTTAGAGTCAAATCACTGAAAATTCATATGATTTTGCGATTGGAACAGGAGCATAGAGTGAAGAATAGCATGGTAATGGTTAAGCAAATTTCTGACATATTCCTGATACAATCCCCAAACGTATCTATTAATAGAACTGATTAGATAGATTTGTATCAATACTAATTTAGGGACAAAATATTTGTGATGGCTTGTGTGTATAATTTATGATGGTCCCTTTTGAGAACTAGGTTTCTCTAGGAGATACAAGCTGTCTGGGAAATATATAATTGAAAAGGGTCAACCAGAAGTTAATAATAGGGGGAAATAGATGCTTGTGTGCATATGTTTTCAAGCAGTTTTATTTTTGTGTTTAGAACAAATTGGTTGCAGAGTAGGAAAAACCCCTTTCTGGCAGAATCTATATGAAGTTCTGAGTAATGAGTAAAAGGATTTAAAAGCCTTGGTAACGGAAGAGTTCCACTAACAATGATTGGGAATTTTGGGATGGCCAAGCTCAGAGAAAACAGTTTGAGAATGGAAAACTTCATAGTTAAAGAATATTAAAACAAAGACCCTGATCCGAGGTGGCAATATTTAAAACATTAGCCGAGACCTGTGATGAACTGGGAGTCTGCAACTGTGGGATGGTTGGAGGAGATTCAGTGGGGAACCTTGCTGGAAGGCCCAGGAAATCTCAATGCTTATAAGAATCTTCAAAATATTACTCAGACCAAGTGATTAATCTTCCAATTTTTAGCAAGTATCTGACCTGAGTTGTTGGGGGTGTAAATAAAATTGCGTAGAAGGAAATTTGAGTTAAAAAGTTTGGTTTGGAGATTAACGACCTGTGTTCGTTGTACTTATTTTATCTTTAATATAATTGAACATTTAAGATAGAGTGCAATTTTTAGTATTCATGTCCTTTGATTTATTTTTAGTAAAATTCTTTTGATTTAAACCATGAAGCTTATGCCTGCATTTTTTTTTGTAATGCTTGGGGTCTTCAGATTTCTAGGAAAAGGGTCCACAGTGTATTGTGATTCATATCTATTGAACTTCATTTGAATGTAGTACAGGAAAGTTATAGCTTCCTTGTTCTTCACATTTTACTTTTAAAATACCTGTAAATAATATGTTAAAGGCATATTGTCCCAAATAGCAACCCATACCTAGCAGAGTTGCGAAAACAGAGTCGTCTTCACAAGTGGAAGGCAAATAAAAGCAAATTGCAGTATTCCAGAATGAAGCGCACCTCAAAGGGACATAGATGTTGTCTGCAAAGATTCTGTTGGTAACGTTTGCTGGTACTCAAACAGAGGAGGTTTTGACAGCTGAAATGCAGAATTCTCGAATAAGTTCAATTTTCTTTTGCTTTCTTGGAAGTTGTCACTTTTTCTACACTTATTTTCATGACAGATTTGAAAAGTTATATTTTAGCTGCCACATATTTGAGAAAATGAAACTTGTCACAGATAAAGCAGGCCGGAAGTGGAGTGAAGCAGACTGGGAGTGGAGTGAAGCAGAGTAAAGCAGGCCAGGAGTGGAGTGAAGTACAGTAAAGCAGACTGGGGTTGGAGTGAGGAAGAGTGAAGCAGACTGTGGTTGGAGTGAGGAAGAGTGAAGCAGACTGGGAGTGGAGTGAGGCAGAGTGAAACAGGCGAGGAATGGAGTGAAGCAGAGTGGAGCAGGGAGGAATGGAGTGGAGCAGAGTGGAGCAGACTGGGAGTGGAGTGAAGCAGAATGGAGCAGGCAGGAATGGGGTGAAGCAGAGTCGAATAGACTGGGAATGGAATGAAGTAGGCTGGGAGTGGAGTGAAGCAGAGTAAGGCAGGCTGGGAGTAGAGTTGGAGGAGGTAATGTGATTGATGTGGTATACATGGATTTCTAAAGGGCATTTGCTAATGTGCCACATAATAGGCCTGTCAGTAAAGGCAATGCCAATGAAATAAAAGGGATAGTAGCAGCTTGAGTGATGCTTGAGTGAAATTGCTTGAGTGATGGGGAAAACAGAATCGTGATAAATGGTTTTTGTTTCAGATCCAGAGTGGATTTTACCAGAATGTTGTCTTTGGACCCTGCTTTGTCATGATGTATTTGAATGATCTAGATGTGGATTTACAGGGCACAATTTCAAAATTCATGAATGACCCAGAACTCAGAAGTATTGTGATTGTGAGGAGGGTAATGATAAAACCCAGAGAATATAGGCTGCTGGAATGGTTGGGAAGTATCTGATGCAGGTTTTGTGCAGAGCAACTTGAAGTGATTCATTTTGGTAAGAAGGAGAGGCAACATAATATATAGGATAAATTTCTCATAGGATGCAAGAGCAAAAAGCCTTGGATATGTATGCACAAATCAGATTGAAAAGAGTTAATATAGCATAAGGGATCCTGAGCTTTATAAACAGAGGATTACAGTACAAAAGTTGGGAAGTTATAATAAATCTGTATAAAATACTGGTTTGGCATAAACAGGAGTATTGTGTTCTGTTGTCTATATCTATATGTACCATGTTATCACAGTGGGGTGTCACTGTTATGTGAAGCCTCATGGGGTTTAGCTGGCTTGACCATATTCCTGTAGATATTCAGTTACTGAAGACAAGACAGGGCTTACTCAGCAAGGCCTCTCTTATCAGTACACAGGCAGCTGCTTTGTCTCATAGCTAGCAGAACAAACAAGTCAGTCGGGAGATCCACTGTGAAGGCTGAAGCTGCAGCCTCATCCTGCCTAGTTACTCATTCAGTTGGATCAAAATGTAATTTATGCAATCAATAACCGTTAGGATTGGGTTGTGAGCAGCTGGGACGGGCTGAGTAAAACTTTAAGACTTGATGATTTTCTTTGTTTGATGGAGAAGCACATGGTTATGGTTAACCCAGCGATCTTCTCCCGGCCAGCAGAATATCACTAAACCGTTTGGTGATTGAAACAGACCCGAGTATTGAATGATTTTTCTGAAGTCATTCACGATAGCAGTTTTGGCACAGTCAGCAGGATTTGGAGGTTGCCCACCACCACCAGAGTGCCACTTATATTTACTCATAATAAATGGAATTTAAACCGGTCCTGGGATTAGGTGATGCTCAGCGACTGCCAAATCCAAACCTGGGGTGAAGTCTGACCAACCGGCAGATGGTGGTAGGTTGTCAGGCATTGTTTGAAGTATTTACATCATTAGTTTGTAAGAATTAAGGCAGACTTGTGACCCGACAGTTGTTAGGGGAGACTATCTACTCCAAGAAGCACTGGACTGAAAACGGTAAGAATAGATTCTGACAGTTCAAATCCTATCCAAGCATAGCCAGGGAAAAAGAATTTGAATGGGGGCCAGAGGGGTCCCTTACATTCTATTTGGCAAGTAAAAACAGGAAACTTATTGACACAATGGTTAAGTCCAATTGGAATCGCCATGACCCACCTTCAAAATAAATGGAGTGATGGAGAAAGGAAAAGAAAGACAAGGATGAGAAGGCCTTGGTTCTGATTCTTGCAGCCCATGTAGAATTAACCAAGAGAGTAAATCAGGATATGAAAGATCAAAAGCAGGCAGCAGTAATGTCCAGGCGATAAATGAACCAATGAGCTAACTTGTGATGATGATGTAGACTGGGCATCCCTAGATGATGAGTGGGGACAACCACCCCCATGCACTCTCATGGAACTGGATAAGGATACCCCTGTAAGAGTAGAATATATCCTGAAACTCCTGACACATTAGTTATTTTAAAGGTAAGACAAATTAATGAGACATTTTGGCAGAGACTGAGGGCATTGCACACACCTAGCTGCCACTGCCCAACAAGAAGAACAGGACTTCTTGGAATTTAAAGCTGATGTTATTGTAGTCCTAGAACAGATCCTGATAAATTGGAACTTAGTAGTGGGAGTGACCCAGAACAACACGAGTATGGCATGAGGAAATATAAAACATAGAACATAGAACATTACAGCACAGAACAGGCCCTTCGGCCTTCGATGTTGCACCGACCAATATAAAAAGCAATGCCCCTCCATACTAAACCATTCCCTTCTCTTCAGCCTCCAGAGGCAAAGCCTCCAGACATTGCCCAGGGAATACCCTCCTTGCTCTTGACTTCCCAAGGGCCTCAATATCTGCTCTCCCCACCAGTAGAGTAAGGACGCCTACTTTACTCCCATCAAGTAAACCCTGCTTGATGGGAACCACTCCAGGTGGGGGTGAAGACACTTGGGGCCTGGGGTCTATCACCCTGGGCCCGCCAATCATAGTCAGTTTCAATGACATTTCTATATGATAATCAGTTCCATGCCAATTTCCTGCAAGGAACTGATTGTGTTGAAAAAGAGCACCTGAAGGACTCATGACTGGCTGGATGCCGATTGATGATCTTGCAAAATGTCTCCTGTTGGTGTCTCCTGACCTACTGTGCGACTCGAATCTCGGTAGAATCCCAGCTGTAGAATCATAGAGATATGCAGCATGGAAACCGGCTCTTTGGTCCAACTTGGTTGACCAGGTTTCCTAGTGTCCCTTGCCCAACTAGTTTAAACCTTCCCAAGTAGCTTTAGCACACCTTCCCTTTGGTATATTGGTCCTCCTCTAGTTCATGTGCACCCCATCCCTCTTATACAGGTAACCTTTGCCCAAAAAGAGTTCCAAAAATCAGAATCCTTACCCCCTTCACCTGATCCTCAGCCCCGCAAACATAGATATGGGAACATCAGTGTCCATCACAAATGTCGATTTGCCTACCACTCGACCAAGTATTCAGGGAGTCAAGGGTTGAAAAATAATTGTGTACAAGAGTAAGACCAAGGATTTGAAAATAGAACGTCTGATGATTCTGGCCCAGTTCTGGATTTGTCAGAACCAAAGAACAGTACGCACAAGAATGGGTCCTTCGGTGCTCCATGCTTGCACCGATCAAGCCTGCCTAAACTAAAAGCATATGCACTTATGGAGTCTATACCCTTCTATTCCTATCCCACTCATGTACCCGTCTAGCTGCCCCTTAGATGCCATTATTGTATCTGCTCACACCATTTCCCTTGGCAGCGCATTCCAGACATTCACCATCCTCTCACATCTCCTCTGAACTTTTCTCCTTTTAAACCTATGTCTCCAAGTACTTGACTTTTCTACCCTAAGAAAGAGCACCTGACTATCCAATTTATCCATGCCACTCATAATTTTGTAAATCTTTATCAGGTCACCCCTCAACCTCTGTTGATTCAATGAGAACCAAATTTGTCCAACATCTCTTCATAGCTAATACCTTCCCGACCAGGCAACATCCTGATAAACCTCTTCAGTACCCTATCCAAAGCATCCATATCCTTCTGGTGGTGACCAGGATTGTACACAGTATTCTAAATAAGACTTAACTAAGGTTCTGTACACTTGCAGCATTTTCTGCCAATTTTTATATTCTGTGTCCTGATCAATGAAGGCAAGCATACTGTATGCCTTCCTTATCCACCTGTAGCAGGATGGGAGAATCATCCCCTCTGATTGGTAATCATGGACCAATGCACCTGATGGTGTAGGCTTATCCACTTGGGACTACAGTGCTCCAACTGTATCTCGAATTCTTGCCTTTTATATAATTCCATGTTTGGAGGCAGAGTGCCCCTCCAGATTGACTCTGACCAAGGGATACACCTCCTCACTGGACATATTATGAAGCAAGCCTGCAAACTACCGAGGACAGCATTCCCTACCATCTGATTCGGGGGGGTGGGTGGGATCCTAAGTAGTTGGGGTGCTAAGAGGGATGAGAGTAAGGGGGTCATAGAGGAAAGCTGTAAAACACAGCAGCATACAGGTGGGGTAGGGCATGGTTTGAAATGCGTATACTTTAATGCAAGGAGTATTCGCAATAAGGGGAGGAACTTGCAGCTTGGACCAGTACCTGGAACTTCGATGTTGTGGCCATTTCAGAGACTTGGGTAGAGCAGGGACAAGAATGGATGTTGCAGGTTCCGGGGTTCAAATGCTTTAGTCGGAGTAGAGAAGGAGGTAGAAGGGAGGGAGGAGTGGCATTATTAGTCAAAGACTGTATCACAGTGACAGAGAAGAAGTTTGATGAGGACTTGTCTGTTGAGGTAGTATGGGCTGAGATTAGAAACAGGAAAGGAGAGGTCACCCTGTTGGGAGTCTGTTATAGACCTCCTA
Source organism: Sphyrna mokarran (assembly GCA_024679065.1). Classification (NCBI taxonomy): domain Eukaryota; kingdom Metazoa; phylum Chordata; class Chondrichthyes; order Carcharhiniformes; family Carcharhinidae; genus Sphyrna; species Sphyrna mokarran. The sequence continues at coordinate 56,894,631 of JAGIQG010000002.1, read as the reverse complement.
AAAGTTCTAGAGAGGTTGAGGAAAGGATTGCCAAGTCAATTCTGGTCAGGAGTGAAAGTAATAGGGTAATTGTTATGGGGGACTTTAACTTTACTAATATTGATTGGAATAGCTATAGCTCTAGCTCGTTAGAGGGGTCAGTTTTCGTACAAGGTGTGCAGGAAGGTTTTTTGACTCAGTATGTAGATAGGCCAACTAGAGGTGAGGCTACATTGGATTTGGTGCTGGGCAATGAGCCAGACCAGGTGTTAGACTTGGAAGTTGGTGAACATTTTGGTGATAGTGAGCACAATTCGGTTACGTTCACCTTAGTGATGGATAGGGATAGGCATGAAGCTGGGGGCAGTAGTTATAGCTGGGGGAAGGGTAATTATGAGGCCATCAGTAGAGAATTAGGGTGCATAGATTGGACTAGGAAACTACAGGGACTGGGAACATCTGGAATGTGGAGCTTATTCAAGGAGCAGCTGCTGTGAGTCCTTGATAAGTATGTCCCTGTCAGGCGAGGAGGAAATGGTCGAGTAAGAGAACCTTGGTGTACGATAAAAGTTGATTTGCTGGTTAAAAGGAAAAAGGAGGCTTATGTCAGGATGAGGCTTGATGGCTCGGTTAGTGCAATGGATAGCTATAGATTAGCCAGGAGGGAGCTAAAGAATGAATTGAGGAGAGCTAAGGGAGGACACGAGAAGACTTTGGCTGATAGGATTAAGGAGAATCCTAAAGCTTTCTTTAGATATGTTAAGAATAGAAGATTGGTTAGGACAAGATTAGGGCCAGTCATAGACAGCAGTGGTAAGTTGTGCGTGGAGCCTGAAGAGATTGGAGAGGTACTGAATAAATATTTCTCTTCGGTATTCACGCAGGGTGATGTAAATGTAGTTACGGAGAACACTGAGGTACAGGGTAGCAAGCTGGAAGGTATCGAAGTAGATAGGGAGGATGTGCTAGATATTCTCGAGGGTTTGAAGTTGGATAAGTCCCCTGGGCCGGACGGAATTTACCCTAGGATTCTCTGGGAGGCAAGAGAGGAGATTGCATAGCCTCTGGCTCTGATCTTCAGGTCGTCGTTGGTTACGGGTGTGGTTCCGGAGGACTGGAGGATAGCGAATGTGGTCCCATTGTTTAAGAAGGGTAAGAGAGACCTTCCTGGGAATTATAGGCCAGTGAGTCTTACTTCTGTGGTGGGCAAGGTATTGGAGAGAATTATTAGGGATAGGATTATAGTTATTTAGAGAGAAATGAATTGATTGGGGATAGTCAGCATGGTTTTGAGAAGGGTAGGTCGTGCCTTACTAACCTCATTTAGTTTTTTGAAAAAGTGACTAAAGAGGTGGATGGGGGTAAGGCGGTTGATGTGGTATATATGGACTTTAGTAAGGCGTTTGATAAGGTGGCCCATTGAAGACTTCTGCAGAAAATGCAGATGTATGGGATAGAGGGTGATTTAGCTAATTGGGTTAGGAATTGGCTAGCAGATAGAACACAGAGGGTGGTGATTGATGGGAGATATTCATCTGGGAGTTCGGTGACAAGTGGCGTACCTCAGCGGTCTGTTTTGGGGCCCCTGCTGTTTGTAATTTTTATAAATGATCTAGATGAGGGTATTGAAGGATGGATTAGTAAATTTGCAGATGACACTAAAGTCGGTGGAGTGGTAGATAGTGAAGAGGGGTGTTATAATTTGCAGAGAGACTTGGACAAGTTGCAGAGCTGGGCCGAGAGGTGGCAAATGGCGTTTAATGTGGAAAAGTGTGAGGTAATGCACTATGGCAGAAATAATAAATGTGTAGAGTATAGGGCTAATGGTAGGATTCTTAGTAGTCTTGATGAACAGAGGCATCTTGGTGTGTATGTGCATAGATCCCTGAAAGTAGGCAGTCAAGTCGATAAGGTTGTTAAGAAGGCATATGGAGTCTTAGCTTTTATTGGTAGGGGGATTGAATTTCGGAGCCGCAACGTCATGTTGCAACTGTACAAACTCTAGTGCGGCCGCACTTGGAGTATTGTGTGCAGTTCTGGTCCCCACATTATAAGAAAGATGTGGAGGCATTGGAGAGGGTACAGAGGAGGTTTACCAGGATGTTGCCTGTATGGAGGGCAGGTCTTATGAAGAGAGGCTGAGGGATTTGAGGTTGTTTTCGTTAGAAAGGAGGCGGCTAAGAGGGGACCTAATCGAAACATATAAGATGATTAGAGGTTTAGATAGGGTGGACAGTGATAGCCTTTTTCCTAGGATGTAAAAAGCTAGCACGAGGGGACACAGCTTTAAATTAAGGGGTGATAGTTATAGGACGGATATCAGAGGTAGTTTCTTTACCCAAAGGGTGGTTCGGGAGTGGAATGCCCTGCCTGCTGCAGTTGTAGATGCGCCAAGTTTGGTGGCGTTTAAGAGGTTAGTTGATAAGTATATGGAAGAGAAGGGAATGGTTTAGTTTGGAGGGGCATTGCTTTCTATATTGGTCAGCACAACATCGAAGGCCGAAGGGCCTGTTCTGTGCTGTAATGTTCTATGTTCTATCTACTAAGCTGAGGTATGGCAGAAAAAATGAACGCAACATTTAAGACAGCATTAGTTAAAGCCATAGCTGAAACTGGAAGGGGATGGATTGCCCAGCACCCTCATGAGACTTAGAGCCACAGCAAATCATACAACGGGAATTACCCCTTTTGCATTCATGGTGAGAAGAGTTAGGAAACTCCCAAAAGGCTTTTTACTGGGAGGGGAGAATATGGGTCCATCCTGGGACAGATTCAAAAAGTACATAGCAGGTGAACCAACGGTTGAAAGAATTACCGTAGGAAGCGAGGAATCAGTAAACTATATGATATTTGAACATCCAGAAAAGCAGCAGGGTTTATTTAGTTTATTTATTAACTAGGTAATGCCACAAACAGGAGATAGAGTTCTGGTGTGAATCATGCCTGAGCAAACAGAGTTAGCCCCCATGTGAACTGAGCCCTATGACATAATTATGACCAATGATACATGTGCATGTGTTGATATGAAAGGGAAGAGCCAGTGGAAATACTGGTCCCAACTGAAGGTTTGTGACCCAAAGGAATGACAGCTGAACCCAAAACAACGCCATTTGTACAAACCATCTGCTATGTTATACAGTATCAAGAATGGCGAAACACATTAGATATCTGATTATTTGGGATGGGAAGTGTGAGGTGCTAGGGAAAAGGTTAGTGTTAGCAGGGATATGAATTATAGTGAAGTGGATAATTAAGCAGGCACAAGCATACTGGGGTTGGGTTCAAGGATGCCCTCAAGGAGATAGAAATGATAAGACTCTTAAAAAGACACAAAATATGAATGACTGCTAACACCTGAGTAATCAGACGTGTCCGGTCCATACAGGAGGAGAATTGTTTCAGTGAAACGTAACACCTGGTGACAACTAAGAACTTTTGTCTAAAACTTCAGATCAGCCAACTCGGATGAGAGGCAACAGTAGCCTTGGGGATTCATCTTGGTATCCAAACCTTGGAATGACTATGAATGAAGACCTGCCCTTGGAGTCATAACAGACACAAGAAGGACATAATTACATGAACTATGTAATGTCTGTATATACCTGTATAATGTCACTGATGAGAGATGCATGCCAGCAGCGAAAGGCTGGAGCAGAGATGGGACTTACGTCAAGGCTTTGTTCCAAGTGTATTTGTGAAAAGAGAGTATGTGCATACACTGTTCCACAGCAACGTTGAGCAGTGAGAGGCATTAAAGAGAGTGCAGGGAAAAATCTTGAGAATGGTTCCAAGGATGAGGGACCACAGTTCTGTGGCTAATTTGGAGAAGCTGGGACTGTTTTCATTGGAGAAAAGTAAATGAAGAGGAAATTTATGGAGTATTGAGTGTCCATATAGATTATATGAAGGCAGGAGGAGGGGGACTGTTCCTGTTGGTGGAAGAGTTGGTAAACAGGTGTTATTCAGCTCTAATATCAACACCTTCAAAAGTGAATTGGATAATTGTATGAAGATAAAATGTGCAGACCTGTAAGTCCTAGAAAACAAAGAAATGGTATGAGGTGATTTGGTCTTGCAGAGAGCTAGCTGAATTACAAGCTGAATGTCCTCCTTCGGTGTTGTAATCATCACAATATTGTATGAATGAATGTGAGTATTTTAAAAAACCTAAACAGAAGTTCGAAACAAACTCAGACGACTTTCCCATTTCCTGAAACTGCTTTATATAATAAAAGCTGTTTGATATTTTACTGGGAAAATCTTTTGCTTATTTGCAACAAAAGGGAAATAGTTCTGACTGCTTTCAGAAACTGTAATCAATATTTCCCAAATATAGACAAGTACCTTCTACCAAAATGTTGCAGCATTGATGGTTGTCCAAAGAAACAGTGAATCGTGAAACTAAGTGAATCAGGACAACAGTACAAAATGGATTAGATGGCATTTTAATGAGTTGTTTTCATTGCTCTAACCAACTTGGATTTGAAAGCCAATAAACTCTTAATAATGTCATTAATACATAACAATATACCCAGAATGAACAGTAATGTGGAACAATTAAAATCTGATGATGTTGAAGTAATATTCACAGTGCACAACTGAGAAACACAGAGCCAGTAATGGGGCAAATCCACCAGGCAGCTGATTAATTTAAATGCCTTCAATTTAATTAAAGAAATGCACGTGGACCTTGTTGCACCTCACACAAAAAGAAGCTTTCTATTCTGCTCTGGAATTGATATAATGAACATAGTTATTGATTTGGCACAGAAATTAAGCAATTGACTTTCACAAATTATCAGCCATTGTTTGGTAGTGCTGACTGACACAAACATACAAGTAGCAACCACCTAATGACCAGAATGGACAAAAAAAGCTCATCAGCATCCATGTACCACCTGTACACATTGTATGCTGGGATAAGAATTAAAGGTGTCAAGGGCATGAATACCTGAATGATTCCCAGAAATAGCATTATTACAGCACTTTAAAAAAATGGTGGGAGAAAAATAAGTCAGAACAACTTTCACTCAATGCTTGTTAGAGACTACAGAATCATAAAATATTTCCAGAGCAAAAGATGTGCACACGGCCCCAGGAGTTTGCACTGGCTGTTTGAAAGAGCATTCTAACTAGTCCCACACTCTGTCTCATCCCTGTAACCTTGCACATTATTTCTTTTTAAATAGCTATCTGACCCAGAGAAGATCACAGGGCCAATACACTTATCACATCTCCACATAAATTGGGGAAGCAAAGTCTTCCCTACAGACCGCAAAACTGCCATTGCAAACATGTGCGAATCCATGACAGTGTGAGGAACTCGACAGGTGATGGGTCTATTTAACCATTGGAGGAACTCCCCAGTTTCTTATCCTGGCAGAACCAATCCATGCTTGGTAAAAGGGGGAAAACAGAGAACGGAAGCAGTAGAATGGGGACCAGCACAAGAGATCATATATGATAAAGTACAGGTCAAGTTGCTTGAAGCCCTGGTCCTAAGACTATCAGACATGTCAAAATCATTCCTAGTGCACTATGATCTAGAAGAAGATTTTTACAGCGCAGTCGTAACCCCGGTGAAGGTTGGGGGCAGGGGGTGTCATGGGGTGGTAGCTTATTACTCGACTTGGGAGACCCCAGTTGTAAAAGGGCTGCACCAATGAATTGCTGTTCTGGCTTGGCCTAGGCATTACAGGTCTGTGAACTTCTCACGCTGTCAAGCCCATTGATTTAAGCACATATTGTGGAGCTGGTAAACACCAGAAGACTGAAAGCAGTTTCAGATGCCCGGCGGGCACATGGGAAGCAGTATTCCTATCGCGGGAGAGGTATATAGGCATATCAGAGATATAGGCTTTAACCCTGTGGAGGGAATCACACCAATTCCAGACTAACATAAACAGGAAATAGAGGGAGAAATAGCTGATGAGCCTATAACCAACCCTAACCTACCCCTCTTCGTTGTTGGTTTCAGGCTGTACGCATTGCACACCCCAGTCAAGTGGCAGCAATAGGGCCTGAGGAACTGAATATCACTAAGTGCAGGGGGAAGCCAGGCTAGAGAAATAAGCCCAGTAGAAACAGAGAGGGGTGAAGAAGAGGAGACGTAGGGTATGGAAGAAGGGATTTAAGGACATTGCCCTATCCTTAATCCAGACTGAACAATGTAAATTATACTACAAATCTCTCACACGGGATGCTGAGTTGACTGCTCAGAGAGAGCCACCATTGGTGGTGGCCCGGAGTCGGTCGGGAAATCGTGAAACATAATCAACAATGCATTATATGTGTGCAATACAATTCTGGGAGACTCATAAAGGCCAGGATGGCTCATTAGCCACGACCCCCCTGTCCATGGGTCCATTAGAGAATTTGTGGATCAACTTCATTGGAACACTGCCTAACAGCTGATGAGTGCAGCCATTCCCCACTTGAGATTGTGGGGCCACTACAGTGGCATGGATCCTGGCATCTGAGATAATTCCGTGACTGGGGGGGTGGGTATAGCTCCAAATTGATACAGATCAGGGAATCCACTTCACAGGACAAGTCATGAAGTGTGTCAGTGGTCTGCTAGGCATTCTGCATATCCCCTACTACCTGCAGAGCACAGGGATGATAGAATGGATAAACTAAACTTTAAAAACAGCCACAGTGAAAGCAATAACTGACACGGAGATGGGGTGGATGGATGTTCTCCCATGAACCTTAGGCCACCCCAAGTCAAAGCATAGCTTTGACCCCTTTTGAAGTGGTGACAGGCAGGGCCAGGAGTGGTTGGGGGGGGGGGGGGGGGGGCTGTGTGGAGGAATAGACTCTGCGGGATCAAATTAACCTCCATGTAAAACAATTAGACTAATAGCTCTGAGAACTGCAACAGGATATTGGATATCAGAATAAGGAATCAGAATAAAACTGACCCCCATCTCCCTCAAGTTGGGGAAAGAGTATTTGTTAGAGTGATCCCCGAGCAAGTGGGGTTTGTACCCAAACAGACCGGACTCTTTGTCATTATTATGATTAGTAGCTCTTGTGTTTGTGTTGATATGAAAGAGAAGGGCTGATGGAAACATTGGTCCCAACTGAAAAAGTATAATCTGAAAGACAATGGCTGAGCCCACTATGGTCCCCATGTGGGAAACTGCCTGGTATGCTGAATGCTATCAAGCATGGATGAGCACTCTGGAACATGGTGCATTTGGAGGAATGGCAATTATTCTTCCCTTTATATGGGATGTATGCTATTTTTTGATGGGCAATGTCATGAAATCGGTGAAAACAGCACTTGCCAGATCAATACAAGGAAATAGAGATGTTAAACTTCCTTAATTTCCTAAGTTTCCCTTTCTACCCTTAGAACACAAGCTACAACTGAGAGTATCGATTTTTAACACATGATGCTGCCCAGACTCCCTCCCTTTAAATCCATAGATCATGAAATACCGATGGTACCTTGGTTCTGTGGACTCGTCATCCCAGGAGTTTATTCAGAAACAGCCTCACGGATTGACACTGACCCAATTCTCCAAATGCAACAAACCTTGGCAGGCCAAAACTCCATAGGCTATGGAGCGTTCTATAACTTCACTGATGCGATCTGCATTCTGGCAGGCAAGGACTAGATTACAATAAGATTATTTTAATGCCTGGCTACAAGTATATCCAGGCAAAGATCGTGTGTGTGTATCTGGTGCGCTTCTGATGAGACCACCAGTTGTGTGGATTGCAAGGAAGAGAGGAAAACATTGAATGTGTGTTCGCAATAATATGCACTCCTGGGCTTAGACCAGCCCATACAAAGAGACTCAGAGTTTGCAGGTATTATGAGGAGATGGATGCAGCAGCACTGTCCCTGTCTATCTGTTTTCCTTCCCTCCACCTACTGCGACTCCCACCTCAGCAATACTGCCGTGTCCCACAATTTCCAAGGGATTGGAGAAAACAGGATTGTGCTTCCAAGCAAAGAAGAAATTTTACATGATAATGAGAACTATAAAATTATAGCTATTCTGATCAACATCTCTGCAATTCTGATGCCAGGATATTGTTCAGAACAGTCCAGAACCAAGCATAGTTTGTTAAGTAAAATTGTTATGAGGCAGGCTGCTGATGCCATGGATGATGCTAGAATTCAAAAACAGGGACAGAGGAAGGAGAGAGGAACAGTTAAGTATGCGTTTACAGAAATTAACACAGGAACCTCTCTGGTTAATTCCTAGATATCCAGGGCTTAAACGAGAAGATGGAACAACTTAAGTTGGTCATGCGAGATCTCCTAACACAATCAGAGAAAACTCAGGAGGCTCAAGCGGCCTTGATGGAAGCAAATAGGGATATTCGGTTAGACACAACAACGGTGCTGGAGATCCATGCCCAAACAATTAACCACCTTATAGACAAGGAAAGAGAAGATGCTGCACAATTCTGGCAGAGGCAACTTTGTCATGCATATGGCCAATGGATGATGGGACAGATAAAGCACAGTCTCGGTCAGATCCAAAGCAGAGGAAGTACCCAACTGGATTGATAGCTCATGCTTGCGCAGATAGTCAAACAACTGGGAGCACTGGAAAAATGCACCCTGGGATGTCTTACTAGGGTACACCCAGTCATTGCCAATTATGGGATGAGCGAAGCCAGAAGAGAAAATGCTGAAAAATCTCAGTAAGTCTGGCAGCATTTTTAAGGAGCGAAAAGAGCCGATGTTTTGAGTCGAGATGATCCTTTGTCAAAGCTGAAAAGCATAGAAAGTGTGAGGTATAATCTATGCCTTTTAGCTTTGACGTAGAGTCATCTGGATTCGAAACGTCAGCTTCTTTCTCTCCTTACAGATGCTGCCAGATCTGCTGAGATTTTCCAGCATTTTTTCTTTTGGTTTCAGATTCCAGCATCCGCAATAATTTGCTTTTATCCATGGATGAGCAGAGCTATTGGGGTGGGAATGGTTCTGGTGATCTCCAACCTAATACTGGCCGAGGGACTTTTCCCTTGTTTCAACTGGAAAATATCAGAATTATCCAAGATAACACCTCCCTCCGCTATCACTTGACCGAAACTGCAGCCATATGCAGGACCAATTTGCTTTATGGGGATCTCCCTTGCAGGATGCGAGCAGTGAAGTGACATTACTGTGTGTTACCACCCAGTCGGACAGGGAAATATGGACACTTGTGGCTCCAATCGCACTGAGAGATGTGTCCTGGAAATCGAGGCAGCCCTTGGACACTTTGCCCACGTGTGATATGTGGGCAAGGGTAAATACTGTACTTTCTTACTGCTTTAAAGGCCAGTTATGCATGATACCTGGTCCCAACTTCTGTTTTACACTTCTTAGGCCCCTCACTATAGGCTTAGCTAGGATCATTCGGGCTAGGTGCTGGAACATGGAGGCTATCTTTGATACATACACCCTCCATGATATCCTACAGGATTATAAAGAGGACTTATTCCCACACTTCACAGAAACTCTGAGGGAATTAAGATTTAAGGTTGCTCACAGTTAAGCATGATCTCCAGCTACAGACAAAAATTCAGATTCTGGAAAAGGACATGGAAGTAGTATTGCAGAGCAAAAGTTGGTGACAGAGAGTATGGGTTTGAGGTCTGAATATTAATATCCATCCTTGGATCTGAATTATTTCACACATCGTAATGGGCCGACAATTACTACTAGCCCTTGCATGGGCATAATTGTTTGCTGGCCCTATATAAAAAATAGCAACAACACAAGAAGGTCAGAGCCATCGCTAAAGCCTTAAAGGACCATGACCCAGCCTGACAGACAGGTTAATCCTGATCATTTTGATTTGATATAACCGACCATTATTTCTGAAATCACATGACTGCAGCACGGTGAGGCAGGGAGTACTGGGCGACCCAAAATTCATAATACATTCCCAAATTTTTAAGGGTTCGGCATCGGGGACTGAGGGACAGTCCCTTACCAAAGGAGGATTGATGAAGGAAGGTTTAAAGGGAACCATAAGCTTAACAGAGAAAGAGATGCCCTGGCTAAAGCATTGTAAGGATAGATGCTGTGCTTTATTAATCTGAATTTATGTAAATCTATAATTGAAGAACGACTATATGAATAGATAGGGCAGGGTGACCAGCTTGACCATGTTATCAGAGGCTCATAATACTAAACGATACAAAATGATTATTATCTGGGTTAACTACTTTCCTCAACAGTTCTGAAAACAATGGAAACAGTTTTCTCCGCCAGGAGGTATGCTCATAGAGATAACGGTAGCTGATAGAGCAGATAGTCCTGGATCCCTACAAAAACCAGGCACAGATATCAGTCAGAAAGTTTACAGAGAATGATAAGGAAGCTTGTAGAATAAGAAACATTGTAGACTGAAGGACTCCAGATGGGGGAAAGGAAGTTCCTTAAGCTGACAGTCACGAGCTGATCGTACACAAACCCACCTTACATAATATCAGATTTCATTGCTTTATGCAACTTAATGTATGTAGTCTATAATCAATATTACTGGATAACATCCAGTCAGTATGGGCTAAGTAGCTGTTTAGAAAATGTTTAAAAATTGATGATTTTCCTTTGTTCAACGGAGGGAGGTTCTGGTATTTGTCCAGAGATCATCTCCCTGCCAGCATAATGAACCATATTGATGCGAGGACTAGTTCTGGGCAATGAATGATTTCTTTAAGATACTCTTCTGCTAACAGTCACTGTCTGTGCGGAGTCTGCACATTCTCCCTGCATCTGCGTGGGTTTCCTCACACACTCCAAAAAGTGATATGTTGGTTAGATCATGCTAAGTTCTTCCTCTGTATACCCAGATAGGTGCTGAGGTATGACGACTAGGGATTTTTCACAGTAACGTCATTGCAGTGTTAATGTAGGCCTATTTGTGACATTAAACAATTTCTAATTTGAATGTCAACTGTGGTTCAGTGGAGCTCTTGTCTCAACCATTCGAGAGAATAGAGCATAAAAAGGTAGGCAGACACATCAGTGCAATACTAAGTGCAACACCTGGACTACTGGAAAAAAATGCAAATACACTTTTGTGTATTTAGCCTACAGTAACACTATTAAATTCAAAATGAACTTTATAAGACCCTTGTCAGACTCCACTTGGAGTATTTTGTGCACTTCTGGTCGCCTCACTATAGGAAGGATGTGGAAACTATTGAGAGGGTGCAGAGGAGATTTACAAGGATGTTGCCTGGATTGGGGAGCATGCCTTATGAAGATAGGTTGAGAGAGCTAGGTCTCTTCTCCCTGGAGAGATGAAGGTTGAGAGGTGACCTGATAGAGGTTTATAAGATGTTGAGAGGAATAGATAGAGTGGATTCTCTGAGGCTATTTCCCAGGGCTGAAATGGTCACTGCGAGAGGACACAGGTTTAAGGTGCTGAGGGGCAAGTACAGAGGAGATGTTAGAGGTAAGTTTTTCACCCAGAGGGTGGTGAGTGAACGGAATTGATTGCCGTCAGTGGTGGTAGAGGCGAACTCGCTGGGGTCTTTTAAGAGACTTTGGATAAGTACATGGGATTTAATGGGATTGGGAGTTACAGATGGTTCTATGGCCTGGTAGGTATAGATATGATCGGCACAACTTGTGGGCCGAAGGGCCTGTTTATGCTGTAGTGTTCTATGTTCTATGTTCAATGATATGGAGCATTCAGGTGCAGAATGTATCCAATTGCTTGTGATTTACTGATCATTGTAGAGCACTTATTAGTTTCTAATCTAATTGCATAATGTTTAAATCCTTCTGAAGTTCTGCCTCTCTCTACCTATTTCTAGCCCCAAATCCTCCATGCCTCTGACACTCTCTTTTTAGTATCCTCTATCTGTTAGCAATCATTTGTGGCTGTGTCTTCAGCTGCAAAATTCCATTAAACTTCTTCCCTAAAGATTTTCCATAAAAATGTTCTCTTTAGGTATTTGATCGCATCTGTTAATTGTCCCTCTTTTAGTCTGTTGTTCATTTTTTTATGTTAAAAGGAATGTTAAATTTTTCTCGGTGGTTGGGAGTTTGCAAGTGCTGTTGTAGTTGTAAGCAATTTGAGGGCAGGGCACAAAAGAGTTCATTTCAAGGTTAAATGCTGAAGAAAATGGGATTCAAACTGTGCAAGAGATGTGGGTGGTGAAAATATGAGCAAATGACTTGAGCTGACCTTCTAGATTGGCTACAGAGATAAAGATAGTTATATCAAGAAAATGGCTATGAACATGAACAGGGGAGTTTATGTGGAGGAACTTATATTTTTAATGTTTTCTTGTTCAAAAGTAATTTAACTTCCAGGCACCACCTCAAGTTCCTCACAAAAATATTCTTTCTCCAGTCTTCCTGATGCCTTGGGATCAAAAGTTCTTATCTACAGCAATTTCAATCTTCATCCCTGTGAACTGGGCCCTCTTTCTTCTGAATTCACCATTCATACCCTCATCAAAGATTTTCCTCCATATAAACAGGGAAGTATAAATTCAGGTGAAGTTGAAGTTGGAAGTAGGTGAGCTTTATGATGGGGAAGAGAACAAAGCTCGTTTCAGTGTCATATTGGATGTCAGGTTTGGAAACAGGTTGATTCAATCTGGGTCACTGACCTTGAAAGGGATGGAATCAGTGATGTGGACACTGTTTGATGGTATTAGCTTTCTCGGTTTACTGTAAGTAATTGCAGCTTATCCAAGATTGTATCAGTTTTTACTAGTTCATGGGATATGAGCTCTGTTGGCAAGGCCAACATTTCTTGTCCACATCCCAAATTGCCCTCGAGACAAGCACAAGTAGAGACAATCGGAAATAAAAAGGCAGAGAAAGGCCATGAAGAGTAATCTACCTACTGTGTTCATTCTTTCCTTTCCTAACAACAATGTAGATGTGGACTACAGTTGTTTAAGAAGGCTTCCCCCACTTTCCAAGGGCAATTGGAGATGAGAACAAGTGCTGGAAATGCTGGTAACACTCATATCTCATGAAAAAAAAAAGAAAATTTAAAAAAAAAATCTTGTTTTGCAGAACCTTTTGTGGTTGTGCTGATATGGCTGAAAAAATAGTTTATTGTGAAAAATGAAGGATTTTAATGAATGACTTGACAAGCATCAGTGAGCAGAACCTGACTTAAAATAATTGACAATGGCTTTAAAAAGAATACCCTGAGCCATTTCAGTGTTTACTGGTGGATGCTAATCAAGTCCTTAGTAAATTAAATAATTTTTGATCTGAAAAACTTTTTTAGATTGTGCCTGCTAATGCTTTGGAGAATGAATGCAATTTCTCTAATCAGGGCAATCAATAGGATCTCACAATTTTATTTCCGGCTCAAGGCCAATTCTGTGGATAGAGCCTGATCGAACAAATTAAATATTGAATTACATTAAGTTGACTTCAATTTAAAATTCCAAGGCCTCTTGCACAGGTTTGATTGATTTCACCCAGTTTGCACTGATCTTCTAAGATCTAGATAGGATCTACAGGCATTTAGTGACGCAAAGACTGACTAGCTAGCATGGTTTTGTGACTGGAAAATCACGTTTCACAAATTTGATTGAGTTTTTTGAAAGAGTAACCAAGAAGATAGATGAGGGCAGTGCAGTTGATGTTTGTCTACATGGACTTTAGCAAGGTTTTTGACAAAGTACTGCATGTCAGGTTGTTCATAAAGTTAAATCTCACAGGATCCAGAATGAGGTATCTAAGTGATTCTGTCATGGTTGTGGAGGATTGTGTTTCAAAATGGAGGCTTGTGACCAGTAATGTTCCTCAGGGATCAGTGCTGGATCCACTTTATTTGTCATTTATATTAATGATTTGGATGAGAATATAAGAGGCATAGTTAGTAAGTTTGCAGATGACACCAAGATTGGTGGCATAGTGGACAGTGAAGAAAGTTATCTCTGATTGCAATGGGATCTTGGTCAATTAGGCTAATGGGCTGATAAATAGCAGATGGAGGTTAATTTAGATAAATGCGAGGTGATGTATTTTAGTAGATTGAACCCAGGACAGGACTTACTCAGTTAATGGTAGGGGATTGGGGAGAGTTACAGAACAAAGAGATCAAGGCATACATGTTCATATCTCCTTTAAAGCGGAGTCACAGGTGGACAGAGTGGTGAAGAAGGAATTCAGCATGTTTGGTTTTATCAGTCAGAACATTGAATACAGAAGTGGGGACATCTTGTTGAAGTTGTACAAGACATTGGTAAGGACACACTTGGAATACTGAGTACAATTCTGAGCACCCAATTATAGAACGAATATGATTAAATTTGAAAGAGGGTAGAAAAGATTTACTAGGATGCTATCAGAACTTGATGGTTTGAATTATAAGGACAGGCTAAATAGACTGGGACTTTTTTCTCTGGAGGTAAGATGCTTAGGGGTAATCTTATCGAAATCTATTAATAATGAGGTGCATAGATAAGGTAGACCGTCAGCATCTTCTAGTAAAATTGGAATGATACAAAGAAGATTAGCATGGCTCCTGTGCAAGGATGACATGCAAATTCGTGAAGTGTTCCATATCTTTAAATTAGGTAGGAGAGTCTAAAACTTGAGGGTGTACTTTTAAGGTGAAAGAGTCCGGAGGGACAATTTTTTTATACAGAGGGTGGTGGTGACTATCTGCAACAAGCACCCGGGGTAGTAGTAGAGGCAGATACAATTTTGTCTTTTAAAAAGCATTTAGGCAGTTACATGGGTAAGACAGGTATAGAGAGATATGCGCCAAATGCAGGCAATTGGGATTATCTTAGGGGTTTAAAAAAAAAGTTAGGCCAGAGGGCCTGTTTCCGTGCTGTAAATTTCCACGACTTTATGATTCTATCCAGAAGTGGCAAAGCAACCCCAAGGTTTGCTTCAATTATTTTTATGAAGAAGGTGCTTATATTTTTGTGGAAGAATCTAAGATAAAGTACTTCAAATGTGAAAATAACAAGGAATGTCTACTTACATTCAGTGTCCCCCAACCCCAGCCCACCCAATTTCTGATTTGTTGTGCAGTGTTTTAATTTAAGTGCGTGGGCCCTTTAAATTTATTTGTGTGGTCAAGCGCATGTGGTACCTGAAAGGGGCTAACTTATGCTTGGCCTACATATGATCATTGGGACTGTTTGGGATAAGTGGAAGTGGTCCATGGTTTGAATGTGGAGCTGGAAGAATCATTCCTGCACTTCCCAGTTCCACATTCATTTCTCTTGGTGGTGGTCTCAGCAGATTTTTTCATGGTTACCATTGCTTTTAAGACAAACCAATTTTGCAAAGAAGGCAAAAACAGACATTGGGCACAGAGTCATCACATTGCTAGGCCACTGCATTTTAATCGCAAAATGGAATCCTCAGTACACGATGGAAATCAAATATAACATTACTTAGCAGAAATTTAACCTTTTTTTACTGCATTCTTAAAATTACAAAGCCAATCACAGAGTGGACAGTGAAGGCCCAAATCCTTCCCCTTGCTTGCTCCAAAATCCAATTCAGATTGAATCCAATACATGATCCCCATACGAGGGACATAAAAGATTTGAGCTGACAACCTCATCTTGGACTTGACCTTATTCTTTATCTTAACCAAAAGGCCAAAAAGCAATTAATTCTAGGGTTTTGAACTTCTGTCCCAAGAGAATTAGCCTGGACGTCTAGATTACTAGCCCAGTGGCATTACCATTCCTTCACCATCTCAAACATGTTAATCTTGGCTTGGTTAAATTGGTTCTTATTTCATTTGCAGTAATCATTTGCTATTGTGTTAAATCTGTGCTGGAATGTGGCTAATAGTGTTAATGCTGTTCAAAATATCCTTTACCTTCAGATATTCTGCACTGTTATAATTCAGAGATAAAATTCTTGGTAATCTGAATATTTCATTCAAAGCTATTTGCTTCATTAATTGTAAGGCCAAGGTCATAGATAAAGGATTAAATGCAAAAAGATTTCCCTAATCATAAAGGTCTCAAAAGAGATTATAACATGTACAGTGTATATTCCAACAAGACTTGATTAAAAATACAGCTACAGAAGAGGATCACACCAACTCTCGTTTTTAAAAACAAACTTTGACTGAACATAAAAAAGATATTTATTTCATATTATTATGTTGCCCTCTAGTGTACCTTTATTTTGAAAGGTACAGTGCGTTTTTTATTAATGCCTATGATATTTTACATCAGTCTTTTGAACTGTGAATGATTTGAATGCAGGTATGAAAGTGGCAATCCAGTTTATATATGATAATGTTATGAGCTATGGACCCAGTGAAACAAGTATTGTATCCAACAGTATTCACATATATTTTTGAGTTATGAGTTATTTTGTTTAAAATGAAATTAGTCTTTAGCTGTGAATTGCTTGGTTGCTTGATCTTGGTATGATGGTCCCTTTTTATTCTAAGCAGAATACTTTTAAGTTGTGCCATCGTGACAAGATGCTAATGGATGAGCTGTTTTTATTGCTGAATCAGCCAAACATAAAATTTGTATCACTGACATGGCAGATAAGTTGTACTGTGGGTACAGGTATTCAACACTGATAATGCCTTAGCAATGTAAATTCTTTATCAACTTTTATGGAGATACTAACTCTGGCCAGATTATCTAAAAATAAGTGTAAACCAGGTGGTCACATGGACACTGGGATAACACAAGTACAAAGAAAATCACATATTTGAAGCGGCTGAGTTCTTCCCGAGTATGGGCAGATGCACAGCGTGCAAGAGCTGTTTAATACCATAGGGCGGCACAGTGGTTAGCACTGCTGCCTCACAGCTCCAGGAACCTGGGTTCAGTTCTGACCTTGGGTTACTGTCTGTGTGGAGTTTGCACGTTCTTCCTATATCTGGATGGATTTCCTCCTAGTGCTCAGGTTTCCTCCCAGGGTCCAAAGATGTGCAGATTAGGTGGATTGGCCATGCTAAGTTGTCTCTTAGTGTCCCAAGATGTGGAGGTTAAATGGATTAGCCATGGTAAATGTTCAGGTTCACAGGGATAGCGCAGAAGGTAGAGCCTGGATAAATTCTAATTGTTGTCAGTTCATGCAACCTGGTAACTTCCAGAATATTGATTAACTTATATATCCTGTCAGGAAGGTAGTTTTAAGTAACCTATATTTGATATTGTTGGTTTTTAGAAATAAGGTGTCGATTTTAAGTGACTTTAATGTTTCTGTGTAAAAAAAGGTAAAACTTCAGCTAAATTCATGTTAAACAAAGGTGCTTGTCTGTGGATGGGAGGCGAGGTGGGGTTTAGCTTAATTTCAAACTGTACCTGCACTCTAATTTGAGACTTTACAATGTGAAAAATAAACAAGCTTAAAGAAAGACGGAACTGTTGCTTAACAACCAAGAGCCACCTTTAGGTTAGGAAGACATTTTGTGTTTAGTTTTAATTGAAACTCAAGCTAATTGAGCTAAGAGGTGAGAGAGAAGGCAGCCCTATCAGAGATAGAACAATTGGGCAAGAAAACAAGTGCCTATAACTGAAAAACAGTAAGTTCCAGAAACCAGGAAGTAAAGACAAAGCTGAGAAATGAAAATCTGGTGAAATTGGCTGGAGGGAAGCCAGATATTTGAAGAAATCCTAAGGTTGGTGATCTTAGTACAGTCTGGAAAGCAGCAATATTCTATTGGTGGCTGGGTACCCGAGAGTTTGTGTGAAAGTCTGAATATACACAGCAATTCAAGACAAAGGGATAATGAAATCCTATAAGTGGATCGTTGCTGAAAACAACTGAAAGAAAATGTTGTTTGGAAAAAGATTGTAAATTGTGTCTTTTTGAAAATGGGTTTTGGAAACATTTGTGTGATAATCATCTTGTTGGCAGGGGGAACACGGTGGATATGAGGGAAAATCCACAGAAACTCAACTGGGTGTAGTTTCAGAGTGGAGTGTGTCTGACCACAGTAGCTCGTTAGTTTATGGAGACTGTGTATTTACTGAAAACATGACAGCACAAGATCAATTTTGTAATCTGTATTGTCCTTAAACTCTGTGTACATTTGTGAAGATAAATTGAAGAGAAGCAGTATTGTATTGTAGTCAAACTTATATTAAGTGTCTTTTTTCTGTTGTTAAAAGCTAATTGTTCATCCACGGATGAACAATTAGCTTTCTAAAAAAAAGGTTACAGTCTTTTGATCCAGGACTCCAGTAGTGACACCAACTGGGATCATAACAGTTGCCAAAAAAGGAAAGGATTATTCATTATGTGATGTTATTGCCAGAACTATTTGGGTAAATAAACATGATTTATGACCTGAAAACTTAAAAACAAAGAAATTGAGTGAATTATATTTCATGCAAAGTTTGGGATAAAAATTATGCGTCACACCTTCTTGTAATATTAACAATGTTAAATAATGTTGGAAAAAAATACTTAAAAGTATCTTATATTTCTTTACAAAAAATGTATACCAGTGTATTTATAGGCTATCCATAGGGGAATTTGTTGATTGTTTGACTTTGGGAGTTCCAACAGATTACGGGGGCCAAGTCTTCCTTTACCGTCACAGGAAGCAAAAGCTGAATTTTACATGGGTAGTTAGTTGCCTATAGTCTGGCTTTTGTCTCTGTTAAGGCAAGATGCCCTGCCTCCAAGAGCTGTCTGACTATCAGAGGCTGGCAGCACTGTTGGGACTGCAGTAAGCCCTGGACGAGGAGCAGTGCTGGAGGCAGTGTTGTGTGACTTGAGTTTAGAAAGGCTACAGCGTGAACATAGACATAACCTACCGTAGAATATGGTTCAGGATGAGGAGATGATGAACATTCTCTGCATTAATTTGATAGAATCTCAGTGAGACATGAAATTATTACTTAACTATGATCTAATTTATATATAGTATATAAGTCTAGCTTTTGTGTAGTTTTGTGCAGAAATATATTACCTCATTGGGAATAAGGTTGAACCTGTCATTTGTAATTTTTAACATCAGTCTTTTTGAAAGGATATAGATTTGTAGTTGTACACTATGCAGATGTTCCTTCTATTATTAAAATAATCTATTACAATGATAACATTTGCAAAAGTGACGCTACTGTTGGACAAGTACTGTGCAATCATTGCAGAATAGCATTATTGAAAAGAAATCAGAAATAATTCATCCTTGAATAAACTGTTAATTAAGAATAAATTAATTTTAAGCTCATTCGGGTCCTCAACTCTGGAATATGTGGCGCAATCCTTTCTCTTTCTCTCCTTTTTTATGCTACTAGGGGAGTTGTGGTGCACTGTTATTGTCACTTAATAAGTAATCCAGGGACCCGTGATAAGGTTCAGAGGACCTGGGTTCAAATCCTACCATGGCAGATGATGGAATTGAAATGCAATAAAACATCTGGAATGAGAAGTCTAATGATGATCATGAATCAATTATCAATGGACGAGTGTCCCAGGGATCCCTTGGGAACCCAGATTTGAATCTTACCATGACAGATAGTGAAAATTGTATTGAAAAAAAATCTGGAATTAAAAGTCTCCTGATGACCATGAAACCAGTGTTGATTGACGTAAAAATCCATCTGATTTCCTAATGTCCTTTAGGGAAGGACATCTACCTTCCTTACCCAATCTGGTCTTTATATGATTTCAGATCTACATCATGCGATTAACTCTTAAAAGCCTAGCAAGCCATTCTGTTGTATTCAACTTCTTCAAAGGGAACAAAAGGAAATGAAACAGGGTGGACCACTTGATATTGACCTAGTCACTGGAAACAGCAAAGCCTGCAAAGCCCTTCTTACCAATATCTGGGGCTTTTGCCAAAATCTCACAAAAACCTGACATCATCATAGAATCATACCTTATAGATAATATCTGACTTCATTATTCCTGGGTATGTCTTTCCCACCAGCAATACAGACCCAGCAAAGGTGGCAGCAGGCGATACAGTGGTCTACAGTTGGTAGGGAGTTGCCCTGGTTGTCCTCAGCATCAAGTCTGGACCCCATGAAGTCTCATTATACCAGGTCAATTACCCCATGCTGATTACTATATATCATCCCCACTCCCCTCTCCACCGCTCCCCCCCAGCCCTCCTCCCCTCAAATAATCAATCAGTACTTCTTCATGATGAACATTATTTGAAGGAAGCACTGAGTGTAGTAACTGTAAATAAGGGTGAGAGGGGTGCACAATATACTTGGTGGAGGGGGGCGAATCTTCACAAAGTGTGACTTGGTAGTACCACCACAGACTAAGCTGGTCAGCTTGTTAAGGACATAACTGCTGGAATGGGACTGTGGCAGATGGTGAGGAAACCAACAAGAGGAAAAATTGTATTTGATCTTATTCTCACCAACCTGTGGCACGGTGGCACAATAGTTAGCATTGCTGCCTCACAGCGCAAGGGGATTTAATTCCTAGCTTGGATCACTGTCTGTGTGGAGTCTGCCCATTCTCCATGTATCTATGAGGGTTTCCTCCAGTTTCTTCCCACAGACCAAAAAACATGCTGATTAAGTGGTTTGGACATGCTGAATTCTCCCTCAGTGCACCTGTACAGGTGCTGGAGTGTGGCGCCTAAAGCATTTTCACAATTAAAATAAACTGCCTGCCACAGATGCATCTGCTCGTTTCAATAGGAGTGACCACTGCACAACCCTTGTGGAGTCCTTGTTTTCATATCCTCCATTGTATTATGTGGCACTACCACCATGGTAAGTGGGACAGATCTAATAACTCAAGACTTGATATCAAAGAGGCACTATAAGCCATTAGCAGCAGGGGGTTTGTACTCAGCTACAATTTGTAACCTTATGACCTGACACATTTCCCACTTTCTCATTATCACCAAACCAGGAGGTCAACCCTGGTTCTGTGAAGACTGCAGAAGGCATGCCAGGAGCAACATCAGGCATACCGAAAAATGAGGTGTCAGCCTGATGAAGCTACAACAAAGGATTATTTATGTGCCAAATAGCATAGGCAGCAAGTAACAGTCAGTGCTAAATGATGCCAAAACCAATAGATCAGATCTAAGATCTGCAGTCCTGTCACATCCAGTTATGCATGATGGTGCACAATTAAACAACTTACTGGAAGAGGAGATGCCATAAATATCCCCATCCTGAATGATGGAGGAGTGCCCAGCACATCTGCATAAAGATAAGACTGAAGCATTCGCAACAATCTTTAGCCAGAAGTCCTGAATGAATGATCGATCTTGGCCTCATCCAGAGATCCCCAGCATCACAGATATCACTCTCCAGCCAATTGGATTCACTCCACATGATATCAAGAAATGGCTGATGGAACAGTTATGCTTGTTACATTTAGGCTTGCTGGATACAACTTACTTTAGTGAGTACTGCAAAGGCAATGGGCACTAACAATATTCTAGCAATAATACTGAAGACTTGTGTCCCAGAACTTGCTGCACCCCCAGCCATGCTGCTCCAGTACAGTTATCAACACAGGCATTTACTCAACAAGGTAGAAAATTGCCCAATTATGTCCTGTACATGAAGCTGTACGCCTCATTGGGAGGATGACAGGACAGATGAACAAAAAGCTTGTGCAAAGAGGCAGGTTTTAAGGCAGGAGAGGTAGAGAGATTTTGGGAAGGAATTCCAGAAAAGGGAGTTCTTTAAAAACTGAATCAGGATGCAAAATTAATTCTGCATCCTAAGATTGCCAACTTTATGATGATCTAACCTCCTAACAATTTTAGCCATAAATTAAATGTCACCATATGAAGAGTAGGAAATAGTGAATAAGGGATCCATTAGGTGTTGTGGTATGTTTGACCAAGTATTTCAACTGTGAAACCTCTCTTTAAAAATCGGTCATTATTTTTATGAGAAAATTAGCCCCAAAGGGAAAACTTATTATCAGCAAATTAATTTTAGATGCATCAATTGAAGAAAAGTTCTTCAGCAACAAATGTTTGTTTTAGTTTTATATTCAACAACAGCAACAAAAACTTACGTTTATATTGTATCTTTGATGTGGTAAAGATTTCTCAGGTACTTCACTGTTATTCGGCAAAAGTTGGCACCAAACCTCAGCAAGAGATAATAAATGGACCAAAAGCTTGTGCAAAGATGCAGGTTTTAAGGAGAAAGTGACAAAAAGTTTTGGGAAGGAGTTCCAGAACTTGGGATTTACATTGCTTAAATAAATTTATTTTTAGCAACAGTTTCTTCCAGAATACACTGTTGTTGCTTTTTGCCTTTAAGATGTTATCCATAAATTTCCTGAGCGTTTGCTTTATCTTAGGGGAGGCTGAGATGAAATTGTATTGTGACTGGACTAGTTTCCAGAGACCTCTGGGGACTCATGTTAGAATCCCACCACAGCATATGGTGAAATTTGAATTGAATAAAAATCTAGAACTAAAAGTCAAATGATGACCGTGAAGCCATTGTCGATTGTTGAAAAAAAACACCAGATTCACTAATGCCCTTTCGCGAAGGGAATCTGCTATCCCTATCTGGTCTAGCCTACATGTGACTCCAAATCCATGTATTTGATGTTAAAAATGCTCTCTTAAGGGCATTATGGATGGGCAATAAATGCTGGCCTAGCCAGGGATACACATGAAAGAATAAAAAAATGTGAGTATGATCTGGAAGAATTAAGAGAGGGAGAAAAAAAGACAGCAAGGAAAAATCCAAGCCAGTTTTGATTTAGAATTTTACATTTTTAAAAATTGCAACAACAATTAAAACTTGAAGGAATGAGATTCAGAATTTATTTCATTTTCTGAGAGGCAGCCGAATGGCAATTAAGACTTTGTGTCATTAAGCAGGTACTTAGACTGAAACGGATGAGACTTAACTGTCCATGGCAGTTTATTTTGTACCTACTGCACAAATACAGAAACTTTGCTTCATTCAGTGGTGCAGCTGACAGCAAGATGCCATTCTCGTGTAGCTAATAGGCAGAGCAGGTCAACTCAAAAAAACATTTTGGATTTTTGCATTCAACCATGCATCTACACTTACCTGAAATTGTTTTGTGTATAAATAATGGTATTGCCATGTGTTTTGCCATTATTTTCACAATAAATTATGACCTGGTATCTAAAATGTGACAGCAACATGAAAAGGCTAGTTGATAAATGTCATTTCACTAAGAACTTTGCTGTAAAACACTGAGTTTTAAGATTTTTATGTATAATACGCCGTATCTGCTTTTCAGTAATTTAACAGAGTTAGGTTCATATTGCTGACATCTATTTCTACATTGAGCTTATATGTTGAGCAAATGGCTAGTGTCCTGTTTACAAAATCTCTGATAAGGCTAACCCTTATAGCATATGGAGTTATACGAATTCTAAGGCAAATATTGACTAGTGAATGTAGGCTTTCAATAAACAGAAGTGGTTTTGTGAATTTCTGAACTAGCGTTCCGAGGAAAGCAGGCTCATTGGAGTGCTCCATCTCAAATGTGAATTTGAGCACAGGGTGAGTAAAGTGTGTAAGGAAATCCTTATTCGTAACAGCGAAGCCAAACATCATAAACACATCATTGACATATTGAAAATATGCAAAGCCTCTACAGCTAGATGTGTTTCTGTGACTGGGTGACACTTCTTCATAGCGCATGCATCCCAATCCAGTCAACATGCTTGTAAATCTTCTCTGCACCTCTCTATAGCTTTCACATCCTTCCTGTAGTGAGGCGACCAGAACTGCACACAGTACTCCAACTGGGGTCTGACAAGGGTCTTATAAAGTTGCAGCATTACCTCCCGACTCCTAAACTTAATCTCTCAATTAATGAAGGCCAGTACACCATACGCCTTCTTGACCACATCTTCTACCTGCGAGGCCAATTTAACAGTCCTGTGGGCCCAGACCCCAAGATCCTTCTGCTCCTCAACACTGTAAACATTTAAAGTAAAACTTTAAAGTAAAGAGGTAGACTCAAAACACAACAATCTTACAAATTTCCTCTTTGTACAGTTTTTGAAAAGCTCACTGGGTATTTATTTAGTGAAAAAATAATGAATTCTGAATGTTAAAATATTTGTGTTGAACTGCTCAAAACAATATATCCATTTCAGCAAGTCTTTCAAATTGCACTAAGTGGCAGTGGATTGTATTGTAATTTTTAAAATTTACAATGCAACTTGATAGATGAAGTGGCATTGTGGTTAGCACTGCGGTCTTTCAGCACCAGGGACCCAGGTTCAATTTCGTGTTTGAGTCACTGTCTGTGGAATTTGTTTCTTCCCACACGCCAAAGATGCACGGTTTAGGTTGATTGGCCTTAGTAATTTGCCCTTTCGTGTCAGGGGGATTAGTAGGTAAAATACTTGGAGTTGCAGGGATAAGGCATTGTTGTTAGTGGGATTGTTGTCAGTGCAGATTTGATGGGCCGAATGGCCTCCTCCTGCACCGTGGGATTCTATGAGGAAATGTTCCCTCTTTCATATTAGTGCTAAAGGACACTTTAATTTAAATTTAAAATTACAATTCCTAACCTCTGTCTAGTTCACAGCAGTCCTAGGAAAGTTTTATTTCATATTAAATGTCAAAAAATGTCTTGTTTGTGTAATTTTGCCTTCAATGTCTGAAGAAAATGTCACTTTAATCATTTAGGTGCCCAGTCACATTTTAGATTTGTTGAATAGAGCAGAAATACAAGCGCAAAATTCTAGTTCCCCACAGATCTGTCACTTTGAATTTAGCTTTGTGGAAGAGAACTGTTTGCCCATGTTAAGTCATTGTTTCTGTTGTTTTTTCTTCTAGATTTCTACCTCATTTCATCAGTGGAGATTTTGATTCCATTAAACCAGAAGTAAAGGAGTTTTACAAAGTCAAGGTAAAAGACAGCATAGGTTTAGATTATACTTAAAGTGGAATGGCCTTTGGGGAGGTGATGGTCTAGCAATATTATTGCAAGGTTATTAATCCAGAAACCCAGCTAATGTTCTGGGGACTCAGGTTCAAATCGTATCTCAGCAGCTGGTGGAATTTGAATTCAATAAGAAATAATCTGGAATTAAGAATCTAATGATGACCATGAAACCATTATCGATTGTCAAAAAAACCCGTCTGGTTCACCAGTGTCTTTTAGGGAAGAAAATCATGGTCTGATTTACGTGTGACTTCAGAGCAACAGCAATATCATTGACTCTCAAAATGCCCTCAAGTAACTAAGGATTGGCAATTAATGCTGGCCAGCCAGCGATGCTCATGTCTCATGAATCAATAAAAAAAACACTATTTATACTACTGCTTGCTTTGAATTTGTCCTCTAAATGAATTTGGTCATGAATGTAATTTGTCATTAATAATTTGTCAGTTCATCTAAATAGGAATGACCATTTTTAAGGGCAGCCATTGATTACTATGCCATATATCTTTATTAAAAATACATCCCCTAACTTGAAATGCCAGATCATCACTATGATAGAAAGATTATAGATGAAAGCATGGCATTCTTAGAACCATAGAACCATAGAAAATTACAGCTCAGAAACAGGCCTTTTGGCTCTTCTTGTGTGCGCTGAACCATTTCTTGCCCAGTCCCACTGACCTGCACTTGGACCATATCCCGCCACACCCCTCTCATCTATGAACCTGTCCACATTTTTCTTAAATGTTAAAAGTGACCCCGCATTTACCACTTTATCAGGTAGCCCATTCCATTCTCTGTGTGAAAAATTCCCCCCTTAACATTCCCTTTAAACTTTTCTCCTTTCACCCTTAACCCATGCCCTCTGGTTTTTTTTCTCCTCTAGCTTCAGTGGAAAAAGCCTGCTAGCATTCACTCTATCTATACCCATCAAAATCTTATATAGCTCTATCAAATCTCTTCTCATTCTTCTACGCTCCGGGGAATAAAGTCCTAACCTATTTAATCTCTCTCTGTAACTCAGCTTCTCAAGTCCTGGCAACATCCTTGTGAACCTTCTCTGCACTATTTCAATCTTATTTACATCCTTCCTGTAACTAGGTGACCAAAACTGTACACAGAAGTCTTAATTCGGTCTCACCAATAACACTGCAACTTTTATACTCGATACTCCGATTTATAAAGGTCAATGTACCAAAAGCGCTCTTTACAACCCTATCCACCTTTGATGCCACTTTTAGGGAGTTCTGTACCTGTATTCCCAGATCTCTCTGTTCAACTGCACACTTCAGAGTCCGACCATTTTCCCTGTACGTTCTACTTTGATTTGTCCTTCCAAAGTGCAATAGCTCACACTTGTCTGCGTTAAATTCCATTTGCCATTTTTCTGCCCATTTTTCTAGTTGTTTCAAATTCTTCTGTAAGCTTTGAAAACCCTCCTCACTGTCCATTACACCTCCAATCTTTGTATCATCATCTTGAGTAACTTTTGAACTACTTTATGAAATGTCTTATTTTTGGCTCATCTATATGGTTCTTTCCTTTCAGATGAAACTTAAAATGTACAATTAAATTGTTACTAATCATTATTAATACTTTTTGTACTTGATCTTTGTAAATGAGAGGATATATTGTGCCAGTGATAAGTTCATAGCTTGGTGCTGAGAAAAACATAGGGTGCTGCTTTTTAATAAAATTGGATTTCTTATATCCTAACAATGGAATTTTAAAAAACTGGAAAGTTGCATGCTTTTGGAACTGAAGCTCTAAGAATGAATGATTACATAATGTGAAAAGTTAACAAAAATCCATCAGATTGCAGAAAACAGAATAATGGCCTCACAGAGTGAAAATATGCGCAGAATTTTCCCAAAAAATGGCAAGGTATTGTTTCCAGCAAGAAAACTGGTATGTTTCTTTCCAGAGAAACTGGTTTGTTTTCTCTCCAGATCTTACTACATTCTGTCAAAAAAAAAATCGATGGGATGTGATTCATGCAATCATATCCAGCTGCACAGAGATCAGAGCGCCATCATGACCTGAGTAAACATTTCCCCATGATTGAGGTCTGGAAGTTTGCCCCACCCCCACCTCCAATCTGATTTGTCACTTTTCTATCCTCTTCCCCCAAATCTTGGCCACCTTCTTCACCTCTTTAATCTTCAGATCATCAGCCCCTTCTGCAATCATCAGCCCCTCCCCTACTGATTCCATACACCATCCATTCCTGCTGTTTCAAAGAACATACATAGTCAGGGAAGTTGCTGTCCTGCATTTGGTCAGCCAGGTGGCAGCAACTAGAGGCTTGGATGCCATCTCAAGTGACTTTGCAATAGCTTTTAACTCCCACTTGCCCCAAAATTTTAGCCTCTTTTTCAACATGCTGAAAAAACTCAGCTGCACAGAGATCAGGGTGCGATCTTTAAAGGATGCCCCAATCATAATCTAAGTAAACTCCTTCCTCCCCAGTCTACCATTGAGGTCTGGAGATTTCAGGGCAGGGCCTCAACATGCAGGAAGACCCAGCTGCATAGAGATCAGGACCCCAACTTTAAAGAAAATCCCAATCATAATCTAAGTAAGCTACTTCCCAGTCCATCACAGAAGTCTCAGCATCTGCTCACCAACCCCCCCCCCCCCCCCCCCACCTGCCCTCCCACCCGCCGCCACCTCCACCACCTCCACCACCTCCTCCACTGCTTCAGTCAGAATCGGCACTTCTCTCCCTCCCCAATCCCCCAATCATTGGCAGGCAAGATCACTGCAGACAGCAATGCTACTATATGACTGCATCATCAAATGAAAGAGTTAGTGAAAATGAAAGTGAGTATTAGCAAAAAGTAACTCAGAAATCAACAGTGTCCCCTGAGACGAATTTCTAGGAAAAGAATGTTGACCACTGATTCTTAAGATGTAGGCTTTGCTGGGAAGATTTATAATTCATCTTCAGTTTTCCTAAGAAGATGGTAGGGAGCCTATTTGAACTGCAGAGTCATGGTTTGCTACAACTGTCACTTCAGACAGCCTTTGAGAGTCAACCATATTGTGCAGGATTGGAGTGATAAATAGGCCAACTGAATAAGGATAGCAGATTTCATTCCTTGAAGGAATTATTTGAATTTTTAAAATTCTTTATGTTCACATCATGATCACTTACTGATTACAGCTGACCATTTCCAGCTTTTTATGAAACAAAACTGTCCTTAAATTCTCAAGCTGCCATGGTAGGGTTTGAAATCTTATTCTCAAGTGTATTATTCTTGAGCCCTGTATTTCTCATTCAGTATTTTAACCAGTGCATTATTAGACCCCAGATTCATGAAGTAAATTTTAGTGAAAACTGACCAAATTCTTTTTGTCCCATTTGTTCTCTGGATTTAGGTGGCATGGTTAATGACCCCCCCATTTATTTCTTGTTCCCAGTTTCCTTAGTAACACTCCATTGGCTATTTCTTAAACAACTCTATGCTGGAAGTTCAGCAGCAGTAGGTTTCACTGTGACGTCCTTGTTTATGGATATATCTCTTTTAGAACGTGCAGGCGTAGTATGTTGTACTTGGCAAAGAATGAGTAGTTACTAACTTTGTTTGGGCAGATAATTTGAACTCGGCAAACTCTTTGGATGATGGGATGGCTTCTGTGTTTTTCATAAAACTGCTCATGATGCGCATTATCATCATGTTTTGGTTTGTCAGTCACTTACTGTATATTTTTTGAAGGGATACCAGATTGTCATTCTTATTATTTGAGGGTACAGGTTGTGTACAGTTAATTTCAGACAGTGCACAGCTCTTTATAGATGCATCAACCTTTACTCTAATGCATTGCCACTCCTTTTTGCTGGAAAGCTAGGCATTTTCTTGGTGCATGCAGAAGGCCACAGTTTCCATTTGCTTTGCTAGGTTCAAGTGTTGAGTGAATACATCAGAAATTAGGGCTGTTCTTGAGATCTGTAAGTTTTGTTGGCCTGTGAGGATTGCTCTGTCCTTCATTGAATCATTCATTAGATGAGGAAACTAAATATAATATTTTGAAATTTGCAGATGATACAAAGCTGATGGGAAGGATGGGCTATGAGGAGGATGCCCAGATGCTTCATTGTGATTTGGACATGTTAAGTAGTGGGCAAATGATTGGCATGTGCAATATCATTTGGATAAATGTGAGGCTATCCACTTTGGCAGCAAATACAGGAAGGCAGATCACTATATGAATGGCCATAAACTAAGGGAGGGGAATGTGCAGTGTGATCTGGGTATCCTTGTACATCAGTCACTAAAGGTAAGAATGCAAGTGCAGCAGACAGTAAAAAAGACAAATGGTAAATAGGTCTTCATAGCGAGAGGATTTGAGTCCAGGAGCAGGAGTTCTTGATGCAATGATGCAGGACTTTGGTAAGGCCACACTTGGAACATTGTGTGCAGTTTTGGTCTCCTCATCTGAGGAAGGATGTTTGCTCCAGAGAGAGTGCAGGGAAGGTTTACCACATTGATTCTTGGGATAGCAGGACTGACGTATAATGAGAGATTGAGTTGTTTAGGATTGTATTTGCCGGAGTTTAGAGGCATCTCATAGAAACTTATCAAATTTGAACATAAGCAGACAGGTTGATGCAATAAGCACGTTTCTGATAGTGGAAATGTTCAGAACCAGTGGTCACAAAGTGAGGACATAGTGTAAAGCGTTTACAGGGCGGAAAGAGAATTTCTTCATCCAGAGAGTGGTCAGCCTATGGAATTCACTGCACAGAATATAGCTGAGGCCAAAACATTGAATATTTTCAAGAAGTAGTTAGATATAGCACTTGAGGCAAAAGGGGATCAAAGAATATGGGCGGGTGGAAAGTGGGATCAGGCTACTGAGTTGGTTGATAAGCCATGATTATAATGAATAGTAGAGCAGGCTCGAAGGGTCAAGTTGCCTCTTCCTGCTCCTATTTTTCAAGTTTCTATATTTGTAAGAAGCACAGGATTGTTACGGTACAGAACAAGGCCATTTGGTGTCTGCACTGGATCTTTAAGTGAGCATCATGCTTAGTGATATTCCTCTGCCTTTTCCCTGTAACCCTGCACATTGTCTCTATTCAATTAATCATCTAATGTCCTCCTGAATGCCTCAAATGAACCTGCCTCCAGCACATTTCTAGCCACTGTGTTCCAGACCTGAACCATTCATTGTGAAAATGTTTTTTCTCATGCTACATTAGCTTCTTTTGCAAATCACTTCAAATCTGTGCTTACTTCCATCCTTGAACAGTTCTAGGATGCTGTACACTTTGACTTTCTCCAGCAGATCTTTCTGAAATGCTTCCAATGGAATGGATGCAATTGGCTACACAACAATTGTATCTGCTAACTCTGCTTGAAAAATCAATACATACCCTTTGTGCTGCATCTGCTGACAAAGTGGTTTATAGATTCAATAGGTTGTTGTGGAGATAACACCAATTCTTATCGATAAATACGGAAGTTTAACTTGGTTCTGAATCAGTTTTCCAATGCAGTCCATATCTTGAAGATTATTTGACTTCTTCTGTAAATCCTGACATGTTCAGATCGTGCAAATCTTCACTGCTGATTGCCCAGTGAATTTTTATGGCTTTCTTGCCTGGTTCAGGCACACCTGAATCAAGAAATCATAACTCAGTACACTGTTTAAACATTTTGAATTTGGAAAGTAGGTTAGTTGCATCCCAATTTAAACTGCGGAATTTAGTGGACGTTTAGACAATATTCCTCCAGTAATACCTACAATGAGGTGCCACTTTCACATCCTTTTCCAAAGACCCAACCATTTAATCACAACCTTCGCTGGCTCAATTTTCTTGATTTTATTTTTTTTTTAACCTTCCCTCATTTGTTATCCATCTGACTCACACCATTGTTACGAACCTTTTCTGATGGAACTAACCCGCTGCTAGTCCTCTCAAAATGAGGTCCCATTCAGTGAACTGACAGGTTCTACATCGCAATCTCACCAGAGATATCACTTGCTGACCAGCTCTTTATTTGAGGACTACCCGAGCACTGTGTCTTCAAACCTTTCCTGTGCAGCCATGACTCTGCAATATCAACTGCTCTGACCAGCATATTGAGAATTATCTCATGCCATGTATGATATATACTTTTCATATGGCCGATGCTGGCATCCTTTCCAGCAGGAATAGGCCCCACCCACTAATTTTTAATGAGATTCACGCTGCTGAACTCTGTGATGCACAGAGTGTGGCAGATTCATTTTGAAATTTCCGCTGAAAAAACTAGCAGGATTTACTCCAATTTTTACACAAATTCGACATTTAGATTTTTTTTTGAAGAATCCCATCCATAGTGCCTGTAATATATCCCATCATTTGACATTTATAGATTGAGGTGAGATTTCTAGCTATTTTACATTTTGGTACATATTCCCAAGCATATATATCAATGATGATACTGGAGTCATCTCATGCCATGTTATACAATTATGACTGTCGTACCTTTATTTAATCTTATTGCCAGACTGTTTCACCATGTCGTTCAGAAGGAATGCACAATAAGTACTGATTTTATAATTTTGAGTCAGTGACACTGAAGGAACAGTGATATAATTCCAAGCCAGGATAATGTGTGACCTGGAAGAGAACTTGCAGATAGTGGTGTTCCTTTGGAACTGCTGACCTTTCCCTTCTAGGTGCTGAAGGTCACAGGTTTGGAAGCTGCTGTCAAAAAAGCCTTAGCAGGTTGCAGCAGTGCATGTTGTAGAAAGTGGGTGGGCTGTTTTGTGTTGAATGGTGTCAAACTTCTTGAGTGATCTACAATCATTCAGGCAAATGGAGAGTATTCATTACACTTCTGACTTGTGCCTTGTGTAGATGTTGAACAGGTTTTGGGGAGTCTGAAGGTGAGTTTCTAGCAGCAGAATTCCCATTCTTTGACCTGCTTTTGTATCCATTGTCTTTATATGGCTGATCCTGATCAGATTCTGGCTAATGATAAACCCCAGGATGATGATAAAATGAGATTCAGTGATGGTAATTTTTTGAATGTCAAGAGGAGATGGCTAGATACTCTCTCGTTGGAGACGGTCATTGCTTGGCTTTTGTTTGGCGTGATTCTGATCTTATGATGAAAGGAAGGTCACTGATGAAGCAGCTGAAAACGATTGTCCCTTGATCACCATTCAATGGAATCCTGCAGCATGTCCTGGGCTGAAATGGTTGGTCTTCAATCACCACAACAATCGTTCTTTATGCACCAGCCAGTGGAGAGTTTGCCCTGATTCCCATTGATATCAATTATTCCAGGGCTCCTTGATGCTAACTCAGTCAAAGGCTGTAACTCTCTCCTCACCTCTGGGATTGTATCCAATAATACAGCCAATGAACCGGAACAGCCAACAGTGTGATCCGCGGTATAGCAACCAAAATGGCAAGAGTCAAATTGGACTCGCTGGAAGGCCACTGTCCCCAACTCGACATGTATGCTGAAATCGTCAGGAGATGTGTCAATGCCAAATTCATCAGCTGCACTCACAAGACAGCCCCGAACATCACCCAAACACAATGAAATGCCAACCGTGCTCTCAAGACCAACTGCAACATTGTCATCAAACCAGCAGACAAAGGAGGAGCCATCATCATACTGAACAGAACGGATTACTGCAAAGAACTGTACCAACAGCTGAACAACCATGAACACTACAGACAGTTACCTACAAATCTGACCAAAGAACACACCTGCCAACACAACAGACTAATCAAGACCTTTGATCCAAACCTTCAGAGCACCCTATGTGCTGTCATTGGAAGTACTCCCCACGTTGGAGATCTCTACTGCTTCTGGAAGATACTCAAGGCCAACTTACTCAGCTGTCCCATCGTATCAGGCAATGGGACTCTGTGAGGATCTCTCCGGCTATGCGAGAGCATCCTGAAACCCATCATACAAAGAACCCCCAACTTTTGTTGCAACACTATGGACTTTTTACAGAAACACATGTGGAACAGTTGAACCGTGAACACTGCTCATCACAATGGATGTCTCGGCATGCTACACCAGCATCCACCATGACGACATCATTGCTGCTACTGTCTCAATACTCAACACCAACAATTGCCAATCTCCAGGAGCAATTCTATAACTTGGACCACAATGTCTCCACCTTCAACAACCAGTTCTTCATCCAGATACACGGAATAGCCATGGGGACTAAATTCACACCTCAATATGCCCACATCTTTATGACAGATTTGAACAAGAAGTCTTCACTGCACAGGATCTTCAACCGAGGCTATACATTAAATAAATCAATGACATTTTCTTCCTTTGGATGGTGCAAAACCACTACAACAACTATATGATGATTTCAACAAGTTCTAACCCATCATCAAACTCCATGGACTGCTCTCCAGGATCGGTTGCATTCTTGGAAACATGCATCTCCATCAATGACGGTCACTTCAGCACTTCACTATACTGCACGCCCACGGATATCCTCATAATGCTCCACTTCTCCAGCTTTCACCCTGAACATGTTAAAGAAGCCATCCCCTATGGACAACCCCCACCGTATACAAAGGGTTTGCTTAGATGTGGAGGATCGCAATAGACACCTACAGACACTGAAAAACACCCTCAAAGGAACAGGATATGGCACTCGACTCATTGATTGACGGTTCGGATATGTCACAGTAAAAAACTGCACCAACCTCCTCAAAAGACAAATACAGGACACGGTGAACATAATACCCTTCCTGGAGTGGAGAAGCTACAACATCTTCCAAGGAGCCTTCAACATGTCATTGATGAAGAGGAACATCTCGCTAAGGCCATCCCCACACCCCCACTTCTTGCTTTCAAACAACTACACAACCTCAAATAGACCACTGTCCACAGCAAATTACCCCAGCTTTCAGCAGAAGTGACCACAACACCACATAACCCTGCCACAGCAACCTCTGCAAGACATGTCAGATCATCGACACAGATGCCATCATCTCATGTAAGAACACAATCCACCAGGTACACAGTGCATACAGTTGCAATTCAGCCAATGTTGTCCTCCTGATAAGCTGCAGGAAAGGATGTCCCGAAACATGATGCATTGGCGAGACAATGCAGACGCTATGACAACAAATGAATGAACATTGCTCGACAATCACCAAGCAGGACTGTTTCCTTCCTGTTGGAGAACACTTCAGCAGTCAAAGGGCATTCAGCCTCTGATCATCAGGGAAGCGTTCTCCAA
Source organism: Sphyrna mokarran (assembly GCA_024679065.1). NCBI lineage: Eukaryota > Metazoa > Chordata > Chondrichthyes > Carcharhiniformes > Carcharhinidae > Sphyrna > Sphyrna mokarran. The sequence continues at coordinate 56,860,640 of JAGIQG010000002.1, read as the reverse complement.
GGCAGCCTTCACAGCATACGACAATGCAGAATCATTGAGCAAAAACTGATAGCCAAGTTCCGCACACATGAAGACGGCTTCAACTAGGATTTTGGGTTCATGTGACATTATTTGTAACTCCCATAACATGCCTGGGCTTACAAAATCTCACTAACTGTCCTGCTTAGATAATCTACATCTCTTTAACCTGTATTTAACCCTCTCTCCACTCGCATTGTCTGTATCTGTAAAGACCTGACTATCTGTTAAGACTCATATTCCAACCATTATCTTGTAAATTGAGTCTGTACCTATATATTCCTTGTTTGTGAACCCAATTGTTTACTCAACTGATGGAGTAGTGTTCCAAAGCTCATGCTACCAAGTAAACCTTTGGACTTTAACCTGATATTGTGAGACTACTTACTGTGCCTACCCCAGTCCAACATTGGCATATCCACATCATTGCTTCTGGGATTCAGTTCTTTAGTCCATGTGGTAGACCAAGACTGCTGCTATTCAGTGGCTATATGAGTGGCATTTTCCACTGACAAGATATTGCTGTCAGTCCAAAAAGATATTCTGCCTACCACATGATTGACCAGTATTGAGTATAAGTTTCAGTGACAGTACAATGCCAGGTCATAGGTCACATCATTAACATAGGTTAATGATTGGGTAAAGAATTGAACATCATGTCACTTCGGTAGTTTGTAATAGACAGAGTACAGACTATAGTCAGCCAGTCCCCACTCGCAAAACGAGAAGAAACAACATATACACTATTAGACCTGATGTCACAATGGGGCAGCATTTGCTACACAATCCTGGGTGCTGTAGTAGCTACGTTGACTACCAATTTAGGATAACCAGTCAAACTCATAATGTGGGTCAATTACACTTGCAAGAAATAATGTATATTTATATATTTTCTATAAACAAATGGAATATGTTCAAACCTTGCACCTTTTTTGGACAATTCTGGAACTTGGAGAGCCTGTAGTTCCCTATGGTTTTTCCATGGCAATGCCTCAGCCAATCAAAATCAGCTTGCCATTCAATCAGCACCCTTTTATGTGATGTTGTGGTCACTGTTCTGCTGAAAGCTGGGTAGTTTGCTGTCTGAAATTTGGTACTGTTGCATTTGTCTTGATGAGTGCAAGACACAAAGTGTCAGTGGCCTGTCTCTCTTTTTATTCATATTCAAGTTCTGTACTGCCAAGTGACCATTAAATTACATGTGTTCTGTTCCCCAATAACAACTGTGAAGCAATTGTGATGGTAATGCAAGTTGATCCAAATGTGATCAATAGTAATGGGTAATTATGCCACTTCAATTTTTCAAATATTCACCTCAGTATCAGCCTTTTCCTTTTTAAATAATTGATGTAAAAACATGGTCAGCATGAAATATTTTTGCTGTGTTTTATAAAATGTTTGAAAATGTCCACCATTCCACATTTCTATGTGACGTTTCTTGTAGCTGTCATCCACGGATAAAAGGACGTGCATTCTATTGCCAGGTTCCTGTCAGTATTGCTCTGAAACCAATTGTTAGGAGATGTATGTGAGCTGTCTTTAATGACCTTTTAACTGTTCCATACTTCTCTCTGAGAATTTCTGTTTTGTATTGTTGCCTTTCTTTGATGACTTGATTGAAATCAGTAGCTCATGCGTAATCCTTGTAGAGCTAAGCCCATGTCTGACTCATCATTGGCAGATGCTCTTGGGCCTCAAACATGTTTTGATTTGATTCATTATTGTCATGTACTGGATACAATGAAAAATATTGTTTCTAGCACACTATACAGACAAAATATATTGTTCATTAAGTACATGGGAAAAGGATAGAGTGCAGCATATAGAGTTGCACTTACTAGTAAGGGTGAACAGAAAAATTAGCTTAATACATTTTAGGACCATTCAGAAGTCTGATGATAGCAGGGAAGAAGCTATTTCCTGATGGAAGAAAGTGGAAGAGAGTATATCTGGGATGCAGGGGATCCTTCGTTATGCTGGCTGCTTTTCTGAGGCAGTGGGAAATGTCGATTCGGTGCCAACCTAAATTTGTGTTGGAACAGTATTTAAACCAAGATACTCTTCAGATTATGTTTATTAACTGTCATCCTCCAAAGTATTCAAACATTCCAGTTTCTAAGTTGCACTTACCAGTTTCATTAGCCTTGTAAAGACACATTTACACGGCAGTCTGGGACCAGTTAGTGCAGCTACCTTTTGAACCGGGCGAGTGGGGAGTTCACCTGATGAAGGAGCAGCGCTCCGAAAGCTACTGGTGTTTACTACCAAATAAACCTGTTGGACTTCAACCTGGTGTTGTGAGACTTCTTACTTTCTTTTGAGAGTCAGAAAAGGAGATTCCCTGTTTGCATTGTTGTCTGAATTTATGTAAGGTATGTTTAAAAAGCTCCCTGAAGATCCAAAGCACTTTAGCCCTTGTATCACATGTTTTGCACCAAAGTAGAGTTACATTGAATGCAGTGTCAAACTGTAATGATATGTGAGCACCACCTTCAAAGACTCTCACTTTGTTTAGATCTGAGAACGGATTGGGCCATTACTCTTGACTGAATCAGTGCAAAGTTAAAATCACTTTGCATTAATGCAAATCTTTTAGTGTAAAGAGTAATTAGAAGTTGGTGGTTGTCGGTTCAATCCTCAGTCTTCAACTTGAGCAAGTAACCTATGTTATATTTCAGTGCAGTATATGAGGAGTGCCACCTTTGTTGGATGAAATTGCCCACACAGGTGAACATTAACTCATGACACTTGTTCAAAAAGGAGCAGGTATTTTTCTTGTATCACGACCAACATTCATCTCTCAACTCTGATGAGACCTGCACCATGGAGTCTGAGTGGAGGTATTGCAGCCAGGCAGAAAGTGGACTGAGTGCAGTGGAGAGACAACAAACACACACAGCCATCCAACAGATTGAAACTGTTGAACCTGTGGGGTCTACTCTCCTTATTCTCACAATGTGACCTCCTAAGAAACTGGCTGTTACTGCCTTGCCTTCGAAAAAGTGTGAGCCCAAATTGACCTATATGACCATGTGCTAGAGAGATTGTGGCACAGTTTTTTTTTAGAAAAGTGAATACAAAGGCTGGAACTGGGTGTGGAAATGAAGGAAAATAATATAACTGCTGCTGCTTTTGTATTTCTAAATCAATTAATTGATCAGAACTGGCTATATAATACACATTGTTGTTACTGAGAGTTTGGATTAAGATCAATCTGGTGGATCCATGTCATCAAGACTGCCATATGTGAAGCTGAAGAGATTCTGCTGAATGTACCATTTTGTGATGACCGGGTCCCGTGAAACTCTGGTTGTTTGGGAGTCAATGATGGATGAGAGTGGAAACTAAATTCACAAATAATAAGGAGCTGGATTTCTAGGTGAAGAAGTTCAAAGCTATGAAAGATCTTGTGGCTGAAGTCCATGCCAAAAAAAATGTTGACTGCACTACCCAAAAAACTTGTGAGATCTGTCTTTGTTTATCTGCTCTTTAAAGCGCAATTTATAGCTTATATGGCCTAAAAACGATCTGTTAATCCATGTTTAATTTAATCTTGGTCTGATTGCTAAAGTAAAAGTTACATAATGAAAAGTCCATTAATTTTCTTGTTAAAGTCATTCAGTAAATTCAGTTCTGTAGGTCTGATGTCCATAGGGATCCAAACATAACCAGCTTCACTAATACAGACTATAATTGGTCATTCACTCACTTTCATTGCTAAATCTGCTTGATTTCTAATAGTTACTGCATTTCAAAAAGTAACTGTGGCATGGTTCTGTCAATCCTGAGGTTGTGAAAGGTTTCCTATAAATGCAAGTTTTTTTTAAAAAAATGCAATCTAAATGTTTGAATGCTCTGATAAGATTTATAACCTCTCAACAATTAGGAAAACAGATAACTCATTTGCCATGAATTTTGTCCTTTAACATTTGGTTTATTCTGTTTTCATTGATAGACAACAGAACCAAGCTTTATTATTTCATATATGTCTTGCATGCAGGTTCAGAAAAATAGAAGTAATTTTCTACAACTCTTTGGTTAGACAAAGATTTGTGCCTGTGATAGAAATTGGAAACATGAGCCATGAAAATATGTACTTTTTTCATTTTTAGATAACTTAAGAATCAAATATTCAACTGTTTTAGAATATCTATAAATGAAATTTTTAAAGCTATGGAACAATAAATCTGAAAGATCCTGAGAGCACAATAAACATGTATACAAGTGTAATAACTTTCTGCTCAGCATGATGAAACAAGTTAAGGTTCAGGCAATTGGCACAATTCCACAGACCTGTTTCTTACATTTAATAGGTTGCTCTATGTTACTCTGGAAAAATGGCAAAGCAGCTGCAGCATAGTAAGCAAGTATACATAGAGGAAATTTAGTTGTTTTATGTATAAGTATATTGAATGTATAATTATAAAATCCTTCACAATGTATGTGTGAAACACTGGAGGATGACTGGCTGCTGTATCAAACAATATAAATATCTTAAACTGTTTGACAAAAGCTGTATGTTAAATAATCCAATACCATTGTGAAGTGGCTATAAGGTCAAATCAGGGTCTGATTGCTTGATCAGCTGGGGCCTCTGGTGAATATGTCAAACTACAAGGGTAGAACAAAAGTACAGAGTCATGCCAAAATCTCCCAACAAAGCATGTGGGTCCCAGCTGGAGGACATAACATAAGGTCAAGGAAGCTAGTGTTGAACAAATAGGGAGAAATAATACCCTTGCTCAGGTGCCTGTCAAGAGTATAAGTTTCTAAGGATAGGTGCTGTATAAACCTGACTTTGTGCAAATATATAATCTAAGAACCATTACACAATCATAAAGGATACCCATGTCAACAGAGGCTCAGAATACTAAACAACACAAAATGGGCTGTCGGCTAAGTTGCCATATTCCTGAACACATTTAGCTGGGTTAATCACATCTCTGAATGCAAGCTTGTGGAAACAGCAGAGACCATTACCATAGACAGAAGGAATATTTGTAGAAATAACAGTAGCTGGTACGAGCAGATAGTCTTGAGTCTCTAATGGAAACCAGACACATAAGATTAAGAAAGGTATTCACAGACAATGGTAAGGAGACCTATAGAATAAGGAGCATTGTAGACTCAAGGACTCCAGATAGAGATGGGGGATGGTGGAGGCGAGGGGTGCTTAGGGTGGTGGGCATGGAAAATAACATTAATGAAACATTATCCATGACACCAGGAGCTGATCATGCACAAACCCATCTTATGTAATGTTGGATTTCAGTAACTGTATAACGATGTATGTAACTGATAAATAGATAATATTGGATAATGTCCAGGATGGACTATTTAGATGTTTAGAAAATATATAAGAATGGATGCTTTTTCTTTGTTCGACAGAGAGAGGTGCGGGGCTGCAACAGACACTATCTTCCCATTGGCGTAATAAACCGTTCGATGCAAGGCCCAGCCCTGACCGTTGAGTGATTTATTAGAGATTCTCTCCTGCTGACGATAGCATAAGTCGGTTGCTGTAATCTAGTGAGAACAGGGTGATACGTTTCACTCAATTTGCATTCAAATAGAGGCCAATATTTAGCAAATGCAGGGAGAATGTAATTCTACATAGCTAGGTGGAGAGATAAGGCCTCCTGACTCAAAGGATGGTTAGATATTCATGACCAAGCCAGGGCCAGGAACAGGAGGCGATAATGACCTGCTTAGCAGAGATACCCACCCAAGGCCATAAATGATGAACTAGCTATTCGTCACCAAAGCTGGCCACTCAGACACCCCTGCCGTAATTAATAGTTACTTCAATTGGATCAAGGGGATAATGTATGTAATCAATAGACCTTAGGTTTGAATTGTGTCTGGCTCAGATGGGCCAAGTAACTGTGTAAAAGTTGATAATTTTCTTTGGCTTAGTGCAGTTGTATTTGAGCTCGTTCTGTGACTTTTCCCTACTGGTGTGAGAACTCAATAAACTGTGACATCTAAAACAGACCTGAGTGTGAAGTGATTCCTCTGAACTCATTCACGCTAAGACTCTATGTTGGAATTTTTGATCTTTTTTCAACTGGAGTCAATTTAGTGGGGAAGTACACAGAGCCCAGAAAGTTAAGTTTTATTAATTTTTATTTTAACTTTACTCTTGGGGCTAAATAGAGCAGGAGTACTTTGCTGGGGCTCATGAGATAGACTTAGACTTCCCTTATCATGCATGAGCCTTGAGTCCCTCCTTCCTCAACAATAAGACAGACACACAAGCTCCAATAATTGATCCCATTAATTCCTTGTTCTTATTGATTGGCTTGCTGGATTTTTGGCTATGACTGAAAGCACTGAAAACAGATGGGAAGTCAGTCAGCAGGATTTAACTCATTGGAATTGAAATGGGAGTGAACAAAAACTAGAAGTGGTTGAGTTTCCAACACACTATCTATACTCGCAAAATTAGCAGAGTTCAAATCAAGGCGCAAATCTTTTTATTATTTTATAATTTACATTTGGATAGGTTGAGGTGGAGAATGCAACCTTTGCTACCCCCTCCTCCCCACACCCCGAAAAAAATCCCTACCTTTCCTTCTCTGGATTGGAGCTTTCTGAAGTGATAAAGATCACTTGTCAGGCTTCTGCCAATTCTGTTGGATAACCAGTCACTAGCAAGTGATAAAAGCAACGCATGGGATAATCTAAATACAACTTTTCATCATGGAAAACATCTGTGCTTTGCCCAGTTCTTCTCCTGACATGCCCAAAAGGTAACTTACTATTTTAATTTATTAAGCCGACTAAGCCACAGAAGAGAGCCTGTCATTGCATTTGATTGTGGAGGCAAAATATATAGGATATTAGTTTATTTCTTCATCTTCAATAATCTCTCCATTCATTTTTCTAGAACTGTGAAATCATTGATACACCGGATCAGGACTTCACTGACTTCACAAAGTGCTTAGAGATACTACTTCAGAAAGTAAAGGAACAAGAGCTACAGGTATTATATGGATGTGCAATGTTTTAGAGTTACTTCAGGTAACTTGGATCAGATTGGTTTTCGACATTTTGTTTTTAAATCAAAAGCCCAGCTCCACTATAAAAGTAAGAATTGAAATTTTCACTGATATGGAATATTCTAACCAGCATCTAAGTTGTGACATTGGATTTTACTCAAAATAAGTTATAAAATTTTCCCAAATGTTCCATCAAGTGTCGATAGATCAAATGTCCCAACTTGTTGCAGCAAGTGAATTGTGTACAGCTTTTCCTATTCTATTTCAGTACAGATGTAAAGGTCATGGAAAAGGTACAATGCAAATTCACTGGGATGGTATTAGGTCAGAGGGGTCTGTGTAGCTCTGTTGGCTGGACAGCTGGTTCATGATGCAGAACAATACCAACAGCACGGATTCAATTCCTGTACCGGCTGAGGTTCATAAGGCCCGTTTTCTCAACCTTATCCCTTCCCTGATGTGTACTGATCCTCAAAGATGAGAACTGCTTCTGGTCATCTGGGACAATGCTGACTTTACCTATCAATTATGAGACATTGTAGTTATGAAGGAAGAATAGGATTTTTTCACAAGAGGCGTTAAAGTCAGGCGACCCCGATCTATACAAGAAAGAAAGAAGTCTCAGGATAAAGCCCAACAGTTTTATTTGGTAACACAAGCCACGAGCTTTTGGAGCACTGCTTCTTCTTCAAGTGAGTGGGAGTTCCGTTCACAAACAGTGCATGTAAACTCAGTTTGCAGAATAGTGGTTGGAATATGAATCTTTACAGGTAATCAAGTTTTAAAGCTACAAACAATGTGAGAGAGCATTAAGCACAGGTTAAAGAGATGTGTGTTGTCTCCAGATAGGACAGTTCTTGCAATTTTTCAAGTCCAGGCAAGTCATGGGGGTTATAAATAGTGCAACATGACACTAAGACCCTGGTTGAGGCTGTCCTCATGCGTGCGGAACTTGGCTATCAGTCTCAGCTCAGCGACTCTGGTTGTGTGACGTAAATGCCGCCTTGGAGAATGCTTACCCGAAGGTGAGAGGCCGAATGCCTGTCACTGCTGAAGTGACATCCTTTCCTGCAGTGTATCAGGTAGGCAACATTGGCCAAGTTACAAGCATATAAACCGTGTACCTGATGGATGATGTTCTCATGTGAGATGATGGCATCTGTGTCGATGATCCGGCACATATTGCAGAGGTTGCTGTGGCAGGGTTGTGTGGTATCGTGATCACTGTTCTCCTGAAGGCTGGGTAGTCTGCTGCAGACAATGATCTATTTGAGATTGTGTGATTGTTTGAAGGCAAGAAGTGGGGTGTAGGGATGGCCTTGGTGAGATGTTCGTCTTCATCAATGACACGTTGAAGGCTCCGGAGAAGACGTAATAGCTTCTCCGCTCCGGCGAAGTACTGGACAACAAGGGACGATGTTGTCTCGATCATCAACATGGATGTCATCATGTCATGTGAGAACACCATTCACCAGGTACATGGTACATACTCTTGCGACTTGGCCAATGTTGTCCACCTGATACGCTGCAGGAATGGATGTCCTGAGCATCCATGCAGATGCTTCGACAACGGATGGATGAACACCACTCAACAAACGCCAGGCTAGGCTGTTCCCTTCCTGTTGACAAACACTTCAGCGGTCCTGGGCATTCGGCCTCTGATCTTTGGGTAAGTGTTCTCCAAGGCGGCCTTCACAACACACAACAGAGTCGCTGAGCAGAGCCAAGTTCCACACACATGAGGACAGTCTCAAACAGGATCTTGGATTCATGTCACACTATCTGTAACCTCCACGACTTGCCTGGGCTTGCAACATCTCACTAACTGTCCTGGCTGGAGACAATACACATCTTTTTAACCTGTGCTGAACCCTCTCTCTACTTACATTGTCTGTACCTTTAAGACTTGATTACCTGTAAAGACTCACATTCCAACTATTATTTTGTAAATTGGGTTTGTGTTTTTACATGCCCTGTTTATGAATAGAATTGTCATTCACCTGATGAAGGGGCAGTGTTTCGAAAGCTAGTGGTTTGTGCTACAAAATAAACCTGTTGGACTTTAACCTGGTGTTGTATGTCTTCTTTCTATGACCAAGCTTACCAGCTCACCAAGAATCCCATGTGATTTAGCCTGCCACGAGGGACCTTGTCAAAAGCTTTGCTAAGGTCCATGTAGACAAGATGTACCTTCCTGTCCTCATCCATCATTTTTGTCACTTACTCAAAAAACTCCTCTATGCAAAGCCCTGCTGCCTATGATTAATATTTCCAAATGTGAGTAAATTCTGTCCCTAACAATCTTCATCAATAATTTTTCTATCACTGATGTAAGGCTCAATGGCTTGTAATTTTCCATATCATTTTTATTGTCCTTAAACAAAGGGAAAACATTGGCTATTGTCCAGTTCTCTGGGACCTCTGACATGGAGGAAATTGAACTGATTGAAGAATGATACCTCAAGAATTCTCTACCTGAGAGGGCTGTGGAAGCTCATCGATTGAGCATGTTCAAAACAGAAATCAACTGATTCCTGGAGACAAGTGATATCAAAAGAATATGGGAATAGCTTGGGAAAGTAGTTTTGAAGTAATAACATAAGAAATAGGAGCAGGAGTAGGCCATCCAGCCCCTCGAGCCTGCCCTGCCGTTCAATAAGATCATGGCTGATCTGTAGTGGTTCTGTACCACTTTCCCGCTTTCTCCCCGTAACCCTTAATTCCCTTGTTAATCAAAAACCTATCCACTCTTGGCTTAAATATATTCAGTGAGGAAGCCTCCACCACTTCAGCAGGCAGAGAATTCCAAAGATTCACCACCTTTTAAGTGAAGAAATTCCTCCTCAACTCTGATCTGAACCCCCCCCCAACTAATTTTGAAACTGTGCCCTCTAATCCTGCTATCTTTGCTAAGCGGGAAGAGTCTCTCAACCTCTACCCTATCCATTGCCTTCATTATCTTATACATCTCTATAAGATCCCCTCTCAGCCTTCTAAACTCCAACAAGTACAAATCTAGCCCATTTAGTCTCTCCTCATAATCCAACAGCTACAAGTAGATGATTAGCCATGATCTAATTAAATGGGGAGAGATACAAAAGTATCCAGAGAGGCAATTTTTTTTGCACAGATGGTGGTGAGTATCTGGAACAAGCTGCCAGAGGTAGTATAGAGGTGGGGACAATTTTGTCTTTTGAACAGCATTTAGACAGTTTCATGGGTAAGATGAGAATAGAGGGATATGAGCCAAATGCGGGCAATTGGGACTAGCTTAGAGGTTTACAAAAAAGGTGGCATGCATAAGTTGAACCGAAGGGCCTGTTTCCGTGCTGTTAAGCCTATGACTCTGTAACTCTCTGAATGGCGGACGAGGCTCAATGGGCTAAATGGCCTATTCCTGCTCTTCTATTCTTACATACATGGAAATTTCCCAGGAAGTTTAAATTTGTGATGGGTTGATTTTATGCTGCCTGGGATTTTCCACCATCAATTCCAATACTGAGCTTGGGGCAAGCACTTAGGCCAGACTTACCTGGTTACTGACCTAGAAAATGTGATATAGTTTTAAACATGGTATAATAACTAGTTAACTCCACAACCAATTCACCTTGATTCAACCATCTCTCCTCCCCATATCCTTCTGACAAACCTGCCAGCCCCAACCACCCGACTACTCTCCTGAGGAGCAATTCGACCACGACTCAAATCCAAGTTAATCTAACTAACTTCCTCCAATCTAACCTGATCATCAAAACTACTGAACTACCCTCTGATCCAGCCCACTAACCAGTACTGTCCGCCAACGACTTAATTACCATCTCAAACAACCCAACCGCTCCCAACGCCCACCTCCCAACCACTGGATTTTCTCTAATCACTTGAGTCTCACTAACAACAACTCTCAAACCTTTCTGGTTGCAAAACCCCTTTTCAAATAGAGTAGTAATCACAGATCCATCTAAATTACATATTATTGGATACTCAGCAAATGTAGAGTGCATTTTAATATTACCAAGAAACCAGAAATTTCCCTATAGATATCAGCTATTTGTGAGACGTTTCTGCCTACATCACACTGCTGAGACCTACCTATTCTTGTACCCTCTCCACTTGAGTGAAACAGCTCACCCACTCTGTAGCACTTGTGATGTCTGTACTCCACTCCTGCCTTCCACTCAAGTTTCACATTATTTCTCCAATGTCCTGGAATCTCTGCAGAACCCATTTTGAGAGCCGTAGTCATATAATAAGTGCACCTCAATATTGTTCCCAAATACATTAATAAAGTTTCAATATCCCAAACATAAGCCAAAAATTCCCAAAGATTTTGCATTTGTTAAATAAGGAAAATGAAAATAATTATTTAACTTGAATAAGTTGCCTTCCTTGATTCTATTTCATGATCACAGAAGCTTGGAAACCATTATGTCCCACTCTACAATTGCAAACGTTTTCCCCTATATCATCGCTGAACATGGTGGGAAAGGTATTTGTCTGCACTGCTGTTGTCAGGTTATATCCCAAATCCCAGTGTAGTTTCAGAACTAGAAGAACCACAATTGAAATTATCTTTTCAGTACTGCAGTTAGAAGAAAAATGCTTTGAATGAAGGACACCATTACATATTGCCTTCATCAGTCTTACAAAGCATTCAACCACATAATTAGAGGTGGTCTATTTAAGCTGCTGAAGAAAATTGTTTACCTGACGAATTTGCTCAATCTGATCACTTTTCATGATAACATGATGGATAAAGACATCTATAATAGGGCACCATCAGAATCTTTTGAGTTCTACAGTGCAGTCAAACAGAATTATATTCTTGCACTATAATGTTTGGCATATTCTTCTCTTTGCTGCTGTCATTGACTTTCAGATCATTTACAGATGGTGTCTGCTTATGTAATGGAACTTATAGAAAACTGTTTAGTTGTGCCCACCTGTGATCCAAGAAGACAGTGTGGCAGCTCCTCATCAGACAGTTGCTGTTGATGCTGCATTAGCATTCCACATTGAGGCACACCTTTCACAGCAAATAGACAGGTTCTCTCACACCTGTAGAGTTTGGTTTGACTATCAGCATCAGGAAGACATGTGTCATTGTTCACATATTTCCATACTGGCATCAACAAGCATTGACAATGTGACACTGGGGGTTCTTGGTAGCTCCACACATCTAGATTCCACAATTACTAGCAATCTTTCAACTGATGCAGAAATAAACACTCTCACTGTAATGCTGAAGCTGAGTAAGGGATTGGAACAGCAGCAACCTGATTGAGAACACTGAACTGTAAGTCTACCATGCCTGCATCTTCATTACATTCCTCTTCAGTGGTGAGACTTGGTCAAAATGCGCAAGAGAAAATGCTGAACACTTTCTACCTCCACTGTTTCAGACACATACTTGGCATCTCTTGGTAAGTCATGATTACTCATCACAGAGCATGCTAATTCCATCAGCAAACACTCCTTGCGCAGTCTTGGTCATGTTTTTTGGGTGGATGATGTACATCCAAAAATGTTTTGTACCATGAACTGGCCATTGGCTCACGAGCTGCTGGACGTCCATATCTCCACTATAAGGACACCTGCAGGCAAGATATGAAGATGACAGACATTGACGCAGATATCTGGGAGAGAGTCACTGACGGACATGATCTCTGGAGCCTTGCTGGTGAGGCAAAATTGAAAGCTAAGCTGGCCAAAAAGAGGGCCTGGAGAAAACAGGGACTAATGAATTGTGCATCTCCTGAGTCCACTGCCTTCTTCTGCAGCAAATGTGGCAGAAATTGCAATGTCAGGATGTGGCTCCTGAACCACACCAGGGAAAGTTTAGCACTGAGTTGACCAATGCAATCCAAACCATTGTCTCAAAGAAACCTCTCTTTCCTCTTCTGAATCAATTATTCATCAATCTCTTGTTAAAAGACATTACTTCACATTGCATTAACTCTCTGAGCCTAGGATCAAATCTATTTAAGTACAAGTCTGTGAAGGAAATAGAATTATAGAATCATAGAATCCTACTGTGCAGAAGAAGGCCATTTGACCCATCGACTCTGCACTGAACATAATCCCATCCAGGCCCTATTCTCATAACCCCATGCATTTACCCTGTTAGTCTTCCTGACACAAAAGAGCAATTTAGCAAGGCCAATCTACCTAACCAACATATCTTTGGACTGTGTGAGGGAATCAGTGCACTGAAGGAAACCCATGCAGGCACAGAGAGAACATGCAGATCCCGCTTAGATAGTAACCCATCTGGGAATTGGACTCAGATCCCTGGCGCTGTGAGATAGCAGTGCTAACCACTGTGCCACTGTGCTGCCCTTTTGAGGGAATCCCTTCTAATTTTACATAATCATACATTTTGTTCCTAAATTCAAATACACAGTCCAAGTTAAATAGATTGATTACATCTCAATTAAAAGGAATGCAAATTTCAATTATTTTTCTTTTTACTTTTTAGTTACACCAAAATGTTGAAGACTGCATTGTGTGTCCTGTTACATCTTCTGTGCGCCATGAAAATAAATTCAGTCGCTTGTTTCTAACTTCATAACTTGCTGCTTCACGTTTTTAAACTAGACTTTCCTCAGAACCCTCTTTAGTACAGTCCTCACATTGTCCATGCTTATCGTGGACATCCACCCATACTGACCAATTTAGATTATTGTAGACATCAATTACAAAAACAGCAATTACAACATATTAAGCACTTTGACTATTTTGGGCAATTCTGAAGAGGTTTTCACACCTCACAAAAGTGTAATTATTTTACTTATATAATCTTCTCCAATTACCATTTTTAAAGCATCACTAATTTCTGGCAAATTGAAATGTTTAATAAATGTCTTTCAGCTGGTACTGTTAACTGTTCACCTGGTTTGATGGAGCTGTGTGACTCTGTATTAAAGTGCACTCTGACATTGACACTGATGGTATCAGGAAAGTGCTGATCAGTATCTGAGTGATGGGAGTACTTACTCACTGTCTGGGCTCAAGTTCTGTTGTCCTAACGTTCACTTCAAAGATCTGTGATCTTTCACACAAAAGTGTCTGTGATCCTTGCATGAGTACCAAAGAATTGGGAAAATGTGCTATGATACAATTTCGGGCAAAATACTTAAATATCTTTATGAGCCACTTAAGGTTTTGCCATTCATCATTTTTGGGAGGCAAATCATCTCAACAGCAATGCGCCACTACATATGGTGAGGGGGACTGTAAATCATAAGAAAGCAAGAAATGGGAGCAGGAGTAGACCATAGGGTCCCTCAAGGATAAATAATCTCCTAGGGAGGCAAGGTAGGAGGGAAAATCCTATATCCAATAAGAGTGAAAGCATTTTGGAAAATTTCTCTCCTGTCCGTGCACTGAGGAGAGCTTACCCTGTATTTCAGAACCAGAATTAATCTCTTTTACTAACTGAAGATAGACAGTTTGATAATCATACCATTATAGATATATGTAAATGGCTAGTCAGTGGGAGTTTTACGATGTGTGTTGCATTATGGTTTCATCGAATTTCTGCTGAGGCATGACAATTTCTTCACATAATGGAAAGCACATTACCAAATTCAAAGCTTCAGAATCCTCCAGACTGATTTATCACAAAGGAATAATTATTGCTACTATTATCGTTTAAAATGTTAGATCATGGATTTACATCAATCAATCAAGGCCTGCACAGTGGGTTAAAGTTAGGGCTTTTGAAATCACAAAGAAGTTCTGATTTGAATCTAATTGCTTCTAACATTCACCATTCAGAACAATAAATGACTGACTCTGGTGTCAGAAATTAGAGTCTCGACTGTTTTTTAAATGAACGTTTGATCTGTGTGTTCTGTAGCTAAGATGAAAAGGACAAGAGGATGATGAAATATTAATGGAAGTCCTGTCGTTTTTATGCTAGGTCGATGATGTTATTGTACTTGGTGGGCTTGGTGGACGCTTAGACCAGATCATGGCCAGTATGGAGACACTCTTCCATGCCTCAAAGATAACTAAGCTACCAGTTATCATCATTCAAGAGACATCCCTGGCCTACTTACTGCAGCCTGTAAGTATTTGACAAATGTAGTAAATTGTTCTTGCAAAGAAGGTGATTTGTACAAATCTTTTAATAAATTATTTTTGCCAGGAATTCATCTCCCCAGTATTGTTGATTGATTGACAAATTTTGTACATCACAGTAAAGTGCACTTCTGACACATATCTTGAAGCAGTCTGATCTCTCACTGATCTTAGAATTCCATAGCATGTTCATTTAAAGGAAACCTATACCACATAAATATGATTTAATAACAATTAACCAACCAATATAACATCAGGATAATTGAATAGCTGATGTTAAACAGAGTGTCAGGAGGGGATGAGCAGAAGGCAGGAGCTGCTTTCAAAACACTTATAGTCCTTTAATGGAAAAATGGAAAGGAAAATTCCCCATTGAATGTTAATTCTTGGTATTGATTTTCACAATCCAAAACAACCCTAAAATTTAGGGGTTTCCTTGCAGAATGTTACTGAATAGGAAATCAAACTATATAAACAGCAAATCTTAAATCCAACTAGATAATTATCTGGAATTATAAAGTAGAATATAAAATGTATTAATTTATGATTCACAGAAAAAATATAGAGATTGGGAAAAGGGAAAAAAAAAACAGATGGTGATTGATCTCTGAAGAGACTAATTTCAGTGATATCAATGGTAAGGTGAAGATTTTCTCTTCAGTGGAAATTATTTGACTGATATCCAAAATTGTAAACAATTGACAAAACTTGGATGTGAGAATTGCACTTATAAGAAGTATATCTGAGACAGCATCTTGGACTAGAAGCACTAACTTGGTGAAAACATGGAATCTATAACTGTTTTATCTCACTGCTGCATCAATGTTTGGAATTTATAAAAAAGAATTCTTTTAACCTGTTACCAATATATTGGTACTTATCAAAGTTAAGTGTCAAATAATCCAAGGAATAACACAATTTCAGAGCATGACTAGAAGGGAGCCTGTTAGCAGGGATTTAGGAAAGGTTGGGAAGGAGGTCCTGTGGACACTGATCCTGTCCAACAAATATAATATACGCACTAACTTTAAACTCAAGGAGAAAGACCGGAGATAACCACAATGGCGATCAAGACTTAGAAGACTGTTTGAAAGAGGGATCAGTATGTGGGAAAGATTAAAACATAAGTGTTATAGCAGCAGAGGATTCTACAATAGGGAGAGGTGCATAGCATTCAGAGCAACATAGAACAAGAATCTTAAAGAGTGCATCAAGGAGGTGGCTGGAGAGCAACTTGGAAAGATAGAAGCTAAATCCAGTTAACATTGTCTACATTGGAACAAACAATGTACAAAGGAACATGGAGTAGTACTGATGTAAGAGTTCCTAAATTATAATTCTGAGACAGATATAGTGTTGTGTATTGTGCACCCTTATTTTCTGTTGTTAGAATGGATCCTGTGTTAGCTGCATTTCAGCAGCTTCCTTTGCTGCTGAAATACTGAGGTGACTTTGGTGAATTTCTACAAATGCATTGATCCACAATCTTGATAGTAATAGACGGTAAACAAAGAGAAAGCTAACATTTCTACCGATTTGAAGTTCAATAATCCTACTCATTCGAAGTTGGCTTAGAAGCATTCGCATTTCACTATAGATCATCTGAAGTGTTATACTTATGTGATTCCTTGTTACAAAAAATGTTCAGACTTCTTTGTCATCAGGTATTAATTTTCAAACTGTTTTCTTTGCAGCTGTGTACAGTCACTCGAGAAGCTGCAGAGTAGATTTAAAAGGATGATACCAGAAATGTGTGGGCATGCTTACCAGGAAAGAATTGAAGGCTGACTGTCATTTTTTTCTTGAAAAAAAGTTGAGGGCTCACCTCACCAAATTCTTTAATATTTTTGAGAAGTTTTGACAGAATGAGTGAAGAAAGTTTCTCTCATTTTATTCTTCTGTGAGATATGGGGGTTATTGGCAAGGTTAGCACTTGTTGTCCATCATTAATTGGCCTTGAGAAGGTGGTAGTCTTCATGAACTACAGGAGTCCATGTGGTGTAAAAACATTCATGGTGCTATTAAGGAGAGAGTATGAGAACTTTGATCTATTGATGATGGGCACATGAACAGAATGGGAATGGAGGGGTATAGAAAACTGATTTAAAATAGGGATCATGAGCCTTGGGAGTCCCTGGGAAGCATGTAAATAGATGATGATATTGATGTACTTGTTTTTATCCTACAGGTGCTTTCGTCCACCTTGTTGTCTAACGAGGGGCATACACGCGATGGGTCGTGAGAGGGCTGCTCTTGTATTTTTTTCGAGAGTATCCTAGTGCTTCACATCGTTAGTGTACGCTTGACCTGGACCACTTGATGGGCAACACGACAGCTCAGTGCCTATCGCTGTGCTGTGCAGATACATGGATTTGGGCCTGTATCTGTGGGAGTTTGCGCATTCTCCCCGTGCTTGCGTGGGTTTTCTCCAGGTGCTCCGGTTTCCTCCCACATCCCAAAGATGTGCTCTTAGGCTAATTGGCAAAACAAATTCTCCCTAAATTGTCTCAAATTTGGTTTTTAATCCATAGATCTGTAAACATAGACAGGGATCACGGGTAGAGGTGGGATCATCGGGGTGGTGGCGCGGGCTCGTTGGGCCGAAGGGCCTGTTTCCTGTGCTGTTTTGTTCTTTGTTCTTTGTTCTTTGATGGTACAGGAACTATGATACAACTCCGAATTAGGATGCTATGTGGCTTGGGGAGAAACAGGTGGGTGTTCCCATTCATCTGCTGCCCTTATTCTTGGAGATGTATGAGTTATGGGTTTGAAAGGTACAGTTGAAGGAGCAGTGCATCGCACAGATGTTACACTTTTGCCCCTTTGCACTAGTCGTTGAAGGAGTAAATGCTCAAGGTGGTTAATGGAATGCCAGTCAAATGGGCCACTTTGTCCTGGGTGATGTTGAGCTTTTTGAGTGTTACTGGAGCTTCTCTTATCCAGGAAAGTGGAAAGTATTCCTAACATGTGTCTATAAATAAATGGTTGACAGGCATTGAGGAATCAGGAGGTGAGTTACTCACTGCAGGATTCCCAATCTCTGGCCTGGTCTTGTAGCCACAGTATTTATATTGCTGGTCCAGTTCAGTTTCTGATCAATAGTATCTCCCAGAATGTTGATAGTCTTGTGGGAAGAGCATAACTAAGAGGTCTTCAGTTTAAGTTGATCATCAAGAAATCCAATGGGGAATTGAGAAGAAGCTGTTTAACTAAAAAATCAGTAAGAATGTGAAACTTGCTGCTTTAGGGAGTGATTGAAGTGATATAGTATCCTGAGGGGAAACTAATCAACCACATGGGGAGAAAAGGCTTAGATGGTTATAATGATAGGTTTAGATTAAAAAAGATGGGAGGAGATTCGAATGGAACATAAATACTGGCATGGACTGGTTGGACTGAATGGCCTGTTTCTATAAGTATAACCAGTACTATTATTAGCATGTGCAGTAATCATCAAGCCAGACAATAGCTTCTGAAGTGGCCAAATGGAGCTCTCTGAACCCTCTTCTGAATTTCGTCAGGGAACTATCTTCAATGGCATGAGTCATTAATTGGGCTGCAGTCTGTGTTCCAATTTGCTGCACAAATGCATTGGCCAGTATGGAAATGGTTGAGGAGCAGCCAATGTTGGTGTGGCAAGTTGAGTGCTGTGGGTGGGTTGTGGGATCTATAATGAACAGCATGTTGATTCCATTGCTGCTGCCATAAGATATCTGACATTATTCTATAATATGGTGGTCTAGGTATACAAAAGCATTAGGAGGCACATGGGATTAGTAAGGCTCTTGTGTAGTGGCAGGTTTGGACTGATATTAATCTTCTCCAGCAACTTTCTTCTGGCAATATTCCTCTGAATGTGAAAGACGGCGTGTTCCTTAATTCTAGGAGACAGGGGAGTTGAGTTGATGTAAGGATACTCGAGATAATATACGTTGCTGGTGCATAAAAGACTGGTATGGGACGAGATGTACCATATTGTGCACAGTACTCTGTAGCAAGTTTGCTAAGGATGTTGTTGTTTTATGTTTTGATCTTTGTTGCTGTTCTGCTCAGATGTTTTTGCATGTCACTGTGCAGTCATGAATAACACCAAGATAAATGGGATGTTGTTTGCAATTCAGTCTCTTGTCATTCAAGGAGATATTGGGTTCCCTCTTGACGCTGGAATTATGGAGGTGGAATATACTTGAGACTGTTTTGTGCTACTGGGGTCATGACTTACAGCAGCTAGCTAGCTTTGCAACACTGTTGTTTAGTGTTGTCTCTAATTTAGAAAATGTCTGGACTGGAGCAGCACAACAGATATCATTAGAATAGATGGATTTCTGAGTCAGGCTGGAGGCAGATCGTTGATAGAGAGATTGAAAAGGGTTGGGGCTCGAACAGATTCCTGGGAAAGCCTGTAGGAATGTTTTCACCAGATGTCTCTCTCATCACTCACGTACACTCCAAACTTCTCCTGAGAGTATTGGCTTGATGGCATCAGTGACCCATGGATGGAGAATTCCTGAGATTTTGACAGAGATCAGTGTGCCACGTTGTGTTGCATGCTGCAGTGAGATCAAGAAAGATAGCACCTGTTCAGAGGTTATCTTCAGAACTATTTTCAGTGAAGATGGTTAGGCCAAGGACCTAGTTGCATACACTTGATCTTGGTAAAAGCAAGCTTGTTCAACTTCCAAGATTTCCTCCACCTCTGATTCCCTCTTCTTTAAGATGGAATGATTTAAGACTTTGCCGCACATATGGTGCAGACATATTGAAGGTAACTTAGAGTCTTTGCTTGGTTTTGGGAAGCTGATGACTTTGGACATGCACCAAGGTTTAGGCAGTCTTCTTTTGCAGATAACCTTTCTGAGGAATTGACCAACAATGGGCACATGAAAACAGGTATTTAAGGATCTCAGGAAGAATGTTATCATAGCCAGCGGTAATGCTGGCCTGATTTTTTTGCAGCACATTGTCAACTCCACTGCAGTGAAAGTTTCAGGAAATGATCTAAAATTGTAAAGCCTTCAAAAGTCTCTCCACCCAACCTTTATTTGTTTTTCCACTTCTCTGGGGGCTTTTTATCATGTGGAGGAGATGGGGTGCCACTTTGTTGGCCTTTATAGATGCTCAGCTTGGCGTTAGTGGTTGCTGAGTTGCTACAAGGTGGCATAGGAGCCTCCAGTGTTTTTGGCCGGAATGAATGAAGTTCAAGTTTCTGGGTGTCTCTTCCTATCTAGTTCACCGGGCAGTGTCCAAGGATTCCATCAAGTGATCATCTACATCTGTGTCACCAGTTTCCTCTTAGTGTTGAAAAAGAGAAACACATTCTTCCTTGAAGCAGATTGTATACTGGACAATATCCCCTGGAATGGATTTGATAGAGATTTTGTGGAAGACTTTGGAGAAGTGGCTATATGCCTGCTCTATGGGATATAGTGGGGCGGTATCAACACCACACACCTTGGGCTGAATTCTCAGGCCCTCCCCGTGACATATTTTTGGTGGCAGCAGGTGGCTCACCATTAGCCAGCAGCAGGATCTTTTGGCCCCACTGCTGTTAGTGGAATTTCCCATTGAATCCACCCCACATCGCTGAGAGACCTGCGGCAGGAGTGTGCCATCAGCGGGACTAAAAGATCCTAATGATGGGAACAGCCAGAAAATCACCTGACTTATTCCAATGTTTCATGGTGTTTCTCCCAATTGGCTTTGTACAGATTCTACCTCTGCTTCTTTGAGCTGGTGATGATAGGTAATTGAAGGCGAGTAAGGGTTAGAGTTGGGTTGTGTTGGCTCTGTAGTAAGCTATGCAATCCTACATTTTACTTTAGAAGTTCTGACTTTGAATATCAATACAACAGACTGGCTGTTTCAGCAATGATCTCATGCACAGAACTTGGGTCAGATTTCAGTGAGCTTTGGAATGTAGCAAATGTAATTTGCACTTATAACGGGAACTAGAAGAGAGCTGTTTAATTATAGGCTTGCAAGCTTATAATTACTTGTGGAAAAATTAATTAAAATAATGTTTAAAGACAGCATTAGAATTCACCTTGAAGGATGTGGTTAACAGAGGACAGGCACACATGATTTGAGGAATCAGAGGTTGAACTTTACATTTTCTTAAATTATGTTATTAGCCTTCTGCACAAGGGTGAAAAAATGGATGTTATGCACCTTTGTTTTTGAAACATAAAAGAAAGTGAAATAAAGCAATGACATACAGAATGGTTCTAGGTTGCAATTGTGTAGATGCCATCTTGTTTTGATACTTGATTTGAAATTTTATGAAGCTTTTATACAATTAACAACAATGTTTCTGTATTGCCCATAATATTAAAAAAATTCCACAAAGTGTATTGCTGGAGTGTTGGCAAACAAAATCAGATACTGTGACACCAAATCATGTTAGTGTCCCTTACATTGTGTGACACGTAATGTTTGAAAACCTTCTGGCCCTGCCTTCTGTAAGTGTGTACAGGTCTTGCTGTTATTATTGACTATATCACAGTAGATTTTTAATCGAGATGATGGAGGGATATAGAAAACTGATTTAAAATAGGCATCATGAGCCTTGGGAGTTCCGTGGGAAGTGTCTAAATTGTTGATGATATTGATGTATTTGTTTTATCCTACAGGTATTTCAGTCCGCCTTGAATAACAAGGGGCATACATGCGATGGGTCATGAGAGGGCTGCTTTCGGATTTTTCGAGAGTATCCTCGTGCTTCACGTCGTTAGTGTACGCTTGACCTGGATCAGTTGATGGGCAACACGACAGCTCAGTGACTATCACTGTGCTGTGCAGATACATGGATTTGGGCCCGTGCTTGTGTGGGTTTTCTCTGGGTGCTCCGGTTTCCTCCCACATCCCAAAGATGTGCTCTTAGGCTGATTGGCAGAATAAATTCTCCCTAAATTGTCTCAAATTTGGTTCTAATGTATAGATCTATAAACATAATCAGGAATGACAAGGATCATGGGTAGAAGTGGGAACATCGAGGTGGCAGTGCAGGCTTGTTGGGCCGAAGGGCCTGTTTCCTGTGCTGTTTTGTTCTTTGTATATGAAATACGACATTTAAATGCATTTTAAAATGGATGTTGTAACTCACTTTGCTTTAGCATATTAACTTTGGGGATTTGTTATAATATTAATTAGGATTTTGTTTCTGTTCCTTCTCCATTAGCCCCTGATATAGAGCTCTGTGATGAACTTGCTTAACAAACCTTTTGCTAGTAATTCTCAGGCTGGATAGAAAATATCCATCTGCATTAGTTCCTGTTATATCTGAGTGCACTCTTTGTCTGAGATCATCTTGGTCTGTGGACAGAGCTTCTCACCACCTGAACAGGATGAGCTAGCCAAACGCTAAGAATCTTTGACTGCATTTTTACCACTTCCTTAATAGCTCTCCATGCCTGCAGCCAAAAGACAAATATGACACAGAAAAGACATTTTCAAACCTTCATAGTACAGCCTGGGTAAAATGTCTGTCAAATTTGAAATGTATGCAAATTGAGGGGTCTTCTCTTTAAACTTGGTTCCTTTTGAAAATTGCCTGAAGGACACTGTCAGGATCGTGCTGAAGCTTCTGCTCATTTATGTACTGCAGTTTGCCGCATAGTACTTAGAAATAATTTACAACTTGAAAGCTTAACTGAATATAGGAAATAGTCTATTCATGAAAGTTATTTGATTCAGTAGCATGCTGAAACAGAATACTGATTTGAAATGAGAAAAATATCAATGTTACTAAATTTACTGGATTTTAAATCATGTGATATTTGAATCACTGCTCTTGAAACAGGGAAAAAATCCTTAGATTTGAGAAGCATGTAGTTTAATTTCTGATATTTATAAAAGCTGTTTATTTTCTCTTTTTTGACTGGGGAAAACTTCTGTGATGTAGAGATGCCAGCATTGGACTGGGGTAAACACAGTAAGAAGTCTGACAACACCAGGTTTAAATCCAACCGATTTTGATAGTAAACCTGTGAGTTTACTATCAAATAAATCGGTTGGATTTAAACTTGGTGTTGTCAGGCTTCTTGCTGAGAAAATTTCTATGATAGTTAAGAGTGCCTAGACTTAATTGACCATTCCTCATGCAATAACTGAGGCAGTTAGTACGAGTATTCTATTTGATCACATATTTTACATCAAGTTTGACCCTCTTCTACCCCAGATTTCTGGAATGGTTACTGGACAGCAATCAAGAGCCCAGTCTTGCTGAGTTTTCATTCCCTTCCCAAACCTCGGGCTGCTAAGACTGCACCCCAACAGTTGTACTAGCTAAGACTGTCTAACTGAAAACTGTCCAGGAATTGAATCTGGGGCTTTCAGTTTGGATGACTTAGTTCTACTTCGGACAATGGCTTTACTGATAGGTCATTCGTTCACTGCTTGAGTTCTGTATGAAAAACAATTGTGCAACATAGATAATTTTCTATTCGACACAGAATTTTTATTCTTTGAACAGAAGTTAATAAAAGTTAAACTTAAACAAAAATATTTTTTTGCTCAAGTTTCTGTTCTCCTCCTCTCATAAGGTGTTGACTCATTCTGAGTATTGTTCTATGGGTGCCAAAAACCTTCCAATCCTTAGCTAAATGATCATTCATCATGAATGATCCTTAGCAGTGAGTACCAGTATGACTATAGTACGTACTTTAGCCAAAACCAGTGTTCTAGCACATTAATAAACACTTTACAGGATAGTCACCAAATAGAGCCTCATAATTTGCTGTCATGGCAATAGTGAGGCTATTACAAAAGGCAGTTTATCAACAAGCCTTGACAAAGACTGCTTCAGGCACCAAACCTGAATCTGAAGACTTGCTTATCATTTGTTTAAAAGGAAATTGATAAAATAAGAACATCTGAAATTGAAAGTGAAAAAAAATGTTGTCGAACCTAACCAACAAATTTAGCCTTGAGGTGATGCTTTGTAGTCTTTGGTTTTGAGCCCAGTTCCTTTTGAATAGAAACGTTTGGAAATATTATTAGGGCGATTCTGCCAAAAAAATTCTAAGTGTCGAATCACGTGAAAACTGGAGTACATCATGCTGTTTTTTTTTCAGTGGGCATTTAGAAAAGAATCACACTCTATATGTTGAGCAGGCCATTGCACCTGTGCCGATCTGTAAGTGCCGAGATTGGTGCAGCGGGATGGGAGAATCTCCTTTCCCCAATCATCACAATAACATAAACAGGTGCAGATATAGACCATCCAATCCTTCAAGCCAGCTCTGCCATTCACTCAAATTATTTATCTCAATTCCGCCTTCCCACATTATTCCCATATTCCTAGATCCCTTAGCACCCAAAATCTTCCAATTTCTTTCTTGAATATAGTGAACAATTGAATTTGCACCCTGGCGGAGAAAATTTCAATTCACAGCCCTTTGAGTCAAAACATTTCTCCCTACTTCAGTCCTAAATGGCCAACATCATGGGGCAAACTTTCCCCTTCCGTCTGCCAATTATAGCTGATGATGGGCGAACCATGCAAAGCTTCATTGACCTCAGGTGGGATTTTTCAGTTTTGGGGTAAGTGCAGCTAGACAATCCCACCCCATAATCTCAGACTGCGACCCTCTGGCCTTATTTAGATTCCTTAATGAAAACATCATCTACTCTGTCAAACCCTTAGAAATGCTATATGTTTCAATGTAATCATCTCTCATTCTTTTAAATTTTAGGGCATCTAGGTCTAGTCAACTTAATCTTTCCTCATTAGATAAACTCCTCATTCCAGGAACAATCCTGAATTCCCTTTAGAAAAGGAGGGACCAAACTGTACAAAGTACTCAAAGTGTCGTTCAGCTAAGTTTCTATGCAAATTCAGGAAGTTTTTTTTACTCTTGCATCAATCCCTTTGTAATGATGGCTAACACACCAATTGCTTTTCCAGTTGCTTGATACATCTGCCCATTTACTTCCAATGATTCAATGTACAGAAACATCTAAATCCATCGAAATGCAAACATTCCCCAATTCCTCTCCATTTAAAAATATTCTGCTTTTTTTTCTTCCAAAGTGGATAACCTCATAGTCTTCCTCATTATATTCCACCTCCCACATGCTTGTCCATTCACTCAACTTGCAGCCTGTTTGTGCCCTTACTTTCCTTTCTAATTATGTTATCGCTAAACACAGGTAAATTACATTCAGCTGAAGCATTGATACAGATAACAAAAAACTGAGGCCCAAGCACGGATTTTTTCCAGTACTCCACTAATTATTGCCTGCCAACTAAAAATTACCTGTTGATATCTACTTGACAAAAGGTTCTCTGCCCAATAACTAATCTTTGGTCCATTTGTTGTTCCCAATTCCATGAGCCCTAATTTTGTGTAATAAGCTCTTGTGTGACCTCTCATCAAATCCTTTTTGGAAATCCAAATACACTGCGATCCCTGAGAAACAGTGCTGGTTGCAACCTCATCAAAATCATTTTTGTTCCCCGTATTTGTTCCCCACTATTTCTGGATTTTTTTGTGTGTGTGTGTGTTTTAATATGAAAACAGCTAAAATGTTTTTTTCAGGCCTCTGCTATTTCCTTATTAACATTATAATTTCTTCTGTCCCTGCCTCTAAGGTTTACTTTCAATAATCTCTTCCTTTTAACATGCTGACAGAAGCTTTTACAATATCTTTTCATGTCTATGCTAGTTTACTCACATCTTCTCTCTTGTCAATTTCTTGGTGATTCTTTGTTGAATTCTAAAATCCTCCCAATCCTCAGGCTTATTACTGTATAAGAAAATACTATGAGCCTTTTCTTTAATCTAATGCTATCTTTAACTCCTCTTGTTAGCTACTTTTCCCTTGGTGTTCATGTTCCTTAAGGGAATGCAGACTTGTTGCAAATTATTAATTCTTAAAATCTTTTCCACTGCTTATCTAAATTGTGTGAAGTGCAATCCAGGTTCCAGAAAGCATTTCTTAATGTCAGTGAAGTGGCACTTGCTGCCAAGGTTCCTTTTTCCCTTGAGCCTGGATTATGTTCCTCTCTTCAAGGCCTTTTAAACCTTGGTCAGAATTCTCTGGCTGTTTCTTTGTGGCAGATTCTTTGCTAGCCCCCCAACCTCCTCATTTCCCAACAGCATAGGATGACTTCAGTCAGAAATCCCATTGACTGTGACAGAACTAGAAGATTCTGCCACCAGCAAACGGCACACCACCACTCTGTTGAGATACCTGCTGATGGGTCGAATCTGGTTTTGTTGGATTGCACTTAGTACCGTCTGAACTAAATGCTCCTTAGATTTCCATGCAGAGAGTGGTGGAAGTGTGGAATGAGCTGCCAGATAAAGTGGTAAATGCAGGGTCACTTTTAACGTTAAAGAAAAACTTGGACAGGCTCTTGGATAAGAGGGATGTGGAGAGATATGGTCCAAGTGCAGGTCAGTGGGACTAGGCAAAAAATGGTTCAGCACAGGCAAGAAGGGCGAAAAAGCCTGTTTCTGAACTGTAATTTTCTATGGTTCTGTGGTTTATGGCTGAAAAGGTAATTCCTCAGACATTGCATTGACTCACATTTTTACAGATACAAAAGGGCTGTTTTAATGCTTTAAACTCCTTCTCCAATATTGGTTGTTGATTCCTGCCATTACTCCACATCCCCTCCACCCTGAGTAGTGCATAGAATCAGATAAAATGTACATCTTTGAAACATCGCATTTTGCCTATTGAATAAAGTGGTAAATGCAGAGTCATTTTTAACATTTAAGAAAAGCTTAGATGGTTCATGGATGAGAGGGGTATGAGGGATATATATAAACTAAGTGCGCCTTTCTCCCACCTCTCTTATCTCACCCCATTTCTCCCTCATGCTTGTTAAACTAACAATCAACCTTATTTTAAATAATATAATGAAAGTGCATATTTTGTTTCTCAATTTCCATTTGCTGATAGTTTCTAAAGTTCTCATGAACTGCCAATATTAATTCTGCCAATGAGGCAGACATTACATACATTTCCTAACACTTTAACAATTATCTCATTCACTGAAACAGTTCTATTCCTTCCTCTAGTCTTTCGCATTTCTATTTTTAAGCATGTTCCCACATTCGGTATCCTGCCCAACCTTTCACCATGACCATGTCCATACTCATCAATGATGAAATCTTTCTTAATTCTGTTCTTCCAATCATTATTCCGACTCATTTCTTTTCAATATTTTATGTTGTTCATTGAAAATCTCAGAATATTTTTGATTTAAAGCAAGCCTTCATTCATATATCCATTTATTTTGCTGGTGTTAGTCTCTATTTCAAGTAATTTGTGTAAATAGAAGCAAAACAATATAAATCTTCCCTTAAATTTCCATTTTTTCCATATTTCTCCATATTTCTCACACAGAATTATTCAGAGAAAATGGAGTACTCATTTTTTTTCAGTTTTGCCAATTTCAAATGCTAGAATTGAAGCATTTGGTTGAAGACCGGTATCTAATTTGCTGGGGTGGTGGTGGCATAGTAATATTGTCACTAGACTAGTTAATCCAGAGATCCTGGGTAATGGCCTGGGGACCTAGGTTCTGATTCCACCATGGCAGGCAGTGACATTTGAATTCAGTAAAAATTGGGAATTGAAGTTCAATGATGATCCTGAAAACATTGTCAATTGTCTTAAAAGCCTACCTGGTTCACTAATGTTTTTTAGCAAAGGAAATCTGCCATCTTTATCTGGTCTGGCCTATGTGACACTCCAGATAATACAGCAATGTGACTGACTCTTAAATACCCTTTGAAATGGTTAAGCAAGTCAGTCAGTCTACTCAGTAGGGGCTGGCCAATAAATGCTCGCCCAGCCAGCGACATCTACATCCCATGTAGGAATTTTTATCTAATATAAACATGTGACAATACTGAAACTGAGAGATTATATATTATCAAGAAAGTTTGAACAAGCAGAGGTGCTCTTTAAGGAATGGAAAGTGTCATGATATAACTTATACAATTCCTTTAGAGTAAGAAAATGTCTCAAGGTGTTTTGTAGGAGCTTATAACACAAAATATGGCACGAAACTACAAAGAGTGATAATAGGTCAGATGACCAAATACTTGGTCAAAGAGGTAAGTTTTAAAAGTGAGATAGTGGTTTGTTAATGGAAATCAAAACCATACATATAAGATAGTCAGATAAGTTCAGTCAGAAATTCAGTAGAAACCCATGTACCCAGATAATAGTTAGAATAGAGAATACTCTATAATGAGTAGCTGGTGTAAATAGTGTAGATCAGTGGAGGGCACCTATGGCTTAGGGGCCATATCTGGTCCATCAAGGGTCTGAATGCAACCCATGAGATATTTTGTTAACCATTGCCCATGCACAGAGTTGTCACAATCCACTACTTTCATTATGTATCTTTTTGACTGGAGTGATACGCACACAAAGCAAGGGCACATGAAATGAGGTAAATGCTAATTGTAAAGTACATGAGAGCTGTGCGCTCCCTCTGCATCCAATGAGCTGTAAATATTTCTTTTGATTTTACCACTTGAAGTTGATGACAGTTCTATATGAATGATTAAACATTTTCTATAACTCATTATGAAATATTTGACATATATTAAACATATTCAATCTTATTCAAGGGTCATGGTGAGTGAACAAGCTCAATTTCAATTTTGTGGCCCACTGAGGTGAAGGAGGGCCACTCCTGCAGCCCACACACTAGCGTATGTTTCCCGTCACTGGTGTAGATGCATTTAAGGAGAAGTAACATGGAAAGAAAAATATGAATGGATGTATTGATAGAATTATATGAAGAGCAGAGGGAGGTTGCTCACATATTGCATGGATTTGAAGGGTAAACTGGTTTGTTTCTGTCCTGTTCACTTTATGTAATATACCCAATAACTTCCAATAATGAAAGGGTGGTGTGTTTTGTGGTTCTTTGTGAACTCATCCACACCTTTACCCTGCTGCTTCAGGTGATCAGCTTGGAGTGCTTAATTTATGAGACAAAGTGGTGCAGTTTTTTATAATTCTTGAGATGTCACAGGTGTAGAGAATCTCAGTAGATCACAGTTTAAGGCAGAAATATGCAAACTACGATTATACTACAGTCAGATTATTTCCCCCGCTTCTCCAGTTCATTAGCACAGTTTGCCTATGTAAATTGATGGAATCTTTTGTTGGGCTTTGCTAGTTTGCATCTTAGAGGAGTGTTTATCTATTTATGGTCAGCTGTAAGTTTTTTTGGGATATATTTATTTATATTCTTCTTGTTGCATGGAATCCTTGAAGTGATTTCTACTGTTTTTATTATCTCCACACGAGTCCTGTTGACAGCTGTTATTTCAGTTGCAAAAGCAAATTGCTTAACATGGAATTAATTCTGCTGCACTCCCTTTATCAATATAATCAGCCACTTCTTCAAAAAATAAATTACATCTCTGAAATATATCTTGCCTTTAACAACTGATGTTGGCTATCTATAATTGACCCTGCATCTCTCAGCATTCACTAATTTGATATCAGATTATGCATTTTAAGAGTTTGCCTACAAGTGATGTTAAACTAATGAGGCTATAGTTAATGGATTTATCCTCCTTGTACTTCCTGAAATAGGTTTACATTGCTTCTGCTTTAGCTAACTGCCATATTTTGCATATCCGTGGAGGGTTGGAATTTTGTGATCATAGCCTTAGAAGCTTCCTTACAACTTCCTTCAAAAATCCAAAGTGCATTCCACCGGGATCCCTGGTCTTATCTACTTTAATTTCTGTTTTTTTTTTAGAAGCATATCTTTTTCAAGGGCTTTCTCGAACAATTTCTCTTCATAATTTCTCATAAACAAATTCAACCGAAAGACCATTTGGAAATCCTGATGCAAAATTTATCATATCTTTGATATATCTATATCCACCACCAGATTCTTCCTCACCACTGAATAAGACTGTTGTTTAATTTTCTCTTACTATTAATATTAAGAGTCGTTGCTGTTTCCTCCTATATTACCTGCTTTTTTTTTCATATTTCCTTTAAGTCCTTCTCTAGCCTCTCTCCTGACTCCCCACTATACTTTCTGTATTTCACATTATTTTCTTCAGCATTTTTTTGCCATAACGTTTTACTGCACCTTCCAAATTAGTTCCACTGTATTACATTCCCTCTCTGGACTATACATCCTGACACTCTATTACCAGGAATTTCATAACAAGCTTAGGCATCTCATTCTGTATTCCTTCCTCATCAGCTTGACTATCCCACTATTTATCCATTCAATGCTATAATTTAAGTGCTGTCCTGCACCTATTCCTGTCAGATCCCAATACATAGCTGAATTGTGAGCAATATTAATTATTATTATTCAGTGTTATAGAGATAAATTAGTATTGATGGAGCTGTATATTTAAAACAAAATAACAAGATCATCAAAGAATTAAGCAAAACATTTCACTTCAGATTAAAACATTTGTGTGTGTGTGTGTGTGTGTGTGTGTGTGTGTGTGTGTGTGTGTGTGTGTGTGTGTGTGTGTGTGTGTACACATGCTTGGTCATGTGAAATATGGAAATGGTCGCTGTCGTTGTAAGTTAGAGGCTGTTGGATTGAATGGCAATGCTGGAAAGCATTATATGTTTTAATAAATTCAGGTAGGCTGGTGCTGTAAAGATAGGGAGCAGCAGAATTTTGATTTGAACAGTTCATTGTAATTTGTGCTTTTAGCAGTGACTCTATTACTAACTATGTAAGTATAGAATCATTCAATCATTCGCTCGTGTTAGTAAATGACACTGTGATGAATTGGTTGCTTTTACACAGTTTTGGTATTTTTTAGCATCAAAAGTAATGCTAGTTTCACTTTGCCAAAAAGCAACCATAATGTGAGGGAAAAATGTTGAAACCTACATTTAAACTCAGTATTTACACAGCTCATGTACTACTGCACATGGACAAGCATGAGCTTTGGTTAATGCATTTTATTTACATTATTAAAATTGCCAACCTGACCAATTGTAACATTGGATTGAAGTCTGTCCAATTGGCAGTGCAAATTGCTGTTATAATCCTGTATTTTCTTTCTGCAACACAATAACAATGGTGCAAGTTATGGCAAGCTGAGCATAACATGGAAATTCCACTTTGGGAACATTGCAGGTATTTTTTCTCATGCTTAATTTGTAGGTCTGCTCTCAGAGGCAAGTGCTGGTCTCTATAAACCAAAATATGAGCTTTTGTGCAAAGTAATCTGGCAAAGTTGCTGAAGAATGGGCAATAAAGGTTAATAATGATGGAGTGCTGCTGTTTATTACAATAATCTCTTGAATCTCTCTGGCTGTTGGAAACATGAGGGGATTCTCCCAGCTCGCTGCATTCTTTTTATAGCATAGGGGGCAACTTGGCACTGCCGATTGGGCATGAGGTAGTGCCAGGGATGGGAACTGAAGAGGGTGTGGGGCCTAATGGGGGCAAGGCTAATGGGGCAATCAGTGCGTTGAGGCTTTGCTGCCATTTTGCATTTGGGATCGCAGGCAGAGGGACAGCGATTGTGGCTGGTCATCGGGTTAGGGGCAAGGGGGGATCGGCTTGCTAGGGTAGGTTGGGACTGCTGGGTGGTGGCCTTGAGGCTGCCCCATTGGGAAGGGTGGGAATGGGAGATTGGGACTGCTGTAGGGATGGGGGGTGGTGGGTGTTTGGGTTGAGGCTGGCCCAGACATATTCGCGGGGCCAGCGATCAGGCTATGGGGAGGGGTGTTCAATAACCCAGCATTACGAGGTTGCTGTGCTGGCCAGCGATCGGGTGGCCAGCAGTGTGGGGCTGCTGTGCACATGCCGATCTCGGTGCTGACAGATTGATGCATATGTAGTGGCCCGCTCAGTGCTGTGCTGCTGGTCGCTCCAATGGGAATGTGCCCTGTCCCTAAATCTTCATGAGATTTATGCTGGTACACTGCAGTACACAGAGTATGGGAGATTCATTTTGAAACTCCTGCTGAAAAAAAACAGCATGATTTACTCCAATTTTTACACAATTTTTTGGGGAGAAGAGCATTCTCAATGAAATACTTACAGAGATAACTTTGCCTGATGTAAAAAAGGAACCACAGAATCAAATAACACCTTGCATTTGTATAGTACCTTTAACATAGTAAGGTGTCCAAAGATCAACTTAATGCAAGATATGTCCATTCAAAAGTCTGTCAGCAGCAAGGAAGAAGCTGTTCTTGAGTCAGTGGTATGTGACCTCAGACCTTTGTATCCTTATCCCAAAGCAAACTTGAAAATCGAGTTGGAGGGGAATTTGGCTGCACAGTCATAGGTGTATAAGGAGTATAGTAGAGGGCTGAGAACACAGCCTTGTGTGGTACTGGTATTGAGGATGATTGCAGAGGAGGTATTGTTGCCTCTCCTTACTGATTGTGATCTGTGGATGAAGAAGTTCAAAATCCAGTTGCAGAGGGAAGAGCCGAGGCCCAGGCCATGGAGTTTGGAGATGAGTTTCATAGGAATAATGATGTTGAAGACTAAACTGTAGTAAATAAGTAGGAGTCTAAATAGGTGTTTTTATTGTCTAGGTATTCCAGGGTTTAGTGCAGGGCCAGGCAGATGGCATTTGTTATGGACCTGTTGCAGCGGTTAGATGAGCTGAGGTGGATCTGGGCAATTCATTAGGCTGGAATTGATTCGTGCCATGACTAGCCTTTCAAACCACTTTATAATGATAGATGTCAGAGTAACCCGACGATAGTCATTAAGGCATGCTGCTTGGCTTTTCTTTGGTACTGGGATGATAGTTGTCTTTTTAAAGCAGATAGCGATCTCAGATTGTAGCGAAGAGAATTGAACATGTCTGTGAACACTACCACCGTCGCAGGATCTGAGTGCTTGTCCAGGCACCCCATCCAGGCCAGTTGTTTTTCATGGGTTGATTTTCAAGGAGGCTGCTCTGACACTGCAATGATGACTCAGATATAGGTTCATCCAAGGCTTCCAGAGTCGAGGGCATGCTCTCACTGATCTCTTGCTCAAAATGAGCATAGAGTGCTCTCTTGCTCAAAATGAGCATAGAGTGCATTGACCTCATCAAGGAGAGATGTGTTGGAGCCAATGATTTTACATGCAAGACATTACATGCCTTGTATTTGGGTTTGGATTTCTCCCTGCTGGTGTGAGAAATCAATAAACTGTTTGACAATTGGCACAGACCCGGGTGTGGAGTGATTCCTCCAAACTGATTCATGCTAACACTGGCAAATACTTTTTAGATTTTGATTTAAACTGGATACCTACAGGTATCAGGCCAGAGGCAATGTGAGGATAATTTATCTTCATCGCCAGATGAAAAGATGCATATTCATAGATTTCATTGGTGAATACAAAAAGTATTTATTGCTTCCAAAATATCTCTACTTAGGAGCCTTTCTCATGACAAGTGATGCCACACTGTGAGTTCCGGTAGATCACCTCAGCCAAATGATGACCCAGAAATCTTGTTAACTGTTTCTAACACATTTTTTGCAATTCCTCTAGCCAAAGGTAGCTTTGACGTTGTTTTGGACAATGATTCAGAGGATGAGTTTTCACCAACACTGCTTGCCTTCAGCAAGCAGAAATCAAACAAAAGCAACTACAAGGATAGTTTGTTTCATACCTTGTCCATGCAGAATCATGCCCAATATTGTGCAAATTTCACAGCATACAAAAATATGTGTAGCATTAAAAACTTTATTTATATAATTAAGCAAAAAAGAAATACTGTTCAAA
Organism: Sphyrna mokarran; assembly: GCA_024679065.1. Classification (NCBI taxonomy): domain Eukaryota; kingdom Metazoa; phylum Chordata; class Chondrichthyes; order Carcharhiniformes; family Carcharhinidae; genus Sphyrna; species Sphyrna mokarran. The sequence goes on along the minus strand of JAGIQG010000002.1, from coordinate 56,826,827 downwards.
ATCAAGATCACATAGGGTAAAACAAATAATGGAATCAAAAAGAGGGAGCTCATCGAAAACACAAATAGACTTTGCGTATATTCAAGAGATATGGGTTATTGATCCTTCTGCCAGCATTTTATCCACACCTACTGTATCAAAACCTTTCATGATTTTGAATCATTTTATTGAATCCCTCAACATTTTACGCTATAAGGAGAACAATTCCAGCATTACTCTCTCGAAATAACTACTGCCCCCCGTGCCTCATACTATTGTAGAAAATCCCCTCAACATCGTATCCAAGGTCTTGACATCCTGTCTGAATATGGCACTTAATCTATTTTTGTCACTTTGCAATTTTCTGCTCTCTATCTCTCACAACTCATCATGCTTCCCAGCTTAGCCTCATCTGCAAACTTTAATATACTCCCCAAATCCAAGTCATTTTTCATAATTGAAATGCTGAGGCCAAGCACCAATCTTTGTGGATATTTCTTGTCACTTGCCAACCCAAGAATGAATCTCTGATCCATCTTTCTGCCTCCAAATCCCCAATTCACTCCTGTCTGCTTTGCAGAGCTATTTTGAATTCCAAGGGGCTCACTTTTAAATTTTTGTGGACTTTTTATCCTTGCCAGGCAAGAATTCAATGCAGTAGAAACAAAATAAGCCATTGGACAACTATGAAAAAACAGGAGGAATGTAGATTTTTAGGCAGATCAATAAGTTCAGACACGTTGTATAATTGTTCACTAAATCAAGTGCATATATTTTGGAGTTTAATTTCCACTTTTCCTTCTTGGAGAGCTTAATTTCTCATTTGTAAAGGAAATGGAACTCTACTTGCTTATCCAGGTGCTGCAGCATGTCTATGAATCTCGCATACAGAAACCTGCTTTAATCAGGTCTTATTAATGTGCATGATTTCCCATAAAATTGAGGGGAAAATTACACAAGGTGAGCAAAGTGGTTGGTAATAGCTGTAATTAACACAAATCAGTCAGGCACACAAAATAGCCATCTGCAGGATGCTGCAAATGTACAAAGGAAAAATCGTGCAAGGCAAATATTCACAAAACAGTGCAGGAAGCAATGTGCGCTTACAGAAACAGTATTTGACCACTGCCCACCAGGGAAAAGTAGTTATTAAAGAAGGATTTTTACTGTCAGGATTCTAATGATTAATGGCAAAATTACAAGTTTGACACGAGTAGCAGCTGAAAAACTGTTGGAGGTTTGACGGTAACCATGTATAAATGGGCAATTGAGATTTAGTCTAATCAGTGAAGTTGCAAATAAGTTGATCGTGATCCTTATTAACACCACAGGATTCTGGATACACTTGGAGCATTCAGATTTTACCTATATTTCCCGTGAAGATAAAATTGTTACTGTAGATTTCCCTTAAATCAGTTATTGACAAATAGGTCTGTAATAGTGCAGAGAGAAGCCACAAAACTGGAAGACTTTTCTGAAAAAGGGAACCTTTCAGGGAGGGCAGAAACAAGATGATACGTTGCAGTTGATTCCATAAGACCCATGCAGGTTCTTATGGCTATTTCGACAATAACATATTTCATTGATTTGAAATGTGGGGATCCTTGACCTGCAGGATTAGGCTTCTTAAAGATGAATATCACTTGTTCATGTTTTTAAGAAAAATGACTCTGTCCCCAGGCTTGCAATGGAGCCAACATGTTGAAAGTGGTTGCCAATCCCCGATAGACAAGCACCGTATGATCATCTTGGAATAGATCTCCCAGAATGCGGAATAGAATAGTTGTTTCACACTTTGTTCATAAGGATTCATGCCTAATTTGTCAGCCTTCAGATGGAGGTCAGGTGTTGTGCCATTCTGTCACCAGTCCACAGGGCCCATTTCATGCCTCCATTTATTCTCCTCACTTTTGCCTAACATTTCTTTACCTTCCCAACTCCCCCAGGCTTGACAAAGGATAAAAAATATTTTATGCTAGCTGGCAGTGCACAGCCAGAATTCTGTTAGGAGTTTATGCTAATTATTCTTATGGGTCCACAAAAAAAAATTACATACAGTCAGCTGATTAAGCTATTGGATGACTTGACCTCGGCAGACCATAATCTGTGCATGATTTTGATTGGAGCACAAAATTGGGACAATAATACTTGTGTATAAGCAAAATAAATGAAGATCCTGGAAATCTGAAAAAAAGCAAACAGTGCTGAAATACTGCGCAGTTCGGGCAACTTCAGTAGAGCATTTCTATCATTTTCTGTTTTAATTTATTACTACATAACATAATACTTATCCTACAAAGAAATTGATTGTCTTTGAAGTTGGGAATGCTTAAGGAAAACAATGATGGAAATTTCAAATGCTTAAAGAAATTAGTTTGAATAGTTAATTAACTAGTTAATTGCTTAAAAGTACCTAATAGGAAAATCCATGCTATGATTCTTCAAGCAAGAACAAAATGTTTTAACATACTACTGTTGAAGGGAAACCAACTACTTTTATTTACGTGGAAAGATTCTAGGGCACAAGACTTCGCCAGGACTGTTGATCAGTGCAAAGCAAGATGCATCTTTTTGTCTGATAGCCTGAAATGGTTGCTGCTTACTACAATTTGTTTCTAAATTTTTTCAATGTGTAAGTACGCTGGCAAATTGGTTTTGATAAATTGGCTGTTGCAGGTAAGTCAATGCAAGTGATATATAAAATGTCCCAACTGAATTGAATGGTGATGAAACTTTGGATTCTATTGACTACTTTAAAATCAAAAATACATGGTTTTGATTTTGCGGTGTAAGTAGTTAGCAAAATGCTCTCTGTGGTTATATTGTGCTTTTCAAATTGAACTTAAAATTACATTTTCAATTTAAAAAAAAAACTGAAAATGTGTTGTTTCTGGCAGGGACATCATAGACTGTGTGTTAACACAGGCCTGGAGGGTAAATGGTGCGGTCTTATCCCAGTGGGAAATCCATGCAACCATGTGACAACAACTGGCCTCAAGTGGAATCTGAGTAAGTGTGAACAATTTTGAGATGTTGGCTGAAATTTGCTGGAACGGCCCAAACACCACAATGTTTGTACTATTTATCCACCTGTGGCGAACTTACACCAGAATTTTCTGGAAATCTCATTTAAATATGCAACAGACAGGATAGAGATGATTTAACTGTGTTCTATTGAAAAATGCTAGCTATCAATTCTGACTTTGATCACGTGAACAGAATTGCATTATTCATTCACTTATTGTTCTGGTTTATGAAAGCTTATCTTTGACCTGTGAGTCATGGTTTGCTTAGGTATCACAACAAATGTTTGACAGGTTGTTGACTTTGCTTTCATCAGTCATGGAAATACAATAACTGAATATAAAATGGGTGGTATCTACAGCTGAACTAATCAAAGGCTTCTAAATTGTAATTGTTTTCAGAATTTGCAAATACATCACAAAGCACACATCCTGAGTTTTTGCAGGAGAAACATATTAAAAACAATGCACAATCCATAGCCAGTTACATTATTCACATCAATTCCTTTAAATGTAAAGCAACTGTAGTCATGGTCTCTTGTAGTCTTCCTCACATTTCAAATAGATCAATATTCTAAATTAGCAATTGACACTGTTAAAGTACCAGAGATCAGTGAAGACATGCAAACATTAAATGGCAATCAAAAATTCAATTTGATTTAACAGGAAACATTCCAGTCAGCTAGTATTTCTCAAAGCTATTTATCTTGGCAATTGCTAAAAACGAAGGACAATAGAAAAAATTCTGTGTTTAAGAGAGAGTGATCTTTGGAGCATAAACCATACCACTGCAGTTTACCATCCTCTTTCCAGTTTAGTTTAAGTGGCAACATAGCAATCAATTGAAACAGCATTAAGCCAGCAAATTGGATATTGCTATTGGTTGGAATGGAGTACAGAGCTATGAAAGTTGGTCGGATTGTTACTGTTTTGACAAGGCCAATTGTGAAGCGGTGCAAAAGATCCCAGGAAATTTTGGTATGGTGCAAGGCCCAAGTGAATCACACCATCATTTCCTGGAAATGGAGTTGTGGAGTGCACCATAGTTACACCCTTACTGCAATAAAGGATTTGAGTGTATAGTAACTAATTATGTATTGTTTCAATGCTATTGTCCCTGGAAAGAAATGATTGTGATGTTGTACAGACTAAATTGACTTCCGAATAGATGACAAGGTGTTCACGTCAAAACTGCTTGGTTCTTATAATGAGTTTTACCTATTTATAAGGATGAATCACCTCATTGATTAAATACAGAAGCATTCTACCTTGTTTAGTACTAATGCTGTCATGTTTCAGCCCCCTTATCCTCCATCAATCATTTGTTATGACATCAATCAACATTAATGGAAGTTTTCAAAAAATACATAACTTAAAAATGTGTTACGGATCTTTGAGGAAACAGGGTCATTGTTAGCATGAATGAGTTCAGAGGAATCATTGTGCACTAGCGGCTGTTCGAATTGTCAAACAGTTTATTGAGTTCTCACGCCAGCGGGGAAAAGTCACAGGACAAGCCCAAATACAATTCAACTGAGCGAAGAAAAACGTCAACTTTTATATGGTTATTTGGCCCATATCAACTGCACACAATCCAATCCTAAGGGTTATTGGTTACATACATTATCCTTTGATCCAATGGAAGTGGCTATTAGTCATTCTGGGGGGTGTCTGAGTGATCTGTGGTTTATCCCTGGCATCTTGATCCCAAATGGCTAATCCATGATCCATGGCCCTGGCTGAGAACAATGAGGTCTCTCTGCTAAGCAGGTTGTTATGTCCTCATGTTCCTGTTCCTGACTTGAACATAATCGTCCAGCTATGTGTTGTGTCCTTTGGACAGAATGATCTTATCTCTCTGCCTGCCTGTGTCCTCGTGTGAACACAAAGATTGCCTGGAGATTACATCCTCCCCTGCTTTCACTAAGTTGTGTTTCCCTATGGAATGTTGATTGAGTGGAATATATTATCCTGTTCTTGCTAAATTAAAGCAACAAATATGTGTGCTATTTTTTCCTGCTCGTATGATGTTACGTTCTCTAGCTTAAGCATAAACATTTGTTGGGAGATTGATGTGAACCTGCTGTTTTCCTGCCCTTGTGGTTCTGTACTTCAATTACAAGCATTATTTGTCAGTGAATTGATATGAGAGGCCTCATCTAACACTTGGTCAAATAATTAAACCTATGTTTGATCTAACAGCCAATGTGTCAAGGTATTGTGTTGTTTAATACTGCAGCTTGCATGGTTTGAGGCATTTGAACTGTTTAATATAGCAGCTAGTAACCCTCCACTGAATTTATGTGATCTAATACATGCATTCTGGAGCATTTAACAGTTATACATGTGATATATACATGTGTATACACACAAAAACATCTAAACTTAATCTACTTATACTTCAATGTTATGTCATAAGTGCTTTGTCATTTTTCCATACTAACAGTCATGTGGAGTGCACTAATTTATAGCACTGCATCTAGTTAAGGTGCCATTCCTTGGTTTCCATTGCAAATAACAGTAGCGGGAAGAATGGGATTGCTGATATCTGCTGTTTCCTTTCCCCATTCGGAGAATGAAGAGGAAGGAGAAACATGCTTACTTTGAAAGATTTAGGAAGGTCTCAGGTGTGCCTTACTTGTATGTGGTACCATAGCGTTCTTTTCATTTGGACCTTTAACCTGAAGTTGTTGTTATTGGCTGTCTTTCTGATGGGTGAAGCGATTCCTTCATGATAATTTATCAATGTTACTGTTCTCATCCCAAACTATCTATTTCTGATCAGATTCTTTTCATGGTAATATAAGAACTGGAGTGGACCATTTGGTCCCTTGACTCTGCTCCACCAATCACTATGGCCTGGCTGATCTCCTACCTTAACTCCATCTTCCTGCCTGCTTTCCATGTCTCTTTATTCCTTGAAAGATTAAAAATCTATCAACCTCACTTTTGAATAGAGTCTGTGACAGATCATCCACAAATCTTTGTGATAGATAATTCCAAAAAGCCAAAACCTTCTGAGTTGTCACAATCCAAAATGATTGACCCTTTATCCTAAGGCTATGTCCCCATGTAGTAAATTCTTCAGACAGGGAAACAATGTTTCAGTGTTTATCCTACTATGCCCTTTCAAAACCTTGAATGTTTCAATGAGATCATCTCTTATTCTTTACAGGCCCATCAAGCAAGAATATCCTTTCCTAATCGTAGAGACTAAAATTGCATATTCCACCCTACACAATTACAACAAAACATCCTTACTGATGCATTCCAATCGCTTTGCAATAAAAGTCTTCATGCTAGTTTCTTCATGCTATTTTCCTCCCTAACTGCTTTCTGTTTCCATGTGGTAACCTGTGTTCCTTGTATGACTACACCTAAGTCTTCTGAACGTCAACATTTAGAAATTTCACACTTCTTTTTCAAAACCAAAATGAATAACTCAACACTTTCCAACATAGCCCATCTGTCAGCTTGTTGCCTCGTCATGTAACCTGTCTGTATCTCTTTCAAAATTCTTTATGTCTCCTCAAAACTTGGATATTAAACTTTGTATCAATAAAAAAGTTAGATACTCCCAAAAGAATTCCAAGTGTTGAATTTGCATAAATCACACTGGTTTTTTCAACGCAAGTTTCAAAATGAATCTTCCACACTTTGTGCACAGCAGAGTGCATGAGTGTGAATCCAGTTGAAAGTCAGAGTTTGGGGCCTATTTCTGTTAGAAAGACCAGCAGATAGTACTGAGTGGGCCATTGCGCATGTGCGACCTGGTAGACCTGTACTGCCAGCCTCCCGATCGCAGGCCAACCCTGCAACTCAGCATTGCCAGCAATGTGACCTCACCCAGGGCCCGATCGCTGACCTCCCTGGATGTGGGGCCATCCACCCCCATCGGTCCATCTTGATCTCCTCCCTTCCCATAGCTCTGATCTCTCAATCCCCCTGCCCTGGCAACCCCAACCACCTCTCCCCACTGCAGTCCCAACTACCACTCTTCCTGCAATACCAATACATCCCACCCCCACAGCAGGCTGACTCCTCTCCCCACCCCCCCCCACCTCATGTCCAGCTCCAATCGCTGACCTCCCTTCCTCTGTCAGTCAACCAAAGTGCAGAGTGGCAGTGGGACCCCACCAGTCACCACACATCCCAATTAGGCGCCATCCCATTAAGCCCACCCTTTTGGCCCTGCCTGATGACAGATGGGCAGACCCAAGGTGCTCCTGGGCAATGCCATGAGTCCAACCTGGCAATGCCTAGGGGTAATCGTCCCATAGGGGGCCTCCATGGCCCCTGTTTCACACCAGCAGATTCGGGATGCCAGCTCTCTGCAAGTGGGATGCTATGCCAAACCCTGCTAGAGTGAGCCACTGCTGCTGGGGTGGCGGATGTGGAGAGAGGAGGGAGTGATGGTGAGGGATGTGAGGGAGGTGTGGGTGAGGGATGAGTGGGGGACGGGGAGGTGATGGGGTAGGATAGATGCAAGCGGGCCTAGAGATTTCAGTCCTGGGCCTGCTAATGATATTTTAAAAATGGTAATGAAGATTTATGCAGTTTGATGCCAATTTCTGGCATGGAGCTGATGGCACTGGAAATCCGACTGCTGGAGACACACAGAGGCCATGGTGTCCAACGAGGAGCCTGTGAAACAGCTTCTGTTGGAGTCTCCCAGCCCACTGTGGTATTAAAGCAACGCCCCCGTTACCCTTGGATTCTTTGGGAAGACTTTTCCTGTCCTGCCCGCCACGGGAATTGTATCTGTGGGACAGGACCATGCAAAGGCCTGTTAACCTCAGATGAGATTTTCCGGTCTTGGGTCAAGTGTGGCTGGAAAATCCCACTCTTCGTTTAAATCATTAATGTAAATCGTATATTGCATCTATGGGTTTCCCTCTATCTACTCTATGAGCTACATCCTCAAAAACTACTGAATTTGTTAAACCATTTTGTAAGACTATGTTGACTCTGTTTGCTCATATTATAATTTCTAGGTGCGTTGTTCGGACTCCCTTAATAATAAATTACAGCCATTTACTGATGATTCATAATTGGTAATTTCCTATTTTCCTTCTCTTTTCTTGAATTGTGGTGTTGCATTTGCTAATTTCCAATCCACTACGACCATTCTAGGATCTAGGAAATTTTGAAATATCATAGCTTGTGCATCCAGTATCTCTATAGTTGCTTGTTTTAGAATCCAAGGATGTTGGTCATTAGGTTATGGAACTTAGTCAACATTTAGTCTCTTAGAATTTTCCAGCACTTCTCTGCTGATAGTAATTGCTTTAACTTCTAAACTGTCATTAGCGTTTTTTTTACCCTTTGTTTCAGGCACCTAATTTGAGTCTTCTACTGTGAAGATACACATCAAATATTTGCTCAATTTCACTGCCATTTCTTGATTTCTTCATGATACTTTCTCGTAGGTCTGCCTGTAAGGGATTAATAAAGAATTCTTTCTTTATCCTTGTAAAAGCTCCTACAATGTCTTTTTATATCCCTACTATTTATTCTCATGTTCTATTCCCTGTTTACCTTTTGGTATCTCTTGATTGGCTTCTAAAACATTCCAAATCTTTGACGTTATAAATGATGCAAAGAATCTTTTATCTTTAATCCTTAAATCTTTTAATATGGTCCTATCCTTAAATTTCCTTATTAACTATGCATGAATCTTTCTTGCTCGGTTTTTGTGTTTAATGGAATATTTCAACAAGATGCATGCCATTTTTAATGACAGGATTATTTTGTATCCATTGGACCTGCTGCTCAACATGACAAGACACTCTTGCTCAAAGCTAAACTAAAAAAAATTGCTGGATTTGTGTCAGAGCAATGAGTTGTGATGTGACATATCTGATAGAGTTCTTCCTTTCAGCCTGCTGTGCAGGCTGCATGTAAGCGCTGCCAAGGATGCATAAAAGTAATATCCCTTTATGCATTACCTTGTCTATGATTAGTTCTGTACAGCATGAGTTGGCCAAATGGCTGAGTGAGCTGCTACAACCAATCTTGAGCAAGTTTTTCATGCATTCATTGAAGGATCTCTTCACATTTATGAAAACCATACAAGATTTGCATATTATTGGCATTGCTGTGTCCATGTTTGAGTTATAACGAGAGGATGTATAGACTGGAACATTTTTCTCTGGGGCATGGGAAATTTAGGGCTGATCTTATAGAAGTCTATAAAGTAATGAGGGCATTGATCAGCTAGTCAATATCTTTTCTCAAAGGTAGGGGAGTCTAAAACAAGAGGGCATAGATTTAAGGTGAGGAGGGGAGATATAAAAGGGTTCAGAGGACAATTTTTTCACATAGAGGATGGTGAGACTCTGGAACAAGCTGCCAAAGGTTGTAGTAGAGGTGGGTACGATTTTGACTTTTAGAAAGCATTTAGACAGTTACATGAGTAAGATAGCTATCGAGAGATATGGGCCAAATGCGGGCAATTGGGACTAGCTTAGTGGTTAAAAAAAAGGACAGCATGGACAAGTTAGGCCAAATGGCTGTTTCCAAGCTGTAAATTTCTATGACTCCATATGTTCATTTGATATTGCTAGCCTGTACACCAATGTTTCTCTGAATGAAGCCATAGATGTTTGTACTGCAGCGTTATATCATGGCGATCTCAAATCTGCCACCATTGCATAAATTAGTATCCATTTGAGCTTATGAACTCAGCAACTCACGTAGTTGACTTCACGTTGAATAGCACTATGTATGCACATATAGATGTTGCAATGGGATCTCCACTAGGCCCCGCTCTTGCAAATATCTTGTTGGGTTTCATGAGAAATGTTTCTTAGATGGAATAATGCCTAAACTCCTATTCTTTTCATATTTCTAATATGTGGATGATATACTTGCTATAATCATATTTGCAGCTGCAGGTAATAATTTTCTTACATGTCTTAATGCGTTCCAATCTGCTCTCAAATTCATCTTTGAAATGGAGCAGTTAAATTAACTACCTTTCCTTAATGTACAAGTTGAAAAATCTGCTGGGAGTTGTCTACCACCATTTTCCACAAGCCTAGTTTCACTGGTCAATACACATATTGGGATTTTTACAGTTCCACATGCTGAAAGATTGGCCTTATTGGCATCTTTGTAAAATAAAGCTTGAGCCATTTGCTCACCATGCAAGCTTGATGCCGAAATAGGGTGCAGGATAATGGTTATCCTGATCAGATTGTTTCACGATCCATATTGTGCAAATGCAAGAATGGACATAAGGCCATCACTTTAAATCCTGAAAAATGACCTGTCAACTTTAGATTGCCCTGGAAGGGCAAGGTATCTCAAAATGTTGAGCAACAGATGGAACTTTGCAATAGCAATAGTAGTGGTATTTGCCGCTAACAGGATGCTGCCTTCAAGCCAAAGATATTTTGCTTATCACACAAATGAGTAATGTGATATGTGAATTTCAATGCCAATGTCATTCATTTTGATTCAACAGGAGGGCTTTCAAAGCTGGAGGAGCAATTAGCTGCCTTACAGCCTGAAAGGAGCAAGCAATACAGTCTTTAAACCTACCAGGAGCTCTGATCTGCTGCCAAAAGACCACTTAATTTACCCCATCTGTTTATGAAATATGGAGGATGACTGGAAATAACAACTTGGGTTTTTTTATTTAGCTTATGGAGGGACATAGAAATTGATTGTAAAAATTTCTATAGTTATGTAAAGAGAAAAAGATTGACGAAAACCAATGTAGGCCCATTACAGTTAGAAATGAGAGAATTCATAATGAGGAATAAAGAAATGGCTGAGGAATTAACTTTTTTCTTTGCTTCAGTCTTCACAAAGGAAGACAAGAATAATGTAGCAGAAGTTCTGAGAAAGCCAAGTTTTAGTGAGGAGTTAAAGGAAATCAGCATTAGAAGAGAAATGATAGGATTGAAGGTGGATAAATCTTCATAATAATAGGTCTTGATAATCTTCATCCCAGAGTACTTAAGGAAGTGGTCCTGAAAATATTAGATCTGTTGATGGTTATTTTTCAAAACTTTTTGGATTCTGATCTGGCTCATACAGATTGGACGGTAGCTAATATAAGCCCGTTATTCAAAAGGAAGGTAGAGAGAAAACCGGGAACTATAGATCAGTGAGCCTAGTGTTAATACTGCAGAAGTTGCAGTATTAAGAGTCTATTATCAAGGATTTTATAACTCAACATTTCGAAGGCAGTAATATAATCAGGTAAAGTCAGCATGGATTTATAAAGGGGAAATCATGCTTGACAAATCTATCGGAATTCTCTGAGGATGTAACTAGTGGAGTTGACTAAAGAGAACCAGTGGATATTTAGACTTTCAAAAGGCTTTTGACAAGGTTTCACCTAACAGACTATTACGTGAAGTTAACGCACATGGGATTACATGTAATGTCTTAAGATGGATAGAAAGCTGGTTAGCAGGCAGGAAACAAAAGGTTGGCAGAAATGGATCTTTTTCTTATTGGCAGTCAATGATTAGTGGGGTTCCGCAAGGATCTGTGACAGGACCCCAACTATTCACATTATATATTAATAATTTGGAAGAGGGAACAAAATGTATTATCTCTAAATTTGCAGATGATATAAAGTTGGGTGGGAGGATGAGCTGTGAGGAGGAAGCAGAGATGCTTCGGCATGATTTGGACAGACTGAGTGTATGGGCATATGCAGTGTAAAGTGAATAAATGTGAGGTTATCCACTTTGGCAATGAACGGAAAACAGATTATTACTTGAATGGTGTAAATTGAGAGAGATGGATGCTTAGCAAGACCTGGGTGTCCTTGTGCATCAGTTGCTGAAAGTAAGCTGGTAGAACATTTTGGTAGGACAAACTTGAATGCAGATTACAGGTCAACAGCACGGTTCTAAGAAATGTGGAGAAACAAAGAGATCTTGGGATTCATATTCACAGATCTCTGAAGGTTACCACTCAAGTGGATAGAGCCGTGAAGAAGGCTTATAGTGTGTTAGCGTTTATTAACAGACAGTTTGAATTTAAGAGCCGTGGGGTTATGCTGCAATTATATCGGATGTTGGTGAGACTACATTTGGAGTATTGTGTCCAGTTCTGATCACCTCATTATAAGAAGGATGTGGAAGCATTGGAGAGAGTGCAGAGGAGATTTACCAGGATGGTGCCTGGTTTGGAGAATAGTCTTATGAGGAAAGGTTGAGGAAGCCAAGGCTTTTCTCTTTGGAGTGGAGGAGATGAGAGGCAACTTAATAGAGGTTTATAAGATGATGAGAGGAATTAATAGAGTGGATGTACAGAGACTATTTCCTCAGGTGGATGAGGCTGTTACTAGGGGGCATAACTATAAGGTTCATGGTGGGAGATATAGGAGGGATGTCCGAAGTAGATTTTTTACTCAGAGAGTGGTTGGGGTGTGGAATACACTGCCTGCTGTGACAGTGGAGTTGGACACTTTAGGAACTTCCAAGCAATTATTGGATAGGCAGATGGAGCACGCCAGAATGATAGGGAGTGGGATAGCTTGATCTTGGGATTGGACATTGCTTGGCACACATTGTGGGCCGAAGGGCCTGTACTATGCTGTAATGTTCCATATCTATGTTTCTGTAAGCGCACATATACAACAGACAGTAAAGAAGGTAAATAGTATATTGGCCTTCATAGCGAGAGGAATCAAGTAGAGGACATGGATGTTTTGTTGCAATTGTATAGAGTGTTGGTGAGGTTACACCTGGAATATTGTGTGCAGTTTTGGTGTCCTTAGCTGAGGAAAGAATTCCTTGCTACAGAGGGAGAACAACAAAGGTTTACCAGGCTGATTATCTGGGATGGCAGGTCAGTCACACAAGGAGACGCTTAGCATTATGTTCACTGGAGTTGAGAAGAGTGAGATTAGATCTCATAAAAATCTCAAAGTTCTAACAGGAATAATAGGGTAGATTCAAAAATCTACAGAGCTAGGGTCAGGAAAGGCCCTGGGTAAGATATTCTGTCAGAGAGTTGGTGCAGACTTGATGGGCTGAATGGCCTCTTTTGCACTATAGGGATTCGATGTATGTGGGTAGCCCTGCCAGCCCGTCACACATCTGTCAAAATGGCCCAGGTCGGGTGCAACCAGGAAACCCACACTCTGTCCATCTGGCAAAGCTGTATTCTTGCTCCCAACCACCTCTGTTCACAGTCATGGTGGGGGACGTAAATTCCAGTCCGATATCTCTGACATTGTAGACCACCTTCAGTACTGCACTGGATTATGCACTCAAGTCTCTAAGTGGAACCTGAACCCATAATCCTTTGGCTCAGAAGCGAGAGTGCTACCCACAGCATGAGCCACAACTGAGCTGTGACCGCTGCAGAACCACCTTGGAAAAATCACAGCTGTAAAAATATTAACTGACAGATGGAAGAACTGACTATGAATAAATTGTAATTCCCCATTGGCAGACTGTGGTGACTATCTTTCTTCTAAATCCTAAATTAAAAGCCTGTTTTTAATAGTTAAACTTTTTCTGATATTTGTATACAAATTAGAATTTTAACTCTCATTTTCCTATTGCACCAGTGTTGGATTTTGCACAGCACTTATTAGCTTCAAAGCACTCAGCCTAATAACTCCTACTCAAACAGGAGATCCATTGTGTTGTACTTAGGCCATTGTGATTTTCCGACTGTAATGTAATTTACTTTTACTGAAAGAGTTCTCCATATTAATACTGACTGCAGAGATAATTCAGTTCATTATCAGAAACCGCTTCCATTTATATATTAGACAACAAGGTGAATGCTACAAGCACAAATACGCACACTGTGTAAAATGTTCAATAATATGCGGTGGTGGGAGACATTTTCTGATGACACTTGATGACAAGTACAAGTGCAAGGAGCCACTTATATTAAATTACCAATTTTTAATTGCCATTGCAATTTCATAATTATCCCAGCTTCCAACTGTGACAAATCAGCCCACTTCACTTCAGAGTAGCTTGGACAACTGCAGGGCTGCATGTGGAAAAGATAACAATCAAATTATGTTTTGCAATTTTGGTATTATAAGCTGAAACTTCCCTGGGGTAATAAAAGCAGAAAATGTTGTCAGTACTCAGCAGGCCTTTAACATTTGTAAATGCAGGAAGTAGGGTTTTTTTTCAGATCAATGATTAATGCGCCCAATGATTTAAAGTATTAACCTTACTTCCCTCTCTCCATAGATCCAGCCTGATCTGTTGACAGCATCTTCCCTTTCTATTTCAGACTTCCAGCATCTTGTGCATTTTGGTTGAAGAAATAGATTTTTAAACTAGAAACCCACCCTGCAATCCAAACCATAAAATGACAGACAGTGTCCTCTGATCTATCGAGTGCCCCCTTTTAAATGCTGCTTCTGTGGCTGACAGTTTCAATGTTTTATTGAGACTTATGTGATTTGGTTAAGTTCCCATTGGCACCTCAGAAGGCTGATTTGCATGTGTTTTAGTTTCCTGCCCAATACTGATGGACATCTCAGCCAACTATTAAACTGCACTCTTAAAATGGGTGCTGGGGAACAGAGCAATAAGTCTTCCACAATGAATCCAACCATCCAGCTGCTCTGTTCCTGCCAGGCGAGCAGGGTTAAAATCACAACCTATATATATAAACTTCTTCAAAATAGGATTTAGAGATTGGCAATTTTTAAACTATTCCATCCTCAATAATATTGGATCACTGAATCGTTGCAGTGTAGAAGGAGGCCATTTGGCCCATCACACCTGCACTGACACTCTAAAAAAGCATCCTACCTAGTTCCACATCCCTGCTGTATCTTTGCAACCTTGCAACCTTTTCAGAAAACAATCCAGTTCCTTTTTGAATATTACACACAAATCTGCCTCCATCATTCTTTCAGGAAGTTCAGCCTCTAAGTGGAAAAATGGTTACATATTTGGACATTGAGTCAATTAATTTTTTTTGCTCTGTGACTTTGTTGAGCATAAAAGAAGCAAAATACTTCAAATGTATCTATTCAATTTTCACTGCAAAACTTGCATCAGTTGAGGCAACCTCCATATTTCAATATGAAAGATAAGGGAACTTAAAATTTTACCACAAGATACTGCCATGCTGCATAATTTTAATCTGCTTGATCCTTGCAGTGAAAGGCAGATGCTGTAAGTACTGATTCTGCAGCAAAATACTAAGATCAATTTTGATCATTATTTTCAAACCATTAATTAAAGCTGAATGCAAAATGTTTTACCTAGCTCTCTGATGAAATATATATTTTTTCCCACTGTATTAGCTTAAATTGTTTGAACCCAAGTTCCACCTGAAAGATTTCCGATAAAGCTGTATGACTTCTAAATCTGAAAGCTGCCTCAAATGACCTTGAAAGAACACTAAACTGCATCTATTTTCGTCCCCATTAAATACAACAGAAAATATTTTTATAATGGTTGGATACAATTTTTCATCCTGTGTTAAAGACATTATTAACCCCATGATGACATACACAAGGCATGGTTGTAAGATAAATTCATACTTTGTACTTGATTATTGAGTATTATTTTACTTAGTATTTCATCTATGTTACCAGATAGGATACTTTTTCAGAGGGTCAGTACAGATGCAATGGGCCAAATGGCCTCCTTCTGCAGTATAACGATTCAGTGATCCAATATTATTGAGGATGGAATGGTTCAAAAATTGCCAATCTCTAAATCCTACTTTGAAGGAATTTATATACATAGGTTGTGATTTTAACCCTGCTTGCCTGGCAGGAACAGAGCAGCTGGATGGTTGGATTCATTGTGTAGGACTTACTGCTCTGTTGCCCAGCACCCTTATTAAGAGTGCAGTTTAATAGTCGGCTGAGGTGTCTATCAGTATTAGGCAGGAAACTTAAACACATGCAAATCAAACCTTCTGAAGTGCCAATAGGAACTTAATTAAATCTCATAAGTCTCAATAAAACATTGAAGCTGTCAGTAAAATTTGGTCCTTCAGAACCATAGTTATCATGAAAGTTTGGCAGTTTTGTTCTAAGCCACATCAGCAATTAGCTGATTCAAATATTAAACAATGTAAAATATGTAATGATCAAAATATTAAACAATGCAGGAAAGTTTAAAATAGTATCGAAATGAACTTCTTTGATCAGAGTGGGAAAGATTTAGAGTAATTTGTTGAGAGACAAAAGCTTTGTGGACAGTCAGAATACCGCTGGATACTATAATGGAAAGAATGAGGGTAGCAAAAATTGTGTTTCAATGGGAAGTTATGAGACTGGAGGGATGACTTTGATACACTGAATTCAACATTATTAAAATACACAACAGAAATCAAATTGCCTGTGATTGAAAACTGAATAAAACTTCTATGACCTGATTCATTTTATTAATGAATTAAACTATTCAGAACTTGGAAAAGAATGGTCTGGAAATGTTTATCAAGTAAACTCATTCCATTTAAGACAAATCATGCCTTATAAACACTCAAATATATCATTCATGTGTATTATTTAGTTTATTATGTTTTAAGTTATTCAGTACTGTTAACAAATGCATGGGTATGTTTCAATGTCTGCTGTTGGGACTTTGTCCAAATCCCTTGCGAGATTCACAGATCTTGAAAAGAATATTTGAGAAAATAAGAAGTTTATAACTAGGCAAATGGTAAGATGTAAAATTGTGTGCAAATTATTATTCAATAGTTCATTTTTTTTTTGTTAACTAATCAAGTGAACAAAATATGGCAAATAGAATTGGTCTATAGAAAGCTAGTTGCAAGCAGCTGATTCCCAACTATGCAGCAAAACTGCATATTTGATTTGATTTATTATTGTGACATACTGGGATAGAATGAAAAGGATTGTTTCTTGCACAGTTTACAGGCAAAACATACTGCTCATGAAGAATGTGGGGAATAGGATAGGGTGCAGAATAGAGTGTCGCAGCTACAGTAGGGTGAAGAGAAAGATTAGCTTAATGTATGGTAGGACCATTCAAAAGTCTGATGGCAGCAGGGAAGAACTTGTTCTTGAGTCAGTTGGTATGTGTTTTCAGACTTTTGTCTCTTTTTCCTGATGGAAGAAAGTGGAAGAGAGAATGTTAGTGGTGTCCCTGATTATGCTGGTTGATTTTCTGAGGCAACGGGAAGTGTACATGTAGACAGACTGACCAATGATGTTTTTCTGCAGATCGACAGAGAGCCCCCAAAGACTGACCATCAAGAATATTCAGCCACTCATGAGGTCATCCAAAACCAATGAATTACCACAAAGAATTATAATTTCTCATAAATTCTTACAATAGTAATAGAATCCGTTTGGAGCACAATGCACTGAATGCAAATTCATAGATACAGAGGAGGCTTCTGTCAGACATGTGTTCATATTTAATGAACTCCAAATAACAGATGTTTCAGGCTGTAAATGTACAGGAATTCGGTTGTGGAAGCTGGACAAATGTTTCTAAGAGAACTGGAAAGCCTGAGACCTTGCATTGGCTAGAGAATTGTCTTGCGTTCACAACCAGAAATTATGGGATATGAGAGCTTTAGCATCAGAAAGATATGTATATAAATTTTACCTACATTATTTTATTGTCCAAAGTCTAAATTCACAGGCTGCGTCCAGCCACCACTCTCCACCTCTCTGAGCCACGGACTATCCTCAGGATCTCTGTGTCTGAGTGAGCTGATGTTGCTGCCATTCCCATACTAGTGGAGAACAGCCTTTGGAACTGTGAATTGCACTTCACAGCTTGTTAGTACTCTCCTAATGAGACCTGCAGATCAATTGTCCGTGATTCTGATGCTGTAGCAAATGCAAGCCAATTTCAGGATTTTGAGTTTGGAACGATGGGTTCCAAGGATTTTGAGGATTTTGCAGGCAGAGTTAAGAATGGAGGCAAACATGTCATCAGTTAGTTTTTTAAAGGAGGTGATAGTGGTGAAGATCATAACTACTGAAAGCAAATATACATTTACATAGACACCTTGTAGCAGCATAAAGATGTTCTTTGGACCAGCTTTAAATAAACAAACAGATTGAAACTGTGCATTGCATGGAAAATCAGAACTGCTCCTGCAGGCTGTGCATATGTGAACTGAGCCCTGTGAACCCTTTGATGACTAGGAGATATTGCAGTTGTTATTTTTACTGTGTTCTGTGCTGTTACTTGAATCTAGTGAAACAACAAAAGGCATAAACAGCTGCTTATGGTGCAAGACAGATGCCGTTACTTGACATCAGAAGCCCTGCATGAACTGGATACAAATAAATTGTGCACAGTAGGGATAGGAAGTGAGCAGAATTCAGATGAAAGAAACCTTCTAGTTCTAACAACCAATCTGAATAGCATTTAGATAAAGAAAGCACAATGTAGAGAAAAAATGTTTGAAATTTTACCTTTGAGTTATTCAGAGCAGCAAATTCCTTTCACAAAATGCTGTAAGTTGTCCATGAAGCTAGCAATGAAAGAATATAAGTAAATAAAATCATATAACAATACTATTGTACATGTATAGAAAGAAGACCTTGGAACTTGCCTTTACAGGGAGATAGCTGTAACTCCAAATCAAGGAAATATTTCATGGTTTGAAAATGAGCTTTGATGATCCAGTAGTTTTCTTTTATATCTGACTTTTCTTACATTCATTTATATTTTTCTATACTGCACTCAATTCCTTAGTAACAAATTAGTGTGAAGTGTAACACCCCCAGGTTAATCATCATGGATTGGATATTTTGCTATGAAGCTAACAACATTCATCAGTGTTTAGTGTAAATCAGACTGCAACTTACAGTGACTGCATATATGCAGTTAGATGATAAATTAAGAAGTTGCTGTTCGAGATGCCGGGCTCCTCAAGAAGCTGTGACTTACCATCAATATATATTGAATAAACAGTTGAATCTATTGTACTTAACTGTTTTATCCGCACAAAACTCATCAGAAAATGTTAGTTGGTCCACTCCAATGTGACTATCCTTTTAATGGCAAGACTTAATTTCTGTTAAAAACACTTCCCAGTGTCACAATCTTTGACAATTGTGGAATCTCATTCCTTCAGCTTTTAATTGTTGAAAATGTTTTAAAAATAAAACTTTGTCTTTTCCTTTCTTGTACATCTCACTCCAGTTCTTAATTAAAACTGTCTTTTCTTTTCTCATTTTGCTTTCGGTGTCTGATTTTTCATTGAATTAAATATTCTACCTGACACTTACTGGTCCAGATACCGAACACCCCATTAATGATTCTTCACTTGTATTGGTTATGGAGGCTTACAGTTACTGATCCTGTTTATGCAGGTTCCATGTAAGAAAGAAAATAGGAACAGGAGGAGGTCATTTTGCCTTTTTCGTCTTCTTCACCATTCATTAAGATCGTGGCTGATCATCCAACTGATGATCCAAAGCCTGATTCAGACTGCCCCACATATGCTTTGACCTTTTTCATCCCAAGAGCTATATCTAATTTCTTGAAAATGTACAATGTTTTGGTCTTAAATGCTTTCTTTGTAAATGAATTCCGTGGACGCATCACTCTTTGTGTGATGAAATTTCTCCTCATTTCAGCGTTACCTCATTTCCTGAAAGTGCAACCCCTGGTTCAGGACTCCTCACTATTGGGAACATTCTTCCTGCATCTACCCTGCCTCGTCCTATTATAATTATATAGATTTCTCTGAGATTCCCTTCATTCTTCTGAACTCCAGCAAATATAATGCTAGCTGACTTAATCTCTCCTCATACGTCAGTCCCACCAATCCAACTTCATAGAATATTCCAACAGTGGTCTCACCAAGACCCTGTATAATTGCAGCAAGACACCCCTGCTCTTGTACTTGAGCCCTCTTGCTATGAAGGCCAACATAATATTCAATGACCTTTACCGCTTGTTGCGCCTTCATATTTACCTTTAGTGACTGGTATACGAAGACACCCAGCTTTCATTACATATTCCCCTGTCTCAATTAATAGCCATACAAATAATAACCTGCCTTTTTGTTTTTGCTACCAAAGTGGATAACCTTACATTTATCCGTATTATACTGCACCTGCCATGCATTTGCCTATTCACTTAGATTGTCAAAATCATACTGAAGCATCTCTGCATCCTCCTCACAGCTGACCCTCCCACCCAGCTTTTGACAATATTCCAAATTTAAATCATTAATACATTTTGAGAATAGCTGGGGTCCCTGCACCACCCCACTAGTCACTGCCTGTCATTCGAAAACATATTTGGTTAATCTTACTTTTTGCTTTCGGTGTCCCCCAGTTTTCTTTCATTCTTAATATACTATCCTCAATCCAAAGCACTTTAATTTTATATGCTAGTCTTTCATGTGAAACTTTGTCAAAAACCTTCTGAAAGTTCAAATAAACCCCACTCACTGGCTCCCCCTCATCAATTCTATTAGTTATGTCCTTAAAGAATTCCAGTAGATTTGTCAACATGATTTCACTTTCGTAAAACTAGGCTGACTGATTTTCAAATGTTCTGATATTAAATCTTTTATAATGGATTCTAAAATTTTCCCTATTGTTGATGTCAGTCAAGCTGGTATATAATTACACGTTTTACCTCTACTCCCCTGTTTACAGTAATTAATCTCCAATCTGTAGGAACTGTTCCAGAGTTTATAACATTTTGGATAACCACCAATTCATCCACTGTTTCGAGGGCCACTTCCTTAAGTACTCTGGGATGTCGATTATATGAAGATTTAATCCCATCAATTTTCCCAATGCCATTTTCCTATTAAAACTGATTTCCTTCAGTCCTTCCTTCCAGTTCCTCCCTCTCACTAAATATTGTGTTCCCCAACATTTCTGGTATTTTGTTTGTGTCATCCTTTGTGAAGACAGAACCAAAGTATGTATTCAGTTGGTCAGCCATTTCTTTGTTCCTCATTATAAATTCTGCTGTTTCTGACAGTAAAGGACCCGCATTTGTCTTCACCAATCTTTTTCTCTTCATACACCAAATGCTCTGTAATCGGTGCTCTCCCTTTAGAATGGTTGGCTGACAGGAATTTGCAGTGCAAAAACTCTTTGAAGGTCTCTGGGCAAGTACAAATTAAACAAATGCTGCCACTATTGATTGTAAATTTCAGCCCCATATTTTTGAGATATGCTGATGCCTGGTTATGGCTCCCTTCAAGAGTAGAAAACTTAAAAAAACAATTTACCACATAACCATTTTGAGCATTTCTTCTGCTCCACTATTTTAGTGATGTGGAGTTCTCGGTTTGAATTTTGTTATTCGACTTCCCTGGAACTTCCCTGCTTCATTCAGGTTGAGTGTGTGTGGAGATCTGTCAGAATCTTTTCAATGCTGCTCTGGAACTACCACTTTTCTGCAGCTGATTGGACCTGCCACAATCCTTGTTTATAGTTGGGTTAATTGACAATCTAACTAAAAGCAGTGATGTTTGACTGCAGCAAACAGATGTAAGGATGATGAAAATAAAAGTTCACACTGGCCTTGCCAGCTTAAGTGTGGATCTGCTCAGTGTCTTTGTTATGAGCTAGCATGTTCCTCATGTTCTTTGCTATCCTGGCCTGCTTCAGATTTTATGAATTACATTGTTTTTCTTTTCGGTTGGACTGTATCTTTTCTTGCATTGGAGAGACTAGCATAATGTGGAATCTGCATTAAGATATAAATCTGCAATGAGAAATTATATTCTTGAAGCACTGATCTGGTAAAAGCTAGTTTGTGGAATCACTGTATCACAATGTCTTGGTAATAACTTAGATGACATCAATCAATCAATAACTTGGGACATCGATTCTGAATTTGCCTTTTACTAGTTTGTGCCCATTTCCCCTCATACTGTAATTGTCTTTCTACTTGAAATAAAGCTTGGGATTATTTTCTTAATTGTATTTAGTACTGTATGTGCCTCTTTAATGTCTGTTCTTATCGGCCTCTTCAAGACTGAAAAGCCTATGCTTCTCTGACTGCCAAATCAGAACAGGACAGTCTCTTTGAACCTAACTCTTATCTGATTAACTCCTCTTTCTCCACAAATTGCTTCAGTTTTGTGACTGATCATGCATAGAACATGTTTTCTTTTCCCATTCAGGCACAATCCATGTGTGCTTCACACCAGTCTACAGTGCTTCTGACTACTATCCTTGTTAAATACTTTTATCTCAATATTTCAAGGTCTTCCCTCTAAGGGAGGCCTTCTCGCATTCATTCTGTCTATTTGTCTGGCAATGAGCAGTTTAAATCAAATGTCATAAGTCCCTAATCTTTCACATAAAAGAATATCCCTGAGAACCTGAGGGCCCATGTAAAAAACTAAATATCTTAATGAATGCACAGAACACATGTATTATTTTATCCATTGCAAAATATCAGAGTAATTGAAAGGTTAAACATTAATTAATTATAAACTCGAGTATTTTAAAAGATTCTAACTATAATTTGATAATACCTGCATGATAACTTTTTATGGTTCCTATACAAGGACACCCCAATCACTCTGTACTACAGTCTTCTATATTCCATCTCCATTAAAATATTCTGCTTTACTCGTCTTCGCATCAAAATGAACAATCTCACATTTTCCCACATTATACTCAATCTGCCAATATTTTCTCCCCATAATTCATCTACCTATATGCTTTTGCAGTCTCTTTTGTCCTTATTTGATTTGGTTTCCCAACCACCTTTGTATTGTCAGCAAATTTGGCTACAATACATTCAGTCCCTTCATCCAAATCATTAATATAAATTGGAAATAGTTGAGGCCTCAGCACTGGTCCCAATGGCACCTGAAAATGGCTGATCTAACCCTGCTCTCTGTTGTTAGCCAACCTTGTATCCATACTAATATATTATCTCCAAAGCCATCATGTGTAGTAACTTCTCATGTGACATCTAATGAAATGACTTTTGGAAAGCCAAGTATATTGCAATCATTGATTCCACTTTATCCTCCCTGCTTGTTACATCCTCAAAAAACTCCAGTAAATTTGTCAAAGACAATTCCCCATTCATAAAACCATGTTGACTCTGCTTGATTGCATTATGGTTTTCTAAGTGTCATGCTCGACTTCCTTAATAATGGATTGAAGCACTTTCCCTGCGGCATGTTAAGCAAACAGACTTTAAGTTCCTGCTTTCTGTCTGTCTCTTTTCTTAAATTCAAGTTTACATCTGTAGTCCACTGGGACCTTTTCAGAATCTATGAAAGCTTGGAAGATTTCAATCAATGCAACCACTATTTCTGCAGTCGCTTCTTTTAAGACCCGAAGATGCAGGCCATCTTGTCCAGGGAACTTGTCAGCCTTTAGCTCCTGTAGATTTCCTAGAACATTTCCTCTAGCAGTAATGATTATGTTAAGTTTCTCCCTCCCTTTTACCTTTTGATTTTCTACCAGTTTCTGGAATGTTTTTAACATGAAGACAGATACAAAACCCTCGTTCAAAGTCACAGGATCACACAGTGAAGAATGCACCAACATATGAGAAATGCCTAACGTACCTACCTAATCCCAATTACTAGCACTTGGCCTATAGCCTTGAATGTTATGACCTGCCGAGTGCTCATCCAGGTACTTTTTAAAAGATGCGAGGCAATTCGCCTCCACCACTCTCCCAGGCAGCATATTCTAGACTATTACCACTCTATGAGTAACGATGTTTTTCCTCACACCCCCCTAAGCCTCTTGAACTTGTGTCTCTTCATAACTGACCCTTCAACTAAGAAGAACAGCTGCTTCCTATCCACTCTCTTCATGACCTGCATAATCTTTTACACCTTGATCAAGTTGCCCTCAGCTTTCTCTACTCCAACAAAAACAATCCAAGCCTATCCAACCTCTCTTCATAACTTAAATGTTCCATCCCTGGCAGCATCTTGGTGAATCGCCTCTGCACCCTCTCCATGGCGATCACATTCTTCCTATAATGTGGCGACCAGGACAGCATACAGTATTCCAGCTGTGGCCTGAACAAAATTCAGTACAACTCCAACATGACTTCCCTACATTTATAATCTATGCCTCGTTTGATAAAGGGAATATGCCCTCTTTAACCATCCCATTTTCATGCTGTTCTGCCTTCAGAGATCAATGGACAAACACGGCAAGGTTCCCTTCTTCCTCAGAACTTCCTAGTGAACTTCCTTTCATTGAATATTTTGTCAATCCCCATTTCAATTTGCTAAACAACCTTGCAGTCTCTTCTCTGAGTTCTATACCCTCATCCTCATTCACTTGGGTGAAGACAGATATGAATTACTCATTCAACACTCCAACAATGTTCTCTGTTTCCACTCACACTTGCCTCTTTGGTCCCTAATTTGCCTTATTTTCTTCCCCTGCTTATCCTCTTCCCATTGATATGCTTCTAAAATATCTTGTGATTTTTCCTATTTTTACCAGCCAGAGTTTTGTCATCTCCTTTCTTTACATTCTGAATTGCTTTCTAAAGCTCCACCTTGCACTTTCTGTGCTCTATTAATGTCTCTGCTGATTTGCGCCTCTCCCACTTACACTGCTAAAAGCCTCTCTTCCTTTCAAATCATTTCCTGACTATCTCTGGTCATCTGTGGTTCTCTGGACTTGTTATTCCTTCATATCACCCCAGAGGGAACAGGAGAACCTCCCCGTTTACTGTTTGAATGCATTTGCCTGACGAAGGCTGTAAAGTCGAAAGCTCGCGGATTTACTATCAAATAAATTGGTTGGAGTTAAAATTAGTGTTGTAAAACTTTACTGTATGGAGTTTGCACATTCTCCCTGTCTCCGGGTGTTCTGGTTTCCTCCCATAATGCAAGGATATGTAGTTTAGGTGGATTGGCCAAGTTAAATTGCCCCTTAATGTCCCAAGATATATAGGTTATGGGGATCAGTGAGGGAGATGTGTGGGGTTATAGTGAGAGGGTGGGGTTGGGCCTGGGCTAAAGATGCTCTGTCAGAGAGCCAGTGCTGAATTGATGGGTTAGTTTCTTCACAGTAGGGATTCTATGATTCATTCCCCAGAATTACATCCAGCACTGTTCCACCCTTTTTTTGGATCCTCTACATATTGACCTAAAAGGTTATCCTGTACGCTTCAAAAAATCCACTCTATCGAAATCCTTAACTTTATGTCTATCTCAATTAACATTGGAAAATTTGAAATCACCTAATATAATTATCCCTCTTTACATTCCGAATTGTTTTCTGAAGCTCCACCTTGCACTTTCTGAGCTCCATTAATGTTGACCTGCCCTCCTTACACCTGCTAAAAGCTTCCCTTCCCTTCTAATCATTTCCTAACTATCTGTAGTCATCTATGGTTCTCTTCCTATCGCCTAGAGGGAACAGGAGAACCTGTACCTCCCCATTTATTTTTTGAATGCTTCCCACTGCTCTTCTGTAGATTTCTCCACGTGGAGCTGTTCCCAGTCTACCTTAGCGAGATCCTGTGTTATTTTATTAAAATCCGCTCCCCTCAATCCAAATTTTTTTTTTCCAACTTATCTTTTTTTTGGCTATAACAAGCTGAAATTGCATCATGTTCTGATAACAATCACTAAAATGCCCCCCACCACTACCTTAACCACTTATGTGGCTTCATGGACCAGCATGGGTGGGTAGCATGGTGGAACAGTGGTTAGCATTGCTGCCTCATAGCACCAGGAACCCGGATTCGATTCCAGCCTTGGGAGTTTGCATGTTCCCCCTGTCTCTGCGAGGTTTCCTCCCACAATGCAAAGATATGCAATTTAGGTGGATTGGCCGAGTTAAATTGCCCCTTAATGTCCCAAGATGTGTAGCTTATGGGGATTAGCGAGGGAAACTCTGCAGAGACAGTCACCCAAAGTCAGAATTGAACCTGAGTCCCTGGCACTATGAGGCAGCATTGCTAACTGCTATGCCATTGTGTCGCCCATGTCAACAAAGTTTAAATTTTTCAAGGGTTTTTACAGCAAACCTAACAGAATAAAGGTGGAAGTTATCATCAATTTCCTGATTTCTCAGTGATTTCTGACAAGATATCAGTGGCACCCTCTGGAGAAACATAGGACCAGGGACAGCAATTGTAGGATTCCAAAAATCGAAGTTCATTTCAGTGAAATAATGATGACAAATGCTGACAGTTTCATCATCATTAACAAAGCAGTCTGACGCCGATAATTTCTGGTCATAAATTAGTTGAGAGAATACAGAAACCAAATAATGGATTTGAATTCAAAATCCGCTGATAAGCATTTTGATTGTTTCTTACAAGTGCCTTGATTTTCTGGCTTTTTGATTAAGCTCATGATATTCAAGTAGTTTAACAAATTTTATTCAACAGCATTGTTGCTACTTTGACTACTTGTGTGAATAACCTGTGAAAAATTGTGTTACAGACAACTGACATGCCACGATTGCTATTGCTTAACAATATAATTCAGTATATCTCATTTTGTGCAGTGACTGCAATATTTTATGTCCTCTCTATAAATTTGGTGTCACTTAATTCAAATGAACTAAAATCTTTAACCTCCAAATTTCTACTGTTATTTATGTTGCTTAATCCAAACTATTGATTTTGGGTTAAGCAAAAATACTACTTTGAATTGTTAGCTAGAGCCTGTAAATGATTGATTTGATTCAAGCTTGAAAAATTTACACTGACCTATTTAAACCTACAAAAGTAACCATGACATTTTTTTTGCATTAACATAACCACAGTTGAGTCACTTCTTTTTGGTCTTTGATTTGTTTAACCATGTCTTTTTTCTCCTTTTTGTCTTCTGAATCATGAAATGTTACAGCAAAGAAACAGGTCAATAATAGTATGTGCATTCTAAACTTGTGCCCTTATCATAAGTTGCATAAAGTCCCATTCATCCATTCATCATCAGTTTACTTTCACTTCTGATTTGGCAATGCATCCAGTTTAAAATATTAATCTTTTCAAATCCTTCCACAACATTGCCCTTCCTTTCTTTGTAGCCTTCCTATAAACCCTGAGATTTCTATGTTTTTCTAATTCTGGCTTCTTGCACAACATTGAGAAAAAATAATTCCACCATATCATTTATTTTGGGTCCTCTTACTAAGTTAAGAGGAATTTCACAGTAACTTTATTGCAGTGTTAATGTAAGCCTAACTTGTGAATAAATAATAAACCATGTAAATGCAACTTATTGTTATCAAAGAGATTTTGAAGGCAGCTAATTCTAAATTCTGCCTGAGCGAAGGTTTCCAACCTATCTTTTGAGTCAACAAAATTATGTCATCTTCTGTACCCTAGTTTTGCCGAAAGAGTTAATAAAGGCATAACAAATTCAGTGATTGCCTGATGAATGATACATTGATAGGCAGTATATCATTTTCATCAATAGCTATAAATCCAGCAGAAGATAACAAGTTGGCTCATATAGCAATCTTGACACAGCAATTTGTAAAATTACTAAACTGTGAATATGCCACAATTAAAGGCATTTATTTCCTGTTTCATTTAAAACTTTTAAACTCTTACATGAGTTAAGTTGAAAATAATACATATTCACTTACATCAGTAAGTTTCAAAATCTTGTACTAAACAAAATACATGACAGTAAACGAATCCAAATTGAATGGTATGCACCTACATTGTGTATACTTTTAAAGATGAAATCTAGTAAATGTTAGTATTCAAGGGGAATTTGGTTCCCTTGTACACACATTTCCAAAAACAAATTAAACAATATTTCAGCCTTTATTTCATGAAGGTTAGAGTACAAAAATAAGGAAATCTTGCTGCAATTATATAGGGTTTGGATGAGACCAGACCTGGTGCACTATATACAGTTTTATCTATACTTACCTTAGAGTGAATGCAACAGAGATTTACTAGATAGATTCCCAAGAAAATGGATTGGACCTATATTCCCTGGAATTGAGACAAAAGAGATGCAATTCATTTAAGCATATAAAATTATTCTAATGCCTGACAGAGTAGATGCTGAGAATTTGTTTCTCCTGTTAGATGAAACATTGAAAGCATTCTTTCTGGATGCATCACAGCTTGATATGGCTCCTGTTCTGCCCAAAACCACAAGGAACTACAAAAGATCATGAACGAAGCCCAATCCATCACTCAAACCAGCTCCCACCCATTGACTGTATCTACATTCCTGCTCCTTCAGAAAAGCAGCCAGCATAATTGAAGACCCCACGCACCCCAGATATTCTCTCCTCCACCTTCTTCCGTCCGGAAAAAGATTCAAAAGTCTGAGAACACTTATCAACTGATACAAGAACAGTTTCTTCCCTGCTGCCATCATACTTTTGAATGGAGCTCCCTTGCATTAACTTGATTTTTCTCTACACCCTAGCTCTGACTGTAACACTGCATTCTGCACTCTCTCCATTTCTTTTCTAATTACGGTATGCTTTGTCTGTATAACGTGAAGAAACAATACTTTTCACTCCGTACTAATATACATGACAATAATAAATCAAGTCAAAAGATCTAGTGGGCATGGTCTCAGAATAAGGGGTCAACCATTTGGGAATGAGATGAGTAAAAATTTCTTCACTCAAAATGTTGTCAATTTGTGGATTTCCCCAGCACAAAGGGCAGGGAGTGCTAGTCAATGAGTGTATTCAAGGCTGAGATCAGTGGATTTTGGGGCACTTAGAAAATCAAAAGAAATTGGGATTGGATGGGAAATTGGAATTGATGTATCATTTCAGTCATGAATGTAAGAAATAGAATCAGGAGTAGGCCATATAGCCCCTTGAGGCTACACTGCCACTTAATAAGACAATGTTCTTAGGCTTAACTATTCTGGACAGCATTTTGAAAGGTTATCAACTTTTTTTGCTATGTTGTAATTCAGAACAGCTAACACTCAGGGTGACAGGTCATCCATCATCTGGAATGGGAAGAATTTGTCCAGTGGACCATTGCCAAGTTGTGTTGACCAGCATCTAAATTCATGCTAACATAAATTTACCATGAACATGTGTTTAATCTGGCCAAGACTTGGCCTTTGTAAACCAGGCACGACATATGTTAGAACCCGTCTGACACTGCAGATGAATGTAAAAGATCCATGATGTTATTCAAGAAGAGTTCTCCAATAAACTAGTTAATAATTAACATTAAACAATGTCACCAGAAGTATTTGTGGGACTTTGCTGTGTGAAAATTGGCTACCATGTATTTTCCTTCATTTTAATAGGAACTTTAAAGGTTCTTCGGTGACTTTGAATTGTTTTGGCATAACCAGTAGTGGTGAAAATTTCTCTTTATTCAATCTTTATCTTTAATAAAAAAAACTTAACAAACCAAGTTGAATTGTGGAGAGAGAAACAGGATTAGGCAGAATTTTAATTGCAAAGTTGCAAGGGTCAGATTCCAATGGAAGCGAGGAGGTTAAATCCCTGCTCCAAAAATGCTAGAATGTTCAAAACGCAAAATAATCTCGCTTACTTCAGCTTTATACAGTGTGTGGTCAGAAATGTACCATAATCTGCTCTTTGGATATTGGGATGTCATTTCAATATATGAAGAGACAATTTAATTTTGAATTTAACCCAGATTTCCAGCTTTAACAGTCAGTGCAAAAGGCTCCTAAGCCGCATGAAACTCACCATG
The DNA here is from genome assembly GCA_024679065.1 of Sphyrna mokarran. Lineage (NCBI taxonomy): Eukaryota > Metazoa > Chordata > Chondrichthyes > Carcharhiniformes > Carcharhinidae > Sphyrna > Sphyrna mokarran. Next base: position 56,797,276 of record JAGIQG010000002.1, on the reverse strand, counting down.
GTTAACAAGGCATCAATTAGTAGTTATTGTTAGTTCTGTGAAATTGGTGAACATTTAAGTAGGATACATTTAAATATTAAATTCTGACAGCTTCTTCCTTGCCTCCATGAGAGACTTTGCTCACAAGTCTTGTTGTGAGAGTATGTTTTGATTGTTTTACAATGATTTCCAACATTTTTGTTATCTTGGACTGCCTGCACCTTGAGCTGCATTCCCTGCTGTCAGCCTTCACTAAAATGTGGGAGTACCTTCAGCAGCTTCACCTCGGAATTCTGATGAGTAACAGCGGCAACAATAAGAGCAATAGCTGCTTTCATCTCAGCAACATTGCATCTACAAGGCAAAGATGGACTCCAATTTCCAGGTTGAAGGAACTAATAGCCCCCAGTAAAATCTCTATAGGCAGAGAAGATCAGCTTTCTTGACTTGGCTAAACACCTGGGCCTCAGGAGGCTCAGGCTTTTAGGGCAGATCTTTTCTGACATCTGCAGCCTTCTGGAACAAGATCTCCTTCACTATAGAGCTTGTGGGCACATGTTGCTTTGTGTGAATTCAAATTTTGTCACCATGTATGTCAGAGCACCCCTTAAGCCCCAATCTCTCCACTGCTAGTGGTTATGCACTTCACTCAGACGGTCAGGGTAATTTGCAATGGAGGGGCCCCCATGGTTCTCTGCTTCTCCCTGGTGTCTATGTTCACTTGTACAGACAATGTAGTTATGAGTGTGAGAAATGGAATGCACTGAAATAATCACTGCATTTGTGGAGAATGACTCTGAAGGATGAATGTAAGATGGTAATAAGATGAGGCTAAGTGTCAAAGGTGGCTGTTTAGATCGGATATCAGGGGAGGTGCCTATTGAAGGAGGAATGAGTGGAACTGCAATGTGTGATATTCTGAAGTACTGAGAGTTTGAAAGTTGGTGACCAAAAATGGGATGCCACTCACATTTCTTGCCCTCTTAAGATCACTGAATCTCTTGCATCACTGAATCTAGCTGTAAGAGACATTACTCTTGCTGCTCATTATATCTGTACTTATCTGGTGTAAGAGGATGACTTATTTCTTCCATGTGCATGGGTAGCTACTCTTGTCAGTGGATCTCACAATCCACAATGGGGTTTCCATAGGAGAGTGCTGTGGTTCAGGTTAGAAACTCCAAAATCTTTTATGAAGCCCACTTGAATCATAAATTTTGCATTTTTAATTTGGCTTGGATAAGCATGAGATGTTTCACTTCGGGCATGATTCAAGTGACCCACTAGGGAGCTTTTATAAACAAAGTTTATTTAAGAATACAGTTAACATGTATAGGAAGAAAATTAGCAAGAACTTTCATCAGTTACAAACAATGATGATAATGAATATATATATAAGATGTCTGAATCAAAACCAAAACCTTAAATAGGTAAAGACCCTTTTCACAGGTTTAACACAGACCAGACTAATGCTCATGTGATTTGGGATCATGACAGTTAGTTGAATTCTGCAGTCAAATGCTCTTGAGACTCAGAATAGTTTGAAGACAAGACAGTTTCCTAAAACACCAGGGAGAATCTGGTCCAGCCCCCAACAACAGCAGATTTTCGCCCTTCAGGAAAACAAGTTCTGGCTTTCAGCTAACTAACAGAATTTTCAAAACAACAGGAAGAGAGGGAAAACATTTTTTTTGGGCCTGCTGTCCCTTCTAAAACTAACAACTCAAACCTGCAGGTCCAAAATGAAACTGAAAATGAAATCCATACCACCTGAGCTGCACATAGTTTTTTTACATCCAATAATGACATCACCTAAGACTGTGAACATGAATTTAAAAAAATCTTAAAGCTAAACTAACATCACAAGAGTCAGGGAATAATGATGGGATAGGAGGAAAGTCTTTCCACATTGTGCTATTGTACTAGGGGTTGCCGAAACGCTGGGTATTAATTTAAGATTCATCAAGATTGACCTCTCGTGGAGTCCCTTTAAATAGAAATCTTCCATTGGCAGGTGTAGATGATCATCATGATTGCCTTCTATGATTGTTTGGGAAATGTGGAAGCGGTGTGTTAATGCTGTGGCTCATTTACAGAGCAATGCAAAAGCCTGCTCCAATCAAAATTAAATTCTTGACCCTGCTGTGAGTAAGATGAGTTTGTTAAGATTCATCTCAGTGTTTCAGATCAATGAGTTTGAACTGAAAAAAAGTTGATACATCAAGTTTTAAGCAAGTTCTGAAGTGGGGAAATCACAGGTTTGGTGGAGAGGGTGGCAAAGAACAAAAGGGAATAGTTTGTGAAAGAGTGGAAGGCAAAAGAAACAAAATGATAAAAAGGATGATGTTGCAAGCAAAAGGAAGTCATAACGGCACCATTAAGAAATGAAACGTAGCCTTGAAGAGATGAAAATGGAAACAGCAGAATAATCACCAACTGTCTTCTTTTCTATGCTTGATGTATCTGTGTGCTATCTTCAATAATTGACTTGACACAAGCAACACATGACCACATCTTGCCCAATCTGGAAGGGTGTCCTCCTAAATTCAGTGATGTGGAAATATTGGACCTTTCCTGGATGGAAGGGCCAAAACAGTTATTCTCTCATTGGCAGTGGCTAGCTATCAAACTGAAGGCTGTGTAATTCCACGTTGAGCAAACAAATGTATAAGTCATTCTCTAAGGAGCTCCTTTATTTTCTTATCTACCTCATCCTTTCAATCATATCTTCGAAATCTTCCCCCTCCACTGGGTGATTTGATTTCCGAACTTCTTCATCTTTTTCCTCCATGCTTGGCCTCTACTATATCGTTTCCTTCCAAATGTAAAACATTGCAAAATAGCTCTATATACATTTTAAATATAAATGCACCTTGTTATTGTTTAGAATGTGCTTTTTAAAAAAAGAGATTCCTCCAGGATAACAGACAGATTAAAAACCCATACCTGACATTGGTTTCTTTTAGGAGGTAACCTGGAAGCATATGCTTACCATTTGGAGCCACCACACTGACAAATTTTCCACTTTATATTCCCTGTTGTAATAAAGACTAGTAAACTGAATGGAGGCGTCATAATAAAAGTATTATGGGGTAAATTTTATGTCTTGGCTTTCCCAGGACAGAGTGGGTGCATCTATTATGAATGGAAGATCAAACAGACCATAAATTAGGTACATTGGCCTCTGCTCCTGCATCTGCAAACACTGTGCTCTGAATGCTGAACTTATCTCTTGTTATTTTCAGTGTCACTCAGATCATCTCTTTTTATTCAGCGTTTCTTTCATGGCGACACTTCTTACCTTATTGAAAATTATTTCCTTTGGTTTATCTATAACTTCTCATATTCTTGGGTAGAATATCTTGGGTTAGTTATCATAATGTCATTCAAACAGCTTATGGTGTCAATCATATCAAAGCAGAAAGTGAAGTGAAATAGAATGCAACAAATCCTCTCTGCTTTGAGCCATACTTACTGGATAATGTGAATCAAAAAGTCCTGTCAGCTGGCTGGATTCAGTTTTCAGTTGCAATATTAATAATAATTCATTATTACTGTAAATATTTTGAGTCACTGATAGCAGGTCAAATAGAGAAGACTTGTTCCCTTAACAATTAAAATTTTGACCGATACCAAAGCATCATCATTTGTATTATTACTGGCCAGGGGATGGACTCACATTCTAATTAAGGAGCGTGAATGCACTTTTAATGTTGGAAAGCCAAATGGAGCCCCTCTACCTAGAAGTAACAGCAGGACATATTTACAGGTCAGAGGAAAAGAGATCCGTCAAGATGCAGGCACCTTCTGTCTGACATTCTTAAATTAAAATTAAATAACACTCAGCACCCAGAATATTATTTCCATGCGGCAGCCTCTCCAGAAGGCAGCCTGCAGCTGAGTCTCTGTAGGCAGAAAGGGCCTCCAAGTCTACCTGGAGTGATGGCCGCCTCAGGTAGATGGGCTGTTCCCTGCCACTCCTGGGAACCTGTGTGGTTGCAGAGTAATTAGTACTCTTGCCTCACAGCATCGGATACCTGGATTTGATTCCCAGCTTGGTTCACTGTCTGTGCACATTCTCCCTATGTCTGCTCCAGTTTCCTCCCATAGTCTGAAAGATATGCTGGTTAAGTACATTAGACATGCTAAATTCTCCCTCAATGTACTTGAACAGGCGCAAGAGTGTGGTGACTAGGGGATTTTCACAGTATCTTTGTTACAGTGTTAATATAATCCTACTTGTGACTAATAAATAAACTTTAACTTTGTAGGCCCAGTAGATTATTAGTTTTGGACTGGCTACTGCTGCTTGCAGGCAGGTACCTACTCAGCACCACCCCTTCATCCCACCTAATATCACCCCAGAATGATGACCTGGGTGCTGGATAGACCTGCTGAAATGACATGCTGGCCGCTGGCAAGAAATTCAGTGCTGAGCCAGCTTCTTTCTGCCACATACAAAGCCATTTTCTGGGGAAAAAAATGTCTTATTAAACAAGTTGGCAAATTCAGAATATCTATGTTAAGCCATTAATCTGATTGTAGAATCTGTGTTTAGAATAATAAAACAAGAATTCAAGGAGGTTGGAATTGCATATCTGCAAATTCCTACTGCACAACTCACAACTTGCTTGTAAGGGCAGACAAGATCAGTAATGCTGGCACTGACCCTCAGGTAACTCCTGATGCGCAGTTGGAGCAGATTACAGCTGTGGGGGTGATTGTGTAACTTGTAGAATAGGCTTCTTGCCTTCATAAGCAGGTGTATTTTTGAAACGATATGCGGGTATTTACAACTTGGAATATTATACGGAAGATAGTGTTTAGCATTTTGGGACACCTATTGCTCAGAGACTTTGATCAATCCCCGCATTTGTTTTCTGCTACTTTAATTTCAAGTTTTAAGGCTCCTCTAAGAGTTGTTATTTTGACATCAATGAGACATTTGGATCTGAATTCATTGTGTAACAATATGCAGTGGGCGCTTGAAATATGTATTGAGTTCGTAAATAGACAATCAAAAAGGGTATAGTGGAGCTGCTCAAGTTAAGCAATAAGATTACGTTCCCTTAAAGGAACCATAAAATGTAAAATTTACCAGCTATATTTGGGATTGATAAGATCAGTCACAAAGGAGATATTTCATCTAAAACACGATTGTTTTATATTATTCATAAATGAATCAACATTTTTAAAATGGAAGGATTAACTTTCAAACATTATCATACTTAACATTAATGATTTTCTGAGATTTATAAGTGGCTTATTCCTTGTAGTCTTAGGTCAGTTGAATGTTTTCCTTCTTGCTTTTGGGCCTTAATTATACACTCCAATAATATACCTTATTTACTGCTTTCTCAACAGGGTGTCCAAAGTAAACAGCCAATATAGTACAGTCGCCACTGTAACATAAAAAAGATCACAACCAATTTGTACACAGCATGCTGTCACAAACAGCAATGATAATAAACTATTCTGCTTTGTGATGTTGATGGAGGGATACTATTAACCAGCAATGGGGGATAATACCACTGCTTTTCTTCAAAATAGTGCCACTTATGTCCACCTCTGAAGCCAGACTAGTTTAGTTTAGTTTAATAGTTAATCCAAAAAATAGCACTTCCGGCCATGCAGGATTGCCACAAAACTACATTGGAGAATATGAAATGCCTTGTGCGCTATATTGTTTTAAAATCACTAAAAACATTGGGCCTGCATCAGGATTTTATCTTTTTTTCGCACATCACTTTCCAATAGCTATATATGACCAATGTACAATCTGCCCTAAAAGAACAGAGAAACAATACCCAATTGCCTTCAGTTGTACCACTTCCATCTTTAGGATAAATGAAGGCTATCAATGGTTACTCGAGAATAATGGAAACAATTTTTTTTACTCTTTAAGTACTGATCACTGACAGTGAAAAATGAAAAGTTGCAAAGTATTTTTCAGAAGAACATAGGGAAAAGAAAAAAACTTTTCCCTGTCAAGATATTTGACAGAGAGGAGAATTAAATGACATTGAAATAATATAAATGATTAGGTGACTCCAAATTTGTTCTTTTGAAATATTCTAAATTATTAATCAAAATTTGCTTTTGATTTTCAACAAAGCAAATTCCAGTTTTGAAATAGTATAAAGGAAATTTATATTAGGATGTTTGATTAATATGAAGGGAATAATTGCAAAGCTGAGATGAGCTTGTTACAAACGGAGGAGGTTTGTGTGAGTTGTAAACCCCCTTGATTTTGAATTCACAAGTTGAATTTTTTTTTATGCAAAAAGTTCGGTATTTTCAGGCAGGAAATTAGAAATTGCAGTAGCAATTTCTTATCTGTGCTAATTGTAGCAAACATTCTTATTCACTTCTATTTTTATTAAAGATACCAAATTAAGCATTTCACTAAAGGAGGAATAAAATAATATCATTGTGACAGAAAAGGTAAGAATAATTGACCACCTAGGAAAATTGAAAGATGGTAGAACACCAGATCAGAATGTTTTGCAGCTGTCAGACTCAAGGAGACTAGGGGGAAGATAGCATATATATATAGAGCATACATATATATGCTATATATATATGTATACATATATATATATATATACATAGTATTTATGTATATATAAAGGAAATATTTGAAAGGCTGAGATGAGCTTAATACAAAGGGAGGAGGTTTGTGTGGGTTGTAAACCCCTCTAATTAAATGGGCAGCACAATCTGTTTCGGTGTTGTATATTTTATTGTATTTGTTCTTGGGATATTGCCAGCAAATAAGTCTTATAATATTTGTTATTTCCTGAATATCACCACAACATTTGTTGTTGAATTTTCCCAAGCCTGAAAATGCTAAAACAGCATAATTAAGGAATTGATCCTAATTATATGGATGCTTTGTACTATTCCAGTTTTGTGTCGCTGTTATTTTGTTGAACTATGCAAATTTGCTTTTGATTTTTGACAAAGCAAGCTCCAGTTTTGGAATGGAGATGTCAATGTGATCTGTTGTTTAGTTCATACCTTTATATAAGCAACCTCATTAATCACATAGCAGCTAATTTGTGGCAGCACCCTGCAGGGATGTCACAAGCATAAGTTGAAACAGCATTGCAGCACAAGACTTATGCCTTTGGGGAAATAAACTAATTGTAATAATACAGAGATTGTAAGTCTTTGACTATGCTGACCTCCAGAGCCAGTTCTGTGGCCTTACTCAAGGAACAATGCTATAATCTTCTAATGATTGAGCAAATATAATTTAATGCAGTCTATTATAGACAAAGGGACACACCATAACTTATCATGCATCCATCTCTGGTAGTCTAAGAAAAATGAATATGCATTAAAGTATTCATGTTTTGTTGTTGTAGAAATTAGGAAATTAAGATCTTTTAATGTAAACTGTTACGTTATGTAAATATTTTCATTTCTTAGAACCTTATTGTCATAAACTATAGATGGGTGGTAATAGAATTATGTATGCAGTGTTTTGACTCAGGATATTTGGAAAGGGTAGGGGCTAATTGATGTGACTGTGGATTGGAAGATTTAAATGTCACGGACCTAGAGGTACTAGTGTTGGGATTACCACTCTTTTTTTAAATTCATTTCTGGGATATGGGCATCACTGGCTGGCCATCCCTACTTGCCCTTGTTCAGAAGACAGTAGAGAGTCAGACACAATGCTGTGACTCTGGAGTCACATGTAGGCCAGACCAGGTTAGGACAGTCAATTTATTTCCCTAAAGGACATTAGTGAGCTAGGTGGGTTTTTCCAATAATTGACAATGCTTTCATGATCATCAATAGATTCTTAATTCGAGATTTTTTTTCCTGAATTCAGATTCCACCATCTGCTGTGGTGGGATTCAAACCTAGGTCCCCAGAACATTAACTCTGTTTCTGTATTAATAATGCAGCAATAATACCACTCAGCCATTGCTCTTCCAAAATCATTATATCTCTAAATGATCTGGACTTCAAGATACAGAAAAAAATTTAAGAACTGTAGTTTAGTTAACTAAACTGGAGTTTAGTTAACTATATTTGCATTATTTTAAGTTTACTAGTGTCACTAATAGGCTTATATTCACAATGCAATGAAGTTACTCTGAAAATCCCTTAGTCATCACACTCTGGAGCCTGTTCAGGTACATGATTTTAACATGGCCAATGCACCTAACCAGCACGTCTTTCGGACTGTAGGAGGAAACAAAGAACAACACAGCACCGGAAACCTGAGCACCCGGAGGAAATCCGTGCAGACATGGGGAGAATGTGCAAACTCCTAACAGACAGTGACCCAAGCCAGGAATCAAATCCAGTCCCTGGTGCTGTCAGGTAGCAGTGCTAACCATTGTACCACTGTGCCACCGTGCCTGCCGCCAGTGGTGACTTCTTGAAATACGTAGGTTAATAGATTGCGCAAATTCAATTTAATGAGAAGAAATGTGAGTTATTTCAGTTTGGGAGAAAGACTAAGGAAAATCACTAAAAGAAAACACTTTAAAAGGAATAGAGTAGCAAAGGAACTCAGGTGCTGATGTACACAAATCTTTGTAAGGACAAGATAAAAATGTTGGAATAAAACCTGATCCTTGGTTTTATAAATAGAGGAATAAGATACAAAAACAGAGAGTTCATATTGAACAAGGATAAAAACATTAATAAAAGCAGAAAATTCTGGAAAAGAACTCAGCATGACTGGCAACATTTATAGCGAGAGAAACAGAGTTAAAGTTTCGGATCCGTATGACTTTTCTTCAGAGCTGTCTTCCCCCACAATCCTTTAATCCCTCAAAGATCTTTGCCTTGATTGCCTGCTCCTCCTCATGGAGATTCATCACCCAAATGATATCTTGTGCAGATGAATGAACAATTTTCTTTTGTGTATCAGTATCATTCAGCTCTAAATCTGTAATTCCTCTATCAACTCCAAACCAACCACGGTATTAAAATGCTAGTCCAAAATTGGGTGCTAGATGACTCAATGTTTCCTCCAAATAAACATTGATATGATCAAAAAATTATTTTTTGCTCATGCCTTATTTCTCCTCTGTTGCTGCTGATTCCACGTACTCTCCCTTCTCCCAATTATTCCAATTTAACCAAACTAATTCATAACTTTGGTATTCTTTGTAACCTGGAGCAAAAAATGAAACTGGATTACCTATCCATCATCAAAGCCACTTCCTCCAGCTCTTTCATATAACATGCTTTTATCTTATCTCTTTCACAGACTCTATTTTTCCAAATCTGTCACTGCTTGTCTTAACCTTTACTGTCATCTTCTTCAAAGTATCCACTTCTCAGTTCTCCGACACTGCACCACACAAGGCTAGAATTCTACCACCAGGCCGTGAATCTTAAGCTTGTGTGAGTGAATGGCAGGGCTGTGCAGGAGGCGATTTTACAAAGCTGCCAGGTTCAATACATCATTGGTCAGAGTGACTACTGTTGAGGTTACAGAGAGAAGGAAAGGGCATCTCCATGTTAAAATGCCTTCAAAAAGCCAGAGAGAATTTTATCTTGATGTACCGGGGCCAATCCAGCAGTTGGAGAAGTCTACCCCACCCAGTGATGAGCTCCGGGATAGGGAGCAGTCATTGCCACAATCACCAGAGCATCCCTCTGAAGAACAGAAGGCCTCTTCTGGGAACTCACTAGGAAACTGCCTTGATGCACCTGGTGGCCACAGGATGGGATTGCCACCCTGCATTGATAAAATGCTGGCAGAAACATAAAATGGCATTGTCCGTTTGACATCCACCTCCAATTGGCAGGAAGCCAAGCAATTCTCACTTCTAAAATGGCTGTCAGAAGACCTCTGGGTTTTCTTGATATTTATGACTAACATTTTACCAAGTGGCTTTGATGATGGACAGGTAATCAATTTTCAAAACGTCCAGCCCATTTCTAGAGGGCTGGGAGAATCCCATCCAAAGTCTTGGTCAACCTTTTGCTCAGTTATATTGATTCATGTAATCCAGTGTATTGACCTTAAAATGCCATTTTCAAATCCTTCCACAATTCGTCTGTGTAACCTTCTCCATGCGTATAAACTCTCACACAACATTCCTTCTTACAATTCAAATATTTTTTGCACTCAAGATCTTTGTTTCAGTTTAAGTAGCTGTATCTCCATCCCTAATCTATCCCATCCCAAATGCGATTATTCTCAAGTTAAAACACTGATTAATAGGCAAGATAAGTTTGTAAAGTTACTTTTCACAAATATATATTTAAGACGTGATTCTTACAGATGAAAGAGAGATGGACTGCAAGTAATGTTGAGAGGTTGAATGGGATACGTTGCAAAATGTGGCTCTGTAGCATTTATTTTATCGCTCTACGATTATCACCCCTCCGAAATGGTACTTGTGGCTCGTGTATACATTTCTTTTGCTAGCCATGCCTGATGTCATCTTGTTACCAGAGAGAGTCCACCAGATATATATAGCATAGGTGAATTACACTGATTTCATGTCAGTGCTGCCATTTTGGAGTTCCATACTCCAGACTGCACCTTGCCTTAACCTTCCAAAGTCAAATATACATTTAGCTGCTGGAAGGATCCATTACACAGCACCATGCAAAGAGATTATTCGCTATTTTCAATTCGCTATTGCTGATTGGTTTCTCCTGTCTCCTGCTATAATTGCTGAAGTGTTTGGTGGTTTCAAGAGTTGTCAAATTGCTGAAGTCTATAGCAATTGATGAGATACATGCTGGAGGATTTGAAAAAGCCAGTTCCTCCTGGCAATAAATACAATAGTTTACATTCCCCAGGAAGTATACCATGACTGAGAGAATGAGCAGAGGCAACATTGAGTATGGCGAACCGCTGGAAAAACGATGATAGGAAGAAGGCCTCTGAGCAGAAACATCTACTTGGCCAAAGTACAAATGCTCCAGGTGCTCAGGAAGATATTCTTCTGTTTGAACTTCACTGAAGAGCAGCATGTCAGATGTCTCTGCCTCAGTGTCAGAACAGGACATGAATAGCATTGCCAGTGTCGGTTAAGCTGATTGTTGTCATGAACATTTGTGCCTGGTTCCTTCCAGGTTGGAGCCCATGACATTTGCAATATCTCAACAGTTTATCATCCACCGTTGCATAAGGAAAATCGAGACAGTTGAATACATTTCATATTCTCTTGCCACAGAGAAGCAGAGTACAAGATAGAACAAGTAAGTGGCTTTCTGAGGATTGAAGGTATTCACACAACGGCAGGTGCTATTGACTGCACCTATTTCATTTTATGTGCACTGCATGTTAACTCTGAAATTGGAGTGGCATTATTAGTCAAAGACTGTATCACAGTAACAGAAAGGAAGTTTGATGAGGACTTGTCTGTTGAGGTAGTATGGGCTGAGATTAGAAACAGGAGAGGAGAGGTCACCCTGTCGGGAGTCTTTTATAGACCTCCTAAAAGTTCTAGAGAGATAGAGGAAAGGATTGCAAAGTCGATCCTGGACAGGAGTGAAAGTAATAGAGTAATTGTTATGGGGGACTTTAACTTTACTAATATTGATTGGAATAGCTATAGCTCTAGCTCGTTAGAGGGGTCAGTTTTTATGCAAAGTATGCAGGAAGGTTTTTTGACTCAGTATGTAGATAGGCTAACTAGAGGTGAGGCTACATTGGATTTGGTGCTCGGCAATGAGCCAGACCAGGTGTCAGACTTGGAAGTTGGTGAACATTTTGGTGATAGTGAGCACAATTCGGTTACGTTCACCTTAGTGATGGATAGGGATAGGCATGAAGCTGGGGGCAGTAGTTATAGCTGGGGGAATGGTAATTATGAGGCCATAAGGAGGGAATTAGGTGCATAGGTTGGACTAGGAAACTACAGGGACTGGGAACATCTGAAATGTGGAGCTTATTCAAGGAGCAGCTACTGCGAGTCCTTGATAAGTATGTCCCTGTCAGGCAAAGAGGAAATGGTCGAGTAAGGGAACCATGGTGTACTAAAAAAGTTAATTCGCTGGTTAAAAGGAAAAAGGAGGCTTATGTAAGGATGAGGCTTGAAGGCTCAGTTAGTGCAATGGATAGCTATAGATTAGCCAGGAGTGAGCTAAAGAGTGAGTTGAGGAGAGCTAAAAAGGGACACGAGAAGACTTTGGCTGATAGGATCAAGGAGAATCCTAAAGCTTTCTTTAGATATGTTAAGAATAGAAGATTGGTTAGGGCAAGATTAGGGCCAGTCAGAGACAGCAGTGGGAAGTCGTGCATGGAGCCTGAAGAGATTGGAGAGGCACTGAACAAATATTTCTCTTCGGTATTCACGCAGGGAGATGTAAATGTAGTTGTGGAGAACACTGGGATACAGGGTTGCAAACTGGAAAGTATTGAAGTAGATAAGGAGGATGTGCTCGATATTCTTGAGGGTTTGAAGTTAGATAAGTCCCCTGGGCCGGACGGGATTTACCCTAGGATTCTCTGGGAGGCGAGAGAGGAGATTGCAGAGCCTCTGGCTCTGATCTTCAGGTCGTCGTTGGTTACGGGTGTGGTTCCGGAGGACTGGAGGATAGCGAATGTGGTCCCTTTGTTCAAGAAGGGGAAGAGAGACCTTCCAGGGAATTATAGGCCAGTGAGTCTTACTTCTGTTGTGGCAAAGTATTGGAGAGAATTATTAGGGATAGGATTTATAGTTATTTAGAGAGAAATGAATTGATTGGGGATAGTCAGCATGGTTTTGTGAAGGGTAGGTCGTGCCTTACTAACCTTATTGAGGTTTTTGAAAAAGTGAGCAAAGAGGTGGATGGGGGTAAGGCAGTTGATGTGGTATATATGGACTTTAGTAAGGCGTTCGATAAGGTGCACCATGGAAGGCTTCTGCAGAAAATGCAGATGTATGGGATTGAGGGTGATTTAGCTAATTGGATTAGGAATTGGCCAGCAGATAGAAGACAGAGGGTGGTGGTTGATGGGAGATATTCATCGTGAAGTTCGGTGACAAGTGGTGTACCTCAGGGGTCTGTTTTGGGGCCCCTGCTGTTTGTAATTTTTATAAATGATCTGGATGAGGGTATTGAAGGAAGGATTAGTAAATTTGCAGATGACACTAAAGTCGGTGGAGTGGTAGATAGTGAAGAGGGGTGTTATAGTTTGCAGAGAGACTTGGACAAGTTGCAGAGCTGGGCCGAGAGGTGGCAAAGGGAGTTTAATGCGGAAAAGTGTGAGGTAATTCACTTTGGCAGGAATAACAAATGTGTAGAGTATAGGGCTAATGGTAGGACTCTTAATGGTGTTGATGAACAGAGGGATCTTGGTGTATGTGTGCATAGATCCCTGAAAGTTGGCAATCAAGTCGATAAGGTTGTTAAGAAGGCATACGGAGTCTTAGATTTTATTGGTAGGGGGATTGAATTTTGGAGCCGCAACGTCATGTTGCAACTGTACAAAACTCTAGTGCGGCCGCACTTGGAGTATTGGGTACAGTTCTGGTCCCTGCATTATAAGAAAGATGTGGAGGCATTGGAGAGGGTACAGAGGAGGTTTACCAGGATGTTGCCTGGTATGGAGGGCAGGTCTTATGAAGAGAGGCTGAGGGATTTGAGGTTGTTTTCGTTCGAAAGAAGGCGGCTAAGAGGAGACCTTATTGAAACATATAAGATGATTAGAGTTTAGATAGGGTGGACAGTGATAGCCTTTTTCCTAGGATGGAGAAAGCTAGCACGAGGGGACATAGCTTTAAATTAAGGGGTGGTGGTTATAGGACAGATGTCAGAGGTAGGTTCTTTACCCAGAGGGTGGTAAGTGTATGGAATGCCCTGCCTGCGTCAGTTGTAGATGCGCCAAGTTTGGTGGCGTTTAAGAGGTTAGTAGATAAGTTTATGGACGAAAAGGGAATGGTTTAGGTTAGAGGGTCATTGCTTTTTCCTAATTGGTCGGCGCAACATCGAAGGCCGAAGGGCCTGTTCTGCGCTGTAATGTTCTATGTTCTATCTGCTGTAACTGAAAGAATTCCATTCCCTCAACGTGCAGCTGCTTTGTGATGTTACATGTAGATCAATGCTTAGTATCTTGGAAACAATCAGATGCCTCTGTTCTGTGGCAATCTGCTGTGACAGCTGTAGTTGGGTGACCACAACAAATTAGATGATAGCTACTGGATGACAAAGAGTAACGACTGACAACGTGTTGAATGACACAACCCACATGCCCATGTGCAGCATGAATCCAATGAAAGTCATGCTGTCAAATGAATATATTATTGGAGTACTTAAGCAGCTTTTATATTAGTTGGACCGCTCTGGGGTGCCCTGCAGTAACTTGTTGAAGGATGTTTCAAGATTTATGGCTGACTCCTACGTGCCGCAAGGTTTCTTTGTCATGTGGGCAGAGTGCTTGCCACCACGAATGTAACAACTAGCTAAGGAAGAGAAAGGAAGAAGGCAGCCATTCGACCAAGCCGCTTTCTGCACATGATTGACTCATCTGACTACCAGTGAATGCCACCTTAATTCTCCATTCACCAAAATACTTTACCGTCCCACAGCCTCCTCTTAGCCACAATCCAAAAATAAAAGGTGCCATCAAACAAACATTACAAACTGAATTGGTGAAAAAAATGCCACATTGCATACAAATATCAATTAATTACTCTTGTGCTTTCCCTTAGTGTCTGCTTTCTATGTCCCTTGAACATCCTAGTTTTCCTGTGCAGTGCTACCACTGCCTATAGCATAGCTGGCAGAAGGCTATTGACTTTCAGTGAGGAGGACTGCAGATGACCATAAAGAACAACCTGAAGCAAATCTGGCCCTAGCAGGTGTAGTGGTTTAGTTTGGAGGGTCATTGCTTTTTTATAATGGTCAGCGCAACATCGAAGGCCAAAGGGCCTGTTCTGCGCTGTTGTGTTCTATGTTCTATGTTCTATCTCTCTATGGGCAGCAGCAGTCTGGACTAACTGGCACATTGTGGCAGGGGCTACCTGCCTGATCAATTACAGCAATCTCAGCACCATTAGCTCCCAGGAGATCCAGACCAATGTGCATCCGCTGTGCCTGAGGAACTGGCCAAACGTCCCATGTCAGAGGAAATAAAGGTGGTGATCAGATACACCAGCTTTAAGTACACAATACAGTAAAAAACATACTCATTGTTCTCCTTTTCAAGGCATCAACCAAAACTTATTTGGGTCCTTTGCAACAAAACTTGTGTGTAATCACAGTGTTTGGTGATCTGACACCTGTGTGCTCTTTGACTCTTAGCTTCCTCTAAGACATCATTAAAGCAGGGATTTCAGAGGGTCTGGGAAAAAGTTTCCAGAGGTCCATCACAAGTAAGATTCTAGCCCGCTCTGTGCTCCACCGTTGAGCCCTTATTTATAGTGGGGAGCAGGGTTGTGGGAAAACAACCCAATGCAAACAAGGCTTGAGGGTGAGGAGCACAGAGCCTATCAGAAGTTAGAATAACTCAACATATTTCAATGTAGTCCATACACCAACTCTCACAGGCTGATACAGGGTTGTTTGCAGTTCAACTGCTACACATCTATTGAGTCGCATGAGTGATGGGATCTCTAGCTCTGACTGAGGTAGATGAGAAGCCACCAAAACCCGTTTGCATTAAAGATATCTTTTTGGACGAAGATGTGCTGGGTAAAATGCTAACCCTGACTCAAGTAGCTGAGAGCTGACTACACAGGGACTCTTATAGTTACTGGAGCAGACACCATGAGATGAAAACAAAGGACAAACTAATCTATGTGTAAAGTGCTTTAATGGCACTTGGGGGGAAAATTAATAGTATTGATAGGACAGGAATGTCAGGCTCCCCTTACGTTCTGGCTGCATATTGTGTGTTATTATATCATTTCCAGCTTCTGTTGCTATTAAAAATGGATTTCAATGTAATAATGACTGGAAAGAGGTTGGAATAAATATTAAAATGTTTCTTTGCAGACTGTAGTAGAAGCTGTTCTTATTTTGTTGCTGCAAATCTAGCTGCTATCTTCCTGCATCATAATCGCGACCACAACTCATGTTGCAATCTTTCCGGCAATTAAAAATTAACAAAATCTTTTGGGAAATTTGATACTTTTTGCACTTTGAAAAAGGAATGACATTGAGAATGTATGAATATTTTTATCTAACTCCACTTATGTTGAGTTCAGAGTAGGTTTTGAAATATCCAGCTCTTTGTGGGATATGTTATTTATAAGTTCATGTTTGAAGATGAGCCAACTTCCTCAGGACATGTTCCCAGCCTGCCGCAGGCTGGAATGTTTAGAATATGATTGGAGACCTCACAAGTGAAAAGGTCGATAATATCTGCTCTAGAGTATGTGCAATGTCAGTATCTGAATGATGGTTAGGAATGTCAGAGTGAATGACAGCATTTCTCTTTCTTCACTGTCTTCCAATTTTTAGCGTGGCATGGCGGCACAGTGGTTAGTGCTACTGCCATGCAGTGGTTAGCACTCTGCCTCACACTGCCCAGAACCCAGGTTCAATTTCAGCCTTGGATCACTGTCCATGTAGAACCTTCACATTCTCACCATGCTTCTGTGCGCTTCCTCCAGGTGCGGTGATTTCCTCCCACACTCCAAAGATGTGCAGGTTAGAAGGGTTGCCCGTGCTAAATTGTTCCATAGTGTCACACGATGAATAAATTAGAGGGAGTAGCAGAGTGTTAATATGTGGGGTTATGTGGATAGGACTGGCAGGTGGGCCTTATTAAGATGCTCTGTCCGAGATTCAGTGCAAACTCAGTGGGCCGAATAGTCTCCTTCTGCACTGTAAGGATTCTATTCTATGAACATACTCCTCTAACTGGTCCTTCAGTGCCTCTCTGATGGGAGAAATGCGCAAGGGTAGGCTTATGGTGAGGCGAATATGGAGAGAGGTGTAGCTTAAAATATCTGCAGTTTGTAAATCAGAAGAAAGCATGTCTTGAAGGGAAAGCTGGATGTGAGGAGGATGATTAAGTGCAGGCAAACCATAATCTATGTTTTTTTTTATCAGTTCCACAACTTTAGTGATAGCTTCTCCAATAATTGCGAACACCATTGCCTCCATGGGGTAAGGACATGCAACTGCACCCGTTTCCCAAATTATTAGCTGCAACTGCCTCAGTTTGTGCATCACCTTGTCCTGCAAGAGACACAGAAGTGTGTCAGTGAATGGGGTGTCTATGTGGCTTGACTGTGACAGTTGAACTGCTGGCCCGGTCATGTGAGTTGTGGGTGTGAAGCTTATAGGAGTGCTAAATGTGTGACAATGAAGTGAAGCTATGGATGGCAAACATATGCTGTGATTGGTAGAAGTTGTTGTTATGTGAGCAATGACTGTGGTGAATTGAGTACCATATCAGACCAATACAGTGTTGTCAGATGGTGGCACCTGAAGATGCATGCACTGATTTTGACAACTCATGTGAGATCATTGAGTCTCATGTCATGTGGTTGAGAAACTACTGCAGAAGATTCCGTAGGAGAGAATTTATCTCCATTTGGAGAGGCAAGGTTTGATCAGGGATTATCAGCGTGGTTTTGTCAGAGGGAGGTCATGCCTAATGAACTTGATTGAATTTTTTGAGTGTGTCACCAAGTGTGTAGATGAGGGTAGTGCAGTTAATGTCATTTACATGGATTTCAGCAAAGCCTTTGACAAAATCCCATATGGGAGACTTACTGAGAAGGCAAATGCACATGGGATACAGGGTGCTCTGATCAGATGGGCTCATAATTGGCTTAGTGGTAGGAGACAGAGGGTGATGACGGAAACCTCCTTCAGTGACTGGAAGCCAATCATACCACAGGGGTCAGTTCTGGACCTGCTACTGTTCATCATTTATATAAAAGACATAGATGACTGTACAGGGGATGGGGTCAGTAACTTTATTGATGATACAAACATTGGTTGATTGGTTAACAGTGAGACTGAGTGTTTTGGATTATAGAAAAATATAGATGAGATGGTCAAATGGGCGGATAAGTAGCAGATGGAATTTCATCCTAAAAAGTATGAAGTGATACACCTTGGAAGGATAATTTGACGAGGAAGTATGCTATAAAGATCCTGACACTGGGAAGTTCTGAAGAACAAAGGGACCTTGGCATCTTTGTCCATAACATAACATTCAAGGCTATGGGCCAAGTGCTGGCAAGTGGGATTAGATTGGCAGGTCAGGACCTTTCATGCATTGGTGCAGACTTGATGGGCCAAAAGACCTTTTCTGCACTGAGGTAACGTGTAATTCTGTGAACTTCTTGTGTTACTGCATTCAGGTCATCAGACCATAGATCACCATTGGATACCTGAACCCATTGGCTTTATAAAATATAACTGGCTCTGTGTGGATAGATGATCCTTTTGTGCTCTTGAATTCCTGCAATATGGCCTCTAGTGTTGAATCAGAAAGCCTTGGAGCCTGTGAATGTTGTATTATTCTTTTGTCATGAAGTGAAGATAAGAGGTGTAGGTGTGCGTGAATTTACAGTTTTGTACCCTTTGCTCAGGAATGCAGTGACTTCACAATGAAATTAGCGCTGGTTGCAAAAATTTGCATGCTGCCTTCATCGGAAACAAGACATGGGTTAATCGTGCATCCTGGTCCCTACATTTGTTTCCAGAGTTATCTCATTGTGCAGCCAGAAAGAGATACTGTCTAATGAAATGAGACGTACGAAGATGAGATTGACACATACGGAGAATGAAAAAGAATACATACGAGGGGAAGCCAAAGCACGAGACATAATGAAAGAAAGACATGCTTCTGACAGAGAGAGAGAGAGAGAAATAAAGAAGCTCTGAGACTACACAGGAGAGCACAATCAAATGAAGACTTTCACAAAGGGACAGAGTTTGAAATTTTATACTTCCACTGAGAGCAGATGGGCAAAACAGGGCATAAAATCACGTTGCAAGGTTGGAGTGTGAGGATGTTGTAAGATAGTGTTTGCCATCATTGGAGCAGCTGTTATTCAGCCAGCAATGCAATTGGACAATAGTTAGTGGACAGTGGTCTCATGGTCCTAGGAGGCTGGATTTGATTCCCAACTTAGGTTACTGTCTAGGGTTCCTCTGGATGCTCCAGTTTCCTCTCTGAGTCTAAAACATGGGCTGGTTAGATGCTTTAACTATGCTAAATTCTCCCTTAGTGTACCTGAACAGGCGCCGGAGTGTGGTGACTAGGGGATTTTCACAGTAGCTTCATAATGTAAGCCTACTTGTGATATTAATTAATAAACATAAAACTTTAAATTTCGAAGATAATGGTACGCTCAAACCTCATCTTCCTCCTTGCATCCATACTTGCACTTATTATCAAATCTCTTCTGATTTACAAGCTGCAATTAGTCTGAGCTTGTACATCCTGCTTTCCCTCACTCAACTCAACACTAACAACCCTTTTTCCTTTTGAGGAGGCAGAAAGAGGTAGAAGAACTTCAAGACTGAGAAAGAAGGTATACCGTCACTCACTCACCCATTTGTAGCACCAGCTCAGATATTGACATTGCACATGCTTTAGAGCAGTGAGAAGGGGAGTGGTGGGCAGCTCATCTGTCCCTGTGTCAATTGAAACCCTTTCATGATTAATAATGGCCACATTAGGACCTTCTCCCACTACCACCTGTATTTTACATGCCTTAGCCCTTTTCCTCACATTGAAGGCAGTCCATCACCAACTCCCCATCTCCCTAATAACATTGTTATTTGGCTGCAGCAGTGCTTTTTATGAAGGATTTTGAGACTGGAGAGCTGTTGGCCATCTGACTGGCCAGTCGTATCCAGAGACAGGACTTTTTCCCAGATGGACATGGAAGTCTTGCCCCGAGCCAAGTAAAAGCCCAATACTGTAAGGTCACCTTGGGATTTCTCAAGCATGTAGAGGCAGGCTCGGTCCTGACATTTCATCAGAGACAGGAGCTAGCACCTCTGCATAAACAAGCAGCCAGAGAATGTAAAACAGAGTCCATTTGTATCAATGCGAACTATTAAAATACTATGACTTACTCTTCCCAGCTCACTTTTCCTTTTCATTTGACAGTATGGTCTACTATTGACTAGCTCCCTAATATGATTTGAGACTGGAATTCAATTTAAACTCTTAGTTAGTGAAGCACTTGCCAACTGTACTTCGTGGCTATTAAAGTAATAAATATAGAGACCTATGGAAGCAAGATAAAATATTTTGTATTTGTTTTTTCAAGAGCTCACAGGATTTCTTTATATTTATTTTCGCTATGTCCTCCCCTCTGACATTAACTATTACATTGTCTGAGCAAACCTGTCTGTTGTACCTAAATGTGATCATGTTGGCACAAGTTTCTTATCCAGCAACTGTTTTATAGATCAACAATATATCAAAATAGCACAATTCTCAATGACACTAACAGGATTTTAGAGCAGACAATAATTTTCAGGATTTCATTGTGTCACTTTTGTTGTAACCTCAATTACACAGCTGTGTAAAGGTCAATATTGTAAAACAACTTAAGGTTGGTTTGAGTGACAAAGGCATACGTTTATCATTTAGGGTTGAAAGCCATCATTGTGAGCAATTAATAAAACCTTTATTAAAGTCCTTGTTCCTCTCCAGAGAGATATGTTTCCCCAGAAATGTGATTTAGTATTATAAAACCCCCCACTGGTTTTCTTTGTTGTAATTTTTTATTTAACTAATCAAATCCTGACAACTTATAGGAATGCGATTATTTTTGTAAAGATTGCTTCGAAGTATAACTCTTTCCTCCATTATCCAATCATTTTTAAAGAATTAACTTGCCTTAATGTACAGTGACCACATCATTATGAATGTACTGAGGATATTTTGCTGTGCAGAGATGTCATATAAGTTCCAAATTGTTGCATATTTTATTTTCTTTGAATTACTTTTTAAAAACCCTGCAATATTAATTGTACAAAATATTTCTTCCCCATACCAAGATCAACCTTATTCTTTTGTTCTTCAGCTTGGTTGGCCAAATGGGAAAAATAGGTTTGTGACATCTTCTGCGGCCTCACAGGCCACCCTGAATTAACTAATCACACACCAACCAAGATTGTTGGTGGTTGCTGCTTCCCTGCCAGTTTTCCATTCGACTTCTTTCATGTCCACTCATGTTCTCGCCTCTCCTCAGAACATCTATATTGTGGTTAGCTCAGGATAGCGACAGGAATGTCTACAAACAGAGGAAGTTTGTAACAGCCTTCACAAACCCAACCTATCCTACCATCAGTTATCTACTAAGATCTTAGTTTTGGCCAGGACCTTTTGTGGACGGCTTGATATCTGCTCATTTCCATGAAAGCTGATTGGGAAGACCTCTCCATAGATACAGAGGGGAAGTTAGTGGCATCCAGATGTTCAGGCTAATGCTCTAAGGATGTGGATTCAAATCCCATCATAGGATTTGGTAATGGTGGTATTTTAATTAAATTCATAAATCTATGATGTAAAACTAGTCTGAGTAATAGTGAGCATGATAACTGTTACTGTCAAAAATCCATCTGATTCATTAATGCTCTTTTGGGCAGGAAATTAGCTGTCTTTAGGTCTGGCCTACATGATTCCAGATCCATAGCAATATTGCTGACTTTTAAATGTCCACTGGAATAGCCTAACAAACCATTCAGTTCAAGGGCAATTGGATTGGGCAACAACCCTTGCCAGTGCCACATACATCTCATGAAAGAGTAAAAAGAAATGGAAAAAGCATAACTCCATCATGGCTTTGACAAGTTTCAAGACAGATGATGGAATTCCTTGTAAGACTAAGTGCAGGAAATTTAGTCCCAAATACTGATCGAGGCTCTCATTTAACATTAGTCTTTCTGTCAGGAATACAGGGAACTTGCATTAATAAGGTATTTTATGCACATCTCTCAGTTTTAAAGTTAACTTATATTTGCCTGTATTTAAAAGAAACTGAAGGAAGACAAGAATATAGCTGAGGGGCATTATTTTTTACCTTTCTATTGAATTGCATATCATGTTTAGTGAACTTTGCGAATGCCTGTGGGAAATGAAAGTTTCCTAGAATGCAAAATCAATGGGACAAACGGTGCATTTAATGTATCTTCAAAGGCAATGGTGAGGGACCATGGGATTCTCAAAGCCTGTGAGCAACTGTCACAAGCCCTTTAATTGCTTGTCAGTCCAGTCTAAACTGAAAGTGTTTTTTGCACCTTTGGGTTGAAAGTGCCCTCTCTTTATTCAGCAAATTGTATTATCTTCTCTACTGATTTAACACCTAAAGTGATCATGACCTGGAATTTCATTCTTGGGCATGATCCAAAAATGCACCCATGTTGCTGTAAATTTGCTGATCCAAGTTACCTTCCAATCTCATTGGAATGCACCTGCATTTAAAATAGGCATAAATGAACATACGTGCAAACATTCTGATCTTTTATTCTGATTGTTTTGTTCTCAAGAAAATAATTTGTTTCTTGCTCTCTTCAGAGCCAAAAGTGCTGAGTGGATAATCCGTCTCAGCCTATTCCAGAGGTCCCTAGCATCACAGATGTCAGTTGTCGGCTAATTCGATTCACTTCATGTGACATCAAAAAATGGTTGAAGGCACTAATGTTGCAAAGGCTATGGATCCCAATAATATTCTGATTCCAGAACTGTGGACCTAGCCAGGCTGTCCTAATACAGCTACAACACTGGCATCACCCGGCAGTCTGAACCCATCACAGTTATTTCTTTCTTCAGTATCGAAATTCAAGTTTGTGCTCATTTATTAATCATTCCTGCACACCGTACAAATCACATTTAAAAGCCCGCAATCAGAGAAGTTCTCCAATCTGAGCATGAGTTAGATTTGTGCATGAGTAAGAAGATGCATAGCACCATTCGATGAAGTTTTTTTGTTGGAATTCTGTCAGAAAATTTGCAATTAAAAGACCAGAAAAATAACATCACTTCCAGCAAGATCTGGTTGCATTTTGAGAAAAGTCCATACAAGGTGATTGGAGGATTGAGTGTGGCCAGCTTGGTTGATGGAAATTTGCTTAAATGGAGAATTTGATGGATGTGCATAATCTATTGAGAAAAGTTACATGCATCATAGTAACACAGGTAAATAATTTTCTCCCAAAATGGCATGATCTTTCAGATTGCATACTTTGTTTTAACCTTTGTATCTAGATGTAAATACAAAGGAAACACCGGGCTCATATTTATAGATAACCATAGATCATTGAATCCTTACAATGCAGAAGGAGGCCATTCAGTCATCAAGCCAGCATTGATCACAATCCCACCCAGGGCCTATCACCGTAACCCCATGTATTTATTCTGCTAATCCCCTTAACACAAAGGGACAATTTTGCATGGCCAATCAACACAACACAATCTTTGGTGTGTGGGAGGAAACCAGAGCACACGGAGGAAACCCATACAGACACGGGGAGAACACGCAAACTCCAATAGACAGTCACCCAGACCGGAATTGAACCCAGGATGCCAGCGTTGTGAGGCAGCAGTGCTAATCACTGTGCCACCACCCCATTAAAAGGCAGATTCAAATATAAGTTCAAATATTATTGCTTATTCTACAACACAAACTATATTTTTCACAACAGATTCTTATACATTGACCTTGGAGAATTAATTTCAAATAAAAAAGAAACATCCTATTTTAGTGTTTCTGATTAACTGTAGTCCCCAGGGAAAGAAGAAAACAGCTAATAAATTATGACTATTCCTGAAATTAACAGCTAAAATCCTTGGGGTGCATCTTTTGTTGTGTTTAATTCATTAATATTTCATTGGCTAGCCCAGTGCTGGCTTGTTCTTCATATGATTGCAATGCTGCAAATGTTTCTAACAGTGTAAATCTATCCAAAGCCAGGGCTATGTTTGTATCTGATAAACTATTTGAAATTCTTTCAAAAACGATGACTATGACATTGAATATTTATTTTACTGTTTTGTTCAGACAAAAAAATACCTTGTTTCTTGCTCTCTTTAGAGCCAGAAGTGCTGAGCGGATGATCCATCTTGGCCTTCTGTCTAAGTCCCTAGCATCACAGATGCCATTTGTCGGCCAACTCAATTTGCTTCACGTGATGCCAAGAAATGGCTGAAGGCACTGGATGTTGCAAAGGCTATGGACCCTAACAGTAATCTGGCTCCTGAACTTGTCGTGCACCTAGCCAAGCTCTTCCAGTACAGCTACAAGATTGGCAATTGGCCAGCAATGTAGAAAGATTGTCCAGGATGTGGCATTTGACTGGGGAATCTCAAAACACCAGGTTAAAGTCCAACAAGTTTATTTGGAATCGTGCGCTTTCGGAGTGCTGCTCCTTCATCTGCTTGACTCACCTAATAAGGAGCAATGCTCTGAAAGGTCATGATAACAAATAAATCAGTTGGACTTTAACCTGGGGTTGTGAGACTTCTTACTGTGCCCAAGATTGTCCAGGAACGTCCTGTTCACAAAAAGCAGGATAAATCCATAATGCCATCAGTCTGTTCAACAACAAGCTATCAAGTTGCACTTACTTAGCAATAACCTGCTCGCTGATGCTCAGTTTGGGCTCTGCCAGGGTCACTCAGCTCCTAATCTCATTACAGCCTTGGCTCAAACATGGACAAAAGAGCAGAATCCCAGAGATGAGGTGGGACTGACTGCCCTTAACATAATTTGAGCAAGTGTGGCATTAGGGAACCCAAACAAAAATGGTGGCAATTTGAGTCATTGGAAAAATGCTCCACTGGGTTGGAGCCATTCTTGGCAAAAATGAGTTAGTTATGATGGTTGAAGGTCAAACATCTGAGCTGGAGGACATGATTACTGGAGTTGTTCAGGGTAGTGTCCTAGACCCAACCACCTCAGCTGCTTCATCAATGACCTTCCTTCCATCATAAGGTCAGAAGTGAGTGTATTCGCTGAAGATTGCACAATGTTCATTGCAATTCTTCAGATAATAAATGTTGAAATGCAGCAAGACCTGAACATATCGTTGTTTAAAAAAGGTCAGAGGGATCACCCAGGGAACTATAGGCCGGTGAGCTTGACTTCAGTTATAGGTAAGCTAATGGAGAGGATCCTTAGGGACAGGATGTATGAGCATCTGGAGCGCTGCGATCTGATCAGGGATACGCAGCATGGCTTCGTCAAGGGGAAGTCTTGTCTTACAAATCTAGTGGAATTTTTTGAAGAAGTGACAAAAACAGTTGATGAAGGACAGGCTGTTGATGTCGTCTACATGGATTTCAGTAAGGCGTTTGACAAGGTTCCTCATGGTAGACTGATAGAGAAGGTGAAGGCGCATGGGATACAGGGTCGGGTATGTAGATGGGTCGAGAACTGGCTCGGGAGGAGGAGACAGAGGGTAGTAGTGGAAGGCTCTTTTTCCGGCTGGAAGCCTGTCACTAGTGGAGTGCCACAAGGCTCAGTACTAGGTCCTCTTCTATTTGTGGTCTACATAAACGACTTGGAAGTAGGGGTAGGTGGTGAGATCAGCAAATTTGCTGATGACACCAAGATGCTTGGATTGGCGGGTACAGAGGAGCAGTGTCAGGCAATACAACAGGACATAGACAGGTTGGTAGACTGGGCAGATAGATGGCAAATGGAATTTAATCCGGATAAATGCGAGGTGATGCATTTTGGCCGGAAAAATGTAGAAGAGAGTTATAGGATAAAAGGTAAAACTATACGGAGCATAGAGACGCAGAGAGACTTGGGGGTGCAGGTTCACAAGTCTCTGAAGGTGTCCTCACAGGTGGAGAAGGTGATAAAGAAGGCGTATAGTATGTTAGCTTTCATAGAAAAGGGTATAGAATACAAGAGTAGGAGTTTGATGTTGCAGTTGTATAGAACGTTGGTTAGGCCTAACTTGGAATACTGCGCCCAGTTCTGGTCGCCGTACTATCGGAAGGATGTGGAGTCCTTGGAGAGAGTGCAGAGGAGGTTTACCAGGATGCTGCCTGGTATGGAAGGACTGTCTTATGAGGAACGATTAGATAGACTGGGGTTGTTTTCCCTTGAAAGACGTCGGCTTAGAGGGGATCTCATAGAGGTGTATAAGATTATAAGGGGTATAGATAGAGTAAATGGAGGTAAACTCTTTCCGCCTTTAGAAATGGATAGGACGAGGGGTCATGGCCATAGGGTGAGGGGGGCTATGTATAGGACGAATATTAGAGGGCAGTTTTTCACACAAAGGGTAGTGGGGGTGTGGAATGCACTGCCGAGTAAGGTGGTGGGAGCAGGCACGCTGGGGCTGTTTAAGGGTCTCTTGGACAGCCACATGAGCGGTATGCAGATAGAGGGATATATTAGGACTGTTTAACTACGGCTTTTTTCCACAGGTAATTCGGTCCATACTTGACCAACATTGAGCATGCATTCGGCAGGTGGTGCGGGTACAGCTCTTGGATGTTGATTCATGGGTTGCCTGGTACCTCATGTCGTAAATGAGTGCTTTATGTGGACCATCTGAAGGGCACCATGACAGCTCAGAGACTATCGATGTGGCTGTGCAGACACTTGGAATTGGGCCGGTGTCTGCGGGAGTTTGCGCGTTCTCCCCGTGGTTGCGTGGGTTTTCTCCGGGCACTCCGGTTTCCTCCCACAACCCAAAAATTCGCTCTTAGGCTGATTGGGAAACAAATTGTCCCTATAGTGAGAATTTTCCATATTAGGAATAATATATATATTATTATATAGGAATAATATAATAGGATAATTGATTTGCTACTATATAGTTATGACGGCGGCGCGGGCTCGTTGGGCCGAAGGGCCTGTTTCCCGTGCTGTGTTGCTCTTTAAAAAAAAAATCCAGTTGACAGCTGGCAAGTAACGTTCATGCTACACAAGTGCCAGGTAATGTCTGTCTCCAACTAAGAGAGGAGTAATCATTGCCTTTGATATTCAATGAGATTACAATCACTGAATCCCCCACTATTGACACCCTGAGGATTGCTATTGAAGAGAAACTGAACTGAACCAGCCATATAAATGCTATGGCTAGAACAGCAGGTTATCGACTTTGCTCCACAGTGATTGCTGTGGTAGTAAGTTAGGGCATTGCTTCCCTTGGCCTGGTATGTTCCAATTTCTGTGCTGCTTCACTAACTAGATGGTGGAGTTTAATTTTTAACCACAGTTTGCTTTTTTCTCTCAAAGAAACCTGAGAAGCAAGCAGATTTCAGATTGCCTGAACAGTCTGGATGGCCTTCTCAAGAATTTGATTTTCCTTTGCTCAAAGCATGCCTGGGAGTGTGTCACCCATCACTCCTACAACTATTCTATCCCTGATTAGCTCAGAATTAATGTCAGCACGATAATAGCCATCAGTGGTTACAATTTTTAAATTGCGTGTCTACCTTTAAAAAGTTTCCCAGAATCTAAAATGGCGCTGCCATTCGCTTCTTTGCATGAGGGATTTTCCACACTTGCCAGTTTTGGCAGGCTCCCACACAAATAGCATTCATGACCTCAGCTTTTAATCTTTTTTAACAATAGCTCTCTGGATTGACTGGTGAGTCTTCCCTGATTAAGCATAACATCCTCGAGCTCTTCGAAGAATCAAACGACAGCTTCTGCTGAGTTTTTAAGCTGCCTACTCAGTTGTGGTTAATTGCTAATGATTTTTTTTCTCTCTTTATTTGGAGTGAGCTAGGCTGCTACATGTTCAGCCACTGACTGAGAAAACAGTCTTCCCAGACTGCAATTTAAATGGCAATTTCTGATTGCTGCAGTATCTGACTTTTGTTTTAGACTTGTGTTGGCAGAATTTTTAGTTTTTCACTCACCCCTGCTTGGTCCAGTGACTCTGCACGCTCTGGCTATTAAAACTTAACTTCAATGGAATTCAATGGAGTCATGTGCTCCAGTGAGCAATTATAAGGGTGCTTCTCCCAAAAGTGCTGAATTGGTGGGAAAGCTGGTCGAGATCACAACTGCTTTTTCAATGCAACATCAGATCCGAAGCTCCGCACTCTGTGGAATGTAGAATTCCCAATCATGAATATCATGAAAAACCCAGGAGGGTGGGGCCTATTTGTGCCAGAGTCTGACAGTTCTGAAACTCTGTGCATGCACAGTGGACCCAATCTGTCAGTCTCTCCGTTTGCTGGCCAGCTGGATTGCTGGCCAGCCCAGGAACCCCTCCCAACATCATCGCAGCCCAATTACAGCCCCCACGGCAATTCCCAGGCAAGCCAAGAACCCCACCCCCGTCCTGGAGCGCCCCGATCTCCAGGCCCGTCTCCCTCCAGCAGTGGCAATCTCCCCACCCCTCCCACCACAGTAGACCGTCCCCACCCCCCTCCCAACCCCTCCCAGCAGACTAACCCTTCCCGGAAGCAGACCACTGCCCCCTTCCCCAATGGAGGCAGACCTAAGAGAGAATCGCCCCCCTCAGCCACCCCAATCCGCTAGCCAAACCAATCCTCCATGCAGAGTGGCAGTGGGAGCCCCCATACCACCACATCCCCACTGATCACCCCCTACGCCTCTCCCCCTTGGCACTGCCCGATGCCTGCTGGACAGTGTTAAAGTTCCCCTGGGCCTGGGCAGTTTGCCCTTTGGGTAGTGCCGGACACAGACTGGCATTGCCAAAGTGCCCATGCCCAGGCAGTGTGGGAGATGCTATCAGGCCCAGCAGGTTCGATGCCAGGTCCAATAATGACGTTTAAAATATATTAAAAATACATTTGAAACAGATTAAAATCACTTACCTTCCCACAGGTTTCCAGTGCAGTCTCGACTCCACCTGTTCTCTGGCTCTGGGAGATGCACATGTATCGGGAACACATGCACAAATGCTGCAAAATGGCCAGCATGTGATTCTTCCAACCGGACCCACCAGAAAATTTGAAGGTCATGATGGGAGGATCGCCCCTTACGTTTCTGCAGTTTTCAGTACTTCCTTTGGAGGTTTTTCTGATGACTTGCTGCTATACCTTTGATTCTTGAGCTTTTCTTCGAGTCAGATTTTATTTTTCTGCAAGAAAGAGTCCTTTAGTCCTATCAAGTATGTGTTTGCGCTCTCAGAGCAATCCCATTCTGCTTCTTTTCCAATTTCCTTGCAATCATTTTGTTCTTCTTTGTCCAATTCACTTTTGAAAGGTACTATTGAATCTGGTTCTTCTACCCTATCAGGCAGTGCATTCCGAATTGATTGCATAAAAATATTTTCCTGTGTTGCCTCAGGTTCTTCCAATCATTTAAAATCAATGTCCTTCAACCATTGGAAAGAGTTTTATTTTCTTTATTTACTGCATCTGAACCCTTCAGGATTGTAAATAGCTCTATCGAATATCTCCTGCTAACCAGAATTTTGATGGATTGGACAGTGGTGAGATAAGAACAGAATCTTGAGCCTCGATATCACAGAGAAACAGATTGTGTAGAAATTCTTACCCTCAATTCTTTTGCCTCTGTCACTTCCAGGCTACAGAGATTTTCCACATTGTTAGTCTATATGCTGTCTACACACCTCAAATAGAAGCAGTACATTTACTTCCTGTTCCCTACAAAGCAATTCAAGTGTGATGCGGCTGCCAAATACTAACATCTCGCTGAAATTCCCTAAGTAGTAGAGTGGTACCCGTGTGCCCTCTGATTTACACAATGCTTCTTCTCCAAGCTCGCTAATTATGTGCTACAAGATGTGTATGGCTGTGCTGGAGCTTGCAAACATTGCTGAGTGTGATGCAGGATAGTAACAAGCTACTGCCTTGATTACTCTGGCAGCATTGGCAAGCTGGTGCTTGAGACAGAAGAATCAATACTGTTTGCAAAAGAGACCTGCCAACAGCGCTCACATTACAAGATTCAAACTATGTATTCCATCAGTGTGGTTGCATCAGTGTGGGAATGACTGATCAAGGGAGTACTCCACGTTCATCTCCTGCAGCTGCACCCCGCTACTTCATCAGCCTTCTGAGTGGGAGCTTTCAGGTTAAGGTTGATCCATTTCAAGCTCTCATTCCTTTTACTGTCTGCACGTTTATTATATTAACTGTTGATGTTTTGCCAACCACTGGTGATCTCAAATACTCTTTGAAAAAGAAATTTCATTCATTTTAAAAATCTCTACAGCTTTTTTTAAAAGCTTATAGAAATGCTACCTCCATACATGACTAATCATCTTTGAGTGACCACATTGCTTTAATTTTCCCATGGCCATTTCAGCACTGGATCTGAAAAACCTTCACTCAAAGCTTCTGATAACTTCTAGGAAATCCAACGTTCTTTCTTAAAGAAACAGAGGGGTCATTGTCAGCTTCTAAAGGCAATTCATCACTCACAGGACTGCATGCTTTGAAGCATACAATTTCTGAAAGTGAAAAATTAGCAGTCAACGCAGAGGCAGCTGCGGTGGAATCCTTTAACTCTTTTTGAGCAGCTAATGAGCCTCTTCACTGACTAAACCATTGGAAAGGTTATTAGTCCAACTGTTTCTTTTTGCTGAATTGTGTGTCAAGCTTCGGCACAGTTGGCAACAGTCTCACCTCTGAATCCAAAGGTTCTGAGTTCAATTCCCACATTTAAGTACGACAATCTACGCTGACACTGCAGTGCTGCACTAAGAGACTGCTTCATTATTACAGGTACTGTTTTTCAAGCCCTGTGTGCTCCCTAAGGTGGAGGTAGAAGATGCCATGTTACCAAAGCTAGTCCCAGAAATGATGCATGAAACATGAGACAATTGGTGTAAAAAGTCACCTGGTTCACTTAGGAAAGGAAATCTGCCGTCCTTTTCTGGTCATAACACAAGACAATTCAGTTGACCCTTTAACCCCTTAAAATGGCCCAGCAAACCACTGCAGAACAGTCAAAAACAAATTAAACCAGGCAATCAACCTAGACACCAAAAACAACAATGGCACACCCATCCCTGTTGACACTGCAAAATGTTCTTTATGAATTTCTGGAGGCTTTTGCAAAAATTGGAGATCTGTCAGGCTTGCATAGTCATACTTACTGAATAATACTTTACAATGTCCCCATGTTCTGCTCTTACCATCCCTGGGATGCAGAACAGGAACACCAGATAATGTAGTGTATCTTGAGTGGGAAACCTCAATATCCGTTACCAAAAGTGGCTGGATAGCACCGCTACTGACCAAAGTGGCTAAGTTTTGACAGACACTGCTAGCCTGGGCCTATGGCAGGTATGAAAGAATCAACAAGAGGAAAAAATCAACTTAAACCCGTCTTGACCAATCTAGCTGTCACATATACATCTGTCTATGACAGTATTGGTAGGAATGACTGCCACAAAGTCATTGAAAAAGGGTAAATCCTTTATATTAATGATACTAATATTTTATTACTATTGTGCTAAATGGGATAGATTTAAAATAGATCTAGCAACTGAGTTTAAGCATTCATGAGGCGCTGTGGTTTATCAGCAGTGGTATAATTGTACTTGACCATAATCTGTCACTTTATGCTCCAGTAAATTCCTCTGCCCTCCTTCCCTGCCCCCTACTCAGCCACCATATGATTACTATCGACCAGGGGGGTCAACCCTGGTTTAATTAACAGTGCAAGTGAGTATGCCAGGAGAAACAGCAAGCATCCATAAAAATGAGGTGTCAACCTAGTGAAGCCATAATACAGAATTACTTGTGTATCAAACAGTGGAAATCGATCATGTGATATAGCATTGCAATCCCATAATGAACAGATCAGATCAAAGCTCTACAGTCCTGCCACGTCCAGGCATGAGTAGCACTGGACAAGTAAACATGAAACTGGAAAGGGAGGCCCCGCAAATATCCCCTCCCTCAATGATGGAGGAGTCCAGTCCATCAGTGCAGAAGATAAGACTGAACAATTACAGCTATTCTCAGGCAGAATGTTGAGTGCATATTGTATTTGAGGGCCCCCAGCATTACAGATGCCAGTCTTCCATCAATTTAACTCAATCTCAATGATAGCAAGAAATAACTGAAGGCACTGGATATGGGATCTGGCAAATTCCAGCAATAGTACCGATGATTTATGCTCCAGAAGCAGTTTCACCAAACTACAATATTGGCGTCTACTCGACAGTGTTAAAAATTGTATCCTGTCCAACAAAGTAAGGCAAATTCAACTCAGCCAATTACTCCCCCATCAGTTTAGTCTTAATCATCAGCACAGTGATAGAAGAGGTCGTAGATAGTGGTATCAGACACTACTTACACAGCAATAACCTGCTAATTGAATCTCAGTTTGCATTCTACCAGGGCCACTCAGCTCCTGACCTCAGTAAATCTAAACTTGGATGGAAGAGCTGAGCTCACGAGGTCAGCTGAGATTGACTGCCTTTGAAATGTGTTTCACTAAGTGTTGCATCAAAAAGTCTAACAAAACAGGAGTCAATGGGAATTAGGAAAAATTTTCCACTGATTGGAGTTATACCTAGCACAAAGAAAGATGATTGTGGTGTTGGAGGTCAATCTTCTCGATCCCTGACACCGCGGCAGAAGTCCCTCAGGGTAGTGTCCAAGTGCCATCTTCAGCTGTTTCACTATGATTTCACCTTCACATAAGGTCAAAAAATGTTCACTGATCATTTCCCAATGTTCTTTACCATTTGCAGACTCCTCAAATACTGAAGTAGTACACTGCCATATGCAGTAAATCTGGACAACAGTCAGCTTTAGGATGATAATTGACAAGTAACCTTCACACTTATTAAGTGCCAATATAATCTTGTCCCCTTGACGTTAAATGGCATGATCATTGCTGAATTCTCCAATATCATCATCCTGAGAATTTCCATTGACCATTGTGCAACTATAACCAGCATTATAAATACTGTAGCCTAAAGAGACGATCTGAGGATGGGAATTCTTTGGCAAGTAATTCATTTCCTGATGTTTTAAGCCTGTTGATCATTTAGAAGGCACAATCACGAATTTGATGGAATACTTGCCCCTTGCCTGGATGTATGCAGCTCCTGCAACATTCAAGAACTCAACATATTCCAGTACATCCAAACCTGTTTGATTGGCACTCCATCCAACATCTTAAACATTTCGACCCTTCACTGCCAGCACCATGTGCCACATGCAAGACACATTATATTAATTATTCAAGTCTCCTTCAAGCAACTTCCAAACCCGAGAGCTCTACCACCTCGAAGGACAAGGGCAGCAGATGCAAGGGAACACTAGCAGCTGCAAGTTCCCATCCAAGCAGCACACCATTTTGAATGGGAAATATACCACTGTTACTGGGTCAAAATCTGGGAATTTCCTTCCTTACAGAACTGTGGGTGTACATACACCACATGAACTGCTCACCATCACCTTCTTGAGGGCAATTATGGATAAGCAATAAATGCTGGCCTAGTCAATGATGCCCACATTCAGTGAAAGAATTAAAAAATATCATTTGAAAGCACAGTAGTAGTGTACTGCTCAATAATTTTCCTTCAGTCAACATCACAGAATCAGCTTACCTGGTCAATATCAGTTGATATTTGTGGGAGGTTGCTGTGTGTAAATTGACTACTACATTCTTAATATGTTGATAACAATGACTTCATTCTCAGATATGCTCAATTGGTTATAAAGCATATTGGGATACTGGGAGGATGTGAAAGAAATTATATAAGTGCAAGTCTTTCTACTGAAATATTAAATCCCATTTTAACAAGAAGATCTGAAAGCCTGGTAATTTATAGAATAATTTAGTGCAGTTTAGATACATAAGCCTCCGATCATGCATAAAAAGCATTAACTACGGTGACATGTAGTACGTCTCCAATATTTGGAGATCTTGGCAGCAGAGCTGTAATTCAGAACAGGCCAGAAAGGTACAGGAGAAACATTTACAAAATAAAAAAAATCAGAATAGGACAGCCAGGGCCTGAAGTAAAATTGTAGCGTAGCTGTAGCTGTAGTTAAATTAATCTGCAATCTACAGTGCTGTGGAGAAATGATGACAAGGAACATATTGAAAATGAAAGGAGCAGTGTTACGCAAATTGAATTGCATAAGTCATGTTGGGAGTGAGAATATATTCCAAAAATGAAATTTCATGGACCAAATCATCCCTGTCTCATATTCATGTTTAATTTTTAAGGACAATATTCTTATATAACAGAACACATATAAACCATTTGGACCTTACTGTACTAAACAATTCACACAGTAAGAAGTCTCACAATACCAAGTTAAAGTCCAACTGGTTTATTGCGTACCACAAGCTACTAGTTTGTGGAGCACTGTCTCTTCATCAGGTGAGTGGGAGTTCTGTTCACATTGTCACTCACATTGCCACTGACATAGTCTATGCCTTTAAGACTTGACTAACTGTAAAGACTCCCATTCCAATCATTATTCAGTAAATTGAGTTTGTGTCTTTATATGCCCTGTTTGTGATCAGAGCTCCCACTCACCTGACAAAGGATCAACACTCAGAAAGCTAGTGGTGTTTGCTACCAAATAAATCTGTTGGACTTTAACGTGGTGTTGTGAAACTCTTAGTGTGTTTATCCCAGTCCTACACCAGCATCTCCACATCATTCTGATCACAAATAGGGCATATAAAGACACAAGCTCAATTTACAAAATAATGGTTAGAATGCAAGTCTTTACATGTTATCAAGTCTTACAGGTATAGACAATGTGAATCCAGAGAGGGCTAAACACAGGTTAAAGAGATGTATGTTGTCTCCAGCCAGGGCAGTTAGTTAGATTTTGCAAGCCCAGGCAAGTTGTGGGGATTACACATAGTGTGACATGAACAAAAATCCCGGTTAAGGTCGACCTCATGTGTGCCGGACTTGGCTATCATTCTGTGCTCGTGATTCTGCGTTGTCATGTGTTGTGAAGGTCTTGGAGAATGCTTACCTGAAGATCAGAGGCCGAATGCCCGCAATTGCTGAAATGTTCCCCAACAGAAAGAGAACACTCCTCCCTGGTGATCGTCAAGTGGCGTTCATTCATCCATTGTTGTAGCGTCTGCATGGTCTATCCAATGTACCATGTTTCCGAACATCCTTTCCTGCAGCGTATCAGGTAGCTAACATTGGCAAAGTTGCAAGTGTATGTACCGTGTACCTGGTGGATGGTGTTCTCACATGAGATGATGATATCCATGTCGATGATCTGACACATCTTGCAGAAGTTGCTGTGGCAGGGTTTTATGGTGTTGTGGTCACTGTTCTCCTGAAGGCTGGGTAGTTTGCCGTGGACAGTGGTCTGTTTGACGTTGTGCGGCTGTTTGAAGGCAGGAAGTGGAGGCGTGGAGATGGTCTTGGTGAGATTTTTGTCTTCATCAATGACATGTTGAAGGCTCCAAGAAGATGTCATAGTTTTTCCATTCTGGGGAAGTACTGGATGATAAAGGGTACTCTGTCTATCATGTCCTGTGTTTGTCTGCTGAGAAGATTGATGTGGTTTCTTTGCTGTGGCTTATCAGAACTGATCAAGACCTTTGATTCGGACCTTCAGAACACCCTCTGTGCTCTCATCCCAAGTGCTCTGAGCAGAGACTGATAGCCAAGTTCTGCACACGTGGATGGTCTCAATTGGGATCTTGTGTTCATGTCACACTACATGTAACCCCTACGACTTGCCTCAGCTTGCAAAATCTTGCTAACTGTCCTGGCTGGAGACAAATCACATCTCTTTAACCTGTGTTTAATCCTCTCTCCGCTCATATTGTCTGTACCTTTAAGACTTGATTACCTTAAAGACTTGCATTCCAACCATTATTTTGTAAATTGAGTTTGTGTCTTTATATGTCCTGTCTTTGAACAGAACTCCCATTCATCTGATGAAGGGGCAGCGCTTCAAAAACTAGTAGTTTGTGCTACCAAATAAACAAAGAACAAAGCAGCGCGGGAAACAGGCCCTTCAGCCCAATGAGCCCGTGATGCCACCTCGATGTTCCCACCTCTACCCGTGATCCCTGTCTGTGTTTATAGATCCATGGATTGAAACCAAATTTGAGACAATTTAGGGAGAATTTGTTTTGCCAATTAGCCTAAGAGCACGTCTTTGGGATGTGGGAGGAAACTGGAGCACCCGGAGAAAACTCATGCAAGCACGGGGAGAAGGCGCAAACTCCCACAGACACAGGCCCAAATCCATGTATCTGCACAGCACAGCAATAGCCACTGAGCTGTCGTGTTGCCCATCAAATGGTCCAGGTCAAGCATACACCAACAACGTGAAGCGCTAGGCTACTTGAAAAAAAATCCAAGAGCAGCCCTCTCGCGACCCATCGTATGTATGCCCCTTGTTAGACAACAAGGCAGACAAAAGTACCTGATGAAGGAGTGAGGTTTTTTACTGTGTTTACCTCAGTCCAATGCCGGCATCTCCACATCTAAATAATTCACTCCAGCGAGAAATGTATTGAGATCCATGTAGAAATTGCTAAAAGTGCATGGAGTTGGGAGGTGAGCAAAATAAATGTTTTAATCGTACATTCAGTGATTTGTAAGATATTACAACACTAGTTCATACAAATTGTGGACATGCTGCCATTGGATTGGGGTAAACACAGTAAGAATTCTCAAATCACAAAATTAAAGTCCAACAGGTTTATTTGGTGGCACAAGACATTAGCTTTCAGAGCATTGTCACTTCATTAGATGAGTCTCTGCTCGGATTTCAGTTCACAAAAAGGACATATAAAGACACAAACTCAATTTACGAAATAATGGTTGGAATGCGAGTCTGTACAGGTAATGAAGTCTTAAGTGTACAGCTAATGTGAGTGAAGAGAGGGTTAAGCACAAGTTAAAGAGATGTCTATTGTCTCCAAACAGGCAAAATCTCGCAAAATCTCACTAACTTGTTTTAACCTCGTGTTGTGAGACTCATATATTTTGTACATTGCATGTAACAGTAGATATGTTATTCTAGTGCTCAGATATAATTATAGAATTTACAGTGTACATCCATAGTCCATTTAATTACGTGTTTACAAGTATGATCTCCAAACTCTTTACATTTTGGTTTTTGCGTTGCAAAATCTTTGTACCCCATGTAATGAAAATTTAATTTTATTAACTTAGGTGACTCAGTTGATGTCAGATTAAATTTTGGTGAAGTTAGAGGTGGAGGGGCAATGGTGTTAGATTCCACTGTCCCTGAGTTAAGTAGAAAATGAAGAAATATGACACAATTCCAGCTAGTAAACAATATCCAATGATTCCTACTTGAAATTACATAGGGTTTTTACTCCAAGATGGGTGCGTAGAGCTGGGAAATTTTCTGACCAGCCACACCTGCTTTGGGAAAAGTACCCTGAGTGGCAGGATCTTCATTCTGGGAGGAGGAAGAAAGAGATACAAAATAGAAGCAGGTCAACAAGCCTTGGATGTAAATCAGAGATAGCCATAGGAGCTCCTGATTGCAGAGAGGAGCTATTTTAAAGGCCCATCTCAAAGGGATAATGACTGTGTACCAGTTATTTTCTTTAAAATTAGGTCCTCTCACCCTCATCCCGTCACATGTCCTTACATCTCCTCATTCACTCCTTATCTTCAGACATGTCATCCTTGACCCTCACCTACCCAGTGGCTCCTTAGTCTTGGTGCTAACTCATAATCCCCCAATCAGTTCTCATGAGTTCTTATTGCCAACCTAGTGCCAACTCATGCCCCCATTCAACCTCTGGCCCATATAGCTCCCATGCCAACTTAATTCCAATGCATGCAAATCATGCCCAATACCACCATAGCCTCTCTGTCTGTATGCCAATTTAGTGTCAATTTCTGCCCAAACCCACTACCCTTTGACATGAACCCCCTATGCCAGTTTATCCAGCATTCACCACAAGCAGACCTCAGGAACCTTTCAGAGATTAAATAAAATAAAGTACTAAATACTTATTACAGATATTTATGTAACTCCCTCATTCATGAAAGCCTGTTCAACTCATTTTAGATCCCATATAAAAATAAATATTTGTCTTCTTAACCCCACATCAAAGATAGTTAATCCTTTAATATATTTGAACCGTCAATAAAAATGAACTTAGAGCAGCCCCCACCCTTCCAACTATAATAACAATAGCTATGAAAAAAGCCAAATATTAATAATGTGATAATAATAGTACTTAGAGTTATGTCGACAAACAGCTATTGAAACTAATAGAACAGATATATTTCTGTTCTAGACACAGGCAGTTTTTTTATTTTTGAAGAAGACTTAAATGACTTGGCATCTTGACAATTCTACTTATTCACACTTCATGAGTATTTACATATACTCCAAAAACTCATGACTTATATATTGTGGGATAAAGCCCTTGCTTCAACAAATGGGGTATGTTTGAACTCAGCACTGAGCTTAAATGACAATGCTATGTTTGGCTTTCCCCACATTGACAGCTGTCTCCCGCTACAGTGAATGGCTATTTATGGATTGCTATGGAGCCTTAACCCACTGCTTTCAGGATTGAAGAAAACCAAGGAAAGATAAAATAGAGTTAAGAATTATTAATGATTGCAAATTGTTATATTGACATTAGAGTATACAACTCCTTGATTAATATTTTCCACTGGAATTTATTCAGCATTGAGTTGACAAAGATTTCTTAAGGATGTCAAGAAATGTTGAAGATCATAAGGACTTATGAAATTCTAAATCTCTTCCCAATTCAAATGTCTAAAGAAAATGAAAGTATTGTCTTTATACAGCACCTTTCATCACTTCAGGACATTTTTACAGCCAATGAAGGAATTTTGAAGGATAGTCATGTTTAATATAGGAAACATAGTGATAAATTTGTGCATAGCGAACTTCCATAAATAGTAGCGTAATGGTGACCAGATAATCTGTTTTTGAGATCTTGATTGAGTGATGGATATTGGCCAATATGTCAAGAATAACATTGCTGCTTTGCTCAATAATTAAATGGGATCCAGTACAGCCACCTAATAGAGCAAATGGGCCTTACTGTCATTAACTTTCATTGAGTTCTCTTTTCCACTGCAATTTATGTCAACCTTTTTTTTGTTTTATTGTGATCTCGAAGCATACTAGTTAATCAACTGTTTATTGTTATTAATGATCTGACTGCAATAATTCAACAGATAGGCTGCAGTTTAATCTGTACCAGTTCTAGTTCCATTTCTGGTTTAGAGCAACCTTTCAATAAATTAGAATTGGATTTCCTATGCTGTTGGTTGTTGGCAAATATAATTAACTGGCAAATATATGTTTAATTAAAGAGTAATTGGGTAATATTCATTGTTCTCCTTTGCTGAATGCCTCGTTTTAATTTTGTACTTTGATACTGGTCAGATAAGGAAAGCTGTACACTGTCCATATCACTTTGAAAACATAATGCACATAATTATGACAAAAATAATTTAAAGATATGCTTTAATTCTCATTAGTCATCACATACATGTGCATTTGAGATGCTTAACAGATTCTAGTCAACTCATATAAAAGCAAAATACTGCAGATGTTGGAATCTGAAACAAAAACAGAAAATGCTGGAAAATCTCAGCTGTTCTGACAACATCTGTGAGGAGAGAATAGAGCCAATGCTTCGATCTAAATGAACCTTCATCAAAATTAAGAACAAAGAAATTCAGTAGAAATTTATACTATGAGTAGCGGGGGATTGTAATTAGACAAAAAGAATGTAAATGAGGATGAAGAAGGTTGAGAAAGGTGCTAAAAGTGTCCATCATGTGATCAGAATCTGTTATTATGAAGGACATAACTGCTAGACAGGGTCTATCGCAGATGATGAGAAAACTAACAAGAAGGAAGGATATACTTGACCTCATCCTCACCAATCTGCCTGCCACAGAATCATCTGTCCATGACAGTATCAGTAGGAATGACCATCTTGTCCTTGTACAGATGAAGCCCAGTCTTCACATTCAGGATTTCTTCTATCATCTTTCATGGCACTATCACTACCATTGTGCTAAATGGGACATACTTAGCAGCTCAAAACTGGACATCACTGAGGGTCTGTAGACCATCAGCAGCAGCAGATTTGTACTCAACCACAATGTGTAACCTCATGGCCCAGCATATCCCCTACTTACCACCAAGCTAGAGGATCAACCCTAGTTGAATGAAGGGTTCAACTGAGCCAGGAGCTCAGTTTGGGTTCCACCAGGGCTACTCAGCCCCTGACCTTATTACATGCCTGATCAAAAATGGACAAATGAGCTGAACTCCAAAGATGAGGTGAATGAGACTGCTCTTGACTTCATGGCAGCATTTGACCATGTTCGATATCAAGGAGCACTAGCAAAACTGAAGTAAATGAGAATCACTGGTTAGAGTCATATTTAGCACAAAGGAAGATAGTTCTGATTGTTGGAGATCAATCTCATTCCCCAGATATCATCTCAGGAGTTCATCAGGGTAATGATCAATGATCAATCTCATTCCCCAGATATCATCTCAGGGTTCATCAGGCTCAACCACAATCAGCTGTTTTATTAATGACCTTCTTTCCATCCAGAAGTTGGATGTTCACTGATGATGCTGGCCCATGAATGAATTTGTAGATGTGTTTTGTGATAATTTCAAGGGAGACGAGTAATGTTTAAATTAGAGTTATTATCCAAGAAGAAAACTTTTACTTTTAAACATAGGAATTAGGAGAAGTAGTAGGCAAATTCAGCCCTATCAGTCTGTTCTGTCAATCAGTCAGATTATGGCTAACCTCTCCCTGATCTCAAATCCACCTCCCTATCTGTTCTCCATTATTTATTACAAAACAAAACCATTTATTGCACAAAAAATAGATCAAGCAAGTATTATATTCTTAACATTCTACTTCTTAACCCTTATTAGTTAAAGCCAAAAAATCACAACAGGACACTTCCTGTACAATGTTATTTCCACTGATACATTCTCCTATACAATCTTGAGGATTTGTTAACTTCTGGAACCAAACCATGGTACGCCACAGTTTTTAGGAATTCATGTTAATATTACACAGTTTCTCAATCTGGCACTTAGATATCCAGAGCTCCCTCAATGAGGATTCTATCACCAATTTCTGACCAATCTAGTTGCTAAGGAATCTGCACTTTTAATTCCAAACATAAGCCTCACTGATAATTCCTGCTTAGTAATTCCAGATCAGGAACATCCCTGATTTCTAAAAGCTTCTATATTTCTGTCTGCTGGGAGATACATCACTGCCTTCTTATACCTTCCAAGCTGAGTAACTATTGCTGTGAGAAAACTCACAGGTAAGGCTAGAACAAAGGATTTTCTCCTTGCAATCTATTCTCATGGCAATGACACATCTGAGATGCCCCAAATAAAGATGTCATCGAATTAAAAGCAAGTTACTGCAGGCGCTGGAATTTGAAACAGAAACAGAAAATGCTGGAAAATTTCGGCAGGTCTGACAGTGTCTGTGGAGTGAGAACAGAGCCAGTGTTTCAAGTCTTGATAACTATTTGCCAGATCATTAACTTCAATTTCCACTCTTGTCCTTTGATCTGAAAAGTAAATAAATATTGTTTATCCTCTGTTTTTCATGCTTCCATTAAATCAGGAAATTGCGTGAATAGTATATTCCTCTTTTGCGACATCTGTAATCATCTTGTCTTTCCCAAGATTTAGATGGTTGACCATTGTTCAGGGTTTTCACATTTCTAACTGACGTGATTATCAGGCTACCCTTTGAATTACATTTAATTTAAGCTTTGTTACCAATTTCTCAATCCAAGTTTCCACTTCTCGTACATTAACAATTAAATTTCCATCCTGAGTTATATTCCTAAAATGAATCATGAAATTACAAGTTCATTTTCCTTACTGCAAACCTTCAGCTTGCCTCCAGTAAATTACCCACAGGTGTGGAGATAATCACAGACTGGAAATGGTTCAATCTATGCTGCCTTCAATTCAAAACCAAAATCAGTCCAAGTTCAGACATTGAATTTCAGCATACAGATGATGGTTGTGTGTGCACTCACTCAAAAACTTGAGTTTCAGATCACTGTCAATTCCTTCCCTGAAGCACATAAGGAAGTGGAATGTGTATCCACACCAATCAAATGTCCTGGTATATACATGTTCTTATTCTTGTTGTATACAATTTATCCAAAATGCTAAAATTTGAAGCTGAAAGGTAATCTGACAATTTCTGGCTATGACCAATGAGCTTATGTGAATTTCTTTGCCTCAATCCATGCGTAATAGAGTCGTAATTCAATTCCAGTGATAACAATGGATGCTCAATTGCTACAGGGTATTTGACTAAACTGAGAATGTGGGTGGGATTTTGTGATCGCACTCACCCCAAAGACAGAAAATCCCACCTGAGATCAACAGACATTTGCATGGTCTGTGCCCTGCCTACTACTATTCCCTTGGCAGGTGGAACATGAAAATTCCACCATGTGTCTTTTAGCAAATAAATTAATTCAGTACAATTTGAATCTTAACCTCCCTCCCACCCAATGAAAACCAGTTTGTATCTCTGAAGCAAATGTTATTCTGTTATAAGTTTAAATGTACTAGAAACTGCATAATGTTTCCATTGGAAAAAGGAAAATAAATATCTAAAAATACACAAATTAAAGGGAGATGTGAGGTACTTGGCAAAATTTGTGAAACTACTGTAGAAGAGTTGTATGATGGTTATTTAATATTGGTGTTCAGGATGCACAAAAAGTGCCTCAAATGGTGGAATATTTGTTCATTCATTATATAACAGTCCTTTCTTAGGAATTCCCTTAGGATCAAGGTTGAGTCTGTTCCACTTTGGTTTGATCATCATTTCAGAATGACAGTGGCTAGCAATGAATTACTAAGCAGCAGTTCATTCAGACAGCTCTGAAAACATCATATACTGTGAATGTAGAACTTGAGTGATTTATGGACACTAGCAGAACTTTTTGATTGAATTGAGGTTATAAATATGTTCCCAGCTTTGTATTACTCTTTGAATAATCTACAGATTCTACATTTTAGTTTCAGTTCATTTTCTTTAAGAATGCTTGTCAGGATGTCCACATCTAGAAAATGAATTTTAAAGTAGTGTTGGAACCCTCAATTGGTCATTTTAGCTCATGGTTAGTACATAACTGAGGCTTAAAGCCTCATTTGTATTGAACCTTGGGTCAATGGCATACTTTCCTGATGTTCTTGTTTTCTGTACTACAGTTTTCTGCTCATTTTAGACTAGACTCGTTTTGTACTTATTAAGTTGGCACCCTTCGCAATCCAACCAATTTCATGACCTGAGCAAAATTGGAAATTTTGCCAGATACAGAATAGTATACTGTGTTGTGAACCCATATTCAAAGAAATCAGATTGAGAATGGTGGAAGTTGCTCAACACAGGGCTTTCAATCCATCTGTCTTAGATGATTTAACCTACCTACGTACTATACAAAGTAAATCACAGTTGCTGTTAATATTGGCATCAAGTAATACTGTTCAGAAATTTAAAGCATAACAAATGCATTTTTGTGCTCTTACACTATATATTCCATCAGTCAGTGTCAACAACTACTCTCATAATTCAACTTTGCATCCCATATGATCTGGAGTGTTTTTCTGCTTATAACATAGTAAACTATAGTGACATCCTCATGCTCCAAGATGGCTACTAGCACAATTGTAACACGAGATAATCCATCATTCTCCTCTCTTCAGAAGGCGGACTAAGTATACAATCTTGTCAAACTGATACTTGGGCTCCGAAGCAACAATTAGTTTTAATGAGTTAAGATAGCTGAAAGAATAGGAGGCACACCTCCATTTTCTCTTTGATACATAAAATAGTAGGTGCCACTTGCTTCTTTGTATAAGACTGGAAAATGTAAGCTTTTTATTATCTGGAGCCTGAAAGGAAGTCCATCAGGTCATCTCAAACTGAGTTCTTGATCTGGCTTGACTCTGACTGACACTAAACCTGCAATGAAAATGAAAATTGGAAGAATTACATTATGGACAGCTGATTTAATGTGTCCACTTATTAATATTTTAATCACCCCAGAGTCCAATATCCAGATAGCCTAAACCAGAAAAAGCTCTACTAACTAGAGCAAGTTGTGAGAGAAGCTTCCTGCCTATGCATTCTAATACCCTAAGGTATTACTACTACCTCTTGGGTAGTAATACATTACAAAAACACAAAATGTTATTAAATAATTGAGTAGAAAGCATAAAATATATCTTCTGTCAGCCTGTCTTTCAGTTTTAAGGACCCAGGAGATAATGTATAATTTGTTTTAAAAGTGCATTCTGTAAACGTAGACTGTCTTTTGTTCCATCCTGTGTATATCTTTCTGCTGATCCTATCTTACAGTATCATGCACCTGAGGTAGCTATTTTACTTGTGTTAAGCACAGATAAGCCATTAGAAATAAATCTTAAATAGTTTATATTATTCCGACTCAACAGAACACATCAACATTTTTATTATTTTATATTTAGTTTGATTAATGTTAATTCCTCGAACCATAGCGTGTACCAAGGATTCACAGTTGCCGAATTGTAAGATTGCCTGCAGATATTAGACATGA
Source organism: Sphyrna mokarran (assembly GCA_024679065.1). Lineage (NCBI taxonomy): Eukaryota > Metazoa > Chordata > Chondrichthyes > Carcharhiniformes > Carcharhinidae > Sphyrna > Sphyrna mokarran. The sequence goes on along the minus strand of JAGIQG010000002.1, from coordinate 56,752,885 downwards.
ATGATAGAAGTGATTTTCTGGAATTTAATATTTTCAGTCCTTTACACCTAGATAGCTAAAAACCATTTGACAGATTCATCGATGCACAACAGCATCAGAGTCCTGTTCGAAGCTGGCAATGGCCTGATTTGTGTGTAAAGCAATTATCTTTGCTCTTTGTACTTAGTAACTTGTAGACGAAATGTTATCTAATTAAATCTAAGAATAGGAATAAAATATTCAAAATAGTATTAATACCAGAATTGATATAGATTCATAGACCTGAATTTTATGCTCTGAGGTCAGTATGAACCTGACCCAATTGTATGTGCAATTGCACAGGATGTGCGTATCAATTTTATTGTGCGCACATTAATAGTGAAGTCAGCGGGCACAGGAGTTGGAGCTGCTGTCACCCTGCCAACAATTAAAAGGTCATTTAAGGCCATTAAAAAGCCTGTTGACCAAGATTTAACATTGCCATGTGATTTTGCACTTGTCACATGAGCAAACTAGATGGTCAGGAAGAGTATTTATATCATGTTGTCATCCAATAGCGGGATAAAAGGCTTCCAAAGCATAAACACTTTGAGCTTATTTGTGATTTGATGCTGTCATAGTTCAACGTTTTGCAAGATTCCTTTTGATTGCTGTTGCTTTTTAAGCCTGCCTATCTGTACTTGAAGACTTCATCTTCTTTGGAAGCTTTGTTTAAGGATTAAAGCATAATGTACCTTTAGTTGTTCATCTCATCTAATAGGGCCGATATACTCAGGTGGCAGGACCTTCTCTGAAGAGGAATAGAAAGAGACAGAAACTTCTGCATTTTGGACCAAGCCAATGTCCTCACTTGTGTTTTCTTGTCAGTTAGTAAATAGAAGTGTGTGTATATATACATATATAGACACACACACACACACACATACACACACTTCTTCACAGATATATATACCTGTGAAACAGTGATTCTCATTGCTAACATCTATAGAATAGAGAAGGAAGATCTGAAATAATGTGTACATTCTTGATGTATTTGAATTTAAAATCAGAAATACTTTTCCTAATCTAAAAATAGGGGCTGAAAAGAAATTCACTGATTTTGGATTACAAAACATTCTTCTCAATTTCCAGACATAACTTGCCAACTGCTGTCTCTCCAATTAGCTCATTAAAATATAGGTAAATAAAAGTGAAGATCATTGCCATTACAACCCCAAATGCCCTGGCTTTTAAGTTTACAATGCATCAAGGTTAAGTTAAAATGATAAACTTACCTATAACAATAAGTTTTGAGCTCTTCTTTTCCACTGTTAATCATTTGAGACAATTCTGGTCACTAAAGATATTTGGAAATTCACAGTCATTGCTTTTGCTATCACTTTACAACTTTCTGCAGTTTTCTGAGATGTTTATCTTCTGCACATGATGACTTTTCAATACAATAAATTTCATACTTAATATCTTCCCACTCTTTGGTGGTCTATAGTACCTTTCCAATATAGTTACAGATCCATCTATTTTTCTTAACTCAGATACAAATGGAGTGTATCGGAGCATTGCCATTAATCAGTACTTCCCTATTTTTACTTACAATCTCATTATGAACGATAAAGAGGGCCAATGGCATAGTGGTATTGTTGCTGGACTAGTAATCCAGATTCCCACATCTCCCTTAAACTTCCCCCCTCTCACCTTAAACCTGTGCCCCTTGTAATTTACACTTGCACTCTTGGAAAAAAAACCCTGATTATCCAAATAGTCTATGCCTCTCATACTTTTGTATCCACAATCAAATCTCCCCTCAGCCTCCATCTTTCTAGTGAAAACAATCCTAGTTTATTCAACATATCCTTGTAATCAACACCCTTGAGACCAAGCAACATCCTGGTGAACCTTCTTTACACTCTGTCCAAAGCCTCCATGTCCCTCTAATAATTTGGTCACCAAAACTGCATGCAATACTCCAATATGGCCTAACCAAGGTTTTATAGAACTGCAACATAATTTCCCAACTCTTGTACTCCCAGCTGATGAAGGCAAGCAAGCCATCCCAGATCCCTCTGTATATTAATGTTTCTAAGTATTTTGCCATTTACAGTATAATTCACATTAAACTTGATTAAACAAAATACATCACTCGCATTTGTCCCAATTAAACTCCATCTTCCATTTCTGTGCCCAAGTCTATCTATATCCTGTTGTATTCTTTGACAATTCCCGGCACTATCAGTAACCCCACAAATCTTTGTGTCATCTGCAAACTTACTTATCAAATCCCCTACATTTTTCTCCAGATCATTTATTTATGCTACAAACAAACATTACAAAAGAGATCGTGGGATTCAGTGCTATATGGAAATAGCTAGGCAAAATCGGTGATCAGGATTTTGCTTTAAAATAAGAGTCTTGGGCATTTTAGTTATAAATAAACTGTGGTTGAAATAATACAAAAAGGAAGAAATGATGACTCAAATTGGAGGAAACAAAATATGAACAGAAGAATCAGATTTTTGTCTCCCAGTGGAAGTGTAAATCAGATTTTGAAATACTAAATTTTTTTTCTGGACATACAATTTCCCTCTCCCTTCTTGACCCTATGTCATCTTGGGCCTTTTCGCGGGTTGAAAAGGCTTTGGGTGAAAAATGCACATGTACATCCTCTTAAGTTGGAGTCCCCATTGTGAGAACCACAAAGAATTGTTTTCCTCCTGCATGCTGTTTTCGTGTGCTGATGAAGGGTTTTTAGAATCTTTAAAAAAATCTCTTTATTTGAGCTACAACCCTCTTTGGTTTGGTTGGAAAGAGTGCAGTATTGGAGTGGAGCAACTTTTTTCATAATTTTTTTTTCAACTTTTAAAACTGCAAAAGCTGCCTGCCAGCCAAGAGGTTCTGTGCCTGGAACGATGGAGTGCACAAAGGAATCTCAACAGGCCACACTCAGTCGAAATTTAAAGTTTGTTTATCAGTGTCAACACTGCAATGAAGTCACTGTGAAAATCTCTTAGTCATCACACTCCATAACCTGTTCGGGTAACACTGAGGGAGAATTTAGCATGGCCAACCCATCTAACCAGCACATCTTTTGGAATGAAATCAGGGTAACAGGAGGAAACCATGCAGACACGGGGAAAACGTGCAAATTCTACACAGTGATCCAAGCTAGGAATTGAAGTCAGGTTTCTAGTGCTGTGAGGCAGCAGTGCTAACAACTGTGCCACCTGTGTAAGCCTGTGGGTCATCAACTGATGCATCTAGCTGAGGGCTAAGGAATCACAGGAGGCTGAGATTCCCTCAAAATGCATGGATCCCTCAGCCTCTTGTTCTGGTTGCTATTGGGATGGCTGGATGAATTGCAGCGCTGGGGCACAGCTGCATCCACTCTAGCCACCGATCTATTACCCATGAGTAGTGCTGTTCAGGGATTTCAGCTCTTCTAATACTGCAACAGACCCAGTGCCACCACACAGCAGATCTCACAGTTAATGCACTGCCGCATGGGGTCACCATGAGGTTGGCCGCCCACTTATGGATGCTCATCATATGTTGTTGTTTGTTATCAATCGTTATCAATGAGGACCTCGACACCATTAATCATTCTGAGGCTGGTTGTGGGTGTGTCCAAAGGTGACTGATCAAGCCAATTCGAGCAAGGAATGTCCTGGCACATATTGAACAGAGTTATGTAGACACTGTAGTTGTTGCACTGGTGACTCTAGACTTGAGCAGCTCGCGCATAAGTTGTGCTTCAGCAATGCACCTTGCTTCATGAGCTGGACAGCCTTTGTGGATGAGACAGCGCCAGGTAAGGCGGTTTAGTGCCAGCGTTTCCCAGGTGGTCGTGTCAATGTCAAGCGACTTCAGGAAGGCCTTGAGTGTGTCTTTGAAACATTTCTTCTGCCCTCCATGCGAGTGTTTTTCAGTAGACAGTTCCCCAAAAAGGAGCTGCTAGGGTACACGCTCATTTGGCATACGAATGACGTGACCTGCCCACCGGGTCTGTGCTCTCATCAGCAGTGTGTGGACTGATGGTAGACTTGCTGTAGAGAGAACTTCAGCGCCTGGTACTTTGTCTTGCCAAGGGATGCATAATATTCTGAGAAGACAAGTCATGTGGAAATGATTGAGCTATCTTGCATGCCTTCGATACACAGTCCACGTTTCACAGGCATACAGGAGGGTAGTGAGTACCGCGGCGCTGTAGACCTTCAGTTTTGTTGCTGGGCTGATTCCTCAATGTTTCCATACAGTGGAGCACAGTCTATCAAAAGCAGAACTTGCCTTTGCTATTCTGCAGTTAACATCTGTATCAATAGTCACTGCTTGGGAGAGGGTGCTGCCAAGATAAGTGAACAGGTCCACTACCTGTAGTTTCTGCCCTTTGATTGTGATTATGGGTTCTGGGTACGGTGCATGAGGAGCAGGCTGGTGCATGACTTCAGTCTTTTTAATGTTGATGGTGAGTCCAAATCTGTCATAAGCCGTGGAAAATTTGTCCACACTGACTTGCATCTCTGGCTCTGAGCCAGCATACAGGGTGCAGTCATCGACAAAGAGGAAATCTCTCAGAACATTCTCTTTCACTTTGGTAATAGCTTGAAGTCTCCTCAGGTTGAAAAGCTTCCTATCCACTCTGTACTTGAAGCTGATTCCAGCTACACTGTCCTGGAAGGCATCATTCAGCATGGCAGTAAACACCATGCTGAACAGTATGGGTGCGAGCACACAGTCCTATTTGATGCCATTAGTGACTGGGAATGCCTCGGAAATTCTCCGCCATCCAGTACTCTGGCCATCATGGAACTGATGTACCATCTGAATGAATTAGGGAGAGCAGTCGAACTTTGACATGATCCTCCACAGGCCTTATTGGCTTTCGCGAGGTAACAAAGGTTGTGTGGAGCTCACGATTCTGCTCCTGACACTTCTCCTGAAGTTGGCACGCAGCAAAAATCATGTCAGTAATCCCACAACCTTTGCAGAAGCCACACTGTGACTCTGGAAGCACGACCAGCTCCAGATGAGTGACCACACAATTTAACAGGACTCTTGTGAGGGTTCTTCCTGTGATGGAGAGCAGCGTATTTCCTCGGTTGTTGTCGCATACTTGCCGATTGCCTTTTCTCTTATCGAGATGCACGATGGAAGCATCTTTAAGTTCCTGAAGAATGGATCCTTGCTTCCAAAAGGACTGGAACAACTCAGTGAGCTTCTCGATAAGTGCAGAATCAGTAACTTTATAGATCTCTGCAGGTATGGCATCTGCTCTGGGTTTTGCCACTGGCTAACTGGCTGACAGCTTTCATGACTTCACTATACTGGTGGATCATCCATGGCACTGTTGATATCAATCTGGGAAATCCTGTCTGTTGCCTCATTGTTAACAGATGACAGTCGGTTGAGGAAGGCTTCAAAATGTTCAGCCCATCTCTGAGGATCTGAGCCTTCTCTGTAATGAGAGTTGTACCATCTGTACTCAGGAGGGGGGATCTTCCAAGAGATTGAGGTTCATAGAGCATGTTGAGAGCTTCATAGAACCATTTCAAGTTGTCTCTGTCAGCGTACCCCTGTATTTCATTTATCTTGGCACAGAGCCAGACATCCTGCATTTTATGCAGTTTATTCTGGACTGTCCTGTGAGCACTGGTAAAAGTATTTTTCTTGGCAGCTGAAGATGGGGTGTTCTGACAGGCCCGATGAAGACGGGGCTTTTCAACAAGTGGAGCCTGTATCTCTTCATCATTCTCATCGAACCAATCATGCTGCTTGCGGGTAGAGGACCCAAGTGTCTCCAGTGCAGATGTACAGATAGCATCCCTGAAGCATTCCCAGTTGTCCTCAGTGCTGCCTGCAAGGCGTAGGTCAGCAAGGTTGATTTCTAAGTCTTCAGCCAGTGCTGAAGCTATGCTGGGGCTCTTTAGCTTGGCCGCATTGATTCTTTTCATAACCTTGCTTCCTTGTGGTCTTCTCTGAGTCTGATGCGGAGCCTCATTTTGGAGACAATGAGCCTTTGATCTGTCTAGCAGTCAGCACCACACATGGCCTTGGTTACTCTGATATTCTGCCTGTCTTTTCTCCAGCATGGCATTGAGTGGGCCACTGCACATATGCCGATCTGTCAACATTGAGATTGGCGCATACGCAATGGCCCTGTACTGCTGGTCTCCCAATCAATGGACACCACAATCGCTGGCCAGTCCTGCAGTCTCACAAATCTGGCTGTGTGACCCCCTCATAGTACGATCGCTGGCTCACTGACTATTCACGGGCCCAGCTCCAATTCCCGTCCCTGATCAACCGACCTCAAGTCCCTCCCCCTCCTGATTTTCCCCTGACAGTGAACCCCCGCAGCCCTGACACCCCATGCTGTCTTGACCCTGCCAGCAGGCTGACCACCCCCCACCCCTTCCCTACCAGCCCCAATTGCTGGCCTCCCTTGTTCCTCCACAGAGTGGCAGTAGAACCCTCCAACACTCACTGATTGCCCCACCCCCTTGGCACTGCCCCATACCTGATGGGCAGTGCCAAAGTGTTCCCTGGGCATTGATACTTTGCCCCTTGGTCAGTACCAACCACCCAGGTTGACATTGTCAAGCTGCCAATGCCCGGGGAACACACCCCACTACCCAACCTCAGGGGAGCCCTGATTGCCTGCCCCCCCCTCCCCCGTACGCTCCAGTGGAGTCGGGTTGCTTATTCCCCATTAGTGGGCAGCTAATGTAATCCCCACTGGTGGGGGTTGGGAGGGAGGGGATGGGAGGGCCAAGACTTCGGTCCCAGGCCCATTAATTTAATTTTTAAAAGATATTTAACTTGGCATTCAAATCAGAGCTGATGATGCAGGAAATTCGCCACTGGGAGCCGCTATCGTGGCAGGAATGAATACACAAAACCCATACATGATGCACCGCAAGATTCTCCCAGCCCGCAGCACTCAAAAGATTATCGCAGCGGGATGAGAGAATTGCCCCGATAGTATGTGATCCTTTATCGCAAAAGGATTGTCTACAGGAGTAGCAATGTCTTGCTTTAGTTGTTTAGGACTTTGATTAGACATATCAGTGGTATTGTGTATAGTTTTGGTCCAGGAAGGGCATACTTGCTACAAAAGGAGGACAGCTGAAGTTCACCAGACTAATTCTTGGGATGGCAGGACTATCCTATGAGGAGAGATTGAGGAAATTGGACCTGTATTCTCTGAAGTTTGGAAGGATGAGATGTGATCTCATTGACATTTAGAAAATTCTTAAGGGGGTAGATAGGGTAGACGCAGAAAGAATATTTGTCAATGACTGGAAGGGCTAGAATCAAGGGATACAATTTCAGAATTAGGGATAAGCCATTCAGGATTGAAATGAGGAAGAATTTCTACAGAGAGTAACACTTCCTTCTATGAATGTAGACTGAGCTTGCAGAATGATGCCTTCATTAACAATGACGGAAGTGCTGGGGTAAGTAAACATTCAGCGTAACTCACGAGATGCAGAAACACATTTTCACCAGCCCTGGTGACAAGGTTTAATTGTTTCAGTTTTAATTAAATGGAATTAATTTAATTGTAATACTATTTCTGACCTTCAAGAAGCTTCATTGTTGTGGTATTAGGGTTTGTTTCACCGTTACAATGTATATATTGTAAGTCAGCAATCCAGTTCTATGGAGTGCTGTGTTGGATTTGCACACTACAAATACAAGTGATGCAGGTTTGGTTTTGTGTCAGCTTGAATCATAAATAAATACCTCGATCAATTTTTGCCTATTTTGTTCATTTGGAGCGGAGTACCCCAATCTCTTTTCAAGCTGTGAAACCCCCAGTCACCTCCCAAGAGCATTGAGGAACCCAAATTTTCTCATAATGTTGACGTCCTTTTTTGACACAAAATAAGCACAAATGTAAAAATCAAATATAAACAAGCCTTTTCTAGTGGTATCTATGCATGTCTGAATTTGAATTTACAAAGTTCTCTGATTAAAAATATGTATCTTACCCTTTGTCTTTTTAACGGGAAGAGTGATGCTGGAAAGCTGGTTCTAAAGTTGGATACATCCCTCTCTCCCTCAAACACACACAGACACACACACACGACTCTCTGTCTCTCTCTCTCTTTCTCTCTCTCTCACAAACACACACACATACACACACACACACACACACTTCTCTGTCACTCACCCCTGTCACATACACACATCCTCCAACACACTCATCCTAATACACACATACACACTTCTCTCCAAGGCCTGACATGTCCCCATTTCCCGTGGCCAGCACAATCCTTTTACGAGACCTGAACAGCATCCTCCATAAATAACCCCCCTTAAGTACCACCCCAAACCCCCCCTCCCCCTGGACACCAACCTGAACTCTCGCAAACCCACACTGAACTACGCACCCCTTCTCTCCCACCATTGCCAGTTTGGAGATCCCTGTCCTTTTCACATTAGGTGTCCCTGCTATTTTTGAGTTATACCAAAAATGGTTATACCATTGCGCCTAGATCAATTTCATCAGTTTCTTTCATAGAATTGAATTTTACTGTCACTTTAGAAAAAGCATACAAAGATTTTTCTCTGAACATGGGAATTAACAGTTGAAACTGCTTTGTATCCTTCTAACACTTAACAAGAAGCTGTTGTAACACTTGTTAAAATACGCTATTAAATCTGAATGTGCTCAATCTAGATTCTGTGAGAATTCATGTGCAAGATTTGAAGCGCACCATAAATGTTGTACGTCTTATCTGATATACTTTAAAAACCTCTGATTACAAACAGGGTTTCTCTAATCCCAGTGGAAGTTCAAACTTTTAAACCTTAGCTGGTGAATAAAATGAGTGAAACTTTCTTCTTCTATTTATGGGCTTGGATGTCATGGACCAGTGTTAGTTCCCTTTGAATCTTAGTTGAGCACAAATAGATTCTAGAAAATGTTTGCTTCAACTGTTCAGAATCTTATTTTCATCAGGCATCAATTCACAATCTCAATCTTCCATGTTTTATTCTTTTACCCTTCTCCCTCTCAGAACACTCTCCCCAGCTGTCCATATCTCTTTGCTAGACAGGCCTCATCCTTTAGTGTCTTTACTGCTAGTGACATTTGAATTTATTGAAGTCCTGCAGCCTGCCACTGTTGATTATAGTGTTCCTGGCATTCTCCAGGCTCATTCAACAGGACAGCTTGTTTCTGCAGAGCAAGGGACTGGACATCCTAATGGTATCACTCGTAATACTCAGCCCTCCACGCCAGCTCCTGGCTCCTCATTAAATTCCATTTTAATTTAATGGGGAACGAGAACAAAATGGAGGGTAAAGCATTTAGCAAACTTACATTTAGCAATCTGTGTTTTCTAACTACTAAGAAGAAAATAATTGTAAAGAAAAATGAACATACTATTAAGGGTAACAGACAAATCCACTGAAGCAGCAGAAACTAAAGAAAAGATTAGGAACTCGTTCTGAGATGTCAGGTCAGTTTAAATGTTTTTTTCATGCTTTCTCTGTAAAGTACCTGTTAGAAATGAACACAGAATTATAATGCTGTAAAAGGTGACCTGTAAAAGTGAAGTATTATTTGGTCAATATCGGTGAGTCTGTAATTAGTAAGACTTGAAATAAAGATTCAATTTTTAATAAAAAAATTGTCAACATGAACAATAATAGAACTAAAGGTTTTATTCAGAGTATTAAGATTCATAGATATTGCATTTTAAAAGCTGGACATTCATAATGCAAAAAATTATGATTGCTTCAAATTGACCCCATATGTTAGATTAACTGTGTTGATTGATTCAAATAGCAAATGTGTGGAAAAAGGCCGGGATTATCCCAGACCATAGCAAGGCCAGAAAACTTTGATTATGATATGGAAGGTATATGATAAAGGGAATTAAGAGTACAGAAACGCAGAAGGACCTGGGGGTGCAGGTGAACAAGTCTCTGAAGGTGGCAGAGCAGGTGGAGAAGGTTGTGAAGAAAGCATATAATATGTTAGCCTTTATAGGAAGGGGTATAGAGTACAAGAGCTGGCCTTTAATGTTGCAGTTGTATAAAACGTTGGTTAGACCTCATTTGGAATACTGCGTCCAGTTCTGGTCGCCTTACTACCGGAAGGACGTGGAGACTCTGGAGAGAGTGCAGAGGAGGTTTACCAGGATGCTGCCTGGTATGGAAGGTCTGAGTTACGAGGAGAGGTTAGGCAAATTGGGACTGTTTTCCTTAGAAAGACGTAGACTTAGAGGAGATCTAATAGAGGTGTACAAGATTATGAGGGGTATAGATAGAGTAAACAGGGTTAAGCTTTTTCCTAGGATGGACTCAAATAGCACGAGGGGTCACGGGCTTAGGGTGAGGGGGGTAAGGTATAATTTGGATGCTAGAGGGAGTTTTTTCACACAGAGGGTGGTGGGGGTATGGAATGCGTTGCCAAGTAAAGTGGTGGAGGCAGGTACTCTGGAGTTATTTAAGAAATACTTAGATGGGCACATGAACAGAATGGGAATGGAGGGGTATAGAAAACTGATTTAAAATAGGGATCATGAGCCTTGGGAGTCCCTGGGAAGTGTGTAAATAGATGATGATATTGATGTACTTGTTTTTATCCTACAAGTGCTTTGGTCCACCTTGTTGTCTAACGAGGGGCATACACGCGATGGGTCGTGAGAGGGCTGCTCTTGGATCTTTTTCGAGAGTATCCTGGTGCTTCACGTCGTTAGTGTACGCTTGACCTGGACCATTTGATGGGCAACACGACAGCTCAGTGACTATCGCTGTGCTGTGCAGATACATGGATTTGGGCCTGTGTCTGTGGGAGTTTGCGCATTCTCCCCGCGCTTGCGTGGGTTTTCTCCGGGTGCTCCGGTTTCCTCCCACATCCCAAAGATGTGCTCTTAGGCTAATTGGCAAAACAAATTCTCCCTAAATTGTCTCAAATTTGGTTTTTAATCCATAGATCTATAAACATGGACAGGGATCATGGGTTGAGATGGGAACATCAGGGCGGCAGCACGGGCTCGTTGGGCCGAAGGGCCTGTTTCCCGTGCTGAAACTTCTTTGGAAGTTTCATTGAAATTGACATTTATATATGATTAGCAGGGCAGTGTTCTCCAGGCCCACTAGTGTCCCCACTGTAGGTGATCAGATTGTTAGGGGTTAGACTAGTTTGGGGAGCAGGGAGGTCTGGAGGTCAATAGGCCTTTAAGGTAAGGCAGGGCAGTGGGGTGGGGGTGTATGTATTTCCAGTCAGAGGGTCTTCCTGCCCTGGAACTAACATTTCTTATTTCCAGGTTTCTCCCATTCTCCTACATCAGACAGCCTAAAAATTGAGGTTAGTCAGGAAAGGACCCTTATATGGCCATTAGGATTGTCAATATGTATTGGATTCGCTCAAGCCAGTAATAGTATGTTATGGACCTGAAGGCTGGAACACTACCACCTCGCCCACCCAGAATTAGAGCAGGTGAGTGTCTGACAACGGAAATTTCTGTTGACTTCAGACAGGAATTTCCAGCCTTACCCGAGCGCGATTGTAATATCCCACCCAAAATGTTTGAGTTAACCATGTACATCTATCTCTGTAAGATTACCTGATGCTAGCCCTCAGCTCAACTGCTATTGAAACCCTTCTGCCTTTGTTACATCTAGACTTGACCATTCTAATGAATCTTGGCTGTTTTTGCATCTTTCAAATCCATAGACTTGAACTTATTAAACTCTGCAGTCCATGTCTTAATTCTCATCAGGTCCTGTTCACCCATCTCCTATTTTCAGTTCAACAACACCTTAATTCTAAAATGTTCAGCCTCGTTTTTAAATCTCTCTATGGTTTGGCCCTTCCCTATTAATGTACTCTTCCCCCAAACATAAAATCTTCTGAGGTCTCTGCACACCTCCATTCCTATCAGCTGCCTGGGCTCTAAGCTCCAGATTTCCTTCCCTTTAGCCTCTCTACCTCTCCAGCTCTTTGTCCTCCTTTAAGATGCTTCTTTAAACTTTGGCTGAAATTTTACCATCTCACCTGCCTCAAAATCGGGGTGAGTGAAATTTGCAAATGGAATTCTCCATTGGCTTCAGGCGGTATTTTATGACCTCACTCAGGCAAAATCATAAAATCCAGCTTGAGGCGAATAGTGAATTCAGATGTCTCCTTATGTGCCTCGGTGTTTGATAACGTTCTCGCGAAGCGCCTGAGGATGTTCTAAAACAAAAAATGCTGGAAAATCTCAATAGGCCTGACAGCATCTGTCGAGAGAGAATCGAACCAACATTTTGAGTCAAGATGACCCTTCATCAGAGTAATCCTAACTCAAAATACTGGCTGTATTCTCTCTTCACAGATGCTGTCAGACCTGCTGAGATTTTCCAGCATTTTCTGCTTCTGTTTCAGATTCGTATCCACAATACTTTGTATTTATTTTAGGATGTTTTACTCAGTTAAAAGTGCAATGTAGATGCAAATTGCAATCACTTCCCCAGTCAAAGGTTAAACTGACCCACAATGCCGGAATGTAGATTTGCTCTGCAGTAATTTGACAAGTAGAGAGAAAAAATAGGTGTAGAAATTTAAGATATGAAGGATTTTGAGTAATAAAAATGTGATAAAACCCTCTATTCATCATAGGGATGTCAACTACAGAGGACAGTTTGCCAGGGATAGATAGATATTCACCAGTTTCACTTGATTACCTTTGGGAATCTGAGCACTTCTGTAGAATGTAGCTTCAGGAAATTGAATAGTAGAAGTAGTCCATGATAAAACAGAGTTTACATGATCTGTGAAAGGAATTTGCTCTTATGAACTGAATGCCCTTATTCCCTACGTTCTTCTACTTTCCTATATCTCTGCAATTATGTTCAGATATGACACTTCTTAACCTCAAATAAATTATGTGAATTACATTCAGAAGAGAAAAGGCAAACAGAAGTAATGGAAATATAAATAAATGAAGACCTATAGAAAATATTAGAAACGTACTTTACTGATTTGCAGAGCTGAGCCATAATAAGGTGAAGTTGAGCCCCCTCTCAGAAGGAGAAAGAGAAGAAGGGTATTTAAGGAAAATCCAGCAAATCTATAATGACATGGAGCCAGAAAGTCAGATAGCTGAGTGATTTTACAGATGCTAACATGTTGCATGGATCCCAGTCTTTATTAAATAGACTCATTCATTTTTTATCCTTTCTCTCTCTCTCAGAGGTATGTATTGGTGCACATATATAGTGAAACCTGTTCCATAAATAGGTCATTTATTGATATCTAAATATTTTGCATCGCAAAAGAAACAAGACACATTCCAAAATCATGGACAGTTAGAAATGATGAACCTATGGTCAGTCTTTAGTGGACCAAATTCTTGTGCACTTTGACCTCAAAAAATGTTGTCTACAACAATCTACAATCTCTCTGCTGTGGAATTCCTCTCTTCCAATGCTACTTTGAATCTGATACCAAATTAAGGGGATCTTCAGGTATCCAGTTACAGCAATATCATCATGCAGAATAAGTAACCAATCACATTGAAGAATTCTCACAGACAGCAATCCAGAAAGTAAAATCCCTTGTTGCTAGATCCCTGCCTGCTGTTGGTGACAGTTGGTGAGAGCACCAGGTTTGGGATTAGTGGGTCTCTGTGTGTCCAACCTTTACAGAGAGTGGTATTTTTAGCAGGCTGGAGATAACAGAGCCTGAGGCCATGAGAAGCACACTGAAGCTGGTAGCAGCAGCCAGAGGACTATACTGAGGCATTGAGAGCAGGTGAAGAGGACTGGAGTGGGCAACCAGCTGATATGGATACGGAGATCACACAATACCTCCTGAGACTCAGGAGTCCTGAGAGGTTGGGGATGCCAACTGTACTATTAATGGGGTGGATGGAACATATCTGGCCCCTGATTTAATTCAGAGGCACTAGCAAAAGGATGGCTCTGAGCACATGTGTTTTCAACTTTGTTTCCCTTCTGTTTCGTAATGTCAGTGTTAAGTGAAAGCCCAATTTGCAAAGAATGAAATAAAGGATAACAGAAAAAGGTTCAGGATCATGATTTGGGACTCTTACTTAACTGAAGGCATCCCAGCTCTCTTTGTTTAACTATCAAGTTCACAATACTGCAGATTTGAGACAAAGGCTGAAATTTTTAAGCTCCCCCCGCCACCAATTTTGCCCCCTTTTCCTTCCCAGTGGTGTGTTTTCCCACGTCAGAGGTAACTTGCCATCAGCTGCCCTGAATTCAATGATATTTTGCATGGCTTGCCCATCCCACCACAAGAGAACTACAACAGGAGTCAAATACTGCTGGACAGGCAAGAGAATCCCACCCAATGTGTTGAGCTCTGAATGTTTCTTTTCCATGTGTTATATTATCAAGCAATACTTATCCAGTTCATTTCTTTAAGATAAGCTTTTACAGAAATGTATTTATCATTTTGGTACAGGTGGAATGGCGTTAGAATTTTGTGCATTGTGAGTGCTTAAAGCCTATGCTGACTTTTTTGAATTCAAATTAAAATTTTACATGGTGAATCAAATGATTGGGACATTTATGTGGACTTATCATGGAAATCATAGAAACACTACAGTGCAGAAGGAAGCTATTCAGCCATTGAGTCTGCACCAACAACAATCCCACCTAGGCCCTATCCCCGCAATCTCATATACTTAGCTCGCTAATCTCTCTAATCTATGTATCTTGAGACACCAAGAGGCAATTTAACATAGCCAATCAACCTAACTACATGCCTTTGGACTATGGGAGGAAACCAGAGCACCTGAAGGACACCCACGCAGACACGGGGAGAATGTGCAAACTCCACACTAAGAGTGACCCAAACCAGGAATTGAACCAGCTTCAGGTCTCTGGGGCTGTGAGGCAGCAATGTTAACCACTGCATAAACAAACTTTAAGTAAAAGAATTCACTTTTTTGTTAATTATAATTTGACATTCCATGAATATAAAATTAGTTTTACAGTGAGAGACTGTTCATCAGATATGAAGTTAATAAACTATTAAAAACCCAATTATACTTTTCAACTTTTTGCAGCAAGATTAATAACATAAAAGGTTAAATTTCTGTCAGATGAATGATTTCTCATTGGTTGCAGTTTATGGTCACCTCAACAGGCCAGCCTGTACAGAAGTTGAGAATCACTGACAACAACTTTTGAATTTTTGCTCCCAACTGCTAATGGCAGACTTCAGAAGTTGCAGTCGTTTTCAGAGAGGTTTGATAATGGATACTGACAGTTTTGCTTTCATCAGTACATAAAAATCCAGGCCTTGAAATCAGTTTTATCAGACTGACACCACATGTATAATTAAGGACCCATCGCACCCAGACATTGTCTCTTCCACCTTTTTCCTTTGGGAAAAAGATGCAAAAGCTTCAGATCAAGTACCAATCGACTCAAGAACTGCTTCTTTCCTGCTGCTGTCAGACTTCTGAATGGATTTACCTTGCATTAAGTTGATCTTTCTCTACACCCTAGCTATCTGCACTCTCTCATTTCCTTTTCTATAAATGGTATGTTTTGTTTGTTTGGTGCACTATAAACAATATTCATTCACTGTATGTTAATACATGTGACAATAATAAATCAATAAATACTGTTTAAACATTCAAACTGCATACTATGTTCTAAGATCATGTTGATCCATGTATTGTTACTGGATTTCTTTTGACTCATGTCCATTTGTATTTGGAATGTCCCTCTGACATTCATTGTCAATAGATACAATGACTATTTTGAAAATAAGATTACTGTGGAAAAGAAATCTGACACCAGTCCCTTGGTGTTTGTAATTTCCAAGTTTTGATGTGTAAACTCCACTACGTCATCACTTTGAGCAGTATGATGGACAGAAAGAAGAGGGCTGGATATCTCAAAGCAATGAAGGAAGTTAGAGAGCCATCTTGAAACAGCTGCTTTTGGAAAATGATTGGGAAAAAGCCCAAAAACTAGTCTAATGCTGAATAAATTTGCATTGTGGGGAGACTCAAATGAAATAAGAGAAAACATCATAAATAAAATCATACGGATGCCTGCAAAACCAGGTTATTTATGCTGCATTCTGTAATTCTCTCTATATTTGGGTCAATACCAAACTCATTTGTTTAGCTTAATAGTGCGCTAAATAACAAAATCAAAAAAAGACAATGCATTTGATTCAACATACCTGCTGCTGCATGAACTGGAAAAGCAAAGAGTTGCACATTGAAGGACTTCAGTTGCTTCACAAACCTCAATATGGGCTAAATTCAGTCTCACCGCCTTACCCGAGCTATTTTATATATGTGCAGTCAGGGATGTATTCCTGTTAAAAGTTATTTGCAAGTCCAATAATTGTGGTTATCTTCAATGTTTAGAATCAGACCAAAATAAGAGAGCATAAGTGGACAGTCAAGAGGTCAAGCAGTAAGCTGCTCTGTTTATTAATAAATAATAATGTTAAAATAGGTTCTGGCAGCCATGCAAGATGTGAGCTGAAACAGATCCAGTAAATGTGTGTCAGATTTCTTTTAATACACTGTTTACTTTGGTAATGGAAAGAAAGGATATTTAAAATTAAAGAAATATGCTGGAAGTTGGGCTGGAGTGGAAATCAAATGAGGTTCTATATCATTTAGTTAACCTGATACAATTGACATTAAAGATATTTGAATGGAATTTGCTGGAGTGGATGTTTTGCAGTATTGAGGGTTTCCCTGTAACCTACAATTCAATAGCTTTTTACCCACAAAATTGCTGTAAGTGTGAGTTGATAACAGCATTGTGAGAGCAACAGGGCATTTAGGGACCCTGGTGAACAGTGAGACCAAGATTGTATCTGCTTAGCCAATGAAAATAAAAGAACTGAGAAATAAACAAGGTAAGGTCTGAAATAAAAATAGAAAATGTTGGATAAACTCAGCAGGTCTGGAAGCAACTGTAGAGAGGAACAGAGTTAACGTTTCAGAGTCCAAATGACCCCCTACAGAGCTGAAGAAAAGTTGAAGTGCAATAAATTATATAGTAAGAGAGGTGGGTAGAGATGGGCCAGAATAGAAGAATAGGGATTAGAAAGGTTTGCTGGAATGACTGAATTCAATGTTAAAATCAAAGGAAGAAAAATTGGATCAAGAGAGAGAGAATAAAAAAGGGGAAGGGAAACAATGAACACATGTTTAAAATTTAGCACTTTCATGTCTCAAACAAAAATTAATTATCTGAAGGAATGAAACTCCATATTTTTCAGTTCTTACTTTCTGGACCAGAGTAGTTGATCAGCAATCATTTACATTTATCGTTTTGTTAAAAAAGTTATGCTGTTGTTAATTACTTGGTTTAAATTTCTGTCATAAGTTAAATGGGCAATCAATGTGTGAATGCAGCAACTTAATGAAGCTCACGGGGATGTGAGGTCTGAAGTACCATTTCCACAAAGCTCACAACAGAATGGCACAAATCAGCCAGAAACCTGTGGCAATTCACAGGGTATTTTTTCCTCACTACGTGTTGTTGGCTAATTTGTACATAAATAGTACATCATTGTGTTACACCAAATTTCATCCATTAATATTTATAGATGATCTTAAACCTATCTTAATTTAAGTGCTCCAAGTTGTCAATCATCTGAATTCCCTGTAATAAAAATTAGAAGCTACCTATCCATCGGGGAAGTATTGTTTTTTTTTCAGTTATCCAGCCTTAAAAAGATTTAGAAAAATTTAAAAAGTGCATTTTTTTTAGCAAGTCATTTGGGGAATGGACTCTATCTTTTAATTTTTAGGACTCTATTCTGAACCTAAAGCTGCTTAATTTAAATGAACATATTTTAACAATTTTGATTAGTGGATCATTTGGATTTTTTAAGTAAAATTATTTTGAACAGTAGACCTTATATATCAATTATAACCCTCACTTTGTTAATATTGCTAGGAAGGAAGATGATTAAATCATTCATCAGTTTAGTTAATTGGTCAAATCATAAAACCTATATGTTTAATTTACAATAAACAAACTTTTCAATTTTACTGAACATTTTTCACAACAGAAGATGAACATTGATGTCACCAGCTGAAGCAGCAAATGATTTATCCATACTTAGTTTCTTAAGAAACATGAATCTTAAATATTACAAATATTGACATTAAAGAAACTAAATAACATACTCTATAAAATGTTACAGGTTTTTAGATTAACTTTTCTCTCATGGCAGCATTTCTGTGTTTTGTTAAATACTTTGGAAGAACTATTTAAAGGATAAGTAATTTTTATTTTTTGTTTTTATTCCAATTCAATCGAATCAAGTTCAATTCAGAGTCACAACAAGTTGAGATATTCCCGATCCAAGCTGACAAGACGGGGCTCTCACCTCCTGTCTTGGGCTTGATCTACATAATCCAAGCTGACTGGAGTAGGCATAGCTCCTCTTCCAAGGCTTGATCTCATTTGCATCTTAGCCAAAAGGCGAGAAGCTGCTTTTAAAAATTGCTTCAAATGAAGCTGAAATGTAACCTAATGACTTCAACCAAGTACAGCATGTCGATGCTATCCTTGATCTTAGCCAAAAGGCCGAGAAGTGATAAGTAGTTTACAGATAGCATGGATAGACAGTTCAGTTCTTGCGAGGTGCTTACTTCTAAGCAATAGTGTATGAAGGAACCTGTCAAGTCCACAACATACTGGGGGTGATTTTCAGCCTGCGTTCACTGTTAGAGAGAACTGACTTTCTGGAGAGATCGCGTTTCCTGATTCCCACCCCTGCCTTGCCAGTGACATTATAGGGTTCATTAGATTTAAATATGTTTTAATATTATTAGCTAAGTGCATCCCGCCAAATGATTCCACCTCATCCAGTATTCAAACAAAAACCGATCTGATGTCTCATGGCAAGGTTTACATCAACTTTTAAAAAGCAGGATTCAGTAGAGAAAATCCCCTGGAGGCGCGGGAGTGGGGCGGCAAAGATAAGTTATAGCCCCAGAGAGAAGAGGGGCATGCCTTGGCAAAGCTAAATTGGCAATTCCAGCCTGTTTCAATGAAAAGTGCCGGAGCAGTGCTAGGACATGCCCTCGTTGGAGCCCCGTGAAGGGAGCAGGATGGTCAAGTTATGTGCGGTGGGGGGAAGGAGAGTGATCTATGAGGGAGGAGCTTACAGGCATGGGGTGAGCAGACAGTGAAGGAAGAGAGTGCTGGTGATAACTGAGTGGTAGTGGGAGAGGGAAATGGAGAGAGAGCCTGAAAATTGTGCTGGGTATAACCCTGAAGATTGTGCTGAGAGGGATGAAGTGGAGAGAGAGAGAGAGCCTCCTTGTCCTCTGAGGGGAGATGTTTAATTCTAACATTCATTGGGGCACCCTGTAAAATGGCATCCTGATCTCTGTGAAGCCAGCTTTTCTAACTCTATCAGACTCCACCCTATCAGTGACAGCATAAACCCCACCCATTCATTTTTATTCACTTTTATGAGGCTCAAGATCTGGAGTGAAAATTGATCTGTGCAGCTGGAGAGTTACCTGCTAGCTTTCAATCTAAGCCTAACACTTAGATTTGATACGATTCCACCCACCATATTATGCAACATTATTCTTGCAATGTTCTCAAGTTATTTCAATACAAGATGTATCAGCATTTGTCTTCATGGCACACAAAGAAATACAGTGAGTCTGAGGGACAAAATATAACGTCTGTATACATGTTGCCATTAATTTACATCAACCTCAGTTTGTTGATATATGGTAACTTCTCTAGGCCAGAAATCCAAAATCCAGTTACACCAGTTTTCAGGAATTTCTTTGGGAAGACCCATGCAACTCTCAGATAATAGTCATGATGTAGAGAGGCCGGCGTTGGACTTAAACTTGGTGTTGTGAGACTTCTTACTCTCAGATAAGGCAGGCTGCAGAGAATTCACAACATAGTGAATGCGATGGCCTTTATAGTTATGCTGATAGTCCTGTTTTTACTGTGCAAAGTACCACATTAAAACTTGATCTTCTGGGAAGAGCTGTTGAAGATAAAAGTAACAGCCTTTGGCTGTTTGAAGACTGCAGGAGAGAGAGAGTGAGGATGGATGACAGAGGAAGAAAAGTCAGCTAATTAGATAGGAATTAAAATTTTACTTGAGTATTTTAAAGATATAATCCAGAAAATCCTCAACTCCAGAAATGTTTTGATCCCAAGCATTCCAGACTGGCAAGGTTACAATGTACTGAGGAACCTTAGATGAATGAAGTACAGCATGAAAAGCAGCCCATTCCATTCAAACAGAACGAACCACAAAATGTAGGGGCTACGGATGATTCAGAAACTGGCTGTATGGGGTTGATGGTGTTAATTGATTTGATTTATTATTGTCATATATATTGTTTCTTGCATGTTATACAAAGCATACTGTACTTAGAGTATATAGAGGAGAAGAAAAGGAGAGGGTACAGAATGTAGTGTTACAATCACAGCTAGGGTGTAGAGAAAGATCAATCTAATACAAGGTAGGGCCACTAAAAGTCTAATGGCAGAAGGGAGGAAGCTGTTCTTGAGTCGGTTGGGAGGATTTAATTGGATGGATTAGATACTGAGCTTTAACTTGGCATTTGCTTATAGGCTGAGTAAATTGTAGTTATTCACTTTGGAAGTGCATGTTTGTGCTGAGCTCTGTTTGTCTGTAAATAAAAACTTATAAATCATAAGCTTATATGTCTACAGTCTCCAGTTCTAGCCTTCATTGCTTGGCTATCTGAAATAAAACAAAGCATGAGGAAGAAAGCTGTGGACTGCAGAAAGATATCATTGCACTGATCGCGTGGGCTAAAAAGCTGAAAATAAAATTTAATCCAGCAATGCATGAGGTAATGTCTTTCTGAAGGGCAAAGGAATTCACAGTAGTTGAAAGGATCCATACATATTGGTAGATTAAGTGTTTTTTAATGTGGGGATATAGGGGGTCACTGGCTGGGCCAGCATTTATTGTCCGTCTCTAATTGCTCTTGAGCTGAGTTATTTGAGAGGCCAAATCAGAGATTTTTGAAAACCACATGCAGGCCAAACCAGGCAAGGATGGCAGATTTTCTTTTCTTTACATTAATGAACAAGACGGGTTTTTATGACAATCAACAATGGTTTCATGGTCATCATTACTGCAGCGAAGAGAGATAGGGTCACACGGCAGGGCAAGGGATATAACTGTATAATTGAGGCAGGGGTAATTATGATGTGATTAGGTAAGAATTAGGGAGCATAAGATGGGAACAGAAACTGTCAGGTATGGGCACAAACAAAAAGTGGAGCTTGTTCAAGGAACAAATACTGCGTATCCTTGATAGGTATGTCCCCATCAGGCAGGGAGGAAATGGCCGAGTGAGGAAACGTGGTTCACCGAGGAGATTGAATGTCTTGTCAAGAGGAAAAAGGAAGCGTATGTAAGGATGATAAAACAAGGTTCGGTAGGGTCGCTTGAGGGTTACAAGGTACTTAGAAATGAGTTTAAGAAAGGGCTTAGGAGGGCTAGGAAGTGGCATGAGAAATCCTTGGCAGGTCGGATAAAGGAAAACTCCAAGGCTTTTTAGTCTTATGTGAGAAATAAAAGAATGACTAGGGTAAGGTTAGTGTTAGTCAAGGATAGTAGTGGGAACTTGTGCATGGAGTCAGAAGAGATAGGAGAGGCATTGAATGAATACTTCTCTTTAGTGTTCGCTAAGGAAAGGGGCCATGTTTTTGAGGATGAGATTGTGATACAGGCTGACAGGATGAAGGAGGTAGATGTTCTGAAGGAAGAAGTATTAGCAATTTTGAAAAACCTGAGGTTGATAGGTCCCCTGTAACAGATGGGATACATCCTAGGATACTTTGGGAGGCAAGGGATGAGATTGTGGAGCCTTTAGCTTTGATCTTTGGATCCTTACTGTCCACAGGGATTGTGCCAGAGGACTGGAGAGTGTCGAATGTTGTTCCTGTCTTCAAGAAAGGAAATAGGAATGATCCTGGTAATTATAGACATATTAGTCTTATTTCAGTGGTTGGTAAGTTAATGGAAAAGGTCCTGAGAGATAGGATTTGTGACCATTTGGAAAGATGCAGCTTAATCTGGGATAGTCAGCGCAGTTTTGTGAGGGTTAAGTCTTGCCTCACAAATTTGATTGAATTCTTTGAGGAGATAACAAAGTGTGTAGACGAAAGTAGAGTTGTTGATGTCATATACATGCATTTTAGTAAGGTGTTTGATAAGGTTCCCCATGGTAGGCTCATGAAAAAAGTGAGGAGGTGTAGGATAGAAGGAAATTTGGCCTATTGGATAAGTAACTGACTGTCTCAAAGAAGACCGAAGGTGGTGGGGAGGGAAATTTTTCAGACTGGAGGCCAGTTGCTAGCGGTGTACCATAGGGATCAGTGCTGGGTCCTCTGTTGTTTGTGATTTTTATCAATGGCTTGGAAGAGGGGGCTGAAGGGTGGGTTAGTAAATTTGCTGATGACACCAAGATTGATGAAGTAGTAGATGAGGTGGAGGGCTCTTGTAGGCTGCAAAGAGACACTGATAGGATGCTGAGCTTTGCAGAAAAGTGGCACCTGATAAGTGCGAGGTAATTCATTTTGATAGGACAAACTTGAATGTGGATTACAGGGTCAATGGTGGGTTCTGAAAAATTTGGAGGAACAGAGAGATCGTGGGGTTCATATCCACAGATCTCTGAAGGTTGCCACTCAAGTGGATAGAATCATGAAGAAGGCTTATAATGTGTTTGCATTTATTTACAAGAGGTTTGAGTATAAGAGCTGTGGGATAATGCTGCAACTATACAGGACTTTGATGAGACCACATTTGGAATATTGTGTGCAGCTCTGATCACCTCACTATAAGAAGGATATGGAAGCATTGGAGAGAGGGCAGAGGAGATTTACCAGGATGCTGCCTGGTTTGGAGGGTAAGTCTTATGAGGAAAGGTTGAGGGAACTGGAGCTTTTCTCTTTAGAGCAGAGGAGGATGAGAGGTGATTTAATAGAGGTTTATAAGATGATGAGAGGGATTGATAGAGTGGACGTGCAGAGACTACTTCCTCAGGTGGATGAGGCTGTTACTCGGGGGCATAACTTTAAGGTTCACGGTGGGAGATATGGGAGGGATGTCCGAAGTAGATTTTTTACTCAAAGAGTGGTTGGGGTGTGGAATACACTGCCTGCTGTGACAGTGGAGTTGGATACTTTAGGAATTTCCAAGCAATTATTGGATAGGCAGATGGAGCACGCCAGAATGATAGGGAGTGGGATAGCTTGATCTTGGGTTCGGACGTAGTTCAGCACAACATCGAGGGCCGAAGGGCCTGTACTGTGCTGTACTGTTCTATGTTCTATCATTAGACATTCTAGATTCTTTTATTGAATTCAAATTTCACCATCTGCTGGGTCCCAGAACATTACCCTGGTTCGCTGGATTACTAGTCCATTGACAATACCACTCTGCCACCTTGGAGAGATCTCTGAAGGTAGCATGACAGTTTGATAAGGACATTGAGAGGGTATATCAATGATTCCCTTTATTTGAGGAGGGATGTAAGTACAGGGAGATTTTTCTGTAACTGCATAACATACTAATTAGGCCACGACCAGAGCATTGCATACAGTCCTACTCGTCGCTTTATCTGAAGATGTGGTCTCACTGGAAAGGGCATGAGGAAATTTACAAGGATGTTGCCATGAACAGAGTCTTTTAGTTCTAAGGAAAAGTTAAATGGGGATTATTTTATTTGGAACAGACGACAGTCAGTGGAGATATACAACAATTACGAGGAGCCTTGATAGAATTCATAAGAAAGATCTGTTTCTCTATGCAGAGAGGTCATGAATCAAGGACCAATGGTATAAAGTAATTGACAGAAGGATTGGAAGGGCAGTTGAGGATGAATGTTTTTCACCTAGACGTGGTGGGAATCTGGAGTTTACTGCCTGAAAGAGTAGGGATGAGCAGAAAGTCTCACCATGTTAAAAAGAATGCACTTCAGGTGCTATAACCAGTACAGCAGGATCAACAGCTGTAGGTTAAGCTAGAATAATATTTTTCAGCTGTTTTAATGGCCTCTTTCTGTGCCATAAATTTCCTCCTTCTAAGAATTCGAAGCACAAATGTGACTGAGCTGACTGGCTTCCGAGGGCCAGGGGACTAGTCTGAATACTACAAGGGAATTATCAGTTCTGCTTTAGAAAAGCCTTGTTAAGGAACCATCTATAACATTTCTCTACTATTTAGGTGGCAGTGCATATACTAACTGCAAAACAAATAGGGAATGCAGAATTAAGTCCATCAAAGATTTATATCTGTGATATTGAAATCTGCCGACTCCCTAATTTCAACTTGTTGCAGCCAGTTTTACACAGTGGGGAATAGTGGAATACCAAATTTATTCTGCACATTAAAATTTGATGACATTTTATGATTTGGATTTGTTAGGAAGGTCTGCTTCATAAATATAAGGACATTACAGATATAATAGCCTGGCATAGGGCTGGCAACCCAGAGTTATGATCCTACTATCATCTATGCCAAATTGTGAAATTGATTTTAATTAATTTGGAGGAGTTGCAACAGAATAAAAATGCTGCCAGTTCAGATAATCAAAGTGAGAAATGGGAACCACAAAATGCATGTGGGAGTTTTGAGTGGATCTGCAGCCTTTGCAGGGCCTTGCTGAGTGGAACCACAGATTGCAGCAAGGTCACAGAGGATTGTACAGCCAATTGACACAACCCATAAGCCCAATTAGCAAAATTGCACACCAGTAATGCCTGGCAAAGAAAGGAGCAAACCATCTTTAATCTGCCTGGTCAACACATGACTTTAGTCATAAACTGCGTGATTGACACGAACACATAGGGCTCCTTCCATTTAACAGACTAGCATTAGCCTTATCCATGGGCATGACGCTACATTTATTTAGATTAAGTTACATTTGCCAGGCAGTGGCCTATTCCGCCATATTAAATAATTGTGATTTGAGCACAAAGACACCTAAATCCCTCTGAATACCAAAATTTACAAATCTATCACCTTTTAGAAAAATTCTGATTTTCTACCTGCCAAAGTGGACAATGTTGTCCTCCATCTGCCACTTTCTTGCCAGGTTACTTATTTATTTATTAGTGTTACAAGTATTAACACCGCAGTGAGGTTACTGTGAAAATCCCCTAGTTCCCGCACTCCGGCGCCTATTTGGGTACACCAAGGATGAATTTAGCACGGCCGTTGCCTAATCGGCACGTCTTTCATTTTATGGGAGGAAACCCATGCAGACATTGGGAGAACATGCAAACTCCATACAGACAGTGATCCAAGCTGGAATCAAACCCCCAAGGAACTACAAAATGTTGTCAATATAGCCCAATTCATCATGCATACTACTTGCCCATCCATTGACTTTGTCTACACTTCCTGCCGCTCTGGCAAAGCAGCCAGCATAAATAAGGACCCGACACACCACAAACATTCTCTCTTCCACCTTCTGCCATCAAGAAAAAGATACAAAATTCTGAGATCACATACCAATCGATTCAAGAACAGCTTCTTCCTTACTGCTATCACTTAAATGGACTTACCTTGCAATAGGTTGATCTTTCTTTACATCCGAGCTATGATTGTAACACTACATTCTGCACTCTCTTCCTTCTCTGTGAACGTATGCTTTGTCTGCGTAGCACTCAAGAAACAATACTTTTCATTGTATACTAATACATGTGACAATAATAAATCAAATCAAAACCTGAGTCCCTGGCACTGTGAGACATCAGGGCTAACCATTATGCCACACTTAAATGGTCAATGTCCTTTTGCAGTCTCTTCACGTGAACCTCACAGCTTATATTCCAATCTAGCTTTATATCATTTTCAAACTTGGAGATATTAGAAATGCACAGTAGTAAGTGAAAATACCAGTTTGGTTGTACAGCAGTCAAAACTGTGCGTCTGATGCCTGTTGCAGCTGATCGATTATTGTGGGAACCTTACTGTGCAAAAGGGATTGAAGGAACCCTTTGTTGTTTGAAACAAGAGCAGAAATCAACAATAAAGCAGAATCAGTTCACTGTGTGATTGAACTTTAATGGCAAGAAAATAGTATACTCAAAAGGATATCCCATGCATGACCCATCAAATATTGAATTGCTTGTTAAAGCAGAAGGAAGATCCAAAGGGAAAAGAGTCGCTTTTTAATGGAGAAAAACTGCACATGTTAAAAATATATTTTATGTCAATTTCATTGCTGGAATGGATGAATTGTGTCTCCCTCCCTGCCACATCTTTCCCATGACAAAAAAAGGAACATTCCTGTATATCCCAGAACAGTTTCATAGTAAACAGCAAGCATGACTTTCATTGTGCATGTTTACCACCTCAGTGTTACTCTAGTGTTTATCCGTAGTTTTGCTTGGCAAGATACTGCACTGCTATTGCTTTCTGCAGGTTGCAATGTTCAACTAAGAAGAGCTTGACTTGGCTGAAATAAACCTGGTTCAACTAATGTTTCATGAGACCCTTCTAGGGACTATCAGCCAGATCAGCTGAACCTAGATTTGCAAAAGGGCAGAGTCAACAACATTCTGCGACCTTCCAGGTACCTTGTTACCCTGAGGTGCTGGAGTTTATGAGAATGAAGATGAACTCATTGAAACACATAAAATTCTTTGAGGGCTTGATAAGGTGCATGTTGGACAAGTGTTTGCTCAGGCTGGAGAGTCTAGAAGTAGGGGGTATATTCTAAAAATAAGGGATCAGCTAATTGTGACTAAGATGAGAGGAATTTCTTCGCTCAGAGGATTGTGAATCTTTGGAATTCTATACCCAAGGTGCGTAAAGGCGTTCAAACAGTGAGCATATTCAGACATGATCAATAAGACACTATGGGACTTAATGGTAAAAGAATAGGGTGGGAAAATAGAGTTGATGCCAAAGTGTGCAACACAGACCTGAATCTTTCAAAGAGTGGCAATCATTGCTGGATCATGACTGCGCTCAAACTTTCCTCCAGCTCAAAGCTGCTCTGCCTTTCTGTACCTGATGTTCACAGAAATGTGGAGCACAGTGTCATTCCAAAAGTTACATCATAGCACTATGGAGTTGGGTGGACAACAGGACAAGCCCCATTTCTTATGACACTGGATGTCATTTGTTAATTCAAAAGGCATAGCGTGAAAGCTAATGAAGAGTAAGTGGATGAATGAATGGGATGGAAGGGTGGATAATTGGCTGAGGTGATAATTGGCAGGTGAGTGAATGAGGTGGTAGAGGGAGATGGCATGTGGATGAGTTGGTATGCTGACAGGTTGGAAAATGGATAGAGTGGCAAGTGGATGAAATGGTAGGGTGGGATATAGATAGGGTGGCAGATGGATCCTTTTCATTCTTCCATGGGATAGGGACATCACTGGTCGGGCCAGCATTTATTGCCCATCGTTGATTGTCCCTTCAACAGAGTAGCTTGATTAGAGGACAACCACACTGGTTTGTATTTCGAGTCACATGTAGATCAGACTAGGTAAGAACAACAAATTTCCTTCCCTAAAAGCCATTAGAGAACGAAATGGGTTTTAAAGACAATTGATAATAGTTTTATGGTTGCCATTAGACTCTAGATTTTTACTGAATTCAAGTTTCACTACCTGCCACGGGAACCCGTGTCCCTGTAGTGACACTTTGAGACTGTGGAATACTAGTCTAATGGCAATATCACTACAGAACCATTTCCCTGCAGTGATAAGTGGATGAAATAACAGTTGAGTAGGGTGGGAGGTAGGTAAGAGTATCAGTGGGAAAGTGCCGGTTGGGTAAGGTGGCAGATAGTTGAAGCATTGAGGATAGATGGATGAGTGGGTAGAGTGGATCGGGGAGGGGGGTAGTCAGGTCAGGTTGGGAAAAACAGTCAGCTTGGGCCATGGTCAGATGTTGGGGTGTGTTCAAGTCTGGTCTTGAGGGTTAGACTGGTAGGGAATGATAATCAGATGCTATGGAGTTATTTGGAGGTACATTAATGAGGGCTGGCCTTGTGGTAAGGGAGCTATGGTGGTGGGGGGCAATAGATGAAATTGAGGGATTAGCCAAGGAGTCAGTGAGCTGTTGGATCAGATCGGGGAATGGCTGGGTTGTCTAGGAAATGATCATACTGGTCATCAGGGAGGTAATCAGTGGGATGGGGGGGAAGTATGGACTTCCTTATGGACCTTATGGACTTTAGTAAGGCATTCGATAAGGTGGCCCATGGAAGGCTTCTGCAGAAAATGCAGATGTATGGGATAGAGGGTGATTTAGCTAATTGGATTAGGAATTGGCTAGCTGGTAGAAGACAGAGGGTGGTAGTTGATGGGAGATATTCATCGTGGAGTTCGGTTACAAGTGGTGTGCCTCAGGGGTTTGTTTTGGGGCCCCTGCTGTTTGTAATTTTTATAAATGATCTGGATGAGGGTATTGAAGGATGGATTAGTAAATTTGCAGATGACACTAAAGTCGGTGGAGTGGTAGATAGTGAAGAGGGGTGTTATAGTTTGCAGAGAGACTTGGACAAGTTGCAGAGCTGGGCTGAGAGGTGGCAAATGGAGTTTAATGTGGAAAAGTGTGAGGTAATGCACTTTGGCAGGAATAATAAATGTGTAGAGTATAGGGCTAATGGTAGGATTCTTAGTAGTGTTGATGAACAGAGGATCTTGGTGTGTATGTGCATAGATCCCTGGAAGTTGGCAGTCAAGTCGATAAGGTTGTTAAGAAGGCATATGGAGTCTTGGCTTTTATTGGTGGGGGGATTGAATTTCGGAGCCGCAACGTCATGTTGCAACTGTACAAAACTCTAGTGCGGCCGCACTTGGAGTATTGTGTGCAGTTCTGGTCCCCGCATTATAAGAAAGATGTGGAGGCATTGGAGAGGGTACAGAGGATGTTTACCAGGATGTTGCCTGGTATGGAGGGCAGGTCTTATGAAGAGAGGCTGAGGGATTTGAGGTTGTTTTCGTTAGAAAGGAGGCGGCTAAGAGGGGACCTAATCGAAACATATAAGATGATTAGAGGTTTAGATGGGGTGGACAGTGATAGCCTTTTTCCTAGGATGGAGAAAGCTAGCACGAGGGGACACAGCTTTAAATTAAGGGGTGATAGTTGTAGGACGGATATCAGAGGTAGGTTCTTACCCAGAGGTTGGTTAGGGAGTGGAATGCCCTGCCTGCGGCAGTTGTAGATGCGCCAAGTTTGGTGGCGTTTAAGAGGTTAGTTGATAAGTTTATGGAAGAGAAGGGAATGGTTTAGTTTGGAGGGTCATTGCTTTTTTATAATGGTCGGCGCAACATCGAAGGCCGAAGGGCCTGTTCTGCGCTGTAATGTTCTATGTTCTATGTTCTAAGTTGGGGTGATTGGTGTATTTCAGTGATTGGGGCAGTGGCGGTGGTGGGGAGAGGGGGTATCTGTTCTGTAGTTATCCAGGAATTAAATTAGAATTTTTCATTGCCTAAATAACTTCAGGTAAGTACCGCAGAGCTGACCTAAGTCTCTGACTCTAGCTCAGAGTCAGACACAATGTGATTCTAAGCAGAGGAGTTGCTTGTTCGAAGTTGAAACTTTCTGGAAGATTCCCACTAAGGCCAGTGCACCAGGTTCCCAATACACATCTTGGATCTTATGCCTAGTGTCCAAAAATCTGGTAACCTGAAGATTCAAGCCATAGATTCAAGAATGATGTAAAGGTGTTAGGGAAATTTCAGGAAAAGTCAGGTGTACATCTGGGTACATCAAAAACAAACATGGGAAAGTTATCATGGAAGGTAACCAAGTTCTTTGAAGATGCACTGAATACATACAAGACTTATTTGAGGACAACAGACAAGAAGAAAAGTTAAGAAAAATGTGAATGATCCAAAGATCATGAAAAATGGAGTAAGACTAGCAATAAATAAGATTAAAAACAATAAAACCAAAGGCTCAGGTGAAATAATCCTCAAATAAATTAAAAGTTTAGAAGACTTTGCAGTAGACAAACTCCTTATAAACAACTCCAAATAGACAAAATCCTTATGAAAGTTTTTACATGGGAGAAATCCCAAAAGACTTACGTAAACCAGTATTAACTGCATTCACTAAAAAAATCCAGAACAATTGAATGGGAATGCCATCACAATTTGATATGTCACATTACTAAGCTCCTTCTGGTACTGTGCACAGTTCTGGTCGCCTCACTACAGGAAGGATGTGCAAGCTATAGAGAGGGAGATTTGGAAGGATGTTGCTTGGATTGGGAGGCATGTCTTATGAAGATAGGTTGAGGGAACTAGATCTCTTCTCGCTGGAGAGACAAAGGTTGAGAGGCAACCTCATAGAGGTTTATAAAATATTAAGAGGGATAGATAGGGTGATTTACGGAGACTATTTCCCAGGGCTGAAATAGTCACTATGAGAGGACACAGGTTTAAGGTGCTGGGGAGTAGGTACAGAGGAGATGTCAGGGGTAAGTTTTTCACTCAGAGGGTGGTGAGTGAGTGGAATCGGCTGCCGTCAGTGGTGGTAGAGGTAAACTCGCTGGGGTCTTTTAAAAGACTTCTGGATGAGTACATGGGATTTAATGGGACTGGGTGTTATAGATAGTTCTATGGCCTGGTATGCACAACTTGTGGGCTAAAGGGCCTGTTTGTGCTGTTGTGTTCTATGTTCTATTTTCTATGTTCTTTGAGCATTGCAGAATAGAGTCAGGAACAGATGAAGGCAGAAATTTCAACTCTTCAGTGTAGTTTTCTAGAAGACCTGGTGATCCTTGTAGAATGAGAAATGTTGTCTTTATGGTATGTAAGCTATCAGAAAAAGCCACAGAGGTGCACTTTACTGATTATAATAAAACATTTGCTAAGGTGAAACACAAAAAACTGAGCATGTAACAGTCTGATGACCGTGATGGCAAAGATCTTAGGGTGATAAGAAATCTTTATTGGGAACAAACTGTAGCTATAAATCTGAGAATGATCCAAATGATTTTGTGAAGATTAAAAGAGGGGTCAGATAGGGCAGTATTTTCTCTCCAGATTATTCAATTTGTACAGTAAAAATATTCTTAGAGTGATTGAAGATCTTTCTGGATTATTAGTTGGAGATTGCAACGTTAATAATATAAAATATGCCAATGACGTTGTTCCTATTGCTGACTCAAGAAAAACTGGAAAAGATTCTGGACCGAGTAGCAACTGAAAGTGGGAAAGGCTGAGCACGCATTGTAAGAAAATAAAATGCCCACTAGTGCCCAAAAAGAAAATCACAGCAGAATGAAAGATCTCAGTGGAAAATATCAAATCGGTAGACAAACATCGTTACGTAAAAAATCTGTTAACATCAGACAGATGGAGAACCAAGAAATAAGATAAAGGATTGGCCAAGGTGCATTTTAAAAAATGAAAAAGGTAATGATCAACTCAAAATTTGCCATGAAAACAAACCTGAGGATCCTGAAATGTTGCTTCACATAAATTTTAGCATATGGAAGCAAGTGATGGTCAGTCACTGAAGCAATTCAGAGAAGAATTGAGGCTAATTTTTGAAGTGAATAATGACGATTTCTCAGAGAAGCTACATTACCAGTGAAGAGGTGGTAGTAAAATCTGAGACCAAAAAAATAAGTTCAGGAAGAGACAGTTGGAACTTTTTGGGTATGTAATAAGAATTTAAGGTTTTAAAAGTCTGATGCTTAGGGGAAAGATCGATGGTTAAGGAAAGATCAAAGTAGACAAAGTAATCTTTTTAATGAGCCCACACATTGGATGGATTTACCACAAAGAGGATGATCCACATCTCTAGAGTAAGATTAACTTGGAGTTCCTCTGAGGGCATGGTACTTGAAGAGGGTATGAAAACGCTCAGAGTCAGATGCTTTCCCTGGTCTGGCATATGTGTGACTCCAGAGCTACAGTAATGTGGTTAGGTTTCAACTGCCCCCTGAACAAAGGCAACTAGAGATGGGCAATAAATGCTGGTCAGCTAGCGACGTCCATGTCCCACAAATACATTAAAAAAAGGTCAGCCTGAATCTATAGCCTCCACAATTTAGCACTGATACATTTAAGGGGAAACTAGTGAAGAACTGGGGGAAAAGAATAGAAGGTTATGCAGATAGACTTAGTTTAAAAGTTAGTTTATTATTGTCACAAGTAAGCTTACATTAGCACTGTAATGGATTTAGTGTGAAAATCCTCTAGTCACCACAGTTCTGTGTCTGTTCGGGTACACTGAGGTGAATTTAGCATGGCCATCTAACCTAGACGAAATAAAATGGGAGAAGGCCCATGTAGAGGATAAACACTGCCACAGAGCTGTTATGTTGAAAGGCTTGTTTCTATGAAATAAATTCTATATAATTCCCATTGACATCGGGAAGTTCTGGTCAGTGACATTGCAGCTGTCACAGTAAGGAGGAAGACCTGATATAAGTGCCTGCATGCTGGCAGTAAAAGTGATTTTTTTTATTAAAAGCCAGACACTTTTTGATGAGCGTATTATTTTCTATTACAAGAGAGAAGTAATTTGAAGCAAGAAGTACTTCCTTTTCCCCCTAACACCTTTGTCCACTATGTAATGAATGACATGTCTTCATCTTTTTTTTGTTTAAAAATAATTACAACCATTATTTGTGTGTTGGGGGGTGGTGGGTGGAGATGGGTGGGGGCAGGGGACAAGGAGTGTTGGGAATTGTACCTACTATTCCTTTAAAGGAATTTTTATCTAATTTCCAGTTAAAGACATGTTCAAAATGTCACCAACCTTGTCTGTGGGAATCCAGAAATCATCTATTGTAGCTGTTGACATTTGATGATCTTATGAAATGATTAAACTTCACTTCAATTTAATGGGTACATGGCCCAGCTGATGCCCACATCAGTAATTGAAGTACAAGTTCAATTCTGCACTGTGGTAATAGAACTGCAAGTGGATGCAATTGCTTAAGAGCGTTTCTGAAGTTTAAAATGGACTTGAAGTAGCAGAGACATTCTCACAATCGAATTTTCTTTAGTGCTGTAACTACTAAAAAATTGGGACACAATGTGGAAATTATAGTATGGATGACATGCATTTTGGAGGCACAGAACAGTGAAAAGATTTGAATGAATGAGAGCAGGATAAAATAGACCATCTGTTCGCAAAATATACGTGAGCAAATATAACCACTGCCTCCTCTGTGAGGACATTAGACTTAGGATCAAAAAAATGGAATCTCCCGATTCTTGTTTAATCTTGGGCCAAAATCAGCATGTCTCAACTCAAGAATTGAAATGCCACTGTGGGTAAATAAAATAATCTCTAGTGCAAGCCTGATTTTGTAAGAATGCTTTTGAAATATTACTACTAAGACAAGACACCAAGGTGTCAATATGTTTAATAGAAAATGCTGTTCTACTAATTACAGTTCAACCCAAAGTATTTGTCCTTCCTCCAGCACTGAACAGTAGTGTTTACAGTTTCCCCTACCCTCAGAGGAGATATTCCTTCAGCCTCCTAATGAAAAAGCAGCTACCAGGAGATCTATCTTCTGTTCGATCCCTGCCAAAATAAAACACCCAACCAGGATGATTTATCCGGTGTGTCCTTCCTTGAATCCTGGTCAACAATGAGTGTTTAAATTGAGTTATCCTCATTCAGAGTCAGAGCTGGCTGTAAACTACATTCATGTGTTATTTATTTTAAACACAAACCTCCATGCTGACATGTTCTGGGAAAGTAATTATGCTTTTATATGTTTCAACTGTGCAATCTTTCACAGATCTGCTTCAGTTATATTTTTCAGAGATGATCAGAGTTGCATTGGTCATAGTCATCTAGGGAACTGCTTACAAGCTTATGTTTCTCTAAGTGAAGTGTTTTAATTGCATTTTGAATAATCAGCTTTCTTCCACAAGAAGCAAAATGTAGCTTTTCTGAAATAGGATATTTTGTTTAAATATATCACCAGAAGCACACAATAGAAGATGGGACATAAGAATGGCACATAAAATAAATTTCCCAAGGGGTTTAAACATTTATTGAGACAATCTTAAAGAATATAACCTGAAAAGACAACCAATTTGTTGACATTTCATGTTGAAGCATAATCAGGAGTAAAAAGCACAAAGCAGTCAACAATGATGGACAAACTGAAAGACTAAGATTGAGTAACAGTACCAAAATGAGAAGAAAATGAAAAACTAGCAGGAAAATGGAACAGGGAGCCAAGATCTTAAATTACTAAATTTGTTTTTCGATCAAAAGACTGAAGAATGCAAATAAGGAAAACGAGATCCTGTTTAGCAACTTCATATTATTTCACATTGCAATCTAGCATTCTTACAGTGCCTGGCTCAATATGGGACTTAATTTACATTAAATTACATTAAATTACTCCTTTAAAACTATTAAATTGATACAACATATGATTTCCTGCCTAGACCATAAAGTTGAATTGGGCTCAAATCTGGGCCATGCATTTCCATCAGGGAGCTCATGCAGCATGTCTGCAAATTCAAGAATGAATTCATAGTTATTCCTATTGTAATCCAAGCTTTCATTTTAAATCTTGCATGTGAAGACCTTCAGAATGTTTATATTTATTTCTTCCTATTTCCACCATCGAGTTCTACTCACATGTTGTAAAAGGCAAACACATTGTCCTTTTGTTTTTTTTTTCTCCTCTTTCCTGTCAAAAATAATCACAGCTAGAAAGAATATGGAAAATATGTAACTGCAAACTAATATTAAAAACTGTCAAGATTTTCTTCTGTATTTTAATCTATTAATTTACAATCATGACAAAAACCCTGCATTAATCTATGAAATCTGGCGCAAGCTGAAGCCAATGGGGTTTTCCCACATTGGTGCAAAGGATAAGCAGGATGTCTGTGATAGGCGGCATGATGGTGCAGTGGTTAGCATGTTGTGGGTGGGAAGAATTTTGTAAGACAAACATGAGTGGTCCTCATAACCCCATGAAAATCAAACATTAAAATGTTTGAGCATTTGGAGCCATATTCATCAGTCTTTCACAGATTGCTTATTCAAAAATATAGAACCCCAATTTGCCTATTTGAATAAGATTTCTGTCTGTTCTGAGCACAAGGACAGACTGCTTAGTTTGGAAATTAAGTTTGCACTCCATGTCGTAGATGTTTAAAAGTTGCTTGATACTATAGATTTTGAATAACGCTGAAAAGAGTGATATTTTCATGAAGGTTTTCACCTTTTTGTCTTGCGCTGATCATGACAAATGCAAGAATGCCAAATTTCAAAAGATCACAACAAACTTATACTGCAGAAGAAAGGGGTATTGATTGGTTGTCAAATCAATTCTGGTTAACCAAGGCATTGCCATGGAGAAAGAATCAGGCTGACCTGATCAGATCAAGTCATTGTTTGCTATGTGCAGCACCAACTCACAAATAGGCCAAAGGCTGCCACTCCCAGACCTCAAGTTACCCTAGGAAGGCAAAGTATCTCAAAGTTTTGAACAATAGGTTAAGCAAGCTGCTTCACACCATTACTCTGCCATGACTATGTAAATGGTATTTTCTACTAACAGTAGAATTTTCTATCATCAGTCCAAAAAGATATTCTGCCTGTCACACATTTGAGCGACATTGTGTATGACTTTCAGTGCCAGGGTGATGCCAGGTATACATGAGCTAATGATTGGCTGATTGAATCAAACGGTGTTATGCTTGCGACAGAATTGTAATAAACAAAGTACAGACCATACTCAACCAACCCATAACTTACAAGACCTAAAACAAAACATCTATTGTTAGATGTGATTCAGCACTTGCTGAACAATTCTGAGTGTTCTAATGGCTACAACAACAACCAATTTAAGATAATCAGCTGAGCTCATAATGTAACTCATTTAGGCTTCCTAGAAGCAACGTCCATTCATATGCAAGGGTCCATTTTCTGCAAACAAAAGCGATATGTTCAAACCGAGTGCATTTTTAAAATTACATGTGAGCTTAGGTTGCTTTCTCTATTGGTAGCATCTCAGCCAAAGTAAATTTGCCAACCAATCGACACCATTTTCTCCTGTAGTATGAATTGAACATAGAACATAGAACAATACAGCACAAACAGGCCCTTCGGCCCACGAGTTGCGCCGATCACATCTACTAATCCACAGACCTATCTATAACCCCCTATCCTATTCTTTTCCATATACTCATCCAGAAGTCTCTTAAAAGACCCCACTGAGTTTGCCTCAACAACCTCCGATGGCAGTTGGTTCCATTCACTCACCACCCTCTGAGTGAAAAACTTACGATGTAAAGATGCCGGCGTTGGATTGGGGTGGTAAGAACTCAGTAAGAATTTAGCAACACCAATTTTTAATCCAACCGATTTATTTGATAATAAATCCGCGAGCTTTCAACACTGAGGAAGACACAGAGTGTTGAAAGCTCGCAGATTTACTATCAAATAAATCGGTTGGATTAAAAATTGGTGTTGCTAAATTCTTACTGAAAAACTTACCCCTGACATCTCCTTTGTATTTGCTTCCCTGCACCTTAAATCTGTGTCCTCTTGTAGTGACCATTTCAGCTTGGGGAAATAGTCTCTGAGAGTCCACCCTAT
Source organism: Sphyrna mokarran (assembly GCA_024679065.1). NCBI lineage: Eukaryota > Metazoa > Chordata > Chondrichthyes > Carcharhiniformes > Carcharhinidae > Sphyrna > Sphyrna mokarran. The sequence goes on along the minus strand of JAGIQG010000002.1, from coordinate 56,716,359 downwards.
CTATCCCTCTCACCATTTTATAAACCTCTATCAGGTCGCCTCTCAACCTACGTCTCTCCAGTGAGAAGAGTCCCAGCTCCCTCAACCTATCTTCATAAGGCCTGCCTCCCAATCCAGGCAGCATCCTTGTAAATCTTCTCTGAACTCTCTCAATAGCCTCTACATCCTTCCTATAATGAGGCGACCAAAACTGCGCACAATACTCCAACTGGGATCTGACAAGAGTCTTATAGAACTGCATCATTACTCCTGACTCCTGAACTCTATTCCTCGAATAATGAAGGCCAGTACACCGTACGCCTTCTTGACCACTTCCTCCACCTGCGAGGCCAATTCAAGAGTCCTATGGACCCGGACCCCGAGATCCTTCTGCTCTACAACACAGCTAAGACTCTTACCCCTTATATTGTACTCCTTCATCCCATTATTCCTGCCAAAATGGACCACTACACATTTATCTGCGTTGAAGTCCATCTGCCACTTTTCCGCCCAGTTTTGCATCCTGTCTATGTCCCACTGCAACTTTTGGCATCCCTCCAGACCATCCACAACACCACCGATCTTGTTGTCAGTGAGCATTTGAAATTTGCCATTTTTGTCTTTGTCCTGATAAGAGCAAATGGAAAGCTTTGGCAACATGTAATTTTTTTTCAGCAGCATTGAGATATTTAAAATAAATTTTCATTGACATCAAGATGATCTCACACACTTTCACAGTGCAATAACATTTTGCTGAAGAACAATGTGTTTTGAATAATATTGCATCATGACCATAAATTTTGTTGCAACAAGATGCTCTCTACTGCATGATATTTTAAGACCATTAAGTGATTTTCTGGCAATTTTAGAAATACAAACAAGCAAAAATCAAAGTATTGCTTAAGTTCCAGAGATAGCTGAAAAAATATCATTGAACTTTAAAATTAACTTTGATCATTATAATAAGTATTGTTAATCATTTTTAAACCCAGTGCACACATCGCATTTTTTTCCCTGAAGAAATTGGTGAGCTGAGTTTTATTTTTACATAGCTAAATCACATTCAATTTAATCAGAACCATTGAAATCCAAATTCCACGCAGTTACATTATACAGTACAGTTAATAGTTCATGTACAAATAATATTATCAACAAATTACCTTTTATTTAAAATAATTCAATGTTTATCACACAACAAGCATTTGAGGTACTAGTTTTGTAATCCAGTTGTTCTGCATCAGCTATTTATAAACACAGATTAAAAGCATTTTCTGATTGATTTAGAACTAACAATTAAACTACTGCTTATAAATGGCAAGTATTAGACTTGATTTACCAATAATCATGTTGCAATAGATTATTCAAACGCATGGTGCTGTTCAAATGAAAATTAAATTGAGTCATTGTTATCTGATTATAGGAAAACCAATGAATATTTTTGGTGCTAGAGAAACTATGATGTACTATATAAACTATCCTTTAATGTTCAAACTACCTTCAAGCACAAGTTCTTTTTTCAAATAAAAGCAAAATATTGCAGATGCTGGAATCTGAAACAAAAACAGGAAATGTTAGCAAATCTCAGCACGTTTCCACAGCATCTGTGGAAAGAGAACACAGCCAATGTTTTGAGTCGAGATGACCCTCCCTCAGAGTTTTTGAGGTTTATCCTGTGAAATAAGTTCACATTTATATTTTCTTTATCAGAATTTACAGAATTTTTATTCTGTATTTACTTCAAAGAAACAGCTGAGAGTTGGAAAGCTAATCATTGCATTTTATAAGCACCCCGCCCATCTTCCCCTCACAGTGAATAGAATGTTGTTATTTATTGTGAGGAGAATTGAATACAATGGTAGCAAGGTTGTACAGGGCATCAGTGAGCCATATTTGGATACTGTGTTAAGCATTGGTCTCTATTTAAGAAAAGATGTAAATGCATTGGAGGCAGTTCAGAGATGGTTTATTAGATAAATTTCTGGAAAGGGCAGGTTGTCTTATGAAGAATGGTTGGACAGGTTGGACTTGTATCCACTGGAGTTTAGAAGAGTAAGAGGTGACTGGAATGAAACATAGCAGATTCTGAGGGGACATGACAGGGTGGATGAGGAAGTAATGTTTCTTTTGTGTGGGAGAATATAGAACTCAGTAAGAATTTAGCAACACCAATTATTAATCCAACCGATTTATTTGATAGTAAAAAAGCGAGCTTTCAACACTCCCGTGTTACCACCCCAATCCAACGCCGGCATCTTTACATCATGGAGAATATAGAACCAGGGGCCACTGTGTAATAAATAAGGGATTGTCCCTTTCAGGCAGAGATGGGGAAAAATGATTTTTCTCGGGGGTTGTGAGACTTTGGAATTCATGAGAATAAGGGTTTAAGTTACCACGGCAGGTTCTTATGCAATCCATAGTCAGGTTCCAAAGCAGAGTTGTTGTCCAGTCCTGGTCAAAGTGCACAAAGCAAGGTATCCATTCTGAAATCTAACGTCCTCCTCACTTTCATCCTAACATTTCTGCCATTTACAATTGCTTGGTGATCTACTTATTTAGTCATTATAAGTGTTTGCAGCTGAATCTTACCTCCAAGGAAGTGCTTCTTGCTTGTAGGTCATCAGTTCCTTCTTGGACTGCTGACAGCATTTTTGTGTGATGCCTGGCTATAGTCAGCAGTCATGTTGGGTGAGGGATAGATGTGATCTAGAAAATGAAGAAGCAAATATCAAAAATGCTATCTCTCCAGCTCCTTATGAGATTACATTCAATTATTGATAAGCAAGGGGGTGAAAGATTAACGGGATAAGCAGGAGTATAAAGTTGAGGTTAAAATTAGATGAGCCATAATCTTAGTGAATGGTGGGCCAAGTGACCTACTTGTCCTAAGTCATATGTTTGCATGTTCAAATCAGCTGCTGGCGTGTTAAATCCAGATCTAAATGTCTCTCTCAATCTGCAGCAACAGTTTTGAAACTTCTTTCACTAGGTGTGGAAATCACTGGCTAGGGCAGCATTTATTACCACTCCTAATTTACCTTGAGAATTTGGTGTTGTGCCATGTTCTTGAACTGCTGCTGTCCATGTTGTATAAATAAGCCTACAGTGCTGTTAGGAAAGAAGTTCCAGGATTTTGACCAAGTGAAGAATGGTGATATATTTCTGAGTCAGGATAGTATTTGCTTGGAAGGGTATTTGCAGGTGGTGGTGTTCCGATGCATTTGTTCTTCCAGAACGGAGGGGCCACAGGTTGGAAGATGCTATGGATGGAGCTTTGGTGAGTTGCTGCAGTGCATCTTATTGATGGTACATACTGCTACCACCATATGTCAATGATGGAGGAGGTAAGTGCTGAAAGTGATGAGTGGGGTGCCAATCAAGCAGTTGCTTTGTCCTGGAAAACAATGGTATTACTGTTCCATTTATTGAACAACATCCAATTCAACTTCAGGTATCATTACAACTTTAGTCCTGACATGGGTACCATTTGTGGCTTAATGTTTTTCCAGTTTGATTCCTACATTGTAATGGTTGCAAATCATTAGTATCATGTCCACTCGGCAACTTTCAGCTTCATCCTTAACTATTGTACTATCATTCAAGAAATATATACATATGTAAAACAACATGGAAATTGCAGGTCTACAGGAGTAGGCCATTTAGCCCTTCAAACTAATTCTGTCATTTAATACGATTCTAACACTAACCTCAAATCTGCATCCCATCTATCCCAATAATATATTACCTCTTTGCTTAACAAGAATCTATCCACCTCTGCCTTAAAAATATTCAAAGACTATCTGTGGGATTTTACGGCCTCGATCGACCCAGAGGCCAGAAAATCTCGCCCGAGGTTGATGTACATTTCCATTGTCTGTCTCTGATAGAATTCCAGCATATGTTTCTACTTCCTTTTTAGGACAAGAATACCAAAGACTCATGGTCCTCTGAGAGAAAAAAAAATCACCTCATCTCTGTTTTAAATGGGTGACTCCTTATTTTTAAATGGTGACCTCCTAGTTCTAGATTTTCTCCCAGGAAGACACATTCTCTCTGCATCCAACCTGTCCACACCCCTCAGGATCTTACATGTTTCAATGGGTTCAGACCTGAATTCCAGATGTGAGGTGATGGTGACTACCCTTTGACATCAAGACAGTATTTGTCAGAGTGTGGAATTTCTATCTGAAAGTATTTTTCAACACCTCCACCACACAAACTATGGCAGCTCAAGAAGATCCTCCAGAATTATTGGATGGCACAGTGGTTAGCACTGCTGCCCCACAGTGCCAGGGTCCCATGTTCAATTCCAACCTTGGACCACTATCTGTGTGGAGTTTGCACATTGTCCCCACGTCTGCATGGTTTTCCTCCAGGTGTTCTGGTTTCCTCCCACAGTCCAAAGATGTGCAGGTTAGATTGATTGGCCATGCTAAATTGACCCTAGTGTCAGGGGGATTATCAGTGTACATGCATGGAGTCGGCCCTTGATGGGATTGTGGTCAGTACAGACTTGATGGACTAAATGGCCTCTTGTACTATAGGATTCTATAATTCACCTTCTCTAAGTGCTGAGGAATGGGAAATAAAAGTCAATCTTTCTCAGCAGGGCACATATTCCAAGAATAACTAAAAAAAAGTCTTGAAAGTTTGTTATCAAAAAATATTTCCATTAGGATTCATGGAACACATTAGTTTTGTATAAGAGCTGTTAAGTTTTCAGTGGCACAACTATTCAGGTGAAATCTGAGGTTGCATTCTATTTCTTCAACTATTTGTACATACTGTAAACTATCCGAGAATATAGACAGCAATACTGTGCTCACTCACTGAAGTGTCCTGTTTACAGCTACATCTCCATCAGCTCTTTAGTTGGGCATTTCTGCAAGTAATATTGTAAAGTTAGCAAAAGTGAGAGAATCAGAAAGTTCAGCAAATGTTATGGCACTGTGCGATTCATAGATGATACTATCCATCACACACCACAGTCTACTGCAACAAATGGGTAATTACTTATGATTCAGCGAGTTTTCGTTGGAATTATTACACCAAATTTATGCCACATTCTGAATAAATTCAGTTCTCAGATCCAAGACAAATAGTCATTAGTCTATTCATTAGCATGTAGAAGATAAACTAATTTAAACACTTTTTTGAAGACCTGTAATTTCCCTTTATAGAGTGTAATTCTTTTAATTGCTTGAAGGTTAGCGGCCATTTCGGCTAATAACATACCAAGACTGCTGATCTCGTTGCAAAGCTTGTTGCATTAGTCTGGTATAAACAGTATGATGTGAATCTCATACTGGCTTTAGCCGTGTGCATCTGGTAGGTAATTTAATACCTTCTGGTGCATGAACTGATTGAGAGGCAGATCAGAGCGTGAATCCTTAGGGACCACTTTGAGTTTGGGAATTCTTGATGTGAGCTGCATACTGAGTCTCCAAGGTTGATAATATGACCTGAATTTTTAAATATACTTATATAGATAAGATAAGTCTCCCGAATATGGCCTTCAAATTTTGTCAGTGTAGAGTTTTTCTTTGTTCGCAATTGTTAAAAAAATAAATAAAACATGTTAACCTTGAATTTGCTGCCAAATCTCCTATTGAAGATTAGAATTTCAAAGGAAATTGAGGAACATTGAGGTTTTTTAATTTTGCAATCACTTCCCAATACTAGATGAATTTCATAATTTTTTCAGATCATGTTTAAAATATGAAGTTGTAGTTATGCTGCTTATAACAGGACTTACTTAGAGTATTGCTGCAGGGACATTAGGTTTCTGTCATCAGTTTTCCACTCATTGAGGTCTCAAATTATTGTTGCAAATGATTCCAAGCAGACACTAGTTATGTCTCTAGACGGAGGGGATGATTGTAGATTTGCTGAAGCAATATTTTCTGCATTTATGTGTTTCTTTTCAATTTGTTATTTGACATAATCCAGGTGCCTTTTTCATAACATGTTTTTTTTAGCTGTGGGGTGCGCTAATTATCTACGATATTTGCAGGTTTTTCTAAGTGAATCATTATCAGCTGTCTAATAACATTTAATCCAAGTTGAGAGAATAAAAAAAATCTAAAGAAGAAATAGCAACTGCTAGTGAAGGGAGTGATAATGAGCTGAGGAGATATACTGAGTTGGAGATGCCCTAGAATTGGCCTCCTGAATGATTTTGAAACACAGGAGTTACCTGGCTTTAGATGTACAAGTTACTACAAATTTGCAAATGATACCAAAATACCAAACAAAAATACACACATACATTTAGAGATTTCTCAACTAAGTACTAAATTCAAACAGTTTATGTTTATATTCACATTGCATATAATAATTCATCTTCCTGGATGCTGTTTTTAGTCTGTATCTGGATTTAAATCTCCCATAATTTCTGGAAAATTCCCATTATTTCTTCCTTTACGCTCACCCTACCATATGGTTACTTAGATGTTGTGTGTTCCCTGAATCATTAACAACAAGGACTTTCAACATGGTAGTTTATTCACTAGATTTGGAGATGCTTGAACACTTATGCTGTGCCCTCATTCCCTGGGGATAACGCACTATGCTCTCTCCATGTGACCTCTTTTATAGCTGTATCATCACTTTTTCATGTGATCACTCTTGCCCTTCTTTCCTGCCAAAGCAGACAAGTCATCATTCTGTTTCAACTCCATCTGCACTATGAAGCGTGGCTCAGAAGATGGCAGCTGGTATTGCTTCTGGTGTTGCTGCTGTTGCTGCTTCTCTTGTGAGAGCTGCAAGATGGAGCTCCAGTTAGCTGCCCCCATGCCATTGTGAAAGCTGACAGCAGGGAAGTGCAGCTTAAGGTGAGCAGAGTGCTAGACAGATGAACTGACTGCCAAGAAATTGGCAATCACCTGTCAAGCAGTGATGGCATTCATTGAGAAGGAGCAATGTGCAGCAATCCTTAACTTGGCTGTGCTTGGACTCTTCAGTTTCACTATTCAAATATTTCCCAGCTTGTCAGTCTCACTGAAGCAACTCTCCCTGCTGCATACTCGCCTCTGTGACTCTGGCAAGCTGCTGACAACTTGGCAAACAAATCCAGTGCCTGTTAAATCCAGACTGATTGGTTAACATGGAACTCAAATGCTTATTAGAGTATTTAAATACTTTATTTCACAGCTGTAAGTGATTCCCCACTTGCCTTCAAATCATGTGAATACATAAAAAGACAGATTGATGTTAAAATTCAATGAATTGCTTACACATACCCAAACCCACCACCCCTTGCCTGGGAAAATTCACCCATTCTGCAGTTACGGTGTTACTTCTGTTTACACTGTCTCATCTAGTTTAACATCAATGGTACCTTTGACCACTTTGCATTAAGTTTGAATCAAATAATCTATTTAATGAGAAACACCAGGAGTCTTAATGCCAATCCCAGCAATAGCATTTAACTTGGTAATTTCACCTTCCACACCAGCATGGGGACACTATGGTTAGCAGTGCTGCTTCACAGTGCCAAAGACCTGGCTTCAGTTCCTGGATTGGGTCACTGTCTGTGTGGAGTTTGCATGTTCTCCCTGGGTTTCCTCCAGGTATTCTAGTTTCCTCCCACAGTCTGAAAGACATGCTGGTTAGTTATATTGGCTATGCTAAATTCTTCCACAGTGTACTCAAACAGGCACTAGATGTGGCAACTAGCGGATTTTCACAATAACTTCGTCTGGGGCAAAGTGGGATGGTGAGATTCTGAGGTTTAATGGAAGTGCATTAATTGAATTGAAGCTTGTGGAGGGTTGGTACCATCATTCATGGCAGCATTGAAGGCATAAACATTGGCAGCACAGGAGAAGAGAAATAAGAGGGAAGAGGTGAACAATTTTCAAATTAATAAAGGAACGGCACTCAGTGGTTAGCAGTGCTGCCTCACAGCTCCAGGGACCTGGTTCAATTCCCGGCCTGGGTCACTCTCTGCGTGAAGTTTGCAAGTTCTGCCCATGTCTACGTGGGTTTCCTCCAAGTCCTCCAGTTTCCTCCCACTGTCCAAAGATGTGTATTTCATGTTGACTGGCTATGCTAAATTGCCCAGAATATCCCGGGATTTGTAGGTTAGAAGGATTAGTGGCGTAAGCGTGTGGGGTTGGGGGATAGGGCCTGGGATGGAATTGTTGTCAGTGCCAACTCAATGGGCTGAATGGCCTCCTTCTGAACTATAGGGATTCTATGATTCATTGCTCCACTCCATCATTTTGACACAACTTTCTAACCAGTACTTTTTGGCAGAGAATTTCTGAAGATATACAAAGCACCTAAAACACAGAATTTCCAAGAAATTAGGACAATCATTTAGACTTGTTTTTACACCAAAATATTTATGGCTATTTTATTGCTCTGCCAAAATGCTTGCTGAAACAGATTTCATACTTTGCCTTGACAAATGAGGTTACTGTGGTATAGCCCTGTTACCGGACCAGTCGTCCAGAGACCTAGTCTAATAGTACAGAGAATTCAACTCCCATCATGGAAATTTAAGAGTGTGGTTTGAAAATCTAGAAATCATAATGTAGTATTAGTAAAATTACAAGTTTTTAAAATCCCACTGATTCACTTTTGGTTCTATAGGCATTAAACTTAGGTCCACATCCAGCTTGACCCCAATGTGACTCCAGTCCCTGATTGATTTTTAACTGCCTGCTGAAATGGCTAGCAATTTATTCAGTTTCTACCTAGCCATTACTATGGCTACACTACTTCATCCACATCAGGACAACTAGAGATGAGTAATAAGTGCTGATTCTGCCTGAAACACTCACAACTTGAGAATGAAGAAAATGTCTTATAGATGTCTGTCATATTATTTTCCACAATAACTTTCTCAAAGAAGTAGAAGAGATCTGTCATTGTTTGCTTGGTTATTATTGCAGAGCTATTCTAAGGTACTATTATTTTATATGGATTGACTTTTTCTGTAATAACAATGGTTTTGTCACCCTTTTTGAACTTGGCTGGTTTCCAGTGGCACTTCAGAATGTCAATGATTTTCTCAAAATGGTTATCATTGCCTCTAAAATCTCCATCCTTGTCCCTTCCAGTTCTCTAGGATAAATGCCATCTATCCCCAAGGATTTATTTCCTTTGACCCTTTGTAGTTATCTAGAACTTGCATGTCATTTATAATTAAATTGCTTATCTTTTACTTTGATTTGCATTATTTGAGGACCATATGTTCCCCACATTTCGTGTCTTGATACTTGGAGGAAGAAATCATTCAGAATATTGACCATTTTGTCCTTTAATTATACAACATTTAATTGGTGTTCAGTAAACAGTTTGTTCAAAAATCAATTAAGAGACTTCTGTTGAGCAAAAACTGGAAAATTCATACACAGCTCAATTAGGTTGAGTCTTGTATTTAATTGAAGTGTTTTTTGTTTATGCAATTTCTAAAATGCAAAATAGAAATTTAAGTGGATATTATAATAAGTACAACAAGAAAACACAATGGACAGGAAAAGCAAACTCGAAATACTTTTTCGACAATATTTATATAGAGAGAGATTGATGTTCAATTTAAAGAGGTCAGGAGTCATTGATGTGATTACTTTTATGGTAACCATTCACCTCTGCATTGGGCATATTTAACAAGCAAAAGGCATTTATATTCACAACAGTTAAAATATTATGTTCATCTAAAAACAAATGCTTAAGTATTAGGGACAATAATCTATTTATTAAATAAGACTAAGAAACTTCACTATATGGGTCATAAATAAATGACAAAGATACTTAGTCCCTGACCTCATTGCAGCCTTGAACCAAACATGCACAAATGAGCTGGACTCATTTGAGGTGAGGGATATTGCCCTTGGCATCAAGGCAGCATTTGGCCAAGTGTAACATCAAAAAGCCCTAGCAAAATTGAAGTTAATGGGAGTCAAAGGTGAAACTCTCCACTGGTTGAAGTCATACAAAGGAGGATGGCTGTTGGAGGCCAGAAATGTTTCAAGGACATCGCTGAAGTATTCCTCAAGATGTTGTCCTCGGCCCAACCACTTTCAGCTGCTTCATCAATGAACTGCTTTCCATCATAAGGTCAGGGATTGGATATTCACTAATTATTGCACAACTCAGAATTTGCTCCTCCTCAAATACTGAAGGGGGCCATATCCATTGCAGCAAGACCAGGACCAATTTTTTATAATGGGTCGGCGCAACATCAAAGGCCGAAGGGCCTGTTCTGCGCTGTAATGTTCTAGGACATCGTTCAGGCTTGAGGAGGAGCAAATTCTGCTGAGTTGTGCAATGATTAGTAAATATCTAACTCCTGACCTTATGATGGAAAGCAGTTCATTGATGAAGCAGCTGAAGATGGTTTGGAAGCTGCTGTCAAAGGAGTCTTGTGGCTGCAGTGCATTTTGTAGATGGTACACATTGCTAGTGAAGGGAGCAAAAATTTAAGGTAGTGGAAAGGGTGTTAAGAGGACTGCATTGTCCTGGATGGTGTCAAACTCCTTAAGTGTTGCTGGTCCTGCATTCCATCATGCTTCCGATTTGACCCTTCTAGATGCTGGACAGGCAGAGTTAGGAAATAAGTTACTCACCACAGAATTCCCAATCTCTGACTTAGTCATTATATGGCTAGTCCAGTTCAGTTTCTGCTCAATGATAACCGAGGACAACATCCTGAGGAATATCTTCAGCGATGTCCTGGAACTGAGATCACTGGCCTCCAACAACCATCTTCCTTTGTATGACTTCAATGAGTGGAGAATTTCACCTTTGACTTCCATTAACTCCAATTTGGGCTGATAAGTAGCAAATAACATTCACACTACACAAATGCCGGGCAATTACCATCTCCAGGAAAGAAGTACCGAACCATCTACTCCTGACATTCAGTATTATTATTATCATAGCTGAATTCTGCACCATAAACATCAATGGTGGTTATCATTGAGCAGAAACTGAACTGGACTAGCCATATAATGACTAAGTCAGAGATTGGGAATTCTGTGGTGAGTAACTTATTTCCTAACTCTGCCTGTCCAGCATCTAGAAGGGTCAAATCAGAAGCATGATGGAATGCAGGACCAGCAACACTTAAGGAGTTTGACACCATCCAGGACAATGCAGTCCTCTTAACACCCTTTCCACTACCTTAAATTTTTGCTCCCTTCACTAGCAATGTGTACCATCTACAAAATGCACTGCAGCCACAAGACTCCTTTGACAGCAGCTTCCAAACCTGCAACCTCCACCATCTCAAAATACAAAGGTATAAAATGCCGGCACCTGCAAGTTCCAATCCAAACAACTCATCATTCTGGCTTTTAACCGTATTGCCATTTCTTCATCGTTGCTGGGTTAAATTTCTGAAACTCCCTTCCTAATTAGAACGGTAGGTGTACACACAACATATGGCCTGCAATGATTCAAGAAGGCACTTCAACACCATCTTCTCAAGGGCAGTTAGAGATACATAATAAATGCTGGCCAGTCCAGCAGTACCCACACCCCATGAAAACAATGTAAATATTCTATATCAGTGCTGTCCTGGCAGGCTTCTCATCTTCCATCCTTGTAAACGTCAAGTTATCCAAAACCCTACTGTTAGTATCCTAACTTGCACTAAGTCTTGTTCAGCTATCCCCTCTTACTTACAGCTGGATCAATACCTCAAATTTAACATTTTCTTACTTGTATTCAAATCAATAAATTTGCCCTCTCTTTCTGTGATTTTTCTCCAGCCCTATTACCCCCCATTTGTGACCTTATATACATCTCGGATTTCTTTCTCTCCTCCATTTGTGCCTCTGCCTTCAATTGTCTGGGCCCTAGTCAATTTCCTTTTTAAACTGCTCTATCTCTTTCTTTTCCTTCTGATATTCCTTCAAACTTATTTCACTCAACAAGCTTTTGGCACCTGAACTAATATCTTCTTCTGGGTCTCAGTATCAAATTCTGTCTGATAAAGCTGTAGTGAAGTGCCACGGGGCACTATGTAAAGAACACTAGTTAAGTGCAAGTTATTGTCATGCAGTTCAAAATATCATTTTTGTTTATACTACTTACCAATCAACAAATATGTTTTTAATTTAAACATCGCAACTGCAAAAGTATTTTGTTTATGTTGGACAATTTATTTTAAACTGAAGAACTGCATGCTATTTTGTGTGTCTCTGGATTTGTTTAGTGCCAGTTGTTTTCAATAACATCAGTGGCAGTGATTGATTGCTGTGATTTTACGTAATTATTTTCACTTACAAAATCTTGTTCATGCGTAACTTTACATGCCAACACATAATTATGACACATCACTTCAGGGACTCCTTAATTGTGGGTTTTTAGTCCCAATGGGAACCAATGCATTGTTTAATGCACAGAGTTGGGGCTTAGTTCTTCACAATTTACATGTGTAGATGTCTGCAAGGAGGTCATGTGCAACTAATGAGTGTGGACTGCCTGAATTGTAACCACAGTACTTGATGAACCTTCCCTGAGTGGTTATCCCGTTCTCCTACCATTGAAAGTGATAACTATTGGTCACTATATTTCAGAAATCGATACAATAACGTGCATTAATTTGACATTGTTAAGAAAACTGATCCCATTAAAAAAATAAAGGATTTCTACTCTGTAACAAAGGGATAATCAGAATTGAGTGAAAAAGCTGAATAATGATTAGTTAATCAGATTGAGGTTACTATCGATGCTACAGCAAATGTTTTCAATTCTGTCCCAGGAGGTGCCATAATCGAAGATCTTCCTAAGTGGGTATTCCTTTCGGATACGTGTTTTTCAGTACAGAATTTGCACCGTGGCACAGCGCCAGGCACCCAGGTTCGATTCCCAGCTTGAGTCACTGTCTGCACAGACTCTGCACATTCTCCCTGTGTCTGCGTGGGTTTCCTCCAGGTGCTCTGGTTTCTTCCCACAGTCCAAAAGATGTGCTCGTTAGATTCATTGGTCATGCTTATTTCTCCCTCTGTGTACCTGAACAGGTGATGAAGCATAGCGACTAGGCGATTTTCACAGTAACTTTATTGCAGTGTTGTTTTTATGCCAATTGTGACATCAATAAATAAAAAAAAGTCCCTAGCAAAACAACCCACACATGAGCTGTGATGGTCAACAACTCCGTGATATATGACCATGAGCATGCAGGGAATTGCTTACCCTCCCTGATCCCAGATTTAGACAGTTCCCAGAAATCTGGAAGGAGCTAGGTTACATCAATCTCTTGACCCACTATTTTCCAAAGCTCAAGAATTGTCATGGCAAGAAACCTGACTGCATTGATCTATCCTAGAAACAGATGCAATCAAAATAGTTTAAACTATAAATGGGAATGGACCTATTATAAACTACACATTTGAATGTGTTTTCAGAGCGAGGAACAGACTTTTTCAGAATGAAATAAAAAAAGGAATTATGCAAAAGAAGTGTGCATTCAGCATCACAATTACAAAAGAGTCCATATGGTGCTTTCGTCCCCTGGACTTCTGATTGGCATAACATTCTGCATTGTGCTGATAAGGACGAGGTATTCATTCAGTGTTCCTGGCAAAAGCATTTTTAATGGATGAGGCCCCATCCTGGCTAGGAGTGAAAATCCCTGCAGTCTGAAAGGTCACCAGCATCATGACTTTCTGGCTAATACTGAACAGCAGCAGTCAGAAGATCCCAAGACTCAAAATTTGTCATGGGGTTAAGAAACTTAAGTGCACTTGACCTGAACTGGTTGGTGCCTCTTTGTTTCTTTAGATCTCTCCCTTGATGTCCCAGAGCATCAGTTCTATCGCAGCACTTTGCTGCAAGCCCTACTGTCAGTTTTCTTGGAGCATCCCTTCATTACCCATGGGTAAAATCATAAGAAAGTAAGGCAGGAGATGGGGAACTCAATTTCTTTACCATCCTCACACTTCGTTAAGTTGCATTGGGGAAATGCTTGTTATTTTACCACAGTTTTGTGGGTTACCCCATTTCTTCTTCACTGCACCTGGAAGCTGGACATTGCATAATCATCTTTAAAAGAGAACTTGATTCTGTCTGCAAATGAATACATGAGGGAATGGAAAGGTAGGCAGCTCACTTGAAGGAAAACATCAGAGCAAACTTGACATCCAATTGAGCAATTTTGTTATTCAGATATCTGTTATAAGTTGACACATGCGCCACCATTGTGTCTCAAATTAGTCCCAATCATACATGTAGCCATAAATCAAAATACAGCACTAGAAAAGAAACAGATTATGGTTTGATTCTGTAACAGGTTCTCAGAATTCATGGAGCACATTATGGTGTTATTATTTTTGGACAAGGTCAAATGCCTATGAAGTGTCTGGGAATGCAGAAAGAAGCGATGCAGTTATACATTCTGCCTGTTTTTGGTTTCTGCTGCTACTGGATACCCTCAAATGCATCATTCCCCACTTGACCAACCAGTTCAGGTCAAGTAGGCTGAAGTTTCCTAACCACAGGACAGACACCATAGAACATAGAACAACACAGCACAAACAGGCCCTTCGGCGCATGAGTTGCCCTGATCACATCTACCAATCCACAGACCTATCTATAACCCCCTATCCTATTCTTTTCCATATACTCATCCAGAAGTCTCTTAAAAGACCCCAGTGAGTTTTCCTCAACAACCTCCGACGGCAGTCGGTTCCATTCACTCACCACCCTCTGAGTGAAAAACCTACCCCTGACATCTCCTTTGTATTTGCTTCCCTGCACCTTAAATCTGTGTCCTCTCGTAGTGACCATTTCAGCTCGGGGAAATAGTCTCTGAGAGTCCACCCTATCTATTCCTCTCAACATTTTATAAACCTCTATCAGGTCGCCTCTCAACCTACGTCTCTCCAGTGAGAAGAGTCCCAGCTCCCTCAACCTATCTTCATAAGGCCTGCCTCCCAATCCAGGCAGCATCCTTGTAAATCTCCTCTGAACTCTCTCAATAGCCTCTACATCCTTCCTATAATGAGGCGACCAGAACTGCGCACAATACTCCAACTGGGGTCTGACAAGAGTCTTATAGAGCTGCATCATTACCTCCTGGCTCCTAAACTCTATTCCTCGATTAATGAAGGCCAGTACACCGTACGCCTTCTTGACCACTTCCTCCACCTGCAAGACCGATTTAAGAGTCCTATGGACCCGGACCCCGAGATCCTTCTGCTCTACAACACAGCTAAGACTCCTATCCCTTATATTGTACTCCTTCATCCCATTATTCCTGCCAAAATGGATCACTACACATTTATCTGCGTTGAAGTCCATCTGCCACATATTACAACATCAGTTTGAGCTGGAGTTGCTGACAATTTGGAAGTATTATTTTAAATAGTATAGCAGAGTAACATTCACTTACTGAAATTGGAGATTTGCTCATTTCACTGTCTAGTGTTTGGTCTCTCCCTCTGCTTAGAAGGTTAACATTTAGCTAGATATCCGGTACTTCAGACTTTATCTGGAATACTCGGTATTTCATGTTATTTTAATTTAGGGAAGGTTTTTAATCATTCTCTTATATGTATGAAAATATACAGGATTTATTATATATCCTTGCAAATATCTAATCCACTTACAGTGTAGTACAGCAACTAGCTTGGGCAACCAATCAAAATTACTTTCATTTTCACTGCAATATTGGATTTAGGGTCATAATCTGTGTCATCCAGTTATTAGAAAATAATGTACTACCAGCAATGAATTAGACAACCTGTCAAAATAACTTCTACTGCATTTTCTTTCCGGGGAGGACGGGGGGGTTAAAGCAAGTGACTGAATCAAAGTAACCATTTAATTACTAATGTGATTGGATCTGTTATAATATGCAGCTACATATCCCCCATATTTCTATTTTTACTTCCTCGCAAAAATGTTGCAATGCTGTACAGTCAAATTGAATTATCTTTGCTTACAGAAAGCTGCTCTGCCACTTCAGTTTTACAAAGATTGGCTAGTTGTCAATTATCTGCTCTGCATAATTACTCCATATTTATTGCAATCAAGGTTCCACACCAAAATGTTTACACACACAAAGAAATTCGATAATGCTAAGCACAGATTTTATACAAATTGGGGTGCCTATCCAACCAATATGTTTACTGGGACAGTCAGCAATCCCATCCTATTAAATTGGTCTTTTCATTAAATATTACATCTAATTTTGACACTGTTTTGAATTTTTGGCATTGTCAATAAGAGAGGTTTGGACTCTCAGTGGTTCAGCCAAAATAGCATATTAAGTTGCACTGTCTCCATAAATTATTTCATAGAGTTAGAGAAGCTTTATAGTGCAGAAGGGGGCCAATCAGCCCATTGAATCTGCACCAGCCACAATCCCATCCAGCCTCCATCTCCTTAGCCCGACATATTTACTCTGCTAATCCACCTGACACTAAGAACCCTATATTATCATTTTAATCCTAAATGCTGGGCAAAAATATTAGCAAGTTCGAATCGTGGTGCACAAATCTATGGATGGGGCTTAATGTGCCCAAAACCCTGCAGCTCCAATCGGTGCCTCCAACTACACATGTGCAAAAAACAGATAGAATGCTGCTGCCTTACCATCAGGCAGGATAATACCTCCTCCTGGCCTCCACAGACATTGCTCCACCCGTACATTACTGAACCTCTTATTCCCTCACCTCCAATCACAGCCCCCTCCCTCCTACTTCCCACCCATCTCAGGCAGAGTGGCAGCCAATCCCTTTCACCCCTACTGATCAGAGGCAGATCCACCTCCCCTCTCACTGATCTCAAGCAGAGACGCTTTAGATACAACCTTTCCCCCAAAACCCTCCTCCCTCCCCCACGATCTGAAGCAGAGAGCCACCAGACACTTGGCACTTACTTCCTCACTAAATGAAGCGCCTGAATTGGACTTAAATGGAGCATGTCTGTTTCACTCATTTCTGGATGGGCAAAAAGGGGAGGTGCTAGTAAGGTTGGGCATGCAACCATTAAGTCAATTTAAATACATGCAAATGTATTTAAATGGCCATCACGCCCATTTGGCAGTCCTGATCACAGTCATTTTTGGGCCTTGGTAAAGGGGGAACTAACGTGGAGATGGGTGCGGATTGTGCTAGTCGATTCATACCCGACTTTACCAAGTTTTCACATCAGAAAACGTGATAGTAAAATTGGGCCCTAAATGGCAATTTCGCATGGTTAATCAATCTGACCTGCACATCTTTGGACTTGATTGCTCTAGTATTCGTATCAGGTTTGGAGGGCCAATTCAAAACAGGTGTCTTCAAAACCCAGTTCTGTGCCTGGGGATGAATTAGTATTCATAACAGGCAGCATCATTGTGTATTTAAATCTGCATCACTTTTCACAATGAAAGCAGACAAAACTGTCGAACATTTGGATAGAATTAAAAGGATTATGTTATAAAAAGCAAGGGCGGGGGACAATCAATTCAATGAGTATAAAAAGTTTTCCTTCTCCTGCAGTGCTCTGCACATTATGCATTGACAGATGGTCACGTTCAGATTGGGTCCTGTGATCGGCTGGTTGAATCTTCCAGGAGCTGTGGTTCAATTTCTGCACCTGCAGATCAGTTTGATCTGACATTTCACACTGGTGCCAAGAAAAATGTTTCACAACTGTAACAATTCACAATGCACTTGTTGATTTAGCTCCATTTGCATTTGGCATAAAGAGTCTCCGGATGGAAAT
Organism: Sphyrna mokarran; assembly: GCA_024679065.1. Taxonomy (NCBI): domain Eukaryota; kingdom Metazoa; phylum Chordata; class Chondrichthyes; order Carcharhiniformes; family Carcharhinidae; genus Sphyrna; species Sphyrna mokarran. The sequence continues at coordinate 56,698,707 of JAGIQG010000002.1, read as the reverse complement.
GTCCCATGTATTGTGATGCGGAGGCTTTGATCCATGCAGTCCAAGATCCCGGTCCAAAATTTTCTGAAAACCTATCTCATTTGAACAGCATTTGTACAGCATTTGACATTATTCTAATGCAGAAGTTAGGATGATTGGCCATGCTAAATTGGCATTTAGTATCAGGGAGACTAGTAAGATAAATACATGGGCTTATGGAGATAGCACCTGGTTGGGATTGTTGTCAGTGCAGGCTCACTGGGCCAAATGGCCTCCTTCTTCACTGTAGGGATTCTATGATTCAAAGTTCCAAGAAATAATAGCAGAAGTGAGCTGTGCTAGTTTTAATTCCATCCCAAAATTTTCTTGAACTGTTTCAGATTATCATAACTCCAATCTCCCCATTAAATTCAACTGAGGATTTTCAGAATTAATGTACATTTTCCCAACACACAACCTCACAAACAGTGGCCGAGTATCCATCCACTTTTTACCTAATAATGTACCTGATGTACAAAACTATCCAACTGTGTTAACTATACAAAGTGCCTAAATGACATAAATTACTTTGGTTTATGAAAATAACCTGAATGAAACTTAACATGCAACACAGAAAATAATGTCTTCTGAAATTCCTTATTAATAGTAAATACCAGAGCTCCTGGCTCTTCCATTTAAATCGTTCAAATTGAAGTTCACCTGATGACCAACAAATACTCAATGTATGTCAGTGGAAGTTACCAACAATACTGGTCCCAGGAAAGAATGTTATGTTTTTAAATGTTGCAGTATAAATTATGCTATTTTTAACTTTGCTTAAAAGTAATGTCTTATTTCATGCTTCTTACACAGGAGCAGAGTGTCATTCCCAATAAGCTGAGATCAGCTCTAATGTGTGGTTAATATTTTATTTTGGCTATGATTCCTGAAATGTGTTTTGAATTTCTTATTCTTCGTTTAGACATGGACTTCCATGTTATTTTCTTTAATTGCTTTACTCGTCCTTTACTTTACAAAGCACTCCTTTTCCACCAAGAGAAGCCACCTTTCCAGTTAGTAACACCTTAAAAATTGCTTTCAGAAGAATAAGCCTGGGGCATTTATGTTGATCAAATCTCAAGATAGTTTGGAATCATTTCTTTCCTTTTCTCCCTTTTTGTCAATGCTACATTTTAAATCCAATAGTGTGACTTTTTTTGAAACTTAATAGGTTATATAAGGTTAGGTAGGAATGAGGTTTCCAATTTCAATATATTAGACAAAAATATGATTTTGACAAGTTCTCACAATTATGTTAATCATTCTATTTACATTAAAATCAATTAATGCAGGAAAGCAATTCAAGAAAAAAATCGACTTGAATAACCCTTACAGAATGTACAAGAATGTTGAATAAGTCATTTGATATTTGTCAAATGTTTGTAGGGGTTTTGCATTACACAACACCAACACCAGCATTGGAATTACTTAGCTTCTTTCAAGAGAAAAAAAAATCCCTATCATAATTTCTGTAAACCTCCCCAGGCAGTTATGTTGATTTGCTAAAACTCTTTTTACTGGCTGCTGAGCTGTGAGCTGAATGAGCAAACAAGCACACAAACATCCGAGTGACCAATAAAACAAGGTTTTCACCCCCAAGATAATAAACATCATCGCTGTGCCACTTCTGATTCACTGTGGTGATATTCCAATGCAAATTTTGAAGTAAGTTTGCAAGTGAATGAACAGAAATGTGTACAGTGTCCTTCACTGGTCTCATCATTGCAGATATTTCTATAGCAATCAGTAGGTACTTGAGTAACTTAAGAAATCTGTCTCAGCAAGACCGGCTTGAGCAGAGGGAAATAGAAGTTAGGATTCTCTTACCTCCAAAATATACGAGAACAGGGTCAAATACATTTGTGCTACTTGCACCTCCTCCATCCCATATGAAATTGACTTTAAGTTGATAGATTTATACATTTGAGAATGCCCCTCTGCGTGGCACTATGGTTAGCACTGCTTTTAGTGCCAGGGATCCAGGTTCAATTCCAGCCTTGGATAATTGTATGGAGTTTGCACATTCTCTCTGTGTCTGTGTGAGTTTCCTCTGCGTGCTTCAGTTTCTTCCCACACTCCAAAGGTGTGAAGATTAGATTGATTGGCCATGCTAAATTACCCCTTAGCCTCAATGGGATTAGCAGGGTAAATATGTGGGGCTACAGAGATAGAGCCTGGGTAGGATTGTTATCAGTGCAGGCTTGTTGGGCCAAATGGCCTCCTTCTGCTCTGTAGGGATTCTATGAGTCAAAAGATTGTCTGTTCAAGCCTTACTGCAGCACTTCAAAAATTGTTGAGATAAATATTTCACAAGATTGTGGCTTAAACAAATTTATTAAGCAGTAAATGGCTAAGTGAACTGGATCAGACAGAAGGTCCCTGAGTATTAACCTTTACCTGGGATGCTGGTGCTAGTTATCCATCAAACACAGTACCCAATTTTAACAGGCCAGGTTATGAATCATTTTTCCAAAAAAAGATTGAGGCAAGGGCAATTTAAAAACATGTCTGTTAAACTTTGGAAGAGCTGCCAATCAAACATATAGATGGTACTTGAATTGAAAATCTTGACCCTCAGTCACCTGCTATATGGAGTGAGATGAATTTTACTCTTCAGCATTGGGTATAAGCACGTATCACAATTTGATGGAAACGGCACACAATTTTCCTCCCATCTAATTTAATAGAGGTGGAAGGGAATGGTGTCACATTTGTTTCTTAGTTTGGATAAATGCTTCTATCCTCCCCCAACATCATCCAAACTTTTGTTGCAAGTCCATACAGGGAAAGGTCCATCTGCATCACATTCAACTGTGAGATTTTTTAAAGCCAATGGGAACTAATTTTGTTCATGGTGGGGATACCCCAATCAGGTGGAAATCAGACTTGCCATCCTCTGTGACCTCAGGCAAATTGGGGGACTATTTTTCCACCCAACTTGTCAAACAGTTGAGTTAGCTCAACAGCGGACGATGAATTGAAGGGAGGGCGCAAAGAGATAAAGCTGAGTCACATCAGCACAACTATGAAACCTCTTTCCATGTTTGAAATGTTAAAGAACAACAGTGAAAGAATCAAGAAGTTGCAAAACTTGAGGTGACTGGAGAGGCCATTGCAGGAGAATGTGGTTGCATCAAGGTAGATAGAACAGGAACCATGTGATTATACAGGGAAATAAAGAAAAATCTGGTCAGCTCCATAAGAAATAGAATCAGGAGTGAGCTGCAAGATCTCTCGAGATTGCATTCCCATCCTATACCTTGATATACCTGGTACACCAAAAATCATTTCAATCTGTCTTGAATATACTTATCAAATGAACATAGATTTCTGGGATAGAGATTTCCAAATAGTCACAGTCCTTTCACTGAAAGTTCTCTTCTCATCTCTGACACTTTAGCTTGATACCATCCCTAGTATCTTAACTCACCAGCCAGAAGAAACAGTCTTCCAGCCTCTACTGTCAACCCTAAAAATCTTGTTTCTAACAGCCCTCTCATCTTGTACGTTCCGGAGCAGATGGGTCTGACCTACTCAACCTACTTTCATAGGCAATCTTCTCGTCCAATGAACTTTCACGATACACTATTCAATACAAATATTATACATCCTTCCTTAGATATGAAGAGCAAAAGGGCACACAGCACTTCATGTTCCTTGGCAGAGCTCAACATAATTGCAGCAAGACTCTCTTACTCTTATACTCCAACCTGCTTGCAGTAAAGGACAATTACCTTACTAATTGCTCAGTGTACCAGCAACCTGTTTGCAGTAAAGGATGATTTACCTTGCTAATTGCTCAGTGTACCAGCATATCAGCTTTGATTTGTGTACAAATCTCACTGAATATCAAAATTTACCAGTCTCACCTTTTAAAAAAATTGGCTTTTCTCCTTCTAAACAAAGTATATAATTTCATACACTATTCTGTTTGCAACCTATTGCCCAGTCACAATCTGTTTTATTTTGCAGCCTTTTCAATTTATTTTCTCATTTAACGTCACTAGAAAACATTTGGTCACTCTTCATTTTAAACTGTGCATGTAACTATAGTGTATGTGTGTATCAACTTCACCGAAATAATTCTCTCAATTTTCCACATTTTGTTCTGAAGCATTTCAAAGTTTAGTCATTTACCTTTTTCCTGCTTACACAAAATGAAGCAACAAAATGGTTTTACACTGCCTGACAGCACCATCTCCTGGCAGAAATGTAAGGCATACAACTCTGGGTCAGCAAGGCCCAGCTCAAGTGGACAGGTAGGAAATAAATCCTCAAATTGTTCTTCCAGCTTTCCCCCTCTTGAGAGCTACATGGTCAGTTAGGATTTTAATAATATGAATAATGGCTATTCAGTAAGATAGCAGTGCAACTTACCTCCATAGGGCAGAACAGTGGCAAGCATTGCTGCATTATGATGCCAGGGACCTGGTTTGATTCTGGCCTTGAGTGACTGTGTGGAGTTTGTACATTGTATTCCTCCAGTTTCTTTCCACAATCCAAAGATGTGTAGATTAGATGGATTAACTATGAGTAAATGTCTGGTCTTACAGAGAAAAGGTGGACCTGGGTAAGCTGGTCTTGGAGTTGATGCAGACTCGGTAACCAAAAGGTCTCCTCCGCACTATCAGAATGCTTTGAAAACCACATTTGTGCAAGGAGTCAAGTTCGAAAAGAAAAACAAAATCAATTTCAAAAAGCATCTTAAAGACTATCGCTGTAAAAAGTTTTCAGTATTATTAACAATCCATTCAACTTCAGCTGACAGTGTGAATGGTTGGGATGGCATCAGGAAGAGATCTCTCAGGGCTGAAGTTAGCTGACGTTTAACAATTTAAGTTGTTCATCATGTTTCACATAGGAAGCAACAGGCCACATTTTCCCTGGCCAGTTCTGGAGCTATTGAGGGTTGATCCAATTTTCCATGTAAGGTTTAAACCTGGGACTTCACTCAGATCAGGTACGAGGCTGCAGTTGGTGATTCTTGCAGTCAGCCCAGAGATATGCCTGCCATCCAGTTATAAAGTAGTGTAGTCCAATGTTTCAGACAGTTGTGTGTATTTCAGGTCCTGTGTTAATGGGAATGCTTTGTTGCATGTCAGCCAGTGCTGCACTTTGAGGATGCAGACATCAGAATGTTCAAGCATTGTTAGTTTCAACCTCCCAGGAATAATCCTGATGACTTTCCAGACATGGATAACTGTCACATTTGTGCTGGTCTCCCAAGTAAAGTTGGTAAATAGCCACCTCTACAAAATCATGAGGATTAGAATAAACAGAAGAATGAGCAGTCAGCACTTTCTATTTACAACTCAGTGTTTGCTCAGGGTGGTATTTTGGTGAAGTTACCCATTTCCCTTATTTTACTCCATCTACGGGCTGCCAGCAGCTAAATGGTGCATGCCATTTGTAGCTAGCTATTAGAAAGGGTCAAAAATCATCTATGTATGATTATATCCTCAGTAGAAAAAGCTGCAGCTGCTACAGAACTACAAACAGCAAGTCTAAATTATTCTTGATTATATAGTGGCTTTTTCATTCCTAGAGGTCATGGATGAAAAGTAATTTTCTACTAATGTTCTCTTTTGCAGCTAATCAAGTACTCCAATTTGGAAAACTGGTCAGCACATCCAATACTTACGATGGAAGTGGAACTGTGACAATAGAAACAGATCAGCCTTTGCTGTGGACAATGGGAATAAAGAGACGTAACAATTAATCTGTTTGTGCCTTTTAGAATGTAAAAGGGAAGCAATAAAAATCAGAGCTTTATATAATTCCAAATGAGCCTTTTATTGATTTATAACAGCACAAAATGTAGAAATATTCCTCCGCATCTTTCGATCTTCATTCACTACCCCTAACCGCATGAGGTCAGTTGAGCAATCTTAACCACCACTGTGAAAAGATTGAAACAGCCATTAGTTCATTATCTTCAATTTTAATGCATACTCTATAATCAGCCTTTGCAGCATAAGCTCAGGTTTCAAATCATCTTGTTTATTTATTAAAATAGACAGATCCAAAACCTTTAAATGCTTTTCAGCAAGTCCTTGAATTGTAAAATATCATTCCACTTGTCTATTAAAATGGGAATTGCAGTTTTACCACCTTTACTATAAAGTGTTCTCAGAGTTCTAGATGGCAAGCATAAACTGGACTGCCGACTAAAACTATTTTTAAAGTACTTATTCTGCCCTTTTTGGCAGTAATATTTTAAAAATGATTGCTACAAGTCTCAGGACATGCTGGAAAATTAAGGAGTTTAGGAACAAACCAATAATGAAGAGGAGTGAGTACAAGGCTTATTGCTCTAAGAGAAAAGAAAATGTTAGGAATGAGATAGTGAAATGTAAAAGAAACAAACCATTAAACACTAAAAGTCATTCTTCAAAATGTCCATAATATAAATGTTGAATGAGTCAGAACCGAAAAATATAATGTGTTACTAAAGGATCATCAGAAATTGGCAGAGGATCCTTAAACACTTCAGTGTATTTACAAAACAAGATCACACTTTGAATGGACTTAAATTCTGAACTGGTTAAGTGCATGAGCCAGAATAGATTTCAAGGCGATATTAGGAATCAATTTCAGCAGTGTTTATTTTTAATTAATTTATGGGATGTGCCTATCACTGACTAGGCCAGCATTTTATGGCCCATTCTTAAATGCAGTCCAGTTTATACTTGCCATCTAGAATTCAGAGTGCCGTAGAGTAAAGATGGTGATGAACGGCTGCAACGATTAATATGGCAATCATTTTCGAAAAGAAAGACAAGAGAAAATCCCAATAATTGTTAGTTTACCATCTGTGGTAAGGAAAATTTTAATTGAAAACATGAATTATCACTAGAGAAAATAAGCAGATGAGTTTGATAGCAATAAGGAAGATTCTGCTTGATAAACCTTAATGCTTTGAAGTAACAAGACCTACAGAGGTTTTAAATGCACTTTCATTCAGCTTTTAGCAAAGTACCAAACAGGAGAATACAATGATTAATCAGTGTATAATTAGGAGAATGTAATAGCAAATGAGATTAGAAATTGGTTAGAAGTGGAGAGAGGAGGAGTTAAGAGTACTGTTTAGTCATTTCACTGTTACTCATGTACACAAAGTTTTAGATATGGAGATAGAGGTGTCAACACTGCTACTCATATGGTAGACCAAATTCAACATGACTAAGTATGAGATGGTGCATTTTGATAAACTTATACTTTATAGAAAGCTACAAATACAAGAAAGATGAAAAGTTCATTCTCACTGTGTATATATCCAGCAGAAGGGAGAGCTCAAAAAGTAAATCTTAACACAAGTTTTTTGTCAGAACAACAAAGAACAAAGAACAACACAGCACGGGAAACAGGCCCTTCAGCCCAACGAGCCCGCGCCGCCATCCTAACGTCTTAATGACATATAGAGACCAATATAGGGACAATTTGTTACCCAATCAGCCTAAGAGCACATTTTTGGGATGTGGGAGGAAACCGGAGCACCCGGAGAAAACCCACGCAACCAAGGGGAGAACGCGCAAACTCCCGCAGACACAGGACCAAATCCATGTGTCTGCACAGCAACAGCGATAGTCTCTGAGCTGTCATGTTGCCCATCTGATGGTCCAGTTTAAGCATACACTAATGACGTGAATCACTAGGCCACTCCTGAAGTAACCTCCAGGAGCAGCCCTCGCACGACCTGCTGAATGCATGCACCTTGTTGGTCAACAAGGTGGACCGAATAGCCTGTGGAAACAATTAAAGTATTTAAACAGTCCTCATATATCCCTCTATCTGCAGACCGCTCATGTGGCTGTCCAAGAGACCCTTAAACAACCCTAGCGTGCCTGCTCCCACCACCTTACTCAGTAGTGCATTCCACACCCCCACTACCCTTTGTGTGAAAAAATGCCCTCTAATATTAGTCTTATACATAGCCCCCTCACCCTAAGGCCGTGACCCCTCGTTCTATCTGAATCTAATGGTGGAAAAAGCTTACCACCATTTACTCTATCTATACCCCTCATAATCTTATATACCTCTAATAGATCCCCTCTCAGCCAACGTCTTTCAAGGGAAATTGTCTAATTCAAAGTCAAATTAACTTTTTCTGACTGATTAACATTTGCTTTCATTAGATTCCAGCATTAAATCCATGCAACAAGAGTCATTGTGCCCAAGATTCAAACATAATTAAGAAATTTTCTAATTTGTTTACTTTTTACTATTTATCGTTTCGTTTTCTGCTTTTAAATAGTAAGTTTATTTTTATTTGAACTATATTCCAGATACTTTGATGAAGTTTCTTCTTCAAAGCTTTAAGTTTCCCTCATAGATTCCCAAGTAATTATATATTGTCTTGCAGCAGTCTCCAAAACGATACCCGTATGGGTTCGCCAGTACATTCTAAAGGCTTAATATAATTTATTCTGCTTTTCTAGTGATACATCTTATTTCTTGCAAAATTGGCCTCAGCATATTATCTAGATATTATAAATGACACATTTGTCCCACTTTTTTATGATCAGGCATTAAATGTTACATCTCTTTTTTCTAACTGCATAACTGTTCTAAATCTATTTTATGCACATTTTTAGCTCTATTCCTTTCTTTTGCTGTGTTTTTATGGAAGCAAATTTATCTATCTTGCAGGAAATTTCATTTAGGTCACTGATCTGTTTTGGCCTCCTCTGGAGGCCCCCAGCATTAAAGATGTCAGTCATCAACCAATTCGATTCACTTCACTGATACCAACCAACAGCCAATTGCACTGGACACTGCAAAGAATATTGGCCCCAGTAGCATTCTGGCAGTAACATCGAAGAATTGTTCTCCAGAATGAGTACCAGCCCATAGCCAGGTCATCCCAGTACATCTACCTGGCAAAGTGGAAAATTGCCCACATATGTCCTGTTCACAAAAAGCTGAACAAATCGAACCTGGCCATTTATGCCCCATCAACTTACATTCAATCACTGCTGCAGAATTTCTTCAGGATGGTGTCCTAGACCCAATCACCTTCAGCTTTTTATCAATAATCTTAACTCTGCCAGAAGTAGATTGTACAATGTTCAGGACATTCACAAGTCCTCAGATACTGAAACACTCTTCATCACCAATGAGACAGAATCTAATCATCTCCATATGACATTCAACAGCATTGCTATCACTGAATCCACTGACCAGAAACTGGGCTGGACTAGGTCAGAGACTAGGAATCCTGCAACGAGTAACTCACCTCCTAACTCCCTAAACCTGCTGACAAGACAAGTCAGGAATATAATGGAATTAGTCTCCATACAAACAAGGAGCAGAAGTAGTAAAGTCAAACCTTCAAGTCTGCTCTGCCATTTAATAACATTGTGGCTGATTTCATAGTAATCTCAAATCTCTATTCTGCCTACCGCTGAAACTTATCACTCCTTGCTTATCAAGAATCGATCCATCTTTGTCTTACAAACATTCAAAAACTCTGCTTCCACCAACTTCTCGGAATGAGAATTCCAAAGACCGATGACTCTCGGTGAAAAAATCCACTTGCCTGGATAATTGAAGCTCCAATAACACAAGCTCAACAAAGCAGTCTGTTTGACTGACAACCAATCCACCATCTTCAACATTCACTTTCTCCATAGCTGACAGCATTTTCACCATTTACAAGGTGCACTGCAGCAACTCACCAAGGCTCCTTTGACAGCACCTTCCGAATACAACCACCACCATGTAGGCAGCAGATGCATAGGAACACCATCAATTTCTCAAGTCACATACCAAATTGACTTGGAGCTATATCTAGAAATTTCATAAGATGTTGTCCCCTTATAAATAGCGAGTACCGTTATCTACTTTAACTGAAATTCTGAATATCATGATGGTTTGTGAAACACAGTCACATGTTCCATTGGGTCATTTTATCTATGCATCTTTTTAAAAGAAATTTAAAATTGTTTTAAAGTCGTTGGGCCATGAAATCCGGACCCAGGCAAAAATATTCTACCACATCCATTACCTTATTTTTTTCCTATCCCCTTCAAAACTTTCATAATCCAAAAGAATGAAAATATTCTATATTAACTGGGAGTTTTTTTTTGCAAAATACAGATAACAGCCAAAACTACTGAATACTTACACAATAATGTTATTAATGGGGATGTGGATGAGCTTTACAAAGAAACCGATGAATCCCATAATGGCAAATCCAATTGCCGTTGCCATGGCAATTTTCTGAAATTCTGTAAAAAGGAAACCACATAGGAATCTTTCAAAATTGAGTTCAATTTCACGTTGTAAAATACGATTGTTCAATACTGTAGCCCATTGCATAGAGAACTACATTGATAGTTTATTAGACTTGTATTTCAACCATATATCCAAATGAAAATTATACCTTCAGGCGGCTTGTCTGGCTTATTAGTATTGGAAGTATTATTGGGATGATTCTGCTATTCAGTAGGACAATTGATTGTTTACTCTGTTCCAAAACTGTTCTGTGAATATTGAACTTTTTATTTAAACAGAAGTTTAATTAGCTCTTCCTAAGATCTACAAACACCACTGAACCATTCTAAATTGGAAGCATGAATGTCATGTGAATAAAACATAACCTAAGCAAGGCTTACATTACGGAATTGGTTAGAGGCAAAATAAAAATTTTTAAGATTATTTCACAGGATGTGGACATTGCTGACAAGGGCCAGCATTTGTTGCCTATCCCTAATTGCCCTTGAAAAAGGTGGTAGTGAACCACTGCAACCAATGAACATACACCTACTCTTGAGGTTGGTTAGCTCAGTTGGCTGAATGGTTGATTTGTGATACGGAGTGGTGCCAACAGACAGATTCAATTCCTGTACAGGCTTACATTATTCACGAACATCCATCTTTTTGACCTTGCCCCTTACCTGAGGCATAGTGATCCTCAGATTAAATCACCAGTCAGCTCTCTCCATCTAGAGAATGACGACTTTACATACATCCATTGTGCTGATAGAAAGAGTGTTCCAGGATTTTAACCCAGTAACAATGAAGAAACAGCAATATATTTCCAAGTGCAGATGGTGAGCGATTTGACAGGGAACTTGCAAGTAATGGTGCATCTGCTGCACCTTCTCCACCTAGATGGTCAACCACACAGCTTTGTAAAGTGTAACTGAAGGAGCGCTGGTGAGCTGCACTGCATCTTGAAAAATGCTACATATTGCTGCTACTGTGCATCAGTGAAGGGACTGAATGTTTAAGACAGCAGATGAGATACCAATCAAGCAGGCTGCTTTATCCTGAATAGTGCCCAACTTTTCAAGTGTCACTGGAACTGCTCTCATTCTGGCAGGTGAACAATATTCAATCACACTCGTGACTTACAGATAGTCGATATTTTAGGGAGTTGGGAAGCAAGTTACTTGCTGCACTTCCTAGCCTCTGACTATTCTGTAAATTGTTTTTTGTTGTACACTATTACTTTTGAACATTCTGTTAAGCAATACAATTCATGAACTATAGCTTATTTTATGAATGTCGATAGCACTTCTTACAAATACTTGCGTTTCAACACATGCATCTAATGCAATATATCTGTAAATATATTTACATCACAAGTGTTCTCACTCTCTGTACCCATTTTCCTTTCATTTCAAATAGGTGTTGCAGACAGGTTCTAAATGATTCCTATGAAAGCGCCATGGTTGCAGAAACTCTGTTCAAGTTTTTTTATACATATAACAAAACCTATCAGAAAAGGTTGAATACAATCTTCCTAATACTACAATTAAGATTTCTTAATCTACATGAAATTTTCATTAATCCAAGCATACTTTTAACAAAGAATTATAAAAATTACCATTTCATAATCTACAGAAAATGACTAGAATAGTCATACCTACAAATGATCTATGAAGACTACGATTTCACAGAAAAATTGTCAGCACAACTGGCCTACTGTGCACATAATAGCTCTCAATACCTGAGGAACATGCCTCTGTCTATATCAATGGAGATGAGAAGGAAATAATTAAGAGTTTCGAGTTTCTAGATGTTCAGATGACCAACAACCTATCCTGGTCCCTACATATCAAAGCTATAAATTTAAGAAAGCCCACGAAAGCCTCTACTTTCTCAAGAGGATAAGGCAGCATGTCTGCTACAACTCTCAAATTTATAATCATGCACCATAAAAAGTAACCTTTGGACGTACAGTAGTTTGATATGGCTCCTGCTCTGAAAAGACTGCAAGAAACTACAAAGGGCTGTGAGCGTAGTGCAGTCCATCATGCAAACCAACCTCCCATACACTGACTCTGTCTATCCTCCCACTGCCTCAGAAAAGTAGCCGTCATAATCAATGCATGCATCTCTGACATACTCTCTTCCATCTTCGTCAAGGAAATTATACAAAAGTCAGATCGTGCACCCACTAACTCAAGAACTGCTTCATCCCTGCTACCATCTCTTGAATGGACCTATCATATTAAATTGATCTTTCTCTACAGCCTAGCTATGACTGTAACAATACATTTTGTGTCCTCTCTTTCCTTCTCCCTTGTGCAATCTTTCTATGGTAAGCTTTGTTTGTGTGACATGCAAGAAACAATACTTTTCACTGTGTACTAATACATGTGACAATAATAAATCAAGTTAGTAAACTCAGATAAGCCAAGATCTGATTGAATCGTGAAGCAAGCTCAAGAGGCTGAGTTAATTCCATAGTCTTTTAGCCTTACATTTCAGCCTTTGGACAAGACAACGTGCACAGCTGAAAAAAAAAAGCTCACAATTGTGCCATACCTTTCCTGTCAGGCTTTGTACATCTTTTCACAAGTCTGATTGAATCCTTTACAAACTGACGACTGGGCTCCACAAACTGCATTACCTGATCCATTGTGTTCTGTAATAAAGGAAATGGAAAAATATATTGATACAACGGAATGCTTTGATTCACACAAATAGCCATTTCAGACATTATTTATGACAAGTGCCTTCACTGCAGTTCTGTTTTGAATGCTGTAACTGGTTCACAATACAGAGCCTGCAGAATATTACGTCCAAGTCCTCACTGTCATAATTCCTTAGCATAAGCCTGACTGTGCTGTGATGATGATGGCTAAATTAAATGTGTATCACAGAGTTAAATCTGCATCCCATGGGCTGCAAGAGGAAAAATTGGGAGCCTTGATGTTGAATCAAACATGGATGAGCAAGAAGCTATGCAAATATACTTGTCTGTCTTTTAGTGGGACACTGGCAACATTCTCCATTCTAATCTTACTCAGGTTCCCTGTCTGACCTTTCTCTTTAACCAAAACAATGACTGTTGCTGCTTCCTCCGAATGGGAAAATTTCAACTTCGCTTCTATCTTTTCGTGACTCTTCCCTTCTTCAATGACTTCATCTGTTTCACATTGCACTATAATGTGTATTACAAATCTAACTGCACCTGCCTTGACAAAACTTCTCCCCACTGAGTCCTTGAGGTGGCTCTTCCCTCCATCATAACCCATTTTCTTCCTTTCTCTTGCCCTCAACTTCCCTACACATCCATTCCTCAGCCCTCCTTCATCCTCCAACATTTCCCCTTTCTCCACATTCGTCTTCCCTTCTCATTTGTCCTATTCCTCATGTCTTCATCTCCCTCCTTACCCCCTACTTCAGCTACTCCCCAACCTGTCCAGCCCTTGTATCCCCTCTCTCATTTTCCCTCAGTTGTCTCTCTTTTCTCCAATTCCCTCCCTATCCCAATTCTTCCCCCTACTGCCTCCCATCTTCATCCTCCTCACCACCTTGCACCCACGATATCTTTCCACCCTTGTTTTTCCCAGCCACCCCTTCATGCCCTCATCCTTCCCCAATCAACCCACTTCATCTCTTCCCTCACCATGTCCCACACCATCTCCCTCAATTCCTCCCACGCCTTTTGCCTTCCACCTGATCTTCCCTCATTCCCTCCCCAACAATCTCTCCCATCTGCTTTCACCTCATCCTTCTGTCCCATTTCACAACACCTCACCTCCCCCCAATACTCCCTTCATTTGTCTATCTCCCCTTTCCCAAACATGTCTCTCCCCCCCACATCTGTGTGCCTTAATGACTATCGGCCGATGGCTCTGACATCCATCATTATCAAGTGCTTCGTAAAGCTAGTCATGACACAAATCAATTCCAATCTCCTGGACTACCTGGATCTATTATTTGCCTACCACCGTAACAGGTCCAAACCAGATGCCATTTCCCCAGCCCTGTACTCAATCCTGGAACATCCAGATAACAATGACACCTATGTCAGACTCCTATTTATTCCCACAAAATTCATCTCCAAACTCCGTGGCTTGGATCTCAGGTCCTCCCTCTGCGACTGGATCATGAACTTCCGAATTCACAGACCACAGTCAGCAAGGATAGGTAACAACACCTCCTTCACAATCATCCTCAACACCAGTGTCCCAAAAGGCTGTGTTCCCAGCCCCATACTATATTCCTTATATATCTATGAATTTCCCTCCAATTTGATTTTCAAATTTCCTGACAATACCATTGTAGTAGATCAGTTCTCAAACAATGGCGAGAGAGAGTACATGAATAGCACGAGGGGACACAGCTTTAAATTAAGGGGTGATAGTTATAGGACGGATATCAGAGGCAGGTTCTTTACCCAAAGGGTGGTTCGGGAGTGGAATGTCCTGCCTGCAGTGGTTGTAGATGCGCCAAGTTTGGTGGCGTTTAAGAGGTTAGTTGATAAGTATATGGAAGAGAAGGGGATGGTTTAGTTTGGAGGGGCATTGCTTTTTATATTGGTCGGCGCAACATCGAAGGCCGAAGGGCCTGTTCTGTGCTGTAATGTTCTATGTTCTATGAATGAGATAGAAAATCTGGTGAACTGGTACAGCAATAATAATGTTAACAAAACGAAGGAGATCGTCATTGACTTTAGGAAGCCTAAAGGAGAACATGCCCCATCTACATCAATGGGGACAAAGTAAAAAAAGTAGAGAGCTTCAAGCTTTTAGATGTCCAGATGGCCAACAACCAATCTGGTCCCCCCATGCTGACTCCATAGTTAAAAAGCCCAAACAACACCTCTACTTCCTCAGAAGACTAAGGAAATTCTCACCAACTTTTACAGATGCACCATCTTTCTGATTGTACCACAGCTTGGTATGGCTTTGCCAAGGCAGCAAGGAACTACAAAAGGTCATGAATGTAACCTAATCCATCACGTAAACGAGCCTCCCATCCATTGACTCTGTCTACACTTAGCGCTGCTTCAGCAAAGTAACCACCATACAGATCCCATGCACCTAGACATTCTTACTTCCATCTTCTTCTATCAGAAAAAAGATGCACAAGTCTAAGGTCACATACAAACCAATTTAAGAACAGATTCTTTCCAGTTGGCTGCAGTCTTTTGAATGGACTTACCTTGCAATAAGTTGATCTTTCTCTACACCCTAGCTATGGCTGTAGTATAACAAGTACAAGGGAGAGCATCTACGCATGGAGCCAGAGGAAATGGGCGAGGTATTAAATGAGCACTTT
Organism: Sphyrna mokarran; assembly: GCA_024679065.1. Lineage (NCBI taxonomy): Eukaryota > Metazoa > Chordata > Chondrichthyes > Carcharhiniformes > Carcharhinidae > Sphyrna > Sphyrna mokarran. Next base: position 56,683,167 of record JAGIQG010000002.1, on the reverse strand, counting down.
GCATCAGTATTCACCAAAGAGGACTTGGTGGATGATGAGCCTGGGAAAGGACATGTAGATAGTTTGAGCCATGTTGCGATCCAAGAGGTGGTGGTATTGGTATTCTTGAGACACATTAAAGTAGACAAGGCTCTAGGGCCTGATGAGATATACCCCAGAATACTGAGAGAAGGAAGAAGCTGGAACCTTGAAAGAAATCTTTGTATTCTCACTGGCTACAGGGGAGGTCATGATGTTGAGATGCCAGCGTTGGACTGGTGGAAACACAGTAAAAAGCGTCACAACACCAGGTTAAAGTCCAACAAGTTTATTTGATAGTAGATTTGGGGTTTGCCTGTTTGTCAGGTGAGTGGAGAGTTCTGGTCTCAAACAAAGCATATAAAGGCACACACAGTTTACAGAATACTGATTAGAATCCGTTCTTTACGCTAATCAATTCTTAAAGGTGTCGTACGTGAGTAGAGATAGTATTAAGCATAGGTTAAAGTGGTATGTACTCTCTCCAGACAGGACAGTAAGTGAGATGTTGCAAGCCCAGGCAAGTCATAGGGGTTACAGATAGTGTGACATGAACCCAACATTCTGGTTGAGGCCATTCCCATGTGTGCGGAACTTGGCTATCAGTTTCTGCTCAGCAACTCTGCACTGTCGTATGTCATGAAGGCCATCTTGGAGAATGCTTACCTGAAGATCTGGAGATGTGTCTTGGATACATGCATCTCCATCAACAATGGTCACCTTAGCACTTCACTGTATCACAAGCCCACAGATAATCTCACAATGCTTCACTTCTCCAGCTTCTACCCTAAACATGTCAAAGAAGCCATCCCCTATGGACAAGCCCTCCGTATAGACAGGATCTACTCAGATGAGGAGGATCGCAACAGATACCTCCAAATGCTGAAAGATGCCCTCATAACAGGATATGGCGCTCAACTCATTAATTGACAGTTCCGATGCGCCACAGCGAAAACCTACACTGACCTCCTCAGAAGATAAACACAGGACATGGTGGATAGAGTACCCCTGCGTCCAGTACTTCCCTGCAGCAGAGAAGCTGCAACATCTTATTTGGAGTCTTCAACATATCATTGATGAAGACAAACATCTCACCAAGGCCATCCCCACAGCCCCACTTCTTGCCTCAAACAACTGCACAACCTCAAACAGACCACTGTCCGCAGCAAACTGCCCAGCCTTCAGGAGAACAGCGACGACGACACCACACAGCTCTGTCACAGCAACCTCTGTAAGACATGCAATCACTGACACAGACGCCATCATCTCAAATGAGAACACCATCCACCAGGTACATGGCACATACTCTTGCAACTTGGCCAACACTTGGCCTGATACACTGCAAAAAAGAATGTCCCAAGGCAGAGTACATTGGAGAGACCATACAGATACTAAGACAACAGATGAACAAACACCAATCAACAATCACCAAGCAAGTGTGTTCCCTTCCTGTTGGCGAACACTTCAGCAGTCACAGGCATCTGGCCTCTGATCTTTAGGTAAACATTCTCCAAGGCGGCCTTCATGACATATGACGGCGCAGAGTCACTGAGCAGAAACTGACAGCCAAGTTCTGCACACAAGGATGGCCTCAACCAGGATCCTGGATTCATGTCACACTATCTGTAATTCCCATGCCTGGGCTTGCAGTATCTCACTTACTTACCTGTCTGGAGACAATACACTTCTCTTTAACATATGCTTATTGCTATCTTCACTCATATTGTCTGCACCTTTAAGAATTGAATAGCTATAAAGACTTGCATTCTAAATCAATATTCTGTAAACTGTGTGTGCCTTTACATACTCTGTGACCAGAACTCTCCACTCACCTGATGAAGGGGCAAATCCTAAAAACTACTGGATTTACTATCAAATAATATTGTTGGACTTTAACCTGGTGTTGTGAGATTTCTTATAGGGCAGGTCCCACAGGACTGGAGAATAGCCAATGTTGTTCTTTTGTTTAAGAAGGGTAGCAAGAATAATCAAGGTAATTACAGGCCGGTGATCCTTATATCAGTGGACTGAAATTACTAGGTAGGATTCTTCGAGACAGGATTTATTCCCCATTGAAAACAAGTGGACGTATTAGTGACAGGCAACATAGTTTTGTGAAGGAGAGGTTATGTCTCACAAACTTGATCCAGTTTTTTGAGGAAGTGATAAAGACAGTTGATGACGATAAGTAGTAAATGTTGTCTACATAGACTTTGGTAAGGTCTTTGACAAGGTCCCTCATGGCAGACTGTGCAGAAGGTGAAGTCACATGGGATCAGGGGTAAGCTGGCAAGGTGGATACAAAACTGGCTCTGTCAAAGTAGATAGAGAGTAGCTGCGGAAGGCTACATTGCTGAATGGAGCACTGCAACAAGTGGCGTTCCTCAGGGATCAGTGCTGGGACTTCTGTTGTTTAAATAATTTGGAGGAAAATGTAACTGGTTCAAAGGGATGTAATGTAAATGTAAGTTTGCAGATGAAACAAAAGTTGGTGGATTTGTGGATAGCAATGAGGACCATCAAAGGATACAGCAGGATACAGATCAGTTGGAAACTTGGGCAGAGAGATGGCAAATGGAGTTTAATCCAGACAAACGTGAGATAATGCATTTTGGAAAGTTTAATACAGATAGGAAATATACAATAAGTGGCAGAACCCTGAAGAGCATTGATAGGCAAAGGGATCTAGGTGTACAAGTATACAACAGGTCACTGAAAGTGGCAAAGCAGATGAAGGTGGTAGTCAAGAAGGCATACGGCATGGAATTGAAAAATTGACAAGTCATATTACAGCTTTATAGAACCTCAGTTAGGCCACAGTTGGAGAACAACATTCAATTCTGATCACTACACTACCAGAAGAATTTGAAGGCTTTGGAGAAAAGATTTACCAGGATGTTGCCTGACATGGAGGGCATTACCATGTGAGGTTGGAGAAATTTGGTTTGTTCTCACTAGAACGACAGAGGTTGACAGGGCAACCTGATAGAACAAGATTATGAGAGGCATGGACAGAGTGCGTAGTCAGAAGCATCCTCCCAGGTTGGAAGAATCAATTACTAAGGGACACAGGTTGAAGGTACTAAAGGCAAGGTTTAAAGGAAATGTACGAGGCAGACTGTTTTTTTACACATTGTAGTGGATGCTGGAACTCAATGCCAGGGGAGGTAGTGGAAATAGATATGACAGTGACCTTTAAGGGAATCTTGACAAATACACAAATAGGATGGGAATAGAGGGATGTGGTCCCTGGAAGGGTAAGGGGTTTTAGTTCAGTCAGGAAGCATAGTCAGTGAAGGCTTGGAAGGCTGAAGGGCCTGTTCCTATGCTGTAATTTTCTGTTCTTTGTTCTCTGCTGCACCCTCATTTCTTTCTCTATGAATGGTATGCTTTGCTGTATAGCGCACAAGAAACAATATTTTTCACTGTATGCTAATACATGTGACAATAATAAATCAAATGAAAGGTTCTCCAACCCCCCCCCCCCCCGGGTCTCGCTGAACCCCACCCCCCGGTCCCCCCCTCCCCGGGTCCTCCTCTCTCTGTCCCCCCCCCCCCACTCCCCCGGGTCTCTCTCTCTGTCCCCCCCCCCCCCCCACTCCCCCGGGTCTCTCTCTCTGTCCCCCCCCCCCCCCCACTCCCCCGGTCTCTCTCTCTGTCCCCCCCCCCCCCCACATCCCCCGTCTCTCTCTCTGTCCCCCCCCCCCCCCCACTCCCCGGGTCTCTCTCTCTGTCCCCCCCCCCCCCCCCCCCCCCTCCCCCGGGTCTCTCTCTCTGTCCCCCCCCCCCCCCCACTCCCCCGGGTCTCTCTCTCTCTCTGTCTCCCCCCCCCCCCCCCCCCCTCCCCCCGGGTCTCTCTCTCCCCCCCCCCCCCCCACCCCACTACCCGGGTCTCTCTCTCTGTCCCCCCCCCCCCCCCCTCCCTCCGTCCCCTCCCCCCCCCCCCCCCCCCCCCCTCTCTCTCCCCTCCCCCCGGGTCCCTCTCTCTCTGTCCCCCCCCCCCCCCCACTCACTCCCCCGGGTCTCTCTCTCTGTCCCCCCCCCCCCCACCCCCCGGTCTCTCCTCTCTGTCCCCCCCCCCTCCCCCACTCCCCCGGTTCTCTCTCTCTGTCCCCCCCCCCCCCCCCCCTCCCCCGGGTCTCTCTCTCGTCCCCCCCCCCCCCACCGGTCTCTCTCCTCTCCCCCGGGTCTCTCTCTCCTCTCTCCCCCCACCCCCCCACTCCCCGGGTCTCTCTCTCTGGTCCCCCCACCCCCCCCCCGGGTCTCTCTCTCTCTCTCCCCCCCCTCCCCCCGGTCCCTCTCTTTCCCCACTCCCCCGGGTCTCTCTCTCTTCCCCCACTCCCCCGGGTCTCTCTCTCTCTCCCCCCCACTATCCCCCGGGTCTCTCTCTCTCTCTCTCTCTCTCTATCCCCCACTCCCCCCGTGTCTCTCTCTCTCTCCTCTCTCTCCCCCCCCTTCCCCCGGTCTCTCCTTCTCTCTCTCTATCCCCCCATCCCCTACCACCCCCCCACTCCCCCGGTCTCTCTCCTCCTCTCTCTCTCTCTATCCCCCCCACTCCCCCGGGGTCTCTCTCTCTCCCTCCCTATCCCCCCGTCCCCCCACTCCCCCTGGGTCTCTCTCTCTATCCCCCCACTCCCCCGGTCTCTCTCTCTGCCCCCACTCCCCCGGGTCTCTCTCCTCGTCTCCTCTTCCCCCTGTCCCCCACTCCCCGGGTCTCTCTCTCTATCCCCCCACTCCCCCGGGTCTCTCTCTCTGTCTCTCCCCCCCCATCATCCCCCCCTCTCCCCCCCCTCTCTCTATCCCCCCACCCCTCGGGTCTCTCTCTTATCCCCCCCACTGATCTCCCCCTCCCCGGGTCCTCTCTCTCCGGGTCCTCTCATCTCCCCCCCGGGTCTCTCTCTCTCTCTCTCCACTCCCCCAACTCCCCCGGGTCTCTCTCTCTCTCTCTCTCTCTATCCCCCCACTCCCCCGGGTCTCTCTCTCTCTCTCTCTATTCTATCCCCCCTCTCCCCCGGGTCCTCTCTCTATCCCCCCCCCCCCTCCCCCGGGGGTCTCTCTCTCTCTCTCTCTCTCTCTCTATCCCCCCACTCCCCTCGGTCTCTCTCTCTCTCTCTCCCCCTCCCCCGGTCCTCCTCTCTCCCCCGGTCTCTCTCTCTCTCTCTCTCTCTCTATCCCCCACACTCCCCCGGCTCTCTCTCTCTCTCTCTCTCTCTCTATCTCAACCCCTCCCCCGGTCTCTCCTCTATCCCCCCCACTCCCCCGGGTCTCTCTCTCTCTCTCTCTCTATCCCCCCACTCCCCCTATGCTCCTCAGTCAGTACCTTCTTTCTGTTCCTCTCTTTCTGTCTGTCTGTTCTTCAACCGCTGACGTTGCACACTGAGACAGGAAACTGGACACACACGTATCAGCAATGACGTGTGCTTGAACCGGAAACTACATCAGACGCTCCCTGACGCACCGACGTTACCGAACAGCTGTCAATCATGGTGAGCCCCGCCCCCGAGTGGTTGAGTGGGCGGGGCCCTGTCCTCACAGGGAGGGCTAAGATTGGAACTCAGATAATGAAATAACCTGCACACAAATAGATTCCAGTTTTGGGTTTCAGATTTTGCAGTCAATTTCAGGGAGAACTATTCATACATTATGGATAAAACATAAACTGCCCTCCAAGCTGTTTATTCCAACATTTGTTGGTGCAACAAATATTTTTAATTTCCTCATAACATTACTCGCCTTACTTATGTTGCATTTTTGGAATAAGAAATTAATATAAAACATCAATATTATGTGTTTTTATAATATTGCTTGCCCATTTATCTTTTACATATAAAATAGGAGTAGCAGTAGGCCATTCAGCCTTTGCTTTGTCGTTTACTAAGATCATTCCTGTTCTGTTAGTGTTTCAAATTCCACAATTCCATCTACCCCAATAATCTTTGATTCCCTTGCCTTACAAAAATGTATCTAGCTCCAGCTCCATCTAACTGTATTCAATGACCCCATTTCCACCACCCTCTGAGGCAGAGTTCCAGAGTAACAACCTTCTGAGAGAAAAATGGCATCTAATCTTAATCGCCAAAAAGAAAACAAATCCTTTCATTTGCTACTGTAAAAAATCCAACTGCCATTCCTTTGTTTTCTAATGGTTAATTTTGTGATCTTATCACTTTTTAGAGCCAGCTTTTCATTATGTTTATAGTTATATGTAATAAAATAATATGTCTTCATCTTACCACCACAGTTCTGATTTTTCTATTTTTTCCTCAGAAACAAAGAATTTAATAACCCTTAAAGTAATCTTAAATGTTGTGTTTTTGTTCTATTACTTCTCCTTGTATTTAATACAACTGAGAAACATTGTTACAGCTCCAAAATCTTCCTTAGTGAAGTGTTTTGCATATTTGTTGTTTTCCTTCTCACCTTCATCTTTATCCACCTATAAATTAATCACAAGAGTTCTTTGCTGGACAGCCAATAATTTGAAACTGATTTTCATTAACAACATCTTATCTTTTAATAGTTCAACCTTTTTGGGTAAGTTTGTCTCATCCAAAATGTGATGAGTATAGAATGATTTGGGAATTGGAGAAGAAGGTCATGTTGAAGGTTTTATTCAACTCCGAGCGTGAACAGCTTTATTTCAATCAGAACTAAACATTGCTATTTGGTTAGTGGGATTAATGAAGTAATACATTTGAGATATTGCCGTAATACAAATTGATTAGAAGTTAGTTTCCTAGGAACTTTAAATAGAATGGTTCATGAAATGGCCAAGTATTTATTGCTCCCTTTCTACTCTATTATCTGTTACTGTCCAAGATGCTACTGGAATATTATTGATAAGTCAATTGGTGAAGTTTGCAATCAGAAGTTTTTAGAAGAATAAATTTGGGATCTTTTGACCTTCATGTCAGTAAAAGTCTGATGAAATAATCACCTGAAACCTGCAAGATTGGTACAAGTGCAAGATGCATACAAGTATAAATAGTTCTGCTACCTGTGTTTCATTGATAAAAATACAAACTGTTTCAAACAGATATACATAACAGTTCTTCATGCCACCCTAAGTGATGATGGTGTTCCATGACTAATAGGATTTGGTATATTCTAATAACACATTATTTTAAACTAAAATCAACTGAATTTTGAAAAAAAAAATCTCTAAACAACTCATACTAACTGCAACACTCATTCATAGTTCTGGATAAGTTAGTCGAAACATAGCCTCATGCCACAGGTATTTATTCAGTAGAATTAAGGAAGTAAAAGACACATGTCCCAGAAAGAGACCCATTTTTTGGGTGAGTCACCACTGATTCTATGAACAGTTTCCCACTTAAATCTACTATGACCAAGCAAGATGCTTTCCAGACAAGACTGAAACAATCAATCATAACAACTATTTGCAGTTATATGGCATTTTAAAACATACAGCAATTTACTTCTCATATGGATTTATGGTAAGAGTAACAATATCTTTAACAAAGAAAATGTTGAGGCGACTGTTAAATAGAAATTAATTCCTTTTAAATCGGAAGAGAATAATTGAAACAGGACTTGAGGAAATATTCATCTGTTTATTCTGTTGATATTGTTAGCGTGAGTGGGCGAAACGACCACTATGGACTCAGGGTCAAATTCAACAACGGTACAGCTTTATTTTCTTTTATGTCGATGGAGGTGCAGTCAGGATGTACAATCGGACTGTCCCGAAAGCACTCTAAAGACCTGCCGCATCGGGCTATAGTTATACCTGAACTTCGGTGTAGTATGCGATTGAAATGCTAATGCTTTATTTACAGTATTTGACTTTAGCCACCCTTTCTCAATGTTTTCAAGTATTGGGATGATTGTTCTAAGTGTGTGTTAATCATTTTTGTCGGATTGGTTATCAATGGTCTGGAATCTCTGAGGCTTGAATAATAGGTGTGCAATTATTCTCAGGAAGTTTGAGGGCCAGGCATGCTTCCTTAGCTATGCTAATCATAAGGTTGTTTGACTGGTTAGAAATGCTGATTTAGTGGGGTGGAGATATTTTTTTAAGTTATTTCCTTGAAATGACATCCTGACCAGCTTCCCCTGTGTGCTAGCCCTCATTTGCATTCCAAAAGCATGCCTGCTAGCCTGCATCTGTTTTTTAGTGGAGAGGCTCTGAGTGTGATTTTAGTCTGCTTCCATATTGTGTGCCCAATTTCACAAAATTTGTTGTCCAATAACAATATGCTAAATGTCACTTATTTGAAAATTGTGTATTTTGGTTAATTTCAATTTTTAAGCAAAAATAGATTAAATTTTCCAGAGGAATGTGTTTTGACACGAATGAAAACCATTTCCAAATCCTGTGTAATAACAGAACTAAAATAGTCCTCCACCCCTTCCAACCTCCTGGACACCTTGGCTACCCCTACCAGCTCTACCTTCCTGACTTCCACAACTAGGGTTCCAAAACTCTGAATATCCTGCAACCCCTAACTACCCTCCCAATCCCCCAAGTGACTCCCACTCACCTCCAGATGCCCTCCCTGATTATCCCCTGACAACCATCCAATCTTCACCCCATCCCCTCATCCTTATGGCAACACCCCAATTCCCTAACTCTTGCCCCTAACCCCAACACTTCAATTACTCCTTTAGCTATCCCCACACCTAGCAATTATGCTGACTGACCATTGTACTACCCTTCCAATGGCCCAACTACACTCCCAAATGACCACCCAACTCACAGCCCACCATGAATAGAATGTATTCAGCACAGTTTCCTAGAAAAGTATGTTTTACAGCCAACCAGGGAGCAGGCTATTCTGGACCCGATAATGAGCAATGAGACTGGATCAATCACTGTAAAGAAGCCTATCATTGATTTCAATCATAATATGACAGAATTTCATATTCAGTTTGAAGGGGAAAAGTGTGTGAACATGAATATAGGTAATAATAATATATGAGAGCAGAAATGGCTAAATTGAACTGGGAAGCTGGGTTAAATGGTAAGACAGTTGAGATGCAATGGCAGACTTTAAAGTAGATAGTTCATGACTAAGATCTATCCCCGTGAGCAAGAAAGATGCTAAGAAGGAAGTATCATCCATAGCTGATCACGGAAATTAGGGATAATATCAAGTTAAAAAAATATGGCTCTGCAAGGAATAGTGTCAGATCAGAAGATTGGTCCAATTTTAAGAATCAGTATAGAATGACTTAAAATAAAAAGGAAAAAAGAAGGGAATGAGATAATAATAGCTGGTAATACAAAAAAGAAAGTAAATGTTTTTACATTATTTAAATAGAAAAAGAGTAACTAAAACTAATGTTGGTCCTTCAGAGACTGAGTCAGGGGAGTGATAATGAAAAACAAGGAAATGGCAGAGGACTGATCAGGTATTTTGTGCCTGACTTGACTGTAAAAAAAGTTTAAAAGCCTCCCGAAGATACTTGGAAATCAAGAGATGAAAGGGAGGGCAGAAAGTGAATAAAAGAGTATTGGTCACCTCATAGATGCACTTGTGCTCAGAGGATTGGGAGAAGCACAGATATCTCCTCTGGAGGCCTGGAAGTTCCCAGTGATGTAAAAGACAGGGCCACCACTTTAGCCGGGGTTGTCCTTGCTATGTCCGGCTGTCTCCCTCTTCCGTCTCAGCAGCCACCAGTTATAACTGCCAGTTCATCTATTGGTTCTGGGAAAGTGAGGGAGTCACAATAAGAAGTCCCACAACACCAGATTAAAGTCCAACAGGTTTATTTGGTCGCAAAAGCCACTAGCTTTCAGAGCACTGCTCCTTCATCAGGTAAGAGGGAGTTCTGTTCACAAACAGGGCATATAAAGACACAAACTCAATTTACAAAATAATGGTTGGCATGCGAGTCTTTACAGGTAATCAAGTCTTAAAGGTACAGACAATGTGAGTGGAGAGAGCATTAAACACAGGTTAAAGAAATGTGTATTGTCTCCAATCGGGACAGTTAGGGAGATTTTGCAAGCCCAGGCAAGTCATGCAGAGTCGCTGATCAGAGATTGATAGCCAAGTTCTGCACACATGAGGACAGCCTCAACCAGGATCTTGGATTCATGCCACATTATCTGTAACCCCCATAACCTCCTTGGGGTTGCAATATCATCAACTGTCCAGGCTGGAAACAATACACATCTCTTTAACCTGTGTTTAACACTCTCTCCACTTACATTGTCTGTACATTTAAGATTTGATTACCTGTAAGGACTCGCATTGTGATCGTTATTTTGTAAATTGAGCTATATGTCCTGTTTGTGAACAGAATTCCCACTTATCTGACAAAGGAGCAGTAGTCCGAAAGCTAGTGGTTTTTGCTACCAAATAAACCTGTTGGATTTTAATCTGGTGTTGTGAAACTTCTTACTGTGTTTACTCCAGTCCAATGCTGGTATCTCCAAATCAGGTGGGGAAGTAGAGGGAAGGTGTGGGGAGTGGGGGTGCAGTGGAGGGACAGTGGAGAAAAAGAGATGGAGACAGTCTGTAAGGTTCACAATCCCAGGATCCTCACTCCCTCTCAGCAATCCATCTCCCCATGAGTCTGCACAGTGGCAACCTGACACCCTCCTAGGTGCCATGCGTCACTTCAATGCACTGCTGACTGTTGCCGCATCCTTGCCATGGTGGGCATGGAGAGTATATGGGTAGCAGTGAGGCAATCCCACTGGAAACTCTTGAAGCATGAGCATGCACTCACCTGGAGATCTAGTGCAATGGCTTCCAGGAATAGCAAGCAGTTTCAAATAGACGGCGGAGAAGCATCCTCGTAACTATCACGAGCTGGGTGGCCATTGTAGAGAACACTGCAGAATCCAGTGAGGAACCGTATGGGCAGCATGGTATTACAGTGGTTAGCGTTGCTGCCTCACAGCATCAGGGATCCAAGTTTGATTCCCAGTTCGGGTCACTGTCAGAGTGGAGTTTGCATGTTCTCTCTATGTCTGCATGTGTTTCTTCTGGGTGCTCCAGTTTCCTCCCACAATCCAAAGATGTGCAGGTTAGATGCATTGGCCATTCTAAATTCTCCCAACAGGCACTGGAGTGTGGTGACTAGGGGATTTTCACAGTAATCTCATTGCAGTGCTAATATAAGCCTACTTGTTACTAATGAATAAACTTTAATAAATAAACTTTTTAAATAAACTTTGATTGGGGCAATATCTGCCAGGGCTGGTTCTTGTTACTGTTAGTGGGGCTTGGGATGGAGTGTCCACAATTTAACACAGAGCCTGTCGAGCAGACGGATGGCAGAGCAACCAAAGGAAATTGACCTCATATGAAACCCCTGAGGGGCCATCCAGCAACCAGGGGCAATGTACGCAACACAAGCCCCAAGCCACCAGTGACCACCAATCAGGCTGACACAAGCCCCTCCCCCTCAATAACCTGCAACCATGCAAGCTTCCCCTCTCACACACTACCATTCACCGTGGCATCACCTGACATTCCCCACACCACAGAGGCTGGTGCTCAATGGTACTCACCTCCTCGCTCCATTTCATCACTACCACACCTAAGCCACATTTTTATAGAGCAGTAATGATTGGCGCTGGCGTGATATCTCAAGAAGAGATGGGAAGCAATTGGGAATGGAAGTGTGCATGCCGAACTCGCTAATGATATTGAAATCCAGTCAAATTTATGCTAGTACATGTTGCGTAGACTTGGCTCGTGCCATTGAAAGGGGCTGGGAAGATAGCAAACCAGGCAAGAATTGGATTTTGCACGCTATTTTCCCAGTTCACCATGCTGATCAGCAGGAGCGGTGAGGTGATAAAATCACACCCATTGATGGTAACCAAAAAGCAACATATAAATGTTATCCATAACAATATTCTATACCATTTTATGAACTTCAACCAAATTATCTCCAAGTCTACACTTCCCTAAAGAATACATTCAGAGGTGTTTTAATCTTTCTTGCTAACTAAAATGATTCAAATTAGGATTTGACTGAACACTTTAAGTTATTGGCCAATAATGATATGCACTTATGATATATCTGGGTCTAACAATTGCTCTTAATTAAATGCCTGCTTAAATTAATCTATGTTGGTACTTAGGAATGATGCAACATAGGAATTTTTTTTCAGAATCTGGTTGTCCTTCAACCTCTGATTATCGACTTGGGTGGTAATGCTTAAAGCAATAATTAAGTCCCAGTAGTAAATGCAAATTAGACCACTTTGGCATTATTACCATTAATGTCAAAAACAACACTTTATTCATGCACATTTGCAGTAGAGAAAATTCCAAAGATATTTTCCAATCAATATTTGACAAATACAGTAGGAATTTGCAATCAGACTTAATACCATCATGTTCAAAATCTAATCACAATTTTAGCCAAACAAAGGACCTCTGGGAAATACCACTTTTAATTAGAAAAACATCTTCTGAGGATCAAATTCTGTTTTATCATTAATATTAGTTAAGGCTAACGATATTAGTTAATGGCCTGAACATAATTCAGTAAGAAACTTAAATTACAGTCCACAAGATTGTTTAACAATAATTCACAGTTTGCTTGTTATAGTTTCAGCTTTTGGATTTGTGTAGCATTCAGGTAAGTAGGTATTTATTTCTGAAATATTTTCCATTGTTACTGTATCAGATTGCTTTGTAAATTGGCAATGAGTAAATAAATATCCTACTAATAAAATCTTGTAAGAAATCCTGGATTACAATTTTGGCAAAGGTTTCTGCCAGAATTCTGCTGCTTCACCTGCCACGGATTTGGGCAAGAGGTGGACAACGGAAATGTTTGTTGATCTTGGGCTTGAATTTCCGCTCTCACTCGTGTGAGGTTGTAAAATCTTTCCCTGCAACTCAAAATGTTAATCTGTACTTTATACATTAAGCTAAATCTCCAAATTTATTTGAATCCATCCAAAATGCATCTTTATTTTAAATGCAAAGTATATACTAAAATGAATCCATTTTATATCACTCTTCACAACAGGTGTAACTGATATCAGGTGCAATCTTGATGGCATTCTTGGCACAGCTGCTTTTTGCTCTCAATATCATTCTTTTTAAATTTCTCATAAGACATGGACGTTGTTAGCTGGCCAGCATTTACTGCTCCTCCCTAGTTGTCCTTGAGAAGGTGATGGTGAGCTGCCTTCTTGGACAACTGAGTGGCTTGCTGGGCTACTTCAGAGGGCAGCTGAACATCAACGACATTCCTATGATTCTGGAATCACATATAGATCAGACCAGGTGAGGATAGCAGACTCCTGGCAGGGGAGTAAGGAGGAATAGTTTAAATAGCATTTAAAAAAGGGCCAACATAATTTATGCACCTCAATGCCAATTTCTGACGTGGAGCTGATGGAGATGTGTGGAGGCCTGGATGCTCAGCACAAATTGTGTGAATCAGTTGCTGCTAAAAAAAAACTGCACAGCGGGATGGGAGAACTGCCCCCAAGATTTTATTCCTTCCCAGGTCTGGTTTTCCATCAATTTTGCTATAAAAACTGGAAATACTGAAAAACCTCAGCCAGAGAGAGAGAAACAGAATTGAATCCAATATGACTCTTCATTAAAAAGCAAATAAATATTTTGCTTTTATTTCCATCCTGTTATCTGAAATTATATGGGCAAACATCTGGCAACCCCAACAAACCCCAGCTTACCCAATCGAAAATTCAAAGATTAGCCAGCATCTTACCAAAGTAGCAAATAATGAGATGAAAAGCCCAGACTGGCAACACCAAGCCAATGCACCTTCAAGCACCTGCAAGCTTTTAAGACATGGAGAAGTAATTACCACCAAATAGACTGGCATTGGTCCGCTGCACAGTACATACTGCAATTATGCACAGTGCCTCAACCATGGAAACAGAAGTGGGTTTGAGGTGGTTAATGCATTATTTAGTCATGATAGCACATCTGGAAATTATTCTAGCATATTCACTCACCAGTTGCAGGAATCCAAATATATTCAATTCTTAACAAAAATAGCGGTGCATCTTCGACGATCATTATACAAACATCAATACAAGAGAACCAATATCATACAATTCAAGAGACTGCAACATATCAAAACCATTAGATTTGCTTGCAGAAGTATTTATATTCATTGATTATCATGATAACAAACAGTCTCCTATCTCATCTGCTTCCAGTACTGGTGCCAACGAGATGAAATAAAGCTGCTAATAAAAGTTGAAGTTTCTGTCTCATCTGGTTTGAGGAATAATTCTGATATCAATCGAATTGCCAGAACTGATAGAAGAATGCAGGCCAGTACGCCTGGTCTCAGAATCGTTGGAGTGCAGATGTACCCGATACAATGATTCTATGGGAATTACCTAGGAATTTCCAACTTCCAACTTCCAATGTGAATTTCTGTTGCATCCAGAATCCTGTGAAGGCATTTCCAAGTCTGAGTTAAAGTCTGAATTACCTGAATAATTACCCAGGAAATGTCAGATAGAAAGATCCATAGCTGCTGAATAACAAGACAACTGAAACTTCCCCAGCTCTCCACTCACCTTGCAATTCCCCATGACTATCCCAATCCATACTTCACACCTTCCAACATTCTGACAACCTTTTGATACTCTTATTCCCCCCAACTCTTCAGCCCCCCAACTCTCTGAGACTGACTCTCTGACTCTTCAGACCCTGTGTCCCCACTCATGCCCTCCTTTGACCTCCCCCATCCCTACAACTTCTCCCGTACCCTCCTAACATTTGCTCTGCGCCCCAATCTGACACGACATTAGCATTCTACTGAACTGGCATCCTACCTTCCATACTACTCACCTGCCCACTTGACTCAGACTACCGCCTATCTCACTCATTCACTAACATACTGAAAAGCTAGTTAAATGTCCCACACCTAGAATTAAAAACAGGTTTAGAGGAAAATCTGAACTGAAGAAGGCACCAAGGGGCATATCTTTAGTGTATAATGTCGGGTGTGGGGTGCGTAATGTAGCTGGAGTTGTACTTTTCCACAAGCCTCTGACTCAGATTCATAGAGGTATACAGCATGGAAACAGACCCTACAGCTGAGCTTGTCCATGCCACTGTTTTTTTAAAATCCCTAAGCTAATCCCAATTGCCCGCATGTAGCCCACATCTCTCTAGACCCATTGTACCCATGTAATTGTATAAATGCTTTTTAAAAGATAAAATTGTACCCGCCTCTACTACTACATCTAGCAGCTTATTCCAGACATGCTACCCTCTGTATGAAAAAACTGCTCCTCTGGACACTTCTATATCTCTCCCCTTTCACCTTAAACCTATGCCCTCTAGTTTTAGACTCCCCTACTTTTGGGAACAGATAATGACTATCCAACTTGTCTATGCCCTCATTATTTTATAGACCTCTAAAAGGTCACCACTTAGCTTCCTAAGCTCCAAAGAAAAAAGTGCCAGTCTATTCAGTCTCTCCCTATAACTTAATCCATCATGCCCCAGTAACATCTTTCCTGCACTCTTTCTAGTTTAATAATATCCTTTCTATAATAGGGTGACCAGAATTGCACACAGTATTCAAGTGTAGTCTTACCAGTGTCTTGTACAAATTCAACAAGATGTTCCAACTCCTATATTCAATGTTCTGACCAATGAAACCAAGTATGATGAATGCCTTCTTCACCACTCTGTTCACCTGTAACTCCACTTTCAAGGAGCTATGGACATGTACCTCTAGATCTTTGTCCTGTAACTCTCCCCAATGCCCTATCATTAACTGAGTAAGTCCTGCCCTGGTTCTATCTACCAAAATGCATCATCTCACACTTGTCTAAATGAAACTCTATCTGCCATCCATCAGCCCACTGGGCAATTGATCAAGATCCTGTTGCAATTGGAGATAACTTTCTTTACCTTCCACTATGCCACCAATCTTGGTGTCAGCTGCAAACTCACTAAATATGCCCCCTATGTTCTCATCCAAATCATTAATATAAATGACAAATAACAGTGGGCCCAGCACTGATCCCTGAGGCACAGCATTGGTCACAGGCCTCCAGTTTGAAGAACAATTCTTTACAACCACCCTCTGGCTTCTATCAAGAAGCCAATTTTGTATCCATTTAGATACCTTATCCTGGGTCCCATGAGATTTATCTTTGTGTAACAATCTACTATGCGGTACATTGTCAAAAGCCTTGCTGAAGCCCACGTAGACAACATCATCTCCACTGTCCTCATCTATCTTCTTGGTTACCCCTTTGAAAAACTCAATTAAACTTGTGAGACATGATTTTCCACTCACAAAGCTATACTGACTGTCCCTAATCAGTTCTTGTATCTCTAAATGCCTGTAGATCCTGTCTCTCAAAATGCTTTCCAACAATTTACCCACCATAGGTGTACAGCTCATTGGCCTGTAGTCCCCAGGTTTTTCCCTGCAGCCCTCTTTAAACAAAGACACAACATTTGCCATTCTCCAATCTTCAAGCATCTCACCTGTGACTACTGATGATTCAAATATCTCCGCTAGGGCACCGGCAATTTCATCCCTAGCCCCCCACAATGTTCTGGGATATATTCCATCAGGTCCCAGGATTTATCTATCTCGATGCACTTTAAGACTTCCAGCACTTCCTTCTCTGTAATATGTACACTTCTCAAGGCACCACTATTTATTTCCCCAAGTTCCCTAATATCCATGCTTTTCTCAGCAGTAAATACTGATGAGAAATATTCATTTAGGATCTTGCCCATTGCTTATGAATCTGTATATAGATGACCTTGTTAATCCTTAAGAGGCTTTAC
This sequence comes from Sphyrna mokarran, assembly GCA_024679065.1. Taxonomy (NCBI): domain Eukaryota; kingdom Metazoa; phylum Chordata; class Chondrichthyes; order Carcharhiniformes; family Carcharhinidae; genus Sphyrna; species Sphyrna mokarran. The sequence goes on along the minus strand of JAGIQG010000002.1, from coordinate 56,666,401 downwards.
TCTCTCTCTTGTTACTCTTTTGTCCTTTATGTATTTATAGAAGTTCTTTGGATTCTCCTTTGCCTTATCTGCCAAAACAATTTCATGTTCCTTTTTTGTACTCCTGATATTTCTCTTAACTCGACAATATCCCTATCCTCTTGAAAGCATGCCACTTGCCAGACATCCCTTTGCCTTGCCACAGACTCCCCCAGTTAATTTTTGAAAATTCCTGCCTAATACCATAAAAATTGGCCTTGCTCCAATTTAGAATTTTAACATTTGGTCCTGAGCTATCATTCTCTATAGCTATCTTAAAACCAATAGAATTATGGTCTCTGATCCCAAAGTGATCCCTCACTAATACTTCTGTCACCTGCCCTTCCTTATTTTCCAAGAGGAGGTCAAGTTCTATATTTGTTATTTGTAAAGCTATGTTCACTTGCACTGTTTGGGAAGTGTCCTCCATTCCATCGTCCTGCTTGTTGTTTTAATGGTCTCAAGCATTTAAGGCTGTGGAAGTTGGCTGCACCATAGAGACAGTGAATGTCCTCCTATAGAGCAACCTCTCACATTATGGACATTGTGATTACTGACTATTCTGACATGATGATGCTTAAGCAATTTAGTATGGCCAATCAGCCTAACCTTGCAAGGTCTGCCTCCCATTGGAAGCAAGTGTAAGGATGACATAAGTGCAGCCCTGCCCAGTTAGGAAATCATCTTGCTTTAAACGTGCAATATCCTTACTGTTAGGATATGAAAAAAATTTCATTTCTGCTTACAGGTGCCCAATGTGATGCGTGAACGGAGGCCTGAGCCAGTTTTGATGCATGTATTTGGTGTTAAGTGGTGTGTATATCTGCAAGTTTGGCATATGTAAAGAACCAAACCTCCAGCAGGGTTGACATTAAGCAGTGCAATTTAATTCAGCTGTCATAACTCAGACTTACACGAAAGCAAACTACAATGCGTGTTGCAAATCAGGAGTTGTGGCGTGACAGTCTGTAGAGGATTGAAAACTAAATAGTAAAATAAGTATCAGCAGCCTGCCGTGCCTGGAATCTGTTGGGTATTAGATTGTCACCGGTCTGCCTGTTTCACCGTGCCCTTGCAATGGCCTCAACACATGCCTCTGTGACATTTTGCCTCTCGTCATCATCATCCCCTTTCCTGTCCTCATTATTAGAGGAGACATTTCAGTCCTCCATATTTCTGCCTGTCAGGGCATCCCCATTTTGTAGGGCAAGGCGCAGCAGGCATTGATAGTTCAGGGCACTCTCTGTGGGGAAGATTGGAATGTCCTTCCTGATCAGTTCAAACATCTAGACTTTATCTTTAGAAAGCCTACCTTCTGCTCAATGGTGGCCATTGTGGAAACTTGTACACCGTTGTATCTCTCCCCAGCAGCATTATGCAGATGCCAAACTGGTGTCTTGTGCCCAAGGAAATTTTGGCAACTGGGATTGTAGAATGTAGGCATTGTGAGGGCCCCTTGGGAAACCTACAGAAACACATCGGCCGGAATTTTCCGACCATTCATGCCAATGGGATTTTTCCACCCCACTGAGCCAACTGAGAATTAGCTTGTCGCCAAATTCTCCACCTTTTCTGCAGTGGGAGCAGGGCACGAATAGGCAGCAAGATCGTGCCCATAGGATTTGTCTTCTGTAATCACATATCAGCTGCACATTCAAAGACTGGAAATACCAAACTGATTCCTGAGATGGCGGGATTGTCATTTGAGGAGAGATTGGGTAAACTGAATCTGTATTCATGAAATTTAGAAGAATGAGCGGGATCTCATTAAATCCAGGCTGGACAGACTGGGTACAGGGATGTTGTTTCCATTGGCTGGGGACTTAGAACAAGGGGTTACAGTCTCAGGATACAGATTAGGCAATTTAGGGCTGAGACGAGGATAAACTTCTTCACAGAGGATGGAAAATCTGTGGAATTCTCTACCACAAAAGGCTGTGGAGAACAAGTCACTGAATATATTTAAGATTATTCCTACTAAACTCAGGTTCAAACATACAGTGAAAAGTATTGTTTCTTGTGCGCAATACAGACAAAGAATACCATCCACAGAGATGGAAACAAAAGTGTAGAATGTAGTGTTACAGTCATAGCTAAGGTGTAAGGAAAGATTAACTTAATGCAGGGTAAGTCCATTCAAATGTCTGACAACAGCAGGGAAAAAGCTGCTCTTGAGTCAGTTGGTAAGTGACCTCAGACTTTGTATCATTTTCCAGACAGAAGAAGGTGGAAGAGAGAAGTTTGGGTACGTGGGATCCTTAATTATTTTGGCTGCTTTGCTGAGGCAGCGGGATATGTAGACAGAGTCAATGGATGGAAGGCTGTTTTGAGTGATAGATTGGCTTACATTCATGACCTTTTGTAGTTCCTTGCAGTCTTGGGCAGAGTAGGAGCCATACTAAGCTGTGATACATCTGTAAAAGTTGGTGAGAGTTGCAGCTGAAATGCCAAATTTCCTTAGTCTTCTGAGAAAGTGGAGGCATTGGTGGGCTTTCTTAACTACAGTGTTAGCATGGGGGGATCCAGGACAGGTTGTTCGCGATCTGAACATCTAAAACCTGAAGCTCTCGATCCTTTCTACTTCGTCCCTGTTGATGTAGATGGGGACATGTTCCCCTTTGTTCTCTGAAGCCTACTTGTGACAATAATAAATAAACTTAAACGGAAACTCATTGAAAAGTGGGCAGATATGATTACCTACATTCCAGGAAGTACTAAGTAATCCCTAGTGTTGCCTTACATTGACCTGCTGTCTGAGGCAGTGCTGAAGTAAGGAAGAGAGCTGGATGCTCCTAAGAAGCACAGGTGGTGAACAGCAGCAGAGTCCCAATGCCATTCTTCTGACCAAATTAAGTTTCCCCCACCCAGCAAACGTTCCCACTTGAAATGGGCTTAAAAGATTCTCAGAATTTTTGATGTTAGAGTTCATATAGACAAACTGAAAAACACTATCCATCTTAAACATCTTGTTACATGATTACAGAGATGAGGGGTTTGTTATATGAAGAGAAAATGAACAGTTTAGGCCTATACACTCTGGAATTTAGATGACTGAGGGGGAGATATTGAGGTATACAATCTGATAAAAGGTATGGATAAAGTAGATGTGGAGTGGATGCTTCCTCTTGTGGGGCATTCCAAGACAAGAAGTATAGTCTTGGAGTAAGGGGAGCAAATTTAAAACAGAGTTGAGGAAAATCTATTTCTCCCAAACAGTATATGTGAATCTGTGAAATTTGCTAGCCCAAAGTGCAGTGGAAGCTGGGGCAGTGAGTAAATTTAAGGAGGAGTTAGATAGCTTTTTAAGTGGTAATGCGTTGAAGGGTTATGAGGGGAAGGCAGGAAAATGGGGATGAGGAACATATCAGTCATGATCGAATGGTGGAATGGACCCAATAGGCTGATTCAGCTCCTATAACTTATGAATTTATGAACTAACCTGAATAAAAGTCCCAGGCAACACTTTCTGTGACTGAAAGCATGGTAAATTATCACTCCTTGGTCTCACGGTCAAACACACAATCACCCTCCAACAGCAGAAGGCCTGCTCCAGCTTGGTTCCACTTCTTATTACTTAACTGAAGTAAATAAACAGCATCTGACCTGAAGTCAGTAGAAGAAAAAAATCAGACAGTGTATGTAATGGGCCATTGATCTGCTGCTGCCCATTTACCACTACTATTAAAATGAAGATTATCCTGAACGACTACACTCCAGCTGATGATTAATTGGTTATGAAATGCTTTGGGTTCTTTTGAGATTGCAATAGATGTTATATAAAAGTATCGTCTTGATAGGCTGAATGGCCTCTTTGTAACAACTCCTTTTTTGGGCGGAGGAGGGGTAGGATTAGAAACAGGAGTGAGAAAATCCTGTGTTTGTCTTAAAATGTGATTTAGCTTGGTGGAATTTCCTGTTCAGATTGTCCCCATCCCCTGCCAATGACTTAATGGGAATCCTGACGTTGAATTTTGAGATTCCCATTCCAATACATGAACAGCGAATCTAGCCAAAAAGTCAGAAAACTGCCAGTGTAAAATCACATTGCAATTTTCCCAATGGCGTGTTTGATTTGATTTATTATCATCACATGTATTAGTGTAGAATAAAAGGTATTATCTCTTGCACAATATATAAAGCATACCATTCATAAAGAAAGAAACAAGAGAGAGCAGAATGTAGTGTTAAAGTAATAACTAGGGTGCAAAGAAAGATCAAATGAATGCAAGGTAAATCCATTCAAAATTCTGATGGTAGCAGGGAAGAAATTGATCTTGAGTGGGTTGGTAAATGATCTCAGGCATTTGTATCTCTTTTTCTGATAGAAGAAGGTGAAAGAGAGAATGTCTTGGATACGTGGGGTCTTTAATTATGCTGGCCACTTTGCTGAGGCCAAGGAAAGTGTGGGCAGAGTCACTGGATGGGAGCTACATTCATGACGTTTTGTAATTTCTTGCAGTCTTGGGCAGAGTAGGCACTATACCAAGCTGTGATATAAGCAGAAAGAATGCGTCCTATGGTGCACCTGTAAAAGTTGGTGAGAGTCGAAGTTGACGTGCCAAATTTCCTTAGTCTTCTGAGTAAGTAAAGGAGTTGGTGGGCTTTTTTAATTATAGTATCGACATGGAGAGACCAGGATAGGTTGTTGGTGATCTGGACACCTAAAAACTTGAAGTTCTCAACATTTTCTACTTTGTCCCCATTGATGTAGGCAGGGGCATAGTTTCCTCTACGCTTCCTGAAGTTACTGACAATCTCTTTTGTTTTATTGACATTGAGGGAGAGATTATTGTTGTTGCACCAGTTCACCAGATTCTCTCTCTCATTCCTGTGCTCTGTTTGAGATCTGTCCCACTATGGTGATATCGTCAGCAAACGTAACAATCAAATTGAAGGGGAATTTGGCTCCGGGATGCTGGAATTGGTTTGTGCCATAGTTATAGGTGTATAAGGAATACAATAGGGTGCTGAGAACACAGTCTTTTGGGGCAGCAGTAAAGTTGTTGCCTTTACTGATTGTGGTCTTGAGTTAGGAAGTTCAGGATCTAGTCACAGAGGAAGGAGCCAAGATCCAGACCACAGAGTTTGGAGATGAATTTTGTGGGAATAATAGTATTGAAGAATTAGCTGTAGTCAATAAATAGGAGTGTGATACAGGTGTCTGTGTTATCTAGGTATTCCAGGGTTGACTGTAAAGGCAGGGAAATGATATCTGCTTGGACCTGTTGCAGTAGTAGGCAAACCGTAGTGGATCCAGGTAGTCTACGAGGCTGGAATTGGTTCGTGCCATAAATGATGGATGTCAGAACCATTGGTCAATACTCAATAAGGCACGCTGTTTGGTTTTTCTTAGGTACTAGGATAATAATTATCTTAAAGCAGATAGAGATCTCAGGTTGTTATAAAGAAAGGTTGAAGATGTCTGTGAATACTCCTGCCACTGATCCACGCAAGATCTGAGCGATTGTACGGGTATCTCATCTGGGCCATTTGCTTTCCCTGGGTTGACCTTCGAGAAGATTGCTCTGACATCTGCAATAGTGACCCCAAAGGTTTCCTCCAGGATTTCCAGGGTGGAGGGCATGCTCAAAATGGGCATAGAAGGCATTGAGCTCATCAGAGAGGGGTGCATTGGAGCTGGCGATTTTACATGTTCTCATCTTGTAGTCTGTTATGTCTTGCAGACCTTGCCATAGTCAGTGGGGGTCTGTGCAGCTAGCCTGGGATTCTAGCTTGGTCTGGCACTGTCTTTTGGCATCTTATATGAATCTTCTTAGATTGCATCTGACTTTCTTGTATACGTTAGGGCCGCCTGACTTGAATGTCTCAAACCTGGACTTCAGCAAGCAGTGGATATTCCTGTTCATTCATGGTTTCCGGTTAGGGAACACGCAGATTTGCTACTTTGGCACACAATCCTCTACACAGTTACTAATGAGGTCAGTTACTGTAGTGGCATACTCATTCAGACTGGTCACAGGTTTTTTAAAATACTGACTTGTCCACTGATTCCAAGCAGTTCCGGAGGAGATCATCCCATTCCTCAGACTAACATCGCATGACTTTCTTTGATGGATTCTCCCGCTTCAGTTTTTGCTTATAAGCAGGGAGCAACAGTATAGCCTTGTAGTCTGATTTGCCAAATCGTGGGCAGGTGATAGAATGGTATGTTTAATATTTGTGTAGCAGTGATCTAGGATGTTTGGGCCTTTGGTGGAACAGGAGATGTGTTGGTGGTAGCTTAGTTCTTGAGTTTAGCCTGTTTGAAGTCCCCAGTCACGATGAACAAGGCCTAGGGATGTTTCGTCTCAAGGCTATTCGTAGTTGTGTATATTTCGTCCAATGCAATCTTCACATCCGCTTGGGGTGGGATATAAACTGAGGTGAACTCTTGTGGAAGGTAGTAGTGCAGCATTTTAACATCAGATACTCTAGTCTGGGAGCAGAAACTTGCCAATGTTGCTACTTCCTAATCAGTACAAGGTATTGATTCGGAAGCAAACCTCACTTCCCCTAGCCTTGCCTGAGTTCGCTGTACGGTCCATTCGATGGATTCAGAAGCCCTCTGGTTGTAGGGCACAGTCCGGAAATAGGAGTGAGCCATGTCTCCGTGAAACAGTACGCAGCAGTCCCTTTGGAAAGTTCCTTTGGAAAGTGAGTTAATGGCTGTTGGCATGAATTCCATTTGCATTTATTTGTATCTCGTGAATCCTCATTAAAACAGCTGACCGACAGGAATCCCGTCAGGCTTTCCAATCTTGGGTTATGCCAGTGTGAAATTTCATCAGTCTGAAACCTGACTGATAAAGAACAGCAAGCATAAGTTGGACACAGATACAGCTGTGCCAGCTTCTCCTTTTAACCTCAGGAATTCCTAATTTTCTTCCAATTCTGAAATGACAATCAATAGGCCGAATTAATTACCCTCTTGGGTAACAGTTGCAAGGGCAAAAAGGAATGCTGATTGGCGGAAGAAAGAACTTTAATGCACAAAGCCTACTTAGTCAAGCCGAAAGCAAAATGCAAAATACGTGGCTCTCAAATATGCCAAGTTTGCTTTAAATAATGGAGTTTTTCAGTAAACAGCTTGCAGAACCCCCCAGCATCTATTTTATACAAGCATTCAGCAAATCAAGAGCTTAGTTTAAAAAAACAGGAATCAGAAGAGACACTAATTTGAGTTTATTGGCATCAATTTGTAGCAGTAAATGGGGCCAACATATGCATAAAGCACTGTCTTCTCTAAAAGAATTTTGCTTCTCTAATTATGAATTTTGCATTTACAATGTCACTGTTTATTCTCCAGTTTCCTGTAAACACTTCAGGGATATCTTCAAAGCAAATCCCAGAGAGGTCAATCACCCTTGTCGACTAGCAGAAGTCCCTGGCTTGTGAGTTACCAGAATGGAGAATGTTTATTTGGAAAAGCCCCAAATACAGAGGGACCTGGTAGGGAACAACAAAGGCAATGTCAAGTAAAGTAAATGAAGTTTATTTATTAGTTATAAGTTAGGCTTACATTAACACTGCAGTGAAGTCACTGTGAAATTCCCCTAGTTGCCACAGTCCAGCGCCTGTTCAGGTCAATGCACCTAAACAGGATGTCTTTCAGAATGTGAGAGGAAACCAAATCACCCACAGGAAACCCACACAGACAAGGGGAGAACATGCAAACTCTACACAGACAGTGACCCAAGCTAGGAATTGAACCCAGGCTCCTGGTAGTGTGAAGCAGCAGTGCTAACCACTGTGCTAGCATGCCTTCAAACAGCTCCACTGCATGATTCTTGAAGCCCCATCTGTCCTGCATGTGGCAGAGTCTGCAGCTGGTGTACTGGGCTGAGCAGCCATCTCATTGATTCTAAGACTATCTGAGAAGAAATACATTTTAGACTAATTTTTACTTACATCTTTTAAAATGATTTTCAGAATATTTTAGCTTCTATCTTAATTCCATGTGCACAAAGCACTTTTTCCATTTTTAGAAGTGATTTTATTTTTCTGCTTTTAGTTTCCTCTTTACCTGGGGAAGGTAGGGGTCTGTTACAACCCATCCCCCATCTCACTGGGGCCTGCCAACCTGCCTCCGGGAGGACCTCCAGATTTTACTCCGATCCTTATTCCAGTGCAGCCACCTTTCTGTAGTATAGATATGAAATAATGAATAGATACGTTTCTGATGAAAAGCAGGATAAAGGGCTACCGGGAGCAGGCAGGAAAGTGGAGTTGAAACCAGGGATAAGATCAGCTATGATCATATTGGACGGTGGAGCGGGGTTGAAGGGCTGAATTGCGTACTCCCGCTCCTAATTCCTATGTTCCTAGTATCAGAATGATCACCACTCACTGTGCAATTGGCAGTACTAGAGAACTTCTGACCTTTGATTTGTCAGCACTCTCTGAGGTATGTCTTCATGTTGCTGAGGGGCAGAAGTCTCACCTCACAGTAATTAATATCCAATTGGCTTTTAAATGACTGTGGGACAGCTGCCAGGAGTGTGGATAGTCTACGCTCCATTTTTAGCCAGGTGGTGGGAACTACGGCATCCTGTTTAATCCTGTCTCTATGGGTGAGGGGAGGGGTAGAAATTATAACGATTCCCTGTGCGGGCACATAAGACAAGCGGCCTGAGATGCAGCAGAAATGCTACCTACACACATCTGTCCCAAACGATAAATGCCCTCCTACTGATCTTGTGAAATTTGGTGTGGTGAGCATTGTAGGGCAAAATTGGATAAGAGCATGACATAACTGCTCAGATTCCAGCTCATGAAATCCTACAGCCAGAATTTCCACTTTTCAGGAGTCACAAGTTTATTTTTGTAAACTGCCTAGAATATAAATAAATTATGCAACTCATTCTTTCAAGCAGCTGCTGGGTCTGTTTTGTCACGGCTTCCCATTGTCACATGATAATGAATATTGATGTTAATTCCGTATGCTCCAGCTGCAGTTGCCTTTTACTCTTGGTTTCTTATCTCAGCCCAAGGCAATGCTTGCTTCATTCAGTATCTCTTTCTGTTACATGTGGTGTTGTGGTGCTTGCTTATTTTTATGTTTGCTGAATAAAGACTTACCAATCTCTCACAGGATTGCTAAACTGAATGTAGGTTCATTTGAAGATGTACTATAGGATTGCAAAACAGGCAGATTTACTATGAAGAGCCAACAGCAGTTGTTAACAGAAAAATACCACTACAACTCCTTCCCACGTGCTGCTTGCGAAATTGAAAACTCCTCTGGTCACATTGTTTACATAAATAGTAACTTAAATAGTAACATATTCTCTCTCAATGCAATACCACAATGCTGATTACTCGGGCATCAACTGAGCCTTCTAGCAAAATTATGTAGCAAAGTTATGTTGTCTCCAACAATTATTGGCTCCATAAGATATCACACAATTTGTAACAGTCAATTACAGGTCACAGAATTTCTATTCAGAATGGAATTTTTAACTCATGACCAGGCAAATTCTTCCAACACTCACAGACATCTTGCAGACCTATCATTACAGACACAATAATGGTTTCACTTATCTGCATCAGCTAGAAACCATAATTAACATGACAAAGACTGTTTGTCTCAATCTTCCTTCAAAACAACATAGCAAACTACTTTATCATTGTGACTAGTTCAATAAATGGTTTATTCCACACACATGAAGATGGCCTCAACTGGGATCTTGGGTATATGCAACACTATCTGTAACCTCCATGACTTGTCTGGGCTTGCAAAATCTCACCAACTGTCCTGTCTGGAGACATTACACATCTCTTTAATCCATACTTAATGCTCTCTCCACTCACATTATCTGTACCTTTAAGATTTATTACCTGTAAAGACCCGCATTCCAACAAATATTTTATAAATTGAGTTTGTGTCTTTATAATGCCCTGTTTGTGAACAGAACTCCCACTTACCTGATGAAAGAGCAGTGTTCCAAAAGCTAATAGCTTTTGCTGCCAAATAAACCTGTTGGATTTTAACCCCATGTTGTAAGACTTCTTACTGGGTTTGAAGGTGACGGAAGGGGAGGGATTAGCAGGTCAAAAAGCTGAGAGAAATAATATGAGGTGATGTATGTCAAGATGGGAAGGAAGCCATTGAAGATGACATTTTTGATACTGAATAAGCCTGTTGGACTTTAATCTGGTCTTGAGAGACTTCCTGCTGGAAGACATGATAGAGATAGAGAGGGCTGGACAGTGGAGGTTTTGTAAACAAAATTGAGAATTTTAAATCAAGATGTTGATTAGGGTAATGGGACTTTTTGCATGTTAACATGTGCTACAGATTTTTTGATTACCTCAAGAAAGAGGAGGATGTAACTAACTTAGGAAACCTACAAGAATGTGTTGGAACAGTTGAGTCTTGAGGTGATGATGGTGTGAATGAGGGTTTCAGTAGTAGAAGAGGTGAGATGGGACAAAGTGGAATATTTGTTACAAAGTTGGAAAAGGCAATTTCAGTGATGGTATGAATATCAGTTTGGAAGCTCATTTTAGGATCAAATGTCACACCAAGGTTATAAATAAATTGGCTTCATCTCAGACTGTTGTCAGGGGGAGGATGGAATCTAGAATTAGGGAACAGGGTTTGGAGTGAAGAGAAAAACTATAGCTTCAGTTTTCCCAATATTTTAATTGGAGAAAGCCATTTTTCATCCAAAAACTATGGCTTCAGTTTTCCCAATATTTTAATTGGAGAAAGCCATTTTTCATCCAAAAACTTAATTTGGCCTGAATGCTATCAAGCTTCCTGAGTGTTATTGTAGCTGCACCCATCTAGGCAAGTGAAGATATTCCACCACCATTCTGACCTGTGTTTTGTGGATGATGTATAAGCTCTAGGGAGTCAAAATATCAATTCCAAATTTGCAAAATTCCTAACCATTTGTAGCTGCAGTATTTATATGTCTGGTCCAGTTAATTTCCGGTCAACAGCAAGACTCCAGGGCATTGATAGTGGAGGTTTAATGACGGTAATGCCATTCAATGTCATGGGTAAATGGTGGGATTCTCTCTTGTTAGAGATGATCGTTGTCTGGCATTTGCGTGGCACAAAGTTTACTTGCGATTTACCAGCTCAATCCTGAAAGTTGTCCTGGGTTTTGTTACTTGTTGAAGAGTTTCAATATCTGAAAAGTCATGAAGGGGCCAATTATTGTACAATCATCAGCAAAAATCCCTACCTTTGACTGTATAATGGAGGGAACATTGCTGATGAAGCAGCTGAAGATAATTAGGTCCAGGAAACTATGCTGAGGAACATCGTCCATGACTTTGCTGATTATCGAGACTATGCTGGTGGAGATGATGAATGGTCCAGTTGGATTTGTTCTGCTTTGTTTGGATGGGAAAATAACAGGGAAATGTTCTACGGTGTTTTGTTGATGCTGGGGTAATGGCTGCACTAGCTTGGCTAGGATTAGGACTCTTTCTGCAGTACAAGTCTTCGGTTACATTGCGGAGTGTACTCAGGGCCCACAGTCTTTGCAGTATTCACTGTCTTCAGCTGTTCCCTGATATTATGTGGAGTGGTTCAAATTGAAACGAGAGATGAAATATTCAAATTAAAGCAAGAAAACTTCATCTGCAGCTATTAAGAAATTATCTCAGTATTGTTCGTAAGATGTGTTGTTTTTAAACGAATGACACCCACAGTCTCCAATGGAGTTTCTTAAATAGAGAGACATTTTATCAGAGAAGACACGCAATTAGAAGTCACTAATAATATAGAAGCAAGATGACAGCCATGACGATCTTTCGCAACTAGTCAGTGGGAATGCTCTAACAAGAGAGTGAGCAGCAGTGTTTTAAAATGTTTCAAGCGCATAGTGGGGCAGTCAGCATGGCTGTGTGAATGATGTGTCACAGAAGTTAACCAGGCAAGTCTTAATAACAGGGAACAATAAAATACAAGAAAGGGAGCTCCCACTGAGAGCAAGCTATTACAGAGACATGGTAATGACAAGCCCGAGGACAAGTGCATGAGTCATAAGTATCTGGAAGGGGTGGAAATAAATTTACTGCCGGCACCTGAAATTGTGAAAAGTCATGAGATATTAGAAAGAAGTCAGAGAGTCATTTCTGCTGCTGTGTGGGGTGGGAGTGAGATTAATTGGATTGATCTTTGAAAATGCCAGAGCAGACTTGATGGACAAAGTAGCTTACTTCTATGCAATTGTAATCCACAATTACACATCATTTCATATGATTTATGGACCTGAATTCTCCTCTAAAAATTCTCAGTGTTGAATTCGTGAGGAAATTGGAATAATTAATGCTGTTTTCTGCCAGTGGGAGCTCATACTAGAATCTCCCACACTCTGTGCACTGCAGAGGCCACAAGAGTGAATATCACTCAATTTCAGGGGGTGGGGCAAATTCCTGCTGGAGAAGTTGAAATTAGCGTACTGAGTGAGCTACTGTGCATGATTTGATCTGTCAGTGTCAAGATCAACACACGCGCAGTGGCCCTGCACTGATGGCCTCCTGATTGCTGGCCAGCTCAATCGCTGGTTAGTCCCGCAACCTCTCCGCAATGCTGGCTCCCCGCCCTCTCACAGCCCGATCAGTGGCACCCCCCCCACCATTCCCAGGCCCAGCCTGACCACGTCCCCCCTGCCCCCGCATCACCCCCTACCCCATCCTGCTCCAATCTCCAGACCCCACTGACATTTACCCTCCCACAGGCCCCACTCTCCCCCTGTAATGCTAATCCCCCCAGCCGTCCTGAACTCTCATCCCCTGCCATCCTGATTCCACCCTTCTCCTAGCCTGCCCCGAACTCCAGAGCACCCTCCCCTGCACAGTTACCCCACTCTGTAATCCCGACAATTACCTCCTTCCCGCAGGCCCCATTCTTTTCTGCAGTGCCGGCCCCTCCAGCAGTCCAGACTTTCCTCACCACCCCCGCCAGCTGACCTCACCCTTCCATCATGCCCTGATTGCTGGTCTTCCTCCTTTTCTAGGCAAAGTGGCAGCGGGATCCACCCAACCCTATTGATCACCCCAGCACTCACCCCATCAGATGTTGCCCAGGCCCCACCCCCACATGCCCCACCTCCTTGGTACTGACCAATGGGCCCCTGTAAGATGCTACTGTAAACCGTGCTGAAGTGAAATACTTCTCGCGGATCGGGAGGCTTCAGTTCCAAGCCTGCAAATAGGACTTAAAATATTTGGTAATGTTAATTGCCATAATCTAAGTGCCTTCCTGTTAGTTTCTGGTGTGAGGTTGACACCACTGCAAATCCAGTGCTGGGAAATGCTAGGAGGCCGAGACTCCCTGTGTGGATCCTGTGCATTGGACACTGCTAGAATTTCCCAGCCTGCTGTGCTCGGAATGAGAGAATCACCCCCATAATCTTTACTTTCCTCTGGCCATTCATCTGCCTGGAGCCACTGTCACTTCCTGGATGTGGCTACATGAAATATGTCTTCAGTCTTTACCAGCCACTGCTGTCATTACAATTGCAGATAATAACTTCTGACCTGACTCCACTGCGATCAATATGTCACTCATAAATTTGAGACTACAGGGCAGGAGAACCCACGTCAGAAGATGCATTGCTTTATAGGGACAAGACATATTATACCATGTAATAAACAATGGGAAAAGGGTCAAATTCGTGTTAAGTAATTGTTGGCTGTTTTAAAACTTTAATTGCTCTTTAGTCAGCAGGTCAGGACCTTTTTTTTAAACAATACGTCTGGTGAGATTAATTATGCTTTACAGACATCCTCATTCCTGTATTCAAGAACATTTTTAATTGCTGGGTGATTCTGTACACTCCAAATTACTGCCTTTGTTCCATTTTTACTATTTTAAGTGTGACATGGAAACTTGGAGGGTAACACTTAAATTGTGATTGAAAAGTATAACAGAATGAATAGTCATGCGGGATGTACCATTTTAATTACAGAGCTAATCAATCTCTTGTGGTATTGCTCATTATGGACCAGATGTTTTGTTGTTGTGGAGGAAGATGTTTGAACTGTGGGATAGGAAGGTATATAACTCTGGTGAATGAACTGAGCAAGAATTCTGCATGAGGATAGGGATACAGTGAAGTAATATCTTTGGTTGGTGGAATATAATTTTTTAAAAAATTTACAAGGTATGATCATCATTGTCTGGGTCTGCATTTATTGCCTATCTCTAACTACCCTCCAGTTCAGAGGGCATTTAAGGGTCAATGACATTGATATGGATCTGGAGTCACATGTAGGCCAGACCAGGAAATTTCTTTCCCGAAAAGGCACTCGTGAACTAGATGGATTTTTACGATAGTCGGCAAAGGTCATCATTAGATTTTTAATTCTAGATTTTTATTGAATCCAAATTTCACCATCTGCCATGAGAGAATTTGAATCCATATCACCAGATGTTGATCTGCATCTCTGGATTACTAGTCCAGTGGTAATACCACTCTGCCACTGCCTCCCCTAATATAATTAATGTTAGTGCGCTTAGCCATTTGCAATACATAAATCAGATCCATAAATAAACTTTTAAATGAACAATCATTGTTTTATAATTACTAAATTAAGAAAAAGAAAGGTGTAGGGGAGTCTTAGGCTCAGTGGTAGCATCCCTGCCCTGCCTCTGAGCCAGAAGATCTGGATGCAAGTCTGAACCCAGAACTTGATAGCCAAGGAAGGTATACACATATATATATAAATATATATATATAAAACATGGCCAATTGGTTGAGTATTTTCCTTCCAACACACACCAATGGCAGATGATAAGAGTGAGAGTGTCCTGGTCAGCCATGCTTGATGCAGAGTGGTGCATTAGTCAGTGGCAACAGACTGGTAAACAAAAAAAAACTTGCTATAGAAACAGAAGAAAGTTTAATTTGTGCAATACTTGTGTGGAAAGAGAAGCAAACAGGATGTAGGGTGGGATTCTCCCAAAAAGATTCTCAGTGTCGAATTCCCGCTGGTTTGTTCAGCAGAAGTTTCAAAATGAATCTCTGACATCACATGTGTACTGTAGAGTGCACCAGTGTGATTCATGTGAGAAATCTGAGGCCGTGGCCTATTCCTGCTGGAAAGATCGGCAGTGTAGCGCTGAGTGGGCAACTGTGCATGAACCAATCTGTTAGTGCCGAAATCGGCACATGCAGTGGCCCCGCAATGCCAGCCTCCCAATTGCTGACCGGCTCTATAGTTGGCCAATCCCATGACCACTGTACTTCTCATGGCCCAATCTCTGGCCTAGAATGTATCTGAGCCACTCTCAACCGCTCCCAGCCTACCTCAATCTCCCCCCACAACATCTCAGCAGTCCCAATCTCCTGATCCACTCCTCAATCCCTCCCCCCATCAGAGGGATCAATCTCAAACCCCAGTCCCAGCAACCCCTGCAGCCCGACACCTCCCCCTCCCCACCACTCCGGTGCCCAGCCCCGATTGCTACTCTCTCTCCCACTGCCATTGATTCCTTTACAGAGTGGCAACAGTACTCCCCAGCCCCACTGAGCTTCCCTCTAAAGGTCACCCCTCTCTGATCGTATCCTCTTCGCACTTCCCGATGCCTAGTGGGAGTGCCAGGATTTCTCCTAGGCATTGCCCCTTGGGCAGTGCTGGGGAGGCAGGTTGGCACTGCCAAGTTGGCAATGCCCTGGGAGCAGCCCTTATCCCTGATCCTGGGGTGGTGGTGGGGGGGCAGTGGGGGCTTTGATGGTCCCCTTTCACTTTAGCAGGGTCTAGCTGCCAGCTCCTCACATTTGGGGAGATGCTGTAAATCACACTGGCTGGGTTTGGAGGGGAGGGTAGGATGGGAGAGGTGCTAGTTGGCCCAGAAACTTCACTCCTGGTCCCGTTAATTATATGCAAAAAGTAATTCAAATAAATTATACTGTTTCATCCTGATTTTTATAGAACGTAGAATAGTACAGCACAGTACAAACCCTTCAGACTTCGATGTTGTGCCAAGCTTTGTCCAAAATGAAGATCAAGCTTTCCCATTTCCTATCTGGTGTATGCACGTGCCTATCCAATAACCACTTCTGGTGCAGAGCTGAAGGGACCAGAAATCCGACATCTGGAGACTCGTGGAGGCCATGGTGCACAACAGGAAGTGTACTAAACAGCCTCTGCTTCAGTCTCCTAGCCCACTGCACTGCCCTGCTAGAGTGAAAGGGGGCCATTGAAGCTCCCCACACCCCCAAGGCTCAGGGATAAGATGAGGGTTGTTCCCAGGGCATTGCCAACTTGGCAGTGCCAATCTGGTCCCTGGTACTGCCCACAGCACAGCAGGCTCAGAGAATTCCCCTGCCCCCGTGATCATCACTTTTCTTTGCTGTCTTGTTTTCTCAGTCACTCCCATTCAACATTTCTGAAATAATGTTAGGATAGGGATGCATCCACAACATTCACTTTGCCCTTGAATGAAGCAGAATGACACTACACTAGACTTAACTCTGTATTTCAATTGCCAACAAAACGTGTTCAATAATAAAACAAGAAAGAAATGACAGGGAGTAATATCTCACGGAAGGTCGTCAGCATTAAAGGGAGATTGAAATCTGTGAATAGAAACATTGGACAGATTCTTGTTCCTTTCCTGAAGTGAGTTTGGAATTGGATGCATTTAATTAGATGGGGGAGGGAGGGTGGCGGTGCGGGTGGTGGGTGAGATGCCTTCCACCTCCCAACCTCCAATCTGGTTAAGTCCATGTGGGACAACCAAAGGATGGACTTCCCACTCCATTGGCATTTGAGGCAATTAAATGGGCAATGATGCCTACTTGTTGTTGCCTCTGCTGCTATTAATACAGGGTGGGCAAGTGGCTTGCAATATGGAGAGCACAAAAACAAATTTTGATATGTTTCTGGTGGGTTGCCTGGAAAGGGCTTGGGGGCTGGGGTTCATTCAAAGGCATGTGATCTGGCATTGGGAAGTAGGGAGGGGCCACTGAAAGCCAACTTCCTGCTCCTTGTGAATGCACATTCATCTGTGTTTAGGCATCCAACAAAGATGCTCAGTGAAGTCCTCGATGCACTGCCAGTAGCAATCTTCCTGTGGTACTATTGGTAATAGAAAGCTGGAGACCTCTGATTGGCAGCAGTTCGATGGGCAGATTGCTGTCCCCAGAGTTCTAAACCCTGTGGAAGGCTGGATGTCTAGTACCTGAGGGCTCCCACTTGTTCTCCAATCTATGGACAAGATCCATGTCACCAACATTAAATCAAACCATATGTGGGCTAGATGGCATTGGGCTACTGTATCAGTAGTAGAGAAATGTTCTTGCAAGTGCTTCATGGACCAAAACCTCTAGAGTGGCATCTTCAGAAGGAACCATCATACTCATTTCACTTCCTGTTTCCATGGTAGATTGTAGTGAACAAGATTGCAAATATATCAAAGTCCAAAACAATTCTATGATGATGAGAAGCATTTAAGGTGCTTTTCTTAAAAAAAATCTATTTTTCACTAAAACTGGATGACCTCATAGAATCCCTACAACGTAGAAGGAGGCCGTTCAGCCCATCAATTCTGCACTAACTGTCTGACAAAATCTCTTGCCCAGCTTGTTTCCCGTACCCTCTTCCCATAATCCCCACACATTTACCACGGCTAATCCACCTAACCTAAATGTTTTGGGATGATCAGTGCCGAACATTGCAAAAATACTTAAATGATATCTTGTCACGAACTTGGCTGAGATCCAGCCATGTTAGTATTGTAAGCTGAAGAGAAACCATCCTATCATCATTGTGGTGGGCCTGTAGAATCCACCCCCAGTACATCAACTTGACATTTAAGCAATAGAATTATTAGAATGTCTTAATGACATTTCTGTCTTGCAATTACTTCTAATTTATCCATTCTTTGTACAAATTTATTGAACTTGGATTTGATCATGCGTAAGATACATATTTAAATATATTTCAATTAAATATCAGTGAAGGTAATGTGGGGATAATAAAAGGCAACTACCATTTCTTGTTACTTATACTGATGATAGCATATGTCCACGATGAGCCTCTTACAATCAGCTCAACTCAGTATAAAGGCAATGTGAAGGTTTAAGGAATTTTCTCATCAAGCTGCAAAATAGACTTTTGATTAAATTTGCCTTAGAAAAAATGTATTTTTAAAAATCGCTTTACTTATTTTTTCACGCTGTAATTAAGATCTACTCACTGGAGGCTAGACCCTAGACAAAAGCTATAATTTTTATGCCATTAGTATGGTGGCTGAGAGCACTAAGGCAGAACTTGCAGTATCTAGCCTGTGGCTCCCATTACTCCCATCTACTTATTATATTCAGTTGACAGTATCTCAGCCATTGTCAAACAAATGCAAAATAACTTTTTTTAACAAGAGTGCATACTTGAAGACCCAGTATTTTAAAAAAAATTCTTTAAGGAACTCCATCTGAACTAGTCATGTTTGACAGAAAAGAAATAGGAATTCACAAATCTCAGAGCCATTCAGGGATATGACTCAATTCATTTATATGTCTTTGGAATGATGATGATATTGGCACTCTGTTTTAATTTGAAATTTCTCAATGGCTTCATCAAAAGCGAATCCTACAGGAGCTGAATGTAACCAACCTTAGCAAACACTTTCCAATCAAACCAACCGACTCAAGAGCAGCTTCTTCCTTGCTGCAGTCAGACTTTTGAATGGATCTACCTTCTGTTAAAGTTTATTTATTAGTGTCAAAAGTAGGCTTACAGTGAAATTACTGTGAAAGCCCCTACTCGCCACACTCTGGTGCCTGTTCGGGAGAATTTAGCACAGCCAATGCACCTAAGCAGCACATTTTTTGGACGGGGGAGGAAACCCGCATGGACACAGGGAGAACATGAAAACTCTACTCAGACGGTGATCCAAGTCGGAAATTGAATCTGTGTCCGTGGTGGTGTGAGGCAGCAGTGCTAACCACTCTGCCAGCCCGTTAAATACTGCAGATGCTAAAATTTGAAACAAAAACAGAAAATGTTGGAAAATCTCAGTAGGTCTGACAACATCTATGAAGAAAAAAAATACAGCCAATGTTTCGAGCCAGGGCGACCTTCGTCAGAGCTAAGAGCAAAGAAAATCAGCGATGAATACTTTGGGGGTTATTTGGGGTGAGGGTGGGGGTGGGCTGTAATGGACAAAGGGAATTGAAATGATGATGAAGAAAGCTGAGAAAGATGCTAGAAATGTCCATTAAGTGATCAGAATGTGTGAATGGCAGAACAGAGATACAGACTGTTAAGGGACTGCCTGAGGAATGTGGCAGTTGCCCTGAAAAAATAAAATGAATGGAAATGGGATGAAGGGGGTGGAGAAAATTCATACTCTGAAGTTGTTGAACTCAATCTGCAGTCCGGAAGACTGTAAAGTGCCCAATCGGAAGATAAAGTGTTGTTCCTCCAGTTTGCGTTGGGGTTCGCTAGAACATTGCGAAAGGCCAAAGACAGACATGTCAATGGGAGAGCAGGGTGGTGTGTTGAAGTGGCAAGTGACAGGAAGATCGGGGTCCTGCTGGCGGATGGACCAAAGATGTTCTGCAAAACAATCACCCAGTCTGCATTTGGTCTCTCCGATGTAGAGTAAACCGCATTGGGAGCAGCAAATGAAATAGACCAGTTTGAAAGAGGTGCATGTGAAGCACTGCTTCACCTGAAAGGGGCTCTTAGAACCTGGGATGTGAGCAGGCACAATGTAAAGGGGCAGGACTTTCACCTTCTATAATTGCACGGAAGGTGCCATGGGCAGAGGGTGAGGTGTTCAGTGTGATGGAGACATGCATCAGAGCGTCCTGGATGGAAATCATTCTCGCTCTTCATCTCGCCCCCGACACCCCCAACACTCTGCCTACTGCTCCACCTCTCCCCCCTCATCAACCCCACCCCCAACCTCTTGCTACTTAGTCTTCACCAAATGCAATCACAAGCTTTCCCTCCCCACTTCCCATCAGTCTCCTCAAATCACAGCAGCAGAATTCTATGAACCTCCTCCTGGATGCTTCTTAGACACTTTGTACCTGTACTCGCTTTCCCATAGCTATGGCATTTTTCACCCAATATCCACATTATTTATACCCTGACATCCACATCTTCAGAAGATCTTTGCAGATCACACAATAACTCACTCACTTTACATTTGCAGGTAAAGCTCGCACACAATCAGATGGGACAGGAGAACCATTGCTGCAACATCTGTCTCCAGTGGAAGATATTACAACTGGCAAGGGTTGAAGATTCATTCAGTAAAAGATCTTCTCTTTTCACCAAAGTCCTCCCCCACACACTCTGCAAGACAAAGTGATGTTTCTTTTCTGTCTCTGCTGGTTCCAAATATTGATTTTATTTGTTTTCATTCATAGGCTGTGGCACCACTGGCTGGGCCAGCATTTATTGCTCATCCCTAATTGCTCTTGTATTGAGTGGCTTGCCAAGTTATTTCAGAGAACATTTCAGAGTCAACCACATTGGGTCCGGAATCATCTGTAGGCCAGACATGTGGGTCCCTTTGAATTTGGAGCTCTGTTAAAATTGACTAAGAGGAGGACACAATTCTCAAATATGCTGTCAATTAATCTTACCATTGCAAATGGTGGCTGAGAAATCAGTTTAAAGAGTAAGTTAAAGGAAATTGCACAGAAAGGTTCAGCAAGCATAAGCATGAAGAAGAAAACACAGAGAATATGGACAAGTTTGGGGAGATGCTGCACACAGTGATTAACACTGTTGCCTCACAGCACCAGGGGCCCAAGTTCGATTCCCAGCTTGGAGAACGTGTGGAATCTGCATGTTCTCCCCATGTCTACATGGGTTTCCTCTCACAGTCCAAAAGATGTGCTAGTTCAGTGCATTGACCATGCTAAATTCTTCCTCAGTGTACCCGAACAGGCGCTGGAGTGTGGCAACTGGGGGATTTCCATTGTACATTCTCTTCAATGTTAACATAAGCCTACTGTGACACAAATAAATAACTTTAACTTTGATGGCACTTCAGACTGCTGCGATTCAGGCTCTGAGTTGCATCATCTTCTCTAGCTAGTTAAGTATGTAGAAAATAATAAGCAGGGTCTTACAACAATCATCTCAGCCTTGCAGGCAATTCTCAAACAGTGCTGGGAGTGAGAAGGCACAGCCGCAAACAAGTGGTAGTGACAGTATAGGAGTGGTAATTGTTGTCTTCTCTTAGACTGGCAGAATGCCTATGCTTGTTCCTTGCCAACAACTCAACCACTGCCATACATACAAACTTATGAAGCACGAGCAGGAGTAGGCCATTCAGCTCCTCAAACTTGTTCCAACATTCAATTAAGTCATTGTTGATCTGATTGTGGCATCAACTCCACACTCCCATCTACAACAATACTCTTTGACTGTCTTGTTAGCCAAGAACATGTCTAGCTCTGCCTTAAAAATATTCAACAATCCTGTCTCCTCTACTTTTTGGGGAAGAGTGTTCCAAACGCAATCAATCTCTGAGGGAAAACATTTCTCCTCATCTGAATCTTAAATGGGTGATCCCATATTTTCAAACTGTATTTCCCAATTTTAGTTTCTCCCACAAGGAAAAACATTGGGTGGAATTATCCATTCTGGAAACTAAGTGCAGCAGCACCTAGGATAAGCAATGCCTTGAACTGTTGTAACAAGACTTTCCTAATTTTAATCTCTATACCCTTTGCAATAAAGATCAACATTCAATTTGTCTTCCTAATTATCTGTTGTACATGTATGCTAATCTTTAGAGATGCATGTCCAAGGACACCCAGATACTTGAGTACTGCAGCATTCTGCAGTCTTTTTAGGACAGTTGGCCAAAAGCTTGGTCAAAAAAGTAACTGTTAAGAAAGGAATTCTAGAGCTTAATGCTAAAATAACTGAAGGCATGACCATCAATAATGAAACAATTCAAATCAAGGACCAACATAGTACTATTCCCTGAATACAATATAACAAATGGCAGATAACACAGCTTCAAATAAATATTTAAATGGAGCATATGTCTGCTTTAAGCAGGTACTTTATCATTACTGATGTGATAGTATGGTTTCTTTTTTTGAGACAGCTCCTAATTGAAACTGAAATCCAAATTCTGGAAATACCTCTGATTTCAGGTTTCTGACCTGAATTTGTTGGAGAACTGAGAGACAGATAATGGACAGAGACAAGAATAGGGTTGCGACATTAGGTTGCTAGGGAAACTGAAGCCCTTTGAGAAAAAAGGAGCAAACACAAGCTCTCAGCCAGGGTTAGGACAGTATAGAGACTGTCAAGAATTATATGAGGAGCCCAAGTACACCGAGGAGCAGCAGGTATTTTTTAATAAAGGTGTTGTCATATTCAACTTGATACAAGGAAATGATAATTCATCTGCTGAAAGGAAAACATAACCACTGAAAGAAGTCACAGTACAATGTACGCTAGAGTTAAAAGAATTATTATTATTTTGTGTTGCCCAGGAATATCTGAGCTTCTGTGGCAACAGCACTTTAAAAATCCATTTTCCAATCTGGAGCTGCAAATATGGATGTAGAAGTTCCAACTTTCTTTTTATCACATGGCTGATCAGAAATCTCACCCATTCTTATCCTTTGCCTGTGTTGGAAGGTTTTTCAGTTGATAATAAACCAATGTACCTGTATTATTGCCATATATTCCTTGGCCATCGTGTCCTGGGAAGGGACTCAAAGCCAGAGCTTCTATTTTAGAGGTAGGGACACTACCCACTGCACCATAAGAGCACCTTAAAAATAGTTACATTTCAAATTAATCATTAAATGAAGAATATTACAATTGAAACACTAATTTTCAAAATGAATTCACAATCCTCAAATTCCTGGGAATTTTCTTGAGATAAAATGATATAAATAGTAATATCTCTGGGAATTTTCTGGGAAAAGACTCCAAGATGTTGCCAGAGCAAGGTGATTTCTTGCAAGCTGTACCCATTATAACTTGTGATTCTATCTTTTACTCTCATTCTACGCTTCTAAAACTTCATTCTAACTCTTTTAAATTTTCTATATTCTAGCTATGACTATAACACTGCGTTCTGAACTCTCTCCTTTTCTATGAATGTTATGCTTTGTCTGAATAGTGCACAAGAGACAATACTTTTCACTGTATACTAATACATGTGGCAATAATAAATCAAATCAAATCAATTTCACTGGTCTCCTACTGGCATTACTGCAGGAAATGAGGACAACTAAGAAACTCCAGGTATTCTTAAAGCATATCCACTGCTTGTTAGC
This sequence comes from Sphyrna mokarran, assembly GCA_024679065.1. Lineage (NCBI taxonomy): Eukaryota > Metazoa > Chordata > Chondrichthyes > Carcharhiniformes > Carcharhinidae > Sphyrna > Sphyrna mokarran. Next base: position 56,643,146 of record JAGIQG010000002.1, on the reverse strand, counting down.
AGGAGACAATTTCAAAGAAATCACTCAATGCTCAGGGTTGGTTGTCAAATCAAGCAGTCTATTTTCACCAGAGGAGAGAAACCCAGTTCTGGGTTCTGTTAAACCCAGTGCCTCTCTCCAACAAGAAAAGGAAAAACATCTATTCTTATACATTTTTCAAACATCTATACAGCCCATCATGGCTGGAGCTTGTCCAATAATATTGATTACAGATTACATGCATTTATCACATATCGAATGAAAAAGGCATTACGTAACGTGGACTTTTGCATGATTAGCTCGTAGTCTCATGGACACAACTTACAGTCCCTCATTAATACTATATTCCTACAATACCCTTTGTCCAGTGGGCCTCCTTATCATATTCTATGAATATCCTCCCGAATCTTATGTGCCTGGTATTTATCCAAGATCTCAGACCACAGACTGGTACCAGTCACCTGTATCTGTGATCTATTGTACACAAGCTTATGATTTAGCCAACTAATGGTTTTTAGGAACATAGCATCCATCTTGTGTCATTTTACTATTCTGAATTCCTGTTAATATGGTGGAGTTTTCATGCATTCCCTTTGTGATCGTACGATGTAAATACATATATATATATTTATACACATACATATATATATATATACACTTATACACACATATTGTTTATTTCCTATATACTATTTATTCCTACTGATAATATTTGCTATACAGGTACTTTCAAATAAAAATTGTTATACAGGCACCTAGACTAAGGATATTGTTTGTGCTAAAGCTATTCTTTAAATCTCCCTTCTCAACACTGCTAGAGAACAACAGTAATCTTGGACACTGTGAAAAATTTAATAGGGTGTTTATATGAACAAGTTTGGCATTTTCAAGATTAGGTGATCTTTTTAACTTGTTGTGGCCTAACACAGTATTAACCACAGATGTTAAGACGGGGCTGCATGGTAACACAGTGGTTAGCACAGCTGCCTCACAGCACTAGGGACCCGGGTTTGATTTCTAGCTTGGGTCACTGTCTGTGTGGAATTTGCACATTCTCCCCGTATCTGCAAGTGTTTTCTCTGGGTGTTCCAGTTTCCTCCCACAGTCCGAAAGACGTGCTGGTTAGGTACATTGACCCGAACAGGCACCAAACTGTGGCGAATTTCACAGTAACTTCATTGCAGTGTTAATATAAGCTTTACCTGTGACTAATAAATATATAAAATTTATAGCATATAAATGCAAGGAAACATGTAACATTTAAAAAAAACATAGGGAGTGTGCTGAAACAAGGATCTTATATTTACTTTGAAGTGCGAACCCTTCTGCAATTTAAATACCTAATAGATATCGTGAAGCTGTCAAGCTTAAACAAAAACAATTCCAGTAGTTACATAATAACACTGAGAAAGGGTGAGCTATAATGATCTTGAGAAAAAAATAGTGTCAAGTTAGTGCATTGTACTGAAACAACGTTTTACTGTGCTGTAAAGTGATAAGACAAGGATTTATCTTGAAATTATCCAGCAAGTGTACTATTGATCTCAGTCATGTCATCTTAGAAGAATCACTGAGTGGAGGCCAAGTGATTCTCCATAGAGAAACAAGGAAAACTAATGGGAGTCAAACCTACTTAAGCAACTCCAAGTTGTGCATCAGAAAAGAGGTAAGTAGAAATCTATGATCAGGTCAGTCTTCTTCACCCTCCCCTGTGGGTGTTCCTCAGGGTAGTGTCCTCGCCCAGCCATCTTTAGTTGCTTCATCAATGACTTTCCTCCCATCATAAGATCAGAAGTGGGAATGTTCGCTGATGCCTGCATAATGTTCAGCACCATTTGATATTGAAACAGAGCATGCTCAAATTCAGCAAGACCTGGATAATATCAAGGCCTGAGCTAGCAAGTGGCAAGGAATGTTCACCTCCAACAAGAGTGGACCTAATCATCATCCCTTGACATTCAATGCATTATCATTGCTGAATCCCCTATTTTCAACATCCAGGAGATTACGATTGACCAGAAACTGAATTGGATCAGCCACATAAATGCAGTGGCTACTAGAGCAGTTCAGAGGTTAGAGACCCTGTGATGAACGGCTCACCTGTTGACTCCCCAAAATCTTTCCACTATATAGAAAGCACAAGTCAGGAGTATGATGAAGTATTCTCAAATATTTGCTTGGATGAGTGCACCTCCAACAAAATTCAAGAAGCTTGACACTATCCAGGACAAAGCAGCCTGCTTAATTGCTGTCCGTTCAACAAACATTCCATCTCTCCACCACTGACAGACAGTAACAACAGTGTGTACAAATCAACAAAATGCACAGCAGAAACTCATCATAGCTTCTTTCGTCACATCATTCAAACACTCGAGCACTACCATCTAGAAGACAAGGACAGCTGACACGCAAGAACATCACCACTTGGAAGTTCCTTTCCAAGTCATTCACCATCCTGACTTGGAAATATATCATTATTCTTTCACTGTCACAGGAACTCTCTCCCTAACAGCACTGTGGCTTTATCTACACCTCAGTGACTGCAGTGATTCAAGAAGGCAGCTCATCATCTTATTTCCAAAGCAACTGAGGATGGGCATGAAATGCTGCTGAGTCAGTGATGCCCACATCCCACAGATGAATTTTTAAAAAATTGGGACACAGAAGGAGAAGTAGAAAAAAAAAGCATGAAACTAAAATTCTGAGAGAAACGAGTATGCAGACTGGAAGTGAATTCACAAAAGAGAAAGAAAACAAGAAAGACAAAAGAATAAAAGAAGACAATGAATAAAAGATATAAAATTGACAAATAAAAAGAGTAAATGAAGAGAAAGTAAATGAAGAATGGTTTTACATCATGATAAGAAAGATAGATAAGCCAAAAGCATAATTCTGGCAAATCTGAATTTCCTTTGATAAAGGTGAACAGTGTTGGTCTCCCTATTATAAAAAGCATGTAGAAACACAGGACAAGTTATTGAAAAGACTGACTGGATGCATATCAGAACTGAATGGTTATACCTATTAAGAGAAAAAAGAGCTGAAGCTCTTTCCTGTAGAAGAGGGAAGACTAAGGAGTGACCTCAAGGAGGCCTTCAGGATTATGAAAGGGCTTGACAGAATAGATACTTGCAGGTGAGACAAGAAAGAAGGATCCATTTCTATAAAATGGTCACAAATACATCTGATAGAAAATCCAATGGCCAGAATGTGAACCTCACTAACATGGGTAATATAAGGACAATACCATTATTGCATTTAAGGGCAATTTTGATTGCCCTTAATCTTAGGTGAAGGAGAAATGAATAGAAAGGTGTGTCAATGAGGTTTTAAAAGTCAAAGAATCATAGACTCATAAAGTACAGAAGAGGTCCTTCAGTCCATTGAGTCTGCACCAAAAAAATGCACTAGATCTACAGTAATCGCCCTTTCCAGCATTTGGTCCATAACTTTGACATTTCAATTAATCTCGGTCCTAAAGTAAAAGTTTTTGGTCTAATTCACTGCATCACTGTGGATGGAACCTTTAGAGAAATGGAAATGCATCTTGTTAAATTTTGATTGAATTGTGATGTGTGATTATGATAGTAATAAAGTTGCCCTTCACTCTAAATATCTCACTAGCTCTAAATATAAAAAATGATAGTAAAAGTTTTTACAAATATATAAAGAGGAACAGAGTAGCTAGAGTGAATGTTGGACTCTTGGAGGACGAGAGGGGGGATTTAATGGTTGGAAATGAGGAAATGGCTGAAACTTTAAATAAGTTTTTTGTGTTGGTCTTCACGGTGGAGGACACAAATAGCTTACCGAATATTAAAGATGGAGGGTTGGTATGAGATGAGGCCCTTAATACAATTACTGTTACTAAAGAGGTAGTGCTAATGGGACTGAAGGTAGACAAGTCCCCAGGACCTGATGGAATGCACCCAGGGTACTGAAAGAAATGGCAGAAGTAATAGCAAATGCCTTAGTAATTATTTATCAAAATTCTCTGGATTCTGGAGAAGTGCCAGCGGATTGGAAAACAGCTACTGTTACACTTCTATTTAAAAAAGGTAGTAGGCAAAAGGTGGGTAACTACAGGCTGGTTAGCTTAACGTCCGTAATTGGGAAAATGCTAGAACCCATCACTGAAGAAGAAATAGCAGGTCACCTGGAAAAGAATGGTTCGATCAAGCAAACACAGCATGGATTTATGTAGGGAAAGTCGTGTTTGACGAATTTACTGGATTTTTATGAAGATGTGACTAGTGTGGTAGACAGAGGGGAACCGGTGGATGTAGTGTTTTTAAATTTTCAGAAGGCGTTCGATAAGGTGCCTCACAAAAGGTTGCTGCAGAAGATTAGGATATACGGAGTTGGGGATAAATTGTTAGTGTGGATTGAGGATTGGCTATCTAACAGGAAACAGAGAGTTGGAATAAATGGGTGTTTTTCTTGTTGGCAGTTGGTGACTAGTGACGTGCTGCAGGAATCGGTGCTGGAGTCTCAGCCGTTTACCATATACATAGACAATCTGGAGGAGGGGGCTGAGTGTACGGTAACAAAATTTGCTGATGACACAAAGATGAGTGGAAAAGTGAATTGCGTGGAGGACGCAGAAAGTCTGCAGAGTTATTTGGATAAGCTGAGTGAGTGGACGAGGACTTGGCAGATGGAGTATAACATTGGCAAATGTGAGGTTATCTGCTTTGGAAGAAATAACAGTAAAACGGACTATTATTTAAATGGTAAAAAGTTGCAGCATGCTACTGTGTAGAGGGACCTGAGGGTCCTTGTGCATAAATCACAAAAACTTAGTCTGCAAGTGCAGCAGGTGACCAAGAAGGCGAATGGAACGTTGGCCTTTCGAGCAAGGAGGATAGAATATAAAAGTAGAAGGTCTTGCAACTGTACAAGGCACTGGTGAGGCTGCAATTGGAGTACTGTGTGCAATTTTGGTCCCCTTATTTGCGAAAGGATATATTGGCCTTGGAGGGAGAACAGAGAAGGTTCACTAGGCCGATACCAGAGATGAGAGGGTTAGCTTATGAGGAGAGATTGAATAGGTTGGGCCTGTACTTGTTGGAGTTTAGAAGGCTGAGGGGGGATCTTATAGAGACATATAAGATAATGAAGGGGCTAGAAAGGGTAGAGATGGAGAGATTCTTTTCACTTAGAAAGGAATCCAGAACTAGAGGTCACAGCCTCAAAATAAGGGGGTGGTGGGGGGGTTCAGTTTAGAATAGAGTTGAGGAGGAACTTCTTCTCCCAGAAGGTAGTGAATCTCTGGAATTCTCTGCCCATTGAAGTGGTGTAGGCTACCTCATTGAATATGTTTAAGTCACGGATAGATAGATTTCAGATTGATAAGGAAATTAAGGGTTATGGGGAGCGGGTGGGTAAGTGGAACTGATCCAGTTCAGATCAGCCATGATCTTATTGAATGGTGAGGCAGTCTTGAGGGGCTAGATGGCTTACTCCTGCTCCTATTTCTTATCTCCTCATGTTCTTATGTTCTCAATTACTTTATCATAAACAGTATATTGTGTTATTACAATGATCTATTACCTTGGACTTATTTACTATACAAGACATAATTAAACACATTATAGGTTCATTTATTAAGATAAGCACTGGACAACAATTGTACATTGGTATATAACTTGAAGGCACCAGAGCTGTGTGTGTGTGCTCTGCTCAAAGCAACAACGAAACAAAAACTGGATCACATGACACATTATATTTCTAGTTATGTCATGCTGATGTCCATCAATGAGATATTGCAATATCTTCTTTTCTTTTTAAAGATACTTCCCTTTCTTCCAAAGATTTATAACTACTTATAATACACGTTTACATTTAGGTGTCATCACATAGATGTACAGAACTAATGAATCTATGAGCTTCTGACTTGTAAAGAAAATCTGCCAGTATGTCCTGACTTTGTAATGGCAACATTATCTGGAGGTTTCTTTAATTGTGATTTGTGGGATTGTTATCCCTGGATATAGTTCCTGGTTGGATTTGGGATCTTATCCTAGATGCAATAGGACTGATTGGTGATTGTTGAGCTGGAATGGATCTGATTTCTCCCCAGTTATGCCTCAAATTGTGCCTGTGTAATGACTTCATAGGATCTTGGTTCAGAATAAATCATCGCCATCTCAGCTGGTGGCCATGTTCCTTCTTATGGGATCTTGAATGTCGACTTGTTCCAATTGGCAATTCTGTCTCTGTATTTTCAATCATGCGGGCTGTATTTTTAATCATGCAGGAAGTCTTATACAGGTTTCTATAAGATATTCTATCTTATAGAATAAGATATTCTATATATCTTATAGAATATATACAACATCAATGTATATGTATAAAATGCATATACATTTGCATTGAATTCCGGTTTTACGCATTCTGTTGCACTCAAGTATCTGTGTCTCTCAGCATTTCTCCACAGCTAAGGATTTAAGGAAGATCATCACGGGCAACAGAGTGTGGCACACAGCAGGCTGCCTCCACCTCTGCTGTGGATGTTGGGGATGTACCAGAGCATAGCAGCAGGTTTAGAAAGGTTAAAAAGCTCTAGTTTCACAGCATGGGCAGTTTTATATAATGTTCACCTCTGTAAATAAACTTTCACTAATTGCACCCTTTCTATAGCTCCTTGTACTAATGAACTGTGTCCTGTAATTCTGAAGTGAAAACCAGGTCCCTACACAAGGGTGCTCAGTCCAGGGCTTTCTCTCTTTGTTTTGTGTAAGGTTGCAAGCACATTGATACCATTTCTTTACAATGATTGAACACATCAGTCATGCCTCACAATGCAAAAGGATACCATCACTCATTCCAATCAATGTTTGGACTTTGCACTTTAAGGTGTGACTGGTCCCCCATCCTATCTGTTTTTGGCTCCGGTAATACCGAATCAGAATGGTGCAGCTCACAAAGGTTGCCGTAGCTATAGGAGAGGTGAAACATTCCCTCCTTCATCACTATGATATGACCCCAGTCATTCCCATTAGCCAGACAGGAATCATACATTCACACAAGCTCTGTGAGGAACAATGCATTGTCCCCACTCCAATCCTTCTAGAACATAGGATCTATGGGCAACTCCTCCATCTCCATGCTTTATCACAGACAGTGTGCACTGCTATCAGTCAGACAGGGGAGCAATGCTCACAGAATGGAGTGTCCTCACCAGAGTTCATTGTCACCTTCCATGAAGCTAGCCGTAATTAACATGATCAAAGTTCCTCTGGACATCTCCATTCCCTCATGGCTAACATCATTTCCTCCTCCAACTCATCCCCTTCAACATGCTCCTCAGGGAGAAAACTCACTATACCTCCATCTCCTCCTGAAGCAGATCCTCCACCCCCTCACCCCATTATAATGCCAGGATCTGGTGGTCACAATGCATGATCCTCTGTGGGTTGTATTGCAGGGCTCCATCAGACTGATCCAGGCATTGGAGCCTCATCTTCAGCATCCCTATGGTTTGCTCCACCAAAGTGTAATTTGCAACATCAGCCTTATTGGATCTTGTTCCAGGTGCACTCTGTGGCCTTAGTACAGGCATCATCAGCCACTTCCTCAGTGGGTAACTCTTGTCCCTGAGAGGCCTGTCAGGGATCTGAGAGCAGTCAAAGTGAACAAGTCATGCACACTCTCTGGGATTTGAGCACATAGCTGCAAGATGCATTTGGTGTGGTCGCAGATCGGCTGAACATTGAGGGAGTGGGACTTTTGAGGTTCACATAATTTGAAGACATGGAGTGAGTGCTATCTGTGGTACTCTGAACCAGAGATCTGCTCAAAACCCATCTCTCTTGCATCCTGGCTTGCCTAGCCCAAGTGGAAATGGATGATGTTGTGTGCCTTCACCAAGGTTCTGTCTATCACCTCCTGGATACAATTGTGTGTGGAGGCTTGCAAAATCCTGCAGAGGTCACCTCAGGAGCCCTAGAAGAAGCCACTTTTGCAAAAATTAATTGTCACAATAACTTTCAACGAGATTGGCAGTGGATGTTGTTACAAGTCAAGTTGGATACCTCAAGGTGTTTTATAAAGCTCACCTGACCTATAACATTTTACATTGAATTTGGCTAGGATGAGCATGAGATGTTTCATTTCAGGTGTGATTCAACTATGAGGAGTGTTTATCAAAACAAAGCTTAATTAAGAATATTGTTGACATGTATAGTAAGACAATTAGCAAGAACTTTTAACAATTACAAACATGAAACATAACAACCATGGTAATGTATAACTCTTGACGAATATCTCTAATGTGTTCCTACCAAAGTCAACATCCAATACACAAAACTCTCCAAAAAGCACAATACAGCATAGGTTAATGCCCACTCATTACAGGAATCCAGCCTCCTGGGTTGAATGCTGAAACTCCCTTGTGAAGGAACTCAAAAGAGGTTGTAGTCGAAGCTGTTTCCCAAATCACAGTTTCTTTGAAGTAGGATGGCAATAAGTCTCTTATTCAACTAATTGATAATAGTTACAGAACAAAACAAAGAGAAGAGCAGGGAGAGAGAGGGAGACTGCTTGTTAGCTGGTTCCTAAACTGCTTCCAACACATCCTAAAACAAAACTGAAAGCCTTTTCACCTGACTGACACAGCTTAGCTTCACCCTTCTCCCTCCCCCTCACCATGATATTGCAGAAGCTGTAAGCTGCATGATTTTTAAAAAGAACACTCTTTACACTCACATGACAATGCCTTCCAAGTGGGTGGGATGGAATGCTCTCTTTGGGCAGTGTGCCATTTCCAACTTTCTAAGGGTATATAGTTGCTTATCCAATCAGACAATGGCACATGACAGTTATCAATTTTGAAAGTCAGTGCATCAAAGGTTAAATGCCAAGCAACAATCATATACACATAAATGGTGGTTGAGTCAGCACAACTGCATGACTAGATAAACTCTAGGCATGTCAGTTTAATTAGAGCTGAAAGGTCTACAATGGGATAATGATTGCTGACATGCTTTGCCCCTGTCAACATCCCACCTCCAGAAGCACCCCACCTATCAGTCCTTACAATCTTTCCACCCCACAGCCCCATACTTCCCTTCCCTCTGTGAAGCTCTTCCAAGAGGATCATTGCCTGGAAGCTGAAGCAGCCTCGAGAACAGTGCTTTTCACACCTTAGTCAAACCCTGATCTCCACTGAATTAATCTGGTAGCCTGCGATTCTTATCCCATGTCCTCCTATACCACGTCTGATACTCCCTGAGATAAATACCCTCCGACCCCCCTCAACTCCTCCAGGTCAAAACTTGTATCTTCTGAGTCAAATCCCATATCTCCTCTACTCCCCTCTGAAGACATGGGACTGCTCTGCAAGCACTGAGCTCACTTCTGAACTCCCATTTAAGGAGAGCTGGCCAGGTACATGCCTATTGAAACCAGTCATGCTTCGTGCCATTCTGACATCATGCCGTTGTGGATGGATTTTTTGTCATCGGGTGTGATTCTGGAGTATGAGCCTGATAATGAGATACAAATGTATTCCAATGACATTTCAATGTTGTACAGTGGGAGGGGGTAATTGTGTTATGCTTTCATGGTGACGTGAAATGTGACCTTGGACTTCTCACAATGTAAAATCTCTGTCCATAGTGGCGTTAACAGATTGGACAGATATGAGGCAAATCCAATCAAATGCAGAGATATCTGAAGTAATACAGTGACAGGATAAGCAAGAATTGAGAGAATAGAGTTAATAGAAAGGCATTCAAATGAATGAATGAACCGACAGAATAAGAAATCTAACTACTTAATTCCTTGAAGAGTAAAATAAATACATTTATCAGATGGATAAAGTGTAAAAAAAGACAAATAGCAACTTAAGTTTTACAAATAGTGATATTGACTTCAAGAATAAAGAGGTAATGATATTGTTGCTATTTCCACTGGATTAGAGAAGGTTAAAGCTAGATTTAATAGAGGCTATTGAAGCCATAAGACGAAAACATGGCAGGATAAATTATAAAAGATTATCCTTCTGGTTGTGAGAGTTGGGGTCAGTACTGAGAGATCATCATTTAAAATGTTCATTAAGAGATCAAGCTGAGAGATTACAAAGACTTCGATTAAGTTTAGGATTGTAATATGGCATGTTTTACCACAGAAAATAATTCAGGCAAATTTATTCCATCTCTTGAGTGAACAACAGGTGAAAAATTGAAACGCATCGCATTCAGGGTTATAGAGAGAGAGCAGGACAATGAGATTACTTTTGCCTTTACCTAGGAAAGAACAAAGAACAACACAGCACGGGAAACAGGCCCTTCGGCCCAATGAGCCCACGGTGCCATTTTAACAGTGTGAGTCCCCTCTTCCACCCATGACCCTTGTCTATGCTTGTGGAAATCCATATTGGAAACCAGATTGAGGGGAGGAAAGAGATAGCAGAGATATGGTGGGCTGATTAGCTTCCATCTGTGCTCTATGTACTCCTATATAGCCTCTGGCTCTGATCTTCAGGTCGTCGTTGGTTACGGGTGTGGTTCCGGAGGACTGGAGGATAGCGAATGTGGTCCCATTGTTCAAGAAGGGGAAGAGAGACCTTCCAGGGAATTATAGGCCAGTGAGTCTTACTTCTGTTGTGGGCAAAGTATTGGAGAGAATTATTAGGGATAGGATTTATAGTTATTTAGAGAGAAATGAATTGATTGGGGATAGTCAGCATGGTTTTGTGAAGGGTAGGTCGTGCCTTACTAACCTCATTGAGTTTTTTGAAAAAATGACTAAGGAGGTGGATGGGGGTAAGGCGGTTGATGTGGTATATATGGACTTTAGTAAGGCGTTTGATAAGGTGGCCCATGGAAGACTTCTGCAGAAAATGCAGATGTATGGGATAGAGGGTGATTTAGCTAATTGGGTTAGGAATTGGCTAGCAGATAGAAGACAGAGGGTGGTGGTTGATGGGAGATATTCATCGTGGAGTTCGGTGACAAGTGGTGTACCTCAGGGGTCTGTTTTGGGGCCCCTGCTGTTTGTAATTTTTATAAATGATCTGGATGAGGGTATTGAAGGATGGATTAGTAAATTTGCAGATGACACTAAAGTCGGTGGAGTGGTAGATAGTGAAGAGGGGTGTTATAGTTTGCAGAGAGACTTGGACAAGTTGCAGAGCTGGGCCGAGAGGTGGCAAATGGAGTTTAATGTGGAAAAGTGTGAGGTAATGCACTTTGGCAGGAATAATAAATGTGTAGAGTATAGGGCTAATGGTAGGATTCTTAATAGTGTTGATGAACAGAGGGATCTTGGTGTATTTGTGCATAGATCCCTGAAAGTAGGCAGTCAAGTCGATAAGGTTGTTAAGAAGGCATACGGAGTCTTAGCTTTTATTGGTAGGGGGATTGAATTTCGGAGCCGCAACGTCATGTTGCAACTGTACAAAACTCTAGTGCGGCCGCACTTGGAGTATTGTGTGCAGTTCTGGTCCCCACATTATAAGAAAGATGTGGAGGCATTGGAGAGGGTACAGAGGAGGTTTACCAGGATGTTGCCTGGTATGGAGGGCAGGTCTTATGAAGAGAGGCTGAGGGATTTGAGGTTGTTTTCGTTAGAAAGGAGGCGGCTAAGAGGGGACCTTATTGAAACATATAAGATGATTAGAGGTTTAGATAGGGTGGACAGTGATAGCCTTTTTCCTAGGATGGAGAAAGCTAGCACGAGGGGACACAGCTTTAAATTAAGGGGTGATAGTTATAGGACGGATATCAGAGGTAGGTTCTTTACCCAAAGGGTGGTTCGGGAGTGGAATGCCCTGCCTGCAGCAGTTGTAGATGCGCCAAGTTTGGTGGCGTTTAAGAGGTTAGTTGATAAGTATATGGAAGAGAAGGGAATGGTTTAGTTTGGAGGGGCATTGCTTTTTATATTGGTCGGCGCAACATCGAAGGCCGAAGGGCCTGTTCTGTGCTGTAATGTTCTATGTTCTATGTTCTATAGAATGTTACCTCAGTTCAGTTGATAAGTTTATACCCATTACCAAAACTTGAGAGCCCTAGAATCTGTGCCCATTCCAACACACATGCTCCATAACTGAAGCAGAGTATTTTGATTTCTGAAATATTAATTTTGAGGGTTATTTTAATGTTTGCATTTTTCTACTTGTCATCTGTATGTAAGTGGCTTTCCAAGCTGACAGTCCCTTTCTTTAATGAATTGTTTCCCAAAAATATGAAGCACTTCTCTTCTGAATCATGACAAATGCATCAGTACGATTTTACATACTATTATCATACATTTATTGCCAGCAGAGAAAAAAAAGTTATATTAGCAGGTCGAGTGGGTCATTTCCAGTTATTAAGTGATTTAATTTACAATACGATGCACTGTCATCCACTGGATGATTTAATTCACCATTAGCAATAATTTTCTGTTCAAGATTGTGGAAAATGCTACTTTAATAGTTGCATGGTAACTATTTTGAATTGCTGCATAATTACTGCTCAGGCATTTGTTACACTTGCAGCAAACAGCATTATTCTAGCTCACGTGTCGGAAAGCACACGGACATGAATTTGTTATTTTGAATTGTGACTTGGCTTAAATAAAATGCATTAACCAATCCATCAGATGACACTCCAATTTCTACCTAGGTTTAATCGGTAGCGTTCTACACTGACACGGCATCCTGTAAGTACAGAAATCACGTGAAGTAGTTGAGGTGAATAGCAGAAACGCATATAACAAGACAGATAGACTCACATTGACATAGAATCCTTCATGAACTCAGGGGGCACCAAAGCACTTTGCAGCCAATGAACTGTAGTCACTATTATAATGTAAGAAAACAAGCTTAGTACATGAGGGAGAAAGAGATAGAAGATTAAATAGTGATTGGTTAAACAGAAAATACAATGATTAAGCTACCGATCAAACCAAGGTAGAAATTGGAGTGTCATCAGATGTATTGGTTAATGCAGAAAATACAGTGGTGGAGCAGGGTAGAAGGACTAGTTGACATACTCCTGTTCCTAGTTTGTATGTTCTTGTGTTCTCAGCTTTTACTTAAAAAGGTTAGATGAATTAAGATGGGAGAAAATTTGCATTAACACTGGCAAAGACCATTTAGACTGAATCGTCTGATACTTTGTTGTAGTCTATTCAGTTCTAGGTAACGTAGGAAGTTTAAAGGATAATGGCCAAATGCTTCCCAATAAAGAAAGAGAGATATCCAGCACCCAGCAGAACCGACAGAGGCAGGTAACAGTACACTGTTGCATTTGGCTGCAGTTTCTATGTGGACAATGATGAGTTGAAGAGAAAACTAGAAACAGTTTAAAAGTCCCACCCTCCATCTGCGGGATTGGCAGCATAGGCTCGAGATCCAGCAAATCCTGGAAATGTGAATCTTGCCAGTGAGAATGTGATTTCCGATTTTTGCCACCTTCACTGGCAATGTATTCAGGGTCATGTCCATGAATCTGATTACGTTCGTTTCAATAAATCTGGATATTATTAACCACCCCCTCGCCAGATCCTTCACTAAACTTTCAGGTAGGTGGATGAATTTCATCTTACGTTAGATAGCACAATTGTTTGCAGGGGCTTGGGTTCCATTTCAGTCTTGGGTGACTGTCTGTGTATTTGTTTGGAGTTTGCATGTTTTCCCCGTGTCTGCAAGGGTTTCCTCTGGGTGCTCCAGTTTCCTCCCAAATTCCAAAGATGTGCTGGTTGGTTGGAATGACCAAGCTAATTTACCCCTTAGTGTCCCAAGGTTTTTAGGTTGGGAAGATTAGTGGGGTAAATGTATGAGGTTACGGGTTCAGGGCAGAGAGTGGAAGAGAGTAAAAAATTCTCTGTTGGAGAATCAGTGCAGACTCAATGGACTGAATGTCTTTCTTCTGCACTGTAGGGATTCTATGGCCATTGCAGTAACATTACAACACAAAACTTCACGTTTTAAGATTTTCTTATAAGCTGAAATTTAATTGACATTGTCTATTTGGTACTACTTTGATTGGATCAAGTGACAGGTAATCCAGGTTCAAGGTTTTCATCGTTCTGTATTTAATGGATTTGCAACTTCTACTCTTAAATGAAAAATCTCAATGTTAATGGATCAAGTCAGACTAAACTCAGAATTATAAACTATTTTCTTCTTTATTTTAATAATGACAAAGATATAATTAATATTAGAAGTGAGTGGTTCTAGGACAGCTCAAATTAGATTTATAAAGGCCCATGCTATTTTGTTTTCATTCAACTACTTTGAGTCACCAATAGAGCATAGGATTGAAGTTACCATTAAAACTGATGTAATCACATGGATAGATATCTCTTTTGAAGTTAAGTTCTGGTTTATAAAATTAAACCTTGCTTTCAGAAGAAAGCCTCCTGTGCATTATACCGATGAGCCGGAGATTTTATTTTTAACAGTGTAATGCAATATTTACAAAGATCAACAATGCCATCTGCTGAAAGGATTTTTCTTCAGGTTAAATGTGTTGATGGCCTAAAATGTATCATAGGATAGAATCCCTACAGCACAGAAGGAGGCCGTTTACCCCATGGAGTCAGTACCGACCACAATCCCATCCAGGCCCTATTCATGCAATCCCACATATTTACTCTGCTAATCCCCCTGACATTTGCATTGATTTAATATGGCCAATCAACCTAATCTGCACATCTTTAGACTGTGGGAGGAAACTAGAGCACCTGGAGGAAACCTATGCAGACACGGGGGCAATGTGCAAACTTCACACAGGCGGTGACCTGAGGCCAACATTGAACCTGTGTCCCTGGCATTGTGAGTCAGCAGTGCTAGCTACTAACCGTGCCACCCTAAAGTACACAGTGATATATAGATATTTGTTTCAAGCATGCTGAATTTGATTTTAAGATAGTATCTATATGAAGCAGTGAGTTCTCTACATGAACACTAAGGCTGAAAGAAAACAGAATAAGTGAGTATGGTGAGACAGCCCACCAGACAGTTCAATTCCAGATGGACAGGCCAGTCTCAGGCTGAAGGAATGTGGAATCCTCGGATGCAGAAATAAGTTAGACTAGGTTTCGGGTTTGTTGACTCTGGGAAAGCACCCCTTAATGCTTGCACATCTCCCTCCCATCCCCCAACCCCACCCCAACTGTTCACCCCTCAACTCCACCGCCCATGCTTGCTCAATCCTATAAAATGAAGAGGAACTTACCTTTGGAGTCTCTTGAAGCCTAAAATTACCTGGTGTCATGTGAATCAAACATAGCACACATTCCACTCAGCTGAATCCAAAAACAACAGTCATGGTCTTCTGTAAACAGGTGACTCTTTTTAACATTTTAAATGACCCTATCTTAAGACCATACAATAGAGGAGCAGAATTAGGACATTCAGCCCATTGCGTCAGCTCCGTCAGTCGATCATGGCTGGTATGTTTCTCAACACAGTAAGAAGTCTGACAACACCAGGTTTAAGTTCAACCGATTTATTTGACAGTAAACTCACAAACTTTCGAGGTTATCCTCTTTGTCAGGTGAATGAGGTGTTCTGGTCTCAAACAGCACATATAACAGCACAGACAGTTTACAGATTATGGATTAGAATGAAAATCTTTACACCTAACCTGCTATTCAAGTCTTAAAGTGACTAACAATGTGAGTGGATGGAGCACTGAGCACAGGTTAAAGAGATATGTATTATCTCCGACAGTACAGTAAGTGAGGTTTTGCAAACCCAGGCAAGTCATGGGGGTTACAGATAGTGTGACATAAACCCAAGATCCCTGTTGAGACCGTCCTCATGTGTGCGGAACTTGGCTATCAGTCTTTGCTCAGTGACTCTGCGCTGTCGTGTGTCGTGAAGGCCACTTTGGAGAATGCTTACCTGAAGGTTGGATGCCGAATGTCCATGACCGCTGAAGTGTTCACCAACAGGAAGAGAACAGTCTTGCCTGGTCATTGTTAAGCGATGTTCATTCATCCATTGTCGTAATATCTGCATGGTCTCCCCGATGTACCATGCTTCGAGACATCCTTTCTTGCAACGTTTTAGGTAAACAATGTTGGCCGAGTTGCAAGAGTATGTAGCGTGTACCTGGAGGATGGTATTCTCACATGTGATGATGTCATCTATGTAAATGATCTGGCATGTCTTGCAGAGGTTGCTGTGACAGGGTTGTGTGGTGTTGTGGTCACTGTTCTCCTGAAGTCTGGGTAGTTTGCTGCGAACAATGGTCTGTTTGAGGTTGCGCGGTTGTCTGAAGGCAAGAAGTGGGGCTGTGGGGATGGCCCTGGTGAGGTGTTCATCTTCATCAATGATATGTTGAAGACTCCAGAGAAGATGTCGTAGCTTCTCCGCTCCGGGAAGTACTGGACAACGAAGGATACTCTGTCCCGTGTTTGTCTTCTAAGGAGGTCGATGCGGTTTTTTGCTGTGGCGCATTGGAACTGTCGATCGATGAGTAAAGCGCCACATCCTGTTCTCATGAGAGCATCTTTCAGCGTCTGGAGGTGTCTGTCACGATCCTTCTCATCTGAGCAAATTCTGTGTGTATGGAGGGTTTGTCTGTAGGGGATGGCTTCTTTAACGTGTTTAGGGTGGAAGCTGGAGAAGTGGAGCATTGTGAGGTTGTCTGTGGGCATGGACATTCGGCCTCCAACCTTCGGGTAAACATTCTCCAAGGTGGCCTTCATGACACACAACAGTCAGAGTCGCTGAGCAGAGACTGATAGCCAAGTTCCGCACACATGAGGACGGTCTCAACAGGGATCTTGGGTGCATGTCACACTATCTGTAACCCCCATGACTTGCCTGGGTTAGCAAAAAACCTCACTTACTGTACTGTTTGGAGACAATAGACATCTCTTTAACCTGTGCTCAGTGCTCCTTCCACTCACATTGTTAGCCACTTTAAGGGTTAGGTGTAAAGATTCGCATTCCAATCAGTAATCTCTAAACTGTCTGTGCCGTTATATGTGCTGTTTGAGACCAGAACACCTCATTCACCTGACAAAGAGGATAACCTTGAAAGCTTGTGAGTTTACTATCAAATAAATCGGTTGGACTTAAACCTGGTGTTGTCAGACTTCTTATTGTGTTTATCCCAGTCCAACACCAGCATCTCTACATCATGTTTCTCAATCCCATTCTCCCGTGTTTGCTCCATAACCCTTGGTCCCATCCCAATCAAGGACCTATCTATCTCTGCCTTAAATATACTCAATGATTTAGCCTCCACAACTTCTGTGTCAATGACTTCCATAGATTCACCACTCTCAGGCTGAAGAAATCATACTTAAGACAGCTGGCCAACTAGCAGCAGGCCTGGAGAACATTGCTGGCATCAGTAAGGACAGGTGGGTCATAGCCAATGATTTTTGGGATGTCCCCATGCCACATTTGCCAGCTGAGAGACCTGGAAATTCACCTATTGTCCTGAAACCTGATCGATGGCAGATTGCTGCACACCTGTTCATTAGTTAATGTGGTTTGTCCGATGGAAACCAAACGGAAAACATCGACCCTAATTTCAGATCTTAATTATTATCATCTGTTGACCAGTCATGCAGATTCCATTCTCCCTCAAGCTGAAGGGGTGTGATTAATTACGGCAGCATTGAATATTTACAACACGGTTCTTAGAAATTGATATTTCAAATACAGCAGATTGCACTGCATGCTCTGACCATAGATTTATTTTCCATGTTGACAATACTTTTTTTTTCAATGTTATGTAATCTATAATCTAAAACACCTTAGGCATATTCCTAGAATTATTGGTTTTTTGCTATTCAATCATCCTCACTATACAAATTGTGCTAATTTATCTCTAACTTACTATCAAAGTGGAGGAACTGTGGCTCAAGGCATGTAATAACTGACCAAAGTTGACTAAAATGGATGTTCAGAATCTAGGACGAGGGATGAGGGGTCTCATCTGGTTTCATTCCTAATGCTGGTCCCCTGCCACCTATGTCTGATGTTAAAATTCTGTGTCGAGAGACATTTTCCATTGGCACTTAAAATGTAAATACTAATCCTGAAAGCACCTTGTGTCGGAGAAAGTGAAGATGGAATGGTTGATGTTAACTTACAATTTGAGAGAGGCCTACAGTTTAATCTATGGCAATACCTTTCTATGTGCTTGTGCAACAGGTTATGAAAGGTGTAAATTGATCAGACATATCTGGAGATTTATGAATCCTGGCATCATAGAAGGGTATACCAGTGAGAGAACCCATTTGGCCCAGCATGCTTGCACTGGCTCTCTGGCAGAACTATTTAATTAGTTTCCTCTTGGACATATTATTATCTCTCCTCCACTCTCACCCAATACCAATTTGTCCAATGCCTTTTGTAATTTCAGATACACACCAATCATACAAACCTCATGAACCCTCTGCACCACTTCATCAAATATGCAGCCATATTAGTCACACAATTTCTCTTCACAAGTGCCGATTTTTAGAAATTCATTTGACATGGATATAGAATTGCTGACTGGCCAACATTTATTGCCCATTCCTGGGTCCAACTGCCCTCCAAGTGCAGTTCAGAGTCAACCACATTACTGTGGCTCTGAAGTCACATGTAGGTCACTCCAGATAAGGATAGCAGATTTCCTTCCCTACAGTACATTAGTGAAGCGGATGAGTTATTCCAACAATAAGCAATGGTTTTGTAGACATCAGTAGATCCTTCATTCCAGATTTTTAAAATTGAATTCAAACTCTGCAATCTGCGATGGCGGAATCTGAATCTGGTCCCCAGAACATTCGTTGAGTTTCCGGATTAACAGTATAGCAATAATGCCCGTAGACCATTACCTGCCCATTCATGTATTAAACTATACATTGTCAAATTTTGAATAATTTTGTCTGTGACTATGATTCAAATAATTCCTCTATCATTGATGTTAGACTGGCTGACATTTAGTTGCCAAGTTTATCTCTCTCCACTTTTTTTAAAAGAATGCAACATTTGCAATCCCAGTCTTACTGCTCTATCCACCTGTACATAAGGAAAATTTAAAGATTGAGGCCAGAGCCTCCACTATTTCTACTATTGCATTCTAGAGTACCATAGGAGATGATCTTCCCAGAATTTGGCAGAGTGTTGGTTCCAGTAAGAAAAATGGCATATTTCATGGCCTAAAAATGCTAACAAATCCCAGCTGCACAGAGATCAATACATCATGATAGTCATTGACTTCTGGAAGCATAATGAAGGACATGCCCCTGTCAACATCAATGGGGACAAAGTGGAAATGGTCAAGAGAATCAAGGTTCTATGTGTCTAGATCACGAATAACCTGTCCTGATCCCTCCATGCCAATGCTATAGTTAAGAAAGGAGGCTAAGGAAATTTGGCATATCCACTATAACTCCCACCAACTTTTACAGATACATCATAGCAAGCGTTCTTTCTGGTTGTATCACAGCTTGGTATGGCTCCTGCTCTTTCCAAGACTGCAAAACAACTACAAAGGGTCGTGAACGAAACTCAGTCTCTACACAAACCAGCGTCCCATCCATTGAGTCTTGCTATACTTCCTGCTGCCTCAGCAAAGCAGCCAGCATAATTAAGGACCCCAAGCAACCTAGACATATTCTCTTCCACCTTCTTCTATCGGACACGTGCCAGCCGACTCACAAAGAGCTTCTTCCCTGCTGCAATCAGATTTTTGAATAGATCTACCTCATATTAAGTTGATCTTTCTCTACACTCTAGCCGTGATAGTAACACTATATTCTGCACTCTCTCCTTTCCTTCTCTATGAATGGAATGCTTTGTCTATATAGTGTACAAGAAACAATACTTTCACTGTATTCTAATACACATGACAATAATAAATCAAATCCAATCAAATCCATGTTTAAAGGTGCTCCGATCAGAACATGAATGATCCTCCATCCCAGTCTCTGGCCCTCCATGGAGGTCTCGAGGATTCTTCTCCACCTTGATTAGAGTCAGCACTTTTCTTTCCATTCCCGTCTCTTTCAACCCCCTTTTCCCCAAACTTTGGATCCCTTCCCTTTTAACCACCCACTCCTCTACCACACCACACAATCACTTCATTGAATTATATATAAAAGAATCTTACAGCCCAAATGAGGATTGTTCAGGCAATTGTACCATGGGTTGGTAGTACAAGACCTAAGAAATTGGACAAGTAAAGAATGACCTCTTCCAGGCACATCTCTCGTTTCTTGTCCCTGCAGCATGATCTCTTCAGTTTATTTAATGTTTCTCTCTTTCACCCCATCTTGGATTTTCCCTTTTGTTCTTTATCTTTCCTTCCCCTTTTACTTGTTTAAAACCTGTCATATTTCTAACATTTTTCAGTCTGATGAAAGGTTATTGACATGAAGCATCTGAGATAATTTAAGCCCCCCTCACTCCCTAGAGGAAAGCTTGGAGATATGGGGACCATGACCAGGTAATCAGGTGGATAGATTTGGGTGGAAATCCTGCACAGCCAATTAAGGGCCACTTAGGCCTCATTCCACCATTGCTGTGACTAGTTGGGTCTCCCCATCTAAAGTGGGGCGGCCCAGCAAACTCTGTTGCTTTTCCCCTGCTGTGTCCTTCTAGTTTCTAGTGAGGGCTTGTAGGGAGGCAGGGTGTTGATGGGGTGATCCCTCTATCAAGTATTCTGTGCCCAATCAAGAAACCAGCATACAAAAGAGGGGGGGGGGGAGGTGTCCACAGGAAGCTATCCTTGCCTTTGATGTTGAGTCCATTCCTGAGAATTCCATCTTGCCCCACATATCTCGCTTTGAAAGATGCAACTCTCTGCATAGGCCCCAGTGGCCATGGGTGCTGCCAGTCCTGCAGAGATTGATGGGCAGTTCTTAGGGGTTTTGTAACTGTTTTAGATAAGGCTGTGCAACAATTAAACTGCACTTGCCTGATGAAGACACGGGAGTGTTGAAAGCTCGCTATTTTAATATGAAATAAATCGGTTGGATTAATAATTGGTGTTGCTAAACAATTAAATGAGCCAGAGTTGCTTGGGATTGTTGGTATCAGGGTTTCTGCTACCAATTAGGAGGTCTATTCCATCAGGGCTCCAAGTCATTGGGTCAGCGGGGGTGTCAAGAGATTTTGTAGTGGATGGTGTCTGCCATCTTAGTGCCCACATGCAATTCCACCTGTTAACTCTACTCTCCTTCAATGCTGCCTGACCATTTCCAATATTTTCTGTTTATAATCCATTCATTATAACTTCTTTTTCCTAAGATAACAACGATCCCAAGTTGTCACCATCTCTATAATATCATCTGCTTCTATTTTCCACAGGGGTTATTATGCCAAGTGCCTTTTAAGAATCACTATCTTTGTCAACACTGCTGTCAAAAAACTCTATCAGGTCAGTCAGTGAGTGTGTGTTTTTAATAAATCCATAATAGCTGTCTGTTATTAACCATGCTCCTATAAGTGAAAATTAATTTTGTGTTTAAGAATGGTCTATTGTGGTTTTTCCACCATGAATATTAGATTGATTGAAGTGTAATTACTTTCAAGACAAGCTCTGTCTCCACAAGAGGATTTTCTTTATTGTTCCTAATTAGCCCCACAATTCAATTAACTATCCTCTTTTTTTAAAAAATATTTATAAAAGATATTTGGTTCTCTTTTATATTACCCACTAATCTTTTCTTACACTCTCTGTGCCTCCCTTAAATTATTTTTAATTTCCCTCTGCAATCTTTGTATTTTTCCAGATTTTAAACTGTATTATGCACAAGCCATTCGTTACAGAAACACCCTTATTCGGTTATATTTTAATCTCTATTTCTTCTGTCTTCTAATAATCTCTACCTTTAAAGATTCCATCTTAACTTTTTTATTAGAATATACTTTATTAGAAAACAGGAGAAATCCAACTTGCTCAATTACCATCCCAGCAATGCTATGAAACAACACTTATTCAGCAATGATCTGCTGCTCACTGATACTCAGCTTGTGCTCTGCTAAAGACATCCAACTCCTGATCTCATTACAATCCTGGTCCAAGCATAGACACAAGAGCTTAATTCGAAAGGACAGGTGAGAATGACTGCTGTTGATATCAAGGTAGTAATTGACTAATATGGTGCCAAGGACTCTGAGCAAAACTGAAATCAATGGGAATCAGGAGGAAAACTTTCCCCTGAAGGAGTCATACCTGGCACAAAGGAAGATAGTTGTTTGAGGTAAATCATCACTGCTCAGGACGTTGTTGCAGGAGTTCCTCATGGTAGTGTCCTAAGCCCAACCACCTTCAGTGGTTTCAACAATGACTTTTTCTTCATCATAAAATCAAAAATGGGGATGTTCACTGATGATTCCACAATGTTCAGCACCAATTGTGTTTCCTCTGATACAGAAACAGTCCATGTCCATATACAAATAAACTTGGACAACATTCAGGGTTAGGTTGGTAAGTGATAATTCATGCCATCCAAGTGCCAAGTAATGACTCTCTCCATCAAGAGAGAATCTGATCAACTACCCTTGACATTTTGTGGCATTACTATAATTCCCCCACTCTCAACATCCCTAGAGATTCCAACTGATCAGAAATTCAACTGGTCAGCCATATCAAAGCCGTCACTGTAGGAGCAGGTCAGAAGTTGGAAATTCTTGGCGAATAATTCAACTCCAAAGCCTGACCACCATCCACAAGGCACAAGTAAAAGGTGTAATGGAATATTCTCCATTTGCCTCAATTAGTGCAGTTCATATAACACTCCAAAAGCTTGATACCATCCAGGACAAAGCAGCTTCTTGATGGTCACCCATCCATTACCTTAAAAGTTCATTCCCTCCACAACTGTCACACAGTGGCAGCAGTGTTTACCATCTACAAGATGTAGCAACTTACCAAGACTCTTTATTAGTACCTTAAAAGCCTGGGTCTTTAACACTTACAAGGACAAGGGCAATAGATACACGGGAATACCAGCATCTGTAAGTGCCCCTCTAAGCCACTCAACATCCTGACTTGGAGCTTTACTGCTATTCCTTCACAATTGATGTGTCAAAATCCTGGAGCACCCTTCCTAACAGCACTATGGGTATACCTACACTACATGGGCTGCAGTAGTTCAAAAAAGCTATTCACCCCTACCTTCTCAAGAGCAATTAGGGCTGGGCAATAAATGTTAGCCAAGTGAACAATGCCCATATCCTGTAAAAGGATAAGTAAAAAAAACTTTGTTCGTGCCCATCATATCTGTGCATTGAAACATTTATTGTTTTGCTGGTTAATTCTTGTTTCCAGTCTACCCATGCTTGACCTAATCTCGAATCACAAATTGGCTCTTTTCCAGTTGGGTATTTTCACTATTGATATTTTTTCCACCCAAAATCCTTTAAATATTATGATCACTAATGACCAGATGTTCTCCCAGCAATACACTCCACTGAGCATGCTTCATTCCTCAGAACTAGACAGAGCAACACTTCTTTGCTCATTGAATAACAAACACATTGCTTAAGGAAGTTCTCTCTTACAGATTTTAGGAGTGTTACATCCACTTTCCTTTCTCACTCGGACTTTTTCCTGCTTTACATCAAGGTAATCAAGGTTACATCTGCAATCTGCCTACAGGCTTGCCCCTCAGATGCTTTCTCACTATGCGAGGATCTAAAGCGAGCACCCTGCAATCAAACAGCTCTTTTTCTGTTCCTGAATTATAACCAGAAGCAATCTTTGATCTTCTAGTACATCATCCCTCTGTATAACTGTAACATTATCCCTGATAAATTCTGCCAATTCTCCTTCCTGTCATTCCAGTGATGAGTGTTTAGTTACCTTCTCTGTCAACATTTAAGTCTCCAAGATAGTTATTATATCATACGCTATGTGGCAAATTAAGACTCTAAATTGATAAACTTATTTCTAACACTCCTCACATTAAAATATTTTAACACCATGCTAATTATTATTTTTCCTCCATCTCATTGCTAATCTTTCTGTATTATTCTTTGTTCTATGTTACCATGCCGCCCGAATCATCAATAGTCACGAGTGAGGTATTTGAAGATTGGAGAGTGGCAAATGTTGTGCCTTTGTTTATAAAGGGCTGATCAGTGAGCTTTATATCTGTGGTGGGTAAGTTGTTGGAAAGTATTTTCAGAGACAAGATCTGCAGGGGTTAGCGGTTGATGTTCATCTCTTCTATACACCTTGTCTCTCATAACTATTGATACATCATAGTGCCCCTAGTCCTTTCTAAATAGTCTATACCTTCCCATGTGGCATAAGTTAACCTTCTTATAAGAACATTAGAACATAAGAAATAGGAGCAGGAGTAGACCATCTAGCCTCTCGAGCCCGCCCTGCCATTCAATAAGATCATCGCTAATCTGAAGTGGATCGGTTCCACTTCCCCGCTTTATCCCTATAATCCTTAATTTCTTTGCTTATTAGAAACCTATCTACCTGTGACTTAAATATATTCAGCGAGGTAGCCTCCAGCGCTTCAACTGGCAGAGAATTCCAAAGATTTACCACCCTTTGAGTGAAGAAGTTTCTCCTCAACTCTGATCTAAACCGTAGCCTCCCCCCCCCCGCTTATTTTGAGGCTGTGCCCTCTTGTACTGCTATCCTTTCTAAGCAGGAAGAATCTCTCTACCTTTACCTTAACCATCGCCTTCATTATTTTATACGTCTCCATAAGATCCCCCCTCAACCTTCTAAACTCCAACGAGTACAAACCTAGTCTACTCAATCTCTCCTCATAGACTAACCCCCTCATCTCCGGTATCAGCCTGATGAACCTTCTCTGCACTCCCTCCAAGGCTAATATATCCTTCCGCAAATGCGGCGACCAAAACTGCACACAGTACTCCAGCTGCAGCCTCACCAGCACCCTGTACAGTTGCAACAAGACCTCCCTGCTTTTATATTCTATCCCTCTCGCTATAAAGGCCAACATTCTATTTGCCTTTTTGATCACCTGCTGCGCCTGCAGACTGGGCTTTTGCAATTCGTGCATAAGGACCCCCAGGTCTCTCTGCACCGTAGCATACTGCAGTTTTCACCTTTTAAGTAATAATCCCTCCTACTATTATTTCTACCAACGTGGATAACGTCACACTTGCTAACATTATATTCCATCTGCCAGGTCCTCGCCCACTCACTCAACCTATCCAGATCTCTCTGCAGACTTTTCATACCCTCCACACAATTTGCTTTTCCATTCATCTTCATGTCATTAGCAAATTTCATTACCCTACATTCAGCCCCCTCCTCCAGATTATCTATGTATATGGTAAACAGTTGAGGCCCCAACACCGATCCCTGGGGCACTCCACTAGTCACCAACTGCCAACCAGAATAGCATCCATTGATTCCTATTCTCTGCTTCCTATTAGACAACCAATCCTCTATCCTTGTAATGACATTGATCCCATCCTCATTTAGTTGCAATCCCTTCTTTGTCAGAATGAATCCCAATACCACAGGAATCTGAAACCATTTCTCCTTTAGCACTTCCTAAGTCATGCATTGAACTGTTCAGTATTCCTGTTCCTTTACTCAGTAGAAAATGGTCCTTGGAGTAATTAACACCTTTGAGATTCTGTTGTTTGATCTCTTCCAAGCTCACAAAACCCTATCTGTAGTACATCAATCCTTGTCCCAACTATGACTTTTGTTCCAACATGGGCCATGAATTCTTCTTCCCTTCCCATTGCCGAATGTCCTCCAAATATTCAGTGATGTTCTTTATCCTGGAGGCAACACACCATTCGGAATATCGGTCTGTAAGAATCTTTGGAAATCCCTACATTAGGTATTCTTGCCAATGAATGAAAATTAAATATTATGATTTTGTTTTCCTGGATATTATACGAGACTATATTTTTATTCATGTTTGTAACACATCCAAGATAAAAGTGACTGTGAGGTAACTTGATAGGAGACTGTGATTTGGTCTTCATTGAATAAATTGTAAGAAAACATAATCTTCAGCAGAAATCTAGCAAAGTGTCAAAAGGCAGTCTGTTGCATGAAAGCTGAGGAATAAATACCATAATAGAGATTCAGAGCCAAATGTGGACTGGGATAGAGAAACTAGCTGAATACTAAGGCCATGGAGCACATGTGCTAGTCCAGGGCATTGGAAATATGCCCAGCTTCCCACATGGAGCAGAGGAACAAACCATGGCTTTGAGCTCTCCTGCCATAACTAAACTCTTTAAATTTAAAACTTTAAAGGACTTAGGACAAAAAAATTAAATCTCCATCCTTGCTTAGGACGTTGGGGAGAACTACGGAACAAAGAGATCTTGGGGACATGTTCATAGCTCCTTGAAAGTGAGTCACAGGTGGACAAAATGGTGAAGAAGGCATTCAATATGCTTGGTTTTGTCAGTCAGAACATTGAATACAGGAGTTGGGACATCTTGTTGAAGTTGTACAAGACAGTGATAAGGCCACACTTGGAATACTGTGTCACACTATTATAGAAAGGTTATTGTTAAATTAGAAAGAGTACAGAAAAGATAAGGTATATCACAGGACATGGTGGGAGGATAGGGAGGAAATTACAGGTCCCCTAGCTGAGATATTTGAGTCATAGAAACCCTACAGTACAGCAAGAGGCCCAAGAGTCTGCATAATCACAATCCCACCTGGGCCCTACCCCCATATCCTTACATATTTACCCACTAATCCCGCTAACTTACACATCCTGCGACACTACGGGCAATTTTTTAGCATGGCCAATCAATTTAACCCCCGCACATCATTGGATTGTGGGAGGAAACCAGAGCACCCGGAGGAAACCCACGCAGACACAAGGAGAATGTGCAAACTCCACATAGTGGGAAATTGAATTCAGGTCCCTGGAGCTATGAAGCAACAGTGCTAACCACTATTGCTACTGTGCTGCCCAAATCATCAATAGGCACGAGTGAGGTGTCTGAGGATTGAAGAGTAGCAAATGATGTGTCTTTGTTTATAAAGGGCTGGCTAGTTAGCCTCATATCTGTGATGGGTAAATTGTTGGAAGGTATTTTGAGAGACAAGATCTGCAGGCATTTAGAAATGCAAAGATTGATTAGGGACAATCAGCATGGCTTTGTGATTGGAAAATCATGTCTCACAAATTTAATTGAGTTTTTTGAAGGCATAATCAAGAAGGTAGATGAGGTGAGTGCAGTTGATGTTGTCTACAAGGTCTTTAGCAAGGCCTTTGACAAGGTACCGCATAATAGGTTGTTGCATAAAGTTAAATCTGAGGGGGTCCAGGGTGAGTGTCGAAATGGATACAAAATTGACTTCTTGACAGAAGCCAGAGAATGGTTGTAGAGCAGTGTTTTTCAAACTGGAGGTCTGTGGACAGTGGTGTGATCCTCAGGGATCAATGCTGGGTCCACTGTTATTTGTAATTTATATTAATGATTTGGATGGGAATATAGGGGCATGGTTAGTAAGTTTGCAAATTATACCAGAATTGGTGGCATAGTGGATAGTGAAGAAAGTTGTCTCGGATTGCAATGGGATCTTGATCAAGTGGGCCAGTGGATTGACGAATGGAAGATGGAGTTTAGACAAATGCGAGGTAATGCATTTTGGTAGATTGAATCAGGGCAGGACTTACTCAACAGGGCACTGGGGAGAGTTACAGAACAAAGAACTCTATGGGTATGTGTTCATAGCTCCTTGAAAGTGGAGTCACAGGTGTACAGAATAGCAAAGAAGCATTCAACGTGCTTGGTTTCATCAGTCAGAACATTATACAGGAATACAGGAGTCGGGACATCTTGTTAAAGTTAAAGACATTGGTAAGACCACACTTGGAATACCGTGTGCAATTCTGGTCACCCTATTATAGAAAGAATATTATTGAACTAGAAAGAGTGCAGAAAAGATTTATTAGGATGCTACCGGGATTTGATGGATTGAGCTATAATGAGAGGCTGAATAGACTGGAGTTTTTTTCTCTTGAGCGTAGGAGGCTGAGGGGAGACCTTATAAAGGTCTACAAAATAATGAGGGGCATAGATAAGTAGATAGTCAATATATTTTCCCAAAGATAGGGAAGTCTAAAACTAGAGGGCTTAGGTTTAAGGTGAGAGAGGAGAAATACAGAATGCGTAAAGGTGCAATTTTTTCACACGGAGGGTTGTGAGTGAAGGCGGAAAAAAGCGATAAAGATGGGTACCTGGCATAAAAATAGCTGTCCAGCACATAAGGGGTTAAAAGGCATTAAACTTGCACTGACTTCCAACATAGACACTGACTTTCAAACACAGACACTGACTTTCAAACACAGACAACCTTTAGAATTTAAATCCCAGGACAGACAGTTAATTGAATTAAAACAGGGAACAGACGCTTCAGGAAGCCAGGCACCTTAAAAAGAGATAAAGATAATCCTGGGACAATGGGATCTGATAGGGAGATTAAGAGCAGGAATGCATAAACACTAAGGAACCACTTACTACAAGAATAGAATAAAATTCAGTCATTGATAAAGAGGAAATATATCCATTCATGGAACAATGTGATATTGAAACAATAATGGCTGTATCTGTCCATAATAATAAGCTAAGAATTGTTGTACCCATTTGACTATAATGATATGATAATCATGCCCGGTCCACCTATTGTGTGAAGGGTATAAAGGTAGACCACTTCTATTGTTTAATCGAGAGAAGGTAGCTGTCCAGTACAGCGGGGTGCTGGTACCTTTTCTCCATGAAGCTTCGTTAAATAAAACTGTATTGTTGCTCCTCAGTCTGACTCCGAAGTGGTAATTTTCCCACAACATAAGTGTCTGCAACAAGCTGCCAGAGGTAGTATTAGAGGTGGGTACAATTTTATCTTTTAAAAAGCATTTAGATAGTTAGTTGGGTACAATGAGTATTGAGGGATATGGGCCAAATGCAGGCAAGTGGGATTAGTTTAAGGGTTTTAAAAAAAAGATGGCATGGTCAAGTTCGGCGGAACTTGATCATGCCATCATGCCGTAAACCTCTATGACTCTATAAACAATGACTTACAATTTAATATATAATTTTATTTGAAAATACCCATCAGGAGTTACTCAACAATCAGCTACTTCCGTTGGTCCAGTATCACTTTCTGAACTGTGATGTCAACTCAGAACGCTACTGTCTGTCTTCGTACTGAGAATTAACCTTGTCATCACCACCAAAAAGATATACGGATCAGATTTTACCATACTGTTCTTTTGCACTTCCCTGATCCTCCGGTTCTCCTCCCAGGTCTGAGCTCTACTGCCATCGTCTCTAGTGCTCTTTTTTTAACCCCTGGCTCCTCTCACACTCTCTGTGAATGCATGGCACCTCTCTCACTCTTTTTGAACTCCCAACTTCTCTCATGCTCTTCATGAACTCCCGGCTCTTCTCTCATTATTTTTGAACTCCTGGCTCCTCCCCCACCATTTGTTCATCTTAGTGCAGATGTATGGTGTAGGAGGGAGGGTTTCAGATTCCTAGATCACTGAGACCATTTTTGAGGAAATCTGGGGCCTGTACAAGCATGACGGCCTACATCTAAACCAGAGCGAGACTAGCATCTTTGCAGACAGGTTTGCTAGTTCTGTTGGGAGGAGTTTAAACTAGTTCAACAGGGGAATGGGACAGAACATAGAACATAGAACATAGAACATTACAGCACAGAACAGGCCCTTCGGCCTTCGATGTTGTGCCGACCAAAATAAAAAGCAATGCCCCTCCAAACTAAACCATTCCCTTCTCTTCCATATACTTATCAATTAACCTCTTAAACGCCACCAAACTTGGCGCATCTACAACAGCTGCAGGCAGGGCATTCCACTCCCTAATCACTCTTTGAGTAAAGAACCTACCTCTGATATCCGTCCTATAACTCATACCCCTTAATTTAAAGCTGTGTCCCCTCGTGCTAGCTTTCTCCATCCTAGGAAAAAGGCTATCACTGTCCACCCTATCTAAACCTCTAATCATCTTATATGCTTCAATAAGATCCCCTCTTAGCCGCCTCCTTTCTAACGAAAACAACCTCAAATCCTTCAACCTCTCTTCATAGGACCTGCCCTCCATACCAGGCAACATCCTGGTAAACCTCCTCTGTACCCTCTCCAATGCCTCCACATCTTTCTTATAATGTGGGGACCAGAACTGCACACAATACTCCAAGTGCGGCCGCACTAGAGTTTTGTACAGTTGCAACATGATGCTGCGGCTCCTAAATTCAATCCCCCTACCAATAAAAGCTAAGACTCCATATGCCTTCTTAACAACTTTATCCACTTGACTGCCTACTTTCAGGGATCTATTGACACATACACCAAGATCCTTCTGTTCCTCAACACTATTAAGAGCCCTACCATTAGCCCTATACTCTACACATTTATTGTTCCTGCCAAAGTGCATTACCTCACACTTTTCCACATTAAACTCCATTTGCCACCTCTCGGCCCAGCTCTGCAACTTGTCCAAGTCACTCTGTAAACTATAACACCCCTCTTCACTATCTACCACTCCACCGACTTTAGTGTCATCTGCAAATTTACTGATCCATCCCTCAATACCCTCATCCAGATCATTTATAAAAATTACAAACAGCAGGGGCCCCAAAACAGACCCCTGAGGCACACCACTCGTCACCGAACTCCACGATGAATATCTCCCATCAACCACCACCCTCTGTCTTCTATCTGCCAGCCAATTCCTAATCCAATTAGCTAAATCACCCTCTATTCCACACATCTGCATTTTTTGTAGAAGTCTTCCATGGGCCACCTTATCAAACACCTTACTAAAGTCCATATATACTACATCAACCGCCTTACCCCCATCCACCTCTTTGGTGTTAACAAAATAGGGGCACAGCATATACAATAAAACAATCAAGTTAGACAAGGCTGATGATCTCTACTTGAATGTCAGGAATATTATAGGAGAGTTAAGGACAAAAATTGCCATGTGGAATTGTGATTTGGTAGCCATCACAGTGATGTGTTTGAGGGAGGGGCAAGATGGGCAGTTCAGCATTCCAGGATGTAGAATCTTCAGGGAAGACAGAGAAAGAGGTAAAAGAGGAGGCATTGCATTATTAGTTAAGGAATCAGTTACTGTAGTAAGGAGAGATGACATTTTGGAGGATGGATTAAAAGAAGATTTGTAGGTACAACTTAGAAAGAAAAAAGGGGCAGCCACATTGCTAGGTGTTTATTATAAACCCCCAGTTAATGAGCAGGAAATTGAGGAGCAAATATATGCATAATTTGCAGAGATATGTAAATTATAGAAGATGATTTCAACGTTCCCGACATTAAGTGGGATAGACATAAGACATAGACATAGACATGTAGACACAGACATTTTACAACCTTGCACGAGCAAGAGTGGAAATCTACACCTGAGATCAACAGACATTTCTGTTGTCAGCCCCTTGGCCACTCTGGTTCTATGGCAGACAAGGAAGTAGAATTCCAGCGATATGCTAAGTGCTCAGATGGAATGGATTTCTTGAAATTTGTACAGGAGAACCTTTTAGGTCAATGTTTAGAGGGTCTAAGAAGGGTGATACAGTACTGGACTTAATTCTGGGGAATGAAGCCAGACAGGTGATTGACGTGGTGATGAGAGAGCATGTTAGGGATAGCAAGATATAATATAAGCTTGTTATGGACAAAGAAATAACCAAGTTGCAAAAAAAGGTTTTGGATTGGGGGGTGCAAATTTTAGTAAGTTGAGATGGAATCCAGCTAAGGTAGACTGGGAACAGCTACTTGAGGAGAAATCTGCAGAAGAATATTGAGGGGCATTCAACAGTAAATGGGAGGGTACAGGCCCAACATGTCCCCTCTGGAGTGATAGGAAAAAGTAACAAGTGCAGAGATCCATGGATGACCAGATATTCAGGATACAATGAGAGAAAAAAAAGAGACTTTCAACAGGTACAAGGGAAGCAAATCAGTGGAGGCATTAGTGGGGTATTAGTGAAGTGCAGCGTGGAGAACACTTAAGAAAGCAATTAGGAATGCAAAGAGGGGCTATGAGAAAAGTCTGGCTGGCAAAAGTAGAGAAAATCCCAAGATATTTTGTAAGTATATAAATAGAAAAAGAATAACTAGGGAAAGAGTTGGGTTCATTAGCAATCAAGGAGGCACTCTTTGGTTGGCACCAGAGGATATTGGTAGAGTGTTCACTGAATACTTTACCTTGGTCTTCACCCAAGAGAATAAGCATGAAAATATCAAACTCAGGGAGAGGTCTGCATGATTCTTGACATTGAGAATGTTAAGGAACTTGGCAAGCTTAAAAGTAGACACATGTCCAGGTAGAAATGAATTTTGCCCCAGGTTGCTGTGGAAGGCAAGGGAGGAGATTGCGAGGGCTCTGACCCAAATTTTTAATTCTTCTCCAGCCATGGGGAAAATGCTAGATGACTGGAAAACAGCTAATGTTGTTCCACTATTTAAAAAGAGTTGCAGAGATAAACCAGGGAATGATAAACCAGTGTGTCTCACATCAATGGTAAGGAAACTATTAGAGAAACCATTGAAGGAGACCAGCCCTCTCCAGTTTGGAGAGGCAAAACTTGATCAGGGATAGTCAGTATAGTTTGTCAGAGGGACATCATGCCTAACAAATTTGATTGATTTTTTTTTATATATAAGTAGGTGACCAGATGTATAAAGGAGGGTAATGCAATCATAGAAGTTTTCAGTAGATGCAGTTTTTATAGTTTTCAACAAAGCCTTTAACAAGGTGTCACATGGGATATGGGGTAATTTGATAAAGTAGTTTCAAAATTGGCTCAGTTGTAGGAGACAGAGTCTGATGACAGAAAGCTGTTTCAGTAATTGGAAGTCAGTGTCCAGTAATGTACCACAGGAACCTGTATTGGGCCTCCAATGATTCATCATTTATATAAATGACATAGTTGACTATGTGCATGGTATAATTAGTAAGTTTGCTGATGGCACAAAGATTGGTTGGGTTGTTAACAGTGAGGCGGAGTGTCTTGAGCCACAGGAAGATATAGAGGGAATAGTCAGATAAGTGTGAGGTGATACAATGTAAAATGAGTAGTTTGACAAAAAAAGTATTCAACGAATAGTAGGACACTAGGAAGTACTGTAGAACAAAGAGACCTTGGCATGTCTGTTCACAAATCTTTGAAAACGGAAGGGCATGTTAGTAGGGTAGTGAAAAAGACATCTGGGAAACTTGCCTTTATTGGGGCATAGATTACAAAAGCAGGAAAGTCACACTGGCATTATATAGAACATTAGTGAGATCATAGCTAGAGTACTGTGTGCAGTTCTGGTCGCCACATTTCAAATCTTTGAAAACAGAAGGGCATGTTAGTAGGGTAGTGAAGAAGGCATCTGGGAAACTTGCCTTTATCAATCAAGGCATAGATTACAAAAGCCGGGAAGTCATGCTGGCATTATATAGAACATTAGGAAAATGTGATTGCACTGGACGGGATGCAGAGGACATTCACCAGGATGTTGCCTGGGATGAAACATTATGAAGAAAGGTTGAATAGGCTTGGATTGGAGCAAAGAAGAATGAGGGGCGACCTGATCGAGGTGTGCAAAATTATAAAGACATGGACAGAATAAATAAGGAGCAGCTGTTCTCCTTAGCTGGAGGGTCAGTCACAAATGGTTACAGCTTCAAGTTGTGGGGCAGGAGGTATATCGGAGGGCTTTTTACTCAGAGGTTGGTAATGGTCTGGAATGTGCTGACTGGGAGAATGCCTGGTTTCCTCACATTTTTTAAAAATGTACCTGTTACACTTGGCACATCATGGCATTCAAGGCTATGGACCAGGTGCTGGTAAATAGGAATAGGTAGAAAGCCAGGTGTTTCTCATGTGTTGGTGGAGATTTGATGGGCCAAAGGGACTTTTTTGCACTGTGTAATTCTGTGATATTGTAGATGAACGTTAACTAATTTACTTACTATCTTATGTATCACATTTCTTTTCACTCCTTTCATATTCTGAGATTTTCAAGTTATCCATGGAATTCATTGCTGTAACATAGGCCTATCATTGCATTGCCTCTAAGGTTTGCCTGTTTTACCTGTTTCTGAGATTTAATGATGATGTGCTCTAATACCAATCCCATGAGTCCTCCAATCAGTAAATCGTGCCCCATCTCCTACAACTCCCACACTCAACCATCCTTAAGTGAGGCAACACTTCTCCTCTGTCTTAGCTGTTTCTACACCATAGGTACATACACATTGTTCTAAGCTTATATAATAGGCAGCTATGAGGAAATGTTTTTCAAACTTTACTGGATGTCTACAGGCAGCACATCATGGGGTATTTCATTACTAACTTTGCCACTTTCTCATGAAGGTGAAGAGGTTGAACAGAGCAAATCTGCTCCCTTCAGCTAAACCAACATGGTCACACTTTTTTTTTGGATTCTGTTGATACAGATAAAATATATTCCATCTGATTAGTGTCATTATTTTGATACTCATGTTAAATTCATGGAGCCAGAGTTTGGAAATGGATTGATTTCTTTCAAACCCAGTGGCAATGTGTTCATCAAGTTCCTTGCAATTACCATGAAAAACTTCTACATTTCACTTACCTTTCTCAACTATCTACTGACTGTTCCTTGGATTTATTTTGAACATATCTGGAACCTTTGTCCCAGTGATAGTGAAATTATGAAGCTTAAGTGTCAACTCTTTCATGATTGTATGTTACTAATGTCTTCTCTAAATACTTTCATGCCATTAGAATTTTATATGTTAATAATCTTCATCTTTCATTTAAATCCTGCCAAATGGGGTGCCACTCAAGTGGGTTGCTTTGTCCTGGGTGTTGTCAAGCTTCTTGAATGTTAGTGCAGCTGCACTCATCCAGGCAAGTGGAGAGTATTTTGTTGCAGTCCTGACTTGTGCCTTGTAGACAGCTGACAAACTTTGATAAATCAAAGAATACCTGATTCCTGACTAGCTCATGCAGCTACATTATTTATCTGGATATTCATTTCAGGTTCTGGTCATTAACAACCCTAGGGTGCTGATATTGAGGCAAATAAGTGATGGTAACGCTATTGAATGGCAAGTAGAGTTGATTTGTTTATTTCAATTTATTTGAGGTATATTCTTAACAATCCTTGATTTTGTATTGTATAACTTAAAGCACATTTTTCCTTAATTGTTGTTTGTTTCTGAAATACAAACCCTTTCAGTTTAAGCTCCCCTCTTATCCCTTTGAAGTTGCTCTTTTAATATTTCATATCTGATTTCAGATTTATAATAATTCATGATTGGATAATTGGTTGCCTTTTGTCTGTCAGACAGGTGGCAAGTTTACCTCTGATCATAATTTCAAGAATCCCAAAGAATATTAACTTTACAAACTAAAGAGGATTTTTGGTTTCACCAGTTTCTGGTCTGCATTTTGTTTTGTCATGTTCCTAACGTTAGGGTTAAACGTGGGTCCCATCCCCTAAGTGTGTCGAGGAGCAGTTACCTGACCACTTTTGTCTTTATTGGTGGATTAATTGCCAGACAGCAGGTTTTGCTATCATATTAGGCATGGTGGACAAGCTGTCGAAGCTGGAGGACCAATAGGGGGTGCTCCAATGCAGAAGGAGCTCCAACCTACCCTTATAGCTAAGCAGAAGGAAGTTTCCTCCATTTTGAGTTCTCACTCAATTTGGCACTACTTAACAATCATTTTAATTATTAATTACTATTTTTTTAAGTGATCACTTTATTGCTTGACATTGATCTTTTTGCCCAGCAAATTGTTTTTAATCAGGTTTTAACTCTATTTCTGAAATTCATGTTTAATGTGCCAAACTAGATTGCAGGCAGCTGCTGCTACTGGGTTTCTTGCTGAAGGGGATTGAAAGGCTGGTAAGAAATCTGATTGTTTTGCAGAGGGCTGGCAAAACATTTTTCTTTGATCCAACAGACAACTGGTGTATTGAAAATGCTCAATGTTTGATGGCATCTGTGCCAAGAGAAACAGAGGTCAGTGACTTATTGCAGACCAGGGATCTGAAGCATTGATTTTGTTTCTGGCTCCACAGGTGCTACTGGCCTGTTGCGTATTTTCAGGAGCTGCAGCACATATGCTCCATGCTAGACACCCCTGCAAGTGTTATTAGTTTCAGTTTAGAATGAGAAAATATTTATCTCTCAATACAAAGTGTTTTTTTTCTAACAAAGCCCACTTGTACGGATAGTAAAAAGCACCTTTTGCTTTTGTAAAATAAACCTTCCTATCTCTTTGTAAAAGCAATGTTGTGGTGAAAACTAATGCTCAAAAACGCACGCACACCTAGCTATTTATAAAAAATACCCTCAACTGAACAGCACCACAAATAAAACTTCAGGCATATGTCACTATCTTTATTAAAACTTGTGTCAGCACTGAATACATAAACACATGTTGTCAGATGATGGAGAACACTCAAACGATTGATCGTTCCTTCTCCTACAGTGGGATATACTAATGCTGTAAATAATAAACATGGCCACCATTCACATCACATACATACCTCACTTTGTCCAAAGTAACAAAAAGGATTTATATCATCCAATTAGCTTTTTTGAAAGAAGCTGAACTAATTAAATCTGATGACACGGTCACCATGAGAAATAGCAAAGCTATAATCAGTCAAAGAACCTGACAAGGATATGGATGTGGAAGATCTGCTAGTCGTAACATTAATAATCCTAGAACCTTTTTACAAAAAAGCTTGGGCTTTTGCCTCACTTCATTAAATTAAATTTGCGATGCCAATAATGTCATCAGACTGTGGCTTTGAAATATTAGAAGAGAACCACTAAATTCTTAAAGTGCTGAAGGAGACCATTCAAGCCATTGAGCCTGCATTGCCAACAATCCCACCTTATTCCAGGCCTTATTCCCATAACCCCATATTTGTCTTGCTAATCCCTTTGACATTAAAGGGCAATTAACTGTGGCCAATCCAGCTGCATCTTTGGGAAGAAACCAGAGCACACACAGGAAACTCATACAGACTCAGGGAGAATGTGCAGTCGCTGCACAAACTGTCACCCAATGTCGGAATCAAACCCAGGTCTCTGGCACTGTGAGGCAGCAGTACAAAATACCGTGCTGCCTGAGTTCCTAGTTGCAAAAAAAAGCATTTACTCATCAGGTTCATGAGGACAGATACCTGAAGGTGGTGTGTCTAAATTATTTGATTCCTGGCTTGGGTCACTGTCTGTGTGGAGTTTGCACGTTCTCCCCATGTCTGCGTGGATTTCCTCTGGATGCTCCAATTTCCTCCCACATTCTGAAAGATATGCTGGTTAGGGGCATTGATTCTAACAGGTGCCAGATTGTGGCAACTAGGGGGATTTCATAGTAAATATATTGCACTGTTGATGTTTGTCTTACATGTGACTAATAAATAAATTTTTACTTTAATTAGGCCCCTATTTTTATGGGAGCCTAACAACTTGACTGATTTCCATAAATATTAAAAGAATAGTGCTAGGTTGCTTAATTCTGATATTCTAACTTCTACACCTTCCCCACTATTGTCCACTACTCTCCACTACTATCCATGCTGGATGAAGGGGGAAGTTCTTAAACATTGGATTTTTGTAAGAGGCACATTATCAAGTCTGACTAGGATCATGGAGAATTAGATGGGGTGAATATTAACTCCCATCTTTATTCAACCAAGAGCAGATGGATAACTATGCTTATCTGGAATCCCCTTTTCATTCTTAAGTCCCAGCAAATGTTTCTAAAATGCGAACCATTCTTCTGCCAGGTTAAAGACTGTAAGTGTATTTCATGCAGCTTTGGTTATAAGGCATAACTTCCTAAACATTAATTTTCACACAAAGAGAGGCATGAGACACAGACAGGCATACGATGCAGAGACTGGTGTAGAATACAGAGACAGGTGTAGGATATCGCCAGACTTCAATTGATAACTCCCAAAAGTAGAGTGTAATCAAAGTGTACAATTGTTTCATAAAGGTGAAGAAAAAAACATTTTGTTCGATGGCTATACTGAACGCTATGTTTTTTTTCAATTTTCACAAGCTGTACATTAGGACCAGATGCCACATTACTGCTATCAACTTTCAAGATTTAAAGTTCAGTAACTGAGAGAAGGCAGGGCCTTCAAATAGAAAAAAAAAATCATAAAACCAATAAAAAAGCTTCACGAAATTGCGTCAACAATTCAAAAAAAAACACACTTC
This sequence comes from Sphyrna mokarran, assembly GCA_024679065.1. Lineage (NCBI taxonomy): Eukaryota > Metazoa > Chordata > Chondrichthyes > Carcharhiniformes > Carcharhinidae > Sphyrna > Sphyrna mokarran. The sequence continues at coordinate 56,605,018 of JAGIQG010000002.1, read as the reverse complement.
CACTGTTTTACAAATGGCTTTAATACCTTGCTTATAACTACATATGGCACAGCACTTATGATAAATTTTCAGTTCTGACGAAGCACTGCATTGTAAAATAAACCATGAGGCAAAAATGTCAATTGGAGTTGCACATTATCCAAAAAGATGCAAGTGTTCCTTGCAGGATATTTAAAGTCCTTCACAATTTTTCTTAAATGGTAAAGAGGTGAGCATTATTAAGCACTATATGTAACGTGTCTACAAACTGATCACTTTTCAATAAAATTAACAGTATAAAATTAAGTTAACATAAATCATACTTAAATTTCATTTATTATCACATGTATTAATAAAGTGAAAAATATTGTTTTTTGCACTCAATACAGACAAAGCATACTGTACATAGGAAAGAAAAGGAGTGCAGAATGTAGTGTTACAGTCGTAGCTAGGATGTAGAGAAAGATCAACTTAATGCAAAGTAGGTTCATTCAAAAGTCTGATGGCAGCAGGAAAAAGCTGTTTTTGAATCAGTTGGTACATGATCTCAGACTTTTGTATCTTTGTCCAACAGAAGAAGGTGGAAAAAAGTATGTCTGGGTGGGCGGGATCCTTGATTATGCTGACTGCTTTTTTGAGAGAGTGGGAAATATAGACAGTGTCAGTGGATGGGAGGATGGTTTCAGTATTGACTGGGTTTCTTTTTTTGTAGTTTCTTGCAGTTTTGGACAGAGCAGGAGCCACACTATGCTGTGATACAACCAGAAAAAATGCTTTCTACGGTGCATCTATAGAAATTGGTGAGAGTTATGGCAAACATGTTAAATTTCCTTAGTCTCCTGAGAAAGTAGAAGCATTGGTGGACTTTCTTAACATTGTTGGGCATCTGCATGGAGGGACCAGGACAGAAGGTTGGTGATCTAGATACCAAAAAACTTGAAGCTCTCAACTATTTCAACTTTGTCCCCATTGATATAGAAATAATATGAAATGTAATTTTAGTACACTCAAAAAAACCCTGAAGTACAATCATTGAGCAATAAGTAGGAAATGCAAATTAAATTACAGACATACAAACACACATATGTAATACACAAAAATGTATTATGCAGAAAATATATCTGAAGAATGTTAAATCATTTGTATTTTGATTGCAATAATGTTAAATGTGATTGCATTTTTCAGATTTCTTGCTGACTTAAAAAAAAAGAAACTGAACCTAAAAATATCATTTCTACGATATGCCATTGAGGTCAATGGATAGAGTCGCTCTCACTGCCAATCAATCTCCAACATTTGGCAGCTTACTTCCCATAATTGCTTTGCTTTTTCATCATCAGAGGCAGCCAGTGAACAGGATGCACGATCAGAATCTCTGGTTAACAGAAATTGGAAAGAAAGATGCTGAAATTTTCTGTTTATTCATAACTATTTGAGTTTGTTTATTTGTGTCATAAGTATTACAAGGAAGTTACTGCAAAAATCTCCTAGTCACCACACTCCAGCGCTTGTTTGCGTACACTGAGGGAGAATTTAGTATGGCCAATGCATCTAATCAGCACATCTTTCAGACTATGGGAGGAAACTGGAGTGCCCAGAGGAAACCCATAGAGGCATGGACAGAACGTGCTAACTCCATACAGACAGTGACCCAAGGCAGGAATCAAATCTGGATCCCTGACACTTTGAGGCAGCAGTGCTAACCACTGTGCAACCTTATGTTTGAAACAGTTCTTGTTTATAATTCCTCTTCTCCTTTTATCATCCGAACAATCTTGATTTTTGAAATAAAATAACAATGGGATACTTGCTCCCAACGTTCTGTCAATAATTGTCATAAATTGGTTACAAAGGAGCACAGTATCTGGAAGAGAAAACTCCCGCTTTTATCCTCTTATTTCCTTAAAAGAGATCACATTATTCAATTTAGCCACATTATGGATGGAATTCTGCAGCCCGTCGCAAAGTGTTTTTCCCAAGTCAGAGATGGCTTACCAGCAGGCTCTTCTAGTCCTGCCAAAGTTAATGCCAATTTACATTCCTTGCCTGTGCTACCGTTGGAAAATCTGCAGCAGTGGTCAACTTTGGCGATACTGGCAGATTGCACAGCCCTACGTGTAGACTTTCACATACATTTGCATTGGTACCCCATGGCAATGTGCAGTATAAATAACTATCATTAATCTTTCAAGTTTATCCTTCGAATCACATTTCCCCAGGTTGCAGTTGGTTGCATTCACCTGACTTGGAATTCTGTAACCCTGAACTCAATAGTTATTCGCCTGGTTCCAACATGTGTTACTGTATTGCTTTCTCTTTTATGAAATGAGGAAGAATAACAATACATCAGCTGATGAAGTTGAATACCCAATTTGTTGAGAGTTCAAATTCAGTTGCAAGGCAGTAACAAGGTCTGTAGAGAGTGCTCTGCAGAGCAGGTGAATTAAAAGATCTGCCTCAGTTCTCTGGGAGTTTGTTCCAGTTGCTTTGTTAAATATTAGACCCTTTAGGGTCTCATCCCTCACACACCCTCAGCTCCCCATCCATTCCACGTACCCATGCCAGCCAACTCATGCCAATGCACCAATTTATCTATTCTAATGGTTCCTTATAGTTCATATGTCAACAGTGTCAACTCATGCCAAACCAGGCCCTCCATTCATTCCCCGATCCCTTATGCATCATGCTTTGCCTTTAAAACCTCCAACCAAATCCGCCATGGACAGATCACAGGAGCCATGCACGATTAAGTAAAGTAAATCTAAATATCTATTATAAACTTCACTATATTAAAAACACTCTCATTCATGAGGGCCCATTCAAGACATTTAGCCCGAGGTAAAAATCCCACAAATGGTTGAAATTCCACCCCTGGATCTATCTTTATCCAGAAATTCTGGATTCAGGTTGACGTCCATGTCTGTGCTGCCATCTGCCTCCCCTTAATTCTGACCTTTGAATCCTAGCTCTGTGAATCCCAGAGGGTGCACAGGAAACCAAATAAGAGGACATTGAAACTAGTTAAAACCTTTGGACAGTTAGGATAGCCCTTTGGAAATGGTCCTGGGATATCTTTGGGAGAAGTAAGACATCCTTTGTGATTGTTAAGACACCCGTTAGGAGTTGTTTTAAGTATTAAGCATTATTATTCACTTTCTATATACAAACTAACTGGAACGATCAACCTGCCCAGGAAGTGTCAAGGAATATTAGGCGAGTTGAAATGAAGGCAGTAAGGGCAAAGGGAGGAGAGTGGGGCAGTATGGTGTTGTACAAGTTAGCACTGAGTTGGCATGGGGACACGTTTGGCTTGACATAGGAGTCATCAGGAATATGCTGAAAAGTGGTAAAGACTGAGGACTGGAGATGCTTCTTGTTTCATTATTTTATTAACTTAATTAAATAAGTGTTGACAGTGATCATAATTCTATCTCCTTCATGATAGCATTGGAAAGAATAGGATCAGGTAGGCTAGGAAAATAATTATCTGGAGTAAGGGGAAAAAATGAAGCCATCAGACAGGAAATTAGACGAGTAAATTGGAAGGAGGTGTTCTTGGGGAAAAATACCGAAGGAAGGTGATGGATTTTCAGGAATTTGTTTGGAGCTGTGCACAACAACATTCTGATGAGGCAGGGAGGTTTTGATAAGTTACGGAAACTGTGGTGCACGGAAGTTGTAATGAATGTGGTCATAAAAGAAAAGAAAGACATAGATAATGTTAAGGATTTAGAGGAATATACGAGTTGTAAGATGATCTTAAAAAGGCAATTAGGAGGGCCAGAAGGGGTCATGAGAAGGCCTTGACAGGTAAGATTAAGGAGAATCTTAAGGTGTTCTACAAATGCGTGAAGACTAAAAGGATGAGATGTGAAGGAATAGAACCTATAAAAGGTGAAGGGGGAAAGTTTGTGCGAAACCGTTAGCAATAGCAGATGTGCTTAATGAATACTTCTGCTCGGTATTCACGGTGGAAAATGATCTGGATAATTGTACTGGAGGTTTGCGGCAGACTGAAGAGATTGAGTATGTGGACATTAAGAAAGAGGATGTGTGGGAAATTTTGAATAGCATCAAGATAGACAAGTCGCTGGGAACAGATAGGATGTACTCCAGGTTAGTGTGGGAGGCCAGCGAAGAGATTGCAGAGTCTCTGGCGATGATCTTTGTATTTTCAATGGAGATGACAGAGGTTCCGGAAGATTGGAGGATTGTGGATGTGGTTCCCATATTCAAGAAAGGGAACAGGGATAACCCAGGAAATTATCGACTGATGAGTCTAACCTCAGTAGTTGGTAAATTGATGGAGAAGATCTGAGGGACAGGATTTATGAACATTTAGAGAAGTTTAATATGATCAAAAGTTGTCAGCACGGCTTTGTCAAGAGCAGGTCATGCCTTATGAACCTGATTGAGTTCTTTGAAAATGTGACTAAACACATTGACAAAGGAAGAGCAGCTGATGTGGTTTATATGGACTTCAGCAAAGCGTTCGATAAGGTTTCCCATGCAAGATTTCTTGAGAAAGTGAGAGGACGTGGGATCCAAGGGGCAGTTGCCTTGTGGATCCAGAACTGGCTTGCCTGGAGAAGGCAGAGAGTGGTTGTAGATGGGTCTTTTTCTGCATGAAGGTCAGTCACCAGTGGAATGCCCCAGGGATCTGTTCTGAGACCCTTGCTGTTTGTCATTTTCATAAATGTCCTGGATGAGGAAGCGGAAGGATGAGTTGATAAGCGTGTCAATCACAAGAAGGTTGGTGGTGTTGTGGATAGTCTGATGGGATGTCAGAAGTTGCAGCGACACAGATAGGATGCAAGACTGGACAGAGACATGGCAGCTGGACTTCAACCCAGACAGATGTGTAGTCGTCCATTTTGGCAGGTCCAATAGGATGAAGGAGTATAATATCAAAAGTAGTACTTTTAGCAGCATAGAGCATCAGAAGAACCTTGGGGTCCAGGTCCATAGAACTCTTAAATCAGCCTTGCAGGTGAAGGAGGTAGTCAAAAAGGTGTATGGTGTACTGGTCTTCATTAATCGAGGGATTGAGTTTAGGAATCGGGAGATAATGCTGCAGTTCTATAAGACCCTAGTCAGACCCCACTTGGAGTACTGTGCACAGTTCTGGTTGCCTCATTACAGGGGGAATGTGGAAGCTATTGAAAGGGTGCAGAAGAAATTTACAGGAATGTTGCCTGGATTTGGTGGCATGCCTTATGAAGATAGGTTGAGGGAGCTTGGTCTTTTCTCCCTGGAAAGACAAAAGGATGAGAGGTGACCTGATAGAGGTTTATAAGATGTTGAGAGGTATAGATTGGGTGGATTCTCAGAGGCTATTTCCCAGGGATGAAATGGTTACTCGAAGAGGACACAAGTTTAAGGTGCTGGGGAGTAGGTACAGAGGAGATGTCGGTGTAAGCTTTTCACTCAGAGGGTGGTGGATGAGTGGATGAGTGGAATCGGCTGCCATCGATGGTGGTGGAGGCGAACTTGTTGGGGTCTTTTAAAAGACTTCTGGGATTTAATGGGATTGAGGGTTATAGGTAGGCCAAATAGATAGGGATATGATCAGTGCAACTTGTGGGCTGAAGGGCCTGTTTGTGCTGTAACTTTATGTTCTATGTTTTATGTTCTAAATAGTGCTAGAGCACAGAGACAGGTGTTGTGCCTGCCTTCACATTTAGCAGCCTCTGAACTGACTCTTGGTGCAGCTTGACCATAACTCTGACTTGGTTCAACTCAGGTGCAAGGCTGGTACCCCTTTGAACATTGTTTGAACTCAGCACTTGGCTGTCTCTTCAATTAGCCCCGAGTTTGGATTTCCCTCATATGACAGTCATGTCCTTCTCCCTTTCTCCAATTGGAAAAGGGAGATCTATTAGAAATGGGGTAGGATTTCCAGACGTGTATCCTATGATCATGTTAATGCATCACTCCAATCCTTATAGGATTTTCACCTAGTGCATTTAAATTTAAAAAATGCTAAAAATATTTCAGTTTGCATTTGGTGTCAATGTGACACTCCATATAAAAGAGTTACAGTAGTATACAACTTAACTGCATTTTCTAAGCATTACAGAAATGTCAGACATGTTGATCACATTGCATTTGTAAACAATGGTTTTCGTCTTTAAATATAGCGCAAATTTCTTTCTAATTTTACCTGAAATATTGCCCAGTTTCCTTCTCCAGTCCATTAGCTATGGCACAATAAATTGTAGTTTCTGCACCACTCGATGGAGATTTGGTAAAAGGTCGCAACAATGCTAACCCAAAGCGGGCTACCGGATTCAAATGTCTAGCAAGCTCAGTCCGAACTACGCCAGGATGTAAAGTAAAGACAAGCACAGATGTCCCTATTAGAGAAAGTGGAATAAGAAAACTTGAAATAGCAAATCATGGCTATACACTCCTGAGGGCACTTTTATCTTAGCTCCAAATATATAATTGCAAATTTTTGAGGAATTATTTTTTAAATTTTAAACAGATATGCAGTTGCATTACATGTACAATATGAAGAACTTAGCTCTTTCTCTCTCTTTGCTTCAATGTGTTTTAATTCAAGACACCAGAGCATCTTCCATACATTAGTTTTTAAATACATTCTTTACTGACTCCACGGAGTGAGATTATTAATAGTAATTATTGCATCACATTTAAAATCATGCAAAACGTGCTCAACAACGAACAGAATCCAGGTGTTTGAAACTTGATATGTATAATCTTGGACACAGTGAAAATACTTATGCTCCTGTTTCAAGCCACAGTTAAACACTGGCATCAATGACTAATGGGTAGTATTCTCACATATTATACCACTGATTTCTTGTCAACTCATCAGAACTTCCTGTAAATGCATTTTAAATGGAAAGATCTTTTCTGGGCCAGTAAGTGTGGGGTAATAAACAACATATTTAATATGGAATGCATTAATTGATTGGGTTAAGTTGAGAATGGCATGAAGTGGTAATCTCTCATAAATCATTTTGCATCAGAGTATTATGCTTATATTCATAGGTACACAATGTGAATTAGTGACTGCCTCATGTCATAAATCCAAGACTTGGCACCATAATCAAATAGTACTTTGAACTTCCAATTAGACTTTTTTTCCTATTGTACTGCAGTATTTTTTTAAACATTAAAATCAAACAATATGATAGGACAGTATATTAAAAGAACAAGAAACAGGGTTTGTATGTATAATCCCTACAATATAGCAAAAGGAGGCCATTCAGCCCATCGTGTCTGTACCGACACTCCAGAGAAATCTATCCAGGACCACCCATGCACTATCCTCTCAACCCCATGCACTTATCCCATTAATCTCCCTAATCTACATATCTTGGGACACTAAGGACAATTTAGCATAGCCAATCCACCAAACCTGCACATTTCTGGTATCAGAGTACCCGGAGGAAATACATGCATCTGTTCAGAACAGTACAAGAAAAATTAAATTTAAATTCCATAAAATACTTTTGGAGAATTGGTATATCCATAGAAACCCTACAGAGCCAAAGGAGGCCATTCGGCCCATCAAGCCTGCATTGTCCACAATCTCATCCAGGTCCTATTCCCATAACGCCACATATTTACCCCATTAATCTCTGGACATTAGGGTCAATTTAACATGGCCAATCAACCTAACCCCTTGCACACCTTTGGACGTGGGAAGAAACCGAAGCATCGGAGAAAACCCACAAAGACAGGGGAAGAATGTGCAAACCCCGCATAGATTCCGAGGCCAGAATTGAATTCAGGTCCCCGGGGGTGTGAGGCAGCAGTGCCAATCACTGTGCCACAGTGCTGCCCCTATTTTGGTAAACATTTTTAAAATTAGGGAAGGGCATTACCTGAAGGCCTAGTCAGAGAGATATATACTTGAATAGATGAATTAAAAAAAAAAGCGGATCAATGCAATTTTACAGGACATTTTTCTCTTTTCTTGTAACATAATGCTTATAAAATTTACTTCCATTCATGTAATTCAGTTATTTCTTTTAACTTGGCTTTACCTTCGAGTTTTCGAGCCAGTTCTCTCGTAAAAAGAATATTTGCTAGTTTGCTCTGTGCATAAGCTTTCACTGAATTGTAGCTCTTCTCGCTGTTTAAGTCATCAAAATTAATGCTTCCCATTTTGTGTGCATGAGAGGAGACATTGATGATACGAGAGGGAGAGGACCGTTTTATTAAATCAATCAGCAAATAGGTTAATAAAAAGTGACCTGAAAATAAAGCAAACATTTTGTTATTCTGAAAGAACTTGGGAAGTCGATATGCAAACTCCTCACAACAGCTCGTATAAATTAGTATCTTTAAAGGAATGAAGTGCTAAGGCACCTCACAGGAGCATTACAAAGCATCACATCAAGTCACTTTATGGGTTATGAAGACAGATGGCCCAAAGCTTCGTAAAAGAAGTAGGGGGTATTCTTTGACTGCTCTAGCAACATAGCAGGCCATGAGAGTCAAGTGAAGCTGTGCGCCATGGCTTCCAAGTGTCTCTGACCACCAGATTTCTGACGTCTTCAGCTCCATGCCAGAAATCGGTGCAAACTTGTATAAATTATTCTAATGTTGATTTCCATCTGATGAGTGGGCACTGCCAAGAAAGGGAAGCATCCCACTGCCACGCTTCACTTGGGCTTGGTGACAAAGCGACAGTGACCAGTAATCAGAGCTGGATATCAGGGCTGGGAGGGAATGGGGAGGTGGTGAATCGAAGTCCTGACAGATCGGCATATGCGTAGCGGCCTGCTCAGTGTTATGCTGTTGGCCTCTCCAATGAGAATAAGCCCACCTGCCCACAGCTTTTCAATGAGATTCATGTTGAATCTCATTGAAAACCCATGGGAAAAACCCAATTTATAGGATTATTTATACAAACAGTGAGACTGAGATTTTGGGGTGAATTCCAGAGCTTCTGCCCTTAGAGGCTACACCATCAGCTGCCAATAGTGAACTAGTTAAAATTAGGAATGCCTAAGAAGCCAAAATTAGATGAGTGGAATTTGGCTCGAAGGGTTATAGGGCTGGAGGAGTTTATAGAAACAGAGTGCAGTTGGTGGTGGTGGTTGGAGGAGGGTCAGAGGAGAGGCAGTTCTGAGCCATGGAGGGATTTGAAAACAAGGGTGAGAATTTTAAAACTGAAGTTTTGTTTAACTGGCAGTCATGTTGATCAATGAGCCCAGAGAAGATGACTGAATGTGATTCAGGGCAAGAAAAGAGCAAGCTATAACGTTTTGGATGACAAGCTTATAGAAGTAAAACATGGGAGACCAAACAAGAGCGTACTATGATACTTAAATCAAGAGGACACAGGCATGAATGAAGGTTTCAGCAACATAGTTGGACGAGATTACAAATTTGTGTTATGATATGCAGACGCCAGCATTGGACTGAAGTGGGCACAGTAAGAAGTTTCACCACAGCAGGTTAAAATCCGACATGTTTATTTGGAATTACGAGTTTTGGGAGTGCTGCTTTTTCATCAGGCGAGTGTTGCCACTTGGAGCTTCAAGGTTCTCTCTTTTATCCCATTTCATAGAAACATAGAACAGTACAGCACAGTACAGGCCCTTCGGCCCTCAATGTTGTGCCAAGCTATGTCCAAACCCAAGACCAAATTATCCCACTCTCTATCATTCTGGTGTACTCTGTGCTTATCTAATAGCAGCTTGAAAGTTCCTAAAGTGCCTGATCCACTACCTCGGCAGGCAGCGCATTCCACAGCTACCATTCTGAGTAAAGAATCAACCTTGGATATCCCTCCTATATCTTCCACTATGAATCTTTAAGCTATGCCTCCCAGTAACAGCTACATCCACCTGAGGAAATAATCTCTGCACCTCCATTCTTTCTATCCCCCTCATCATCTTACTATTGAGTCACCTCTCATCCTCCTCCACTCTAAACAGAAAAGTCCCAGACCCCTCAACCTTTCCTCATAAGACTTACCCTCCAAACCAGACAGCATCCTGTTAAATCTCCTCTGCACTTTTCCAATGCTTCCACATCCTTCTTATAGTGAGGTGACCAGAGTTACACACAATATTCCAAATGTGATCTCACCAAGGTCCTGTATAGTTGCAGCATAACCCCACGGCTCTTAAATTCAAATCTCCTGATAATAAATGCTAACATACCAGAAGCCTTATTCACAGCTCTATCCATTTGAGTGGCATCCTTCAGAGATCTGTGGATATGAGCCCCAAAATCTTTCTGTTCTTCCACATTTCTGAAAATCCTGCTGTTGACCCTGTAATCTGCATTCAAGTTTGTCCTACCAAAATGAATCACCTTGCACTTAGCATGGTTAAACTCCATCTGCCACTTTTCTGCATTCTATCAATGTCTCTACAAGAGCCCTCCACCTCATCCACTACTCCACCAATCTTGGTGTCATCAGCAAATTTACTAACCCACCTTTCAGTCCTCTCTTCCAAGTCATTGATAAAAATCACAAATAGCAGAGGACCCAGCACTGATCCCTGTGGTACACCGCTGATAACTGGCCTCCAACAGCATTCTCTGGCTCCTATGAGACCGCCAGTTACTTATCCAATTGGCCAAGTTTCCTTTTATCCCACACCTCCTTACTTTGTTCATGAGCCTACCCTGGGGAACCTTATCAAATGCCTTACTAAAATCCATGTATACGACATCTACCTTCATCCACACACTTAGTTAGCTCCTCAAAGAGTTCAATCAAATTTGTGAGGCAGTACTTATCTCTCACGAAACTGTGCTGACTATCCTGGATTAAACTGCAGTTTTCCAGATTGTCATAAATCCTCTCTCTCAGGATCCTTTCCATTAACTTACCGACTAATGAAGTAAGACTAACTGGCCTAATAATTACCAGGATCATTCCAATCTAACACTTGGCCCAGTTCATTACCCAGTACCAAGTCCAATGTGGCCCCACTTCTCATAGGCTTATCCACATACTGTGTCAGGAAACCCTCCTGCACACACTGTACAAAAAGTGTCCCATTCAAACTACTCGATCCAAAAAGGTTCCAATCTATAGTTAGAAAGTTAAAGCCACCCATGACAACTACCCTGTGATCTCCACACCCATCCATAGTCTGCTTTGCCATTTCCTCCTCCACATCTCTATTACTATTTGAGGGCCTATAGAAAACACCTAACAACATGACCGATCCTTTCCTATTTCTAACTTCAGCCCATATTACCTCAGTAGACAGATTGCCCTTTCAGAAGCCCTTACACTATCCTTGATTAACAACGCTACTCCTCCAGCTCTTTTACTGCCTTCCCTATAGAACCACAGAAACAAGCTTTGAACACTTCTGGAAGTCCAGAGTGCATTTTCTAAAATAAAGAAATTTATTTTTTCTTCCACTGCTAATTAACAGATCAGTTCACATGACTATGATTGCTTTAACTCTTTTCAAACACTAAAACAAAACATTTATTTTTGTACACCATTTGACCTTTACCACAATGAGATGAAATAAGAATAAAAATCCAATCCTTTGAATAAGAAAAAGGCTAAGATCATCTTTGAGCATTTTCTCCTCACAAAATGCATCCTTTGACTGGCAGAGTTCATAAACCTAAAATGACCACCATAAAACTTCAAATTTGGATTCCGATAAAGATGATTTAAAAATGGAGATAATAATAAGAAAGCAGTAAAAGTTCATAAGATATCTGAATAACATTAATTTGCTTTGTAAGAATATAAGAACATAAGAAATAGGAGCAGGAGTAGGCCATCCAGTCCCTCGAGCCTGCCCTGCCATTCAATAAGATCATGGTTGATCTGTAGTGATTCAGTACCACTTTCCCGCTTTCTCCCCATAGCCCTTAATTCCCTTAGCAATCAAAAACCTATCCACTCTTGACTTGAACATATTCAGCAAGGAAGCCTCCACCACTTCATTAGGCAGAGAATTTCAAAGATTCACCACCCTTTGCGTGAAGAAATTCCTCCTCAGCTCTGATCTGAACCGTGCCCCCCTAATCTTGAGGCTGTGCCCTCTAGTCCTGCTATCTTTGTTAAGCAGGAAGAGTCTCTCAACCTCTACCCTATCCGTCCCCTTCATTATCTTATACGTCTCTATAAGGTCCCATCTCAGCCTTCTAAACTCCAAAGAGTACAAACCTAGCCTATTCAGTCTCTCCTCATAACCCAACGCCCTCATCTCCGGTATCAGCCTAGTAAACCTTCTCTGCATCCCCTCCAAGGCCAATATATCCTTCCTTGAATGCGGCGACCAAAACTGCACACAGTACTCCAGCTGCGGCCTCACCAGTACCCTGTACAGCTGCAAAAGTACCTCCCTATTTTTATATTCTATCCCCCTAGCTATAAAGGCCAACATTGCATTCGTCTTCTTAATCACCTACTGCACCTGCATACTGTATTTTTGCGATTCATGCGCAAGGACCCCCAGGTCCCTCTGCACCGTCGCATGCTGCAGTTTTTCAACATTTAAATAGTAATCCTTCCTACCAAAGTGAATAACCTCACACTTGCTAACATTACACTCTATCTGCCAGGTCCTCGCCCACTCACTCAACCTATCCAGATCCCTCTGCAAGCTTTCCACACCCTCCATGCAATTTGCTTTTCCACTCATTTTCGTGTCATCAGCAAATTTCGTCACCCTGCACTCAGCCCCTTCCTCCAGATCATTTATGTAAATGGTAAATAGTTGAGATCCCAGCACCGATCCCTGGGGCACTCCACTAGTCACCAACTGCCAAGCAGAATAGCACCCATTAATACCTATCCTCTGCTTCCTATTAGGCAACCAATCCTCTATCCAGTCTAACACCCTACCCCCAACTCCCTGCACCCTAACCTTCAAAGAGTTTTAGGTAACAGTTAAATTATCTATGTTTAAGCTTACCTAAATGATTAACTCCAAACTGCAACTCAAACCCGTCTGCTGTTTTGGAATAAGGACACATCATTACTCCAGCATTGTTGATCAGAATGTCAAGATGCTGATATTCTGAAAGAAAAAGCGAGAAAATTCACTAAGAATGCATTGTGATATCTTGCAGAATTCTAATATTAATGCAGCAATAATTGGAATGGAACATTTTGCTGAATGTTACAGATTTATAAATCCTGTTATGGGTGTTATTTTTAAAAAAAAAACACATATTGGAAAAAAGGCACGAAAAAATGCATTGTGAAATTATGTTATGCTCTGGGCCTTTAGCCTTTTTCAGCAAACACCAAAAGTGTAGGTAGCTCTACCATGGCTTATCTAACCAACAAATCAAAGTTTATTGAGTTAGCAAGGGGCGGCACAGTAGTTAGCATTGTGCAATTCCTGGCTGTCATTGTCTGTATGGAGTTCTCCCAGTGCCTGGGTGAGTTTCCTCTGGGTGCTCCAGTTTCCTCCCACTTTCTGAAAGACATGCTGGTTAGGTGCATTGACTTGAACAGGAGCCAGGCTATGGCAACTAGGGGAATTTTGCAGTAACTTCATTGCAGTGTTAATGTAAGCCTTATTCATGACTAATAAATTAACTGTGCATCATCACAGTCTAAGATGGAAAGATAGAGCCCTGTGAATGCCTTTGGTGATACCACAGCACATCATATGACTAATCACACAGAGTTGTATTGCTTTGCAAAACTTAACATCCCTCCCTTTTTACCAAAGTGGTACAATAACATATTTTTAAACATTAATGATTACCCACTATGAACATTAGTTACATCACTAAGTATTATCATCTCCGCAGGTACAATTAATATGAGAGTCTTTTTGGTGGTCATAATTTTCATTTTGGTAAGTTATAATGTTCTGATATCTGATCTTTGACATCTTCAGTAGTCTGTTCCTCATGAATATCACGTACTCCATCTTGTGAAGCTGCTTTGTTTTCAGCTTCCAGAGATATAGGTTGTTCTACTGGGATAGAATCTAAACCTTGCATGTGTCTGACATAAAAGCTTTTTTGATAGATTCCACTAATCCACTTTTTCAAGCAAGGATTTGATCAGTATGTCTCCTACATGTTCTCTCATCATCAAGTTGCACTGTGAAAGAAATTGGCCCTGTCTTAGCTGGAATAGTTGCAGGTACCCACTTTTCAGTTTCTCCTTATTTAAAATTCCTCAGTTTCAGTGGTTCTTCATGGTGAAAAAATTGTGTTTGTTGCTATCGCCCTACTATTGCAGTAGTGTCAAGTGGTGTGGGTAAATCAAATTTAATTATTTCAGTGGATTTTGAGATTCAGTTTTGAACTGAAGTGGTAATCTGTGTTGACATGCTGTACCGATTTCCGATACTTGATTTCATAATTATGCGCTGATAATATCAATGTCCATCTTTGTAAATAACTTGAGGCCAATGATGGAATCCCCGGTATGGATGAAACATTCTTGTGAATGGCCTATGGTTGGTCAACAAAGTAAATCATCTTCTTATAGGTACTTAAAATACTTAAATGCCAAAAATTATGCTGAGTTCTTCTTTCTCAAGTTGTGCATAATTTTGTTCCACGCTTGCAATATGGGCAGTGTCGGCTGCACCTCCCCAGCTGCCATAATGTGAGATACTAAAGCATCCACCCTGTAGGATGATTCATTACGTTATTAAATTTTTAACTCTAGTTTAAGTGAACCAGTACCTTGGATTACTCAAGCATGTTTTTAACTCCTTTGTACATAAGTTCAGATTCTTCATCCAATTCCCTTATTGGATAGCACACAATAAAGGATGAAGTAGCTTTAGTAGTGTTGCAAGATTTGGGATAAACTTCCCATAATAATTGATTAATCCTAAAAATGATTGCAACTGTGACACATTCTGTGGTCTTGCTGCATCTAGGATCACTGTCATTTTCTTATATTATTTATGGAGGCCATCCTTGTCTTTTACATGACATAGATAACTGATAGATGATTTGAAAAATCCACATTTTTCTTTCTTCATGCAGAGGTTATACTTCTCTAAATGCTCCAGTATTTCCTCTAAGCTTTGTAAACGTTCCTATTCAGTTTTGCCTGTGATTAGAATGCCATCCAAATAACACCGGATACAACTGAGGCCACTAGAATACAGCAGTGCTGATGTTATTCCAAATGGTGGGCATTTATATTGGAACAATTCCTTGTGGGAAATAATCATTAGCAACGTTTGCAATTCAATTAACCTCATTGAAAGATGCTCGGGACAGTCTGTCTTGCTGAACTAGTGACTACCCGACAATCCAGCAAATAGGTCCTTGATCAATGGTAAGTAGCTCTGGGGTTAACACACAGTACTAGATCCCACCCTCATCGCTAGTTCTGTTCCTTACTATTGTGTTTTGGGGCTTTAGTCTCTTCTACAACAACAAGCAAAAGAATAACTAGCCAGACTGTAGATTACTTAACCTACAAACCAAGGTTTTGAGATTGATGTTACTTCATCACAGTCTAAGATGGGAGAGAGATAGAACCCTGTGAATACTTCTGGTGATGTCACAGCATGTCATGTGACTAATTACACCAAGATACCTTGCTTTACAATACATAACAAATTGTAATTGCTGAATAGTGTCTGAAATATTGTCAGTGATATATTTTAGAGAGGATTTGGATGAAAGATCATTGACCTGAAAGTTAAGTCTGTTTCTCCCTCCACAAATGCTCCCAGATCTACTAAATATTCTTAGCATTTTGTTTTCATTTCTGAATTCTAGTTTTGTAAGTGATGACTCCATTTGATCAGAGTTTTTCTAACTCTTGTTCAGGGGTACTATCTATTGCTTATATAGCAATTGCTTCCAAAGCAGTATTGTCAAGACAGAATTGGCTCATTGGGATTGATAATAATGGACAATGCTAATGAAATATATTCAAGATCTTACCAAACTTGATTATTAAGCCTCCCCAAGGATTTGAGTATCAAATTGGAATCCAATCACAAACTAAAAGCAAATTATTTTTCCCTCTATCATGTTGGTAAAACATTTTACAGATATACACAACAAAGTAATGTTGAATATTCTGATACAAAAAACAAAAGGGAAAATTAAAATAAAGGAAAAATGCTAGAAATGTTCAGCATCTGTGAAAGAGTTAATAATTCAGAACTTCTAATTCATTGACCTGGAACATTTACTGTTTCTCTCCACAGAACCTGCCTGACCGTTTGAGCATTTCCAGTATTTATATATAGAACTATTCTTGTTGTTCTGAAGTGTACTTTGCACTGGTCTAACACATAAAAATATCTCAGTAATATTTAAATGAGTCATAATCCATGATCTGAAATTGGATTTACTGGCCGGCTGCTTTCTTGCTATGCTTTCTATGGCCAATATCCACAGTGGTCAGAGCATGGGGAAGGACCTCCGCTGTCAGGCAGAATCTGCTGGGAGTCTGAGCTCGTCCATTGGAGGGCCTACTGATTAAGTTTAGAAATGGAGTTTGTAGGTTTCCTTGTGGGTCAGAAATGCTCACGGTAAAGGTGACCTCTCCACCTTTCCTTTCATAGCTGACACTCACTTTTCCTGTCACAACCACATTCACCCTACAGTAGTTGTTCAAGCCCCAAACTCTACTAACTTTTGGGATTGATGTTCCCTATGCTACTGTTCACTGGTTAGGTGATCTGGCCAGTTGTCATCAGGTGGGAGAATGTAACAATTTATTTAAATATGGCCCTATTATTGAAATTCGTAGGACCTCCAAATTGAAATATGGTCTTAGCCACACCCTTCCCATAAGTATCAAGGTGTATGAGATTAGGGCCCCATTCGTAACACCATAAACTATTAAGTTTGTGACCTGTACTTTCCAGGAAATTTTCGAAGTGGCATGCCAGGATAAAACACAAATGCATTACAATTTGAAACAAAGAACAACATACCTTCATTGACTTGTTGAGCAAACTCCCGAATAGATTTGGTGTCAGCTAAATCCAGCCTCTTCACGACTAAAAGACTATTTCCTGTTTCCTCCATTATTTCTTTAGCTGTAGCCTCACCTTTCTCCACATCTCTGCATGCCATTATAATCAGGGGTCCTATATGTAAAAGAAAATATTAAAGGGAATAGGGATAAGAATGAAAGAAACAAATGACATAGGCACTCAGGACTCCTACAGATTAATTATCATGTTACGGTGAAAATATATTCTTGTTGGATTCAATATTTTATTAAATTAGTACAAAATAAAAAATCCAAATTAAAATTAAGTAAGACCTTATCCTTAATTCCTCAGGAAAATGGGTATATAGTGGTAATATCACTGGATTAATAATCCAGAGGCAAATGCCCTAGGGACTCAGGTTCAGATCTCACCATGGCAACTAGAACAAAGAAAGTTACAGCACAGGGACAGGACCTTCAGTCCTCCAAGCCTGCACTGACCATGTTGCCTGACTTAACTAAAATCCCCTATCCTTCTGGGGACTATATCCCTCTATTCCCATCCTATTCATATATTTATCAAAACCGTATCTGCTTCCATTACCTCCCCTGGCAAAGAGTTCCAGGCATCCACTACTCTCTATGTAAAAAAATTTGCCTCGTACATCACCTTTAACTGCACACCCAGATCCTTTTGCCTATCAATGCTCTTAAGGGCTCTGCCATTTACTGTAAATTCCCTATCTGTATTAGACCTTCCAAAATGCATTCCCTCACATTTGTCTGGATAAACTCCATCTGCCATCCCTCCACCCAAGTCTCCACTGATCTATATTCTGTTGTATCCTCTGATGGTCCTCACCACCATCCGCAAATCCATCAACCTTTGTGTCGTCCACAAACTTACTAATCAAGCCAGTCATATTTTCTTCCAAATCATTAATATATTACAAACAGCAAAGATCCCAGCACTGATCCCTGCCACTTGTCACAGACTTCCATTCAGAAATGCACCCTTTCACTGCTACCCTCTATCTTCTTTAACTAAACCAGTTTTGTATCCATCTTATCAACTCACTCTGATCTCATGCAACTTCATTGTCCTCACCAGTCTGCCATGAGGGGTCTTGTCAAAGGTCTTACTGAAGTCCATGTAGGCAACATTCCTATCTTCATCAACCATCTTCAGCACTTCCTCAAAATACTCAGTTAAGTTTATGAGGCATGAACTCCCCTTCACAAAACCATGTTGCCTCTCACTTGTTTTCAACTAGGAATAAATCCCTTCTTGAAGAATCCTCTCCACTATCACTAATGTAAGGCTCACTGACCTGTAATTATTCTTGCTATCCTTATTAAACAAAGCAACAACCTTGGCTATTCTCCAATTCTCTGGGACATCCCCTGTAACCAGTTGGTGGATTTTAAATTCAAAAACTGGAATTGAGAGCTAGTTTCAGTAATGGTTACCGTAAAACTATCAGATTTGTCTTATCTAGTTCATCAATGTCTTTTAGGGAAGGAAATCTTTTTATCCTTACCTGACCTGGCCTACATGGGCCTCCAGACCTATTGCAATGTGCTTAATTCAAGAATAACTAAGGATGGGCAAGAAATGGTGGCATTGACAGACACACATATATCCCATGGAAAAAAATAAATAAAAATGGGTTCAATTTTTACCCTTCTCACCTAGCAAAAACCAGTTTGGCTGGGGTGGGGGTAGTTAAAATTCATATTAAAAACAGCCCACTCCTCTCCTGTCCAATCCTGATGTGGCAATTTAACCAGAGATGGGACTGAGCAGGCTGTAATGGAATCTGTCCCAACAGCAGCCATTATCAAAAGAGGTCCACACAACAAACACTGGGAATACTAGGCAAATGGGCTATAGAACAACACCAAAGGATCCAGGGCTGGGGTGGTGGCAGCATTTGTGGACAGTATACTGAAATTAACCTCAACATGGCAGTAGTAAGGATTGTGGGATGAATTAACACAGTGATAGAATACAAATTCCAGGAGGTGAGTAGAAGTCCTGATATTAGAGATAGTGCAGTAAAAAAAAATGACTAAATTAGCAACTGGCTTAAGACAGGGAGCCAATTTACACCTGAACCCACAACAACCCATATGCCAGAAGTGGCTGCATGGGAGACATTACTGATGACTGCCCCAGGGCCTGTCGAGGTAGGATACTGGGGCAGTATACTCTGTTAGTTGTACCGATTTACTTTGAGCTGTTCAAACATGGTATAAACCTATATTCCTGAGCTGGCCTGACATAAATTATATGTAGTGTCACTCAAGAACTCCCAACTCACTTTGCTAATTGATTCACACTGGAGCCGTCCTAAAGCCTGTGTAACAAAGTAAGGCTGCAGTATTAAATGGGATCAGCACACTTCTGCTCCACTGATAACCAGAAGATCAAGGCAATTAACTCAAAACAAATTCTAAAATTACACAATTACCAATGGAAAAAACTCACCTGTTCTAAGAAAGACACAAATACACAGGCTTTAGCAAATTTAAACAGCATATTCAGTTTTTCAAAATACTGCTGATTAAATCAGAGAATTTTATTAGAGGACAGCATTTCAGAAGATGTCAACCTTGGCTCAGTGAAAGCTCCTTCATCTCGCAGTACACCATCCAAATTGGCACCTCTTTGCAATTCTGAGGAAGTGGTACACTGTTTTAGGTGTTGCTTTTTGTAAAGAACAGTAAACAGAGACTCCTTTTGTATTTGAAGTCAATCTAAAAAAGATTCCATGATACTTTTCAAAGGGGGATGTGAATTCTCCCAGTGTTTTGAGCTATAGTTAACCAACATCACTAAAACTGAATATCTGCTCACACCCCCATTGCAGTTGGTGAGATTATGCTGTATGTAATTTGGTTCTTAATTTTCCCTACATTACAACAGTAACTATATTTCAAATGCACTCTGGGACATTCTGAGGGGCCGAATCAGCCATGTGATATGTTGGTGAGAGATTAATAGCGCCTCTTTTTGGGAAGGTTGGCCAAACCCTACCAACCAGTCAATGATGAGGCCACCAGTGGGTTACCCCCTGGAAACAACAGTTCCTCTCCCACCCCCACCCTTGGATGTAAGTCCCAGCAGATCATGTGCTCAGAAGTGCCACCAGGAGGCTGTGGTTGATGCCAAAAGGATGTTCCTTGGAGTGCCAAAATTGTGGAGGATCCAAACTATAAGTAAGAAATGGTGGAGAGTGGTGTGTGGGGGAGGGGTGTCGTGTGGTGTGGTGATGAGGGGGAGGGGGATTGGGATTCACAGAGAGGAATTTCTCCAACATCACTGTTTCAAGATCACTTTACAAATGTCACATGTAAACTTCAGTGATAAAGGCCAGAATTTTCCAACCCTTCAATCCCTGCTGACGCTACAAGCGAGTGTGGAGAATTTGGTGCTCAGCCAAATCTCTGTTCACTGAAGCACCACCAAAAATCCCACTGATGTCAACAACTGGAAAACTATGCCCAAATTCTTTACTGTCAAAAGTAACAGCTGGTAAATACTCCATTTAACCCCAGAAAAGTAAATTTGTAAAACCACTGCCACAATCAGTAAGTATCAAGGCATTATAACAAGTTGTTAATCTACTTGTACCTCTTTTTGCGAGGTCTCTTGCTGTCTCTTTGCCAATTCCAGTGTTAGCGCCAGTTATTAATACAATTTTATTATCCAGTCTATAACTTGACAATTCCTTCATTCTGTTGCTGTTAAGAAATAAAAAAACACAGCAAAACATTAATTGTAATTTCAATTTCAGCCACAAACTTTTGCATTAAAACAATTCTGAGATTTTATTATGCTTATTATGTCTCCATATTTCTATCACCTTATCATTTGTTATAGAGAATGCTTTATCACTCCAAGAATGCTGTGTCATTCCAATTTTGAAATCTGTTTCTCTGTTCCTTTGCCCCCATTGCCAGCAGTAACTTCGGTCTTTAGGTTCCAAGTTCCAAGAAATTTCCTTCCTAAACCCCTCATTCTTTCTACCTCACTCTCCTCAATTATTTGGCCACCTGTTCAAATACCTCCTCTTTTGACTCAGTGTCAATTTTCATTCCACTTTCCCATGAAATGCCTCAAGACATTTCCTACATTTGATTAGAAAACAATAAAAAGAAACCCCTTAAGCCAGTACTGCTATTCAAGAAGATATGGATACGCTTTAACATAAATCCACATTCCCACCCTATCTCCACATCCCCTCAATTCTCTCAGTGCCCAATCACAAGTTTTGAGTATATTCATCAACTAAGCAGCCACAGTTCTTCAAACTGGAGTTCTACAGAATTAAAAATGACACAGTAAAAACACAAATGTTGTTTTCTGAAATCCTTATGATGATAACATTAGTAAGGATTTGCAATATCAAAAAGAACAGACTGATTGAAATCCATTGAGCTGGAGAATGATACTGATGCAATTTAATTTACTTCATTAAAGAGATAGAAAATGCTAAAATTCTGAAATAAACGTTTTCATTAAAAGTTTTTTCGGGTGCTTAAAGATCAAATGTGAATTTCCAATATTTTCTGTTTTAATCCGTGCACATTCCAAATTATGTTTTACATTCAACCTTTTCCTGCTCTATTAGCAGAGGGAGAATTTGAAATACTAGCGAATTTTCATGCCAAGAGATTCAGTCTATATTAGAATCTCAAGAATTGCTATTTTAAAATCTAGATGAGTCACCATGTGTAGAATACTTTCTATCTTAGCAATTGTTTTCACCTTTTAGTAACCCTCAGGGATTTCCTGAACTATTTGGATGTACAGCTTGTATGTGACAAGCTGAACCTGCAGCTGAATTTTGCTGTCAATGAGAAATGAATAAACATCCATCAAGTGGTATTTACCTATTCTCAACATGGGTCTCCAAAAATTGAACTGGTTCAGGCTGATGTTAGCACCCACCCAAACTGATCACCAAAAATTTATGCAATATTTCTCACATAATAAAATGTTCCAATGTGGAAAGAAAACACGTTCCTTTAAATCATTACAGTCTCACTTACAAAATCATGTTTTAATAAGCTGAAGAAAATATACAGCACAAGTAATTAAAGTGAAAACATTTGTCTCCATATGATTCTATTGATAAATCGAATGTCTTATGCGATTCAGAACCATATAAACTAGGGTAAATCTGACAAGATGTTTACAGACCTGATTCTCTCTTCACCAGTGTTGTCAGACATGCTGAGTATTTCCACCATTTACTGTTTCTATTTCAGATTTCCAATGTTTTGCTGAAATGAATCATTGTTTGTTTGGAGTCCAACCAAAGGGAAGAAATTGAATTAAAAAAAAATCATTGCCCAACTAAAAGCTTCTTCCAAACATAAGCACTTGATCAGACATTGTTCCCATCAACGTCACTGAAAAGTATCTGCTCTGACACACAGCTTCATTCTGTGATTAGATTCAGGATGGAAGGAAGAACTTTTGAGTCTTAAAGCACACACAGTTTCAGTTTTAGAAAGCAGAAATGGTGCATTGATTTTAAGACAAAGCTGAAGCCCAAGGAATGAAGGAACTAGGTATATGAATGTGAAGTTATTTTGGATGAATGAGGAAGTCTATATTTTATTATTAAATAACGTAACATACTTCCTCATATTATGTAAAGCTAAAGAAGGGAGAGACAAAATTACCTCTTAGGAAAAAAGACATTCATAGCAAAATGATTGTCATATCAGGACAAGAGACCTCTTAGTTAAAAAGAAACACCCAATTAATATTCAGGTTAGCTGGATTGGCCATGCTAAATTGCCCCTTGGTGTTCTAAGATGTGTAGGTTATGAGGCTTAACAGGCTTTAAACTTGGGGTTACAGGGAACAGGTCTGGGTGGGATTGCCCCTTAGTATCAGGGGGATTACGTGAGGTTACAAGGATAGAGCTGGGTGGGATTGTTGTCAGTGCAGACTCCATGGACTAAATAGCTTCCTTCTGCACTGTAGGGATTCTATGATTTTAATTAGCACGTATTCGAACAGAGTTGCGAGAAACCTTTAGCATATTACTCTATAAAGAAGTGATCACAGGTGAGCAGCAGGGAATCCTTCAACTATTACCACTGGTTCTTGTTCAAGGAGATACAGTTTCAGAATTTGGTCATGGTAGGAAACTACCTGAAGAACAGGAAATATTTTAGGGATGTCCTCAAACATCATAGGAACTCCTGGCTTGTGACTGACCAAAATGGAAGTTTATCCATAACGGCACCCACACAGAGGGACCTCATGGGAATGTGCAATGGTGAAGTCAAGGTATTAGACGCACACAAACCTCTAAACAAGCCATTAACTCAACCCATTAAGCTCTACCTGTCCTACATACAACAGAGTCTGCAGATCATGCACTGGAGTTATCAATCACCTCAGAGCACATCAAATAGGAGCAGAAGCAAGCCATTCACAATTTGATGCGACTACCCACAAAGAATGAGATAGGTGTCAGGTTTGGTTAAATGGTGGCATTCTCACCGAAGTTAAAAGGTAGTGGGTCCCACTCCAGGTTTTAAGCACTCAAGCTACACTAACACATCATGCAGAGACATTAAATTGCAATCCTGACTCAGTTTAATAGCGGAGGTCCCATGGCATAAGTTAGAGAGTTCAGGGGCACAAGGATTTGGTGGGGGAGTGTCAGTATTGTACTATACGTTAAGAGACCAAAAAAAAAGGGCCTGGGTTCATGATTCATCCAAAATTATGTTAAGATTGCACTGAAATGTCGATGCAAACTTAAAACTCAAAATGAGGCTGGACCCCACAACTTGCTGAGTTGTCAATGATGGAAACAGATATTTAAACACTTGGAACTGCTGTAAAACAAACACAAAATCCTGGAATGTAATCAAAACTGCATGAATATATTAGCTGTCTGCAGGGATTTGTCACCATGGGAATAATATGAATAAAATTGGTGTGAAAGTAACACAACTCCAACAACATAAACATTCAAAATTATCCTTCAAATTTCTGGTAAACTTGCATTACTCTACCACACTTTGACCTCCAGTGAAATCATTACTGATTTAAGTTTAATGTGGCTTTTCAGTGTAATATTAAATAATTTTGGATGAGTCATGAACCCAGCCCCTTTTTGCCTCCGAACTGTATAGCATAATATTGGCACCCCACCTTCTCCCCCACCCCACTGCAAAAAAAAAATCCTTGTGCCCCTGACTCAAACAAGTAGGGTAGGAATATGCTGACACAATGTGCCTACTAGGACAGTCCTTTTTGTGGATTTTGGGAAGCAGGTAGAAGCGGGCAGTCTGGGATTGGGAGATTATGAGGCTAGAAGTTGAGGAGGAGGAGGAAGTGGGGTGGGATTGGAAGTTTATGAGGCTGGAAGCTGAGGAGGACAAAGTGGGGGTGGGGCGGGTAGTGGACGGGGTACCATGAGCTTGGAAGCTGAGACCAGAGGCATCTAGAGGAAATGAGATATTGACTTGATGTTCAGTGGTATGGTCACACTCCAGGGGAGGTAGGAGGGAGTATCTGAGAGTTGGTGCTCAGCCCCTGTGAAGTAAAGGTCAGTTCACCAGATGAAAACAATTTGTCGGCAGGTTGATGACAAAGTCGGGATTGGACCTGAGGGAGCAAAGAGCAGAAAGCGAGAGGTTGGAATAGGTGAGGGGAAGAACTCAGTAAGAATTTAGCAACACCAATTTATAATCCAACCGATTTATTTGATAGTAAAAACGCGAGCTTTCGACTCCTGTGTCTTCCTCAGGCAAATGCAGTGTTCTCCACCCCAATCCAACACCGGCATCTGTATATCATAGGTGAGGGGAGACAGAAACGTTAAGACAACCAATGAAAAGATTGAGGGCAGGTAATTGTAAAGATTACAAGGATTACAGTGCCCCTGAACTCTAATTATGCCATGGGACCTCTCTTATTCATCACTACTGCTGGCTCTTTAAAAAAAAAACACAACGAATCAGCTATTTTTACAGAAATTTTAAAAGCCCCATTGCTACCCCGAGGTTAGAGGAAATGAAGTGTACGAAAAGCTCTTTACCCTTTGCCACTACACATGTTGGCAGAATGCAGGCGGTGTGAGGACTGGAGAGTTCCTTGCTGGTGGGCTGGGCTCGACCTCCCTGCGGTAGATATCCACACACTCACTATTGATTCTCTCTGTCACGGAAACCGGGCGAATTGTCACCCTCATGACTCTTACTCAGACCGCCCGTCATACCCTCATATTAAAGGTGGCTCCTCCTCCGGAAAGGAAGGAAGAGCCGGGCTTCCGTTTGTTTTGCGGGTTTTGTAAACACTGGTTTGTTGTGTCCCCGCTGAGGTTTTTTTTAAATGTCGTTTTTAAATATCTTTCATTTCAGCGGCTGTTGCTGGGAAACACCACTCATTGGAGACAAATACCCCCCCCCCACGTTTGCCCCATGCCTGACCTTTATTACAAAACGAATTACGGGGTAACAATGTGCGTTGTAATAGTGTTTCGGGGGGCGGGGCGGATGATAGTCAGGTCAACTTGCAGGAGATGACTGTGAATGAGCACACCCTGCAGGTACCGCCTGCCTCACTGTGGACTCCGCACCTACTAAACTGATTAGACTGGACAGATTACATTCCTCAGCACAGAACTTGCGATAGTGGCCCAGGAGGGAGCAGGCAATCTCTTTTTTGAAGGAGGCCGAAGATGAAGAATAATTGAGAGAAGATGGATAATCAATAATTACGGCCTTTCCAGAAGGAAAGGATTGTTAAAACCAAACTCCAGCAAAATGAAGAAAACAGATCCATGTGTACTTAAAAATACTAACCGAATGACCTTACAGTACCTTTTAAATTAACATCTGGCAACTCTGGAGGCCTGTTTTATTTTAGTGCAATATGCACTGAACTTCTGTACACCAGAATATTATTCTTTCAAGCAAATGCCGCTGGAAACATGTGAGACATATAAAGAATGTGTAGACTCTTCAAGTTGGATTGCCACTTTTTTTTTAATATAGCCGCCTACTTATTGGGTGTGATTGCTTTTGGACTATGATGAGTGCGTGAACAAATACATCAATGGTGAAACGATGGCTTAACATTCCAGTTTGCAGATCGCTGGAGACCATACGTGTGATGGAAGATGTGTGGCAAGATCCTGATGTGCAAATCTACATGGGCTTTGTCTGGGCAGTTCAAACACCCAGTGGGTAATTCCTTGCTGCTCAGGCCTCTCTAGGAATGATTCCAACACTGACCTAGAGTCAGAGACTTTGAGACAAATCAACTTATCTTGATAGTCACTAAGGAAATGTTAGACAATTCAAAACCTGATCTAACACCTGGTTATCTCCACAACTGACCGCTCCCCCCACCACCTCCAGTCACCCAACTATATCCACCCGACTGTCTGTTATTCACCCGACTGCCTCTCAAATCATTCCCACTATTCCATGACTAGCCCAACTATGTCCCTAATCTGCTTGACTACTTCCCTGATCAATCTAACTATTCCCAAACTACCATTCTGATCAACTCCCTAACTAGCAAACTACCTCGGTGAGCAACTCGGCTACTTCCCCAACCACCCAGCTATCATGCTGACCCTACCCAACTGCCCATCTACTCATCTCACCCACCTACCCATTCATTCGCTCATCCATTCACTAATCTGCTTTCATTCATTAAAAACTGGGCCTTTAAATATTTAACTGAAAATAGCAGCTAAAGTTGTTAAAAAGAGGACATGTCTCTAACTGTACTAATATCCACTGGAAACGTTGCATTACCCATTTCTTCTTCAGCCAGCTTTAGAAGATTCTGGAAGAAATGGGCAGCAACATTAGGTCAGGAAAATCATCATGGGCAGCAGCAGTGTGCACTGCATTACTGCTGACTGGAATATTCAGATCACAAGCATCTTTATTGATATGATCAAAATGCAGGCATTCACTTCACATCAGTAATCAAAAACATCAACATCTATTTATGTTATCACCATTTAAAAGGTGAGACATGGGTGGGACATAACCAGTGTAATGACTTGTAATTTCATTCCATGTACTGGCAAAACAAATATTGTGTATGATTCAGTAGATATATTTTTCTGGAGGCAACCATTGGCTTTGATCAATATTTTCTTCCCAGTGAAAGAATAACATAACTGGCACACCTTCAAGCTCAGCTTTAGTTTCTTGCTTCCTTATAGCAAACTTTGTGGAAATATGTCTCAAATTGCTTTCATTTTCCTTTTCAATACTCTATTTTGGAACGAAAAGCTTTGGAATTAATAATCAGCATGGATTCTACAGTGAGCCATTGTGTTTTTTCAAAAAATTATTTTTCTCTATTTTGCTGATTCTGCATTATCACTCACATGTATATCACTTGTCTGTGTTTAAAATGAGTTGAGGATTAAATAGGATAGATGGAGAAAAATGATTTCTGCTGGTTGGTAAGTCCAGAACAATGAGATGTAACCCTAAAATTAGGGTCAGGCAATTCAGGTGTAATTTCATAAAGCATTTCTTGACTCAACAGCTAGTGGAAATCTGGAACTACCTCAATTTAAAGAACATAGAAAGATACAAAATCTCAAGTCACATACAAACCAACTCAAGAACAGTTTCTTCCCTGCTACTATTAGACTTTTGAATGGACTTACTTTGTATTAACCTGATCTTTCTCTACACCTTAGCTATGACTGTAATGCTACATTCTGCATTTCTTGTTTCCTTCTCTATGAATGGTATGCTTTGTATAGCACAAGAAATAATACTTTTCAGTGTGTTAATACATTTGACAGTAATAAATCAAATCAAATCAATGCCCCCGCCTCCCACACACACACAGAAAATGTCAAATGGATAGACTTTTGCTCAGCCTTTTGTTACATTTTTGGTTATGAAACCAAGGTGGGTACATGGAAATAATCCATGATTTAATTTAATAATAAAATAGTCTTGAACATCTGAATGGTCTATTCTTCCCCCTAGGCAGATTCTGGCATCCCTATACAATAAGATAACAAGCTCATTCACCCACCTCCCTTCTCTTCACAAAATCAATTTTGCACATTCATAAGCCTCTCAAATTTCATCACTTGATAGAGAAGAGAGCAAGAGCCTGAGGGAGAAATAGAAAACGAGGGTGAGGTGTCCCTTCAGTGAACATCACCTTGTCCACTTGTAAATGAGATCTAGTTCCAGGAGACTGCATAAGTCAGCAATGGTCTGCTGTGAAAGCCTCAGTCTCCTGAACTCTCATAATGTGAAGAGGTATGATCTTCTGCCAGTAGACCCTGTGTTGCAGGTCTCACCATCTTGGACCTCTGTGTTCACACCCTTTGGAGAGTGGATCCATACATAGCTGAGGAGACTGAATGCTGTTGCTGGTGTTGCTCTTATTGTTCCCTCTCCTGTTGGTGGCGCTGTTCCTCATGTTTGTTATCAGAGCTGCAAGATGGAGTTGCATAAACTGTTCCCATGTGTTGGTGAAGGCTGACTATACAGAAATCGAGTTCAAAGTGAGTGAAGTGCAAAATAAATGAAATGATTTGATTTATTGTTGTCACGTATTAAAATACAGTGAAAAGTATTGTTTCTAGTGCTATACAGACAAAACATACTGTATATAGAGAAGGAAACGAGAGAGTGCATCCTAAGATGTCAGCAATCAGCCATCAAGCAGTCTAAAAACAGACTTTTAGGAGAAGTTCCACAACTACCAACCTCTCTTGTGCCAGTGTTTGAAGGCTTCCCAGCTTGCCACTTTCACTGGCAATGTGCACCCACCTGGTTCGCTGAAAAAGGTCTTATTCTAGGAGGTTGCAGGTGTAACTGTGCAAAGTTGCCAAGAGTTCACCTATTGGTTGTTGTATGTTGGCTGTTGCCTATTAATGCCAGAATACAGGGCTGAATTCAAAAATAATTCACTGTGTCTCCTGCCAGCACAAGGTGGCTGTGGATACCTATCTGCAGTGATGTCACTGTACACATGCAACAGTGAGATCACTGCGCACACTTTCAGTGACATCCACATACGGTACTCCTCAGGGATACTAATGATAAAAACAAATTACTGCGGATGCTGAAATCCAAAGCAAAAACAGAAAACGCTCGAAAATCTCAGCAGGTCCAACGGCGTCTGTGGAGAGAGAAGAACGAGCCAATATCTGGATAACCCTTTGTCAGAATTAATTGGAAGCCTGCTGCACTGCAGCTGCTTTATTAGAATGAGCTAATGATACCTCAGGTTTACAGGTATTAAGAAAGGTTTAAAGAGAAAGAACAATGTACTCATCAGATAGCAGAACATAGGCAAGATACTCTTTCAGAGAGTTGGTGCAGACACAATGGATTGAATGCACAGTGAAGATTCTATGGCTCTCATTCGCACAAAAGAATATGAGAAAAAAGACTTTATTTATTTGTGCTTGATATGGCCAAAAGATGTCTGAAAGTGCGTTAGAACAAATGAAGATTTTTTTATTACTTATTTCATGGGATATAGGTATCATTACACAGATCAGCGTTTACTGCCCTTCCCTATTTGCCCTTCAGAAGGTGGTAATGGGCTGTCTTCTTGAACCATGCAGTCCCTTAGGTATAGGTACATCCATAATGCTGTTAGGGAGGGAATTCTAGGATTTTGACCCAGCGACAGTGAAAGAACAGCAATATATTTCCAAATCAGCAAACTGAATGATTTGGAGGGAAACTTCCAGCTGGTGGTGTTCCCAAGTATCTGCTGCCCTTGCCCTTCTGGTAGTGGGTTTGTAAGGTGCTGTCTGAGGAACTTTGGTGACTTGTAAGAAACACAACTGATCGTTTGTTTACCACAAACTCCCACAAAAAGCAGTGTGATAACGACCAGACAATCAGCTCTTTGTGATATTGATTGAGGGATAAACATTGACCAAAATACCAGGGATACCTCCGTTACTGTTCTTCGCAACAGTACTGTGTTCTTTCACATCTCTCTTACATCCAGCTAAGAGAGTAGTTGGGGGCCTCTTGCTTACTATCTAATCCAAAAGACAGCACATGCAAATGTTCCCTTAGTAATACACTGGAGAATTAGCCTTGATTTTTCATACTCAAGCTCTTGGGTAGATTTGAATGTACAACCTTTCTGATTCAGGAGTAGGCTTGCTACCAACTGAACCACATCAGGTTCTTTTGATAGAAATCCGAATCAGAATGTGTTTTCTACCAACATGAAAATTGAACAGTTGTGGGTCAAATAGACCCATTAAATTGTTCATGCATTTTGCTGTAATGTCCACCTTCCTTAGCTTATGACCATAGAATTGCATGATGAATATGGATTGTTGGAGAGAAATGGAGTAGATGTAAAATGGAGTCCGGTTTAATGTTTGTCTTTGTGACTGTTTGATTATCATGGCAAATACAAATTGGAGAGGGAATAATTTACACTTCCAACTAATTGACATCTGAAACATATTAAAATCAAAGAGAGAACAGGGAAATTTGATATTTGATATTTATCTCTGTAAATACTGATAGCAATCTCAGCATTAATCACAAGTGTAAACTATGCACAACAAATTAACCATGTACCATTACAGAACACTTCTGTAGAATTTAAATTATACAGCAGCATGATTAGTGAAATTAATTTTCAGGCAAGTCGGTGAAATGTGATACTACAAGATGACAGTGTTAATGAGCTTGATCAGATATACAGCAATCTGAATCTCATCAGAAACAGAATGAACATTACAATAAACATCTTTTCACCAGTAAATTGTTCTGTAGCTTTCTTCTGATACCATAATTTAATTAATCTTGAAAGCGAGACTTTGTCAAAAATTGCAGATATTTTTTAGCTGCAAGTGGTGAAAGTGTAATGCAAAGGTAATAGATTTCTCACAATTAGACATTGCCATTCAAAAAGGCATCAAGTAAGGCAGCAGGGTTGGTCACCACAAAACATTTCTGCAAATATTTGTCTAAGTGTTTCATGCGATGTCTTGCATCATTTGTACATCAATGAAAAATCAGTTATTACCACTGAAGGCCTGAAGAGGTTTTTACATCAACATTTTCTGAGTCTGTTTCTTTAAATATAATTGGAGTAAAACCCAGCTCTGGTTTGGTACACATGAATGGCTTTCCAGCCTACTTCAGAAGGCAGTGAGAGTCAAGTACATTAATTCATTGACGGGAGTCACAAACAGGCCAGGCATCTCTTCAAGTCTGCCTAATAAACAGCTGATGCAATGGCACTACATTTGTGCCAAGCAATAAAGTTTAAACTTTATTTATTAGTGTCACCAGTAGGCTTACATTAACAACACAATGAAATTACTGTGAAAATTGTCTAATCACCACCTCCAGCACCTGTTCAGGCACATTGAGGAGAATTTAGCATAGCCAATGCACTTAACCAGTATGTCTTTCAGACTGTGGGAGGAAACTGGAGCACCCAGTGATTTGGTAATAGGGATAATAAATTTGGGAATGAAAGATGATGATGGTGGGATAGATAGATTCTTAAATAACCATATCTTTCACCAATATTTTGGAGGCAATTTTAACCCAACTAACCTAGCAGGAAAGCAATAGGATTGGATGCAATGCGGGGTTGACACTTCCATTGATATTACTCTACACTGACAGGTATGGTTAAAATAGCATTGCAAACCAACCCTCTCAAATTTTTGCAAGGAGCAGTCAGTTAAAATGTGCTCTCTTCATGTTAGGAGACTTCTTTTAAACCTATTTGCTTTAACTGTAAAATATTGTTATATGTTCTGATCAGTTAAAATGATATTTATACCCAAGTTGACAATTTCTTCCATGTGTGAAATGAAGAAAAAATCCAAGCCCCTCTGTTATAAACACATTTACAATTTAGCAAATATCCTGCATGACACATTTGCATTCAGAGGTAAATGTGTTTCCACGGACCAAAATGATCCTGTGGGAGGGGAGAAAAGCTAGAAGAGACAGGCAGTATTTTTGAAATGGAAACAATGTGATGTAATAATGTAATTTAATGGGATTTACACCATTGCACTGTGTGTTTTGTTAGAAAATGATAAAGGTTTGCCAAACACTTTATCAGGACGATAGCTGCACCATTAACTTTGAATGAATTTAATATCAGCAACATTTATTCTGTGACTAGGATGTGTACTTTGATAAAGAGTCTTAATTCTGATTGTTTTGGGAACAATGTTTGAAGGAAGAATTGCCTTCTAATTCAAAGTAGCTATTAATTTTTTGTCACAGTTAGGAATCTTTATCATAGAATTGTAGAATCCTGAAGCACAGATGAGGCAAGTCTCCCTCGACAGCACCTTTAAAGTTACAACCTCCATCACTTAGAAGACCAAGGGCAGCAGGCATATGGAAATGCCACCACCTGCAAGTTTTCCACCATCCTGGCTTGAAGAAATTATATTGTCATTCCTTCACAGTCACTGGAACTTTCCTCCTGGCAATACTTGAGTGTCCCTGGACTGCTTGACTACAATGGTTCAAGAAGGAAGTTCACCACCACCTTGTCCAGGGCAATTAGGGATGGGCAATGAATGCAGGCATTGCATAGCTTGAAAAACTAACCAATGATATCTCTGGTATCATTATGTTAAATCCCTGATGAGCATTTTGAGCAGACGAGGAGGTGAATGTTCTCCATTTACGCTCTCCTCGTTTGACTGCAACAGGTTTATGTGCCAATGAGATGTGAGGAAGTGAGCAAGATAATAGAAGAGATGTTAAAGGAGAGCTGATAGTTGAACAGAGTAGGACAGAATTAAAGGTGGGACTCATTTGATGGATAATGAGAATGACAATGGTGCTAAAGAAAAAGAGACATTTAAAGGGATTCTAAGAGAGGGAAAAAAAATTATAAAAACACAGCTTAGTGATAGCTACGGATAGAGGAACAACCTTATTTTGAAAGAAGAAATAAAATAGGCATTAATGGACATTTAAAAACTTACAACTTTTTTTTGAATTTGGACAATTCTGACATAGGAAGAAGTGCTATAAGCAAGCTACTTTAAAAATGATCCGATTTAAGTTAAAGAACGAGCGATCAAAATAGGTTACTGCCTGGAGTCAAATAGAAAGGTTTAACTTCTGTTTTAAAGATGTTATGAAGCAAACTGAATAGAATTAAGTAATTAGAAGATATTCTGGTGAAAGTGTAAATGGGCTATTAGAATAGCTCAGGTTGTGTGGCACTGGAACCAAGAGGACGGAAGGAGGGAGGGATGGGATAGAAATGGTACAATTAAGGTAATACTAATTGAGAGCTGGAAGACGTTTTGGTTATACCTACAGCATACTGCAGCTACCAGGGGGCCCCCACATCTGCTGCTTTGCCAAATAGGACCATAGCAGATGGATCATCTGGACAACATCGAATAACTGGCACATAACTGAGTTTAACGTGGTTGCTACGTGAAATTGTAATTAATAATTTTACTTACTAGATGCTGACCAACAATTGGGGGATATAGAAAACAGCTGTGGAGACTGTTAATAGTTGATTGCCAAAATGATTACATATTTTTCTAATGTTTGCTATTCTTGACTTGATAAGGCCATCACCTAAAGTCCTATGTTATTCCTCCTGGAAACTGTATGTCACTGCTTACCTGTACATATCATATGCATATGCTAGAACCACCAATCTATGCAGGTGTTGGATTTGTTGCACATCCCCACACATCCCCACAAGAGTGAGGATACCCTTGTGACCAGTACCCTGTCATGGTCTGAATTGATCTTGCGGAACAAACTTACCCAGTCCTCTGGAGACCCTGGTCAAGCAGCATCAGGTTATCCCAGTGCTTATAACAGGATTGAATTTTACCACAATACATCCTGTACTGGCAAACCGGTTAACAAGCAGAGGTATAAGCCCATTTTTAACACATTAAGCTCAGCTCCCAGCTTCACCCTGGAGTGAATGCTGCCAGAACCAGAGGGGATATCATGTGTTGAGAGTGAGGAAGGCCCTGGAGTGATTTAGCCGTAAGCGATTGCCACAACTTTATGAATCTGACAATGTATGGGTCCGCCCAATGACAGTTGGTCTTGTTTTGTCTTATTGCTTCAATGGGCTAACATTTATCTAACTTTTAATGACAGGTATTGTATTTGTGGCGAAAAGGCATATCCTTAGCTCCCTGCCATGTGAAAAGGATCATGTTACCTTGGATATGTAATCCCATACAGTTATCATTTTCCCTGTCTTCCCTCTTTTGTGAGACGCCGATGTGCCATCATGAGAGAAGAATGCTTCTTTGCTATCATGTATCCCTGAAGACTTAGAAATCAAACTTGCTGACCTACACCTTGCAGGTAGCGCTGAGGAAGACTGGGAACACTGCAGGGATGCTATCCATACATCTGCACTGAAGATGCTCAGGCCCTCCACCTGCAAGCAGCAAGATTGGTTTGATGAGAATGATGAGGAGATCCAGGCTCTACTTGTTAAAAGCACCGTCTTCATCAGGCCTGTCAGAACAACTCATCTTCAGCTGCCAAGAAAAATGCTTTTACCAGTGTTCACAGGACAGTCCAGAATAAACTGCATAAAATGCAGGATGCCTGACTGAGCGTCAAGGTAGATGAATACAGGGATACGCTGACAGAGACAACTTGAAATGGTTCTATGAAGCCCTCAACATGCTGTACGGACTTCAATCTCTCGGGAGTTCTCCCCTCCTTAGTACTGATGGTACAACTCTCATTACAGAGAAGGCCATTGTCAGAGATGGGCCGAACACTTTGAAGCCGTCCTCAACCAACCGTCATCTATTAATGATGAGGCAATAGACAGGATTCCCCAAATTGATATCAACAGCGCCATGGATGATCCACCAGTATAGCGAAGTTATGAAAGCTGTCAGCCAGTTATCCAGTGGCAAAGCCCAGAGCAGATGTCATACCCACAGAGATCTATAAAGCTACTGGTCCTGCACTTACGAGAGGCTCACTGAGTTGTTCCAATACTTTTGGAAGTAAGGATCCATTCCTCAGGAACTTAAAGATGCTTCCATCGTACACCTCAACAAGGGGAAGAGCAATCGGCAAGTATGCGACAACCACTAAGGAATCTCGCTGCTCTCCATCACAGGAAAACCTTTGCAAGTGTTCTGCTAAATCGTCTGGTCACTTATCTGGAGCTGGCCCTGCTTCCAGAGTCACAGTATGGCTTCCGCAAAGGTCGTGGGATTACTGACATGACTTTTGCTGCACGCCAACTTCAGGAGAAGTGTCAGGAGCAGAATCATGAGCTGTACACAACGTTTGTTGACTCATGAAAACCTTCGATACTGCAAGCCGACAAGGCCTGTGGAGGATCCTGTTAAAGTTCGGCTGCTTCCCACCCCCCCCAATTCATTCAGATAGTACATCAGTTCCATGATGACATGATGGCCAGAGTACTGGATGGCGGAGAATCGTCTGAGGCATTCCCAGTCACTAATGGCATCAAGCAGTGCTGTGTGCTCATACCTACACAGTTCAGCATGATATTTACATGCTGAATGATGCCTTCCGAGACGGTGTAGCTGGAATCAGCCTCAAGTACAGAGTGGATGGCAAGTTTTTCAACCTGAGGAGACTTCAAGCTATTACCAAAATGAGAGAGACTGTTCTGAGAGATTTTCTCTTTACTGAT
The DNA here is from genome assembly GCA_024679065.1 of Sphyrna mokarran. NCBI lineage: Eukaryota > Metazoa > Chordata > Chondrichthyes > Carcharhiniformes > Carcharhinidae > Sphyrna > Sphyrna mokarran. Next base: position 56,569,496 of record JAGIQG010000002.1, on the reverse strand, counting down.
GACTGCACCCTGTATTCTGGCTCAGAACCAGAGATGCAAATCAGTGTGGACAAATTTTCCACGGCTTGTGACAACTTTGGACTCACCATCAATATTAAAAAGACCGAAGTCATGCACCAGCCTGCTCCTTGTGCACCGTACCCAGAATCCATAATCACAATCAAAGGGCAGAAACTACAGGTAGTGGACCTGTTCACTTATCTTGGCAGCACCCTCTCCCAAGCAGTGACTATTGATACAGAAGTTAACTGCAGAATAGCAAAGGCAATTTCTGCTTTTGGTAGACTGCACTCCATTGTATGGAAACGTTGGGGAATCGGTCCAGCAACAAAACTGAAGGTCTATAGCGCCACAGTACTCACTACCCTCCTGTATGCCTGTGAAACATGGACTGTGTATCGAAGACATACAATTCAGCTCAATCATTTCCTCATGATTTGTCTTCTCAGAATATTACACATCAAATGGCAAGATAAAGTATCAGATACTGAAGTTCTCTCTAGAGCAAGTGTATCATCAGTCCACACACTGCTGAAGAGAGTGTACACCCGGTGGGCAGATCATGTCATCCGTATGTCAGACGAGTGCATACCCAAGCAGTTCCTTTTTGGCGAACTCTCTGCTGGAAGACGCTCGCATGGAGGGCAGAAGAAACATTTCAAAGACAAACTCAAGGCTTCCCTGACACAATCACCTGGGAAACCCTGGCACAAAACCACCCTACCTGGTGCTGCCTCATCTTCAAAGGCTGACAAGCTCACGAAGCAAGGTGTATTGCTGGAGCACAACTTAAGCGTGAGCTGTTCAAGTCCGGAGCCACCAGCGCAACAACTACAGTATCTACACAGGTATGTCCAATATGTGCCAGGACATTGTGTGCCCAAATTGGCCTGATCAGTCATCTTCGGGCATACTGCAATCAGCCTCAGAATGACTATTGGTGTCAAGGTGCTCATTGATGACGAAGGACGAACAACAAAAACCCCTAGTCTGGGATCGAGAGGTTGGCACATGAAAGCACAACATAATTTCAGTCTTGGAAAAAGTTGCCAATGATGCATCTTCTTCCCTTGCTAAAATCAGTGATGAAATGATTGCTATATGGACCATAATACGTCAGCATCGTATAGAACTAGATTTTGTTTGGCAGTCAGAAGTGAAACATGTGCTTTTATTGGACCAGAGTGTTATTATATATATATACACCAAATAATTCAGAGTCTACAATCTAGCCAATCATATTTTAAAAAAAGTTTGGAAAATGCACACAGCCTCCATCCTCCACTCTGGGTTTGGGCTTTGGGTTGGCTGGGTTCCCTGGGAATGTCAATCGTACACAAGATTGTGTTCTTTTTCATTGTTATCTTAGCATTCCTTGTAATTCTGTAAATGCTCAAATGCTGCTGTGCACAAGCAATCAAGTCCACACAGTCCACAGCAATGATAATGGCAGTGGAAAAAGGAGTACTCCTGATGGCAAATAACCCACCGGGACCTGAGAATACACCCTTGAAAACATCCAATTTTTGGCTAGCCAAGAGCCAAAAGCGGGGATATGCGTTCTCCAGAAAGTGACCCTGAGTCTAATCCTGAGCTATGCTCCCCTCCTGTTGTGTTTTTGTGCTGGTGGAGGGTGCAGGTGAGTTCCGTGATTGTTCTTCTTGAGATGCCTCATCCCCAGACCTGCATTTAGGGCTCAGAGAACTAGCTAGATGGCTGGTTTCTGAAAAATAGAAAAGGACAGTTTTAATAGATGAACTGAAGCTAATTCAGAGTTTACAGTACTCAGTGTGAATTGCAGAATTGGGTGCAGTGATAGAACTGAAATCTGTACTAGGTTGTTGTGACATGGCAAGCTGTTAGTTGGCTCCAGTCTTTTTCATCTAAATTGAATCCGTAATTTTTCACGTGACTGGTTTCTCATGTGAACCTTAATGAACAATTTCTCTGTATACAGTCAAAGTTGCTGGTCTTTGTGCTGAAGAACAAAATGGACCAATTTTAACCCCCAAAAGTGACTGGACTTGGATCAGATGGAGAGTTAGAATGTAAAAAATCTTAGTATTGAATATGATGCCTGAAATCATTGGCGAGCTCTTCAGCAGCCTCATTGAACTTGCTGAGGGCAGATATCAAGGCTGTCCCTCGCTCTGGGCTTGATCATGCTTATTGTTTGCACATTTGGCCTGCAGGAGACAAAGCAAAGCAGGTGACCAGAAGAATTGGATCTGTTTAGGCATCTCAGTACCATTCTTCAATTAGTGGACTTGTTTTTTTCCCTGAGTTTGTCACAGTTACACTTCCACAGTCTGGTCACTGAATTTTGGAGCTTATTATTTGGACTCTCTGCAAAAGCTGAGACAAGTGGCGAAGCAAAAGGTCAATTTGTTCATCGTGTGATTGCAGCTATTCATCAGTGCACACAATAAAATAGCAGCTAGAATTCTGAGAAAAGTTCAGCATCAATTTTGGGATTGACTGATCTCTCTCTCGATTCACTAATTGTACATCAAGGCCAGTGCAAAACAAGCTGCCAATTGTAAAGAATGCCCATCATCAGTCCCAGCATCTGGGGAGACTGCCAATGAGATGCAGAAAAGTCTTGGCCATCAAAACTGGACATCATTCTGGCCTTATGATTAGGCTGCCAAAATGACTGAATTGTCCATCTGCTGTCTCTACACACTTCCTAGGGAGAAGCCATTGCCTTCACATCCTCAGGACATCCAAAAGTGCTTAAAACATTTTCTGAAGTGCATTCGCTGTTGTTGTTTGCAAAGCCAAAGGGCCATTTGAACACGACAAGGTGCTGCAAACGAATGAAATGAATTAATGACCAGACAATCTCAATCTGTTTTTGATGGCGATAGTTGGGAAAGAAATGTTTAGCAACGTCCAGGATCTTTTAGGTTCACTTGTGCAGGCAAACAAGACCTCAATCTAACATTCCATCTGAAAATAGCAATTTGAAAGCACAACACTTCCCCAGTACCACGCACAAATATCAGTCAAAATAATTCTGATTAACATAATAGTAGAGCATAATCTTCTGATTCAGAGACAACTGTGTTTTTAAACCTGACATCTAAATTGGATTTATCACAGCTTGGTGGCACAGTGAATTAAATGCGAGTCCCTGATGCTGTGAGGCAGCAGTGGTTAGTATTTGCATTCAAATTCTGGCTTGAGTCACTACCTGTGCAGAGACTGCACATTCTTTCCATGTCTGCATGGGTTTTCTTTGGGTGCTTCTGTTTCCTCCTACAGTCCAAATAATGTGCTGGATAGGTGCATTGGCCATGCTAAATTCTCCCTCAGTGTACCCAAACAGTCGCCAGAGTGTGGTGACTCAGAGATTTTCACAGTAACTTCATGAAAGTCTACTTGTTACACTAATAAATAGTTTAAACTCTATAATTTGTTAAAAACTGAAGATATTTCTGGTTTTGATCAACTTGAGTTATTTTTCAGCTGAATTGAATCCATGATTGTTGATGTTTGTATTGGATTCTCATGTGAAACCTCACAAACAATTTCACTCTACACAGTTACAGTTACTGCTCTTTGTGCTAAAGGACACAATGGAACCAATTTTAGTCCCCAAAAGTGAATGGGCTTGGATTAGATGGGGAGTTAGGATGTAAAAAAATCTCAAAACTGAGTGCAGCCTACCTGAAATTCATCTACGACAATAATTGGACCCAAATACCTCACAAATTTAAAACCCCCATCAAATACCAACCCCCACATTGGTCGTTAGTCTTCCTACAATTAGCAAACCCCATCACTCATTGAAAACCAACATGCCCAGTTATCAAAAAATCACCAATTATCATCCCACACTATAAAAAGAAGGAAAAAACATCATCACTCAGCCTGGCTTTTGGACAGAAAACTTGTTAAAAAAAAAGGACACACGTTGTGGCGTTAAAACAAAAGACAATCCACAAATCCCTGCTTTCAAAACCAAAACACTTTCTATCCACCTATAAATCTGACCCAAGTAAATTAATAGGTTTAGTGTTCAAAGGAACTAGGTAATCTAAATAGATGCACTGTACAATCCTTTTCTTATATAACTTTCTTTCTTCCACGAGCCACCTCATCTGAATGATTGTGATATTACATTGTACAATTCCTTTTCTCATTACTGAGCAATGTCAGCATTATCTGCTGTCCAAATCAGATCTTGGCATCACATCAGTCGGTTGGGCTGTGGGACTTCAAGATTGTGCCAAATTAATGTCCTTTGACACGTGGAGATAGTATACCTGCATGTGCCCATATTTGCTAGCAATACCATACCAGTGATGTAGAAAGCAACCAATCTTGCCTCTGGGAAATGGAGGTCGGTAACAATAATGTGGCTGAAAGCTGTGTCTTGTTACTGAGCTTCTCACCTGAGGCATCATCATTGGTTACAACACTTCCAATCACACTTGGGGTTTTCAATTACTTCAGATAACCAGAATGATGAGGAGAAAGCCTCCTTGCTGACAGATGGAAATATCATTAGAAATGACTCTGGCAAGTACCAAGTCAATTCCCAATGTATGCAAATCTACAACATAAAATTGCTCATTATTTTGAAACTAATTATTACTACATTGGCAGCCACAAATGGAAATATAATTCTAGTGCTTGTCTGAGTTTGGAGTAATCCTTCAATTTGGAGTGCAGAAGAAGTTGTTTCAGTACATGACTGAGATGTGATCTGCCTGACTTGAGAACTTTTAAAGCTGCATGTTGTTGACAATGAATGCAAGAATTAAAAATGTTCCATTCACTTCCTCCCTTTAATAAACAAAATAATTCACTGATATAGAACATTACAGCACAGAACAGGCCCTTCAGCCTTCGATGTTGCACCGACCAATATAAAAAGCAATGCCCCTCCAAACTAAACCATTCCCTTCTCTTCCATATACTTATCAACTAACCTCTTAAATCGCCACCAAACTTGGCGCATCTACAACTGCTGCAGGCAGGGCATTCCACTCCCGAACCACCCTTTGGGTAAAGAACCTACCTCTGATATCCGTCCTATAACTATCACCCTTAATTTAAAGCTGTGTCCCCCCGTGCTAGCTTTCTCCATCCTAGGAAAAAGGCTATCACTGTCCACCCTATCCAAACCTCTAATCATCTTATATGTTTCGATAAGGTTCCCTCTTAGCCTCCTCCTTTCTAATGAAAACAACCTCAAATCCCTCAGCCTCTCTTCATAAGACCTGCAAATTCATAAGACCTGCAAACCTGATTATATCACCAGACCTTATATCTGGTGATATAAGTATGAAAATAGCCTGCAGCAGCTTGCATTTTATTATCATAAGCAGCACAGTGTTTTTTTTGTTCAATCTAGGCTGATGATCATCTACATACCATGTTGAACACTCTTAATGTTCACCAGTAGGAAGACAGTTGAGTGTCCTATTGACATGGGACTAAAAGCTCAGAACATTATCATCAGGCTTCCAGCCGTAGAATGCACATTTGAACTCACTCAATAAGTGGCTTATAATTAGTCATGATTTTTTTCAATTAGGAAAATCATTCTGCATGTTAATTGTGACAGCTGCTCCAGTATCACTTTTATTGCAACCATCTTCTGCGACTGACTTCAGTAGCACTGTGAATAGATTGTCATCCTTTTCCATTTATTTTACCTATCTCACCCATATATCCATCGAATTCAAGGTTTCATTGAGCAGTTTAAACTTACTCTTCCAAGTCAGCCCTTTTTTTTAAAATGTGTTTTATTTTGGTGATTTTTTTGATGCCACACAGGTATCAGTGGGAACAGATAAATATCTAATTTTAAGCTTCCGTTGTGTAATAATTCCAGTTCACCATCTAAGTAAATAACAACTGTAAAATTTATTTTCATACAACTAAAATGCAGAGGTTTACAGCCTCATGGCTACCAGCCAATTCCAGAGAAGGTTCTGGAACAGAAAACCAAGCTCAGCAGGGGGAACCCTTGCCCTGCTCCCCATTGGTTCTCTGGATCCCATGACCCTTTGCTCTGTCGATGGATTCTTAAAGGCACATACACACACTGCATCATGAAGCACTCTGAGAATAACTGCTGATAGTCAGTCAAACAGCTAACTCTCTCTATTAGTTCTGGTGATATGTTTTTCCACCTAAGCTCACAGAAACAGAAAGTCTAGCTGGCATGTCTAGTGCAAGAATGTCTAGCTGACATTCTTATTGCACATGTATTGCATTATTGTGTCCTTTGAGTAAATAGTGCTAAAGCAGGGGCAGTTTAGTGCTACGGGTGCACACATCAGATTCAGTCTGATAAGAGTACCAGTGTTGTTTGCCAAAAAATAGTATATTGTTAAATGTGTTGAAAGTTCAGAAATATAAAGATCTTCCTGTTTATGAAGGTTGGTTGGGAAACCTGACAATGTGGGTAATGTGGATGTCATAATTAATTTAATGGCAGGATTTCATTAAATTTTTTTGCTGTTTCCCAGCAGGTGGTCACAATAAAGGAAAGCCCCATAGCTAGACAATTTATAGTATAGGAGCAGACATGAGTTCGGCAAAGATTGTGGTTGTAAGGTTAGTAGAGATTGTGACTAAAATAGCAGGGGACAGTGTGTGTGCGTGCGTGTGTGTGGCTGCAAGAAGTGGAGGAGTGAGGCTGATTTCAGGGAAGGAAGCTGGTTCGTTTGAGGGAGCAGGAAGAAACACTTCTGCAAGAAAGATACTTAATTGCTAGATCCGGCTCGACTCGCTTCTATTCAGCTACCGGGATTCCCAAGTGGTAGGAATCTTGTGCTAGAAAGGTTAAATTAAACTAAGTGAAATTCAATGTAAGAAGACCTCATTAATGCCTCATAACTATAACTATCTGCCTGGCTGCCTGCCTGCACTAATTAAGGTCCCAAATGCAATGAGCAATTTATTCACAGGCATCCAAATACACCTCTGTTAAACTCAGAAGTGAGCACATAAGAGTCAGATAGTTAAAATGCCCACTCAAACGTGTTCTTGGTTCAAAATTCTCCCAAAGCATGTCTCAAGTTGTCAGTTTCAGATGCAGTGTTTACCATTATTCTAGCATCTTCTATTCAAGGACATGTGTGGGGGAAAACCACTAAAATCTTCTCAAAGAGGTATAATTTTCTCTGCTGTTGGTGCACTAAGATAAGGTAGTTATTGTCAGGTATCTTGAATTCATTTTCACAAGAGACATTATGGAAAAATGATTCTTTAACTGCTTTAACACTTAACATCCTTTAGCAAAATAATAATGAATCCCCTCAGACAAACAATGGAATTCAGATACTTGTCAGTATAAATGTATTGAACAGATGATAACTCTCACCTCTTACAGAATACAAATGATCATTAAGTTCTCTTTTGGCTTTCTATTTTAGAGCAAAGGCAGGTCTTGTGATGCAGTGGGTTGCACCTCTACCACTGAACCAGAAGTTCCAGGTTCAATTCCCACTCCAGGACTTGATGCCAAGGAACATACATTCATAAAGTTGAGCATCAACTTGCAAATTCTTCCAAACACACCAATGACAGGTGGTGATAGCAGGAGAGACTCCTGATCAGCCAAACTTAATGTGGAGTGGTATCCCTGAAGCTTTAAGCCCCCTGTGACAGACTGTGAAAAATACTGGGAATTAGTAGCTGTGGAAACAGATGAAAGTCTGCCTTATTGCACCACTAGGTGCAGGAAGGGGATTGACATTTCATAACAAAAGCCTACTCTTTTAAAAAACTGCCTCTGAATATGAGCATTTCATGTAGGTAATCTGTAAAGGACAAGAAGGACAAGTGGGAGTTTGTTTTCCAATGGCATTTCACACAGAGAATTAACATCGAATGCATTCCTCATGTGAAGCTGCTTTGATAAGTTTTGGGAGGAGGATCTAATGAATCAAGTGGTGAAGGGAAAGAAAACAAGATGAAAAAGGCCTACAGACACAGAAGGAGAAAGGAAGGATGGAGGGGAAAGGAAAACAAAAGAAGGAAATGAGTGAGGAAGGAGTAGAGAAGAGGCAAAAAGGAGGATGAAAAGCTGTGGTATGAAGACAGGAAAAGAGCGAGAAAAGTTAGGAATTTATTTCAGTGGCAGGGACAGGGATTTGGGTAGAAGAAATGCTTAGAATGGGTTCTCAAAAAATCCATTTAGCGGGACAGATAGAATCTGCTCAATGGAGAGTTAGCAATGGAAGGAAATGATGAGGACCCGCATAATGCAATCGCAGCTCCCAACTCCAATCCACTGAAAACTGCACCTTTCAATGGTGCTTTAAATATTAGAGTTGCAACCCTGAATGCATATTGAGAGTTGCGATCCTGAGTGCATATTGAGAATTTTTCCTCTATTGCTTCCAATTCAAACCTGCTGAAAATTGCACCTTTCAATGCTTCTTTAAATATTGAAGTAATAGAGGGAAAACTCAATATGCATTCAGGATGATCAAAGTCTATGTCCTGCTTTAATGATACCTCGCTTGATATGCTGCTCAGGCTGTACGAAACTAGAGACTGGGATGCCTCCTCAGTAATGGGAGAATGATATCAACTGGTAAGCCAAAGAAGTGGTGGTTGAAGGTGGCCAGAAGGTCTGCCATAGGAGAATTATGTCTCACTTCTGTATTCAGGGCAAACAGTGTTTTAATACTCTTAGCAGCTCAGTATAATTGTCATTCACCTACTTCTCACCCCTTCAGTCTGTCTTGTTAAACCCCTACTTGTCACACCTCAAACCTACTTACCTTGCACATTAACCCATCCTTCTCTTTCTAATGTACTTCTTCACACCATCATCTATCCATCCACTGCCAACATCCCAATCCTTATGCAATTTCCTGTTCATCCCTGATGGTCAATTGCATCAAAATGTTCTCCATCCATAGGCTGAACACATGCAATTAGTCACACAAAGGTTTGTTCTCTGTCCCATTGCAGAGAGAAGTTCTTCTAGAGGTCTCACAGCCTATAACTGCAAAGGAGGAGCTGCTGGGGCTCAGAGGGGTTTTGTTGTCCCCGGCAATTGGAGTTGGCTACCTGGTGACACAAGTAAACATCGGTGACCTGAGGTCAGTTTAGCTCAGTTGGCTGGCCAGCTGCTTAGTGATACAGAGCGATGCCAACAACATGGATTCAATTTCCATACTGGCTGAGGTTATTGATAAACGCCCTGCCTTCTGTTCGGATGTAACCGAATTGTGACCACAATTCGGTTACGTTCACCTTAGTGATGGATAGGGATAGGCATGAAGCTGGGGGCAGTAGTTATAGCTGGGGGAAGGGTAATTATGAGCCCATCAGGAGAGAATTAGGGTGCATAGATTGGACTAGGAAGCTACAGGGACTGGGAACATCTGGAATGTGGAGCTTATTCAAGGAACAGCTGCTGCGGGTCCTTGATAAGTATGTCCCTGTCAGGCAAGGAGGAAATGGTCGAGTAAGAGAACCTTGGTGTACGAAAAAAGTTGATTTGCTGGTTAAAAGGAAAAAGGAGGCTTATGTCAGGATGAGGATTGAAGGCTCGGTTAGTGCAATGGATAGATATAGATTAGCCAGGAGGGAGCTAAAGAGGGAATTGAGGAGAGCAAAGAGAGGACATGAGAAGACTTTGGCTGATAGGATTAGGGAGAATCCTAAAGCTTTCTTTAGATATGTTAAGAATAGAAGATTGGTTAGGGCAAGATTAGGGCCAGTCATAGACAGCAGTGGGAAGTTGTGCGTGGAGCCTGAGGAGATTGGAGAGGTACTGAATAAATATTTCTCTTCGGTATTCACGCAGGGTGATGTAAATGTAGTTATGGAGAACACTGAGGTACAGGGTAGCAAACTGGAAGGTATCGAAGTAGATAGGGAGGATGTGCTGGATATTCTCGAGGGTTTGAAGTTGGATAAGTCCCCTGGGCCGGACGGGATTTACCCTAGGATTCTCTGGGAGGCAAGAGAGGAGATTGCAGAGCCTCTGGCTCTGATCTTCAGGTCGTCGTTGGTTACGGGTGTGGTTCCGGAGGACTGGAGGATAGCGAATGTGGTCCCGTTGTTCAAGAAGGGGAAGAGAGACCTTCCAGGGAATTATAGGCCAGTGAGTCTTACTTCTGTGGTGGGCAAAGTGTTGGAGAAAATAATTAGGGATAGGATTTATAGTTATTTAGAGAGTAATGAATTGATTGGAGATAGTCAGCATGGTTTTGTGAAGGGTAGGTCGTGCCTTACTAACCTCATTGAGTTTTTTGAAAAAGTGACTAAGGAGGTGGATGGGGGTAAGGCGGTTGATGTGGTATATATGGACTTTAGTAAGGCGTTTGATAAGGTGGCCCATGGAAGACTTCTGCAGAAAATGCAGATGTATGGGATAGAGGGTGATTTAGCTAATTGGGTTAGGAATTGGCTAGCAGATAGAAGACAGAGGGTGGTGGTTGATGGGAGATATTCATCTTGGAGTTCGGTGACAAGTGGTGTACCTCAGGGGTCTGTTTTGGGGCCCCTGCTGTTTGTAATTTTTATAAATGATCTGGATGAGGGTATTGAAGGATGGATTAGTAAATTTGCAGATGACACTAAAGTCGGTGGAGTGGTAGATAGTGAAGAGGGGTGTTATAGTTTGCAGAGGGACTTGGACAAGTTGCAGAGCTGGGCCGAGAGGTGGCAAATGGAGTTTAATGTGGAAAAGTGTGAGGTAATGCACTATGGCAGAAATAATAAATGTGTAGAGTATAGGGCAAATGGTAGGATTCTTAGTAGTCTAGATGAACAGAGGGATCTTGGTGTGTATGTGCATAGATCCCTGAAAGTAGGCAGTCAGGTCGAGAAGGTTGTTAAGAAGGCATATGGAGTCTTGGCTTTTATTGGTAGAGGGATTGAATTTCGGAGCCGCAACGTCATGTTGCAACTGTACAAAACTCTAGTGCGGCCGCACTTGGAGTATTGTGTGCAGTTCTGGTCCCCGCATTATAAGAAAGATGTGGAGGCATTGGAGAGGGTACAGAGGAGGTTTACCAGGATGTTGCCTGGTATGGAGGGCAGGTCTTATGAGGAGAGGCTGAGGATTTGAGGTTGTTTTCGTTAGAAAGGAGGAGGCTAAGAGGGGACCTGATCGAAACATATAAGATGATTAGAGGTTTAGATAGGGTGGACAGTGATAGCCTTTTTCCTAGGATGGAAAAAGCTAGCACGAGGGGACACAGCTTTAAATTAAGGGGTGATAGTTATAGGACGGATATCAGAGGTAGGTTCTTTACCCAAAGGGTGGTTCGGGAGTGGAATGCCCTGCCTGCAGCAGTTGTAGATGCGCCAAGTTTGGTGGCGTTTAAGAGGTTAGTTGATAAGTATATGGAAGAGAAGGGAATGGTTTAGTTTGGAGGGGCATTGCTTTTTATATTGGTCGGCGCAACATCGAAGGCCGAAGGGCCTGTTCTGTGCTGTAATGTTCTATGTTCTATGTTCTATGTTCTCAATCCTGTCCCTCATCTGAGATGTGGTGATCCTCAGATTAAATCACCACCAGTAAGCTCTCCCCCTGAAAGGGGAGAGCAGCCTTTGGTCATTTGGGAAAATGTGATTTTACCTTACAACCATCAATCATGTTGACTTTACTTCATCAGTGAATGAAATATGATCCATCAATTATAACATACACAGCTTGTCAATACTGATTCAAACTTTTTTCTTTCTTTGCCAGGGCGTTCAGGCATGCTGTAGTACTCAGAATAACTTGTGGGTGTTGAATTCTCAGAGGAATGACTCCTTCTGAGGATGTCCCATTATAGGATCCAAGTTCACGGTGATAGTTTGACCTTTTTAAGGGGTAATCATTTGTTGGTCAAATGACCTTTGCAGGGCCTATTGGAGTGCACAAACATCAGTCTATATAGTGTTAGACTGCAGATCTAGATGGGTGGAACCTGCAATTTGAGCAGGGGATCGGTGAGACTAGATCTGCATCTGTATTAAGCTCGTCTGTATATATAGTTGCAACTGCCGTTCAATAAATCACCATTGTGTTTGAGGCTTCCTTGTAATAGAGTCATAGAGGTTTACAGCATGGAAACAGGCCTTTCGGCCCAACTTGTCCATGCCACCCTGTTTTTTTTAAAAACCCTAAATAAATCCCAATTGCCCGCATTTGGCCCATATCCCTCTGTACCCATTGTACCCATCGAACTATCTAAATGCTTTTTAAAAGATAAAATTATACCGACTTCTACTACTACTTCTACTGCTTCTACTGGCAGCTTGTTCCAGATACTTATCACCCTCTATGTGAAAATATTGCCCCTCTGGACACTTCTGTATCTCTCCCTTCTCGCCTTAAACCTATTCCCTTTAGTTTTAGACTCCCCTACCTTTGGGAAAAGATATTGACTATCTATCTTATCTATGACCCTCATTGTTTTGTAGACCTCTATCAGGTCGCCCCTCAGCCTCCTATGCTCCAGAAAAAAAGTCCCAGTCTATTCAGCCTCTCCTTATAACTCAATCCATCAAGTCCTGGTAGCATCCTAATAAATCTCTTCTGTACTCTTTCTAGTTTAATAATATCCTTTCTATAATAGGGTGACCAGAATTGCACATAGTATTCCAAGTGTGGCCTTACCAATGTCTTGTATAACTTCAACAAGGCGTCCCAACTCCTGCATTCAACGTTCTGATCAATGAAACCAAGCATGCTGAATACCTTCTTCACCACTCTGTCCACCTGTAACTTCACTTTCAAGGAACTATGAACATGTACCCCTAAGTCTCTTTGTTCTGTAACTCTCCCCAACGCCCTACCTTAACTGAGTAAATCCTGCCCTGGTTCAATCTATCAAACCTCACATTAGTCTAAATTAAACTCCATCTGCCATTTATCAGCCCACTGGTCCAATTAGTCAAGATCCCACTGCAATTGGAGATAACCTTCCTCACTTTCCATCATGCCTTCAATCTTGATGTCATCTACAAACTTACTGACCATATCCCCTATATTCTCATCCAAATCATTAATATAAATGATAAATAACAGTGGGCCCAGCACTGATTCCTGAGGCACACAGCTAGTCACAGGCCTCCAGTTTAGAAAACAAGTCTTTACAACTACTCTCTGGCTTCTATCAAGAAGCCAATTGTGTATCTATTTCGATACCTCATCCTGGATCACGTGAGATTTAACCTTATGCAACAACCTACCATGTGGCAGCTTGTCAAAGGCTTTATTAAAGTCCATGTAGACAACATCTACTACACTGCCCGCATCTACCTTCTTGGTTACCTCTTCAAAAAACTCAATAAATTTGTGACACATGATTTTCCATTCACAATGCCAGGCTGACTGTCCCTAATCAGTCCTTGCATCTCTAACTGCCTGAGATCCTGTCTCTCGAAATACCTTCCAACAATTTACCCACCACAGATGTGAGGCTCACTGTCCCAAGGCTTTTCCCTACAGCCCTTTTTAAACAAAGGCACAACATTTGCCACTCACCAATCTTCAGGCACCTCATCCGTGACTATCGATGATTCAAATACTTTGGCCAGGGGACTCGCAATTTCCTCTCTAGCCTCCTACAATGTCCTGGGATATACCTCATCAGGTCCTGCAGAGTTATCTACCTTGATGCACTTTAAGACTTCCAGCACCTCCTTCTCTGTAATATGTACCTCCTCAAGACATCACTGTTTATTTCTCCGAGTTCCTAATATCCATGCTTTTCTCAACAGTAAATATTGATGAGAAATATTAATTTAGGATCTCACCCATCTCTTGTGGATTTGCACATAGATGATTTTGTTGATCCTTAAGAGGCCCTATTCTCTCCTTTGTTACTCTTTTGCCCTGAATGTATTTGTAGAAGCTCTTTGGGTTCTCTTTTGCCTTTTCTACCAAAACAATTTTGTGTCCCCTTTTTGCCCTCCTGATTTCTCTCTTAACACTACTCCTACACTCCCTATATTCTTCAAGAGATTGACTTGATCCCAGCTGCCTATGCATGTCATGTGCCTCTTTCTTCTTCTAGACGATGGCCACGATATCCCACGTCATCCAGTGTTCCCGACTACTGCCAGCATGCTCTTCACTCTAAGACGAATGTGCTTAGCCTGAATCCTGAATCTTTGTGGTGTTGCTTAGCGCAGAGTTTTTATGATGAAAATAAATAGGCCTACATTCACTAAAATATCGACAATTAGAAGAGGAACAGTGAGTTTCCAAAAACCTGCAATGATCTAAAAGATTGTTGTATCATAGGTGGTGGATAGCACAGCTGTGTCACAGTGTCAGGAACCTAGGCTCAATTCTGGCTTTGGGTCACTGTCCATGTGGAGTTTGCATGTTCTCCCTATGTTTGCATGCGTTTCCTCCGGGTGTTCCGATTTCCTCCCACAATCTGAAAGATATGCTGATTAGATACATTGGCCATGCTACCTTCTCCCTCAGTGTACCCAACAGGTGCTGGAGTGTGGCAACTAAGAAAATTTCACAGTAACTTCATTGCAGTGTTGATGGAAGCCTACTTTTGACGCTAATAAATAAACTTAAACTTCAGTGATGCCATTGTTCAGGAAAATCGATCTGTTTGATTTTTCCAGTACATTGAAAGGCTTGAATACTTTTTTGCAGGTGGGAGAAGCAGAGAGCACAAAGATCAAGCCTCAATAATCTGGTGGAATGAAATAAGTAATTTTAATAAATACAAATAAAAATTAATTTATTAATTATTTCAAAAAAATCAATTAATATAAAATTACATTTAACTTGTTCTTATCTCAAAGGAAAGGCCAGTTTCCAAAACAGAAACATGAAATGATATGATCGTTGGAATTATGAAGAAAGATTGGAGCGGCGCTGGCCATTTTCCACAGTCATTATGTGGAGATGCCGGTTTTGGACTGGGGTAAACACAGTAAGAAGTTTCACAACACCAGGTTAAAGTTCAACAAGTTTATTTGATAGGAAACCCACAGACTTTCGGGGTTTGCCATGAACCCAAGATCCCGGTTGAGGCCGTCCTTATGCGTGTGGAACTTGGCTATTAGTTTCTGCTCAGCAACTCTGCGCTGTCGTGTGTCATGAAGGCCACCCTGGAGAACGTTTACCCAAAGATTAGAGGCCGAATGTTTGTGACCACTGAAGTGTTCGCCTTCCTGTTGTCTTGTTGATAGTGGTCACACTATTTGTAACCCCCCGTGACTTGCCTGGACTTGCAACATCTACTTACTGTCCTGTCTGAAGACAGTACACATCTCCTTAACTTGTGCTTAATGCTATCTCCATTCACATTGTCTGCACCTTTAAGAATTGATTAGCTGTAAAGATTCGCATTCTAATCAGTATTCTGTAAACTGTGTGTGCCTTTATATGCTCTGTTTGAGATCAGAACTCTCCACTCACCTGACGCAGGGGCAAATGCCAAAAACTTGTGGATTTACTATCAAATAAACTTGTTGGACTTTAACCTAGTATTGTGAGACTTCTTACTGCATTTTCCGCAGAACAGAGAAGCCACAGATGTTGTGTCACGTAGAAGAGGAAAGTTCTGTAGTGACAGAAGAATATCCTAGTTTGGTTGTCAGCCAGCCAGTGTTGTGGACCCTCTGATCAGTCTTCCCACCTCAGGAACCCACCTATCCTCCTTAATTGCACAATCAAGTGGGGTGGCATGGTGGCACAGTCATTAGAACTGCTGCCTCACAGTGTCAGGAAGCCGGATTCGATACTTAGCTTGGGTCACTGTCTGTCTGGAGTTTACACAGTAAGAAGTCTGACAACACCAGGTTTAAGTCCAATCAATTTATTTGAGAGTAAATTCACAAGCTTTCGAGGAAGTCTCTACATCGTGTGGAGTTTGCACATTCTTCCGCTATCTGCATGAGTTTCCTCCAGATGCTTCGGTTTTCTCTCACACTCCGAAGATGTGCGGGTTAGGTAATTGACCATGCTAAATTGCCCCTTAGTGTCAGGGGGATTGGCTAGGGTAAATGCACAGGGCTATGGGAATAAGGCCCATGGTTAGTGCAGACTCAATCGGCCAAATGGCCCCCTTCTGTGATCTATTTTGAACTAAGATACAGGTGATCGGTTATGAGCTCACTGAATTGAGCTGGCAGCACCTTAACAACAGGAGTAGTCTTCGTACCTGCATATGATCCTGATATCGAATTCCCAATGTCCATGGGAATCATCTGCTCAATGCCCTTTATTAGAATCAATGCTCGCAGAGTAGGAACTTCCCTCCTCCTCTTCTGATCATATGATGGATGGGACCTTTGGTATGCATTTTAGAGACAAACACAGCCTCAGTGTCTGACAATTCTGAGTGTGCCACTCTCTCCAGCACTGCACTGATGCATCAGTCTAGATTTTTGTACTCTTTGGACTGGGATTTGCACATACAACCTGCTGACTCAGCAGAGCTGATAGTGCTATCAACTGAGCGAAGGTTAGCAGAGGAAAGGTGGCAGGAATTAAAGAGCAGCTGGATGGAACCCATTAGCTGAACCACTAAGTTCAAAATATGCAACTGAGGGAAATGATAAGATAAATCCTGAGCAGGTGTCTTGGTAGTTGGTTAACATGCCAGGAGGGCTAAGCAGAGAAAATGCTGCACAGGAGACTTACCCCACTACTAAAATAGACTACAGATATAGGTATAGATACAGGTCAAGTCCCAATGACTCCCGGGTTCACATAATAGGTTCCATCCATCTGGATCCGCACCTTAAACTCGATAGGCTGGGATTTGTGTTCCCATTCCAACAGGCCCTAGGAGGGTCACGTGATGCATGAATGATTGCCCCTTAAAGGAGCCACACTATCACAGTAAGCATGAGTCCTGTAATGGGACACGCTCAGCCCACAGGAGAAACATGTAAGGAAAAAGTACAACTTCAAATTTAAAATGATCCTATCAAAAGAAGAATCAGCTTCTGAAGAAAGAAGTTTGGTACAAGGGATAGAGAGACTAGAGAAGCTATGGTCATTCTCCTCAGGTAAAAAAGTTAAGGGGAGTAAAAACAGCAAATGTCAGTAAAACACAGCAAGTGTTGCAACGTCTGTGGAGAGAGAAATAGAGATGAGGTTTTGAGTCTGCTCTTCTCTCCACAGAAGCTGTCAGGTTTGTTGAATTTACCCTGCATTTTCTGTTTTTATTTCAGATTTTCAGCATCCAGAGTTTTTTGCTTTTATTTCATGGACTTAAGGTGATTGCCAATAGAACTGAGAGCAACACGAGTGAAAAAATGTTTTGGACAGCAAGCTCTTTTGAACTGGAATGCACTGCCTAACTAAACTAACATTCAGAATAGAATTGGACAAACATTTGATCAGACTATAGATAGGGAAGAGAGAAGTCAGACTAATTGGATAGCTCTACTAAAGAGATGCCATACATACAATGGGCAGGAGTCCAGCTAGCGTGAAAATGGAAGAGTTCCTTGGTTGGGTTTTCACACCCAGTCTTGTGCACTTAGTTGCTGAAAAATGGTGTAGACTGTTTTTAGCTACTGAAGGCAGTAGGCTGGGCTTAATTCATCAACCAGTCTGTGGAGGGAGCTACTGCACATGTGGAGACTTCTGATTCTGCATATGTTCAATAGCAATAGCAAGGATGTGACGGATAGCCTCACAAACTTTTCTACACCCTGCACCCCCATCACTGCAATATGAGGGCCCGCAGCCATTTGCAAGGCCTTGCCACCTCTTTCTCCTGATCTGATTCTAATTGCAGAGTGGCAGCGTCCTCCCATCCATTCTTGTTGCAGAGTGTGTAGCGGGACCTTTTCTTCCCTTTCATGCTCCATCCCATGGGCTCCACCCATAGACCTTGCCATGGCTCTGCCTGCTGGGCATTGCCAAAGTGTCTGATGGGCAGTGTCAAGGTGCCAAGCTGGTATTGCCAGCTTGTCACTGCCCAAGGGGCACTCCATTGCCCTTGGCCTCCTTAAGAGGCCTCAATGGCTTCCGCTTCCACCAACAAGGCCAACAGGACTGCTCCCCATTCATGGGGAGCAGGTGTTTTCCTTGCCTTTCTCTCCATAAGGGCAAGTGAGATGGAATGATTGAGTGCTGGGTTCCTAAACATATGCAAATTTATATTTAAATATATTTAAATAAATTATTTAGCCTCTTACCCATTTTCGGTGAGAGGCTGACCTCATCAGAAATTCACCTCTCATAAAACTGTAAGAGCTGAGAAATCGGGTGTGATCCTGATTTTTCAGCTCTTGCATGATTTTACTAGCTCATTCCATCGGGTGAATGGCTCTTTTCGTTTTGGATCAGTCCATTATTCTTGATTTTATGGGACAGACGGAATAGAAAATTGTTCCATAGTGTCACCCAGTGGCCAGAACCTGCAACCGTAAGCAGTTGTTAAAGTTTTCTAGCATCACTTATCTGGGAAAATCCTGATCAATTTTAGTGACAGGGCAAACATTATAATTCACATTGAAAAGGAACATTTTAGAGGAAATTTGTCAGATAGATTGTGTGAAAGTCCAGCTTAATTATGGATCTAATTTAAACAATGATCACACTATGAGTAAAAGTAATGTTGACATATCTGTTGCCATTAAGAGATTTTCCAGTATGCTTCAGTCAGTCACAGCAATGTATTTCTCACATATCTTGCTGCTACAACTCCCATCTGTGTCATTCAGCCAAAATATCAAAACAAATTGAAATCAACTGCATAAAATCAGTTTAACAACTGTGCCATTAAACACTGTGTCTTGTAAGTAGTAGCCATTAATTTTCATGTTACAGTTCGCCCTGGTATAGGACACATTGGTTAAAAAATGTTTTCAGTCCCAAGAGTTATTAACAGGCAATGTTTCAGCAGGCTAAACATTGGTTATCTTCCAAATGAAGAATAACTTATTTGGGATGAAATTTAAGGGATAATTTTATCTGCTTGAAGATAATTTTTTTTGATGCATTCATAAGACCAGCTGGCCAGCATTTATTGCCCATCTCTCTTGCCTGAGGGCTGTTAAGAGACAACCACATTGCTGTGGCCCTGGAGTCACATGTAGGCCAGACCAGGTAAGAATGGCAGATTTTCTTTCCTAAAGGATATTAATGAACCAGATGGGTTTTTCTGACAATCGACAATACCTTTGTGGTCCCCATTAGATTCTTAATTCCAGATATCTTTTAATTCAATTCAAATTCCACCATCTGCTGCAGCAGGATTCGAACCTGCGTCCTGGCTGAGTTTCTGGATTAAAGTCAAGTGATAATACCACAAGGCCATCATCTCCCCTTTTTCAGGGAAGTGGGATGCTGGTCAGGGGTGATGGTAAGGGCAGGATTTTGAAAGGTTTTTGAAAGTAGGGAGATAGCTATCAAGGGAAATTCCAAAGCATGGTACATTGGGGAGACCATGCAGACACTACGACAGCGGATGAATGAACATTGCTCGACAATCACCAGGCAAAACAGTTCCCTTCCTGTGGGCAAACACTTCAGTGGTCACGGGCATTCGGCCTCCCACCTTCGGGTAAACATTCTTCAAGGTGGCCTTCACGACACATGACAGCGCAAAGCCGCTGAGCAGAGACTGATAGCCAAGTTCCGCACACATGAGGACGGTCTTAACAGGGATCTTGGTTTCATGTCACACTATCTGTAACCTCCATGACTTGCCTGGGTTAGCAAAAAATCTCACTTACTATGCTGTCTGGAGACAATACACATCTCTCTAACCTGTGCTCAGTGTTCCTTCCATTCACATTGTTAGTCACTTTAAGACTTGAATAGCAGATTAGGTGTAAGGATTCGCATTCTAATCAGCAATCTGTAAACTGTCTGTGCTGATATGCGTGCTATTGCAGACCAGAACACCTCATTTGCCTGATGAAGGCACAAAGGCCGAAAGCTAGCAGGTTTACTATCAAATAAATCGGTTAGATTTAAAATTGGTGTTGTCAGATCTCTTACTGAAATTCCTGGAGTACAGGATGTCACTGGCATCATGAAAAGAAGGGAAGATGGGAGTTTTAGTCTGTGCTGGGTGAGGCAGTGAAAGGATGGAGGTGAGGAGCCAACTGAGGGAGTGTTAGAGGGATCAAAGTTTGAAGTGATGAACATGTGAATGAGGAACTCAGTAAAATGAGTGAGGGAAAGAGGGAGAGCAGGCCAGAGTGGCACAATATTGTAGAAATAGATAAAGTGATTTTGATTGAAGTATATTTCATAATGGTGACTCCAATGATTTCTTCTCAACTTCCCAAAAGAGAGAAATTTCTCTAGCTTTGCCCAACTTGCTGAGTGCCAACTGCATCTAAGTTGTCGTTGTGTGAGTTGTAATGAGGCTGAACTTTTCAAAGTTGTACCAGTTTGGAGACCTCCACTGCAGGCAGCTTCAAAATGGAGAATCCAGGGAGAAGTCTTCTTGACAAATTCAGGAGCATCTATGTTGTCCAGGTAGATATTTGGGAGATGTTTGAGTCAAGTCGGATTGGGCCTTAGAGTAGGGTATCAGTCCTTGAGTGTGGGTGTTGATTGCAGCAAGCCTTGGGATTGGGGGAGTTTCAGGTCAGCCCTTATAGTGTGATTTCAGATCAAGCCTTGTAGGGGTTCAGGTGGGGTCAGGCCTTGGTGGAGTGCAGGGAGTGTTGGGTCAGGTTCCATCATGTGACTGGGGTGGGTGTCAGGTTGAGTTTAGCTTTGAGAGGGGAAGGGGTAAAAGTTTGACCTAGTGGGGCAAACGGAAGAGCCCTTACTTCCTACCGAAATCTATCTCTTCTTCAAGGAAAGAGACACAAATCTGACTGACCACTTCTAAGTCTAAGCTGATTATGATTTACTCAAACAGTGACAAGTTTTGATATGCCTGCTCAAGCTTGCACATCTCACCTGAGGTGAGTCTGTGTAATTAGAGCTTGCTGTTGGCTATAATGAAGTTGCAGTGGAATGTATCAAAAGTTATATTGGGAGTATTGAAATTACGATGGAATGTGGTAATTATAATTTATAATATGTAATAGACTGTATTAAAATTCTAATGGAGCAAATCAAAGTTCTAATGGAGTAAATCAAAGTAGGGAAGAGATGGTGGAACCACAATTACATATATAGAAAAAGCCATTAGAAAAGGGAATAGTACCAGAGAACTGGTGGACAGAGAATATGATTCCTATATTTAAAAAGGGCAATAGAAAATTTCCAGAGAACTATAGACCAGTCAGCTTAATATTACTGGTAGAGAAATATTAGAATCTTTATTCAAATATATAACAGAAAAAAAGTCTTGGAACAAAAATATATAATAACTCGTGATCAGCACAGATTTAAAAAGGGAAGGTGGTTTTTAAGCAACCACACTGGATTCTCGGAAGAAATGATGGAAAGTGTATGTAAAGATAATGCAGTATTATAATATATGTTTAGATTTTCAACAGACTTTCAATAAAATGTTGTGTGATGGACACATGCCGAAGGTCAGAGCATGCTGAACAAATGGACAAGGAGAAAAGGCACTTAGCAAGATGCCTACAAAATAGAATCAGAGAATAGGGACTGACGGTAGTTCTTCATACGATATGAAGTGGATCAATGTTTGGACCATTAATGTTTGCCACTTGTATAAATAGCTTGGGTTCAGGAATCAGAAATACAACTTCAAAATTTGAGGATGACACCCTGTTCCAGTGTAAAGCTAATACTGAGCAAGACTGCAACAAACATGAGGAGATATTGATTGGTCTGGATACTTATGGTAGAAGTAACGGTGAAGCTATTAGCACTCAGTATTATGGAATAAATCAGATAGCAACTGTCAGGGTCTATAAATGCACAGTTAACTACAGAGATAAAGAAGAAGCTTTCCAATTTACTCTGCTCTTCCACTTTGTGCACCAATATCTTACCAGCAGACTTGACATTAAATTTATGAAGAGAATAAAGTTGCTCAGTTACCCATTAAATATCATTTAACACACCAGGGAAAATTAGGGCTTGTGAATGTAGATATAAGTGAATCTTTAGGACATTATGGGGATGGGTGGGTTGATGTGGAATGGGGTGATAGCTGAGGGTGATGGTGAATGCAGGGGATGGATGAGTGGTGGAAACGGAATGTCTGAGGGGTCGCAAATTGCTGCTGTCTCTCTTGTAGATGATAGACACAAATGTCACTTTGCTCCAATAGTGGAGAGGGTAATTGCTTGAGTTGCTGAATGGGTGCTGATTAAGCATGTTATTTTGTCCTGGATGGTATCAAGCTTCTTTGCTATTCAAACACTCAATTGTACAGAATTTGAGTATTGCTTCAAAAAGATACATGGCCCAGAATTTCATCATCTTACCCACCATGGGAATTGGAATGAGCAAGGGGTGGACCATGAAACAGTCTGTTGATCTCAGCAGGATTTTACAGTTTTGGGATGAACATGGCAGTAAAATCCTGCCTATGTTGTCGAAGCTCTTCATCTTGCATTCATCAGACCAACCACCTGCAGGCAAGTCATCAGTGACTTTCCCTCATACATGAGGTCAAAAGTGGGGATGTTCGCTGATGATTGCACAGTATTCAGTTACATTAGCAAGTCCTCAGAAACTGAAATATGCTATACCCACATGAAACAACATCTGGCTTGGACTGATAAGTGGAAAACAACATTCATGCCACACAAGTGTGAGATCACTACCAACTCCCACAATACAAAATCTAAACATTTTACCCTGGCTTTCGATTGTATTACTTTCGCTGAATCCCCCACTATCTATATCCAGGGAGTTACCATTGACCAGAAACTAAACTGGACTAATCTCATAACTACCTGCCTACAAGAGCAGGTCAGAGGCTAGAAATGTTGTGGTGAGTACCTCACCTCCTGACTTCTCAAATATTGCCCACCATCTAAAAGTGTCAAGTCAACAGCGTGATGGAATATTCTCCCTTAACTGGATGAGCGCAGTTCCAATAACACTCAAGAAGGTTAACACCAGCCAAGACAAAGTAGCCGGCTTGATTGGCACCCCGTTTCCACCTTAAACATTTATTCCTCCAATATCGTTGCATAGTGGAAACAGTGTGTACAATCTACACGATGCACTGCAGAAACTCACTAATGTTCCCTTTACAGCATCATCCAAATCCATGATCTCTACCGTTTCAAAAGACAGGGCAGCAGATTCTTGAAAACCACCACCTGGAAGACCACCTCCAATTTGCACACTATCCTGACTTGGAAGTATTTTGCCATTCCTTCACTGTTCCTGGGTCAAATTCCTAGAACTCTGTCCCTAAAACCACTGTAAGTATACATACACAACATGGACTGCAATGGTTCAAAAAAGGCACTCATCGCTATCAATGTCAAGGCAATTAGAGATGGACAATAAATATTGGTCTAGCTAGCGATGTTCATATCTGGTGAAAGAATAAAAAGAAAATTATAACAAGTGGTGGTTGAGACAGATATTGTGAATGCTTTGAGGTGCAGCTAGATAAATGCATGAAGGAGGAAGAAACAGATAGGCATGCTGCTATAGTTAAATGAAGAGGGGTGGGAGGAACAATATGGAGTATGGTCTGGTTTGGCCAAGTGGCCTTGCAGGTTTCTACTTTCAAAGTAATTCTGTTATTGTAATGGAGGAAATCAAAATTCTAATGGAGCATGTCAAGGTTTTAATGAAATAAATCGAAGTTCTGATGGAGTAAATCAAAGTTATAATGGAATATATCAATTTCTAATGTAGTATGTCAAAGTATAATGAAATAGGTGTACTTTTAGTAAATTATGTACCCTGCAACCTAAAACTTTACAAAATCTTGTTTTGAGAAAATCCATTGATACGTTATGTAAACAGTTGGAGAAAGAACAATGAAATTTCTCAAAATTAGGTAGCACTATAAAATATCTGTCCTTTCACAAACTGGCACCATTAGATTGAAGTACAAAATCCATGGGGAGAATTTTGCAGTCCCTCCACTGGTGTATTTGAAGGCAAGTGGGCGAATCAAAAATAGGTGATCAGCCTGTTTTCTTCCCCCCCACAACCTTAACCTCTCCCTCTAAAGTGGGTAAGGGATTTTGCAGTCTGCGTGCCCCTGGCCTGTTGAGGCTTTTAAGCAACAACTATCTGTGACTTACGGGCCTCATTTCAACCAGAATGCATCAGTGTATAGGGGAAGGCAGAAGTAATGTTGGCAGCACAGCAGCTTTAACAGAAGGAGTTGCTGTCAGGCAGGAAGAGGACGGCCTCCTTTATGAGGTTCCCTATTTCCTCATGGGGATGAGCTCCAACCTCCTCCGCCAGATGGTAACTCCTTTGTTCCTCCCCCCACCCTGGCTTCTTTAATTTGAACCCAGATCCCCTTTCCCTGTCACTGGGGTTCTCCCTCCACTGAAGCTGCCCAAAAATCCCCAGGATCTTCCTGAAATCCAGGAAGCATCATCACATCTTTGTGAGGACTGTTCTCAGCAGTGGCCTCTGCTCGAACTGAAGAACTGCCCCTGAATCTGATTAACCGGTAGTTCTCTGATGGGTGGACATCCGACTCTGTGCTAACTAAGGCTGTCCCCAATAGAATATTGGTGTGGGGCAGCTGGTTTTCAAATAGTGAGATGCCAGTTGACTTCAAGGTTCAACGGGTCAGTATCCATTACCCACTCCACCCCCCAACCTCGTAAAATCCACTGCTTTTTATATATTAGATATTCAACATTTTAAAACAGATTATGAATTGAAGAAGCTTCTTTGAAAGTGCAATTAAATCATCTGAAGCACATAAATGTAATTTATTATAGAAATATCAATGTTTCAGAATGATCATCCCGTCATTTGCCTACTATGTTATCATGTCAAAAATAAAAATGATATTTTTTCTTCTTATTTATTCTTCCCCTTTAAATGGATTGCTTGGGCCAAATGGCCTATTTTTGTGCCACATATCCTACATATTCCTGTGTATCTAGTGAGTTTCTTAAATACCACTAGGACACACCGACAAATGGCAGAAATGAAGAAACCAACAAAGATCGACATGTTTTGCACATTTCCTATTACCCCTTTTAATACATCCTGTAAGGTTAAAGTTGCTACTTTTGCTTTATCAGCCATTATCCTGGCTGGGATCTGTATACCGGTATACACCAATCACCCAGCAGTCCTGTGTTTGTTAATCAATACTGGTTCCTGGTCCCTCAACATCTCTAATTTAAAATTCTCAACCTTGTACTCTCTCTCTTTATGGTCTCCTCCTTCATTTACCAGTAACCTCCATCTGTCCTGTAACCCTCTCAGAACCCTGTGGCCCTCTGACTCTAACATCTTACGCATCCTCTTGTTACAATCTCTGTAGAGATCAATAACATTAAAATGATTTTAGAACCTTCAGTTACTAGTTAAAAAAATATGTTGTGATTTCACATTTTAAAACCGTTACTGCAACAAATGACGAAAATCAGTATTGACAAAACCCTATTTTCTTTGTGTAGAAACTTTTACTTTAAACAACAGAGAAGAACATTCCACTTCTATATTTATTGTAAAAATTATGTTGGTGGTCTGGAGACTTGTATGTTTAAACATAAACCATTTATTGTTAACCCATATACAGGTGCTCCTTCCATTCTGGCCCCTTCAAACTCTACTCCACATTCTACGATCACATGACCCTCTATATCATTCTGAGGGCAGTATTGATCTGCAATACCACATTAACCCTGGCTTGTTCAATTACAGTGGCATGCTACTTGCTACCCCTTAAATTATATATTACTCACCTTGAAATTGAAGTCCTTCCAACAATCCACTGCTGCTTCCAGAATATCCTGGGAATTACGATTGATCAGAAAATGAATAGGTTCAGCCATATAAATACTGTGACTACAAGAGTAGGTCACATATTAGAAATGTCAAGTGATCATCTCACCTCCTGATTTTCACAGTCCGTCCACCATCTACAAGGCACAAATTAGGAATGTGATGGAATACTCTCCACTTGCCTGGATGAATGCAGCTCCAACAACACTCAAGATGCTTGACACCATCCAAGACAAGTAACCTGCTTGATTGGAACCCCATTCACCACATCCAACATTCACTCACTCCACCACAGACATACAATGGCAACCCACGGGATGCCAAATTTTACTTATAATAGTACTGCCCAAACCCATGACTTCTACCATATAAAAGCACAAGGACAGTAAATACACAGGAACACCACCAACTGCAAATCCCCTTCTAAGTTGCACACCATCCTGGCCTAGATATATATATTGCTGTTCCTTTACTGTGGCTGGGTCAAAATTGTGGAACTCCTTTCCTAATAGCACTGTGGATGTACCTGCAACAGTTCAAGAAGGCAGCTTGCCATCATCTTCTCAAGAGCGATTTGGGATGGTCAATAAATGATTGTCTTGTTACGCCGTTTCTGTATTATACCTAAACCTCCTGCCTACATCTCCTCACCTCCCTCTCCTCCTTTTATACCTTCCTCAAAATCCACCTCTTTAACCATAATTCCCATTACCCTTCCTCATCTCCTTTTTGGCTCAATGTTCAATTGTCCTGATAGATTAACTAGGAATCATCTTTGGGAAATGTTCCATGTTAAAAGTAGCATATGCGTACTATTTTTTGTTGTTGTTATTTCATTCAGTGCCACTGTAGTGTTTCTGCTGGAAATTGGTTAAAGGTCATGATTGGAGCATGTGAAATAAATCAAGATAAAACTAATACTTTCCTCTGCAGGTAGACTCATGCTATTTGCAGTGGTCAGAAAGTTGAGTTTGTAGGTTTGTTGTTACCAATTTGAAAACTTCTGTCCACTCTGAGCTTTGAGGCTAAATCAATTTCCAGAAAGTAACAGCATCATAGAATTATATAGAATATACAGCACAGAAACAGGACATTTGGCCCAACCGGGCCATGTCAGTATTTATATTCCACTCCAGCATCTGTACATCCTTCTATATCTAATTCCATCAGCTCAATCCTCATCTAGTCACTTCTCCCTTACAACATTTCTAGCTTTACCTGTAGAGAATCATTTCAACCAATCCCTATTTCAGGGATTCCACATTTTTGCCACTCTCTGGGTAAAGAAGTTTCTTTTGATTTCACTATTTGAATTTTTGATGACTACCTTAAATTGATGATCTCTAGTTTTGCCCTTCCTCATAAATGGGAAGACTTGCTGTGGCCAGAATTTTTTCAGCATAGCCATACCAATTCTGAGGGCGGAAGAGACTCAGAGAATGGCATTCTCTATTGGCCTCGGGCAGGATCATATGAATCTTGAGTAGATGTGCCGGTAAAATTCTTCAGCATCCCTCTGTTAACACCTTCTTAAATACCTCTACAGGTAATCACTGAACCCAGACCGTTCATCCTTTCCTAACATGCATAATCTTACATTTCTGGTAACATCCTTGCAAGTATTTTTGAGGTCAATGGTCATCCTTTGGTTAAAGCACCAAAAGTAACAATTGAGGTAATTTTTGGGACAGTGATGGACAGCCTATCAACGTGGATTAAACCAAAAAAACATTGGGATTTGGTGGGGAAGGAATAATTTACGCTTTGTGCAGAAGAGCAAAACAGGTTAATGGGAATCAAATCAGGAGAGATGTTGATTTGTTGCTATCTGTTTTATACTGTTGCATGAAGTCAAAATCTATCTCCTGCATTTTAAATTTGTAAATCTATCAACTGTAAAATTAATTGATATTCTAGGATCAACCAGATTGTAGCTATGTATTTGCTTATTTATTCATAGGATGTGGATGACACTGGAAAGGCCACAATTCTTGCCAAGTCAACTGTCCTAAGGAGGTATTGGGCCTTTCTTCTACTGCTGCAAACAGCAGTTGATTTACAGTAGAGCTATAGAACCACAAAGATTTACAGGAAGATGAGAAATTACAGCAGAGAAATGAGAACTATTTCTATTTCTGCTACAATAGAGATGACTCATAAAATATTCAAAAGAGCTTTTTGATATGGTAAATGATAAAAGATTATCAGCCAGGACTTAGTCATTGACTGGACAGAGGGAAGAGGAAAATCTAATGGGAAGGAATTACACATCTCTTATAGATCCTATTGGGCTTTCCTTCCATTTTATGAGATTTTTTCCCCTCACTTTCACCCCTGCTGCACCAGCCAATAGGAGAGAAGAAGATTCTGACTCAACTGTTCTAATCTTTGCCAAAGATACGATATTAAATATTACATATCTTAAGCAGCATACACCATATCATTTAACTGTTAAATCTACACACGTAAACAATGTTTTCATTGCATTATAATATAAACAATAATTTCACACATATCTTGGTTAACTATTAACTGTTTGCCAATATTTAGTAAGAAAAATGTCATCTCATTCTTACCAAGCAGCTCTGTGATACATTGCAGGCCGCGTGGTTACATCCCGAACAAGGGTCACCTGATCACTGCTGCAATACTGATCTATCCAAAAGAATGTCAAACTAAAATACTTTGTGACCTTGTTCAATTATTCAGCAATAAAAACCTGCTTAGTTCTTGGTTCTGAAGGTATTCCCTTTGGCCCAAAATGCTGACTTTCAAATACAACCAAATGAATATTCATAAAGCAAAGTCAATTGAAGCAATCCAAGTGATGCTAGTGATAATTAGGTGTCTTTACAATCATATTTTCCATTTTAAAAGAGAAAGCTGACTTTACACTCTTTTTCATTCCATGCTGATGTTCAGAAAAAGGTCCTGATGATTGATGTATGGGTAATTAAGTTAACTGTTAATAATTGATGGCTTATTATGAAGACTCTTTTCAAGAAGACTTTGAGCAACCTTTACTTTGTATCAGCACTTTCGGCTGTCTTTGTATAGTGTTTTATTAATTCTTGATATATTTGTAAAATTGCTCAAGTTGCATCAAGAAAGATATTACACATAGTGCTACCTTTTCATCTCATATGACGCTGCTTGGTTGTATTGACCAACCTTATATTATGCATTGCCTATTAAGGCTCAGGAGCCCAATTCTAGCCTGGTTCTTTCTGCTACCTTTGCTATTGAGCAAGACACTGAGTTGAGAAGATGCACAAATCACTGGCCTCTTGTATCTCTGGTCTGTCTGCTAGCTGAATGTTTTATTTTCCACACCTCTTTCAATGCCTTTTCAAAACAGCCTCCAGATAACATATCCATCACTGATGGTCTCTCAGTTGTCAAAGTTTGCCATCTTGTTCTTGTTCTTGAAATGGAGATGGCCAAGAGGTGATGGCCCAGTTGTCAGTTTGCCATACAGATGTTCTTTCAGTATATGGTCATCATCCATACAGACAAATGTGGCCAAGCCAGTGAAGATGTCATTCAGCTTATGGAATTTGCTGATGGGATAAGCATGCATGAGGACCTCTTACATTGTCCTGTCAAAAGATGCCAACAATAAAGGCATCTGAAGAATTCATCTGAAATCTTTATGGAGTGTTTTGTAAAAATACTGTTATTTTGGTTAACTTCATATGAACAAATTCGGGTGAATGATACTTGACTGAAATCAAAAGTTGCACTGTAGCAATATGCATTTTAGAATGCCCTCTATGGACTGCCTGGCTGGGTGGCTAATTCTCCTATCCAAGGGAGAATTCCACATGTATGTAGTTGCACTCTTCTCGCAACTGTAAAACATTTAAAGTGAAAGCAGTATTAGCTGCAATTCCTGAACACGAGTAAATTTCAGATAGTTCTAAAACTATGAGCTTGAGCAGCAGCTCATGACTTACTACGTTGTAGAATTTCAGAAGAAACCTCTTGTTAGTGACACTTACTTGCCGCGCAAACGCATGCGCAGAAATTAAGACAATGATATTGAACTCTTGGTTCAACTGCCTATATCCAGAATGCTAACAATAGTCCATGTACAAGGTTTTCAGTTGAGCCACTCATTGTGACTACCAGCAGCTTTGCTCTCTGCAGCCAACAAGGATTGATTATGACAGCCAGCATAGAGTTCTCATGCTTGTTGGAAACCAACAAATCAAAAGAACCAATTTTACTGAGTGACCGCTATGATAAATTAATGGCTAAGATTTCATTTTTTATAATTTCTACTTCTAACAGTCAAACTAAATTCAATAGAACTAAGCATGAATTAACAGTAAAATCATAATAAATATATACATTGCAAATTACAAGTTAACTAGCAGACACAACAAAATTCAATCTTAGACTTCATAGAGTTGTCCACTTAGCGTATATAGCATCAATTACAGCGCCAAAGTCCTTCAAAATTCCAATCTCCTCAGGTAGAATTCCTTCTCCTTTCATTCATGGATTTAGTTCCCAATTTTCACCTGACAGCACCTCTCATCCAATTTGAGTTCCAAAATGATGCACTTCTGCAGAACTCCCTGAGTTCTGCTCATTACAATATTGATGGTGGGGATCCATTAGATTTACCTGTCTCTGAACTATCAGTGACAAGCCTGTGCATTGTGTGATTGAATCCAAACAGTAACAGAAACAGATGCAGCAACCAATTATGAGCCTATTACCTCAGTTTTCTTCATTTTGCCTGCAATGCACTGTGGGTGACATGAGCTCATATATCTTTCTGACTCACTTCAATCTGTTTCAATTTCCCCAGGAGTCTGAGATTTCCCTTTTGGTTTCAGTCTGAGTCCCCTAGTGATAACCAAAAGGCTCAAAGGTTCTTTTCCCTTTCTGTTAGGGTCTGACTCAAAAAAATATAAGCTTTGAAACCTGGCAATAACTCACATACACTTCCCCACTGGTCCTGCAAACCCATAATTTCCATCACAATAGCAAGAAAACTAATCCTGCAACTATGCATTTCACCTAATTGAAAGAAGCTTCTTTTTATCTGAAGTTCCACTTCTTGCCTTCTTCTTCTTATGTCCTAGTATCGCTCTAGCCCTAACAATCTATAAGGACGCAGAAAGGTTGAATGTGTTTATTTTCCATCAAATTGACTTTGAATGGAAAATAGATTTGTGCCTTACTGTGTCTTATCTATATCAGGAATACATTTCATATAGCTTTACACAAATTGCTTTTAAAGTACTAACACAAAGCTAATCGCAAGTCAATTTGCACACAGTAAGTTTTTATATTCTAATTCAAAGATGGGAGTGCTGCTAAATGAGCCAAACTGACGCTGAACTGAGTGAAGTGTTAGTCAGGTATTTATGTATCATGGAAGTTGAATATGTTTACAAAATGGTGGATTCATTGATGACTAAATTCAGTTTGCTACTATAAGTACATCAGTGATGAAAAACAAAACATCAGAAACAAAGAAACTAGAAGCTGAACTAGGCCATTCGGCCCTTTGAGCTTATTCCATCATTTATTAAATTCATGGCTGATCATAAAATTCAATAGCCTAATCCTGCCTATCTCCCCCATGTCCTTTGATCCCTTTACCCCTAAGAGCTATGTCTAATTTATTTTTGAAATCAGACAATATTTTGGCCTCAATTACTTTCTGTGATAGTTAATTTAACACATTCACTACCCTCTGGGTGAAGAAATTTCTCCTCATCTCAGTTCTAAAAGGTATACCTTATCCTCAAACTATGATCCCTAATTCTGGGCTCCCCCACCATTGGGAACATTCTTTCTGAATCTACCCTGTTTAACCCTGCTGGAATTTTATAAGTTTCTGTGTGATCCCCCCTCACTCTTCAAGTGTTAGAGCAATTGCATCACTTTATCCCTCCCATACAGAGTGAGCACCAATTTTTAAAAATATATAAATATAAGAATACATTATTGAAGAAAATTATATACACTTCCAAATGTGTGCAAGCAAATTCCTGTGGTTTTTCAGTATATTTTTGTGTTCACAACAACCAATGACAAGCGGTCAAGTGGTGGAGGAAAGGTTTGATGACACTTCAGGATGACAGGATGATCCCCCAGAAAACATGTCTAAAAAAGGCACATTCATTTCAATCAAAGAAAGTGGCAATTTTTTTTGTACGGAACAAGGCAAAATTCCTACACAGAACAACACACAACTAATTTTATTACTATTCTGTTGGGGAATATGGTTTCCAATGACATCTATTTAATATTACTTTTCTGTATAACAGTAGCACTTGTTTGTGATATTTGTTCTCTAAAGTCTATGTGGAACTGAAGACAACAGAATCTAATGCTGCTGCTGGGAAAAAGAAACCTGCCAAATGGGGTATGATAATAATACAGGAGGCAGAAAGTTACCTTCCCAATGACAGGATTAAAGGTAACTATTTAATCGGTGATGAACTGGAGGTGGATTGGGTTTTGTGATGGCAAGCAGCAGGAGCCTACTTGTAATGCATTAGCATGTCATGTATACTCATTAAAACACATGCTCATTGGGTTAAATGATACCTTTGTGATAAAGTTGTCAGCAGTGAGAAACACATAATTTCAGATTTACAACTAGTTGAAGGTGGCACACAGCAGGAGGCAGTGTTAGGCTTCACTATAGGTTTGAAGTGAGTAGAAACTGCTTTTCTTATTTGAGAAAACTTTGTCATACTGGGGAGAAGAAATTGAAGGAAGGGTACTGGCTTTCCAGATAAGGTGGGGCAAAGATATCCAAAGGAAAGAGGTCAGATCATTCCAGGTATAAGAGCTGTGGCAATCAGAGTGGGGAGCTAGACATCAGAAGGAAGGTCAATGTCTGCCAAAAGCAACTCAAGGGAATGGAGGGAGATTTTGAGGGGCATGGACAGAGTGAATAGTCAGAAGCTTTTTTCCAAGGTGGAAGAGTCAATTACCAGGGGGCATTGGTTTAAGGTGCAAGAGGCAAGTTTTAACAGAAACGTAGGAGACAGATTTTTTACAGAGAGTAGCAGGTGCCTGGAACTCGTTGCCGGAGAAGGTAGCGAAAGCGGATTTGGTAATGACTTCTAAGGGGCATCTTGACAAGTACATGAATGAGATGGGAATAGAGGGATATGGTCCCCGAAAGCGTACGGGGTTTTTAGTTAAATCAAGCAATGTGGTCGGTGGAGGCTTGGAGGGCCGAAGGGCCTGTTCCTGTGCTGTAATTTTCTTTGTTCTTTGATCTTGTTGATTGAACTTGCTGATGTTGCTGGCAGGAGATGTGGAAGATTACATTCTGAGATCTCCCCAGTGTAAATTCTGTTTTGGCCATTCCCTCCCACATAATTTATGTCCATGGCAAATAGGGCTGCAAAATTGTCCCAGATCTCATTTCCAGTCAACTGCACCATTGTGTGTGCTTTCTGCGCACTGCAGATGCATGCCACATGTGCAACATGCCTTTTTCTATGCACTGCACATATGCAGGGCCAGCACATCCATGGTATACACTTTCTACACTTGCTCCCTTCATTCAAAAGATAAGAGTAAACTAAATTGGATACTTACTGTTTTGCACAAGCTGATTAAATTTAACTTCACTCATCCCTATTGACTACAAAAGCCTTGTGCAAGACAAGCAGCCTATACTGCATTAATATTTAAAAAATCCTTAGGTCTCAACCCAATTCCTCATGGGTAAGAATGCAACACAAAACTGTTTAAATGACTTAATCATTTTTCATTTTTATTCATGTTAAAAATCGAAGAAATTTCAGACTTATATAATATGTGCTGACTGAGTATGAACAACATTAAACCTATGCTACTTAAGGTATGGAAGCACATGCTATGTCACAGGATTTATCATCCAAAGGCCTGGATTAAAGATCTGGAGGACAAGAATTGAAATCTCATCGTGCAGTTGGAGAATTTAATGTCAATGAATTAAACTAAATTAAAATTCTGCAACCATTGACCACAAAAATACCGGATAGTTGTAAAAACCCACTTGCATAAGAGTGGGATTTTACAATTGTGTCATCATTCTTGGTGAATTTTTCTTCTTTTTATCCATAGGCAGCATGAGTGCCTACATCATGCAATGTGCTTAAATGTGGATGTGGGGGAGGGTGGAAGGACCACGCTGGCAGATAGTGTTAGGATGACTATTGAAAAAATAGATCTTAAAACACTAAAGTCTGGATACCCCTGCCTTGCAGCACTTACCTTACTGAATTTATCTTCTATCTGCAATGCAGAGGTGAAAGAAAAAAGAGTCTGTCCTTATCCTAAGGCCCCTCACTTTCATTTACAGATGTTTTGACGAGTAATGGGTTCATGATCTCATCAAAAGCAAAGAGTACAGAGGAAAATCATGACAATTTTAGGCACATGGTTTCAGGAGAAAGTGTCTCTGGGCCAATTTCCTCATTTTCTTCCTCTCAACACCATCTGTTTCCAGAAACAATACTGAGGAAAATCCTCTCTCAGCCAGGTCTCTAAACAAAGATGCAGCATAGCAAATAAACCTAATACTCTACAAGAATATGTTTGAAAATAGCCATCCTAAAATCTTCCAGAAAAATTTCAATGACTGCAGAAATTTGGGGTAAACAAATTAACCTTAGTGAAATTAAGTTCTTAGGGCATTTTTATGCACTGTAGGGCATTTTTAATTATTCCCTGGATACAATATATAAGTATAATCAATGTGGTAGAAATAGATAAGGGGACAGATGAAGAGAGAATCTGAACAAAAAGAGCAATTGGTGCTGAGATTTTTTGCTTAAGTTTTACTGGGTGTAACTCCAGGCTACTGGACCCAATTGGAAAATTGTTTAGAACTTGCACCGCTTTTCCAAACTAGTGACATTTCCAACTAAGTGATAGTGGTTCATAATTTGGTAGGTGCATTATTACAGCAGGCAAATAATGGCAATAAATTATTTAGAGTATTTTCTATCTTTAATCTTATAACAATGTTGGGGGCAATTTTCCGACTCTGCTTGTGGTGCATATCAGTTGCAAAAGACCCAATAAAATATTTGCACTGGGCAGATCTCAAATGAATGCCTGCTCTCTGGTGGGGAAGGAGTGAGGTGGGTGGGGGTGGGGGTGGGGGGCTGGCCTGACACCACCCCACCTTGAGGCCCATCGCACTGTGAATTACTGAGACCACTCTTCCCCCTGTGATCATCGAATGCCTCTCCTTCTCCCACAATATTGCCTGTTCCCCACCTACAGGTTATAGATGTCTAGCCTGATGGTGACTGTGCCATCTGCTTCCCAATATCAAGCCACCAGGCCCGCGGAGGACCAACATGTGAGGGTCAGACCATGTTGTGCAATCCATTCTGGATGATGATTGACACAGGACTGATAGGCCTACCTCCTCCCTGAATTGAGACTAAGACAGACACGATGAATGCACCCCTAAGCACTCTAAACTGTGGAGCAAATCCCCAGAACAGTCTAAGACTTTTGACCCAAACTATCTCCCCACCCTCCTACCCATGTCTCTCTATGCTCTCTTATTCAGTCATCCCCCCATACCCACAATGATGTGTCAATGTGTAACATTTTCCCAGTAGTCCATTGCTACATTCCTTCCTAACCCTCCCCCTCTCTCACCAATCCCCAGTATATCTGATCCTCTTTCTCTTGCTTCCATCTGATGGTGCATCACCCCACTGTCCCAGTCAAGCCTTTGTTTGCCAATACCCACTGTCTCGCTTGTCTTACATGAGACCAGCTCTGGCTCTGAAATACACCTATCTCCCCATCGGTCTCACCTGAGCAACCTTGGTATAGAGTCAGAGCATCCGTGAATGCAGTACAGAGAAAGGTAGGCAAGCATTGTGTATACACACCTTGAGGTTCAAGTACAGGACAGTTTGCTATGTACATGTCACTTACATGCTACCATGAAATCACACCGGTCCAATGAGCTGTTGCCATGGCCATTTGCCCTGGAATGGGAGCATGATTCCAGCAAGTTGGTTTAATTGAGTATTCATGAGATTCAAACGCACATGAATGAGGTTTCCAACATGGTGTGGTGGGCTACCCAACCTGCCATGAAAGTTGAGAGCAGAAACTTTGAAACTTTTTACACCAATAGGAAACACTTTTGCCACAAAGTCACACTTTTGACTTTTCCAGTCACACTTTTTTTTTGAAAGTTTATTTATTAGTGACACAAGCAGGCTGACATTAACACTACAATAAAGTCACTGTGAAAATCCCCTCATTGCCACACTCCAGCACCTGTCCGGGTACACTGAGGGAGAATTTAGCATGGCCAGAGTACCTAACCAGCATATCTTTTGGACTGTGGGAGAAAGCAGAGCACTGGGAGGAAACCCACACAGACACTGAAAGAACATGCAGACGCTGCACAAGCAGTCACCCAAGCCAGGAATTAACCCGGGTCGCTGGAGCTGTGAGGCAGCAATGCTAACAACCGTGCCACCCCACCACCCCATGATGCCGATAGTTGGTGGGACTAGAAAATCTCTCTCCCTGTTTTTCTTTCCTCCCTTATTCTCTCTCTTCTATTTCTTCTATGTTCAATTTGTTTTGATATTGCCACTAAATAATAGCCAATTTTACAAGATGACATAATCAAAAGTAAAATCGATTGAAGCTAGAACTCTAAAACCATGGCCAGAATTCTCTGGTCTCATATACCCCGCCACAGTTGCCAGTGAGAATGGAGAATTTGGAGACCAGCCAAATCTCTAATCAAAGCACCAAACTGGAGAATACAAGCTTCGGACAAGATTGGAGAATCCTGGATTATAGCTTCAGTTCCCTGACCAGGATGTTATCACACTGTCGGGATTTTCCCATCCCACTGCAGTGAACGGAGATTTGGCTGAGTGGCAACGGGAGCATGACAATAGCTGGTGAGATTGCACCCTCTGTCTGCCATTCTCATCCAGGATTTCTAAGTTCACCATTTAAAATGCTGCCATTGCATTGATGATATTACTCACTAGAGTTTTATTTTAAAATAGCACATTTCAAATCCCACATTTTTATTTAATACCCGTGCCTTTCAAACTATTGATCATGAAGCAAAATCTGCCTCTTTCCACTGATTTATTCTCACATTCAGTCCTATTCTTTCTGTGTTACTCTGTTTGTGTTCCGGAATCATGCCCCTAAATTCAGATTTATTAATTGTCTAAGTGCAATTCATCATTTTGTAATGTCAGACTTACATCTAATTCCATTTTGGCTACGTGTTAAACTT
Organism: Sphyrna mokarran; assembly: GCA_024679065.1. Lineage (NCBI taxonomy): Eukaryota > Metazoa > Chordata > Chondrichthyes > Carcharhiniformes > Carcharhinidae > Sphyrna > Sphyrna mokarran. Next base: position 56,532,468 of record JAGIQG010000002.1, on the reverse strand, counting down.
GTCACTTGTAAAATGGAAATGACCATGAAATGCCCTAAAGCTCAACATGCTATTTAATTGTAATTCTTTGGTGCTGCATTGCCCAAAGCACCTCCCATTTCCAGGTGTGAGGAGACAACAACTGCTCAGCATTTCCTATTGCAGGACCAATTCCATTTCAAAGTAGTTCCCCTAAGAAAGACATCTCCAAGCAGATGAGATGGGACACTAATCACATACTTTGAGCGGTTTAGGTATTTCAGATCCGAAGAGGCTACCTTACAAACCTGTATTAGGCTAAGTCACCAAAAGAGGGGAATCTGTTTCTCTGCTAAGATTCAGAATAGCTCTCATGAGGGGAGATTACTCTTCTGTGTCTCAAACAGTTTAACAGGATTTCAGTTACTTTCTAATGGGATATTTAGATTCATCACTCATAACTAAACCTCTATCTCTGTCGGTCATGAAACCTTGTCATTTAAGACTTCCTAAATGAGTGTCTAGGATCTAAGACCTGTGAAATTAAGACTACATAGTTTATTTCTAATAGTATTTTATTATAAAATACTGCCAATTGACACATACAGAATTGCAGAGTTAGAAGTATAAATTGATTAGCAGTCCTTTGTTATCTGTTAACAAACTAACTTCTCTAAGAGAAGGATACATCTAAACATGGAAAATCCTGAAGTATGTCATAACAATCTCTAATAAATTTCTAAGAAGTTTAACAAAAGCATACTTACAAATACCATAAGGGTTTTTATTGACGAACCAGGCCAGCAGAACATAATTCTTGAGACTGCACTCTTAGCAGGAGATAGCGAGTGATGAAACCATAGATTCTGCCTGTTTGTATACATATTTCTTACTCATTTGTTACCATAGGTCCCTTTGTTGTTTATCTTTTACATTGAATAATGTTCTTATGGCAAAATGTATTTATCACCAAGCATGTGATTTAATGTTCTTAGAGTCTGCTTGAATGTCAGGTATGTAAAATATATAGTCAGACAAGCAGTTTGTTAGAGACACCTCTCTACTTTTGTCTATTATCAATGTGTCAGGACTGTTAAATGTATAAATGTCCAAATAACTACTATTGCAAATGGTGATTTCTTAAACGTCAAAGATTAGGAAGTTTGCTTATTTTATTCCTTGTCTGTTTTCTGTAGATATTCTTCTACTCTAGTTAGTAGTTATAATTATAGGAAGGTAATTAGAAGAATTTATGGGCTATCAATTCCCTGCTTTTGAGTTTTAATGACTTCACCCTGGGTCAGCTAAAGTTTCTTAAGCTGATACTGACTTTTGAATGATCTGTTTGAAGAAATGGTTTTATTCCACTTTGAATTAAAAACTTGATGTATTAATCTCTGCTGCTTATATGTGTCCTTATTCTAAACTGAATTCTGGGGGAGTGTGATATCCATCACAATATCAACTCTTTCCTTATCAATAATCAAGACTCCTATGCATTCCTTTGCCTTTATTCCATCAGCTCATTAACATCAATATCTGCTTTTCCTGTGCTGATGCCTGTTCCAAACAAGGCTTGGATTCTTCAAGTGTGGATAGTGATCCTCTAGGCTTGTCTTCTTCTGGGATAAGAGCAGAAGATGCAACATGAATATATTGTTTGGGTAATGCATTCTGTTTATTCTGTTATCTACCAATGCACAGTTTGAGGCACATTGATATATACGATATATATCATAGAAAATACAATTATTACAATATATGCTACTGCTTCTATTCTCCCCCCATTTGCTGCAATCTTGTCTTCTAAAGCCTCCCTCCCAAAAATAAACATTGCTACCTCTTCCTGATTCTGTTCCAATAGCACTGAGATTCCATTTCACTCCTGTCCTTTTTTATTCCCGTTTTATCTTTAAATATAAGAGTTTTAGGGAATTGGAACATGGAATTTTTTTCGAACACAATCTCATGACATAGAGAAAGAAGGTTACATGATTCTGCTATTTTCTCTTTAGATATCTTGCTAGTCAGTCCAGATATTGCATTGTTAGATGTTTGTAATGTTACATTTCGTTAATGTTCAGGCTTTAGCCCCATGCTTTTCTTTATATTGCACACTTCCTTGTGGCCTCTGGCGAGAAATTTTCCAGCTGTTCTTGCTGGCAGGGTTTTCTGGTCCTAATGATGATGAGCCACAACCCCGGGTTCCCTGGCAGCTGGGTGCATAGAACTGGAACCAGTTGACAACGACAAAACCAGAAGATCCCACCTCAGGCCAATGGCGAAACGCACCACAGGGACTGTGGAAAATGCCAAACTGTACTAAACAAAACACTGAGATGCAAAGAAGGTATTAGGAGAGGTGGCAATAGATTGATCAAAGACATAAGGAGCAGCTTAAAGTAAGAGAAAGAGGGAGCGAGAGAGGTGCAAAGATTTAACAAGAAGCACAACCATCAAAGAAGGATTTAAAATCATGGGTGAAGAAGAAGCCAGAATTGGACGAGTTTAGAGATCTCGAAGGCATGTAGGATTGGAGGAGAGAACAAGGATGGGGAGGGAAATGTTAATGAAGGGATTTGAAAATAACAATGAGAATTTTTAACATATGATTTTAATGCTGGGATTCAGTATAGGTTAATGTACATGGGCATAATGGTTAAACAGAACTTCCTGCCAGTTAGAATAGGAACAATAGAGTTTTGGATGCACTCAAGTTCACACTGAAACTGCCTGTTAAAAATTACCTCTCACTTCATACTTTGCTGCATGCTGGAAGCTTTCAAACAACCAGAATGTGCTTTGTGACTTTCATAACAATTTACTAGTCCATTAAACTGCTTATGAAGCCTAAACAATCAGGGTTGTAAGTGAATCTGCTTGGCTGCTGATTTTTCATTAGCACAATTACAACCATTGGGTGGAATCTTATAACCTTGTCACACTCGTTTTGCAGTGGGAAAAAAATTGTAAAATTGCTGTGATGTGACTAGCGGGAATGATGCCCATTTTCACGCTGATTCCCATTTAACTAAAAAAAATCGACGCGATTGGAACCCATCCAAAACAGGCGAAACATCAATTTGCATTTTTTTATCTTCATTGCAACGTCATTAGTGAGCTTCACTCCCAATTGTCCCAGCTTACCTGCCTTAATGTTCTTGTTCGCTGCAGCTGGATTGGTCAGCGTATAAAAGCTGCATTCAGGCACTTGATGTGGAGATGCTCGTATTGGACTGGGGTAAACACAATAAGAGGTCTCACAACACCGGGTCAAAATCCAACAGGTTTATTTGATAGCACAAGCCACCAGCTTTTGGAGGTCTGCCCCTCCGTCAGATGAGTTGGAGTTCTATTCACAAACAGGACATATAAAGACACAAACTCAATTTACAAAATAATGGTTGGAATGCAAGTATTTACAGGTAATCACGTCTTAAAAGTACTGACAATGTGAGTGGAAAGAGGGTTAAGCACATGTTAAAGAGATGTGTGTTGTATCCAGCCAGCACAGTTAGTGAGATTTTGCAAGCTGAGGCAAGTTGGGGAGGTTACAGTGTGACATGAACCCAGAATCCCAGTTGAAGCTGTCCTCGTGTGTGTGAAACTTGGCTATCAGTTTCTACTCAGCAACAATACATTGTTATGTGTCGCGAAGACTGCCTTGGAGAACATTTACCCAAAGATCAGAGGCCGAATGTCCAGGACAGGTTCATGTCACAGCCATCACAGGGATGCCAAATGTACAGGGGTCTATAGTCTGCACCCACATCTCCCTCAAGGCCCCTGGTGAAGAATCCAGGGAGATTCATGAATAGAACTAGAAATGGCTTCCATTCAATAAATGTGCAGTTGATGTGTGACCGTCAACAGAACATCATGTACATCTGCGTCAGACATCTGGCAACATGCATGGCAGCTTCATATTGAAGATTTCTGATGTCTCAGGGGTCTTTGGGGAGGAGCCCAAGGTGCAATCTCTCTTTACAACAGTCTGAGTTTCCTATCTGCTTCAAAAAGATGCCTAAGAAAAACCAAGCAGCGTGCCTTAATGACTATCATTCAGTGGCTCTGGTGTCCATCATTATGCAGTGTTTTGAAAGACTAGTCATGGCATGAATCAATTCCAGTCTCATGGACTGGAATTGATCCACTACAGTTTGCCTATCACTGCAACAGGTCCACAGCAGACGCTATTTCCCCAGCCCTGCACCCAATCCTGGAACACCTAGATCACAAGGACGCCTATGTCAGACTCCTATTTATTGACTAAAGCTCAGTCTTCAACACTATTATTCCCATGGAATTCATTACCTCTCCCTGGTAATCTCCCTGTGTGACTGGATCTTAAACTTCCTAACTCACAGGTCACAATTAATAAGGACAGACAACAACACTTCCTCCACGATCATCCTCAACACTGGTGCCCCATATGGCTGTGTTCTCAGCGTCCTACTATACTCCTTATACACTTATGACTGTGTGGCCAAATTCTCCTCCAATTCAATGTTCAAATTTGCTGAAGATACTACTGTAGTGATCGGATCTCAAACAATGATGAGACAGAATACAGGAATGAGATAGAGAATCTGGTGAACTGGTGTGGTGACAATAATCTCTCTCTCAATGTCAACAAAATGAAAGAAATTGTCATTGACTTCAGAAAGTGTAAAGCCCTTTATCTACATCAATGAGGATGAACTGGAAAGAGTTGAGATCTTGAAGTTTTTAGGTGTCCAGATTACTAACACCTGTCCTGGTCCTGGCAATAATAAATCAGATCAAATAAATCAGAAACTAGCCTGACTTCTACCTGAGCTCTGCATGCACGCTGGCATTTTTGTGATTCTCTTGGCAGGGCAGGGGGGTGGGTACTTGGGGTTAGGGGCTGGAAACATGCAAAGTGCTGGAATGGGGTGATCTGGGAATCATTTAGGGAGAAGATGCTAGATGAGGTTAAACATTCACCCTTGCTGCTTGCATAAGGTCATTCAGTTTTTTGCGGCACTGCTTTGTGGTTCTCTTGGCTAGTGCCCTGGCACTAACACATGCTGCCACTATCTCCCAAGCTGTGTTTCCATCCCTCACTCTGGGACAGCATCCTGCTGAGGTGAACCAGGTGTCCCTCCTTCCCTCTACTACCTCCAGCACCCTGGCCATCTCAGCATCAGAACAACAGGAAGCTGTCTTCCTGGAGGCCATTTCTTCCTGCACTGCTGGCCTATCTGTCCCTCCTTGGGATTTTTATGGAGCTTTCCCTTTATCAGCTGCAGATAGCTTGGGTGAGTCGCGCACCCACTGGAGCATTCCAGCTAGTTTAATGCTGTTTGCCTTGGTACAATGGAGGGGAAGTCATGTGTGCTGATTTGGGGGGTGCGGGGAGACGGAATTTGTGCTTTTGTGATGAGCGGGGACAGGGGAGAAAGAGAATCATGTCAGTCAGCCATCAGGGTCGGGGGTGATGAGGGAGCCATGTGCCAAGTGCCCTGTAGATGAGTTGGGGAGTCAAAGAGTGGTCAATAATATTGGAGGGGTCCCTGAGGTCTTTAAGGGGGGAGGGGAGAGGTGGGGTGGTATCTGGGGGGGTGGGGTTCTGCTTTTTCTTTAGCTTTTTCCCAGCATGCAGTTTGTGGCTCTGATCTGAGCAGATGCCTATCCGTCAAATTAACCCTGCCTGCTGCCCCAGTAGCTAAAAATGGTCTAGCCCACTTTTTCAATGATTAAGTGCATAAGACTGGACGTGAAAACTCACCTGAAAAATGGACCAGGAATCTCCCGTTTTCATACTAGTAAAACAATTTTGTAAAATTCCATTCATTATTGATAAATTGGATTCTTAACAGCTTGTATTTGATGTGGCAAAAGATATTGCATTTCTTTTGCTGAATGAGGGATCCAAAGCTATTCAACAGAAAAATAAGGTGACAAATTTCCACCATGTTTGAGATTTATACAGACCAAAGACTTATATTCAAACTTATAGGAATAATTTAAGTTTACATTTGAGCGCAGTATGGAAGAATGCTACATAGGGAGATAGCAGTTTTGGTTGTGATAGTAAATTGAGGACACCTCAAACCCCATCTGTTCAATTGGGTTCCAAAGAACCAAAGGCTGTACTGGGAAAAGGAATATTCTCTTTGTGTCTTGGTCAACATAATCCTGCAAACCAATATGATGAAAACTATTTGCATAATGAAAACTAGATTAATTAGGAATTAAAAAACAGAAAATGCTGGCTAAACTAAGAGATTATCCAACATCTTCTGTTACCATTTCAAATTTCCAGTATCTGCAGCATTTTGCTTTTAATTAGATATCGTCTGACAGCTTTTAGCGGGACTTTGTCTCAATAAAATGGCAGCTGTATTTACCAACATAACAGTAACATCACTTCAAAAATATCGCTGACGGAAGAAACATATTGTTGAGGATTTTTGTCTTACATTCAACAGGACTTTCACAAAAATGCCAATTTCAAAGGGACCAACAACTTATACTCCGTGAGAAAAGGGAGGTTAGCAAATTGACTTAAATTGATTGAGGAGAATGCACGAAGGAACTATTGTTCCTCATGATTTTGTCTAATTCAGAAATGGTGCATTGCATCGACATGTTCCTTTTGCCTTCAGAGGACTGTTGCCTGTTTATGAATACACTGTAAAATCCCAATAAGTCAAACCCCCACAGTGTCTTCCCACAAACATGTGTTAAGCAGAGCTTTATGATAGCTGAGAAGGTCCCATTCTCACATGAACTCAATTCAATGCAACCCAATATGGCTATAAATGTCAAAAACAATTGATTCAAATGCCAAATGATAACATAGTAAAGCAATAAGTGTATGCAAAAGTCTTTATTCAATTAGTTCGTATCTTTCAATGGCCTGGCCTTGTAAAGGCCAGAGCTTTGCATTGAAAATGTCATGAGTTAGCTCCAGAAAATCTCTGTGATTATTTTCTGTTTAGCATTGACTGCAAAGCAATCCCAAAGGCCTGCAATTAAAATCCTTAACTGAGCCTAATATAATTCCTGAATGATACTTGTGTTTATGGCAGAAGTTAAATGCTGTCTTCAGATGTGTGGGATACAGGTTGCTATATCACCAATGCAGTGAACATATTTTAGGTGTTTTTGTGCCACACTCTGAAATCCCTGTGGTTTTTGCAGGATTGGCTATGGATGCAGGTGAACAAGTGGACAGACTCTTTGGGGAACTGGCTTCCTCAGGCTCCTCAGTTGAAAAATGTACTGCATCCATATGGGAGATGATGGTATAATGGTATTGTAACTACACTAGCAATCCAAAGGTCCAGGGTAATTCCCTGCGGACCCGGGTTTGAATCCCACCATTGGAGATGGTGAAATGTGAATTCAAGAAAAATCTGGAATTAAAAGTCTGATGGTGACCATGAAAGCATTGTCAATTGTTGTAAAAAACCCATCTGGTTCATTAATGTCTTTTAGGGCAGATCCACCCAAAGTTAGTAAATTAAATTGCAAGGGAAGGTTATGCTTCTGGACAATAAAACCTGATATGGGAACTTTGGAGAGGAACTCCCCAACGCACCTTTGGTGTATCTCCAACTCCAATGCTGGGGAGCTGGAAATTATAGACTCTATCTAGAAGTAATTTATTTTTAATTTTATTGCATCAAAATATGGTGCTTACTTAGGATAAAGTATATTTTGGAAATTAAAACGTTGAGTAGTTACCTACAGAACCTAACTTTAAACCACATCAGGCCATTTTAAGTATTTTTGGGAACATAGAACATAGAACATTACAGCGCAGTACGGGCCCTTCGGCCCTCAATGTTGCGCCGGCCAGTGGACCCTCTAACCTAAACTGGAAAATGTACAGAAATGATTATAAAGATCAAGACAATTGTTCAGAAATAACAATGACTCAGAAATAACTACAAGCAGGAATGTCTGGCTACTCCCATTGATGGGTCTTCCTGTCCTGTTGAAGTCAATAGGCTTTTAATTGACTTCAGTGCATTTTCTGGCCCAGTCCTGCTGCAGTGCTGTGATAAAATTCCTCGCTACAATTTATTTCCTTAAAAAAGTCAACTGTTCCCAGGTGGATTATCAAATTTTTCCAGTACCTAGTTAAATAACATGAACATTCCATTAACTGGTTCCCCAATGCATCTAAAATTCAACAGGCAGGTGGCAGTATTTCTCAAATGATATCTTCCTTAGATTTCCTAAAAAATATATGCTGCTTGGTGCATCATTTTGACTGATAACTGATAACTTAAGTAAAGTTGTTGAAAAGTCTAATTTGTTCGGTTGATGATTTGACACAAGCACGCTTATGTATAATGTAAAACAATATACAAACCGCAAGACTCTTCAAACAATGGAGTCATGAGGCTGAATTCACTCAGGGATGGTAACAGAGGTGGGGATGGGCACTGCAAACATGGCATTAATGAAATAACTCAGCAGAGACTGGTATCCCTTCATTAGATTCCCAAGTTCAATTATAATTCATGGAGTGTTACAAGCTCTGAGTCAGCATCTGGAGTGCCAGGAAATCTGACAGTCCCAATTATCTATGCAGCAAAGGCTCCCTGATTGAACAAGCAATAAAAAGTTCAATCAGGAGTTCACATTCTAGGAGGCCAACCTCAATAGCCTTGATGAAGCCAGTACAATTAGACAGCCTGCCAGTTGGATGGAGGAAGGCAGGGTCCAGAAACCCATCTGATTCCCCAGTAAGTATAAGGAATGTCATTACAAAACTCACTGAGGGTTCATCAAGAACCATGCTAAGAATTGGTAGTGCTGCATGCTGAGTCGGGGGCAGACATGTGCAAGGATGACAAACACAGCATAGAGCCAATCATGGCTGTCCTATGGTGGCCATGGTGCAAGGAGGCTCTGTGGCTTTGCACTCTTGTGTGATGGAACTCTGTTCTGATTGGCCTGCATTGCCAAGCTTGGACTAATTTGACTAATCCAGAGTTAACAGTGTGAAATTTTGATTATCATGGACATCATTCCAAGGAGTTTGTTATTCTGCTGGCAGGAATGGTGGATAGCTTTGACATATCCAGAATTTCGTATCATGCTTTCACTGAATGTAACTTTGCGCAAATGGCAGGGTGTCTTTTTGGTTTGAAGACAGCAGGCTGTTCATGGGAAATACCACTCATGTTGTCACTGAATTGTACTTCATTTCCCCTATTAATGAAATTTCTGTAATATCTTATTCTTCCAGGGTAATATGAGGTGGGTTGGGCACTTCTCAGGCCAGAGCTGAGAGTGAGGATGGTGAGAAAGGCAGGTGAGAAAGGTGACTCAGCCCCAGGCCAGGGCTGAGAAGAAGTGGGTATGTGAGCAAGTCCTTAATAATGGATGTGCTGCAAAGTTACCAGGGGGTAGGACATGCTGTTATGGGGCAGCCCACTAACAGGGACAGCATGGGTCCCCAAAAGAGTATGTCCACCTTTGGTCCAAAGAAAGAGAGAGAGAGAAGGCCCTGCCACAACATGTCAATGCCATCATGCATCAGCTGATTAAGATAGGATACTGCATGCATCAGTTCTGGCAAGTCTTCGAGAGCATTAGGGCTCTGAATCTTTCTGAGAGCTCAGGAAGAACGCTGGACTATTTCTTCAGAATAGGATGCATCCTCACACTCCTCAGCTGAGTGTTTATTGGACATGAATTCCCAAAAGTCTGTTCTGCTGATAGATGAAGTTAATTGAACTTTCTCTTGTTGTTGCGCATAACCGTTTATCTGCTGACGCTCTCAGTCACCTTGATCCAATGCTGCTTAGCTTGAAAGGATGACCTCCTCTGATCACCTTCCAGAATGAGAGCAACCTTTCTGGTCCTCACTGCCAGAAAACCATCAAGGAAATCACCAAGTCAGTAACTGCAAAGCAAGGAGCAGCCCTTGTTCCTATCATCTGTCTTCCTGCTCAATGGCTGATGCTGGAAGTGATGTGATAAAATGATAGCCACAATAAAAGCTACTGTGTCATGTTTAATTTAGGGCTCACTCTTTCAAACCTGGCCCCATTCTTGACTCAGTGGACACTAACTAGCCACCCAACCTGCCCTTCAGCCAATTAATGGGCCACTCCCTGAAAATAGAAATCTGTGATTGCTCCTTTGCCCTGGGGGTGGAGTCAGGAGCCACAAAGAACCTCAAAGCCTGTTTTCAGATCTTGGTGAGAAAATCAAACCCATGAAGGTAGGGTAGCTGTTTTAGCAAAATCAACAGAAAGTGAGCCTTAAAGAAGTGAACAATATTAAACTGTAAATTATTTCAAGATAAGATGAAAAATTGAGGTCAAGAAATGATTCTTACAAAGGGGAGTAACTGATACTTGAGATAAACTGTTGGTGGTCTGTAGGTTTATTCCTTTGGGAAGATCTTTGTTAACTATTCATTCTGGAATTTCCGAATCATATAACTTACTTTGTGTTTGTGGATTTAATGCCACATTATCAGTCTGCTGAGTTTCAAATTATGTAACGTAACTTTTGTCAGCACGATTTTCTTTCCAAGCTCTTCAGTTGAAATCTTTAAATGTGGCTCAGAGCAACAATGTCAGAAGTTGATATTGCTGTATTAGCTTGAGCAAGTCATGAGCTGTAATTGGGACCACATCCAAAATCAACAATGGGGATCATACATTAACAGCATGCACCCATGTTTAATGTTAAAAATAATGAATAACTTAATTGTAATCAAATCTATGGTGAATTTCATTATCATTCCAGGAAAAAAGATAAAATTGAACAGGGTTATTTCAATCATTTGTATCTCGAATAGAAGTCTTACTCTGTTGTGTTTTGCCAAACGTGGGTGTTGTGTAACAACTCGCTGTTTCCAATTTGTAACACAATGAAACTTTTGTGAACTTATGAATCAAGATGCCAGGAAGCAGATGTGCAAATCTCCTTTCCCATAAGTCATCCTTCGCTGATAGTTTTATTTCTATCTATATAACTGATATTCATTAGCCATTTTCAGTTGCTGGTGGAGCCAGAGAGACAATTTTATTAAAAAGCTGCTGCTCTAGATTCATTCTTTATTATTTAATTCCACATTGTAAACCGTATGAACAACCGGATGCCTTTCTGTACCTAGGCAGCCAGCTGCTTGCTTTAGAATATGTTGCTCTCAGCAGGTTTCCACATCGCTGAAGGTGACTGGTGACTGAAGTATTGGAATTAATTTGAGCTGTCACTCTGGTATAAAGCAGTTACACAGAAGGCAAAGCTTTTTTGGTTTGTCTGGACCTGTTTCTTCCTTGAAGGAAAATATATCTTTGGCCATTTCCACTGCCAGAATTCAACAACGATTATTGAGACTGAATCAAATCAACTTTGGAGTTGTCACAAGCATTTACCATGATCACAGGTTTCTGTGGAGGATGAAAGCTCGATCAATTCAAACAAAATTTGGAAAATAAAATACAGTCTTCCAGTGACTCCACTGGTGAATGTGTCGTGTGACGTAGTGTGCCAGGCATTTACCCATTGATACTTGGAAACTCAAACATCAGGTTGGAACTAGTTTTCAGACAAATTTTTTTAATGTGAATTTTTCTCTGAATATCGAGCAGCATGTGGGCTGCAGCGATTCAAGAAGGCAGCTCATCACCACCTTCTCATGGGCAACAAGCAATGGGCAATAAATGCTGGCCAGCAGCAATGCTCATGTCCCACAAGAGAACTTTAAAAAAAATTATAAGAATAATAGGAATAATTTTAATAACTTGTTCATTCCCACAACTCCCTTTTTTTTAGGCAATCACTTTGGTAATGATTCTAGGGGAGTCAGAGGGTGAATACCTGAAAGTGGGGCCTGCCACTTATATTTCCTGCCTCTATCTTATCATTGAACTTCTTGTAGCACTCAATCCAATGCCTGCTGCTTCCAGTCTCAGTGATTGCCAGCCATGCCTGCTTCTTCTGTGAGGCTGCCCTTTTTTACTTATCCACTGGAAATACTACCTCTCTGCAGATACACACAGCCTCAAGCATCAATCACCTCCAGGGAAGAGTCAGAAAACCGATGGGTTCAGCTGGAGTTGAGAGTTGGGGGAGGGGGGGCGGGAACAGGGGTGCAGGGGGCAGCCTTCCTATATTTTGCAATTATCCTTTTCCTTCCTGAAACCTATAGACCCAATGTAGGATGTAGAAATATAGCCCCTGTCATGGTTCCTTTGAATAGAAATTCTTCCAATATCATCATCATGCCTACACTATGATTGTTTGGAAAACCCAGAGTTGGGATGCAAAGGCTGCCTTTGAATTAAATAGCCCAGCAAAGCCCCCACCCATCCCCATTATAAGCCTTGAATCTCTGACTGACTGTCAGCACCCACTCTATGAGCAAGTTGATTCTGGTAAAATTCTGCCCTTTAACTCTTTCCTTCTCCATAGAATCTGTCTGATCTGCTCAGTATTTCCAGCATTTTCTAATTTTACTTAAGTTTAATAATTATCCATTTCATCACTTCCTTAAATCACAAGAATATGAAATTTATGTGAGAAAAATATTCTTGGACATCAATCTTTCTGATCATTATGGAAAATCCTTCATTCTGACTGATGCTGTAGCATATTCTTTCAAACTCAATTGGGAAAATAATTTAGCATATATTAATCAAGCAAGATGTATGTCATATTACATGGTTCATGAGCAATGGTGAAGTTAGAGCCAAAATCTCAATCTAGATGCTTTAGTGTGAGGAGCTGCATAAATTCAACTCTTATTGTTCAATAAATCAACTTTATTTCATTCAAGCTTATAAAGCACACATAGTTAACAATGAATTACAAAGTAATACTTAATTCAGTGGGTTAGATTGACTTTGTGCAAGCCTCTGTCAGTCAATTGCATGAGAGCTGTCACCCAAAATGTAATAAAGAAGTTTCTTTTGCAAAAATGAACCACATCTTTATCAAAATCTGGTTGCAAGCCTCATTAAAACTGAAAGTAACTAACGGTTAACAGTTATGCTTGTCCATTCTGGTACTCTACACACATTGGATCTTGGCGAAGTTGCATTTGTCTGACATTACCAATACATTAGTACTGGATCAAATATGTTAAGGCTGTTGGAAATCTCGAGCGATGCCAAAATCCACTTTCCTCATAGGCTGTCTCAACTTCTCCAGTGGCTCTTTAGCTGAGATTTCACTTCCTACTAAGTGACTTGTTGGAGAAAAATTCAACATGCACTATTCCACTACAACCAATCTGTGGTCTGAGATCACTAATAGAGCTAAAAACCTACGGTCAAAAGGCAATTTTGGGAAAAGAGCATTTTATACATACGTTACGAACAAGAAGGTTGTCAGAGAAACAGTCGGACCTCTCAAGAACAAAGGAGGAGAACTATGCTTAGAATACAATGAACTAGTGAGATCTTAAATAAATACTTTGCATCAGTATTCACAAAAGAGAGGGACACGATGATTGGTAGTGTCTCAGAAGGATATGTAGACACGTTAGAACAAATTAAAACTACAAGGGAGGAAGTGTTAGGTGTTTTAGGAAGTATTAAGGTGGACAAATCCCAAGAGCCAGATGGCATCTTTCCTAGATTACTGAGGGAGACATGTGATGAAATTGCTGGGCCTCTAACAGAAATCTTTGTTTCATCATTGGACATAGGTGAGGTCCCAGAGGCTTAGAGGATAGCAAATGTGGTTCCATTATTTAAGAAGGGTAGCAAAGATGACCAAGGTAATTATAGGTCAGTGAGCTTGACGTCTGCGATAGGGAAATAGTTGGAGAAAATTCTTAGAGATAGGATCTATACATATTTTGAACTGAATCGTCTCATTGGCAATAGACAACATGGTTTTGTATAAGGGAGATCATGCCTCACAAATTTGATTGAGTTTTTTGAAGAGGTGACAAAAGTGATTGACAAGGGATGTCATCTACATGGATTTTAGTAAAACATTTGATAACGTCCCTCATGGTAGGCTGGTGCAAAAGGTTAAATCTCACGGGATCAAACGTGAACTGGCTAGATGGGTATAGAACTGGCTTGGCCATAGAAGACAGAGAGTAATAGTGCAAGGATCTTTTTTCTGATTGAAGACCTGCAAGGCTCTCTACTGGGACCTCTGTTGTTTGTGAGATATATATATATATAAATAAATGATTTGGAAGAAGATGTAACTGGTCTGATTAGTAAGTTTGGAGACAACACAAAGATCGCTGAAGTTGCGGATAGTAAAGAACATTGTCAGAGATATAAATAGGCTGGAATATTGGGTGGAGAAATGGCAAATGGAATTTGATTCAGATAAATGCAAAGTGATGCATTTTGATAGATCTCATGCCAGTAGATCTAATTTTACAATAAATGGCAGAACCATCAGGAGTATAGACAGACAGATGAATCTGGATGTGCAAGTCTACAAATCCTTAAAGGTGGCATCACAGGAGGAAAAAGTGGTGAAGAAGTCATATGACATGCTTGCCTTTATTGGACGGGTATAAAAGTTGGCATATGATGTTGCAGTAATGTTGATGTTGATTAGGCAACATTTGGAATACTGCATCCAGTTCTGGTCACCATATTACCAGAAGGATGTGGAGGCTCTGGAGAGAGTGCAGAAAAGGTTTACCAGGATGTTGCCTGGTATGGAGAGTCTTAGTTATGAGGTGAGATTGAGTAAACTAGGGTTGTTCTCCGTGGAAAGACAGAGATTGAGGGGCAACCTAATAGAAGTTTATAAAATTATGAAGTGCATAGAAAGAGTGAACAGTTGGAAGCTTTTTCCCAAGTCGGAAATGACAAACACAGGGGTTCACAAGTTCAAGGTAAGGGGGGGCAAGGTTCAATACAGATATGCGGGGGATGTATTTTACACAGAGGTTGGTGGGGTCTGGAATGCACTATCAAGCAAGGTGGTTGAGGCAGACATGTTAGGGTCATTTCAGATTTATCTAGATAGCCACATGAACACACTGAGAATAGAGGGATACAAACGAATGGTCTAGTTAGAAACACATGATTGGTGCAGGCTTGGAGAGTTGAAGGGCTTGTTCCTGTGCTGTTTTATTCTTGTGCTTTCTTTGTTCTAAAAACAAGATTTTTAGCAGGAAGATTGCAAAATATGGAGATGGTTACAGAGGAGGACATTAGGATGTGGAAAAAGTACTGCGAAGATCCACTATAAAGATACCAGGAATTAAAGGTTATATCTATGAAAATAATAAAATCTTGGGCTTTTTATGTAGGAACATAGAAAAACTTAGGAACAGTTCACAGTTTTAGAATTGTGAAAAGTTTTGAAAATATAATTAGGGAAAGTTTGTTTCCATTAGTATTTAATTCAAGGAATATAATTTGAGAATATTCAGCAAAAGAACAAAAGGGGAAGTTTGATCCTACAATGGAGATGAGAACATTTAGAAAGACTGGGACTTTTTTTCCTTGGAGCTTAGGAGGTTTAGGAGTGATCTTATCGAGGTCTATAAAATAATGAGGGGCATAGATCAGCGAGATAATCAGTACTTTTTCCCAAAGATAGCGGAATCTAAAACCAGAGGGCATAGGTTTAAAGTGAGAGGGGAGAGATACAAAAGGATTCTGAGGGGCAATTATTTTCACAGAGAGGATGGAAAAAGCTGCCAGAGATATCAGTAGAGGTGGGTACAATTTTGTCTTTTAGAAACGTTTAGACAGTTATACGAGTAAGATGGCTATAGAGGGATATGGGCCAAATGTGGACAATTGGGATTAGCTTAGTGGTTAACAAAAGGAGTGGCATGGACAAGTTGAACTGAAGAGCCTGTTTCCATGCTTTAAATCTCTATAAGACTATGACACTCTATGACTCTGTAACAATGGATGATTTATTGCAAGTGGCCAGCACGTAGAGAACATTACTTTAAACAAGAATTTGGATAAGTAAATGAAAAGCGAGTATATAAAAAGAAATGGGGAAGTGTAGGAAAATTGAATTATTGTAGATAAGTTTAGAGGTTTAATGAGCTGACTGACATTCTTCTATTCTGTCATTTCTGATTCTCTATGAATAAAGAATGCAGGGAGAAATGAGAATTCTGTAGTGACTAAACTTTATAACATCAATTTATTGTCCAATTTTTCAACTATAGAAGACAAAGACATTATTATGCTTAATTAGCATATTTTCTGTATTAGATAGCATTGGCTTTTTGTCTTTTAATGCATCAAGTTAATTGGCTTCAAAAAGTAATGAATATGTGGGCAATTGTATAAAATCATGCAGTATACCATCACAGAGTTCTGTAATTAAAACAAAAGGCACTTTTGACACTTTGTTTCAAAGTGTCAACTCAGGTAGAAAAAGTGGTGGATAGCCAGTTTCAGTGTTGCTGTTTTCCATTGAATTTTTAAACTCTTTTGGCAAAAACGGAGGTGGGTCCCACAACATCACAGTGGCAAGGTAGGTAGTTCCTGATAGATCACCGTACCCTTTTTAAAATTAAAAAGGCAAATACAAATCACCCGTAAATATGGAATTCCTCCCACTGTCCCCCACCTCTCCACCGCAGGACACAGCCTCCCATAGACACAGTAACCTCCCAAAATCTCCCCAATGGAAGCCCACCCACTTTCCCCACCCCATCCCCAAAACTGTCCCCTGGCACTGCCCTGATGTGATGTCACACCATCAAGAGGAGCTTTCCAGTGGAGGATGTTATAGTGGGATGGCTCATGAATTACATTTGCATGTATTGTAATGGGATTCCCATCATGCAATAAGGGGAACCCCACTATATTACTGGCTTGGAGCAGAGTCTTGATTGAGGAATTCCCTATGGCATAAATGCTATGTTAATCCTGCTCAGTTCTTCACTTCCTCTTTTATTCCCATCTGGTAAACACTTGGGTTAGAAATCCATCCACTCTGACCCCAAAGCTTTTTTTATTAGATAGCCTTTCTTTTACACATTTACCAAACTGAATACAGAAGGTTCAGAGGGAAATTGAAAAGGTAAATAAGAGAAATAAAGTGAAGGTTTGAGAAAAGACTGGAAGCTAACATAAAATGGAATCCAAAAATCTTCTAGAGGAACATAAACTGTAAAAGTATTGTAAAAAGTGGAGTGGGTTTGATTAGGATTCGACAACGGATTAAAGACAACATAACTGAGGTTTTAAAGGAATGTGTTGCTTCGGTTTTTTACAAAGAAAATGATGGAACAAAGATGATGATGAAAGAGAATGTGATTCAGACACTTGGAGATTTTAAAATTAAGAGAAACTATTGGATACTTAAAGTAGGTAAGGCACCAGGTTTAGACAAGATGTTAAGGGAAGTAAGAGAGGAAACTGCAGAGACACCAGTCATGATTTTCTAATTTTCCTTAGGCTCATGGAGATACCAGAGGGCTGGAGGATTGTGTAAAGATGAACCCAGAAACTGTCAGTTTAACCTCAGTGTCAGGAAAGTTTCTAGAATTGATAATACAGGACAAAATTGCCAGGCACTTGATCTTCCAAAGGGAATTTGATAAAGTGCCACAACATGGATTTGTGAACAAAGTTAAAACTGATTGAATGGGAGGAATAGTAGCAACATGAATATGAAATTATATTAATGACATTGAGAGTTCATGATTGTTTTTCAAATTGCAGGAAGGTCTATAGTGGAGTTCCGCAGCGGTCCCTCAGGTCCCTCAAATATCTTCCTGACATATGTTAATGACCTTGACCTTGGTGTGCAGGACACTCTTTAAAGTTGCAGATGTCATAAACTGTAAGGGCGATAGTGTAGAGCTTCTAAAATACATATGTTGATGGAATGGATGGATAGGTGACAGATGAAATCCAATGCAAAGATATATCAAGTGATTTATTTTGATAATAAAATGCAGAGAGACAATACAAAATAAAGGAACAATTCTAAAGGAGATTCTAAAGGAGATTCGGGGGTCTGTTTTGGGGCCCCTGCTGTTTGTAATTTTTATAAATGATCTGGATGAGGGTATTGAGGGATGGATCAGTAAATTTGCAGATGATACTAAAGTTGGTGGTGTGGTAGATAGTGAAGAGGGGTGTTTTAGTTTACAGAGTGACTTGGACAAGTTGCAGAGCTGGGCCGAGAGGTGGCAAATGGAGTTTAATGTGGAAAAGTGTGAGGTAATGCACTTTGGCAGGAACAATAAATGTGTAGAGTATAGGGCTAATGGTAGGGCTCTTAATAGTGTTGAGGAACAGAAGGATCTTGGTGTATGTGTCAATAGATCCCTGAAAGTAGGCAGTCAAGTGGATAAAGTTGTTAAGAAGGCATATGGAGTCTTAGCTTTTATTGGTAGGGGGATTGAATTTAGGAGCCGCAGCATCATGTTGCAACTGTACAAAACTCTAGTGCGGCCGCACTTGGAGTATTGTGTGCAGTTCTGGTCGCCACATTATAAGAAAGATGTGGAGGCATTGGAGAGGGTACAGAGGAGGTTTACCAGGATGTTGCCTGGTATGGAGGGCAGGTCCTATGAAGAGAGGTTGAAGGATTTGAGGTTGTTTTCGTTAGAAAGGAGGCGGCTAAGGGGGGATCTTATTGAAGCATATAAGATAATTAGAGGTTTGGATAGGGTGGACAGTGATAGCCTTTTTCCTAGGATGGAGAAAGCTAGCACGAGGGGACACAGCTTTAAATTAAGGGGTATGAGTTATAGGACGGATATCAGAGGTAGGTTCTTTACTCAAAGAGTGATTAGGGAGTGGAATGCCCTGCCTGCAGCTGTTGTAGATGCGCCAAGTTTGGTGGCGTTTAAGAGGTTAGTTGATAAGTATATGGAAGAGAAGGGAATGGTTTAGTTAGGAGGGGCATTGCTTTTTATTTTGGTCGGCACAACATCGAAGGCCGAAGGGCCTGTTCTGTGCTGTATTGTTCTATGTTCTATGTTCTATGAGATGCAGAAGCAAAGGAAACTTGGAGTATGTGTGTAATAATCATTGAAGATGGCAGAACAAACAATTGAGAGATCAGTTAATAAAGCATATGTCATCCTGGCCTTTATCAATAAAGATATTAAGTACAAAAACAAATAAGTCATATTAAACCTGCACAAAACATTGATTTGGCCCATCTGGATATTGTGTCCAGTTCTAGGCATCAAATTTTAGGAAGGATGTGAAGGTAATAAGAGGATACAATAAAGACTCGCAAAAATGGTTCCAGGGATGAGGCACCTCAGTAACATAGGTAGATTGGAGAAGTTGGGACTTTCTTGAAGAAAAGATTGCAAGATTTGATAGAGGAATAAAATCATCAGGTTGCTGGATAGAGAGAAATTGTTCCCACTGGTCAAGGATCAAGAACCAGAGGGCACAGATTTAAGGTAATTGGCATAAGGTAACACAAGGAAAGACATTTCTCACAGCAGGCGAGAATCCAGAATGTATTATCTGAAAGTGCAGTGGAGGCAAACTCATTTGAAGCATTCAAGATTACTTTGTAGTAGTTAACATAATGTTAAATAAAAGGTAGTTTGCAAACAATGTTTCCTCTAGCCTTATCTGTAAACCAAGGACTATGAGATCACATACCAGAAAAATCCAACAATACCAAACAGTTGCTCTGGTTAAAACCAAGAATGGAGAAACCAGTAACGAGTCAGGTGACTCGAAAGGACAGTGGAGGAAGTGACTGCAGGACACAAACAGCATGGGAAAATCTTCGATCATACTCCAGACAAAGCAACAATAAAAGGAAGAGATGAAAAGAATCCTACCTCTACCAGAGTACTTTGACCACGTGAGAGACTCAGATCAAATCAGGTAATGGTAAAACTTACACTGCAGGTTTACTAAGTAACAACATTGGAGCCATCAGGAAATACCAGCAAGGAGCAGGTTAATATCTTACCATATGGCAAAGGCAGCAGTGCAGATGATATAATGGTCAGACAAGGCATAAACAAAGAGACAGCATGACACAAAGAAATTATTAAAGTCTTTGATATTTATTTTAACTTTTGGAAAAATGCCATTGTAGAATGCCATTTGGTTCATCCAAAGACTGAACGAGAGCATTGATTCTTTTACTAATGAACTACATGGATTAGCAGAAAACTGTAAATACATAACCCTAAAAGATGAATTAATTAGCCACTGTGTTATAATGGAAGCCTTAGAAGAAGCATCCTCTGATTTTTTTGCAGTCATGGGAAGACTTGACCCTATCAAAAGTGGTACAGATAGTGGAGCAGACAGAAGAGAGAAAGCAAAACAGAAGTCTTTTTTTCAAGGCAGAACAGAAATCCTGTGGAGAAAAGAGGCTGATAAAGTCCAAGTCATAGCACAAAAAAACTTTGCACTGGATCTAACCCTAATCAGAGAAAAAGGAAAAGGTGGCCACCATTATTCAGTGTTGTTATTGTGGAGGGAAAAGCTATGTCAGCATGAAGCACAGCACTACCCTTGAAGCATGGCACCATCCATTGAGCGTCATTCATGCAAGAGAGGCCATAATGAATGATCATGTTCTGCAGCAAACACCTTTTAACCAAAACGTTAAAGGATAACAGCTTATGTTATTTAGCCACAGTACAAATATGGAAATAGATTAATTTGTCCAATCAACATCACTCAATCAACTCTGACAGAGATTAATCTAGATTCAAAACATTGGTTCTATTCTCTTCCCACAGATGCTGCTGTCAGGTCTGCTGAGATTTTCCACCATTTTCTGTTTTTGTTTCAGATTCCAGCATGCACACTATTTTGCTTTTCGTTTAATCAATAGTTGAATGTTAAAAACCATACATTCACTTTGAGTAAAATAATACGGTGGGAGTAATCCTGTCCCACCCACCAAGGGAATCGTAGTGAGCATGCAAAGGTCTGCTGACCTTGGGTGAGATTTTCTGATTTTGGGGTGAATTTGGCTGGAAAATCCCCCTCTGTGTCAAAATTAAAGAATTGATTGAGAAAATATTTGATCCAGCTTTCCTTTAATACTGTGTTCAGTGTGTAGGATGTGAACAAGTATGTTCAAATGTTCACCCCATAGTAAAATGAATTTACCTATTTAATAACTTTCCTGCCACAGCCAAGTTTCTGACCTTATTTTGTTTCTGATTTATCTATCATGAAATTAAAAAATCTGCTTCCTGGGGAGAAATCTTACATGGAACTTTTTGAGATACAGTACAAGTTCTGTTCTAGTGTTCCTGAATTTAATTATTCTACAAAAATATTGTTTTTTTCTTCTTGACTTTAATTTATAAATGGGCAGTATAAAATGGTACCCAACTCAAGCCACAATTCAGATCTAGAGCTGATGGAAATGACAGCAATAACAGATCTAACATCCTCATCTTTTTGATTGGTTTGTATCAGATGCCGTTTGTGCCTTAAATTAATCGTTATTAAAAAAATTGATTCAGAGAATGACAACAATTGGTCATCAATACATCAGGAACAGATATCAAACTTGTGACATTGTCAGAGTTGGGTAAGTACAACGCACTTACTCCATAAGAGTCAACAGGAGAAGAAATACACCTGTACTGGCAACGTAAAACATGCTTGTAGCATTAGTGCTGATTATTTACATGGTAATTGTCAAACATACTGCTATTCGTTGTTCACTATTCTAATTAATGTTACTTGTCCTCTTTGGTGTTACTATTACTTGATGTGTGTTTTAAAGCTTTCCATATAAAGATGCCATGTACAATCATGTTTTCCTGTCTGATGAAAGTCTTGTTGCCAGGAGCAATCTGTTCTCTTGTGAAATGTGATACGGTGTGGAGTAATTGGAGAAGTTGCTAGCTGGGGTAGTCATCTTTCTCTTTGTTGGGCTGAGGCTGGGGGCGGGGGTGGGTGGGTGGGGAGAGGGAATGGAATGGATGGAGAGAGAAGGAGGATATTTTGCTGTAACCAAGACTTGATCCTCCTCTGAACTGAGACTGTTCACAGGCTGTGCTTTTAGCACTGTGCCAGGGCAGACAAGAATTACTTGTTGGAGGTACCTGAAAGTATTGATAAGTTGATCAAAGATAAAAGTTCAAAATGGCAATTATGTTGGACACAAAAAGCTGCAAATGAGGCATCCCAATGTTGCCTATTAAACTTCTTAATGTGTCATTTGTTTTCACACAAGGCAAAGGAGACAGCATAAACACTACTCTGTCCTGGTAACTCTAGTCAATTTCTGAGCTGTGCCAGCACATCATAGACACCATTCGTTTTATTACAATCAATTTTCCCACTGTTTCTGCAATGATCATAAAAGTGCAACTCTATGTAGTTATCCTGTGCTTCTGGTGATTAAAATAACTGCTGTGCCGTAATTTAGCAGTTCCCAGGATCTGTTGCAAATACTGAGGTTATATTTACCGCTGGGGATGACCTATTAAAAAATGACAAAAACATTGTGCTAAACAGTTACTTAGAGGGTTGTTGAATTCCTGAAGGTGTCTGCAGGATGGCTCTGAACATATTGGGGACAATTTTCATCAAATACATTCGGCACTGAAGAGATAAAGATACAGTCATGAGAGAATTGCAAACTGAAAATGCCAGTTTAGTCTGTAATTAGCACAAAGCACCATTTTGTCAAAAATATTGATGCCAGTTCCAACAATTGCCAACCAGCAGCTTGTTAACCAACTGATTGCCACTTAAAATGCCCGTTAGCACTCAATAACAGACTGCACTGCACTTCGAAGGTTTGCATGTCATTTAACACACACGCCCAACTGTAACCAGCTGATTGGGATTAAACTGTTGATTCCAAATTTAAGCATTTTTTTTGTATTCTTTCACAGAATGTGAACATTCTGGCTAGGCCAGCATTTACTGCCCATTCCTAATTGCCCTTGAGAAGGAGGTGGCGAGCTGCCTTCTTAAATGATTACAGTCCAGCAAGTTTGACTTTTTACTATCAGGTAATGATACAATTGGCTTATTAGGTAATTTTAAGGTTGATCACAATCCTATGGGTCTGCAGTCATACATAGTGTGGATCAGGTAAAGATGGCAAATTCCCTTACCGAAAGGACATGAGTGAACTATACAGACTAACATACAAATTAGGAACAGGAGTAGGCCATTTGGCCCATTGAGCCTGCACCAGCATGCATCTTGACTGATCTGAATGTGGCCTATACTCCACATTCTACCCATCTCCCTGAACCTTTGACTTCCTTCTTAATCAAGAATCTATCTATCTATGTTGACCTTAAAAATATTCATGGATCCTGCCTCCGCTACTCTCCTGGGATTAGAGTTCCATAGACTAATGACTGTCGAAGAGAAAAAATTTCTCCTCATCCCAGTCTGAAGTGAGAGATCTCTCGTTTTAAACTGTATCCCCTAGTTTCAGTCTCTCCCACAAGAGGAGACATACTCTCAGCATGCACCCTGTTAAATTCTGTCATGACCTTATGGGGCGATTCTCCCAAAAACATTCCAAGTGTCAAATTTGTGTAAAAACCAGAATAACTCAGATTGCTTTATCCTGTGGGAGCTTAAAAAAATCTCCCACACTCTGTGCACGGCAGAGTGCCTCAGTGTAAATCCTGTTGAAAATCAGTGGGGAGGGGCTATCCCCAAGGAAGAGGCCAGCAGCATAGCGCTGAGCAAGCCACTGCACAAGTGCCGATCTGTCAGCCCTGTGACCCTGCATCACCGGCCCTCCACCCCCCACAGCCAAATCACTGGCTCCACAGGTCCAGCCCTGACTCCACTCACCGTTCAGGCCACCTTGATCTCCCACCCTCTCCCTTCTCATTCATGCCGATCTCTTCTACTGCAGCCCCGATTTCCCCCCTCCCCAGCCTGATGGCTAGCCCCAATTGCTGGCCTCCCTCTTTCCCTTCCCCATCAACCTCAACTGCAGAGCGGCAGCATTTTTTTTCCACAGAAAGATGAAATGTATGAATTCTGAAAAGCAAATCACATTTTCTTTAGACAATGCTGTGAAGCCTATTGATGATCTGTATAGCAGAGGTAAAGAACAAAGAACAAAGAAAATTACGGCACAGGAACAGGTCCTTCAGCCCTCCAATCCTGCACAAACCATGATGCCCAACTTAACTAAAACACCCTACACATCCGGGGACCATATCCCTCTATCCCCATTTCATTCATGTACTTAAAAGTCACTACCATATCCGCTTTCACTCTCTCCCCCAGCACCCACCACTCTCTGTGTAAAAAATCTGCCTCGTACATCTCTTTTAAAAGTTGCTGTTCTCACCTTAAACCTATGCTCCCTAGCAATTGACCTTCCACCCTGAGAAAAGGCTTCTGGCTATCCACTCTGTCCATGCCTCTCATAATGTTGTAAACTTTTATCAGGTCTCCCCTCAATCTCCGTTGCTCCAGTGAAAACAAGTTTCTCCAATGTCTCCTCATAGTTAATGCCTTCCATATCAGCAATATCCTGGTAATTCTTTTCTGTACCCTCTCCAAAGCTTCTACATCCTTCTGGTAGTATTGTGACAAAAATTGAACATTATATTCTAAATACAGCTTCACTAAGGTTCTATAAGGCATCAACATGATTTGCCAATTTTTAAACTCAGTACCCTGGCTGATGAAGGCAAGCATGCATATGCCTTCTTGACTATCTTCTCCATCTGCATTGCCACTTTTAGTGATCTGTGTACCTGTACACCTAAATCCCTTTGTCTATCAATACACATAAGGCTTCCGCCATTTACTGTATATTTCCTATCTGTGTAGACCTTCCAAAATCCACTTTTTGGATTTCTCCAGATTAAACTCCTTTTGCCATCTCTCTGTCCAAGTCTTCAACTGATCTATGTCCTGTTGTATCTCTGATAGTCCGCATCACTTTCCGCAAATCCACCAACTTTGTGTCATCCACAAACTTACTAATCAATCCAGTTACATTTTCATCCAAGTCATTTATATATATCATAAACAGCAAAAATCCCAGCACTGATCCCTGAGGAACACCAGTTGTCATAGCTCTCCATTCAGAAATGCATCCTTCCACTGCTATCCTCTGTCTTCTTTGACCAAGCCAGTTGGAAGGGATTTTCCTGGTATCAGCATAAGGTTTCATGTGCACTTGTTGTTGTCTGTGATTTTGGTCCACGTTTTGATGATATCACAAATAATGATGAAGGACAAATCCCTGCACACTGATAGACTTGTGATCACTGAACCAATGGTGTCCACACAAAACATTTGGGTGACCAGAATGAATTGCTACAGTGACACTCGAATGTAATGGACAAAATTGCCAAGTCATTGTCTGTGGTGGTGTGGCATTGGTTAGTCAAGCTATCAACTTGACACTCCTGTGGTTAGATATATTTCAGTGTGCAAAATGGGATGTTTGACCTCTTATTGGTGTCCAGTTTTGCATATAATTTATGCTGTCTACATCTGTGTGTGTATAATTTGGAAAATGACAAAGGCTGCTGATTGTGCCAATATATTCTTTGATGTTCACTGTATGGAGTGTCTGCTCCTCCATGTTTCGATGCTCTGGTCATCCTTATCACTTAATCGTCTACCTGAGCTGGTCATTTCATGGATCTTGTTTTGATAAAGTTTGGTATGCACTCTTGGTTGATAAGAATGCTGTATCCATTTGGTTTCTGACTTTGGCTTCCCATAATGTGCAATCAATTGTTCTGATCTTTGTTTTCTGCTTTAGTAGTTCCAGTGTCACTGGTGCCACATGCTTTGCATATACTGTTAAAGGATGGGTAATTTCTGAGTGTATTCTGGAGCTGTATTTGAGCAGCACAGTGACACAGTGGTTAGTTCTACTGCCTCACAGCTCGAGGGACTCAGGTTCAATTCCAGCCTTGGATGACTGCCTGTGTGGAGTTTGCACATTCTCCCCGTGTCTGTGTGGGTTTCCTCCATGTGTTCTGGTTTCCTCCCATGGTCCAAATATGTACAGGTTATGTTGATTGGCCATGCTAAATTGCCCTTATTGCTCGGGGATTAGCAAGGTAAATACATGGGATTACGGAATAAGGTTTGGGTGGGATTGTTGTTGTTGCACGCTCAATGGGCCTGCAACAGCAACATGAATTCTATGAGCATTGCCCATACCTTTATTTGGATTTTTAAAGAAATCATCCAATAGTTCTGAAGCATTTAATGTGCGGAAAACTTTAGTGTTTTTGCAATTTTATCTCTATGATTTGTGTATCAGGTTGCATTGTAAGAAGCATAGTGTAGAATATGCCCCATCTACATCAATGGGGACAAAGTAGAAATGGTCGAGAGCTTCAAATTTCTAGATGTCCAGATCACCAACAACCCGCCGTGGTGCACCTCCCCCCCATTCCCCCGCGTGCCAACACTACGGTTAAGAAAGCCCACCAATGCCTCTACTTTCTCAGAAGAATAAGGAAATTTGGCATGTCGGCTATAACTTTCACCAATTTTTACAGATGCACTATAGAAAGCATTCTTTCTGGTTGTATCACAGCCTGTTGTGGCCTCTGCTCTGCCCAAGGCTGCAAGAAACTACAAAAGTCTATGAATATAACCTAATCCATCATGCAAACCAGTCTCCCATCCATTGATTCTGTCTATACTTCCCACTGCTTTGGCAAAGCAGCCAGCATAATTAAGGACCTTCATGCACCCAGGACATTCTCTTTTTCACCTTCTTCCATTGGGAAAAAGGTACAAAATTCTGAGGACGCATACCAACCAACTCAAGAACAGTATCTTCCCTGCTGCTGTCAGACATTTGAATGGACCTACCTTGCATTAAGTTAGTCTTTCTCTACACCCTGTCTATGACTGTAACACTACAATCTGCACTGTCTCCTTTCCTTCTTTATGAATGGCATGTTTTGGTTGTTGATATACTAATACATGTGACAAGAGTATATCAAATCAAACAGTTGCGGACTATCAAACTCCTGGAAATATAGCTCAACAGGCTGTTCAAACATATTGAATTCAAACTGCTGCTTTCTAATTGATTTGGTATTTTTATGGGTTTTTTTCCCAAGATTTTAGGAGAATGTGTAATAGGAACACATGTTTAGGTTTTAGGTGGCTGGCCACAACTTTTTGAATCTTGACTGCAACGGTGGCACTGCTGATCTGTTGCTACCTTGGCAGAATTTCTTGAAGCTTCACGAATAAAACTGTAATTTTGGCAGGAAAATGGACTGCAGATGTTAAAATGAAATTTTAAGCAGTTCAAGAGTAAGAGGCACATGAGAAATAACAGAGATCTCATCTGAGTTATTCAAAGTCCAGGTGAGTATATTTGGGAATTTGGATCAAAGTGGGAATTTGGCTATAGTGGAACAACATCCTCTTTGCTTTCTAACTTGTTCACCCTTCAGAAAATAGACATGACCTAGTGCAGGAGGAGAGGCTTATTATTTCATAAGCTTTTGAGCAGCTTCAAGGCAGCAATGGGAAAATAAATGACAACCGTGATGTTATAGGGAACCGGTAAGTTGTTTGGCCAGTAAATGCTCAGTATAAGGGACAGTATGTGAACGATGAACATCTGGAATAAGGAAAAGTTAGATCTTGTATATTAAGGTAATATGAATAATCCAGTCCCAGTCTATTCAGACTCTCCTTATAACCCAATTCATCAAGTCCCAGTAGCATTTTAGTAAATGTTTTCTGCACTCTTTTTAGTTTAATAATATCCTTTCTATAATAGGGTGACCAGAATTGTACACAGTATTCCAAGTGTGGCCTTACCAGTGTCTTGTGCAACTTCAACGAGATGTCCCACCTCTTATAATCAATATTCTGACCATTGAAAGTATGCTGAATGGTTTCTTCACCACCCTGTCCATATGTGACTTCACTTTCAAGGAACTATGTACCGCTAGATCTCTTTGTTCTGTAATTCTCCCCAACATCCTACCTTAACTGAGTAAGTCCTGCACTGGTTCAATCTACCAAAAAGCATTACCTCTCATTTTTATAAATTATACTCCATCTGCTATTCATCAGCCCACTGGCCCAATTGATCAAGATCCCATTGCCATTCCAGATAACCTTCTTCACTGTCCACTATACATCAATCTTGATGTCATCTGCAAACTTACCAGCCATGCTTCTTATATTCTCATCCAAATCATTAATACAAATGACAAATAACAATGGATCCAGCACCGATCCCTGAGGTAGACCAATGGTCACTGACCTCCAGTTTGAAAAACAACCCGCTATAACTACCCTCTGTCTTCTGTTGTCAAGTCAATTTTGTATCCAATTGGATTCCATGAGATATAACCGTACGCAATAACCAACCATGTGGCACCTTGTCAAAAGTCTTGCTAAAATCCATGCAGACATCATTGAATTGCACTGTCCTCATCTATGTTGGCAAGAGATATGTCTCAACGAGATAAACAATTCTGCAGCGTATCCACTTCTTTTCAGCTGAATCGATTGCTAATCAAACCACATTTTCTTACATTATTATGATTACGGTCTTACTAGAAAGGTTTGCAACATAATGCGTACAACAAGTTAAATAAGGATCAAACACATTAATTTTTGAAATCCATCACAGAATACATTATCTTCAATAGCAAACACAGACACATTTTCAAAATCTGCTTAACTATTACCAATTATTCATAACTCTAAATCAGTTCCACACCCAGTTCAGGCTTCTGAATTTTGTCTTTTTGCTTTATAAATTCAATAAGTGAAGGAATCAAGCTGATCCATTTTTTTTCTTAGATCAGGGATATAAAACAGATCTGGCAAAGAAATGTGAATGCAGTCAATTTTGCAGCATCAGTTAGCTTGTTTTGTCTTGTTTCACTATCTTTAAAAAAGTGTATGAAGTTTGTTGCTTGGTTTCTATAGTGACTTATAAAAACTATCATGTTACCTTTTGGCCATCTGTGCTTAGAATGTTCACATTTTAGAATCGCAATACCTTACTTTTAACGTACTTAATGATTCATTTTCAGAGGTTTTCTGAGTTGTAATTTCAGTTGAAGTGAATATTGTTTAAGATAAAATAATAGGTTAATTTATTTATTAGTGTCAGAAGTACACTGCAATGAAGTTAATGTGAAAATCCCCCAGATGCCACACTCCAACACCTGTTCGGGTACACTGGCAGAGAATTTAGTATGGCCAATGCATACAACCAGACTGTGGGAGAAAACTGGAGCATTTGAAAGAAACCCATGCAGACATGGGGAGATCATGCAGACTCCACATAGACAGTGACCCAAGCTGGGAGTTGAACTCAGGTCTCTGGTGCTGTAAGGGAGCAGTGCCAATCACTATGCCATTATGCCAGTTGTCTTACATCAATTTTCAATACTTTAGTCTATGGCATGCCAGTTGAAAACCATTGTCTTTGATGACTATATGTGCAGTAAATACTGTCACTTGCAGAAATTTGAGCTCCAGAGTGCAGGAGCGGCTGCAAGACATTCTTCTGGAGAAAGGTGAACAGTCAGATGTCATAGTCCACATTAGTAATACTGACTTCATTAGAAAGAGGAATGGGGTTTTGCAATCAGAATTTAAGGAGTTAGGCAGAACATTAGCTAGTAGCATCTCAAATGCAGTAATCTCTGGATAACTTCTAATGTTATGTGCAAGTGAGTACAGATATAGAATGGTAAGGCTGATGAATGTGTGGCTGCAAAGATGGTGCAGAAAGGAGGATTTAAGATTTCTGGGATACTGGGACTGGATCTGGGGAATGCAACATCTGTGCAAGCCTGACCGGTTAAACCTGAACAGAGCTGGGACTGAGTTCCTTGTGGAACATTTTCTATTGCTGTTGGGAAAGCTTTAAACTAACTCCGCAGAGGCATGGAAACTAAGAGGAAAAATTAAAGAGGAATACCAAGATGCACAGAAAGCACTAGTACAGAGAATAATAAGTTAATAAGTGAATCAGGGTTGTCATGCACGTATGTGAATGACGAAGTATAGCAAATAGGATTGGGGAGTTAAAGCCACAGATGTATTGTGGAAGTATGATGTGGTAATAATAGAAACCTGACTCAAGGAAGAATAAGACTGGGCATTAAATATTCCTGGGTACAAGGTGTTCAGAAAAGATAGGAAAGGAAAGACAGGGAAGGGATGCCATATTATTTAGGGAGAGCATTGCAATGCTCCAGAAAGAGGATGTCCCAGAGGAATCAGACAGAATCTATTTGTCTAGAGCTAAGGGACAAAAAAGGTTCAATTACATTGCTCAGTGTAAGTCAGGGAAAGTGTGCTTGTGACAGATGTCAGGTAGAAAATATAGTGGAGAACTAAGAGGAATAGAGTAAAATAGAATATCAAACAATATCAAAGAATACCAATAGTGTAGAAGGATGATCAAATACTGATTTAATAAATTGTGAAAAAATCATATTGATTATTTTAGTAGGCAGGCATCTAATTTGTTGTTTTCTGGTGATTAGGTTGACATTTGCCTCCTAAAATAATCAATCTGTCACAGTTTTGCATGATGGGATATGAATATTAACCCTAACGAGCTCCACCTGTCTGGTTAGTCCATCTGTGACCTTTTCTGATCTGGCTATGTACATTTTTTCAAGTCATTCTAACTTTTCCGATGGCTATCATGACCTCTTTTATTGACAGGCTGCAGTGACTGGCAGATATCCAGGAAAAATTGCTGCAGTGTCTTCCTGCAAAAGATCTGAAATTAGCAAGGCCAAAGATGTCATTATTGAAGGTGTTGGCTTCACAGATGAGGATATTGAACTAATCACTGTTGTTTTTCTGGACTCAGCAGCAACAATTTTGCTGATTTCAGCTAAGGCAGCACACCGTGTGGAATGAAGTCCCTCCAGAAACCTTATTTCCATATTATTACCATAACCTATTATTCCTTTTCAACTTGACTTCAGATCTACAACAATTTTAATAAGGACTTTGCCAATAATGATTCTGGAGGACTCAGCAATATTCCTTTTAGAAATGCAAACCACTTTTTGAGAAAAGTTGATTAAAACCATAAAAGTGCCATTGAAAATATCCTCAGAGGGCTGCTTAACGTTGCATTAATAATCGTGCTATCAGGTGGTAAATGTTATATGGCAATCTTCTTTTTAAGACTCAGAAATCAAATGAAAGGTTTGTGCAGAATCTGTGACTAAAAGCACCATCTTTGAGGTCAGTTGTGATTTCACCGAGGGGGGCTGTGGAATTCATACCGTGCATGTGAGGCAATAATTTAACCAGAACTACTCTTTTCCTAGGAGCCTTCAGCAATTAAAAATAAATTTGAACAGCTGTGCACCAACTCACTCCATCAATGGCTGCACAGCTGTAACAATAACAAGCAATGCCAAATAACTACTCACTTAGATGTCTTGGCATCAGTAGAACAAGCAAAGCATGCAGGCATTATACATCTAACACAGTTACACACCCTCATGCTGTCTTTTGCCATCTGTGATCATCTTACTACCTTGGAGAAATGGCAGAATTTCCAGGTGCTATACCTTGTTCAAAAAAAGCTACTGTTCCAGATGAGCAGTTCATTACTGCTGGGACAAGTTTATTTTCATCTTCTAAATTTAGTAATGTTATTGCTACATGTTTGCTGTTAAAGTAGAATTGTTAAATGAAATTCATAAGTGGAAGCAAATTCACTTGAAATGAGTTCCTTCATCTTGAGTGTGCAGTCTCTTTAACTCAAATGAGAATTCTACTACCACTCCTGTCCTGGAATCTGGGCGGCTGCGACTTGCAGAATGGAATTCTCCATTCTCCTCAGGAGGGATTTTACGAGCCTCACCCAAGCGAGGTCATGCAATGTTACTTATATAAATACTGCACTCAGCAACCGCCTTTTCACTTTTCCATCTTCAAATTTCAAATATTCTAGTAACATGAGGTTATTAATCTAAAGTAAGGGTCAGTTTGGAATGCAAGCAAAAAAGCAGAAGAGAATGTTTAACAAAGAGAGAAAATGATTTAAAATGTCAGGAACTCCAACAACAGTATCAGTTCAGTTGTTTTTTTTTATTCATTCATGGAATATGGGTGTCACTGGCTGGTAAGCATTTATTACCTATTCCTGGTTACCCTTGGAGAATAGTTGAGAGTCAACCATATTGCTGTGGCTCTGGAGTCATATGTAGACCAGAATAAGGACGGCAAATTTCCTTCCTTAAAGGATATTAGTGAACCAGATTGGTTTTTCCACGATCAACATGGTGGTCAGAAGATTCTTAATTCCAAACATATTTTATTGAATTCAAATTCCACCATCTGCAGTAATGTTATTCAAACCCAGGTTCCCAGAGCATTACTGTATTGAGTTGATATAACTGTAAGGATGATGGTGATGTCCACTCATTTATTTTCCCTTTTTAGTTTCACTAGCATTAGTCTATCTGACTTGCATTTCATCTCATGTACACAAAGAACAAAGAAAATTACAGCACAGGAACAGGCCCTTTGGCCTGCCAAGCCTGCACCAACTATGCTGCCCAACCTAATTAAAATTCCCAACCTTCTGGGGACCATACCCCTTTATTCCTATCCTATTTATGTATTTGTCAAGACGTCTTTTAAAACTCACTATCATATCTGAACAAAAGAACAAAGAACAAAACAGCACGGGAAACAGGCCCTTCGGCCCAACGAGCTCGTGCCGCCACCCCGATATTCCCACCTCTACCCGTGATCCCTGTCTATGTTTATAGATCTATGGATTAAAAACCAAATTTGAGACAATTTGTTTTGCCAATTAGCCTAAGAGCACATCTTTGGGATGTGGGAGAAAACTGGAGCGCCTGGAGAAAACCCACGCAAGCACGGGGAGAATGCGCAAACTCCCACAGACACAGGCCCAAATCCATGTATCTGCACAGCACAGCGATAGTCACTGAGCTGTTGTGTTGCCCACCAAATGGTCCAGGTCAAGCTTACACTAACAACGTGAAACACTAGGATACTCTGAAAAAAAAATCCAAGAGCAGCCCTCTCACGACCCAACGCGTAAATGCCCCTTGTTAGACAACAAGGTGGACTAAAGCACCTGTAGGATAAAAACAAGTACATCAATATCATCATCTATTTACACACTTCCCAGGGACTCCCAAGGCTCATGATCCCTATTTTAATCTGCTTCTACTACCACCCCTGGCAATGAGTTCGAAGCACTTGTCACCCTCTGTGTAAAAAAAAATGTGCCTTGTACATCTCCTTTAAAACTTATCCCTCGCATCTTAAACCTGTGCCCCTTAGTATTTGATTCTTCCAACCTGGGAAGAAGCTTCTGACTATCCACTCTGTTCATGCCCCTCATAATCTTGTAGACCTCTATCAGGTCACCCTCAACCTCTGTTGGTCCAGTAAGAACAAACCAAGTTTCTCCAACCTCTGCTCATAGCTAATGCCCTCCATAACAGGCACCATCCTGGTAAATCTTTCCTTTACCATCTCCAAAGCCTCCACATCCTTCTGGCAGTGGGGCAACTAGAATTGAACACTATATTCCAAGTGCGGCCTAACTAAAGCTCCTTAAAGTTGCAACATGACTTGCCAATTTTTAAACTCAATGCCCCGGCTGATGAAGCAAGCACGCCATATGCCTTCTTGATTACCTTCTCCATCTGCGTTGCCACTTTCAATGACTGTGTATCTGTACACTCACATTCCTTTGACTATCAATACTCTTAAGGGTTCTGCCATTTACTGTATATTTCCTATCTGTATTTGACCTTCCAAGTGCATTACCTCATTTGTCTGAATTAAACTCCATCTGCCATCTCTCTGCCCAAGTCTCCAAACGATCTGTATCCTGCTGTATCCTCTGATGGTCCTCATCATTATCCGCAAATCCATCAACCTTTGTGTCGTCCACAAATTTACTCATCAAACCAGTTACATTTTCCTCCAAATAACTTATATGTATTATAAAAAGCAAATTTAATGCCTATCCCCGAGAGATAATCCTTCACAAAGAATATAAGCAATATATATCTGTTTTGCAGGGGAATGACCACAGGAGATTCCTGCCTTGTCTCCCTAATCCATTTACTCTCCCTGGTGATCACTCATTGCCTGTAAGTCCAAGTCTGTAGTTTGACCAGCTCTCTATACATGCTATCAATGATACTCTCTGCCTCACGGATGCTCCATAGTGTCCCCAGCCGGTGCTCTGGTTCTGAATTCTGGGCTTCCAATAGCTGCAGCTGGAGATACTTCCTGCATGTATGCTGGCCCTGGCCTTACTTCTTAACTTATCAACTTCTCTCTCACTGTTCTGAGATGGCATTCTGATCTGTATTCCTTCACCCAGATTCCTCAATTTAAAAAGGCAAATCCTCTTGTCTTTCAACAAGATCTCCATGTCAATAAAAATATATTTGCAAGGATACTATTCATACAAAATATGAAAACATGGACTTTTGCATTGATGCAACACACAGCATGATTTAATGAACCACTAAAATCTCTTAAAATGGACCATTAAGTTTCTTAAATATTGAATAACTGCTGAATTTAACTCAAACCTTTTTTTCAAAAACCTAAGTTTAAGTTCTTTTTAAGATCATTTATTGGTGTCACTAGTAGGCTCACAAATTTAGAGCTGAAATTTAGAGCATTTAGAACATGGAGGTGATTCTCCCAAAAGTGCTGAATTGGTGGGAAAACTGTCCTATATCCCGATTGTTTTATCAGCTTTTTGCCTGAATCTCTGTACTCTGGTCCTAGTTGTGAATCTCAGTAAAAGCCCAGGGGCCCTGTTCACTCCAGAGTTTAACAGTTCCAGAACTCTGCATATGCATAGTTGTCCCTATTTGTCAGTCTCCCTGTTTGCTGGCCAGCCTGATTGTGTCTTGGGACCCCTGCAAGTGGAGCACCTCCAGCTTCCCCCACGGTTCACTTGTGGCCCCACAACAATTCCCGGACCAGCCCTGACCCACCCCTCTACCACTTTCCCCTCTCCCCCCCACCCTTCCCCCTTCTCCCCCAAACCCACAACCCTCCTGCCCTGGAGCACCCTGATGGCTGGCCTACAGCCTCCCCCCATCTCCTTAATCCAGCAGAACACCCTCACGCCCTGCTGACCACTGCCCCCTCAGGCTCAGACACCCAGACTCCCCACCCTCCTTAAAGAGGCAGAACCCTGCCGTCCCTCCATCCAGTCTGCAGAGTGGTGGCGGGACCCTCCATCCCCACTGATCATCCATAGATTCTGCCCACAATAGGCCTTGCCCCCTTGGCACTGCTAGGATGGCCGAGCCCAGGAGGGCATCATCCCCTAGGGACCTGATTACCCCCATTTCATTCTGGCAGAGTCTCTCATTAGTTCTCCAAATGTGGGGACTAATCTGAATCCCAGTGGAATGAGGTACTCCTGACAGAGTGGGAGATTCAATCAGAACCCAAAAGTTCCCGATAATTACATTTAAAACACACTTAAAATACACTTTAAAAAGATTCAAATTACTTACCTACCTTCCCACCAGTTTCCAGCATTATCTGACCGGCAACTGTTCATCAGCTCTAGGAGATGCGAATACATTCCTGGCACACGTGCAAATCCTGATACAAGGCTGGCAATGTGCATCTCCCACCATGACCCACCAGAAAAGTTGTGTTTTGTGATGGAAGAATCATGGCCCATATTTCCCCCATCTGTATGATAGGAACTGAGTAGGAAGATTTTATGAGTGTTGGATGAGGAGTTGGGAATTGGGAATACAAATCCCATTGCACTGCAAATAGTTGTGACACAAAAACTGACTAATCATACATAGACACCTATATTGTAAAATCTGCTGCAGACTCATGCCATTTACATTACAAGAAAAGTAACGAGTAGTGTTTGAAATCTAATACTGAAATTCATGCAAGTTGCTAACCTCATTTGCATATCTTAACTTGTCCTGAAGTTTTAAACACCAGCTACGTTCCAAACAGCTGAAAGGAAAGATTTGGGAGAAAGAATAGTCAGAGTTCCCCCTCCACCACCAACACCGTACAAACTCCCACCCCGCCCCAACTCACTGGAATATTACACAGAACTGGGAGTTGTATTAGTCTTGCAGTTCATGATGAACTAGTCCTGGACAAGTTAAATTTTTTGGATTCCTAGAATTTTTCTGTGGAAGGATGAAATATTACAGATTTTTGGTCTGGCACTGAGAGCCATTTTTCAGCTAAACAGATATTCAGAGCAGCTTGCAAAGGCTTCTGATGGCTCTTGAAAGAACATTCAATTCAATTTGAATGAGAGGGGTCTGTTAACCTAAGGATCTAAAAAGTTGCAAAAACTCAGCAGGTCAGGCAGCATCTGTGGAGAGAGAAAGACAGGTTTCAACATTAAGCTCTATACCCTTTAATCAGAATGGGAAATCGAATGTAAGTGTTTTTAAGCTGCTAGGAGGGGGAGGAAACCTGTAAAACAAAAAGGAAGCTCTGATAGGGTAGAGAAAGGAGAGATTAATTAACAAAATATTTCATGATCTAATCGACAGAAGAATGGTAATAGATGGAGGAAAGAAACAAAGGTTGTGTCCAAATGAGGGGTTAATTGACTCATTGAAAAACATCTGAATGCAACATGAAGGGATAAAGAAAGAAGTAAGATGAAGACCAATCGGGCAGTAGAAGCAAAGAGAAAAACACATGGAACAAATGCAAACAGAAGTTATGATTTAAGTTGTTGAACTGAAGAGTGAGTCCAGAATGAGTGCTGATTTGAAATATAAAGTGCTGTTCCATGAGGTTGTGTCAAGTTTTACTGGAACACCACCAGGCCATGCACGAAAAGGTCATTGGTGCTACCTACTCGTTCCCTAAACATCTCTGCTTTTTCTCATCCTGTGGCATGCTCCCAAAAACCTACCTCTTTGGTTAATCTTTTGGTCACCTGTCCTACAATTTCCTTATCTGAGAATTCAGATTTCGCTGGATTCTCATTACTGCAAAATGCTTTGGGACATTTTACTACATTAAAGTCGCTATTTAAATGTAAGTCTCTGTAGCTGTAGCTTGTTGACATCTGAGCCTCAAAGACATCCAGTGCTGTTTGTGACATATTCCTCTACACTTCTCATTGGACCTATTTTCTTCACTTGGGTCCTGGGAGAATGAGCGATATGTCAGGCCGTTAGTTGTGGTGAAATACATTTCTGCCGCTGCCAATGTTCCATAGCAACTTGTGAATGCCAGTTCTGAATGCCAGATTCGTGCTTAATCAATCCCATTTAGCACAGTGACAGTGCCACACAACACAGTGGGGCATGCCCTCAGCTTGGCTAAGAATGGAAGGTTTATTACCAAAAGGACATTAATGAATTAGTTGACTTTTTACAACATTCCAACAGAATCCGGGTGACTTTTACCAATACCAGCTTTTTCTAAATTGGACTTGATTTTTCAAATTGGCATGGTGGGATTTAAAATCAGGTGGTTATTAGTCTTAGAATTTGGATTACCACTACCTTTCCACATCCTTTAATTAGGAAGTGCCTGTCATTGTTTGTTATTTGATGGACATGTCAACCTACACAAAGCATGATGAAGCAGAAAGGATCTCCACCGTTTCTAGAGAGGGATTTGTCACTCTTCACTAACTCCCCTATACCCCAACAACCCCCACCCCCAAGGTTATAGTACGGGGCCCAGTAGAAAATCCATGTGACTAATATTGGCAAGTTCCATCCACAGGTAACCTCCATAAAAGAATGGCAATATTCAACTTGCATCATTAAAAACAGCATATGCTTTTATGACAGCCAACAATTGTACAGCATTGACCTTCATTTGGAGTGAAAATGAGATCTTTCTCTAATTATTATGGGATATTTTTATTTCAGTCAAACACTTCCTGGTTGCATCATTTGAGATTACCCTCAGATGATTATCATTGATGCCAATTCAACAATTCCTCCACTCAACAACAAGAGCCAATGTGCAATAATTATAATGACAACTCCCTCCCATAGTCTATCTTTTCCACAATAAATAGCCAGGGGGTTTTAATAGAAAAAGAAAGAAAAAAAGGCAGGGGAAAACTCCTGTCCTCTTCACAGATCAAGATGAAATGAAATATATACAGTACTGTGTTTGTTGTAATTCAAACTATCTATAGTGCTAAAAAGTGCATAATCAAGTGCATCTATTAAATTAAGAACTGGTACAATTCAATGCAACAAAATACATGGTTAATTGGTGGAAGTGTACAGAAGTCAAAGGGTAATCTTCCATTGAGCTGTTCTTCAATGTACTCATGGCTGGAAAATAAAGCTCCAAAACACTCATAATGAGGCAGAATGTTTTTTAATAAATGGTAAATTTGGCTTCAAATAATTCCAATGAAAAATCATTCATGCTGTGCTTAAAGACTTCATCCTGTTGGCGATCAATTAAATGCAGCTGCATTTCAACAGTATCCAACACAGGAAATATTTGGGTAACTCTTCCGTCATGCTGAATCTAATATGGAGCCAACAGAAATAGCAGCGAATTGGGTCCAATTTCTAAATTATCCAATTGCTGTGGAAAAAATTGTTGCTTTTCTTTACAAGCAATTTTTGCCAGGGTTTTTGTTTGTTACAAACCTGCAGAATGTTGCACTCCATCCATATATTGAATCCTTTTAATGGTTACAGCTACTCACTGATATGTCAACACTAGCCGGTCAGATTGACAAGGCCTACACCATACCAGAATTTTACTGCCTTGTCTGCCCAAGGCTCGCAAGATCCTGCCCAAGGCCAATGACGAGT
The DNA here is from genome assembly GCA_024679065.1 of Sphyrna mokarran. Classification (NCBI taxonomy): domain Eukaryota; kingdom Metazoa; phylum Chordata; class Chondrichthyes; order Carcharhiniformes; family Carcharhinidae; genus Sphyrna; species Sphyrna mokarran. The sequence continues at coordinate 56,493,836 of JAGIQG010000002.1, read as the reverse complement.
GCTGTTCTGCAAGCCTTGTCAGCCCCGATTCCGGGGTGGGTGTACTGGTTAAAGTCCTGCCCATAAGTTTGAGTTCATATTTTAAACTGATATTTCAAATGACTGTCAGAGTTCTTCATTTAATAGTCAGATACACTTAATTGTGCACTTCTTAGCAGTATAGATAGCTTGAATTACAACGAACACTACTGTATATACTTCCACTTCATCTTGATCTGTGATGAGGACAGGAGTTTTCTCTTTCCTTTCTTCTTTCTCTATTAAAGCCCCTGCTATTAGATGAGATGCTAAGCTGAAGTCCAATTACATTGTGGTATTTTTGAATGAAAAATACTAGTTTTCTTGGTGTCCTTGCAAACGTGCTTCCTCAGTCATTATAAACAAAAGAAATTAACTAGTTATTCAATGTACTGATGTTTGTGGGAACTTGCTATAAGTATGCAAAATGTTGCTGTGTTTGCTGACATAAATTTTAATTGTGCATGAGACACTTCTGAAAGATGTGATAATATTTTATATCAATGCAAACATTCATTTTTCACATGTGCTTGAATAAAATTTCAGGGATGTTTCTGCCCCTGCATTGCATTGTCTTTAAATCATACAAGTCTTTAATGGTACATTGACGAGATGTCATTAAATTTTCACCTAGGTTTATGTGCCTTGTCCACAGTGTGTCATTCCCATTGCATTTGTTGCATGCTAACTGCTGTTGTAACGTTATGGTTGTTGGCGACATGTGGACTTCTGAGATCAATGATAGTTCTGTACTCAGTACAGCTGGTGGGATCCCTTCTGCCTGACTGGCCGACTGCTGTGAAGGAAAAGTCATCACGGGTTGTGCATATATGACGGTAGGTGTGCTGGTATATTTGATTGTTCACTTCCACTACGTATAGTTGAGGTGACATGTTTTCTATGTTTGCTCCAAGATTCCAGCTGACCTGACACTTGTTGAGAGCATTGAATGTTGTACTAAGTCACCACTGCTCAGCTCTGGCAATGTTTTGGCAATCTTGTCAAAGTGAAGTTTTAGCAATCCACCTTGATTTTTTTCATGCATGACTGTCATTACTACTGGTTTCAATAGCTTCTTGCTTTAGGAGTAGTTTGGATGCAATGTGACTATCTCTGGACTGGATTACTTTCCATGTTTTCAGTTGCTATGTTGGGGCACTTGAAGATTGCCCTATACATGTCTATTTTTAGCTTGGAGATGATGGCCGAAATTTTGCTGCCCCACGCATCATGGGAATTTGTATAGGCAAGCAGCAGACAATGGAAAAGTCCATTGATCTTGGGGGAAATTTTACAGTATCTGGATGGGTGAAACCATGAAATACCACCCAATGTGTCATATTCAATGTACAATCCTTTGTGAAATGGCTGAACATGAAGATGATTTTCACTCATCACAAATAACTCAATTGCATTTTCAGGCATTCTACTATTCCTTCTATCATCATTGATGTCAGTTGGTTAAACTCACCAGATCAAAATAATAGCCTACAGTGACATGATATCAGTACCTGCTGTAGTGAAGAGGTCTACTCCCAACTTCATCCTTGGTCTGTCTGAGATTCATGCATCATCAAAATCTCTCAAACTTGTTTAGTTTGGTACTCATTTCAAGCACTACAATGGCCAACATGGCTTTTAATTTGATTGACCATGTTTGGGCCATTGAACAGTTTTCTTTCCAGTATAATGTTAGCAAGTGTATATTAGACAGTATAATGTTAGCAAATGTGAGGTTATCCACTTTGGTGGGAATAATGGTAGGTAGGATTACTATTTAAATGGTGAAAAGCTGCAGCATGCGATGGTGCAGAGGGACCTGGAGTCCTTGTGCACAAATCGCAAAAACACAGTATACAGGTGCAACAGGGGATTAAAAAGGCCAATGCAATGTTGGCCTTTATAGCTAAGGGGATAGAATATAAAAGTAGGGAAGTTCTGTTGCAGCTGTATAGGGTGCTGGTGAGGCTGCAGCTGGAATACTGTGTGCAGTTTTGGTCGCCGCATAGAATATATTGACCTTGGAGGGAGTGCAGAGAAGGTTTACTAGACTGATACCGGAGATGAAGGCATTGGAATATGAGGAGAGACTAAATAGGCTGGGTTTGTAATCTTTGGAGTTTAGAAGGCTGAGAGGGGATCTTATAGAGACGTATAAGATAACGAAGGGGATGGATAGAGTAGAGGGTGAGACACTCTTCCCACTTAGCAAAGATAGCAGGACTAGAGGGCACAGCCTCAAGATTGGGGGGGGGGTTTAGATCAGAGTTGCGGAGGAGTTTCTTCACGCAAAGGGTGGTGAATCTTTGGAATTCTCTTCCTGATGAGGTGGTGGAGGCTTCTTCGCTGAATATGTTCAAGTCAAGAGTGGATAGGTTTTTGATTGACAAGGGAATTAAGGGTTACGGGGAGAAAGCAGGAAAGTGGTACTGACCACTACAGATCAGCCATGATCTTATTGAATGGCAGGGCAGGCTCGAGGGGCTGTATGGTCTACTCCTGCTCCTATTTCTTATGTTCTTATGTTCTTTTCAGGACTGAATTCAATTCCTTGATGACTTGCATTGATGCACTTTAACATCTCTCCTCTCAGCTCCTTAGGGATGATAGCTATTTTGTTCGTACACGATACCATTTTGGGCATCAGTTCACCTCAGGATGCCCAATATGCTCTTGTGAGCACAAGCTTTTCCTTGATACTCTCAGGTCATCCCTTCATCATTATTTCTTGTAACACTTTGAGGATTGTATCAGGTTAGGTTATTTGTTTGATTTGACTAAGCTGCATCTCTGCCAGATGGGTGGGAATTTCTGATCCCCTGCCTGAAAACGAGAAACTCCTGCCTGAGGTCAAAGGACCATTTAATGGTTCATTAAATTGAACATTCTTCCTGTGACAATTCTCAAGATGGGGGATCAGAAAATTTACATCATTGTTTCTGCTGGGTTGATGACTTCCACATAGTGTTGAGTTGCTGCTTTACATTGAATCTTCATCAGCACATTTAGGATTACCAGCCCACGTTTTCAGTTGGGATGAGTGGACATTGCATTTCATCTGTGATCTGGAACTTTAGATCTTTCTTCTTGCCATTGCATTGGTCTCTCAGAATAACTAATCTTCTTGATGTGGGTATCATGCCATCATATTGCCTTAATTTTACTTGAGTACTTCATTTTTGAACTGTCATGTTGGGCTATTTCAAATAAGTTTGTGCTACTCATTGTGTATACAATTTGTAGCAATTCCTCCCCAGCAGTGTTAAAAGTAATTCTTATCGATTCTTGCTAGTTAATTAAGTCATTTTGCCATTACAAGTGGATAACCCTTTCATTTCTACTGGGTCTGTGATTGAAAAGTTTAGTGCCACGTTCACTCATCCACTATTTTACTTGCAGCCTTCATTATGTGTTTGCTTTTCCTTGCACTTTTTCAGTAACTTTTTGCACATTTTAGCATGATTGTGTGCTTTCTAAGCTGTGTCCTCTATGCCATATTGTCAGGATTTTAAAAGTCTATTTTATCTCTACTTCCTGAAACCATATTTGTGTTTAAAGACTGCAGTGTTTCTTCCATATCTGTCTCAACAAGAGCTCTTTATTGAGCTGATTGTAAGATGATAATCTACAGACAGATTCTCTCGTGGCAGAAGTCACATGACTTTCACAACCCAGGAAAGACATGTAGTAATATTGTATTTCAAAATCAAAACAGCTTTATTCTCTGTGAAGTAACAGTGCAGTCAGTACCAATCCCTTTGTTTAATGGCTGCTTAAGTGCGAGTGGTGCTCAAGAGGATTCTGAGGAGAGTTGGCTTCAAGTCAACTCATGGAACAGCCCCATAGGTCAGCTGCCAGGACAAAGAGTCAACTTTCAGATCATAGCTGTTACTGTTACTGTCTGCCAACTCTGTATTCTACATTGTAGATGCAGATGTCTTTTAGGCAGCTGATGACAACTCTACACACACCCTCTGTTGACTTTGGCACTGCAAAGACAGTTTCACACTGTGCCAATGCCTGTAGATACCTGGCATCTTGGCAGATGTGCTTAATTGGGAAAAGCTGGCTGGTGATCACTTGAGCACACTTTCATTCATAGAGTGACACTTAAACCAAAACATTGTGACTGTGAAATCTCCAAAGAACACTCAATATTAAGGTTACAGTCAGTATTTGATACATCTTTATAGGCTCTCTGAGTCTGTTTATTTACCTTGTACGTAATAAGTGTCTGTGAGTACAACTGGGTGGAATATGTTGAGCTATCACTTTGCTATTGCATAGCTTGTGGCTGAAATGAGAAAACTTTCAACTTCCTCATACTTGTGTCCTTTTTATATAAGTACAAAATACATCAAAAACTACACACATGCATATTCCAGAGATTCTGTCAAAATCTTGGAGTGGCAACTTTCAATGGCAACATAGAACATAGAACATTACAGCACAGAACAGGCCCTTCGGCCTTCGATGTTGCGCCGACCAACTATGAAAAAAGCAATGACCCTCTAAACTAAACCATTCCCTTCTCTTCCATAAACTTATCAACTAATGCATGACGAAGGCATGAATGATCCACATCGACATTCGCAGACATATCCATTGACATTGAAGGAACTGACAATTCGCTCAAATGGCTTCTTTCAATATCTACAAAGGAATCACTTTCTGTCCTTTCATGCGAAGTGGGATAAAAATACCAAGTCACACACCATGGGAAACTTTCCTATTCTACAAAGAAAGATGAAAGTACTTTGGTGGGGGTGCACTATTTGTAATCCCACATGCTCAGAAAACACAAACACAGTTTAAAGAGTCTGGGAAAATGACCTTACATGAACTCTGCCTGCTGACAAAGCAAGGAACCCAGTCTCCACCTGCAAGAAACTAAAAACAGAGCAGATTTTATATATACCACAAATTTCCTTCATGCACTAACAAAATGCTAGAGTTGGAAAACGCATGATGAAAAAGGGACACTTCGTACCTGTTTTGTGCCATAATGAATCAATGGATCAAAAGATCCGGATTGTCAGACTGAAACACATGTCAGGACAATGTAGAAGTCTTGACATACCAATCTGTTTGGAAATTTTCTGGGAAGTTTCAACTTCCAATGGACAATTCCCTTGCTTCCCAGCACCCTCCATAATGTTCTCTGATTAATGACATTGTACATTAGTCTGATGTATGAACCTGATAGTTACCCAGGAAATGTTAGACAGATTAAACCCTATAGGTTAACATCTAGGTAACTACAGAACTGAGCCCCCAATCATTAACTCCCTTCTTCCCAACCCTCTCAACCCAATACCACTAATCCCCCAACTTGACCCAACCAGATCCAACCCGATTAACCCTCCACAACCCAATTACCCACCTAATCTCAACCTCCTATTCAGCTATCCACTCACTCACCTATTAGTACTCTCTTACCCACCTCACCGATTTGCCCACCTCACCCCCAATGACCTACCCACTTTCCAAGTATAACTTACCTCACCCACCTATCTCTATCCTAACTCACATACCTGCCCTATCCTTCTCACCACCTACCCACTTACTCATCCTACCCAATAAACTCACCACTTTATTCACACTCATCACTAACATTTAAACTGAACATCTAAACTTACCATAGAGCAGTTGGTGCTGTAAGAAGGGTGTATGTCAGAAGTCTTCCTGTAATGAGCTGGCTGCTGCTTTGGAAGCTATGTCATTTTCAATGTAAACAGATAAGACTGCAGTTTTCTAACTGATCAGCATCAGGTGCAGCAGTTCTGACACATAGTGACACTGATGCTTCCATAGTAAATATCAGAGGTTTCAAAAGGTTCTTTACCCCTGATGAAGATTTACCTCTGCAGCAGTTGACTGAATTGTTGACTGCGTTTCCCACAGTTTCAATGATACATCCCCTTCAACTCACAATGACAAAATCTCCTTCGTCCTCACTTCCACATTCATAGCCTTTGCATTCACTAGCTCACCTTCCATTATTTCCATTATGATCATGCCACCAAGCACAACTTCCCTTTCCTGCATTGTCCTTCTCTGCCCCCAAAAGGACCATTCCCAGCAGATGTGCTTTCTCATTCCTATATCATTGTCCAAAGTGTCAAAAATGTGCATGTCCTCTCAAACTAAAATGCTGCATTGAATGCAATTCCCTCTGCACGTCATATTAATTCAGTGACAGTTTACCAGACACTTAATTCTACCCTCAAGACACATAACTTCCTGTTCCTATTCCCATCTACCTTTGTATTTTATGGCTTCCTGCATCTTTCCAAACAGGCTCAATGCATACTTAAGGAACAGTGGGTCTAATTGCACAAACCTACACTCCTGATGGAGTAACTTGCCTGCCAGAATCATAAATTTAGGTTTCAACTGCCCAAAATTTCTTGACCTCTCATTACCACCCATCCAATTTCTCATCTAAAGTATCATTCCTCCCCAGCACTATGCACTTCTCTAAGTCTGAATAGTGGGAGTGAGTTTTTCCACTTATTTACTGGAGTTTCGGTGGAAGAGCTGCAGGGAGTGTAAGAAAACAGTGGGGCATAGAATTAAACAGCACAGGATTATGCATGTGCTGGTTCTTTGAAAGAACTGTGTAATGATTCCCAGTGCAAACCTTGCAAACCAGAAATATATTCCCATTCAGCAACTTCAGGCTTTTTCTTTGTCCCTTCTATTAGTCACTTACTATTCAGCTGTCACATGATTTGATGTTAACAAATTTTCAGTGTTTGTGTGTATATGTTCTCATTTTAAATGATGTGGAGATGCTAGCATTGAATAAGCACAGTAAGAAGTCTTACAACACCAGGTTAAAGTCAAACAGGTTTATTTAGAGAAGGAGTGACAATCCAAAAGCTTGTGCCCCCAAAGAAACCTGTTGGACTTTAACCTTATTTTAAATGGCCTTTCATTATCAGACAAAGGTCATTTATGTTGGTCTACATGTTCACACTTAACATAGAACATAGAACAGTACAGCACAATACAGACCCTTCAGCCCTCAATGTTGTGCCGAACTTTGTCCAAAACCAAGATCAAGCTATCCCATCCCTATCACTCTGGTGTGCTCCATCTGCCTATCCGATAACCACTTGAAAGTTCATGATTGCCAGTCAGCTTCTGAGAAGGTGCTGGAACAGAAGCCCAAGCTCATTAGAATGATCCCCCACCATGCTCTCCGATTGGTTCCCCAGATTGATTTTTAAAGGGACAATCACCACACACCCCGTTCACGAAGGTTTGAAGTGTAGTCACTGCTGTGATGAAGGTAATACAGCAGTCAAATTGCACGGCAGCACAGTGATTAGCATTGCTGCCTCACAGCGCCAGGGACCATGTTTAATTTCCGGTTTGGGTCACTCTCTATGCAGAGTCTGTCCGTTCTCCCTGCGTCTGCATCGATTTCCTCTTGGTTCTCCCTTTTCCTCCCACAGTACATAAGACATGCTGTTTAGCTGCATTGGCCACGCTAATTTCTCCCTCAGTGTACCTGAACCAGGTGATTTTCACAGTCACTTCATAGTAATGCTAATGTAATCCCATTTGTGATACTAATAAATAAATTAAACAACAAATAATGTAATAATCACCAGATAAAATGTTTTTGTGATGTTAGAACCATGGCATGGTTACAGCTCAGAAGGAGGCCATTCATGCCACCCTATCAGTGCTGGTTCACTGCAAGAGCAACTCAGCTAATTGCATTCTGCCACCTTTTTTCTTCAGCTATTGATCTAATGTCTTTTTGAAATCTGCAGTTGAATCTGCCACCAACCCATCCTCAGTCAGTGCATTCCAAATTATACTCATACAATGTGTAAAATCCTCATGTTAACTTCGGTTCTCTGGCCATTTGCCTGGTTCTCAACATTTCCTCCAAGAGGAACCGTTTTCTCCTATCTACTCCATCTAAACCCCTCAGGATTTTGAACACCTCTATCAAATCTTCACTCAAAACTTGTTGATTAGAAGATATGTATCGGTTCGGGACTCGTCCATTGATTATCTTCAAATTAGTGCCAGGTGACTTTTTTTCTCTTCTCTTGAACGAACAGAGAAAGCTTCAGTTTAATGCCCGTCCTCAAAAACAGCCCTCTGATATTGCATCACTTCCTCACTACTAGCTCATTTGTAAATGGAGTCTCTGAACTTCAACTTGAAAACATAATTTTCTGACCCACTGCACAATATCATAGTAGGCACACAGAGCAGATCATTTGGCTCATCTGCTCAGACTTAATGTCTAGGTATTATATCCCACTTAACCGGTCTCGCTCCTCAATATTTTTCTAAACGTGTATTCAACTATTACTTGAATCTGCTGATACATCAGACCTTACCATGCCGACCCTGCTACCCACTGTCTTCTTTAAAGAATCATAAAAAACCCTACAGTGCAGAAGGAGGCCATTTGGCCCATTGAGTCTGTACCGACAACAATCACATCCAGACCCCGCATCCCAAACATTTAGCACGCTAATCTTTCTAACCTATGCATCCTGGGACACTGAGGGGCAATTTAGCGTGGCCAATACACCTAATTGGCACATCTTTTGGACTGTGGGAGGAAACTGGAGTACCTGGAGAAAAGCCATGCAGATAGGGGGAGAGTGTGCAAACTCCAGACAGACAGCGATCCAAACTGGGAGTTGAACCCGGATCCCTCATGCTGTGAGGCAGCAGTGCTAACCACTGTGCCACCCTTTGTCACCCCAATCTATCATTTTCTGCCCTCTGTATGAATCTTAAACTCACTTTTCACCCTCAGTCTTCTACTTTAAAGACTTTTTCCTGATTTTGGATCGATAGCTATGTGGGAAGTTCCGTGGAGTTTTGGAGAGAGGGCAGGATGCTGATTCTATCCCTATTTCAGTCAGACATGAAGTCAGCACTCAGCTGTCTCACAGGAATTAGCAAGGTGCTGATTTCAAAATTAACATGAGCCACATAATTGACTGCCGAAGGCAGAAGGCACTGCTCCAGATGTTGCACATTATAAGTTCAATGTAAACAATATGAGTTGAAAATGTCATTGCACGTTTTGAACAGCAGATAGTGCAGGCTACACTCAAGGGCTTGCAACGTGCAGAGTGCCATACATGGTTGCTTTCTGGAATGATATTTTGGAAAGCATATACTTTGCATTTTTGTTCTTGCACACAATCCCATTTCCATGTCACCCCTGTGTTTGTTGACCCAGACAAGCAATGTCTTGGTTTCAAAATTCTCAATCCTTGTTTTCAATTTCTTCCACAGTCTCGCCCCTCCCGATCTTTGTATTCTGTCCCATCCCCAAAAGCCTCCAAACTATCTGTGCTCCTCTAATTCTGGCATTTGTGTATCTTCAATTTTAGTCACTTCACATGGAGGTTATACCTTCAGTTTCCTCTGCCCTAAGCTTTGGAGTTCCCTTCTGAAACTCTTCCACATCTCTACCTTCAAGATACTCTTTAAAAATCCATCTTTTTGACTATGTTTTTGGTTATTTGAGATAATGGGGCAATTTTCTGACCTTGTCATGCCTGATGCAAATTATGGCTATCCCTGGAAATAGTGTGTGGACCTAAAAATCAGTTGTGCACTGGCCACCAAACAGTTTGCAATCATCCTGGCCTCTTACTATTGGCGCAAACCAAATTGCATCCAGTAAGGGAGGTGTAACACCTATCCTTTTATATCCTTTCGCTTCACTATCCAAGATCCTAAACACTCCTTTCAGGTGAAACAGCAGCTTACTCTACTCCCTTCAATTTATTATATTGTATTCACTATTCACAACGTGGATCCCCCTACACTAGAGAAACCAAATGAGATAGGGGTGATTCCTGACATTTTATTGTCCACTTTGCCCTGGTGTTGACATCTCTGTCCTTGGATTATGTTCCAATGAAGCTCAAATCACATTCAAGGAACACAACTTTTGATAATTTTACAGCCTTCTGGAGTCAACACTGAGTTCAACAATTTCAAACTGTAATCTCTGATTCCCATTTTGTTTCTTCCTGTTTTGCATGTAGCTATTTCATTTTGTTTTTGCTTTTGGACCCAACTGTTCATTATTCACACCCACTCTGTTTAAGTATTTTGTTTCTTTGCTACAAGTATTCCCTCCGTACCAAGAAATGTTTTGTCATTTAACCTCTCCTGCCTTGTACCCATTCGCAGACCATCACTTTTGTTCTTTCTCCAACCCTTCCTTTCAATTTCACAATGCCTATTAATTTCCATCTTGCTTTAATTCTGAATAAAGGTCCTCGACCTGAAATTAATCTCTTTATTTGTTAGTGTCACAAGTGACCCAAGCCGGGAATAAAACCCAGGTCCCTGGCACTGTGAGGCAGCAGTGCTAACCACTGTGCTACCGTGCCAGCCTGCTGTTTCTCTCTCCACTGATACCGCCAGATCTGCTCTCCATTTTCTTTGTAGCAAAAGCGTTTACTTCCACGAAGTTCATAAAAAAAAACCCTATATTGAGAAACAAAACAACCCTGTAGGATTTCTTATTTTACAAACCACATGTGTGGAATAAAAAGAATATCGTGTGGGAGGCAGTGGAAAAGAAAAGAAAGTGCACCTATAATGACAGCTAATGGAGACAGAAGTCTCGTTGTCTCACATCTGGACATATCAGATTTATTATTGCATTTCAAAATGCTGTTCTATATTCTGTCAATGAATTTGCGGAGATTTTAAGCAGATTATGTGTGTAACAAAAACATTAAGGATATAGAACTGAAATTATGATACTTCTGGATAATTTTAGGTGATTATTAATGTTCACCTTTATGCCAGTGACTGGCTCCAGTTATCCTACTGTCTGAAAGGGAAGTTTGGGTCAGCAGCTGTTTTAAGGTAAGTCAGTCAGGCTCATTGTCTGCCATTAGAACACTTTCTTCCAGCCAGTTTCCTTTCTCTTCCACCAAGAGCTCAGACAAAACTGGGTGAAACTTCTTCTGTACAACAATAACCACACTTCAAAGCATTTAATGACATGTTACACTTTGGGTTGGTCTCTGAGAGAAATGACAAGGTGTTGTAAAAATGCAAATCAATTCTTTCCAACTGATGTATTATAATTTCAAAAGTTTACTTTTAATGTGGCAGTCTAACAGTGCTCTTGGAAGTTGATCTGGCTCCTGGGTGCTATATATTAGACAAACTACATTTACAGATGTATTTCAGGTTTAGCAATTTCCCTATTTGCACTAATCTATTCACCAGATTTATTATATTCTTGTGTTAAATTACACCGCTTATTTTAGGAATAGCAGTATTAAAGTGAAGCCAAGTTTTATACACAACAACTAATGTATTTATTTTAGCATTATAATGTGGTGTGAGTTGATTTCTTCACCCTGATTGTTAGTTTTTGTTTGTTGTGCTGTCAGTCAGCTTTTGCTGGAAGTGCTGCAATTCCCTTCAATTATATATTGGGAAGAAGTCTATCATTTTTAGTTTCTGCCTCTAACTCCATTCCCTCACTAGTGATTCCATTTTACCATTATTTCAGGCTGAATCCCAATGTTTAAAGGCTTGATGTCCAATTTCGCCTAAGCTGAGCTCTGGACCAATATCCTTTCTATCACAAAGATCACTTATGTTCACCGATGTAACATTGCCCATTTCTACACTGCCTGAAATGATCTGCGTTTTACCTCCAGAATTGATTATTCCAGTACTCCACTGTACATACATCATCTCTATGTTTCTTTGTTAATTCATGAGTAATTTGAATTGATTCTGATTCATATTCAAGTAAATCTACAAAGTGTGTAACCTTTTTGGTAGTTTCCATAACTTCTGAGCTCCTCAGTGTTGGATTGGTGGAATATACTGATGATGTGCTGGGGATTCCCATTCAGCACTTCCCAGCTCAGGGAAATTGTCCAATACAAATTTCCTCTGGGCAATTGCCCTGTACTGGGAACCATCCAAAAATGCAATTTAAATCACAAACTTCCAATGATTCCAATTTTATTACACAAATAATTACCCAGAAAAAGTTAGAAAAATGAAAACCTCTTCTAACATTGAGGTAACTATTGTACAGACCAAACTTGATCATCCCACAGGATACCCCAGCAGAGGCACAGCCTACCACTTGACTGTCCCTGCCCCCCCAGCCCTCACCCCCAATTTCCCCATCCCCAACCATCTCCATGGGTCTCAACACATATTCCCGACTAACCATACCCCACAGGGTACTCCCCAACCCACCAGCCCCCTTTGGATTCCTCCCAACACCAGCAGACTCCATCCAACCTCACCTCAAAATCCAAGACAGGCCCATCCTGACTTGTCCTGACCACCACACTTTTCACCCAACACTGCTCCTAGGCCCAAGCTGAACCAATCTTGGCCAGCCCCCTGAATCGACCATCCCACACCGCTCCCTCAGTTCGGGTTCATCCCATCCCCCTGAGGTCTCACCAGCCCCTCCCACTGGAGGTACAATCCCCACCAATGTCCAACCCACACCTTCATACCCAAGGTACAAAACCCCAAAGTTGGATACTCTCATCCCCGCTGTCTCCCACGAAGCTTCAACCCCCCACAACTCCAAATCCCCTCTCGACATCCGATTCACCTACCCCTCAAATCTATCCACTTACCTTACTTCCTTACCTTTTCCCTGGCCTGTCAAGGACCTTTAAATTTATTGGGACCTTTAACATACCTGATTTATGACAGTTAGTGCTGTAGAAAATGGGTGTTTTCCCCTTTAATCTGATAGAGCTGAACTTTGATATTGGGCCTTTTGGATGAGCTGTACAGCCTGGCTCTTTCCCAACCTGTGTTTGGAAAGTCAGGCAAGACAAATCTCGGAAAAAAATTCAAATAAGCAATTGAGCGCAAAGTGCCAATCCGACACTGATTGCAGCTCCAAGAAACTTACTGCCCATTACCTCAAATAAAGTAAATTTGACTTTAACTAGTTAATCCAAAAAAAATACATCTTGTGTAAGAATATTTGCATCATTGACTGCATGCACACAGATGTGGCAGTATGTAGCTACGCATGTTGTTCTTTACGCACACCAGGGGCGACACAGTGACACAGTGGTTAACACTGCTGCCTCACAGTGCGAGACACGTGCGTTTGATTCCTGGCTTTGGTTACTGTGTGGAGTTTGCATATTCTCCTTGTGTCTGCATGGGCTTCCTTTGGGTGCTCCAGTTTCCTCCCACAGTACAAAGATGTATGGGTTAGGTGGATTGGAAATGATAAATTGCCCCTTAGTGTAAGGGGGACTAGCTAGGGTAAAGGCATGGAGTCATGGGGATGGGACTGGATGGGATTCTGGTCAGTGCAGACTCAATGGGCTAAATCGCCTCCTCCTGCACTGTAGGATTCTATGATTCTAAGATAGATTAAAGGTCTTATCCGGTAGCTGTTACCTTTGAGTTTCATGACATATTTTGAACACTCCTCACTCTCTCAGGTAACAATAGTCTTGATTGAGTAACTCTCCAGAATTCCTTTTCAACTAATAAACCAATAATACCCCTGTTCACAGTTTGGCCACTTCTGGGAAAACACCCAGCTTTTTAGCATCTCTAAGCTATTCACACATCTTTCCAGGTATTGTGCCTTTTTGTCAACTTGCACATTATCTCTTTATCTACTGAATAGAAAAAATGACTCTTTCCTGAAAGTGATTGCTTCTTCTCCTCACAAGAATTCTCTTGCTTCTTCTTTCAGTCTCGATCTATTTTTAACTTGTGACTGCACATAGATCTTCACTCTCCAGCTCCTCTGCTTGTAGTTCTGCTTTGAGTGTGTAGCCTTCCTTTATTTCTTAGCTTCTTTACTGGGTACTGCTTCTAGATAAAGGTCACCATGTCATAGAACCATAAAACACTACAGCACAGAAACAGGCCTTTTGGCTCTTCTTGGCCGTGCCGAACCATTTTCTGCCCAGTCTCACTGACCTGTACCTGGACCATATCCCTCCACACCCCTCTCGTCCGTGTACCTATCCAAGTTTCTCTTAAATGTTGAAAGTGAGCCCGCATTTACCACTTCATCTGGCAGCTCATTCCACACTCCTACCTCTCTCTGTGTGAAGACGCCTCCCCCACCCCCCGCTTAATATTCCCTTTAAACTTTTCCCCCTTCACACTTAACACTGTCCACTACACCTTCAATCTTTGTATCATCAGCAAATTTGCTGATCCAATTTACCACATTATCATCCAGATCATTGATATAGATGACAAACAAAAATGGACCCAGCGCTGATCCCTATAGCACACCACTAGTCACACACCTCTACTCAGAGAAGCAAGAAATCCTCCATTACCACTCACTGGCTTCTTCCATTGAACCAATGTCTAATTCAATTCACTACCTCTCCAATATATACCTAGCGAGTGAACCTTCCTAAGTAATTTCCCATGTGGGACCTTGTCAAAGGCTTTACTGAAGCCCATATAGACAACATCCACTGCCTTCCCTTCATCCACTTTCCTGGTAACCTCCTCAAAAAATTCTAATGGATTGGTTAAACATGATCTATCATGTATAAAGCCATGTTGACTCTCCCTAATATGTCCCTGACCATCCAAGTAATAGTAGATCCTATCTCTTAGTACTCCTTCCAATAATTTACCCAGTACTGACATCAAATTTACCAGCCTATAATTTCCCAAATTACTTTTTGAGCGTTTTTTAAACAACGGAACAACATGAGTATCTTCCAATTATCTGGCACCTTACCCATAGATACCAACATTTCAAATATATCTGCCAGGGCCCCTCCAATTTCAACACGAGTCTCCTTCAAGGTCCAAGGGAATACCCTGTCCGGTCCTGGGGATTTATTAGTTCTGATTTGCCTTAAGACAGCACGCACCTCCTCCCCTTTAATCTGTATAGGTTCCATGACCTCTCTACTTGTTTGCTTTATTTCCATACACTCCATGCCAGTTTCCTTAGTAAATATGGATACAAAAAACCCCTTTAATATCTCCCCCTTTTTTTTAGTTCCATACATAGCCGACCACTCTGATCTTCAAGAGGACCAATTTTATCCCTTGCTATCCTTTTGCTTTTAATATACCTCTAGAAGCTCTTAGGATTAACCTTGTCCTTGACTCCAAAGCAACCTCATGTCTTCTATTAGCTTTCCTGATTTCCTTCTTAAGTAATTTCTTGCACTTTTATAACTCCTCAAGCATCTTATTTGTTCCCTATTGCCTATACATGTCATACATCTCTTTCTTCTTCTTTGTCAGAGTTGCAATATCCCTCCAGAACCAAGGTTCCTTATTTTTATTCACTTTGCCTTTAATCCTGACAGGAACATACAAACTCTGCACTCTCAGAATTTCTCCTTTGAAGGCCTCCCACTTACCAATCACATCTTTGGCAGAGAACAGCCTGTCGCGATCCACGCTTTTTAGATCCGTTGTCGTTTCTTCATATTTGGCCTTTTCCCAGTTTAGAACTGGTCATATGGACGAGTATTTTATATTATCCAATAAAATTACAATTGCTCCCTTTATATTTGATGTAAACTCTTAAAAGTCATTGTCAAGCATTCTTAAAACAATTACAGATTTCACAGACCTTTTAAAGAAAGTACAAATGCCGCTTATTCTTCTGCTTCTGAATCAAGGTTTATCACAATTTTTCTAAAATTAAACTGGAGGAAATTGCAGAGCATCAACCACCGGATGTCAGACAAGCAGTTTGGCTATAGTGGTGGATGGTTTGAAAATGGTAGTGATTAATCAGGGCTAGATGTAATGAGTGCACATGAGAAATCTCAGCTTGTATTTTTGCATAATATTTCCAAGAAAGATGAGAGATAAGAAAGGGTCAAGAAAAGATCCAGAGCAGACTCCAGAGATAATGGCTTGGGATAAGAAAAGCAGAAAATGCTGGAAAATCTTAGCAAATCTGATGGCACCTGTGGAGAAAGAATAGAGCGAATATTTCGAGTCAGGATGACCTTTCATCAGAGCCCAGAGATGCTGTGAGACTAGCTGAAATTTTCCAGCATCTGCAGTATTTTGCTTTTATCAATGAGTGGACATGTTGGACATCCTGGAAAACTCTAAGCTGGATATCTTAGAGAGTTATGGGTTAACAATAAAACTTCATTTTATCTTGAAAAAATGACATTGGACTGCCATATGGGAGAGCTTTTAACATCAGAGAAATACTGGCACTAAAAAATCATTCACTGGAACTCTTCAAGCTTGAGTGATTACATAGAATGACAGGGAGTATACAGTAAGGAAACAAGCCATTCAGTCCAAACATGTAGGCCACATCTTGGCTTTCCTCATCTAACTTTATCAGCATAATCCTCTATTCATGGTTCCCTCAAGTGTTTATCAAGCTTTTCCTTAAATACAATTTGCTCAGCCGCTCCCTGTGGCAGTGATACCTTCACCACTCACTAGATCAAAAAACTTCTTTTGAATTCTGTATTGCATTAGAAACAGTAAGAGGTCTGACAACACCTGTTTTAAATCCAACCGATTTATTTGATAGTAAACTGACAAGCTTTCGGCTTTATAGCCTTCGTCAGGTGAATGAGGTGGCCTCATTCACCTGACGAAGGCTATAAAGTCAAAAGCTTGCAAGTTTACTATCAAATAAATCGGTTGGATTTAAAACAGGTGTTGTCAGACCTCTTACTGTGTTTACCCCAGTCCAACGCCGGCATCCCTACATCATTGCATTAGAAACACAGGGGGGACATTTTGAGGCCATACTCTGCATGTTCAAAATCCAGATGGATTTGGGAAAAGCGATTTGCACCAGTGAGTTTCTGAATTCTGATCTTCCAACATCCTCGCCTGTGGAATGACGTGAAACAGCCCACAGAACGGTAGAGAGCTCATTTTAATACATTAGCATGTTATTAGTGGCCAGTCTCTCCGTGACTTCTCCCTCATTGCATATTCAGCAGGTTCCAACAACAACTGCATAAATGTGAACTTGGCACCTTCATCTCCAAGGAAGTTATCGGAGGTGAATACTCAGGCAGCCAGCATCCTCCGCAGTGTGGACTGCTTACGTGCTATTGGAGATGACTCAGGGGACGCAGATAAGTTCAACTCTGGGCTGGGAGTAGGGGTGCCACAATCAACATTTTGGGGAGAGGGCTTGGGAGGGGTCACTTGCAGCCCTTACCTTCCTTTCATGTCATGGCGTCTCCTTCTCCAAAGGGGTTGTGAAAGTTTGTGTGTAAGCAGTGCTTCCCATGTCCTCCTTCCTGGGTTCCCGGCCAGCTTGCAGCTGAGGGAATGCCCCTAGTGGGGACTGGCAAGAGGATGGGAAGGCTTAAAAACAAGAAGCTCAGCACTGGGGATGACGGTGAGTTACCCATTTGGGCTCCGATAACAGACCGGGCTATCAGAGCAAAGTGGGAGATTCAGGAATGAGTTGCGTCTCCTCTCATGCAGCCCCACACTTGGGGCAGCCACTCAACTGCCCTCTAACATGATGCTAGGTTTTTTTGAGAGGGCTTGGGGGCTGGGGGGAATGTGGGTGTTTGATGCCACTGAGACCTTAGTGGGTTCAAGTGCTGCCTCCTGCTAGAGTTGAGAGGGACCAATCTGGAGACGTGACTGTAGTGTCCAAGTGCAGGGTGTGAAAGATGGAGTTGAGATACAGACTGTGTGTGTTGGCATTGGGTGGTAGTCCCAGATGAATTGAGAGGTGTGGGTCAGGACTCACTCATGAACCCTTATAGCTCACTGTGGTTTACTCTTCTTCTACCATGCATGGTCCAGAGGACCATGGAGTCTGTCCAGTTGGCTATCTTACGTATTTGCATAGAGAGGCGGCGGAGATACCAATGTGCCACAGCACCTGGCCAGAACCAGTCCCCTGTGGAGGAGGAAGAGGCTGGGCCTACTATTGTTCTGGGAGCAGCATCGCAGATACATAGGTTCCATCAGAGGGTTTTCCAACATTTAGTCATCGTACCTGTAGATGTCAGAGATTCAGTGCAATAGAAGGCTGTATCTGTCTCAGGAGATGGTGGATCCCCTCTGCTAGACCCTGCAAGAACTGGCACCACATGGAATGGGGGAACACCTACTGCCTATGGCCTTTAAACTTACAGCTGCTCTGAATTTTTATGTGAGTGTCTCATTCCAGGGTAACATAGCCTCCTACAGAGGACTCCCCACTCATCTGAAAGCCAAAACTGTCAATCATGTTGACTTAAGTCAGGGAACTTACCAATAACAAAACTGTGGTTAAAAGATAATGGGTGGGGGAGGAATTCTCCCATTTTCAAACTGTACCATACCCGCCCGGAAAATAAATGTTTCCTGCTGGTACAGGGTGCATACGTCAGCTGGGATTCACCCACCAGAAAGATACAAAAGAAGTAAGCGTGCAAGAGCAACAGACAGTAAAGAAGGCAAATGACATGTTGGCCTTCATTGCAAGAGATTTCGAGTACAAAAGCAAGGATGTGTTGTTACAATTATACAGGGCCTTGGTGAGACCACACCTAGAGTACTGTGTGTAGTTTTGGCCTTCCTTTCTGAGGAAGGATGTTCTTGCTCTTGAGGGACTGCAGCAAAGATTTACCAGGCTGATTCCAGGGATGGCAGGACTGATGTATGAGGAGAGATTGACTAGGTTAGGATTGTTTTCACTGGAATTCAGATGAATGGAGGGAATCTCATAGAAACTTATAAAATTATAACAGGAGGAGACAGGGTAGGTGCAAGGAGGATATTCCCAATGGTAGAGGAGAACCAGGTCTCATTCTGCAGATTCAGGATAGACCATTTAGGATGGAAGTGAGAAACATCCCTTCACCCAAAAAAGCCCTATTTTACCATTTTGATTCTAAATGCTGAGCAGACTTGAATCTGGCAGTGTTTCAGATCAAACTTTTAGATCTGTTCTTCAGCGCCCCTATATGCACTCTGCCTGAAAAAATAGCAGCAATTCCAAATCACGCTGCACAAGTCTGTGGGCAGAGCTTAACACGCCCAAAAACACTGTGACTCCGATTGGTGTCTCTAACTGCACATGTGCAGAAAACAGAATGATAGAATGTGGCCCCTGGGCCGGATAATGCCTCCCCATGGCCCCTGCAAACATTGCCCCACCCCACAACACTACTGATCCCCTTTTTCCCTCATCACCACCAACCCTCCCCCCCAAGACTGCTGTCAGCCCCCTACCAATCTCAGGCAGCGTGGTAGCAGACTCCCGTTCCAACTGCCCCCCAGCCCCCACCCATGACTTCAGACAGAGTGACAGCAAACCTTCCTAATCATGAATACAATACTCCCCCCACGCCAATCTTAGGCAGAGAGATCTACCTTACTCCCCTCTACCCTAAAGATGTCAGGCATGGTGATCCCTCACCCCCACCTCTTACCCTCTCATACAAGGCCTCCATCTCCTCCAAACTCCAATGGTTGTGACACCTTCCTCTCTCTCTTGTCCCTAGTCATTGGGGCACTGATCCAGCACCCATTCCCCCTCCCTATCAGCACATCTGTAAGTGCTCAGTTGTCTTCCCCTCAATGCTAGCAAGCAAACGGCATGGAACTTGCTGGAATGCTCTGCCAAACTGCCTGCAACTGATCCGCCCTAACAAGGGGCAGCTCCATTAAAAACTCAAGAATGGACAGACAGGCAGGCATTTTTGCACAAATTCTGCCCATGTCCAGCCCTTGGTTCTCTTAGGGTGACCTAGGGAGACTGCTGGATGCAACAGAGGTGAGGTAGGTTCACCCTCTTCCCCCCAGGAGAATACAGACCCAGCGAGGCTGATAGAAATGCAGTCTGGGAGGAAATTGCCACCTCGGTCAGTGCCAGGGGATTGCCCCCTCAACCGCGAAGCAATGCTGGAAAAAGGTCAACGATCTCATCTGTGCAGCAAGAGTGAGTGCTGAACCCCATCTTGCATCTTCCCCCTAATTTCCCTTAAATCCTCCTGTCCCTAGCACCTTACATGCTTCCCGCTCCTGACCCCCAATCACCTCCTTCCAGTCCCCCAAGAGCCCCACTGCCCTTTCCCTCTCAGGATCACCAGCTGATACTCTGCAAGAATCATGCCACCATTTCTTTCATATCTCCTACTGCCTTCACAAGAAAAGACAAACCGTAACACCCTTGAGAGAGTGAAGACAGGAGGTGATGAGACAGACCCCCGGGTCCTCAATTCCTTTGAGGAGTAGATGTTAGAGTTGTCAAGAGAAGGGGAGATGCGGGCTGTCAGTGACAGCATGTTTGGGCTGCCATCAAGACATGAGCACCCATCATTGCTTGAAACACTTTGAGGCAACTTCTCGTGGGCACAAATTTCAAGTGCGAGGGACAAGGTGTAAAGGAGATGCACAAGGCATGTTTATTTGCACAGAGAGGGTAGTGATCCCTGGAACTCACTGCCAGGAGGAGTCATGGATGCAGATACAATAGTAAGCTTTAAGGGACATCTCTACAGCTATGTGAATGGGATGGGAATAGAGGCATATGGTTCCCAGAAGGGTAGGGGTAACAAATCAGATGGGCAGCCTGGTCACTAAAGGTTTGGAGAGCTAAAGGGCCTGTTCTGACATATAGCTTTTTTGGTGCGTTTTTCTATGTTCAGCAGAGAAATGTGAATCATGTGTTTGACATCCTGGATTTCTCTCCCTCCCTTGCCCTTAACCTTGTGTCCTGTGTTACAGGGACAGATCAGGATGCCCTGGGGTTTTTGGACTCCAGGTCCCTACTGCAGCCTCTGCTTACCCTGGTCCAGACAGCTCGGATGAGACCTCAGATAATATGGGTGAAGGGACCTCTGAGAGTGATACAGTTTTGGCATCAGCTTCCATCTCACAATTCACCATCCCAGATACTGACATGTCTGTCTGTCCAGTTAGTGGTGAAGCTTCTAGATCACTCTCTGGTGAGCACAATACATCTCATACTGTACATTGGGTTGGAGGAGGGAACGTCATCTGGCATGGCCGGAGGCGAGGACTCAGCTGGCCCCAGGCTACATGCTGGTCCTCTGAGATCACTTCTCCCTCAACTGCTGGAGATGCAGCAACAGAGCCAAGGAATGCAGGAGCAGCCACACTGGACTGACTGCGAGGCTGTTGGGAGGAGACTCAAAGTTTTTGGGTGGACCAGCCATTGCCTGTCTTGCGTGCTTCCCAGGCCAACACTGCGGGGGTAATACCTGTAGTGGAAAGCCTGGGGCTTGGAGTCCTTGAGAGATGCCAGTGTTGGACTGGTGTTAGCACAGTAAGAACTCTCACAACACCACAACAACTGTTAGACTTCAACATAGTGTTGTGAGACTTTTTACTGCAGGGAATCCTTGCCATGAGTGACCAAGTCACAGCAGGCCACAGCCGAGGAACTGAATAGATTCTGCTGTCCATGGCTGAGAGGCTTGAGAGCTTGCAGGAGACCCAGTGGGACAGCACTTCGACGCAGCAGGCTATGCCAACTGCCACTGAGAATGTGGCCCAATCTCAGAGGATCATGGCTGAGACATTGCAGAATGTGGCCCAGTCTCAGAGGACACTTACATTACATTGAGAGGTGACTCCCAACTCAAGTGGCCATCGCAGAGGGATCGACCATAGGTGGGATATATTGTCCTCCAGGACTGGCAGTGCCAGGTGATGCCAGAGCTTCTGGAGTTCACTGCATCTGCTCTAAGACTCAGACATCCCTCCCCACTCAAGACCCCTTCCCCCTCAGACACCTACTCAGGCCCATCTTCAGACCAAGCGCATGGCACGGTTTTTATTATGGGGACAGGTGCGTGGTAACAGGCCAGGGAATGAGCTGTCAAACTTGCAAATTGGTAGTTTTACATATTAATTGGATTGTGTGTGTGTGTCGCTATTCCCTCCCCCCACATCCCCATCTGGATGGATCCAACAAGACTGGTGGAGTAGATCAGGTGAGTCCCAGCAGCCCTCACAGTCAACAGGAATCCTAATTTTAGCCCTGATGCCTCATTCAGTGGAAAATAGGAATTCCCACTATCAGCAAATGGGGCCTTTGAATCCCTTGCAACTGGCGGGATTTTCCTGCTCCACCTGCTGCCAAGACCATTCAGTCCCACTGAAATTCCATGGACAGTGGGCTGGGTCTACAAATTATCAGTAATGGATCCTGCCATGATGGAGCCAGAATATTCCAGCCAATGTGGCGAAACACAGAAGGAGGAAATGTTGGAAATTGTAAGAGGAAGATGAGTGGTGAGGATTATAAGGAAGTGATTCGTGCTGTCTTGCCTGTAATTAAGAAGATACCAATATAAGGGGGCCATGTGAAATGGCAAGTTAAAATGGGTCAACATGCAGGGAGAGGTCAAGGGAGAAAAGGAGCAACATACTTGCAAAGTTGAATACAAAGTAAAGTTGAGTGAAAGCAACCTTCATTCTTGAACTCCTGACCTGGCACTTGGGAGTCAAACACTCTAGTACTCTGCTATTTTATCTGAGTTCTTAATGTTTAATGTATATCTAAAAGGGCACTGGAACTGGGGAATATGGTACTTTAATTCTATGAATAATTTGTACATATTTTCAGAAAAGCAAACCAAAGTGAACATTAAATGCTTAAGAAAGAAGCTAGAGAATTTATTTGGGATTTTTTTTACATGACCTGTCTGTACAATCAGTGTCAAAGACAATTCCAACAATTTACCCAGCTAGAACTGACAACAGAAGTTTCTTCAATAATTTATATTCAAGGTATATGATTTTCTTTAATTATAAATATATATCAAATTTAAAATGAATTCAGATAATATATATATATAATCCTATTTGTCAGATTTAGTTTTCATTTTGAGACAATACAACGTAAATATTAATCATTCTATTAATTTAATGGTATAAGTACTTGTATTTGATTGACGTTGACTTTTACTTGTTAAAAAAAGTCTTTATTAACATCCCCTTTCCATGTCAGATTGACCTTTTAAATTGATTTAGTTTATATTTAACTACATAGGGGTAAAAGACTTTGCATTGTTTACACAGGTCTACAGATAAGGGTTTCATACTGAGATAATTAAAACAATCATTGCAAAACTTAATAACAGTGGCAATGTTTTGAGTCTTTTCATGAGTTGGAGTTAAAAGGTTTCCTACATGTAGCAATCTAAATTTAATATCTGTACATGTGGGACTTGCAGGGGTCCAAGTCCAATCCCCTTGACTGTGGCTCTTTTATGGTGTCATGTACTTTGCTAGTTTGCTAGTTCTCTACACTTCAAAGGAAGGCTAGGCTGACCTTTATGTAGACTTTATTATAGTTACCAGATCAAACTGTTATGTTGTTTCTTTGTTGTTAATGTTTCTTTATTGAGAGTTTGAATCAGCTGTAGATATCAGAATGTTACCACATTTCAGTCAATAATTATGATAGTTTTACCATTGTAAGAGAAATTTTTTCCCACAGGTTTCTGGAGATTTTGGTCCTCTATAATGTAAATGTGTCCAG
Organism: Sphyrna mokarran; assembly: GCA_024679065.1. Classification (NCBI taxonomy): domain Eukaryota; kingdom Metazoa; phylum Chordata; class Chondrichthyes; order Carcharhiniformes; family Carcharhinidae; genus Sphyrna; species Sphyrna mokarran. The sequence continues at coordinate 56,470,339 of JAGIQG010000002.1, read as the reverse complement.
CGTAAATGTGTCCAAGAAAGATAGTACTGCAGCCTGTCCCCAACCTTCACTGGGTAACTATGTTTGTGGGCTATCAGAAACTGACAGGAGACTTAAAAAGCAGATGCATTCTTTCAACATTAAGCATCAGAAGGGCCACAGGATTTGAATTCTGTAATTTCACAGGCAGCTGCAGACCTGAGAGGGCTATTTTCCATGTCATTTCTACTACTGATAGACCCTGCTACGGGTGTCTCTGGACCATCTTAGTGGCTAAAATAATAGATTGGTACATCTGGAACCTGGATCTGAGTAATGTCATGTTGCTCCAGTTCAGCAGCGGATTGTGATAACGGAGTGGCTGAAGCAGGAAAATCTTCCCAAATACCATTTGTACCCTTCCATGTAATGTGTATTGAAGAGTTCCACTCAGGAATCTGAACCTTTAAAATATTACTTAATACTCTCCACTACCACCATATAGGTTATATTCTGTATTTACATTATCAAAACAAAGTGTTGGTTTTCTAAAAACTGACAACATGGACTGGTAACAAGCAATACTTTATTCAGTGGCTGAGCAGCTATTCCATGCTTTTACTCTGCCTGTGCTCCAGGAAGAACTTCCAAGCTCCCATCATGGTTCCCTTTTTGTAGTTTATCATCAAATGACCCTTAGTCTATGAGAGCCATCAAATTTAATTCCTGCCTTATATTATGTTAGCTAATTTCCACTTGGACAATAGTTAGAATGCTACCTCACTGCTTCTGGCACAGAGAAGATTAAGATCAACTAAGTTCCTACTCCTATTCCAAATTAGTTATTTATTTTGTCTGGATGAGTAATATCCAAAATAATCAAAGCTTGACACCATCCAGGCTAAATGCATCCATTTAACTGGCATTCCTTCCACAAACATTCTCTCCCTCTACCAATTCTATCTCAGTGGCAGCATTATGTACCAACTACAAGTTGCATGCAGGATCTTACCATGGCTCCTTAGGCAGCACCCTCCAAACTCACAATCACTATTGTCAAGGGCTGTAAACACATGCCCAGATCCAATAAATGAATGAATAAAAAGGGTAAGATTGGGCACACCATTATTGAATAGTCCACTGACATCTTAACACAGTATGTTTGCAGAGGATGCAAATGCTCATGTCCCATTGTGAATCAGCATCGCCAGGACAAAACTGAAGAAGAAAATTGAATGAAAGTATTGCTAATGCACACTGAAGGTCTGTTTTATGCATCTTTGCATTTCTGTATCTTTGAAAAATTGTTCTAAATTTGAGATGATGCACTAGTGACTATAATTACCATGGTGTAGAATACACCATTCACTCAGTCCCCCTTTTAAGAACTGAGAAAAGATGACTTGAACCAGTGGAAAGTCAATAATTACTGTCATGCAGCAAAGCAACATTCCCTCAGTTCTACTTCTTTAAAGAATCAAAATGCCCGGAACTAGTGGAAAGTCAATAATTGCACAAAAACACTGTTTACCAACAACTTGTGGTTAAAGATAAATATATGAATTCTCCATGTGAAAATAACATTCATTGTTTCTTTGCTGTAACTGGATAAAATGGACTATGCAGTAACAGAGTAAGTCTTTTTTGGTGCTTACTCATAAACAATGATAGTTATTATTACTTTCACTGCTATAGTTACTGTAGTAACTGTCAGAGGGGTCGTAGGCAGTCACTTAGGATGTGAGAACCATTTGTGCGCACAACATTCACAAGATCAAATCTATGCATTCAGTTCCTAGTAGATTATTCTTGATCCTGCAAATTGGAAAGAATATTCTCCCCTGCTACAATTCTTTCTCTCTTTCCTCCATAAAAACAGAACTTAACACTCCACTCACACGAGATATTTCTATGGCCATAAGCACAATGAGAATATCAAATGTCTTGGTAACAGTATTTAGCCCAAAGTCAATAATGACTGAATACAGTAGAGTTTGACATAGATTTTTGAGGTTATGTAACATGAAAGCACATCACCTGTTCACTTCATTCAGATTCATTCTTTAATAATTGCCTTTCACATTTTAGCCAATTTATACTACATTACAGTTCAATTAATTATTAGATGAAACATTCAGAGTAGCAGGAATTATCATATATTTCATAGATAACAGACATCAATCTCTCCAGAGGCACAGTACTTAAGGCATTAAGGATACTTGTATCTTCTGACATTACTTGATGCATTTTAATTTTAGGACCAATTTACTGATCAAGTTTCAAGGCATAAACTTGTTGCCAAGTGAAAAATGCCTATCTCAATTATTTTGCGGGGTGTGATACTTCATACTGATATTAGTTAAATTTCCTACAACAGTCTTAGGACCTATATGCAATCTGGTTATTTTTGGCTGGTGTTCACATGTTCTTTCATTAATGATATAATGGCTAATAAGCCAAGGGCAATGTGACCATAACTTTAGTTTCTGAAATCCAAGTCTCGTATTTTAGTATTTTACTGTTTGATTAACGCATCACTGCATGTGGAACTTGTGACGGCACAACAAATGAATAAGTGGCTGATGTAGTCTCTATCATTTAGAATGTTCAATAGGTCTACAGTAATATTTCCACTAAAGCTGTTGGTCATGTCTTTCACTACATTGAGACTGAAAGTCAACATTCACAAATAGGCACATTTTCCATTTTTCATAAAGTCAACGAATAAAATTTTTCCAAATTGAATCATCAGTATGAATGAAACTGTTACAACTACTCAAAAATTAAAATTGGACTACTTTGGGGCACTTTCCAACTATGAGTTTCTATCCGTTACTCCGAAGACAAATTTGAATGAAAATAGAAGGCAGATGTTTCATTTACCTGTTCTCTCCTCATCACCAATATGCCGATTATGCACCCCACCCATATAATATCTCCCAGAATAAGAGACTGGCAGGATCCCCAACTTCCATTGGAAATGCCACATTTCTAGAACTTGAACATTACAGCGCAGAACAGGCCCCTCGATGTTGTGCCGACCAGTGGAACCAATCTAATGACCTTCTAACCTAAACTATTCCAATGTTATCCACATGCCTATCCACTGACCATATGAATGCCCTTAAAGTTGGCAAGTCCACAACTGCTGCAGGTAGGGCATTCCATGCCCTTACTACCCTCTGAGTAAAGAACCTACCTCTGACATCCGTCCTATAACTACCACCCCTTAATTTAATGCTGAAAATTAAGGGGTGATAGGTTCTGCTTCCTTATAACCAGGGGCTGGTTCACAGGGGTGTACTTGCTGTAACAGAGGCAATGCTCTATTCAAAGAGCAAGAGACCACTCACCATAGGTGAAGCTGAACCGATATCAGTGTAGGGGATCTGCAACATTTTAAACTTGAAACAGATTGGCTCACTCATGTTCCAGTAATCACACTGTAGCACTAATGAATCTCTGGAACATGCACCCCAGTCAAGCCAACACTAGCACAGGCATCCACCCCCATTATTTAAATGAACTTGCTCCTGTGGTTTAAGGTGAAGACAGAACACAACAGGCCAGCTCTGACGAAAGGTCACACAGGCTCAAAACGTTAGCTCTGTTCTCTCTCCACAGATGCTGTCAGACCTGCTGAGATTTTTCCAGCATTTTCAGTTTTTGCTGCAGATTCCAGCATTTGAAGTATTTTGCTTTGAGGCCTGTTTTCATGTTTATGGTATATTTTTATAGATCTAAAAATCCCTCAAAGTAATTTATTAAGACCCCAAACAGGCACGATGCAAATTAAGATCAGATGCTAAATGCTCTTTAAAGACAAATTCTCAACTGATTCTAAGACATTAATCTTATTATTTTTCGAATCTTCATAGCCTTTTTGGATCATTAAGAATTATCAATATAATTGTTTCTAATTTCAATCATTCAATTCACAAGTGATTGTTCTTTGCGTAGAACTATTATAAATATTCATGATAATAGAGGTTTGAAGATTTTACTTTAATTTTTGCTGCAACTCCACTTAGGTTTAGCATATCTTTACAGTTATTTTAGACGTGATGACCAAGGCCAGAATTCTCTGACCTCGCCCATTGCTGGGATTATCCAATTCCGTTGCTGTGAAGAGAGATTTGGCTGAGCGCCAAATTCTCCATTCTCGCTGGCAGTGGTAGCAGGGTTGCGAGATCTGACATTCTTGCCGAATTCTTCAGAATTGGGAATAGATGTTTTGTCAAGCACACTGAAACAGCACATTTGAGCATTAAATCCCGCTTTTCAGCAAAGTTGTATAAATTTGATATTGCACTTTGCTCAATTCCTACATCAAGCCCATGTACCTGAACATTTCTGTGCATTTATGAGAAGAACGATCAGAGGCATGGTGTCTCTATCTGGGGCTACCCAGTTTTGGTTTAGAATACCAGAGGTCTAGAAACAGATTGTCCAACTGCTCTCTCAATCTCAAAGAGTGAGGTCTAAAGATGCAAAATTGATAACACAATAGGAAGATTATTAAGTCATTCTGATACAATCAGCCCATCGATTCCATGCTAGCTCTCTGTGGAGGAATCCAATCAGTCCATTATAGAATCTAACCTTTATAAAAAAGAAATTGTGGCCTTCAAAAGACATGCTAATCGTAAAGGTGTTACCACAGGAGTGATGAAGTAATTAGAGCCCAAAAAGGACAAAAGATTGACGGAATTTGACTGTACGTTGCAAAGTTTTTTTTACCAAGGAGGAGCAGTTTGCCAAAGCTATGGTAAATGAGAATTTCTGGGACACTGGAAGAAGTAAAAATAGAGAGGAGAACTTAAAATTGGTAGCCTGGCCTGAAAACATGCATCCTAGATTGCCAAAGGAAATAAAGGTAGAAATTGTGCTGATCACAAACTTCCAATCTTCTTTAAATAGTGGTGTGGTACCAAAGGACTGGAGGATTCTAAGTGTTGCACTTACCAAGAATTATAGAATCCTTACAGTGCAGAAGGAGGCCTATTTTCAGCCTATCAAGCCTGGACCAACAACAATCCCAATCAGTCCCTATTCCTGCAATACCCCTGAAACTAATTTAGCATGACCACTGGACCTAACACGCACATCTTTGGACTGTGGGAGGAAACCGGAGCACCCGGAGGAAATCTATGCAAACACAGGGAGAACGTGCAAACTCCACACAGGCGGTGACCTGAGAACAGAATTGAATTTGGGTCCATGACGCTGTCAGGCAGCAGTGCTAACCAGTGTGCCACTTTGCCGCCCAACCCAGGGATCAACCCTGGTTTAATGAAGAGTGCAGGAGAACATACTGAGAGGCATATGTTCATCAGGCATATTTGAAAATGAAATGCCAACCTGGTGAACACACTGCACAGGGCAACATGCATACTGAATAGTAGAAGCTATGTGTTACAATTCCCATGGAGACCAACAAACCAGAAGAGCCAATTTTACCAAATGACCTCAACAGGAAAACCAGAAGACAAGATTTTATTTCTTACAACTTTTACTTTAGTGATGAAACCAAAATTAAAGTGAATTAAACATTAATTAACAGACAAATTGGGTCAATATAACCTACACATTACATGTTAAGTAGCAGATGCAATGAAAATATATCTCACAGATTTTCTAGATAGTCCAATCAGCATAATGGAACTAATTTCAGCCAAAATAAATTCTTCAAAGCTCTGAACCACCTCAGGTAGAACTTCTTTTCTTCAATGATTTAGTCACTGATTTAATAGCAGTTTTCAACCCAACTGAATCTTTATCAAAATGGCATACTTCTGCAGAACCTCCTTAACTCTGCCCATGACATTCTTCCTTAATCCAAATCCTCAGTAAGAATCCTGTGCAGCGTATGGCCAAGTCTGGGCAATCAAACACCTTAAACAATTAAATAATAAAAGTTGTCACACCTTGCAAAGCAGAGAAGTGGAATTGATTGGATCACAGGAATTTTTCAGCAATACAGATATAATGGCTGGGTAATCCAAAATTAAGATGTTGGATGGGATTCTTTGGCCTGCAATCAAGGGGCTGAAAAGGGAAACTAAACCTTATTTTTGGACACAGTTGGAATCTTGTGTGTTGCTCGGCTCCTGCTGTATCTTCCTGTTGCTCTGTCAGCACTGCTCCCATTGAACTCACAATGGATGCTGCCAGCTCATTACAGTGAGCCCCAGATGGCCAGAACTTTTGTCTTCAGAATTAGAGGCTGGAGGGTAGGACCACATTGAGCCAAGTTCTTAAGAACTGTAACATACACTAAGATATCCTGAGTAATTTTATGTTGTCTGCAGTTGCCAGTGCCAAGCATGTATGATGTGTAATGTGCATGTGTTAGTCTAAATGGTGAGTTTAAGCTCAGTCTTTGGACATTCAGTGAAAAAAAAAATGACCACAGTACACTTGCAACAGCGCTTGTTTCATTTAAAATGTAGAACTCTAGAAATTCTTCCTCCTCTTTGGTCTGACTGTCTTCTCAGCAGAAACCATTGCTTATTACAGGAAGCAGTGCTAGATAGTGCATGCAATTAGAATAAAAACTAGTATGCTTCATTTTGGCTCACTCTATTCTCAGATTAAGGTAACTGTTATCTTCCAGTTAGTGATACCGAGTTATTTTATCTTCCAGTCACCCATCAATATCTGAGAGGCTGGTGAAGCTTGAACTTGATGGCCTACCCATCTTTGATTGGCAAAGAAACAGCTTTTGCACCATTCTTTCCACAGCACACGGCTTGATTTGCGAACCTAAGAATAACATGCAGCAACAAGTTGGAAACTGGAGTAGTGTTATTTTTATGACATTGTTATCCAGTAATGTCACTTCATAGCAGTCTACCCACTTAGTCATTTGGTACAGGTTGCTGTCTTCTCATTTATGGTTGTAATTAATGGTACTGGTGCATCAATTGAATGATATGCTCTCTGGAATTCTCACTCAATGAAATCAAGCTGAGAAGAAAAAGTAAGCTGGTAGAGATCAGTATTCCAATAATAATAGTGGAATGTATTTTGGAGGCATGTTTTTTATGCCTCCGAAATAGTAATAGTGCATTACATCAGAAGCTTTTCCCTCTACTATCCTGTTATAATATCCATTCTGCTCGCTAAGAAATGTAAGAGCCCCCATTATGAAACCTCCAGATTCAGAGTCTACAGAATTAGTTAGCGGAGCATGATTGATAATGTTTGTCAAGGAAATTTAAACCTTGAAACCAGAAGGAGCGATTGTTATGTGAAATCCAATCTATTATGAATGGTACCAGTCTTGTATCAATTATTTACTGGTGTACATTAAACAGGCTGCAAGGCACAGTTTCAGTTCCCTCCTGCTTCTTCCCTAGGCCAGTTGCAGTAGCTGCATTGTTTTCATATTATCCAAGAAGAGAGGAGAGATAAATGGGTGGGATTTTCCCGCCGCGCTCGCCCTAAAGTTGGAGAATTAGACTTTTTTGAAGTCCACCCCCTGCCCGCTACAATTGCCATTAGGGGTGGGACAGGAGAATTCCCCTAAATTTCAAAGCAGAGTTGTCACCCTCAAATAAAAAAAAACATGCCAAACACCGTTCCACTTTTGATGCAAGGAGTTAATTGGTCCATTCATTTTTCGAAGATCCTTAGCGTCAAAAAATGTATGCAAAATCAGAAGCTTTCAATTGGGAAGAATCATTCAGCACTTTGGCATTAATGTCTGTTCTGTCTCAGTATGAACTGAAAAAGATTGAGTCCATTGAAAGTTGAAAAATCATATTTAAAAAAGGGCACAGAACCTTGAAACAGTCAAAAATTATAGTTATTTTTATTATTTTATATGTTGTAATTAATAATATTATGAGTTACAAATGTTGATCTCTGTGATGAGATGCATCTGATAAACACAGGGGAAAAACCAGTCTCAGGAATATGGTTCAAGACATACTGTGATACACTGCCCTTTAATTCAGATCCCCTATAGCCTACATCTGATTAACCTGAACATTCCCAGCTAGAAGTACGAACAAGAAAAACCAAGACTGGAAAAGAAACATGACACACAGAAATGTAAGGAAACTTAAAGAAAATCAGTGAGCTTTGTGGTGATCGTCTGCTACAGAACAGTAAGATAATGGTTCAATCCCGACCCATCAGGCACAAGTAGGCCAGGTGATTCTACATGTAAAGGGAAGGAAAGTCTGTGAATGATAGTCACATGAAACCACTTGAAGGTTTTTCTCACACTGCCTGTCAATCTATTAAAAATAGAATTGTATAGAGTTCTGGCAGGGCTTTCATTTAACAGTTTATATTCTTTCATGCTGATGAATATAAAGAGATGGAAATTAATTTACAAAGAACCACAATGAAATACAAACTAGGTAAGGGAAAACAGCAAAAATTAACAGAAGTAAAGGAGGGGAAAATTAGAATGAAAGAAATACATATTTCATTTATAATTTCATTTATTATTTATAATAATTCAGGGACAGCCAGAGTAAATGGAAATTGGTGGAAAATTAACAATTTAATATTTTGGTCTTACACATACCTAAATGCAAGAGAGAAGGCAAGTACGGGCAGGAGTAAATCAGTGTTATGAACAAAGTTTATTTGCCTTACACTGAGAACTTATGTATGGCGGAAAGTTTATTTTGGAACCTGAGATACAGGCTAACTATTCAAAAGAAGCCAATTATGCAAATTGAACATACTATTGAAAGTAATAAACAATCCACTGAAGCAGCAAACACTAAAGAAAAGATTAGGAACTCATTCTGAAATGCCAGATCAGTTTAAGAGCAGGATTTTACAGTCTTGCTTGTCCTGAAACTGTGAAATCCTGCCTGAGGTCAATGGACATTTCCATGGTCTGCACCTCTCCTATTCCAATTCCTGTACCAGACAGGATGATAATATTCTAGTCTTTAAATATTTTTCTCATGCTTTCCCTATAAAGTACCTGTTAGAAATGAACACAGAATTATAAAGCTGTAAAAGGTAATCAGTAAAAGTGAAGTATTATTTGGTCAATACTGGTGAGAGTGTAATCCGTAAGATCTAAAACAAAAATTCAATTTCTAATAAGAAATCAACCTATCAAAATGAACAATAATACAACTAAAGGTTTTATACTATTACTCATTCATAGTAATAAGGCTCATAAATGTTGCATTTTAAAAGCTGTACATTAATCGTGCAAAAAATTATATTTGCTCCAAATTAACCCAATCTGTTAGATTAACCATGTAGACTGGTTCAGATAGTAAATGTGTACAATATCATCTTTATTTGTTCTCAAGATATGGCTTTAAGGCTGCATTTATTGTCTCTCTCTCTCTCTGTGAGCTCTGAGAAAGTGTTGATTACCTAACTTCACAAAAGATTATCTGAACAGTTGATGAACTTGATAGACCACTAGAAACAGCTTCACAAAGAGCTGGAGGAAGTGACACCTTTTCTTAAAAAAGCATGACTGAACCAGTTTGATTTCTAATGGCAATTCAGTAGTTTGCTGATTATATTTTTCTAGTGCCAACTCACAAGTTAACAGATTTATTGGACGGGATTTACCATGATGAGGATCTTCTGGTCTCACCATTGTCAAAGATTTTCACATCGCATACACCACTCGCCACCATGAAACCAGCGGCAGAGGTGTGCCGTCAGTAGGATTGCAAGATCCCTTCTCATGAACGGCCGGCAAGTTCCGACCATTGAATTAACTTTCCTGACTTAGAAAGCAGAGATGATTCATGATTTCAAAAGGAATGAGGCTAATTGGATGGCTCTACAGGGAGTTGGCATGGACTCAAGAGGCCAAATGTGTCATAATATCTATGATTCAATGATTATCTCTGTATTGTATGTGTGGGTGTACCAGTACCACAGGCACGTGTAGCCTGAATATTTGTGTTAATAGAAAATTGTTCACAAATTCTTCTACAAGATAAAACCCTGTGGAATTAGTAGCAACTGCTAGAATGGATTAAGGATTGGATGCCTGTAGGCAGAAATTTGTTATAAATGGTTGTGGATCTGTGTTGAAACCAGTTACCTGTGACACCCATAGGAATTAGTGTGAAGGATTTTGATTTTTAAAATCTTTATTGATGGCCTAGTTGCAGGTGTGAAAAAATAATCTGTAAATTTGCAGATGATATGAAGATTTGCGTTGGTGTAATGACTGGGGTTAGATAACTACAAATAGATTTCAACCTGTTAGGAGAATAAGCCTGAGCCTAAGGGTCTAGGCCTATTTTCTAGCGGTACTCGCCCTGAAACCCGAAAATCCCACCCGAGATCAACAGACCTATTCACAATCTGCCCCTTACCTGCTACCATTCTCGTGGCAGGCGGAATGGAAACATTTGCCCCTAAGTTTGACAAACTGCATTTAACTTGGAGTGCATTGTCATCCATCTGGTAGGACACCTGACAAGGAATCGCACTTAATTCTGGAGTAAAACAAGTTCCCGGTAGCATAGCTCATAATACTGCAGAGCTTCATGATCTACGTCATGAAGCTACATCTAAAGTTGCATTATTAGTGTTATAATCTCTTTAAACTCTTAAAAGAAAATTTTAATAAGATATTTGAGCTTGCAATTAGTAATTGAAAGGCTGACATGACAAAATTTCACATTTTGAAGTGTTTATTGTATCAAAACGCTAAAAGCACTATTGACTAAACCCATTGGTAACTTATTTTTTAACCATAACAGGCAGCGACAGACCGTGCCAACCAGTGCCAAACTGTGCCGGGGGGCAGTGCCGGGGCAGACCCCTGTGGGAGCCTCATTGGGGGAAGGGGTTCATTTCTATCCATTGGTGGCTGGGAGTAGGGGAGCTGGGGAAGCCAGTGATGGCTGTTTATGGGGAAGGGGATTGGGGGGTTGCCTTTTTTGATTATGTGGGTGGAGGGGTTGGGAGGGGAGTCCAATGTTTATAGGGGAGAGGGATAGTGCCAGCACTGACTGTGTGGGCATGGGCAGTGGAAGGAATGAGGGATGCTGCCAACATGTGCTGTTGGTGGGGAAAGAGAGATGCTAATCTTGATTGGCACTTATTTTTCCCCACCAACAGTACATGGGTTGGGGGATATTGAATGCAGACTCCGATGGGGGGAGATGTGTTGGTTTTGATCAGGGCAGTGGTGGTGGAGGGAGTTGAATGCTGACACAGAAAGTTGGATGCAGGGGAAGTGCTGGCTCTGATCATGGAAGTGGCAGTGGGAATGAGATTTTCACTCCAACATTGATCAGAGTGATGTGTTGAGGGGAGCCCCTGAGACCTCCTTGATGGGGCGTGGGAAAGGATCAGTCACACTCTGATTATGGGCATTTTGAACATAGTGTCCTAATCTCAGTGCAGCCAGGCTGCACTGAGTGGGTAGGTGGTAAGTGGATAGAGCTGATTGGTGGGCTAGGGGATGGAAGAGTAAGATGGATGAATTGAATAAGTAGGTGAGTTGGATACCTAAGTAGGTGAGGTGGGTAGGGGAATAGGTGGAGTGTCAGGTTAGGAGATTAGCTGGATCAAGTTGGTGGGTTAGTTAGGTGGTCACAGAATGGTAGGGTTGGGGTGTGTAGTTGTGACAGCTCATAGGTTCATTGGGTGATAGGGGGGTGTCAAGGGGGCAGTTGGTGGTCATGGAGGATAGTTGGGAGATCAGGGGGATCACTGCGGAATTGATTTGGTTGTTATTGAGATGCCAGACTTAGTTTTAACCTAATGTTTCCTGAGCAATTATTCAAGTAAGTACCATGAATAGTTACATAGAACATAGAACAATACAGCACAAACAGGCCCTTCAGCTCACGAGTTGCCCCGATCACATCTACCAATCCACAGACCTATCTGTAACCCCCTATCCTATTCTTTTCCATATACTCATCCAGAAGTCTTTTAAAAGACCCCAGTGAGTTTGCCTCAACAACCTCCGACGGCAGTCGGTTCCATTCACTCACCACCCTCTTGAGTGAAAAACCTACCCCTGACATCTCCTTTGTATTTGCTTCCCTGCACCTTAAATCTGGGTCCTCTCGTAGTGACCATTTCAGCTCGGGGAAATACTCTCTGAGAGTCCACCCTATCTATCCCTCTCAACATTTTATAAACCTCTATCAGGTCGCCTCTCAACCTACGTCCCTCCAGTGAGAAGAGTCCCAGCTCCCTCAACCTATCTTCATAAGGCCTGCCTCCCAATCCAGGCAGCATCCTTGTAAATCTCCTCTGCACTCTCTCAATAGCCTCTACATCCTTCCTATAATGAGGCGACCAGAACTGCGCACAATATCCAACTGGGGTCTGACAAGAGTCTTATAGAGCTGCATCTACTATTTGAATTCTCTGATAGTAGCTCAGTGTCAGACACATTCATGGAGATTCCTGGGAGCAGATAAGTTATACATCCTTAGAAAGACGTAGATTTAGAGGAGATCTAATAGAGGTGTACAAGATTATGAGGGTATAGATAGAGTAAACAGGGTTAAGCTTTTTCCTAGGATGGACTCGAATAGCACAAGGAGTCACAGGCTTAGGGTGAGGAGGGTAAGGTATAATTTGGAAAGCAGAGGGAGTTTTTTCACACAGAGGGTGGTGGGGGTATGGAATGCACTGCCAAGTAAAGTGGTGGAGGCATGCACTCTGGAGTTATTTAAGAAATACTTAGATGGGCACATGAACAGAATGGGAATGGAGGGGTATAAAAAAATGATTTAAAATAGGGATCATGAGCCTTGAGAGTCCCTGGGAAATGTATAAATAGATGGTGATATTGATGTACTTGTTTTTATCCTACAGGTCTTTGGTCCACCTTGTTGTCTAACAAGGGGCATACACGCGATGGGTCGTGAGAGGGCTGCTCTTGGATTTTTTTCGAGAGTATCCTAGTGCTTCATGTCATTAGTGTACGCTTGACCTGGACCATTTAATGGGCAACACGACAGCTCAGTGACTATCGCTGTGCTGTGCAGATACACGGATTGGGCCTGTGTCTGTGGGAGTTTGCGCATTCTCCCCGTGCTTGCGTGGTTTTCTCCGGGTGCTCCGGTTTCCTCCCACATCCCAAAGATGTGCTCTTAGGCTAATTGGCAAAACAAATTCTCCCTAAATTGTCTCAAATTTAGTTTTTAATCCATACATCTATAAACATAGACAGGGATCACGGGTAGAAGTGGGAACATCGGGATGGCAGTGCGGGCTTGTTGCGAAGGGCCTGTTTCCCGTGCTGTTTTGTTCTTTGTTATGTCAGTACTTCCATGGATATTGATATGTATCTTAATGAACATCTAAATCTCCAACAGTCCAGAGACCCAAGGATTTGGCCCATAATAATCTTAAAAGTTTCATAGAAATATGACAATCCATATAAGATTAAACATTCCAGTTTGATCTTGTGCATAATCTTGATCCAGCCCCATTTAGAATATGGGCCAGAATTTCACCATTAAAGATAGGTAGCTCAAGTTGTGAAATTTCCCAAATTGACTTTGGGAAAAATTGTTCTTCAAATGGACAATTGCTGCTCGGTGGGTCGGGTGTCGGATGGAGTTGGGCCCACAGCCCCGGACGCAAATTGCAGGTAGCTACAGGATCTGCAGAGTGCAGAAGTGGGCTGTTTAAAAAGATTCTGGGATTTCATCCCAGTTGCTTTGTTAAATATTAATCCTAACCTTCATCCCAGCACAGCCCCACCCAATCCACATGCCTCATCCATGTCAACCCACACCCTTCTCACACCCCAACGGCCCCTTCATGCCCTTCATGTCAACTCATTGCACGTCCACGGCCAATAAAAAATGCTCTGTACAGAACTGATGACTTGCAACACCAGGTTTAAATCCAACCGATTTATTTGATAGTAAACTCACAAGCTTTCAAGGTTATCCTCTTCATCAGATGAATGACTATCCCTGTGTGCAGATAGCAGTTCCACACACTGCTCTGCGGAGCAGAGACTGACAGTCAAGTTCCACACAAATGAGGACAGTCTCAACAGGGATCTTGGGTTCATGCCATATTATCTGTAACCCCCATGACTTGTCTGGGTTTGCAAAACCTCACCTACTGTATTGTCTGGAGACAATACACATCTCTTTAACCTATGCTCAGTGCTCCGTCCACTCACATTGTCGGCCACTTTAAGACTTGAATAGCAGGTTAGGTGTAAAGATTCACATTCTAATCAGCAATCTGTAAACAGTCTGTGCTGTTACATGTGCTGTCTGAGACCAGAACACCTCATTCATCTGACGAAGAGGATAACCTCAAATGCTTGTGAGTTTACTATCAAAAAATAGGTTGGACTTAAACCTGGTATTGTCAGACTTCTTACTGTGTTTACCCCAGTTCAACGCTGGCATCTCCACATCAGAACTGATGAACGAGATAATAACAATGGATGTGCAGAAATGCTTAATAAAAACATTCATAACTTTCTAAATAAACTGTCACTACAGCAATCCTATAAGTGTTTAATTAACCAGCCCTTTAAGGTATCAGCAAAAAACTACAAACACTTGTCACCCTTTATCTTGTACAACTAAATATTGAGCCAGTGACAAAATAGATCACAGGAAGAAAAAGCTTACATCCCATCAATTAAGCATTGTTTTCCATTCAGTGCACCTATTTCAACAAATAAAGCCTTTTTGGAATTCTGGGCTCTCACCCAATGCTTGGCGGACAAAAAAAAGGCTCAAGGGGAGAGCTGGCATAGTCTGCTGTCACTGGTAATCATGAGACAAAGGCTGCAGTTACAGGTTCAACTCCTACCACAGCAGCTGGTGGAATTTAAATTCAATTTAAAAAAAACTGGAATTGAAAACTTGATTGAAACTCAAACTCATTTGCTTCATTTATGTCCTTTAGAGAGGGAAATCTGCTCAACTTACCTGGTTAGACCTACATATGGCTTCAGATCCATAGTAATGTGGTTGGTTCTTAATTGCCTTCTGAAATAGCTTAGCAAGCAACTAAATTCAAGGGCAATAAGGGGTGGGCAGCAAATGTTGGCCTTGCCAGTGACACCCATATTTCATGAAAGAATAAATATCCTGTGCCGCAGAAAATTTTGGAAGAGCTGGAATCATAACAAGTTGTCAGTTTGAGTGCTGATCAATGATATACCTTCCAGGGAAAGTTAGGACAGTTCCAGACTGTTCATTGTGGTGCTTTCTCACTTAATTTGCTTAGCATATTTTTTTCTGAGTTGAAGGTTGTGTGTTCAAGTTCGATTACAGAGACTTGAGTACAAAATCTACGTATGAAAGAAAGAAAGGTTTGCATTTGTATAGTACCTTTCATGATCACAGCCTTACTGTGAACGTGTGGTTAATTTGAAGTGTAGTTACTATTGTAACATAGGAAATACAAATTCCAATTTACCCACAGCAAGCTTCACAAGTAACAATTTCTTAGTGATCTGTTATTGTGATATTAATTGAGAGGTGGCCAGGACACCAGGGATAGCTCTCCTACTCTTCTTCAACATAGTGCCATAATATATTTTATATCTATCTGAGAGGGGCAGAGATCTCGTGGCCCCTACCTCTGGATCAGGAATTTGGTTTCAAGTCCAACACCAGGACCTATTGGCCATTGAAGCAATGTTTAGCTTGGGATTCCTTCCAGCACTTCCTACACTATTCCCCAAAGGGAAACATATGTTTGTGTGAAGATATAATAAAAGAACGCCTCAGAGAGTGATGGATTACTCCAGATGTTAGACTAGATTTTAATCTGTCCATTAAACATTCCCTAAGTAAATAATGCCAAACTATCCGAAATCTCTCACTCTAGCTCAGAGTCAGGGACATACTCGGAGAACCTCATGATGCAGGGGAATTGGCTATAAAAAGTTGAAACTTCCAACGCAAATCCATGGTTGTAATCTCTCATACAAAAGGCAGCACCTTCAAAAATGTAGCATTCTCTCACTACCGTACTGGAACATCAACCTTGATTTTGGTGGGGGATTTTGTTTTTTTTATTCATTTGTGGGACGTGGGCATCACTGACTAGCTAGCATTTGTTGCCCATCCCTAGTTGCCCTTAAAAACTGTGTGGCTTGCTGGGTTGTTTCAGAGAGCAGTTGAGAGACAAATGTAGGTCAGACCAGATAAGGATGGCAGATTTCCTTTCCTAAAGGATATTGATGAACCAGATGAGTTTTCCCCACAATTGACATTGGTTTCATGGCCATCAGTAGATTCATAATACCAGACATTTTTTATTGAATTCAACTTCCACCACCTGCCGTGGCAGACTTAAAACCGATATCCCCAAAACATTAGCTAAGCTTTTCTGGAGTAATAGTCTATGATAATATCACTAAGCCACCACCTCCCCAACCTACAACCTTCTAACTCAAAGGAAAGACCAATACCAACTGGGCCACAATTGAATCTAACAACAGCAAAGTAACCTTTCTCTATGAAAGGCAAAACATAAAGATGCATAGATATTTGGACTTCCCAGAGCATATTAAAAAGAATGCAGCTCCTTTTTGTGGAGTTTCATTCTAACACATTGCAGTAACTACATTGCAGGATGTGCTGCTATTCACTGCACCTACACAAAGACAATGGTGGAATTGCCATCTTGCATGCCCCACCACCACTGCCAGAAAGAACTGAGAATTTAAATTTATTTATTAGTCTCACAAGTAGGTTTACATTAACACTGCAATGAAGTTACTGTGAAAATTCCTTAGACGCCACGCTCAAGTGCTTGTTCAGGTACACTGAAGGAGAATATAGCATGGCCAATGCACCTAACCAGCACACTGTTTAGACTGTGGCAGAAGACCGGAACACCCATTGCTGTTTGTCATTTTAATAAATGACCTAGATGAGGGTGTGGAAGGATGTGTTAGTAAATTTGCTGATGATACCAAAGTCAGAGGAGTTGTAGACAGTGAGGATGGATGTTACAATTTGCAGGGAGAATTAGATAAGCTGCAGAGCTGGGCTGAGAGGTGGAAAATGGGGTTTAATACGGAGAAGTGTGAGGTGATTCACTTTGGTAAGAGTAACAGGATTACAGAATATCAGGCGAATGCAAGGACTCTTAGTACTGTCGACGAGGAGAGAGATCTCGGTGTACGTGTGCATAGATCCCTGAAAGTCGGCATCCAGGTTGATAAGGTTGTTAAGAAGACATATGGTGTGTTAGCTTTTATTGGTAAAGGGATTGAATTTCGGAGCCGTGAGATCATGTTGCAACTGTGCGAAACTCTGGTGCGACTGCACTTGGATTATTGCTTACGGTTCTGGTCTTGCATTCTAAGAAAGATGCGGAAGCTTTGGAAAGGGTGCAGAGGAGGTTTACCAGCATGTTGCCTGGTATGGTGGGAAGGCCTTATGAGGAAAGGCTGAGAGACTGGAGGTTATTTTTGTTAGAAGGTTAAGAGATGACCTAGTTGAGGCATACAAGATGATCAGAGGGTTAGATAGGTGGACAGTGAGAGCCTTTTTCCTCGGATGGTAATGTCTAACATGAGGGGACATAGTTTTAAATTGAGGGGTGGTAATTATAAGACGTATGTCAGAGATAGGTTCTTTACCCAGAGGGTAGTAAGGGCATGGAATGTCCTGCCTGCAGCAGTTGTGGACTTGCCAACTTTAAGAGCGTTCAAATGGTCATTGGATAAGCATATGCATAACATTGGAATAGTTTAGATTAGAGGGTCATTAGATTGGTTCCACTGGTCAGCACAACATTGAGGGCTGAAGAGCCTGTACTGCGCTGTAATGTTCTATGTTCACCTGGAGGAAATCCATGCAGAATGGGGCAAACATGCAGACTCCGCATAGACAGAGACCCAAGTCAGAAATGGAACATGGAACCCTGACACTGTGAGGCAGCATGCTGACCACTGTGCCACCATGCCAAATTTGGAGCTCAGCCAAGTCTCCATTTGCAGCAGAGGGACCAGAGAATGCCAGCAGCTGGTGAGGTCAGGGACTCTGGCTCCAAATCATGTTCTTCAAACAATGCAGCAAATGGAGACTAAAAGCATTGTGCGCGTTGCTTAGCACTGTTGAGTTGATTCTTCAAGTGGAGTGCACATTGTGTGAAAGGTGGATGTGGTATGTACCATACCAACCTGAAGAAATCAGATTGAACCCCTGCCATTTTCAAGGTCTGGCCCAATTTTATCAATTTGGTGAACTGCCAGTCTGAAATAAGTGCAATGAAGCCAGTCAATTTGGAGACAGGAAATGGGGAGAATGGTAGTTGATTTAAAATGCTGACAGCGATACTTGAAAGTGGAAGAATCAAGAGTGAAAGTAACCACTTGTTTAGAGAAACAGACAGAAATTATGCATTACCTACAGAGCAATAACATTAAATCTGAAAATCTTTAAGTGTGAACATCCATTAAAACAATCATTAAAGGCAGAGGCTGACTTACACTTTTAGAGACCTCTCGCTATGTTTATGTACCTGGACCACCCATAATACCTCCCATCCATTGTGACGTGGTTTCTTTGCTCTCGTCAGCCCTGACCTGGGGGTTTGGGGGTAGAGGGGGGCAGTCATCCCTGCTGCAGCTGCTCCGCTTGATGACCTAAGCTTTTAAGTGTGTTAAGAACATAAACATAAGAACGTAAGAAATAGGAGCAGGAGTAGGCCATACAGCCCCTCGAGCCTGCCCCGTCATTCAATAAGATCATGGCTGATCTGTAGTGGTTCAGTACCACTTTCCCACTTTCTCCCCATAACCCTTAATTCCCTTGTCAATTAAAAACCTATCCACTCTTGACTTGAACACATTCAGTGAGGAAGCCTCCATCACCTCATCAGACAGAGAATTCCAAAGATTCACCACCCTTTGCGTGAAGAAACCCTTCTGCAACTCCGATCTGAACTGCCCCCCCTCCCTCCCCTAATCTTGAGGCTGTGCCCTCTAGTCCTGCTATCTTTGTTAAGCGGGAAGAGTCTCTCAACCTCTACCCTATCCATCCCCTTCATTATCTTATACATCTCTATAAGATCCCTCTCAGCCTTCTAAACTCCAAAGATTACAAACGCAGCCTATTCAGTTTCTCCTCATAATCCAATGCCCTCATCTCTGGTATCAGCTTAGTAAACCTTCTCTGCACCCTCTCCAAGACCAATATATCCTTCCTCAAATGCAGCAACCAAAACTGCACACAGTATTCCAGCTGCGGCCTCACCAGCACCCTATACAGCTGCAGCAGTACCTCCCTACTTTTATATTCTATAAAGCTATAAAGGCCAACATTGCATTTGCCTTCTTAATCACCTGCTGCACCTGCATACTGTGTTTTTGCAATTTGTGCACAAGGACCCCCAGGTCCCTCTGCACTGTCGCATGCTGCAGCTTTTTGCCATTTAAATAGTAATCCTTCCTACCATTATTCCTACCAAAGTGGATAACCTCACACTTGCTAACATTATACTCCATCTGCCAGGTCCTCGCCTACTCACTCAACATATCCAGATCCCTCTGCAGGCTTTCCACACCCTCCACGCAATTTGCTTTTCCACTCAATCTTCGTGTTGATGGCTCATTGACTATCTGGTTGCTGCCCCCTCCAGTCTAGCCTCTGCTCTTTGATTGATTGGTTGGTTGGTTGGTTGACTACTTGCATTCCTCAGCCCTGGTCTGGAGGCCTAGAGTCCCTGCACAGCCGTTGGCCAGCACCTCCTTATGCTCAAAGCCTTGCAGGGCTGCGTGCAGTGTAAGGTTGGTGACCTCACCGCTGCCTCAGGCAGCTGTCTGAATGTCGGAAGGCTGCTGATTTATTAATTGAAAAAGACCAGAAACTTCAGACCAGACAATCAAGAAATCTATCGGAATTGCTCTCAATTCACCACCACCTCTCAACTGGGATAGGCGGTGTTCTTCCTCTCTGGGTGGTGTCTACCAATCAGATCCTGACATTGTTTTCCATTGTCTGCTGGTAGGCTAATTTTTGAGCCTATCAGCAAATTCAGAGTTACAGGTTCTGATTGGTGCTTTCGTAATCACCTCTCAGTTTGGGGGCCATCCCATTGGCTGGAATCCACCATTTAATTCTACTAATGAAACATTGTGTGTTTCATTGAAAGTCTGTCTCTAATAAAAGGAAATGTGCAAAACCTGCTTCCAGTTTTCCCTGCCTTAACTGAGGATCTCTCAAAATGATTCCCTCCAAACTTGTATTGTCCAGAAATAAAAATAGCATTAAAATAGATCTTGATTAGTATATAAACATCTTGCCCATTTCTGATCAGTGCATTCTTCAAGAGGATTGAATATGGAAATTAGCCTGGGAACTTGCCAGTAAGTCAGTGTTTCTGTTTCTCTCACTATTTGGATCCCATTGCTGCAAAATCAGAGAGAAAGTTTCTTCCACTTTCTTGGCTATATGTAAATGTATAATTTTAGTTAGGTAATATTTTAAAACATGGTAATATTTGGAAACTAAATCTATTTCTTGTTGTAGGTTATAGTGCTGCACGTCATTGAATTTTGTACAAAATACAGTGCAAACTAAATATTTTTGGGTTAATTGCTCACACCACATTTCTCCACTACGTGCCAAGAAGAGATCGTTCAGGCACAGTCATAGTATATTTCCCAGAAAAAGATTTGTAGGCCCAACAAGTACAGAACTGTCTGGGTGACAAAAAACATGGAAATAAGGATTAGGAAGAAGAATTATGCTTATGATGAATGTCAGATAGGAAAACAAACTGAAGATGGAAAGTTCAGAGGGGAAGTTAAAAAGCAAATAAGTGAAGCAAAGAGGAAGGATAAAAAGAGACTGACAGCTAACATATAAAGAAGTCTCAAAGCCTTCTATAAGATTACTGTTCTCCGGAGCAGAGTTTTTGGAGAGTGGCTGGAGAGAATCCTGACTTGCAATTTCTGTCTTGTACTTTATTTGGTAGAGTGTTTATTTCGGCGCTCCGTAGCGGGAGGTAGGCACGGGGGGCTGCAGGGGAGGAAGCGCGGGAGTATAAAAGGAAGGCCAAGGTAAGACAGCGGGCAGCGTCGGGAGCGGGCAGTGGAGTGAGACGGGAATTAGAGTGAGAGGAACAAGGGCTTAAGCTCACTGGGCTTGGGCAAGCGCAGGCTTGGACGCAGTGAGTAACGTGCTTCTTACCTAATCACCTTTAAAGGGGTATATAAAATGCCACGATACTTGGCCAAACGCGTCCGCTGTGTACGCTGCCATATGTGGACCTTCTTGGAGGCATCACGTCTCCCGAAGCCCCACATATGCGCAAAATGTTTAGAACTGCAACGTTTACGAGCAAAGTTGAGACAGCTGGAGCTGCGCTTGGAGGACATGTGTCTAGTGAGGGAAAATGAGGTTACAATGAATAGGGAGGGCAGACCTGCAGGGACCCCAGGATCTAGTAGTAGGGATGGGCTGGGTACAGTTACAAGGAACAAGAACAAAAATCAAGGCACAAAGGCCATCTCTAAGGAGGATCCCCAGAAAACCAAGGGGGGGGGGGTAAAAGCTGTGATGGAGAGGGCAGGTGAAGGGGAACAGAATGCCACAGAGACCGGCGGGAAAGCAGGAGGTGAGATAGTGGTGGGGGATGGGAAGGTTAAAGGGATCGATAGGAGATTCTGTGGGCAAAAGAGAGACTCCAGGATGGTAGTCTGCCTCCCTGGAGCAGGGGTCCAGGATGTTTCAGAGAGGGTAGAGGGAATTTTGAAGGGAGAAGGGTCTAAGGCAAATGTAATAGTTCACATAGGACAAAAAGATGTAGGAAGAAAGCACGGGGGACTTACGTAGACAGTTTAGGGAGTTGGGGGCTCAACTGAAAGGTAGGGCCTCCAGGGTGGCGTTCTCTGGGCTGCTGCCTGTGCCCGGGACTGATTGGGTAATAAATGAGACACTCCAACTAAATGCATGGATGAGGGATTGGTGTAGGGCAGAAGGCTTCATATTCATCGATCATTGGGAGGTCTTCAGGAGGGAGGGTCACCTATTCAAGAGGGATAAGGAGCAGTTGACTGGGAGGGGAACACATATTTTAGCTGGGAGGTTAGCTGGAGTGTTTCAGAAGTGTTTAAACTAATAGGGAGGGAGGGTGGGGAGACAGCGGGAACTGGGAGTGGGAGAGAGAGGGATGATAGGGTAACACCAGTAGGTAGAAAGGAATATCCGAGAGCTGAGGGTCTTTAGTGCATGTGTTTTAATGCGAGGAGTGTGACTGGCAAAACAGATGAACTGAAGGCAATATGTTCACGAGGAGTTTAGAAGTGGTGGCGGTGACCGAGATGTGGTTGAAGGAGGGGCAAGACTGGCAATTGAATATTCCAGGGTATAAGTGTTTTAGGCGTGACAGAGTTGGTGTGAGGAGAGGCGGGGGAGTGGCTTTATTAGTTAAGGACAACATCATAGCAGTGCAGAGGGAGGGAGGTATGGATGATTTAGGAATTGAATCTCTATGGGTGGAGTTGAGGAATAGGAAGGGAGTGGTTACTCTGTTGGGTGTTTACTACAGACCGCCCAACAGCCCGCGGGCCGCGGAAGAAGGGATTTGCAGGGACATTTTAGATAAGTGTAGGAAAAATAGGGTGGTAGTAGTGGGAGATTTCAATTTTCCTGGAGTAGATTGGAGTGTGCCCAGGGCTGTAGGAGTGGATGGGGAGGAATTTGTACAGTGTGTTTTGGAAGGGGCCTTGGAGCAGTATGTGGATGGCCCGACTAGAGAGGGGGCTATACTGGATTTGGTTCTGGGGAATGAGCCAGGCCAAGTGGTTGATGTCGAGGTAGGAGAGCAGGTGTCAAATAGTGATCACAACTCTGTCTGCTTTAGGATATTAATGGAAAAGGACGAGACCTGCCCAAAAGGGAGGGTATTTAACTGGGGGAGGGCTAGATACGGCCAGATTAGGCAAGATCTTAAAGATACCGACTGGGATAAGCTTTTTGAGGGCAGGTCGACGAGGTACATGTGGGAGTCTTTCAAGGAAAACTAAACTCTCTGCAGGAAAGATACGTGCCGGCAAGGAGGAAGGATGGGAAAGGTAGGATTAGAGAACCTTGGCTTACCAGGGAGATTGAGGACTTGATCAAGAAAAAGCGAGAGGCTTACATTAGATCTAGGCAACTACGGACTGAGACAGCGCTGGAAGCTTATAGAGAGTGTAGACGGGATCTTAAAAGGGGTATTAGAAAGGCAAAAAGGGGCCACGAGGTGGCTCTGGCAGGTAGGATAAAGGAAAATACAAAGGCATTTTACACCTATGTAAGGAGCAAAAGGATGGTTAGAGGCAAGATTGGACCTCTTAGGGACAGAGGAGGGGATCTATGCTTAAAGCCTGAGGGAATGGGGGAGATCCTGAATGAATACTTTGCGTCGGTATTCACGCAGGAGACTGGACAGATGTCTGTGCCTGATGTTGACAAAGTTGAGGAGCGGTTGAGGGAAATAAGGATTACGAGGAAAGAGGTGTTGGGGCTGTTAGGCAGCTTAAAGACATATAAAGCTCCGGGGCCTGATGGCATTTACCCCAGGCTGCTAAGGGAGTGGAGGGAAGACTTGGCTGGGCCTCTGACGCAAATCTTTGTCTCTTCCTTGGACACAGGTGAGGTCCCAGAGGACTGGAGGATAGCAAACGTAGTACCGTTGTTTAAAAAAAGGTCAGAGGGATCACCCAGGGAACTATAGGCCGGTGAGCTTGACTTCAGTTATAGGTAAGCTAATGGAGAGGATCCTTAGGGACAGGATGTATGAGCATCTAGAGCGCTGCGATCTGATCAGGGATACGCAGCATGGCTTCGTCAAGGGGAAGTCTTGTCTTACGAATCTAGTGGAATTTTTTGAAGAAGTGACAAAAACAGTTGAAGAAGGACAGGCTGTTGATGTCGTCTACATGGATTTCAGTAAGGCGTTTGACAAGGTTCCTCATGGTAGACTGATAGAGAAGGTGAAGGCGCGTGGGATACAGGGTCGGGTATGTAGATGGGTCGAAAACTGGCTCGGAAGGAGGAGACAGAGGGTAGTAGTGGAAGGTTCTTTTTCCGGCTGGAAGCCTGTCACTAGTGGAGTGCCACAAGGCTCAGTACTAGGTCCTCTTCTATTTGTGGTCTACATAAACGACTTGGAAGTAGGGGTAGGTGGTGAGATCAGCAAATTTGCTGATGACACCAAGATGCTTGGATTGGCGGGTACAGAAGAGCAGTGTCAGGCAATACAACAGGACATAGACAGGTTGGTAGACTGGGCAGATAGATGGCAAATGGAATTTAATCCGGATAAATGCGAGGTGATGCATTTTGGCCGGAAAAATGTAGAAGAGAGTTATAGGATAAAAGGTAAAACTATACGGAGCATAGAGACGCAGAGAGACTGGGGGGTGCAGGTTCACAAGTCTCTGAAGGTGTCCTCACAGGTGGAGAAGGTGATAAAGAAGGCGTATAGTATGTTAGCTTTCATAGAAAAGGGTATAGAATACAAGAGTAGGAGTTTGATGTTGCAGTTGTATAGAACTTTGGTTAGGCCTCACTTGGAATACTGCGCCCAGTTCTGGTCTCCGTACTATCGGAAGGATGTGGAGTCCTGGGAGAGAGTGCAGAGGAGGTTTACCAGGATGCTGCCTGGTATGGAAGGACTGTCTTATGAGGAACGATTAGATAGACTGGGGTTGTTTTCCCTTGAAAGACGTCGGCTTAGAGGGGATCTCATAGAGGTGTATAAGATTATAAGGGTTATAGATAGAGTAAATGGAGGTAAACTTTTTCCACCTTTAGAAATGGATAGGACGAGAGGTCATGGCCATAGGGTGAGGGGGGCTATGTATAGGACGAATATTAGAGGGCAGTTTTTCACACAAAGGGTAGTGGGGGTGTGGAATGCACTGCCGAGTAAGGTGGTGGGAGCAGGCACGCTGGGGCTGTTTAAGGGTCTCTTGGACAGCCACATGAGCGGTATGCAGATACAGGGATATATTAGGACTGTTTAACTACGGCTTTTTTCCACAGGTAATTCGGTCCATACTTTGAGCATGCATTTGGCAAGTGGCGCGGGTACAGCTCTTGGATGTTGATTCATGGGTTGCCTGGTACCTCATGTCGTAAATGAGTGCTTTATGTGGACCATCTGAAGGGCACCATGACAGCTCAGAGACTATCGATGTGGCTGTGCAGACACTTGGAATTGGGCCGGTGTCTGCGGGAGTTTGCGCGTTCTCCCCGTGGTTGCGTGGGTTTTCTCCGGGCACTCCGGTTTCCTCCCACAACCCAAAAATTCGCTCTTAGGCTGATTGGGAAACAAATTGTCCCTATGGTGAAAATTTTCCATATTAGGAATAATATATATTATTATATAGGAATATTAAAATAGGATAATGTATTTGCTACTATATAGTATGACGGCGGCGCGGGCTCGTTGGGCCGAAGGGCCTGTTTCCCGTGCTGTGTTGCTTAAAAAAATAAATAAATAAAAAGGAAAAAGGTGGTAACCTAAAGAATAGGAGCAACTGGGGACCTAAAAGTTAACATTCAGATGGAGGCAGAGGCCATAGCTGAGGTCTTAAATGAATATTTTCCATGTCTTCACCGAAGAAGAAGATGCCACTCAGACCATGGTAAAATTTGAACAATAGGAAGGTTAAAAATTGATAAGGATGAAGTATAGGAAAGTTGATAAGGCATCAGGATCGGAACAGATGGAGATTATGGAGACTTCACCCACAATTTTTCAGTTATCCTTAGACTCAGGTTTGGTCCCAGGAGAATGGAGAAATTGCAAATATTACACCCTTGTTCAAAAAAAAGTGTAGAGATAATCCCAACGAGTATTGGTAAGGCAAAAGTTCTAGTAAGAATACTTAGGGACAAAATTAATGATCGTTTGGATAAATGTAGGTTCAATAAAGAGAGCCAGCATGAATTTTATAAGGAAAATCAATTTTAAATATCTTGCTGGCGTTTTTATTAAGGACAACAGGACAGATTAAGAGGCAGTTAATAAATCATACAGTATCCTAGGCTTTATTAATAGGGGTATTGTGTCCAAGAGCTAGAAGATTTTGTTGAACTTGTATAGGATTCAAGTTTGACCTCAGCTGGAATATTGCATCCAGTTCTCGGTACCGGACTTTAGGAAGGATGTGAAGATATTGGAGAGAGTGCAGAAAAGTTTTGTCGGAATAGTTCCCAAGACTGAGGAACTTCAGATATGAAGATAAATTGCAAAAGTTGGGATTACTTTCATTGGAAAAAAACAGAGAGGAGATTTGTTAGAGGGATTCAAAACTGTAAGGGCTCCAACAGAGCAGATAGCAAAGAAATTATTCCTACTTGTGAAAGAATCTCGAATGAGAGGGCAGAAATTTATAATGAGTCACAAAAGAAACAGTGATATGAGAGCAATTTTTTTCATGGTGGTTCAGACCTACAATGCATTGCCTAAGAGTGTGATGGAAGCAGGTTTAATCGAAGCACTCAAAAGGGGATTAGACAGTTATCTGAAATGGAAGAATCTGCAGGGTGGTAGAATGGCATTATGTGAATTGTTCATTCAGAGAGTCGATGCTGACATGATGGATCCAACAACATATCAGCCTCCTTCTGCTTTGTAACAATTCTGTGATTCTATTTGTGGGATAGCCACTTAGAAAACATTTTGCAGTAAAGCCTTGCATATTGCATGTCTCCTGAAGGGGAGGCAATGGCCTAGTGGTATTAGCGCTGGATTATTAATCTAGAAACTCAGCGAATGATTGGATCATGAAACCATTGTCAAATGTCAGAAAAACTCATCTGGTTTACTGATTTCTTTAGGGAAGGAAATTTGTTGTCCTTACGTGGTCTGACTTATATGTGGCTCCAGAGCCACGGCAATGTGGTTGACACCCATGTCCCACAATAGAATAAAAAGAATAATGATTTTATTAGGAAAACTGTCAAAGACAAATTCTGTAATTGTTCTGAAGAGATTCAGGAAGACATAGGCCAGAACTCTGCCACCTCACTCACCACAGAATCAAAGCAGGCGAGGGCCTGACAACTGAAATACCCATTGACCTCAGGCTGGAATTTCTGGTCTTGCTCAAGTGAGGCCATAAAATCCCGCCCAAAGTATCTATTTTGCCCTCTGTTATATAAGCTACAAAAGATAAAGCAACCAATTCAAGAACAGCTTCTTCCTTGCTGCCATCGGACATTTAAATGGAGCTACTTCACAGTAAGTTGATCTTTCTCTACGCTCTAGCTATGACTGTAACACTACATTCTGCTCTCTCTCATTTCCTTCTCTATGAATGGTATGCTTTGTCTGTATAGCATGCAAGAAACAATACTTCTCACTACATACAAATACATGTGACTATAATTAACCAAATCAAAGAATTGACATGACAAACTGTTCATTTCACTATAGTCCACTCCTATTAATTCAAAATTATTTACTCTTGCATTAAAAAATTTGAATTAATAGATCAAATCAAACAATGTAAACCAATACTGTGAAATAGGAGTTTAATTCTGTGTGTTTTAATTATAAGGTATTTGCATTAAATAAATTCAAATTAAAAAGCAGATTGTATATAAAATCTCCATCTCTGCTGATTAAAATTGCAGTTCTAATAAAGTCAGTATCTGAACAGCCTGGGCTGTTCAAAATTCATGGAGAATGTTCAAGGGTTAATGTCCTTCAGTTGTAGAGCAAGTTACTGAATACTGTTCTTTATTAATATAAAAATGTGCCAAGAAATACCATATCATCTTGCTAAACAAGTTCTGAAAATCGTAATAATTTCCCAAGAGAAACAGATGTGAATATGAGATTCTGGCTGTGCCACTCGTGGACAATGCTTCTGTTATAAGCCATTTTGTAATAGATAAATGAAGAATATTGCCTCTTTAAGTTGTTATTATCTGTTATTGCAATTCACTCAAAAAAAAACTACTGTTGCAAAGTTTATTCACAAACTGGATATAACTACTTAAAAGATACAACACAATAATTTGTGATCAAAATAATGGCAGCAAGATATTGCTTCAGATAAGGACAGATCTGTGGTT
Organism: Sphyrna mokarran; assembly: GCA_024679065.1. NCBI lineage: Eukaryota > Metazoa > Chordata > Chondrichthyes > Carcharhiniformes > Carcharhinidae > Sphyrna > Sphyrna mokarran. The sequence continues at coordinate 56,442,377 of JAGIQG010000002.1, read as the reverse complement.
ATCAGAAGTTAATGTCAAGAATGTAGTTAACTTCAAGAAAATGCCATCTTGTTGCCTGGATTATCATTGAAATGCATTGAATGGCATGAAATAATTGCATTTGCATGATAGATAAGAACTAAACTCTCTGTTCCATTTCAGTCTTTTAGCAATGTGACAGTGCAAATGACTCTCAGACAACCATTCTGTCACTGAAAATTAACTGCTGCAAGTGTTATTTCTTCAACACTTTTAACACAGAACATAGAACACTCAGCACAAACAGGCCCTTCGGCCCACAAGTTGTGCCGATCATATCCATACCTACTAGGCCATAGAACTATCTATAATTCCCAATCCCATTAAATTCCATGTACTCATCCAGAAGTCTTTTAAAAGACCCCAGCGAGTTCACCTCTACCAGCACCGATTGCAGCCGATTCCATTCGCTCACTATCCTCTGAGTGAAAAACATACCCCTAACATCTCCTCTGTACTTGCTTCCCAGCACCTTAAACCTGTGTCATCTTGTAGTTACCATTTCAACCCTGGGAAATAGCCCCTGAGAATCCACCCTATCTATTCCTCTCAACATTTTATAAACCTCTTTCAGGTCACCTCTCAACATTCGTCTCTCCAGAGAGAAGAGCCCTAACTCCCTCAACCTAACTTCATAAGGCATACCTCCCAATCCAGGCAATATCATTGTAAATCTCCTCTGCACTCTCTCAGTAGCTTCCACATTCTTCCTGCGCACAGTACTCCAAGTGGGGTCTGACAAGTGTCTTATAAAGTTGCAGCATTACCTCCCAACTCCTAAAATCCCTCAATTAATGAAGGCCAGTACACCATACGCCTTCTTGACCACATCCTCCACCTGCGAGGCTGATTTAAGAGTCTTAGGGTCACGGACTCCAACATCCTTCTGCTCCTCAACACTGCCAAGACTCCTACCCTTGATATTATACTCCTTCATCCCATTGGTCCTGCCAAAATGGACCACCACACATTTTATCTGTGTTGAAGTCCATCTGCTACTTCCCCTCACAGTCTTGCATCCTATCTATGTCACACTGCAACTTCTGACATCCCTTCAGACTATCCACAACAGCACCAACTTTTGTGTCGTCAGCGAACTAACTAACCCTTCCCTCCACTTCCTCATCCAGGTCATTTATGAAAATGACAAACAGCAAAGGTCCCTGGGACACTCCACTGGTGACCGACCTCCATGCAGATTCATCCACAACCACTGTCTGCCTTCTGCAGGTAAGCCAATTCTGGATCCACAAGGCCAAAGCCCCTTGGATCCCATGCCCTCTCACCTTCTCAAGAAGTCGTTCATGGGGGACTTATCAAATGCCTTGCTGAAGTCCATGTAAACCACATCTACTGCTATTCTTTCGTGAATGTGTTCAGTCACATTTTCAAAGAACTCAGCTAGGATCGTAAGGCACGACCTGCTCTTGACAAAGCCATGCTGACTATTTCTGATCACAGAAAACTTCTCTAAATGCTCAGAAATCCTGTCCCTCAACTTACCAACCACTGAGGTTAGACTCACCGGTCAGTAATTTCCCGGGCTATCCCTGTTCCCTTTCTTGAAAATAGGAATCACAATTCTCCAATCCTCCGGAACCTCTCCCATCTCCATCGATGACACAAAGATCATTGCCAGGGGCTCTGCAATCACTTCCCTCACCTCCCACAGTAACCTGGGGTACATCCTATCTGGTCCCAGCGACTTATCTATTTTGATAGAATTTAAAAGTTCCAACTTTTAAAAGTACTGAATCTTTTCAGCCTGCCGCAAACCTGTAGTACAACCTCACAGATCACTTTCTACCGTGAACACCGAGGTACTCATTAAGCATCTCAGCCATTTCTTCCTGTTCCACACAGACTTTTTCCCCTTCACCTTTCATAGGTCCTTTTCCTTCACTTCTCATTCTTTTACTCTTCACATATTTGTAGAACATTTTGGGATTTTCCTTATTCTTATCTGCCAAGGCCTTCTCATGACCTCTTCAGGCTCTCTTAATTTCCTTTTTAAGGTCCTTTCTACAAACCTTATATTCCTCTAGATCTTTAACATCTCCTAGCTCTCTGAACCTTTTGTGTGCCTTTCTTTTCTTCCTGACTAGGTTCATCATAACCTTCGTGCACCATAGTTCCCAAACCTACCAAAACCTCCCTGTCTCATTGGAATTTTCTTCAATTTTAAAGTGTTATTGAGATTTTAAAAAGGTGGATGTAATTTTTAAGTTCCTTCTTTGTCTCTGTGGCCAGAACTTTACTGGCCCATCTGCCACAGATGGGATTTAAAAGTTTTGGGGTGAGCAAGGCTATAAAATCCCACCCTTTATTGTTCTCTTAACCCGCTCTTTCTTTCCCTCCCTTTATTTCTCTTTCCAATTTCAAATTGTATTCAGCCACACTAACTCATCTGCGCTGTTAGTTTCACAATGCTTCAATTTGATTTGTTAAGGAGATGCATAGTTCCTTATCCTGTTCACCCAAGTCCCTGATGTTCTATTTCCATCACCACAATATTATCAACTCTCACTTTTGGATTTCATTTGATTTATTGTTGTCACACGTGAAAAGTATTGTTTCTTATGTACTATATAAACAAAGCATACCATAGATAGAGAAGCAAATGAGAGGGTGCAGGATATAGCATTACTTAATATAAGGTAGGTCCATTCAAAAGTCTGATGGCAGCAATTTATTCATGCAAAAAAATTAAAAGTCTAAATATTGCAGGGCAAGCGTAGCTCACATCAGAAGCTGTTGGATACTCTGCCAAAGGAATATTGTAGCCTAATGATTAATTTACTGTTAATTATTTTATTAATTTAACATATGAATTCATTTATTCACATTTATAAATATTTGTTCTGTAGTTTCACAACTATCTTAACAATAGTTCCCTTTAAAAGGCAATTGTCTAGCTCAAAGTAGCTCAAAAAAAATTAATTTAAAATAAATGAAATATTATTGCCAAATTCAGACTGCACTCAGATTCCAAACTAAATTTTAATTCTTTGAAATATGCCAATAGACACATCATGACACATCATGTGCTTTTGCATCAATACATTTTGCTTTTGCATCCTGATGAAGTTTGGTTATCCCAGGAAAACATTTCCAGTCTGTGAAATAAAGTGGGTGGAGTCGTGGAAATTTAGCATTAAAGGAATTCCCACACGCTCCCAGTTGGAATACTACTGCCTGAGGCTTTCAACTCAGACTTGATATTTGTCTGACAGAGTTTGCAGATTTTTTCAGAGAAGTTGAGTTTAGTTCTGGTGAGCCTGTAAAATATGTAAATGCAATTTCTTAACATTGATGTGCTCAATTCACTTTTCTTTACATGGTATGAAAGAGGTGCTTGATATGCAGAGAAGCATTTTGATTTATTTTACCATTTCTTGCTGCTGTTTCCGATTTGTTTGTTGTACAGTGCATTCTGCTTCTCACTTAGCCTTTGAGTAATAGAGCAGGGTTGGAATTTTTCTACGGGAGCAGGGGGGGAATAATTCAAATATTCTTTGCAAAATCTGCTGGAAGCCTGTTGCTCTTGAAGCTTTTCCAAGAAGCACAACAGGAAAATGGTAAAAGAAGAGCAGATGTGAAAAGGATCATTTACGCTACAAATATTCGGTCCAGCTCAGCAAACAACAAACCTAATTCAAGCTGCAGAGCCCTCTGCTAGTTGGCAGGAAAAGTTAAAATCAATATCAAAACAAAATACTATGGATGCTGGAAATCTGGAATAAAAACAGAGAGTACCAGAAATGTTCCGCAGGTGTGGCAGCATCTGTGGAGAGAGAAACAGTTAACTTTTCAAGTCAAAAATGACTCTTCTTCTGAACACAACGTTAAAGCAGAGGATTGTTTTGAAAGCATCCCAGCTGCATTGTTTAATGATTATATTGGCATAAGATGAAAGAATGTATGCCAGGAAGATCAGCAGGTACCAACAGATTGTCTGAACCCGCACTAACCACATTTTCAGGCCGCAACAAATCTAAGTAGGAATGGCTGGATTCACGCCACCGTTTAAAGTCAATTCCACAGCTGTATTATCAGCTGCAATATCAGAAATAATCAACCTCCAACATTGTGAGGTTGTACGCAGATGCATCAAACAGCTGACTTAGGCTTTGGTCACCATGACCAGCCCTTCCGAGTCTTTCTTCACTGAAAAGCAACAGGGAAAAGATAAAGCAGCTCAATGGCAGCACATGACTTTCTCAAAGTAGAACAGGCACAAACAACGACCGTGTGGCCAACCACTTCATCACTTCATCTACCAGAATCATCTTGTTCGCTCTCGACTATGACTCACTCAGAGTGTGTCAGAAGCCGTAATGCTTTTGACTGACTTAATTGTACTTCTAAGCAAAATTTGTGGTTGAGATTTGCGGAAGCTAATTAACCCTCTGGGAGCAATGATAATTTAAATTAAATACAAAATGCTGTTGACTGTAACAGCTGCAGCCTGGAATTCTTTTCATTACCAATTAACAGTTGCTGTAAAACATTCTCAGGCATGAAAAAGTCACGAAACGAGTCAAGATCAACAAACAAAAATGTTTTAGCTTTGATGTCAGACCAGAATTTTGGAGGATTTTGAGATTCATAAATTACTAGAGGGAGTATATCTAAGAATGTGAAATTAAGGCTAATTCATTTGGTCTTAAGTTTTTTTTGAAGTCTGAGATCACAAATTGGCATTGATTGACCACAGGCCAGATCTTGCACTGAGTGGCAAACATCATGGATTACCACTCTGCTTCTATTTCTTACCTTAGACATTTCTCACCCAGACTCCTAACCTGGCCCTGCTGAGAAATGTAGAACATATTTATTCCTGGAATCCTTACTATAATGTAGGAGTGCTGGAGGAAGTAAAGCTGCACCCGCCTTTTACAGCACTAGCTGTTGTCTTCTGGTAAGTCTAAATGTCTCACCTACTTCGATTAGCTAGGAGGCAAGGTTTCTGTGTCAGTGGTGAGTGGATAGAATGGGTCAGAAGATAGTGTCGAGTGGTCAGGGGTTGGATAGATCAGGAATTTGGGTTGTCAGGACAATAGAATTGTTTCAGAATCGTGCCTCCTGTGTTAGTTTGAATCCCTTTAAAGATGTGAATTGTCAAGACTTTCACTTACAGCTGGAATGTGTGCCCTGCTGAGAGGTAGATATGATGGTCAACAATGAAAGATTATGTTCAGCAGTAAATACAAAGAGAACAAAACAAAGAAAAAAACAGCACAGGAACAGGCCATTGGGTCCTCCAAGCCCATGTCAATCATGATGCCCTAACGAAACTAAAAAAAACTCTGTCCTTACTTGGTCCATATCCCTCTATTCCCTTCCTATTTATGTACCCTTCCAGGTGTCTCTTAAATGTTGCCAGTGTGACTGCTTCCATCACCTCCTCTGGCAGTGCATTCCAGGCTATCACCACTCAGTGCATGAAAAACCTGTCCCACACAACTCCCTTAAAATTTCCCCCTTTCACCTTGAACCTTTGTCCCTTTGTAATTGACACTTCCTCCCTGGGGGGGGAAAAAAACCTCTGACTATCCAACTTGTCTATACCTCTCTTGAATACTGAACAAATAAAATCACAAAACACTTTGGCAAACACAATTGTGTCATGTAACTCCATTCCAATAACCATCACACACTTCTTGCAAGGTTCCAACCCTTTTCTGCAGGTTTTTCTCCCTACACCTTTACTGCAGCTGACATCGGGGGTTAGAATTTTAGGTCCTGAGAGGGAATAATACGGAAGGGGAATTGTATGAATTTCATGGTACTAGCCCAGCCATTTCCTGGAGGAGAGGTGGAGAACAGCAGCCCACATACAGTAGCTAGTCAATTAGAACTCTTTAAAGGCCACTAAAAGACTATTGTCAGAAATCACAGGTATTTCTCAGTTGGACTCTGTGCCCCCAAAGGTGTCAGGAGCCCGCTCAGCTATCGAGAAGCCGTCTCCTGGTAGAAACCAAGGGTATCATAGTTTCAGGCTAGCTTTGAGGTCCTCCATACTCACGCTGCAATACTGCACCACAGAGAACTCTTTGGAGGAGTATTTGACAGCCCCGCTCCTACCCCCACAATGGTAGCCTGGCTACTAAGGATATTTTGTTATGTTAAAAGGTGCCTCTGTCTTGGGGAGCTCTCTCCCTTTCTCTAAGCTGCAAATGCTTCCTTATTACTGTGTGTACATCTGGGCATCACACTTTAGGAAGGATATATTGACCTTGGAAGGGGTTTAACATTGGTTACAGGAATGACATCTGGACTTCAGGGGTTAGGTTATGAGGAGAGATTATACAAAAAAAAGCCTGTTTTCTCAAGAACGGAAAAGGTGGAGGGTTGAGGAGGGGGAGGGGGACATGAAATGATCTGATCAAAATCTTCAAGATACTAACAGGAAAGGACAGGATATATAAACTGAAGGAATTGCCTTTAGGTGGCCACACATTCCTTTAATTACTGCTAACATGAAAATTCAGCCTCATTCTCAGGATCCCAGAATGTGGCCCAAGAAGATCTTTGTAATGTTTTAGTTGGTTAGACTCTGAAGTATTGGGGTATTCCATGTTTGGTGGATACGGATCATACTCCATTTCATTTTGTTTTAATAAATTAATCCTCGTTCCAAAATAGATAACCAATAGTGCAAGATTTAAATAAGGTGAAAAATTGAACTTGTATGTATTATTTGTACTGCTTTGTACCATCAGAAGTGGAAGTGATGCAGCTCTACCAAATGGGATAAAAGTTCAAAAGAGCCAGATGCAAGCAGCAGAGTTTTCTAACAATTGAAAAGTTATTTCAATAGTAAGCAATTTTTGATAGGAGAAGAGGATGGCACTGTGGAATAGTGGTTAGCACTGTTGCCTCACAGTGCTAGGGACTTGAGTTTGATTACTGGCTCGGGTCACTGTCTGTGCGAAATCTGCATGTTCTCCACAGGTGAATTTCCTCTGGGTGCTCTGGTTTCCTTTCACAGTCCGAAAGACATTCTGGGTTAGAAGCATTGGCTGTGCTAAATTCTCCCTCAGTGTACCCAAACAGGCACCAGAGTATGACAATTAGGTATTTTCACATAACTTCATTGCAGTGTTAATGTAATCTTGCTTGTGACACTAATAGATAAACTCAAAAAAAAAATGTAAAAGCACATTTTTGGCACAAAATGTTTCCTCAAAATCAGGCTGGATCACTCAAAATGATTGCATTGTCTGATCCCAGCACTGAAGACAACTAAACATTTATGGTTCTAACCAAGGCATCAATTGACAATGAAACTAAGATAAATTAATGATATTGTTACCAACTAAGTCCCCATTGAGAAATATGCCATAACTTGCAAGTTCCCAATCAAGAGTATTGGTTCTGACAAAGGGTCATCCAGATTTGAAATGTTAGATTTAGTCTCTCCCCACAGATGCTGTCAGACCTGCTGAGATTTTCCAGCAAATCTGTTTTTGTTGTTCTACAAGAGTATTGGGCATCAGTTGACATTTCTGCAGGATCAACTGTATCTTCACAGCCTTGATTTTAATCTAGTTGGGATGGGACAGATTCAGGTCTGACACCAATTTTACATGCTACCTAATTTTACAAGCAATTATCTAAAACGTTAAGGTTTCTGCTTCTGTTGATACGGTTACCAGAAAGTCTCATTAAAAATCCCTGGCTGAGCTCAAAGAATGATTAATGCATTTTCTCAACAGGCAATGTTTACACAGCTGGAAAGCAAGTACCAGATTTGAGTAATTCAAATTTTTCTTAATGTAATTTCTTTTTCACTTTTTTTTTCAATCTCTGAGCCTATTCACACAACATTAAGATTTATGAAGTGGATAAAAGCTTTTTGAAATTGATACCATGAATGGTTATGGTTGATTGAGAGGTTGTATGCTGAACTGTATCTTTTCAAAGCTTCTCCTTTATGCTGTCAATTTCAGGATAATTTCAAAGACTTTCCAATGGCCCATTGGTTCTATTAATAGTGGATGTTGGGAAGATGAAATAGAGAATACATTGATGTATACAAGGAGCATGGGGATAACATAAGGAATATGGAAAGGCCATATGAGTTCTAGGGAACGCGGCATTTAGAAGGCATGGTGGTTGGGTGATGGTGTGGGAATGAATGACAAGGGTTTGAGGGCCCTACAGTCATGATTAAAACTGGGCCAATGTCCCAGTACATGGAGGTGGATCTTCTAACCTGCTAGCCTTGCCACGCATCTGCTCTGTTGCTGCTTTAAACATATCTTGGGAGGTGACAGGCCCAACCCCAGCTTACCCCAGTCAAACCAAAATGAAAATAAATAGAAAGTGGTTGCCTTAAAGGAAATGCACTTGTGTGGTGGGAAACTTTCTCTGCTCCTAATATCCATCTCCTTGACAAAAATCCGGTCCATGATTTGTAACCAAAACATCTACTGCGATTCATGACAGGCTTTACACATGTGCAGCAGATACAAATTTAGTTCTTGAGCAATACCACAGAATTATTACAGTGCAGAAGGAGGCCATTTGGCTCATTATGTCAACATTGGCTCTCCAAATGAACATTATGACTTAGTGCCGTTCTCTTTTGTTTTCCCTGTACTCTTGAATGCCTCGATTCAACATGCCCTCACCACACACGCAGAGCATTCCAGAGCTGAACCACTTGCTGTGTGAAAAAGATTTTTCTCAGATCAGGTTTGTTTCTTTTATAAATCAATTTAAATCCGTAATTTCTTGTTCCCAATCCTTTTATGAACAAGAGCTGTTTCTCCCTCTCTACTCTGCCCAACCACCTCATGATTTTAAAACCCTCTATCCAATGTCCTCTTAGTCTTCTTCTCTCCAAGGGAAACAGTTGCCAATCTATCCTCAATTGGTGTACGTCATCTCTGGAAACATTATTGTAAACTTTTTCCACACTTTCTTCACATTCTTCCTATAGTGTGGTGCCTAGAACTAAACTCAATATTCCAGCTGAGTCTATTTGTGGGTTCACATGATCTCTTTGTTCTTGTATTCCATATCACTATTAACAAAATGTAGGATACTGCATACTTTATTAACTGCTCTCTCCACTTGTCCTGCCATCTTCAATGGTCTATACACATACATGCCAGAACATTCTGCTCCTGCACTGTTTTAAGACATTTACCCCTTATCGTATGTTATCTGTTAATATTCTTCCTATCAAAATGTATCACTTCACATTTCTCCACATTGAGATTCATCTGACATCTATTTGCCCATTGCATCAACTTGTCTATGTCCTTTCAAAGTTCTACACTGTCCTCCTCACAGTTAATTGTTTCCAAGTTTTCTGTCATTCTCAAACTTTGCAATCTGAAGACCCCCCAATCCTAGGATCTAACCCCCCAATCCTAACATCTAACCCCCCAATCCTAACATCTGAACCATTAATATATATCAGGAAAAGTAAGGGATCCAATATCAAGCCCTCAGGAACTCCATTACAAACCTGCCTACAGCTTGAAAAATATCCATTGACCATTACTCTCTATTACTCAACACATTTTGTATCCGAGTTGTTACTGTCCCTTTTATTCTATGAGGTGCAACTAACAGTGGCACCATGGTTTTGCACTGATGTCTCACACTTCCAAGGATCCATGTTCAATTCTGGCCTTGGGTGACAGTCTGTGTGGAGTTTGCACATTTTCCCCATGTCTGCATGGGATTCCTCCGGGTGCTCTGTTTTCCTCCCACAGTCCAAAGTTATGCAAGTTAGGTAGACTGGCCATGCTAATGTTCTTCTTAGTGTCCCAAGATATGTAAGTTAGGGAGATTGACAAGATAAATATGTGGGGTTACAGGGATAGGGCCTGGGTGGGATACTCTGTCAGAGACTTGGTGTAGAACTGATGGCCGAATAGCCTCCTTCTTCTCTGTAGGGTTCTATGATTTTTCTCATCAGTCTGCTGTGTGGGGATGTATCAAATACCTTTTGAAAATATGTGTACACCACATCAAAAGAATTACCCTCATCAATCTTTCTGTTACCAGCAATTTAATTAAATACAATTTACTCTTTAGAAATCTATGCCTACTTTTCTTAATCAACCCACACCATGTGACGACTAATTACATACTAAATAATTGTTTCTAGATGCTTTCCCACCACTGAAGTTAAACCGACAACTCTGAACTTGCTAGGTCTGTCATAACTTTTTTTGACATGTACAATTCTCCAGTTTTCTTGCACTTCCCCTAAATCTAGGGAAGACTGAAAGATTATCTCCAGCGCACCTACAATTTCCATTCTCACTTCCTTCAACATCCTTGGATGTATCTCATGCGATCCCAATGCCTTGTCAACTTTAAGTATTGACAGTCTATTCAACATTTTCATCTTATCAATTTTGAACTCTTCTTGTGACTGGATTTCCAATACCTCCTTAGTAAATACAAATGGAAAATATTCCTTAATATCTCAGCCATGTTGCCAGACTCTAGTATAAAATTCCCTCTTGGTCTCTAACTGGTCCTACTTCTCCTTTTACTATTTACATGTCTATAGAAGACTTTGGGATTCCTCTTTATGTTGGTTGTCAGTCTTTTATCATTATTCCCTTTTGTCTCTCTAATGAGCTTTTTCATCTCCTTCTGAATCTTGTGTTTTTGTTTTGTTTCTCAATTGTATTTTCTACCTGATACCTGTCATTAGCACACTTTTTTTTCGAGATCTTAATTTCTATCTCCATTTTCATCCAGACGTTTCTGGATATCTTTGCCCTACACTGAGGGAATGTACCTGGACTGTGCCATGACCATTTCTTTTTTGAAGGTAGCCCATTGTTCAGCTATAGTTTCTCCTGCAAATATTTGTTTAAGCAGCCTGGTTCAATTCTTATCCTGGAGCTGGCTCTCCTCTAGTTAATTTTCTTATTCTAGATTGCCCATTGTCTTTTTCAACCATCATGAGATTCATAGATGTTTGTAGCACATTTAGCCTATTGTGTCCATGCTGGTCAAGAAAGATCTGCAATAATTGTATTTTCAAGCACATGGTTCATAGCAGCAAAAGTCAACATTTAGATCCTCCTTAAATGTTACGAGAATTTCAGGCAGTGAGTTCCAGACTTCCTCCACCCTTAGTGAAAATGTTTCTCCTCAATTCTTCTCTTAACCTTCAACTTCTTACCTTTTAAAACTTTACTCCTGATTATTGACCTCTCTAAAAGGGTCCTTCATCCTAAATATTATAATACAGCAATCATTGTCTGCTAAATGTTCCCCCACTGACATTTGATCTACTTGGCCCACCTCATTTCCAAGAACCAGGTCCAACATTTCTTGTTGCAGTAGACACTTAGTGGTGTAAAAAAATTTCCTGAATACAATCTAGGAACTTCTTTTCCTCTCCACCATTTACACAACCACTGTCCCAGTTTATATTGGGGTAATTAAAGTCCCCCATTATAACTACTCTGTAATGTTTATATCTCTCTGTAATTTCCCTGCAGATTTGTTCCTCTAAATCTTTCTCACTAGTTGGCAGTCTATAGATCATACTGAACAATGTAATTGCATCCTTTTTGTTCCTTAGTTCAAACATAATTGAATCTGTCCCTGAACCCTCTGGAACAGTTTTCTCCAGCACAGCAATGCTCTCCTTAACCAGCACTGCCATCCTCCTCTTTCCTTCCTTTTCTATATTTTATAAACATTTTGTACCCAGCAATATTTAATACCCTGTCTTGCCCTCCTTTGAATCAGGTCTCTGTTATTTCCATAACATCACATTTCCACATGGCAATCTGAATTGTAGCTCCCCAATATTATTCACTATTCTGCATGTACTCACATACACGAAAATTAATGCTGATTTAGATTTAATTACTTTCTTCTTATTCTGATGCACCTAATAATTTACTATTCTCTATTTTAGAACTATCCATCATTCCCAATATTTTGTGCACCCTAAAATTCCTGTCTAATATTCTCTTTGTTCCCATCCCATTGTTGAGTTAATTTACAGCCCTCCCAACTGCACTAGTGAAATGCCCAGAAGGAATTTAGTCTTCTGCGTTCAGGTGCAGTTGTGTGCCTTGTACAAGTGCCATCCTCACCAGGCCTGTTCCAAGAACCTAAAGCTTTACCTCCTGCATGATTTTTCCAGCCATAATTCATCTGCTTATCCATCTATTTCCATGTTCACTTGCATGTGGCACTGGGAATAATCTGGAGATTACTACAGTTGAGTTCCTGCTTTCAATTTTTTGACCTAATTTCCTAAATTTTGATTTTATGACCACAGTCTCTTTCCTGCCTAAGTTATTTGCATCAACATGGACCAGAACCTCTGACATTTCACCCTCCCCAAAAGAATGTCCTACAGCCATTCTGTCACATTCTTGGCCCTGATCCCAGTGATACAACATACCATTTTGGAGACACATATAGAGCCACAGAAATGCCTGCCTGTTTCCCTAATTAATAAATCCCTTATCAATATTGCTCTTCCCTTCTATTCAGCCAAGCTATTTGCAGTGCCACGAACCTGGCTCTGACTGCAATTCTCTTTGGAACAAGTGCTCTCATCAGCTTCCTAAATGGAGAACTGATTTGTGAGCTGGACCGTGCACTTTTGATTCTCTTATACTACCTGGTGGTCACTCATACCCTCTCTGCCTCCTAAACTGCAGTGTGATCACTTCTCTGAAGATACTACCCATGTAGCTGTGCACTTCATGATGCACCACAATGCCTCCAGCTACTACTCAAATGCACCCAAGCAACAGGCATCATCAAAGCCACTTCATGTCCATATTCTTGACCTTCAGAGACACATTTCTCCCAGTGTCAGATAGCTACAATAAAACAAAAAGAAGCAATCATCATGAATATTTGAAAGAAGAACGTCATAGAATAGGGCTTTCAGTATCTGAAATGTGAAAAGACCAGTTTGAGTATATTCCAATGTAGTATCTTACCTGAAACATTGAGCTGTCTCCTTTCTTTTCTGTTGGGTCTGCTGAATTCTCTCCCACACCCTTCATGAAACTAATAGGTACACTGATTTCATGAAATATATAGATTTGCTTCAATAGCTTCAAATAAGTGTTAAATGCTGGTGGTGTTCCAAATAGTTTTAAACTTATGTCAAATGTAGCTATTCAGAATAAAACACCAAAGGGATCATATCCAATAAATATCTTTTCTGCATGACCAGCTAATAAGGAATGAATAGGAGAAGGGATAATTAATGTATGCTACAACAATATATGTGCTTATGGTAACATTCGGTGATCATACAATCATAAAATTTCTACAGTGCATTCAGCCCATTGGGTGGAATTTTCCCATCTTATCCACCACAGAAATCATAGAGGGTGGGAATGAACCTTGCATAGGTCCATTGATATCAGGCAAGATTGTCCCCTCTTGAGTAAGCACGGCTGGAAAATACTACTCATTAAGTCTGCACCGACACTATGCCCACACTCTTGTAACCCCATGCATTTACCCCACTAGTCCCCATAACCTACACATCTTTGGGCACTAAGGGGCAATTTAGCAGGGCCAATCCGCCTAACCTGCACATCTTTTGATTGTGAAAAGAAACCAAAATACCCAGGAAACCCATGCAGATGTAGGGAGAATGTGCAAATTCCATACAGACAGTCATCCAAGATCAGAATCAAACCCAGATCCCCGGCACTGTGCTAACTACTGTACAACCGTGCTGTCCTTAATTAAGGAAATGTGTTCCTAGTGCCTGAATATGTCAGACAAAAAGTTTGTTCCATTGGTTTAGTTGTGTGCACTGAAGAAAGTTGAATAGGCAGTTCTCCTAGTGTCCTGGCCATTATTCTTCTCTCAAAATAATACCATCAACTGATCAATTACCTCATTTCACTGGTGGGATCCAGTTGTGCTTAATAAGGTAGCAACAGTTCCATATGTAACAACAATCATTTGAATAATTACTACATTATAGGAGGGATATGGTGATGTAATGGTTACGTCACTGGATTAGTAATCCAGAGTCCCAGGCTAGTATCTTGGGGGCACATGATCATATCCCACCACAGCAGCTGGTGAAAGTTAAATTCAACTGCTAAAATCTGTAATTGAACACTGTTCTCAGTAATGGTGACCAAAACATCAATTAATCTGCTAAAACACATCTGATTCACTAATGTTCTTTAGGGAAATAAAACTACCGTCCTTGCCTGATCTGATCTACATGTGACTCCATATCCACAGCAATATGATTGACTCTTAACTGCCCTCTAAAATGGCACAGCAAGCTACTCAGTTTAATGAGAGATGGGCAACAAATACTGGCCTTGCCAGTGATGTCGCCATCTCATCAAAGAATCTAATTTTCAAGAGAAAGTAGGAAAAACTCAAACGGGGAGTTAGGGCAAAAAGGGGTCATGAAATGTTCTTGGCAGACAGAATTAAGGAGAATCCTAAGGCATTTTATTCATGAGTTGTCAAGGAAAACATCAGACCTCTCAGGGATGAAGAAGGGGAATCATGCTTAGAGCCGAAGAGGGGAGATCCTAAATGAATACATTGAATCAGTATTCACAAAGGAGAGGGACGTGTTGTCTTGGAGTGTCTCACAGGGAAATGTTGACCTGTTAGAGAAAATCTCCATTACAAGTGTTAGGTTTTTTAGGGAACATTAAAACTAACAAATCCTCACGGTCTGATGGCATCTATCCTAGACTGCTCAGGAAGATGAGATGAAATTGCTGGGTCTCTGACAGAGATCTTTGTCTCTTCATTGGACACAGGTGAGGTGCCAGAAGATAGCGAATGTGGTGCTGTTATTTAAGAAGGTAGCAAGGACAACCCAGGTAACTATAGTCCAGTGAGCTTCACACCCGTGATAGGGAAATTATTGGAGAGGGTTCTTAGAGATAGGATGTGTGCACATTTAGAATGGAATAATCTCATTAGCAATAGGCAGCATGGTTTAGTAAGAGGGAAGTCATGCCTCACAAATTTGGTGGAATTTTTTGAAGAGGTGACAAGAACAGTTGATGAGAGTAGAGCCATGGATGTCGTCTATATGGATTTTAATAAAGTGTTTGACAAAGAACCTTATGGTAGGTTGGTGCAAAAGGTTAAATCTCATGGGATAAAAGGAGAGATGGCTAGAGAACTGGCTTGGCCATAGAAGACAGAGGGTAGTAGTGGAAGGGGCTTTTTCTGGCTGGCGTCTGTGACCAGTGGTGTTCCACAGGGTTCTGTATACTGGGACCTCTGCTATTTGGGATATATATAAATGATTTGGAAGAAGGTACAACTGGTGTGATCAGTAAGTTTGCGGATGACATGATGGCTGGACTTGCAGTTAGCGATGAACATTGTCAGAGAAAGAGCAGGATATTGATAGGCTGGAAGATTGGGCGGAGAAATGACAGATGGAATTTAATCCAGATAAATGCAAAGTGATGCATTTTGGTAAGACTAATATAGGAGGGAGTTCTACAATAAATGGCAAAACCATCAAAAGTATAGATGCACAGAGGGACCTGTGTGTTCAGGTCCATAAATCCTTGAAGGTGGCAGCATAGGTGAAGAAGCTGGTGAAGAAGGCATACGACATGTTGTCTTTATAGGACGGGGTACAGAGTATAAAAATTAGCGTCTGATGTTACAGCTGTATAGAACGTTGGTTAGGACACATTTGGAATACTGCATCCAGTTCTGCTCGCCACACTACCAGAAGGACGTGGAGGCTTTGGAGAGAGTGCAGAGAAGATTTACCAGGATGTTGCCTGATATGGTGGGTCTTAGTTAAGAGGAGAAATTGGGTAAACTGGACTTGTTCTCCTTGGAAAGATGGAGAGTAAGGGGAAGCCTAATAGAGGTGTATAAAATTATGAGGGGTATGGATAGGGTGAACAGTGGGAAACTTGTTCCCAGGTCAGAGGCAACAAACATGAGGGGTCACAGGTTCAAGGTGAGGGGGGCGAGGTTTAACTCAGATGTTAGAGGGACGTATTTTACACAGAGGGTGGTGGAGGCCTGGAATGCACTACCAAGAAGGGTGGTGGAGGCGGACATGCTGGGATCGTTGAAGACTTATCTGGATAGTCACATGTAGTCACATGTAGTCACATGTAGTCACATGTAGTCACATGTAGTCACATGTAGTCACATGTTGGATGTTGCCTGGTATGGAGGGCAGGTCCTATGAAGAGAGGTTGAAGGATTTGAGGTTGTTTTCGTTAGAAAGGAGGCGGCTAAGAGGGGATCTTATTGAAGCATATAAGATGATTAGAGGTTTAGATAGGGTGGACAGTGATAGCCTTTTTCCTAGTATGGAGAAAGCTAGCACGAGGGGACACAGCTTTAAATTAAGGGGTATGAGTTCTAGGACGGATATCAGAGGTAGGTTCTTTACTCAAAGAGTGATTAGGGAGTGGAATGCCCTGCCTGCAGCTGTTGTAGATGCTCCAAGTTTGGTGGCGTTTAAGAGGTTAATTGATAAGTATATGGAAGAGAAGGGAATGGTTTAGTTTGGAGGGCATTGCTTTTTATTTTGGTCGGCACAACATCGAAGGCCGAAGGGCCTGTTCTGTGCTGTATTGTTCTATGTTCTATGTTCTATGAGCAGACTGAGAATGGAGGGAATCAGAAAAATAGTCTAGTTGGATCAATGAGCAGCACAGGCTTGGAGGGCCGAAGGGCCTGTTTCCTATGCTGTTTTGTTCTTTGAAAACATACTTTGAGATGTTCCTCAAAGACATGGACTGAAGTCTTCCAACCCCATTTCCAGTGCCCCTGATAGTGAATGGAGTTTTGGCTGGGAAGCCAAATTTTCCATTCTCGCTGGCAATGGGTCCGGCCACGCACAGAACTGGAAATTCCCACCCGTGGTCAGGGATTATATAAACAAAGGCTTGTGTTTTCAATTCAATGATTTGCTAAATACATTGTAGGTTTCATTTTAAAAATAATAAAACATTCTTAAAGCACATTGATTTCATGGACCCTCAGAATTATTCAGATTTAACTGACATGCAGGAAATGGCTAAGTTTTCAGCTCAGTGGGTAATTCCCACAAGAAAACTTCCCATCAACACAAAATTGTTCCTTCACGTAATTCATTACTATTTTGTTACATAGTTGCCTAAAGGGATGGCACTTGGCAATTCAATATTTATCGCAATATAGGACTTGTCACAACACTGTCTGTAGATTGATCAGATTACAGAGAGCCCACTATCAAATGCCTGTCTAAAAGGCATTTTACACGTTATCTGCTTCATATAAAATATCACATCCCATGTACCGCCAGCCCGTCGTTCATTTCAAATCTTAATGGAGATCATTTCATTTTCAAATAAAAAGGAGTTAACTCTCTGTAGAGAACAGAGGACTGTGAAAAATGAGTTAGAAATTTCAATCTCAGAAATTAATGTAAAAAGTTGTTTTTATTATTACAGTCAAAATTAAAGATTTATCCATCTGCTGCCTGGTTTTAGCAGCCATGTACTGTGTAAAATTCAAATACAGACAAAGAGCTCTTTGCTCTGATTCTCTGCAGAATTAGTCTCAGAATCAAACTCAATGTTAATTAAAATGATTTCGTAGTTGCTCCATTATAACCTGAAGCTTACTTGGCTTCCGTTCAGTGCCTTCCCATTGTGCTGTGGCTTGAGTTTTCATTGTTGCCATTTCTCTTCTCCATGATAACTACATACAGAGATGTTTATATGGATAAAGAATACCATACCTCCACTGAGAATCCTCTCACTGTGGATAAGGGATGGGGGTGATTGAAATTCTTTAGTTGGCTGGTACTGTCAAAAGTTGTGAGGAGCAAGTCAACATTGTAATTGCACAATGGCATAAAATGTATCGCAGTAAAGTCTTCCTGAGCTGTATGGTTAATCTAGTATTCTAATCTCTTAATACTCAGAAGCTCCTTACTCTGCCTGTATTAGACAATGCTGAAAACTTTGTCCTGAGAGGAATTTGATTGTAAGAGCAGGAATTTGGGAGCTGCAGTGCCCTAGACCCTTATTAGCATATTTCTGTATGACGGCACTCAGGATTTGGCAGACAAATAGCAGGAAGGGCCAAAAAAGTGTGAAGGAAATTGAACAAGTGATTTAATGGCAGAAGCAACTTCTGGCTGATTTTTCTGCCCCAGTTACTTTCCTGACCTGTTTATGCATTGTTAACAAATAGCAAAAAACATTCACTCTCTGAGTTTGATGTAAAGAAGTTACATTCATCTTGCTTTTTAATTTAGGGGAACCCTGATGTGCCATAATACCAACAATTCATCTGTGCATTACTTTTTAATGAGCAAAGAATACCAGTTTCTGCTTAAGACTGAGGAGAATGAGTGTATCTGTTTTCCCACTTGTGATAACAAGTGTAAGTAAAAAACAGACTTGTCTCACACAAGACGAAAGGGTAAGTGTTTTCTTTTCACTAACCATGTGTGGAGTAGTGTCCCATCAACAATAGTTAATGCTGTGTCATTACAAATGTTTCAAAGAAGCTGAATTCAAAGAATGGAAGAAGATAAAGCAGATATGATTGAAATCTGCATTGAACAATATAGTTCAGATTTACTGGGACTCAAATGATTGTTTCACCAGGGCTCCATGAAGGGTTCTGGCCATGATAATTCACTTTCCTGAACCAACACAAAATGAATGTACCTTTATTTGGATGGTGGGACTGATCTTTGAGGAGAGATTGACTAGGTTAGGATTGTTTTTGCTGGAGTTCAGACAAATGAGGGGGGACCTCATAGGCACTTATAAAATTCTAACAGGACTAGATAGGGTAAATGCTGGGAGGATGTTCCCGAAGCTGGGGGAATCCAGAATCAGAGGTCACAGTCTGAGAATTCAGGGTACACCATTTACGATGGAGGTGAGGAGACATTTTTTTCACCCAAAGAGTGGTAAATCTGTGGAATTCGTTACCACAGGAAGTAGTTGATGCCAAAATGTTGAATGCATTCAAGAGGTGGCTGAATATAGTACTTGGGGCAAATGGAATCAAAGGTTATGGGGAAAAAGCAGGATGAAGCTATTGAGTTGGATGATCAACTATGGTCATAATAAGTGGCAGAACAGGCTCAAAGGGCCAAATGGCTTCCTCCTGCTCCTATCTTCTATGTTTCTATGTGATGAGGAAGAGAGTTACACTGAGATCCTATTCAAGTCCCTGTATCTGAAGGAGCTGACTGCAATTCAAAGGCCCATGTGCAGTAGACACTGCTGCATTTGCACTTGGCCAAACTGGAAACAATTTGACATCACTCTTGACTCAGTATTAATGCTCCAGGTGAAAGCATTCTGTGTCCCCTTGGGGAAAAATGCAAACAGTCGCAGGAGAGAATGCAAAGGTGAAAGCTGGAGTTCTCTTATTGGCAGACCTTCTACATTTTCTCCCTTGATATTTGCCTGGTAATTCACCCAGGTTGCAAAAAAAGAAAATTGGTCTTACTAAGTTGGAAGAGTCATGATTGGAAAACAATTACGCACGATCCTTTACAGGAACGGAACTATTTGAATGATTATTAATTATTCAATATATGCTTATCTTTTATATTTATCTATACTCCCAATAAATTTTGTGGATAGAATTTATTTATGAGGAGCATCAAGTCCAGATTGTCATCATAAGTCACACACGTTGTAACATTTGATTAACGTTAATAGATTTCAGATTGAACGGTGTGTTTTGTTTTTCAACAATACATTTTGTATTTATTAAGGTGAGCAATGACAATTCATGGAAATGGATGTTTGTATTCTATTTACTTGCAACAACATTGCAACCTGTTGCCACATATACTTCAGTGTTTGCCTATCTCTTTCTTCCTCTAACCAAAAAAAAATTCAGTCACTGCGCGGAATAAAGGCAAAAGAAAGAATAAGGGAGAGAGAGAGAGGTATGCTATTAGAAAATTTGCAGCAGAGTGCTTGAGTGGTGAGGCTTTGGCTCAAGAAGTTTCAGTGAATGGCATCTCAGGTAATCTCAGGTGATCTCTTAACTTTTCTCTTTAGTCTTGGTGCAGTTGGGATGGCAATGAGTGTTACGCTCCTACAGTAAGACGTGGAGCTCAGGGAGAATTCTGTTGTCTCTGATGACTACACTTGTTGAAAAATGCACCCGGATGCAGCTCCTGGAAGACCAGTTAGGGAGCTGGAGCTGGAGCTCAATGCTTTTAGGACCATCTGGTTTGCTGAGCACTTTGTAGATAAGAGTTTTAGTAAGGTGATCATACTTAAGGTGCAGGCAAGAGTAGCTGGGTCACAATCAGGAAAGGCAAAGGGAGCAAGCAGAGATCACAGGAGTCCTCTGTGGCCCTCGTAAACAAGTATATCGCTTTTGGTGAGGATAATCATCCAAACAAAAGCAATAGTAGCCAGACCTGTGGCACTACAACTGGGCCTGGGTTATAGTGGGTAAGGGTAAAGATAAACAGGACTGCAGTGATAGGACACTCAATAGTTAGGGGGGACAGACAGGAGATTTTGTGGCCACAAATGGGTTCCAGGATGGTGTGTTGCCTCCCGGGTGCCAGGATCAAGGAGATCTCGGAGCGGCTGCAGAACATTATCAAGGGCAAGGATGTGCAGTCAGGTCATTGTGCATTGTGGCATAAATGATATAAATGGAAATAGGAATGATTACAGAGAGCTAGGGAAGGGTTAAGAAGTAGGGCCTTGAGAGTGGTAATCACTGGATTCCTTACAGTACCACATGCTAGTGAGGGTAAGAACAGGAGAATATGGCAAATGACTGCATGGCTGAAGAATTGGTCGGGAGCTGTGCAGGAATTCAGATTCTTAGGTCATTGGGATCTTTTCAGAGCAGAGGGACCCTGTTTAAGAGGGATAGGTTTCATCTGAACTGGAGGAGGACTAATATCCTGGGGACAAGTTTGCTAGTGCTACAAGGGAGGGTTTAAACCAGATTGGCAGGGAAGGATTAGCAGCAGGAGAGTAAATGAGGGCTGAGAAGTTGCAATACTCAGCAACGGCAAACTGAATAGATATGGTAGGCAGGAGCATGACGGAGAACAAGGAAAGCTTGTTGGATTAAATTGCATGTATTTTAATGCAAGAGGGCTGACAGGTAAAGCTAATGAACTCAAGGCATGAATAGGTGCATGGAATGGTGAAATCACAGCCATAACTGAAATATGGCTAAGGGAGGGATAGGATTGGTAGCTTAACATTTTAGGGTACAAGTGCTTTAGGTGGGTCAGAAGTGGAGGAAAGAGGGGAGGTTACTCAACTAAGAGTAGGGGACAACTTTGTGACCAGTGACATTAATTTTTAATTTAAGTCCTATTAATTTTTAAATAGTTATGGAAAGTGACAAAACTGGTCCAGAGGTACAGTTCTAAATTGATGCACGGCAAATTTGATGGAATGAGACAGAAGTTTGCAAGGGTTGATTGGCATAGCTTGTTTTAGGGCAAAGAGACCTCCAGCAAGTGGGAGACCTTCAAAAGTGAAATAGCTAGAGTTCAAGGTCGATATGTTTCTGATGAGGTGAAAAGCAAGGCTGGCAGAAGTAGGAACTTGCAGAACAAAACATATTGAGGTTTTGTCCAGGACAAATAAGGAAGCATGGCTCAGGTACAAGCAGCTGGAATCGAGGGATTCCCTGAAGATATACAGGGGATATAGGAATATCCTCAAGAAGGAAATTAGATGGGCAGAAAAGGGACATGAGGTAACTTTGGCTGAGAGGATTCAGATAAATCCAAAAGGATCCTTTAAGTATATCAAAGGAAAAAGAAGAGAGTATAGGGCCGCTCAAGGACCAAAATGGGCACACGTGTGGAACCACACGAGATTGGCAATGTTCTCAATGAATATTACTCCTCTATGGTTATTGTGGAGAAAAACTGAAGAATTGGGAACCTAGGAAAGTTATTGGCAATATACTGGGGACAGTGAACATTATAGTAGAGAGAGTGAAGAGCATATTAAAATGTATGAAGGTGAATAAATCTCCCAACCCTCACCAGGTTTATCCAAAAACATAGCGTGAAGCTTGAGAAGAAATTGCAGGTGCCCTGGCTGAGATATTTGCATCATCGTTAGCCTTGGGTGAGTACCAGAAGACTGGAGGGAAACAAATGTTGTGCCCTTATTTAAAAAGGGCTGCAAAGAAAACAATTGGAATTATAGACCAGTAAGCCTAACCTTTGTAACGGGTAAAATACTGGAGAGGATTCTGAGGGATAAGATATATAGACATTTGGAAAGACAGGATTTAGTTAGGAGTAATCAGCATGACTTTGTGGATGGGAGATCATGCCTTACAAATTGGTTAACGTTAATTGTAGAAGTGACCAGGAAAGTTGATGAGGGCAGGGCAGTAGATATGGTCTATATGGACTAGAGTTTTGATAATATTCCACATGGTAGGCTACTCTGAAAGGTTAGATCATGGAATCCAGGGACAGCTGGCAAATTGGATATACAATTGGCTTGATGGTAGGAAGCAGAGGGTAATGGTGAAAGGATTTTTGTCAGATTGGAGGCCTGTGACCAGTGATTTGCTTTGGGGATCAATGCTGGGTCCATTGTTGTCTATTAGCTATATCAATGATTTGGTTAAGAATGTACAAGGCATGATCAATAGGTTTGCAGATGGCAGTAAAATAGATAGTATTGTAGACAGTGAGGAAAGTTATCAAAAATTTCAACAGGATCTTGATCAGCTGGAAGTGGGCTGAGGAATGGCAAATGGAGTTCAATATAGATAAGTATGAGGTGTTGTATTCGGAAAGTCACATCAAGGTAGGATTTTCACAGTGAATAGTAGGACCTTAGGGAGTATCGTGGAAGAGAGGGACTTTGGAGTTCAGGTGCATAGTTCTCTAAAGGTGGAGAAACAGGGCAATGAAGAAGGCTTTTGGCATGCTGGCCTTCATCAATTAGGGTATTGAGCATAGAAGTTGGGAAGTTATGTTGCAGTTGTACAAATTGGTGAGGCCAAACCTGGAGTATTGTGTTCAGTTTTGTCAGCTTTGCTATAGAAAATATGTTATTAAACTGGAGAGAGCTCAGAAGAGGTTTACAAGGATGTTGCCAGGATTCAAGGAACTGAGTTATAGAGAGAGAATGGACAGGCCAGGACTATTTTATTTGGATTGTAAGAGACTAAGGGGTGATCTTATGGAAGTGTATAATATCATGAGAGATGTGGATAGGGTGAATGCGTTCAGTCTTTTTTTCAGGGTTGGGGAATTAAGAAGTAGAGGGTCTAGATTTAAGTTAAGATGAGAAGAATTAATGCGAACCTGAGGAGCAATCTTTTTAGACAGAGGGTGGTGCGAATGTGAAATGATATGCCAGGGAAAGTGATTCAGATAGGGACATTGACAACATTTAAAATGCATTTGGACAGATACATGGATAGGAAAGGTTTAGAAGCTTATGGGTCAATTACAGGCAAATGGGTTTAGCTTAGATGAGCATTTTGGTCGACATGGTCCAGTTTGGGCTGAAGGGCCTGTCTCCATGCCATAGATTCTATGATTCTACATGAATTGGATGCCTGGGAGTCCTGTGCTATAAGCTTAGTGAGTATGCTTAAGACAGAATTGTCATTTTAATTATTAAAAATTTCTTGGCTGCAAAATACCTAGAGAAGCACATTTCAATAGAAACGCTGAGATGCACTAGCTCCATCTTACTAGTGTTGATACTGCCAAAGATCATTTCTATGCCCTTCACAGCTTAAACATGCATCTGAGGTGTTCACTCCCAATAATGATGAGGTTCGGAACGGAAGCTAGTGAAAAGTTCACAGTGCAGGATCAGAAAGGTGAGAGAATGAATTAGTAAGGGATCACTGGTTTTGAGCATAAATAACCAATGATATTGCATTAGTCTATGTTATGCCTCCTGATAAGTTGGTTGATTGTGGCTAACATTGATCCTTTCTGTCACGGCAAAATAATGTAATCATACATTCCTCCTCTGCTACAACTTCTGCAGCAAGATTTCAATTCTGAGATTGTCAGTTGGTGACCACAACTGTCAGCCATAGTTCAGTGGGTAGGACTTTGCCTATGAGTCATGGACATTGTGGTTTCAAATCCCACTGCAGAAAGATGAGTACAGAAATCCAGGCTGAGACATGAATGCAGTGCAGAGGGAGTGCTGCTTGCCAAAGGCAAGGCCAGGGCCATATTTCCACTAAGGTGGACATAAACAATCCCATGGCAACACTTTAAAGACAAGGGTCTTTAACCCTCACAAACATCAATGAAAGATGCGATTGTTAATCTCATTGTTTTTTACGGGAGCTTGCACATAAATTGGCTATTGTATTTCTAACTAACAGCAGTGACTATATACTTTACAAGAATTTGTCTATACAGTGCATTTGGAGGCCCTGAAGTTGTGAAAAGCACTATAAAGGCTCCTAACTCATCATTTCTACCAGTGTTGTCATGCATTCCAGGTAACAACTGAACTAACAGAACAATGGCGGTTTCAACAGATGCAGCCAAACTAGGAATAAAACACCGACGGCTATACTACACAAAACAGCACAGTTCGTTTGAGCTGTTCTAAGGACTTTAAGATGAGTGGCAGCCTCTAGGAACACCTGGCATTTGTATTAAGTCATCTTAAGATGCGTACGTGTGAGTTTGAGATGAGGGAATGTTAATAGCTGCATTTCCAAGTCCACACGAGAATAAGTAGCATTCTGCTAGGAATACACAAAAATGTTTCAATTGCCCAACTTGGCAGGAACTGCCCAGATTTATCAGTGAGTTTGTATTATGAGTGAGGTACAGAAACAAGGGATGTTATGTTTGGCTGTAATCTCAGAAAATGTGCTAAAGAGACAGAGAGACTGCGGTTTACTACTGAGATCATGCATGCCCAGGCAGTCAGCCCTTGTACACATCAATTTTTTGCAATTAAAGAACTCCACACTACAAGGAATTGAAAATACGTCATTTTAAATATGTGACCGTGCACACCAAAAGTGAAAGCAGGCCGTGCAACGTCTCAGGTTGTGTCACACTCAAGAGCCCAAAAAGAACTAATGTAATCACAATAAAAAATTGAGAGTACAGCCAAAGATCCATTAGTAATATTAAATTCTGCCTCCTTATTTTCCTAAATTTCCTTCACATGGAAAAAACATGCAGGATAATCACTTCCCATCCCTCTCCATCTGCTGCTGAAATACTGATTCATATCAATTTTTACTTGCAGCTTTCTTCCCTGTCCTATTTGACCTTCTATCTGATTATCCTTCATATTCTCCAGCATTTCCAAGATTCTACTGCTCATAATTTAGCCTTCATCAAGTAATGTTCCCCTCTCGCCGCCATTTTTGCTGACCTACACAGGTTCATAACCACTCAATTCATCAGATTTAGCATTCTTTTCTCATGTTTAAACCTCAACAAGCCCTGTAAAATTTCTCCCCAACATCCCCTGTTTCTTCAAAAGGAACTCTTCAAATGCAGACAATAAAAATGTAACAAAACTTACTCCAACTTATAAATCAAAGAAAGGGTTTAAAAAAGAAACTTCACTACTCTAAACTTGGGGTTCAGTCTGGATCAATCCAAGCTTTCCACAATTCCCAATAGATTCTTACTTGTATTGAGTCAACTGATCAGTTGATCATCACATCATTTTGTAATTGGTTCCATGGTTTAAAGAGTCAGTTAACCCTTCCGGCTTGTGACCATTGATCACATTACATCCAGTGCAAAGTTGTCACTGGTTACATTCTAATAATCCCCACCATCTCCATTTTATATCACTGGGCGTTGGGGATTAAGGTATGGAACACTTGGCCATTGGTTGATGAGAAATACAATAAGCAGGGTGTTTTGAATTTGAAATGTAGGAGAATACTGTAAAAGATGTGAAATGTGTTGGAGGAGGCCTGTCAGGGGAATTGCAGACTGCGTGGGGTTTTGGAGATTAGAGATTGGAGTGCATTGTGTAGTTTTGGATGAGAAATGTAACCAGTGGGTGGAAGGATTGAAAAATTGTTCTTTTTGGGACTAATTTTTTAATTGTTTGTAAGAATTCTTATGCACAGGCAGGTTTTACATGACCACTGTAGTTGAGTCTTTTGTGCCACACTAAATAAACCAGTGCAATGAACTCTCTGACCTCAATTTATGGCTTTCCATCTATTTGAATAATTATGCATAGCTTCCCCGACAGCTTACCCCATGTGCAGGAGTAGGCCGAATAAAATAGTTTGACTAACTGGGCAGCGGGCCCACGTTAAACAGGACTGATGCGCACAATTGAAGGTTTATGCTCATTGGTTCAAATATTCTTTCCATCTTTATTAAGCTTCTCCGTATCTGGGGAAGGGAAGAAATATCAGGAATAAATGAAGTGTTAGGAAGTTGGAACAGATTCCATGGGCAAATGATAGAGTGTGATCCTCGCATTTGAGTGGACAAGTGGATGATTGGCAATCACAAAGGAGAAGGATGTGCAAAGGGATGATCTAGGTAATATTCTAAGACCGTTCCCTCCACAGTGTAGCAGCTCGTCATTCCTGGCAGCAGAAGATCAGATGAGTTTCTAGAAAAGTAGTCTCCTTTAGGGAAGGCGATGGTCTAGTGGTATTATCACCTAGGCTATTAATCCAGAAACTCGGCCAATGTTCTGGGGAGCTCAAATCCCACCACGGCAGATGATGGAATGTGAATTCAATAAAAATATCTGAAATTAAGAATCTATTGATGATCATGAAACTATTGTTAATTGTTGTAAAACCAAATTGATTCATTGATGCCCTTTAGGGAAGGAAATTTGTCATCCTTATCTGTTCTGGCCTACATGTGACTCCAGAGTCACAGCAACGTGGTTGATTCTGAATTGACCTCTGAAATGGCCTTGTAAGTCATTCAGCTTAAGGGCAACCAAGGATGGTCAATAAATGCAGGCAAGCCAGCAACCCCATGTCCTACAAATGAATTAAAAAAATGCTAATTAGGTTCTATACCATGTGTACCAGTTACAGAACTGAAAGTAGAGTACTACTTTGGCCACAATTGGTGAGTCAGAGTGCAAATCAGACTCATAATTCCAGTGGTTTTCAGAATTGAATATTTTGCTTAGGTTCCCTCGCAAGCTCATTTGCATTTCGTACAACCTAAAACCTCTCATAGACCAACTCAGTTGAGAGTATTTAAGAGCCTACTTGGTTAAATGGAGATTATTATGAATCTTCATAAAACATAGATTCAGCTTCAATCAAAGTATTATGATCAGTGCTGGACACTGCACTTTAGAAAAGATGTAGAGGCTTTCAAGGTAGTGCAGAATTATTTATGAGAATGGTTCCACAGAGAAGAGACTTCAATTGCTAGATGGGAGAACTTGGAGCCGTTTAGGCTTAAGTTTAATTATTAGTGTCACAAGTAGGCTCCCATTAACACTACAATGAAGTTATTGTGAAAATCCCCTAGTCATCACGTTCTGGCGCCTGTTTGGGTACACAGAGAGAATTCAGCACGGCCAATGTACCTAACCAGCACGTCTTTCAGATTGTGGGAAGAAACTAGAGCATCTAGAGGAAACCTATGCAGAAAGGGAGAGAATATGCAGACTCTGCACAGACATCGACCCAAGCTGGGAATCGAATCCAGGCTCATGGTACAATAAGGCAGCAGGACATTGGTCTCCTTAGAGGAGAAAAAGTTGAAAAGAGATTTGAAAGAAATGTTCAAAATCATCAGCAGTCCTGGCAAAGTCGATAGTGGAAACTGTCCCACTGATGGAAAGATTGAGAATCAGAGTAAATTCTTTCTAATATAGTGTTAGATTAGGATATCTAATGCATGGCCTTAGAGTATGGCAGCAGATTCAATCAAGGCTCTCTTAAGGGAGTCAGATAATTATCTGAAAAGAAAATAATCACAAGGATATAGTGTGAGTGAAGGAATGGTGAGTTTTTCTCTGAGAAAGCTGACACAGTCGCAATGCACCAAATGGCCTCCTCCTGTGATTTAACTATTCCATGATTCTATTTTAATCATGCATGAAAAGATATCTCATGAAGTTCTTGGGATATTTAAATACATTAAAGATACAAGGTAAATGCAAGTTACTGTTGTTAATATATTCAGTCCAATTTAAGCAATAAAGCTAAAAATGGTTTCATCACAAAAATTATCCAGTTTTAATTGGAGTACTGAAGTAATGATGCGTGAGTCACCCAATTTTAAATAACTGAAAATTATCTTAAGGATTGATAGAGAAATGATTACTGATTTCTTTGGAGTGCAGTAGGTAGTTTATTTACAAGTTTTTAAATCATTTTTCATAGAATCATAGAACTCTACATCACAGAAAGAGGCCCTTCGGCCCATTGATTCTGCACCGAACACAATCCCACTTAGGCCCTACCCCCATATCCCTACATATTATACCCACTAATCCCTCTAACCTATGCATCCCTGGACACTAAGGGGCAATTTCTTAGCATGGTCAATCAACCAAACCCACATATCTTTGGACTGTGGGAGAAAACCAGAGTACCCGGAGGAAACCCATGCAGACATAAGGAAAATGTGCAAACTCCACACAGACAGTGATCCAAGCCAGGAATCAAACTCAGGACCCTGGAACTGTAAAGCAGCAGTGCTAACTACTGTGTCGCCCCATATTTAAAAAACGATATTGAGGAAGTCGTGGATAGTGCTTTCAGAGAGATGGTCACACCATAGATAAAAATTACTGAGGGAGATAGGGAATGGGTGATCACCAGAGGAAAAGTAGATGGGCAATATAGGAGTCCCCTGCAGTTATCTCCCTCCAAAGAAGTTATACCATTTTAGATACTGTTGGGGAAGATGGCTCACCAGGGGAAGGTGGCAGCAGCCAGATTCATGGCACCATGGCTGGCTCTGCTGTACAGGAAGGCAGGAAAAAGCGTGGCAGAGCTATAGTGATAGGGGGTTCAATTATCAGGGGAGTGGATGGGCATTTCTGCAGATGCAAACAAGACTTCAGGATGGTATGTTGTCTCCCTCATGCAAGGATATCTCAAAGTGACTGCAGGACATTCTGGAAGGGCAGAGTGAACAATGGGATGAGGTCCGATGAGCTGAATTTAGGGAGTTAGGGGTAAAACTAAAAAGTAGGACCTCAAAGAAAGTAACCTCAGGGTTGCTACCAGTGTCACATGCTAGTCAGAGTAGGAACGTCAGTATAACTAAGATGAAAATATGGCTTGAGTGATGGTAAAAGAGGGAGGGATTCCTTGGACAACTTGATTTTTAGGTTTGCTGATGACACCATCATAGTGGGTCAGATCTCAAAACAATGATAAAACAAAGTGCAGGAATGAGACACAGAATCTGTGAT
Source organism: Sphyrna mokarran (assembly GCA_024679065.1). Classification (NCBI taxonomy): domain Eukaryota; kingdom Metazoa; phylum Chordata; class Chondrichthyes; order Carcharhiniformes; family Carcharhinidae; genus Sphyrna; species Sphyrna mokarran. The sequence goes on along the minus strand of JAGIQG010000002.1, from coordinate 56,413,002 downwards.
CTGTGACAACAATAATCTCTCTCTCAATGTCAACAAAATGAAAGAGATTGTCATCAACTTCAGGAAGCCTAGAGAAGAACATGCTCCTGTCTATATCAACAGGGACTAAGTAGAAAGGATTGAGAGTTTCAAGTGTTTAGGTATTCAGATCACTAACAACCTGTCCTCATCCCTTCATTTAAGAGGTCTGATAACACCAATTTTAAATCCAACCAATTTATTTGATAGTAAACTTGCAAGCTTTTGGCTGAAAGCTTGCAAGTTTACTCTCAAATAAATCAGTTGGATTTAAAATTGGTGTTGTCAGACCTCTTACTGAGTTTACCCCAGTCCAACGCCGGCATCTCTACATCATCCCCTCATGCCAACCCTATGGTTAAAAAAGCCCACCAATGTCTCTATTTTCTCAAAAGACTAAGGAAATTTGACATGTCAGCTATGACACTCACCAACTTTTACAGATGCACCATAGAAAACATTCTTTCTGGTTATATCACAGCTTGGCATGGCTCCTACTCTGCCCAAAATCGCAAGAAACTACAAACAATTGTGAATATAGCTCAATCCATCACACAAACCAGCTTCCCATCTGTCTACATTTCCTGCTGCCTCGGCAAAGCAGCCAGCATAACTAAGGACCTTTGCAGCCCGGACATTCTCTCTTCCATTGGGAAAAAAATACAAAAGTTTGAGGTCATGTATTAACCGCTTCAAGAACAACTTCTTCCCTGCTACCATCAGACTTTTGAATAGATCTACCTTGCATTAAGTTGATCTTTCTCTAAACCATAGCTATGACTGTAACATTACATTCTGCACTCTCTCCTTTCCTTATGTTTTGTCTGTATAGGATACAAGAACTCAGTAAGAATTTAGCAACACCAATTTATAATCCAACCGATTTATTTGATAGTAAAAAAGCGAGCTTTCGACTCTGTGTCTTCTCAGGCAAATGCAGTGTTCTGGTCTGCAATAGCACACATCAGCACAGACAGTCAGAGATTGCTGATTAGAATGCGAATCCTTACATCTAACCTGCTATTCAAGTGTTAAAGTGGCTAACAATGTGTGTGAAGGGAATCCTGAGCATTGGTTAGAGAATTGTGTATTTTCTCCAGACAGCACAGTAAGTGAGGTTTTTTGCTAATCCAGGCAAGTTACGGGGGTTACAGATAGTTTGTCATGAAGCCAAGATCCCTATTAAGACCGTCCTCATGTGTGCGGAACTTGGCTATCAGTCTGTTCAGCGACTCTGCGCTGTCGTGTATACGAAGGCCCCCTTGAAGAACATTTACCCGCAGGTCGGAGGCCGAATGCCCATGACTGCTGAAGTGTTCGCCCACAGGAAGGGAACTGTTTTGCCTGGTGATTGCTGAGCGATGCTCATTCATCCGCAGTCGTAGTGTCTGCGTGGTCTCCCCAATATACCATGCTTCGGGACATCCTTTCTTGCAACGTATTAGGTAGACAACGTTGGCCGAGTTGCAAGTGTATGTACCGTGTACCTGGTGAATGGTATCCTCACGTTTGATGATGTCGTCCATGTCTATGATCCGGCATGTCTTGCAGAGGTTGCTGTGGCAGGGTTGTGTGGTATTGTGGTCACCGTTCTCCTGAAGGTTGGCTGTTTGAGGTTGTGCGGTTGTCTGAAAGCAAGAAACAGGGCAACAACTGTTGGGGAGATCCTGGTTCTGGAAAATGAGCCCAGACAGGTGATTGATGTCTCAGTGGGGGACCATTTTGGGAACAGTGATCACAATTCTATAAGTTTTAAAATATTTGTGAAAAGGATAGAAGTAGTTCCAGAGTAAAATTATTAGAGTGGGGGAAGGCTAATTATGACAGTATTACGCAGAAGCTAGGGAATATAGACTGGGGGCAGCCATTTGAGGGTAAATCATAGCAGGAATGAGTTTAAGCAGGATGTGAAGATGCATCTTTCCAAATGGTCATAAATCCTATCTCTCAGGACCCTTTCCGTTAACTTACCGACCACCGAAGTAAGACGAATGGGCTAATAATTACCAGGGTCATTTCTATTTCCTTTCTTGAAGAGAGAAACAGCATTTGCTACTCTCCAGTCCTCTGGCACAATCCCATGGACAGTGAGGACCCAAAGGTCAAAGCTAAAGGCTTCACAATCTCATCCCTTGCCTTCCAAAGTGTCCTAAGATATATCCCATCTTGCCCATGGGACTTATCGACCCATAGGTTTTTCAAAAACTGTTAATACATCTCCCTCAGAACATCTACCTCCTGCATCCCATCAGCCTGTGTCACGCTATCATCCTCAAAAACGTGGCCCCTCTCCTTAGCGAACGTTAAAGAAAAGTATTCATTCAACGTCTCACCTATCTCTTCTGACTCCATGCACAAGTTCCCACTACTATCCTTGACTGGCCCTCACCTCACTCTAGTCATTTTATTTCTCACATAAGAGTATAAAGCCTTGGAGTTTTCTTTTATCTGACCCATCAAGGACTTCTCATGCCCCGTTCTAGCTCTAATAAGCCCTTTCTTTAACTCAGTCCTAGCTACCTTGTTACGCTCAAGCGACCCAACTGACCCTTGTTATTGTATCCTTACACACACTTCCTTTTTCCTCTTAACAAGACATTCAACATCCTTTGGGAACCATGGTTCCCTCACTTGTCCATTTCCTCCCTGCCTGCAGGGACATACCTATCAAGGATACAAAGTATGTGTTCCTTGAAAAAGCTCTACTTTTCATTTGTGCCCATACCTGACAGTTTCTGTTCCTATCTTATGCTCCCTAATTCTTACCAAATGGCATCATAATAATCCCTGCCCCAATTATAAACCTTGCCCTGCTGTGTGATCTTATCCCTCTCCATTGCAATTACGAAGGATGCCGAATTGTGGTCACTATCTCCAAAATGCTCTCTCTCAAAACAAATTTAACACTTGGCCCAGTTCATTACCCAGTATCAAATCCAATGTGACCCCACTTCTTGTTGGCTTATCCACATATTGTGTCTGGAAACTCTCCTGCGCACACTGTACAAGAAGTGACCCATCTGAACTATTTGAGGAATTGAGTTTAGGAGTCGGGAGCTAATACTGCAGCTATATCGCATCCTGGTCAGACCCCACTTGGAGTACTGTGCTCAGTTCTGGTTGCCTCATTACAGAAGGATGTGGAAGCCATTGAAAGGGTGCAGAGGAGATTTACAAGGATGTTACCTGGACTGGGTGGCATTCCTTATGAGAATAGGTTGAGAGAGCTGGATCTTTTCTCCTTAGAGAAACAAAGAATGAGAGACATGTATAAGATGATGAGAGGTATTGATCAGGTGGACTCTCAGAGGCTTTTACCCAACACTGAAATGGCTGCCACAAGAAGACACAGGTTTAAGGTGCTGGGGAGTAGGTACAGAGGAGATGTCAGGGGTAAGTTTTTCACTCACTCAGAGGGTGGTGGGCGAGTGGAATCGGCTGCTGTCAGTAGTGGTGAAGGCAAATTCGTTAGGTTCTTTTAAGAGACTTCTGGATGAGTACATGGGACTTAATAGGATTGAGGGTTATAGGCAAGTCTAGTAGGTAAAGATAAGATCGGTGCAACTTGTGGGCAAAGGACCTGTTTGTGCTGTAGTTTTTCTATGATTCTATTTGATCTATAAAAGTTTCAATCAATATTTGGAAAGTTAAAGTCACCCATGATAACATAGAACATTACAGCACAGAACAGGCCCTTCGGCCCTCGATGTTGTGCCGACCAAAATAAAAAGCAATGCCCCTCCAAACTAAACCATTCCCTTCTCTTCCATATACTTATCAATTAACCTCTTAAACGCCACCAAACTTGGCGCATCTACAACAGCTGCAGGCAGGGCATTCCACTCCCTAATCACTCTTTGAGTAAAGAACCTACCTCTGATATCCGTCCTATAACTCATACCCCTTAATTTAAAGCTGTGTCCCCTCGTGCTAGCTTTCTCCATCCTAGGAAAAAGGCTATCACTGTCCACCCTATCTAAACCTCTAAATCATCTTATATGTTTCGATAAGGTCCCCTCTTAGCCGCCTCCTTTCTAACGAAAACAACCTCAAATCCGTCAGCCTCTCTTCATAAGACCTGCCCTCCATACCAGGCAACATCCTGGTAAACCTCCTCTGTACCCTCTCCAATGCCTCCACATCTTTCTTATAATGTGGGGACCAGAACTGCACACAATACTCCAAGTGCGGCCGCACTAGAGTTTTGTACAGTTGCAACATGATGCTGCGGCTCCTAAATTCAATCCCCCTACCAATAAAAGCTAAGACTCCATATGCCTTCTTAACAACTTTATCCACTTGACTGCCTACTTTCAGGGATCTATTGACACATACACCAAGATCCTTCTGTTCCTCAACACTATTAAGAGCCCTACCATTAGCCCTATACTCTACACATTTATTGTTCCTGCCAAAGTGCATTACCTCACACTTTTCCACATTAAACTCCATTTGCCACCTCTCGGCCCAGCTCTGCAACTTGTCCAAGTCACTCTGTAAACTATAACCCCCCTCTTCACTATCTACCTCTCCACCGACTTTAGTGTCATCTGCAAATTTACTGATCCATCCCTCAATACCCTCATCCAGATCATTTATAAAAATTACAAACAGCAGGGGCCCCAAAACAGACCCCTGAGGCACACCACTTGTCACCGAAACTACTGTGACTACTGTGACCTCCACACCTATCCATAATCTGCTTTGCCATTTCCTCCTCCGCATTTCTATTACTATTTGGAGGCCTATGGAAACCTCCTAACAACGTGATCGATCCTTTCCTATTTCTAACTTCAGCCCATATTATCTTAGTAGGCAGATCCCCCTCAAAATGCCTTTCAGCAGCGGTTAAACTATTCTTGATTAACAATGCTACTCCTCCACCTCTTTTACCGCCTTCCCTACTCTTACTAAAACATCTATAGCCCGGAACATGCCAACAACCATTCCTGTCTCCGTTCTAACCATGTCTCCATAATGGCCACAACATCATAGTCCCAAGTACTAATCCACGCTCCAAGTTCACCTACCTTATTCCTGATGCTCCTTGCATTGAAGTAGATACACTTCAACTCACTATCCTGTCTGTCTGTACACTCCTGCGACTTTGATATTTTTCTCAGCACCTCGCAATCCTCAACACTAGCTTTTGGACTACATCTCATTTTCCCATCCCACTAACAAATGCACGATCTTGTCAATGTATCATGTCTTGGGAAATTCTTTCATGCAGTGTATGAGGGAGACAAAGTTGGCCAAGTCACATGAGTATGTATCATGTACGTGGTGGGTATTCTCATGTGTGATGGTGATATCCATGTCAATGATCCAGTGTGTCCTGCACTGGATCATTGTGTGTGTTCTTTGTTCTTTAAAAAATATAATTGCAAGTCTCTCATAAAAGACCAGAAATAGGCAGAAACCTGTCATGATGATATACCTGAGTTGGTGTTTGTGGATAGCATCACAGTTCCTAGACGTATGAAAAGACGGAATGGTGAAAATAATTTGACAACAAAATACTGCCATAGAATAGAAATATGGTCCAAAATTGTGTAACAAAATGTTGCCTGTCAAACAGTTGCATGATTATTACTCATTCTTGACAAGATCTCATGCAAGTTTTTAGTTCTTCCATTGTATTCGCTGCATAGCCCTAATTTAGTATATTTCAACTTTTATGATACATCACACATTGCAACTTCACGTCATCCAATGCTACATTTCATTTGTAAAACAATCTAGCTAGCATCCAATTTGGAATGTTTGTGCAAATACCTGTCATTGTGTCCATTCAATTCCTTCTTATTTGTACATTTCAGTTGAGGGACACAAACCCAGACATCCCCTGTCACAGGACAGGTAGCAAAGGCATATGACATACCCAAGTGATGGGGCCTGCAAAGCTGTCCAGATGGTTAATGTCAGATGAAGATAAACCTCCTTCAAATAATTGTTCTGAAATTTCTTCTTGTCCTCGAGTTGCCTGAGGTGAGGATCTCCAGAACGGTTTAACTAAGAATTACGCTTTCCCAGGGATGACCAATCAGAAATTATCACACAACAACTGACTAGTGCTTGATCTAATTTACCTTCCAACAACCCGTCTTCCAGCCTCGTTTCTTCAACCTCCAATATTCTCGATGTAGCAGAGAAGAAAATCTTCCTTCAAAATTTATTGATATTGCTCTTAATTTGTATAATCTCAATTTGTACAATTGGTGAGATTATACAATACAATATAAATCGTTGAATCACAGAATCCCTATGATGCAGGAGAGGCCATTCGACCCAATAAGTCTGTACTGATTACCTGACCAAGTATATTACCAAGGCCCTCTCCCCTTTCTATGCCTGCAATCCCAAACATTTACCTTGGCTAATCCATCTAACCCTCACATCTTGAGCCAACAGTAAGGGGCAATTTAATATGGCCAATCCACCTAACCTGCACATTTTTAGACTGTGGGAGGAAACTGAAACACCGGAGGAAGCCCACACAGAGATGGGGAGAACATGTAAACTTCACACAGACAGTGACTCAAAGGTGGAATTGAACCTAGCTTCTTGATGCAGTAAGGCAGTTGTACATCAAGTGCAAGCTACACGCTGCTGCTCAGTCAAGAAATCCAAAATTTCTACTTCTGTCCTACAATAGAGTGCCCACTTCCACAGCAAAGCAATAGTGTCAGCGAGGACTTGCAGCCAGGAACAGCATTGAAAAGATCATTTAGGAGCAAGCTGCCAGATCCCTTAGAGCAGTCAGTGTGACTCCCCAGGCCATTGCAACTAGGTGGATTTCCATACAGTGCAAATGTCTGGCTATAGCCCATGCGATTTTTAGGAAGCTTTACGTTTGATCTACTTGTGTGTTTACTCTTACACAGATCACAGACATTTTCCTTCTTGCTGCGACAGTGGTAATAAATGGAAAATAATTGTGAAATATCAAAATACAGATGTTGACATACAGATCAAGAGGAGGAATTTTGATGGCGTAGAGAGAGATTGTTTCCATTGGCAATTTCACAACTGATGACTAGATGGTACAGACTTCAGATAATTGAAGAAAAAATGATGAGGAGATTTGTTTTTAAATGCAACAAATTGTTATCTATGGGTGTTGTCATTTGTGGATGTTGATACTGGTTGCCTTTTGAATTTTGTCCTCAATGCAAAAGAACTGTAAGGCGATTGAGGAGCTGAAATTAATTTATTTGAGAAGTGGTCAAAAGTTATATTCTTTGGATCACTCCCATGCCACTTACAAGTACAGAAAGGCGGATGAATACATGGCTGGAAAGTTGGTGCAAGGCTTCATGTTCTGGGACATTGGGACTGGCTCTGTACAGGCTGAATGGGTTGCATCTGCACAGAGCTAGAATGGATTTTTTTGTGCTGTTGCGGAGGGTTCCAATTAACCTGACAGGAGTGTGGGAATCAGGAGATAATAGAGAGAAGTAACAAAGGGCACAGAATATTTAGAGAGATAGGTAGCACGAGAGTAGGAAATGGGGCCATCATTTCCTCAGAGTGGAAATCAGCATCTGATTGTTATTCTTTATCCATTTAACCTGTGCTAAATTTTAAAGTGCCTGTCTTACCCAATCTTCCTGTCTCAGATATTGGTGGGAGTGGACTGGGAGGCAGGTTTTGTACATCAGGATAGGGTCAGGTCAAGACTCTGGATGGATCAGGTCAGATTGAGGGGAGGGTGTCCAGCTGAGTCACGTCAGCAAAGGAGGTGGGGAGTCTGATCATGTTGGTTGGATGGATGATTATTGGGTGAGTTGGAAGTGGGATGGGGAGGGGTGGGTCCAGCTGGGTTATGTTGGTAGGTGTGGTGGAGGCAAGGGTAGGGGTGGGTGATCCAGCCTGGTTAGGTGAGGAGTCAAGTATGGGGGAATCACATGTGGGTGGGGAATACTGTTTAATGCAGAAGGGGTGGGGGCAAAGTGGGATGGGGAGAAACTGGGCTGTCCCTTTTGACTTCATGAGTGTGGGGAAGGGAATGTCCCGTGTGATGACTGGTTTGGGTCTTTAAATTAGTTATGCTGAAGTTAGAAATGATTTTATATCTTCCGACTCTTTCAAAGTAACTATTAGCATGTGACTGGCAGAACCATCCAAAGTTATTAATTTAAAGCACTTTGTCAGATGGTCCCCAGTGCAACAGAACTGTCCAAGGGAAGTTTGTAATGCTGAGCAATTGTCGCATAAATCTTTAGCTGGGATATTCTCAGAGGGATTCCCAAGTGGGTAAATTCTATGCTGGGGAGACGATAAGTTACAGGACAATAAATGAATAGATGGAATCAGAGTTTGGGGGAAAGATTCCAAACCAAAGTTGTGTGCATGTACATAAGATGCAATTACATTGATCAGTGTAATCTAAAGACCACCAATGAGTGAGAAGGATTGTTACAAATGCTCCCTGGTCAAGTTTCCCAAATTTGTTATCCCAGGTGAGGAGGAATAAACTGATTCCTTTCCTTTATTCACCACTCTTGGCTGGTCACCAGATCACCAGGCCGGGAACCAGATTCATTTAAAGAAGATCCTTTCCTTGTGGGCATCTTTTCCCAGCTCAATATTTAAAATACTTCAATTTAACCAGGCATTCCTCAGTTAAAGAAAGAGTGGCCAGAACTTTGCTGCCTCCTTCCCCACGGGAATCGGAGTGAGCAAGATGCGGACAGTGGAAAAGTCTATTGACTTTGGGTGGGTTTTCATGGTTTCGGGACGAGTGGGGTCATAAAATCTCCCTCATTAAGTTTATTATCTACTAAATGTGAGCAAAATGATAAAACACACATATTCACACATATTATACATGAAAATTTAGTCCAAAGGTAAATTTAAAATAAAACAAATCAATCTTTGACTTGTCTGTGAAGACTAAATGGTGGAATAATGAAGCTGTTACTATTTGTAATCTCCCAGCTGACTTCATCAGGTGAATAGTCAGTTTGAGATCCTAGTGTCCTATAATTTTGCTGAAAAACTGCCTTGTCGTCTTTTCAGCCGCAGTTTTGCTGACTTGGCTTGCTTCAGTAATCAGAGAGAGAGAGAGTTATTTAAATCTTTGCAAGGTCTGCTGTATCTTTCCTCCGGTGTCACACATTGCCAGTCCCATCATTAGTCAGCACAGACCTAAGTTTTGCAGCTGGCTTTTATTCCAGACTTGGTTCAAACACGGTTAAAAGAGCTGAGTTCCAGAGATAAGGTGAGAGTAATTGCCCCTGATATCAAGGCAGTATGGCATTAATAAGCCTTCGGAAAACTGGGGTCAATGGGAATCAGGTGGAAACCTCTCTGCTGGTTACATGGAGATAATTTGTGAGTGCAGGTGCAAAGTCATGTTTCCCTACTGGATTTGTTACCGTTGTGGATTCTACGACCCAGTTGTCAATCTTTTCTCAACATTTTCTTTGCAGCTTGCAACATATTGCAATTTGCAGTTCATTTAAAATTGCTGTGTGACCATGCATATAAATACCTTTAAAAGGCTTTGCACAGCCTGTCCTTCCTGTGCGGTAAGTTCCAAATTGCTGTCGGTTGCACAGCCATACAGCTCAGCGGGAACGTTGTCATTTGCGTCCTGTTATGAAGCAAGGCTTGACTTCTCTGTGAGGTGTTGTCGAGCAGAATGCAATATCGGTGATTTTACTTGGAAGATCTCGGTCATGCGAGCAATGAGCACAGCTGAAGCAGCTCTCAAAAATGCTTCCACTGATAAGATCCAACTAGTGTAATGCACAGTTCATGCACCTGGGAACAAACGGCACAAAATCAATAATGAATCATGGTGAGCAAAGATGTTGCCAAGTGAAAAATGTCAGAAAATTACTCTTTATTTCCTCTGACTCACTCTCCTTGCCTTAAAGTGTGTTCTATTAAACCTACCTCTGCTCAAACTTTTGGTCATCTGTATTTCTTGGTGTCAAATTTTGTTTGATAATTGTTCCTGTGAAGTGTCTGAGAACATTTTACTATGTTAAAGGAGTCATAGAAATGGAGTTACTGTTATTTAACAAATTGTTATCTTAAATAGTTTCTAGCAGACTCGTAATGGAAGTTGGACTCTAACTATGTCATTTACAATGGATAACTGAGTCAACAGTAACTCATAAAATGAATTATCTGTAACAAGATGGTTCCACCAGCAGGAGTAAGTCAAAAAAGATATTTAAACCCACATTGGCAATCCATAATCGCAACAATCCACGTTTAAGGAATTTTCAGCTGATCAAGGAACTTAAAATATTCAATTCACTCATAATTTTTATTAATCATAATATAAAGCTGCGTGAAGACTTAATAAAAACAGCTAAATGCTGAGCTTAATGATCGCAAACCTATTCTGTTTCAGAGATTGCAGGGATCACTGAGGGATGCTTCAAGTTTCATGCTTGTACTCGCAAAATCTGTTTCATGCTATTTCACCTGAGGAACTGTTCATGCAAGAAGACCAAGATAAACTTGTTTTTCCTCATATATGTTGGCAGTGTGGCTGCACTGATTAACCTCAAGCCCTCTGAAATCTTGCAAAGTCCCAATGGGTATTTAAGTGTCTAGACATTGGAGTTAAAACATAGAGATTAATATCCCATTTGTAGTGACAAATGGAAACTGAATGACTGGAGAATTTTGCTTTTATTGTGTTGCAAATGGCATGAATTCAAACTGCCGACGTATTAAGCACACCATCTTTCTGACAGAATTTTAAAGAATTTGTTTAATTATCACCATTAAAAAAGACAAGCTATGATTATCTTCACCACTATGGTGGTGAAGTGATATTGTCACTGGACTATGAATGGTATATTTTGACTGTATAGGGTAGGAAATCTGCCATATTTATATGGTCCAGCAGATATGGTACTCCAGATCCACAACAATGTGGTTGATTCTTAAATACCTTCTGAAATGGCCTAGCAATCCACTCAGTGAAGAGTCATCAGGGATGGGCAACAAATTCTGGCCTTGCTAGTGATGCCCACATTCCATGAAAGAATAAATGAAAAAGTATGCCAAATGATCAGACAATCCCAGGCATCTTTTTCTCTTCTCCCTCTCAGCAATGCAGTGGTTTTATCAGAGCTGATATTGTTAGCTGTTTTAATAAGACTGGGACCCATATTCCTGTTGAATGACACCATTGCAATGATGTATTCGCATTGAAGGATCCCTTGAGTGGTATAAAAGATGAAGGTAATTTACAGTATTTTAGGGGAGGATTTCATAGTAAACATAACAATGGTAGCAATTTCCATTTACAATACATGCATAGTTAAATGTATAATTCAAGAAATTGCTGTCAGAGAAGTTTCTGCAGAACTTGTGTGATAATAGTATATCCCAAGAGATTCACTTTCCAAACACATAGAATGATTTGACATTATCTGATATATAAAAATGAAAGTCTCCAAAATGAAATTACAGCTTGTCCATGTAATGTGATTACCGTGTTACTAGTGTAATGTGTCTTAATTATTTCTAAACAAATCCTTTGGGACTGAAAATTAAATTTAACAGGTATGGAGTCTCATTCTTTCAGATTTTAATTTATTGGTTTTGGGTTTTTTCTTTTTCTGAGCTAAAAATTGGAGACCACTGTTTTTCGGGTTGTGTGGAGGTAGGGAGAAATTGTGATTCATGACTTTCCCTTGCCTACTCAGAGTGAAGGGAAAGACATGCAAATTTGGTGTGGCAAACCTTACTTGAAAGGTTGTAGCACTTGTCTGAGAGGTTTCCTTGTGGCTGTCTGCTCCTAAACACTGCCTATAGCCCCTGAGCTCTACACGGGAACCAGATAGAAGTATCAGCAAACCACTAGTGACACCATCTCCAAGATTTTGGTGACAAAAGATTGAATCCAGGAGTGAGGCTGTGTTTACCCAGGTAGGCAGGAAGCCCCAATGCACCAGCTTGAAGATAGAGTGGGAGTATGCTGGCAGGAGGCCAGTGCTTGGTCTGGCACCATTGAATGGCAGAAGTGCCCCTAAAAGTACAGAGATATCACACAAATGGTCAAAGTGAAGAAATGTAATTCTCTCAAAATATTTCATTCCCATCATATCAACAGCTCTCACACTGCTCAATGAACAACAGTCCTATCGCTCACCCAGCAGCACACCCTGGCACTCATGATTCATACGTAACCTATCAATGCTGCCAACTTCGTACTCACCTCTCGCTGCCTCCAGAGATCCCCAGTTATTGTGGCAGCCAGAACATTTATACACAGCTCTACATAATCACAAGCAGTCTGTTCTCTCTCTCTTGCAGGAGAAGGTCGAGGGAGACACAGAATACCAGAAGTGGGAGACCTCCACGACTCCATCTTCTGAACCTCCTGGAAAAGATAGCTCCCTGGATCCTGCGTCTGAAAGTGACGCAGGCCATAGCATGTGACACACAGTGGCTGTCCAGGATGATGGTAAGTAGATTCTGTGGTAAACTATGCAATCAAACAATAAGATAATTGGCATCACTGACAAGAGGAAATTACCAGTATATCTGAATCCCAGCTTAATCCATGGACCTTCTCTCGTGCTCCTGCCTGACATGGCACTTCAGCAGAAAGTCTACAAATTTGCAGGGCTGTTTTATAAAATTGGCATCCCCAATGTAATTTCAAAAGCACTGTATACTATAAATTGGGAATAATAGTGGTCAACCTTTGATGCAGCATACCTATTATTGAGTAGCATGTGACAAGAACAGTTAAGATTACTTCCATACAATTGTTATATAAGTACTTTTCATCCTCTAGGTGCCATTTACAATCTTTCTTATTTTTGTTAAATCTTTATCAGAGAAGTGTCAATCAAAATGTCAAAAGATTGTGCATATTGCTGTGCTCATTTCAGTATCCACAAAAAGCAACAACAGCACGTCACTAGCTTCTGGAGTCCCCAGACTGATTATCGAACTGTTTCGGCAATTGGACCTTAATACTGAAGATGCTATTAATGCAGCAATAGTGATGTGGAGGGTAGTGTGCCATATTTACAAGATCACATAGTTAGAACATACAGAGGCAGAGTGTGAGATAGGCACTATTTACAAGAAGATTATCACATCATAGGTTCAGTTGGATACATGGGTGACTACCAGGAGAGGCAGACAAGTAGTGCGAGAGTCTCCTATGGCTGTTCCCTTTGCAAACAGATATATGTCTTGGATACTGTTGAGGGGGATAGCCTCTCCAGGGAAAATACTAGCAGCAGCCAGACCTGTGTTTCCACGCCTGTTTCTGCTGTAGAGCAAGGTTGAGCAAAGAGCAACCGAGACTAGTAATAAGGGACTCGCCAGTTAGAGGCACAGACAGGTATTTCTGTGGTGACAATTGAGACTCCAGGATGGTGTGTTGCCTCCCTAGTACTAGGGTCAAGAACATCTCTGAGACGTTGCAAGACTTCTTAAGGGGGAGGGTGAACAGTCAGATTATACATATTGCTACCATCAATCTAGGTAGGTAAAGGGATGAGGCCCTGAAGTAGGAATATAGAGAGTTAGGCAGAAGGCTAAAGTGCAGAACATCAAAGGTGTCGTGCAGAACCTTGAAGGACTACTGCCAGCGCTATGTGCATGTGGGATTAGGAATAGGAGGATTAGGCATATGAATGCATGGCTTGAGAGCTGATACAGAGGGCAGCAATTTAGATTTGTGGATCATGAGATCTCTACTGGGGAAGGGGTGACCTATTCAAGAGGGACAGGTTACACCAGAACTAGAGGGGGACTAGTATCCTGCAGGGAGAGTTGCTAGAGCCACTCGGAAGAGTTTAAATTAGTTGGCATGGGAAGGTGGGACCCAAGGCAGTAAGGAGACAGATGAGAAGGTTGAAGACAACACAGAAGTTAAAGAGAGAGCATCAAATAGTAAAGGCAGAGTCAGTAATCCTAGTACTAGTCACTTCAGGCAAAAGTACGACATAGAGCAAGGAAAGTCTGGATTAAGCTGCATTTATTTCAATACAAGAGGCCTGACAAGGCAGATGAACTCAGGGCATGGTTGGGTAGATGTGACTGGGATATTGTAGCTATTACTGAAACATGGTTAAGGGAGGAACAGGATCAGCAACTCAATGCTCCAGGGTACAGATGCTATTAGAAAGATAGAACAGGGGCAAAAGCAAAGGGGAGTTGCATTTTTGATTAGGGAAAACATAGGGCAGTATGAGAGGATATATTTCTGCGTGTTCACTCACTGAGTCTATATGGGTACAACTGAGAAATAAGAAGGGAAAAATCACCTTGATAGGATTGTACGATAGGCCCCCAAAGAGTGAGTGAGATACTGAGGAGCAAATGTGTAAGGAGATTACAGATAGCTCCAGGAAAGATAAGGTGGAAATAGTAGAGGACTTTAACATTCCCAACATTGACTGGGACAGCCATTGTATTAGGGTTTTGGAGGCAAGGTTCGTAAGTTTGCAAATGACATCAAGATTGGTGGACAGTGAAGAAGGTTATCTAGGATTGCAACAGGATCTGGATCAATTGGGTCAGTGGGCTGATGAAGGGCAGATGGAGTTTAATTTAGATAAATGTGAGGTGATGCAGTTTGGTAGATTGAACCAGGGCAAGACTTATTCAGTTAATGGTATGGCATTGGGTAGAGTTATAGAACAAAAAGATATAGGGACGCAGGTTCACAGTTCCTTGAAAATGGAACAACGAGTGAACAGCGTGGTGAAGAAGGCATTCTGCATGCTTGGTTTCATTGGTCAGAACATTGTGTACGGGAGTTGAGACGTCTTGGTGAAATTGTATAAGATATTGGAAGGTCACACTTGGAATACTGTGTACAGTTCTGGTCACCTTATTGTAGAAAGGGTATTATTAAACCAGAGAGAGTGCAGAAAAGGTGTACTAGGATGCTATCGGGACTTGATGGTTTGATTTATAAGGAGAGATTGGATAAACTGGGACTTTTTTCTCTGGAGCATATAAGGCTAAGGGGTGATCTTATAAAGGCCTATAAATAATAAGGGGCATAGATCAGTTAGATAATCAATATCTTTTCCCAAAGATCAGGGAACTTAAAACTAGAGGGCATAGGTTTAAGGTGAGAGGCGAGAAATACAAAAGGGTCCAAAGGGGCAATTTTTTCACAAAGAGGGTGGTGAATGTCTGGAACAAGCTGCCAGAGGTAGTAATTTGGTTTTGTCTTTCCAAAAGCATTTAGACAGTTTCATTGGTAAGATGGCTATAAAGGATATGGGCCAAATGCAGGCCATTGGGAGTAGTGTAGTGGTTTTTAAAAAAAGGGCAGCATGTACAAATTGGGCTGAAGAGCCTGTTTCCATGCTGTAAACTTCTATGGTTCTATGACTATTTGGCAGTAATGACATCAAATACACCACTCACAATCTTTAACTCATAATATGTCATATCTACTTACGGCTGTCAAATGCACTATTTATATTTTACTGGGAATAGATTATGAATTTATTGCAGTTTGTAGAAAATGAGTATTGAGACTGTCATTTCATGTCACAGTCCGAAAAGGCATCTATAAACTCTTAAATATTCCTCCTCGTTTATCTCCTTGAGCACCCTGTGTAAGCATTGCTCACTCTCAGCTCCCTCTAATTGTACATGTTCTTAATTACTGTTTGAGTCAAGACTGCCAAAGGCATAGGAGAGAGATGTAGCAGTTTTACATGAAACAGCTGCTAACTCAGTTAGTGAAGTGCTCAATTCTCACAGAAGTAATTTGGTCTCAATTTAAGATGGCAATAACAGTTAAATTGAAAGGAAAAGTTGTGGTCTTATTGATAATTGTTATCATCTGCTTTCTTTATTGCAAGCATAATAGTAGGAATAGATAAATTGCTGATAATCTCACATACTTCAAGTTGGAGTAGACTTGGAGAGTAGAGTTCCAATGGGACTGCTGCACTTATCCATCGAAATGGTAGTGATCATGAGCCAGAATTCAACCTGCTCGACCCAGACACAGTTTTATGGTGGGCTGTGCTGTGCCTCAGACAGGAAGCCCAGCCATACCCCTCTTAATAGCCAATTAATGGCCTTTTCCTGGCCAACCTCAATGTTAGACTGGCAGGGGCCAGTGGGATCAGAATGTTAAATAGAAAGAGTATTCACCAACGTTCTCAGGCTGAGTTGGCAGGGGCACCTTCATCTGAATAACCCTTCTGATTTGGGCACACTTCCCTCCGGGTCCTGGGAGCTCTGGTCCTCCCTCTGTACCTGAACTATCACCTGGTACTGAGATTGCTGCCTCTCACTCCCAAATCCCCCAGGCATCTCTTATTCTCCCACCCGCAGGACCCCTGATACTTACCTGTAATGTGGTCCCAAGATTTGGGTTCAGGCACAGTGCTGCAGTACCTCTTCTGCACAACTGCAGTGCTGTGTCTGAAGGGGCTGTCAAGCTATCAGCCAATCTTGTTGTCCAGCAACAAAGGGACAATTCTAAATGTGAGGTGGATATATGGTGGGGAAGCCCTTTAATTATAGTACAATTTATTGAAATGAGGTTTCTGCCTACTGTGTACCAGCAAGGAGTGGGGAAAATATTTTCTGATTCTCAAGCAATCTTACACTCACATCATCATTTGCGCTCACAGTGAACACAGGTGCACCTCTATTATCTTCAAATTATACTTACACTTAGATTTACAAGGACTTGATGGTTTGAGTTATAAAGAGAGGTTGGATAGACTGGGCTTTTTTTTCTGGAGTGTAGAAGGCTAAGGAATGATCTTATAGAGGTCTATAAAATAATGAGGGGCATAGATCAGCTAAATAGTCAATATCTTTTCCTAAAAGTCGAGAATTAAAACTAGAGGGCATAGGTTTATGGTGAAAGGAGAGAGATACAAAAAGGTCATGGGGTCAATTTTTTTCACACAGAGGGTGATGAATGTCTGGAACAAGCTGCCAGAGGTAATAGTAGAGGCAGTTAGACAGTAACATGGGTAAGATGGCAATAGAGAGATATGGACCAAATGTGGACAAGTAGGACTAGCTTAGTCTGATAAAAAGGGATGGCATGGACAAGTTGGGCCCAAAAGCCTTTTTCCATGATATAAATCTCTGACTCTATGATTCTACTTTCACCTCCAACCCTGCCTCCATGGTCTGAATAAATCCCACTCATTGTTCTCTCAAAGCTGGATTCAAATTTGTTTTCCTAAAGTTTGGATAATTTATGTTCATAAAATCGTAGAATTTCTACAGTGAAGAGTGAGGCCATCCAGCAAATGAGTCTACATCAACATTACTATTATTACTTTGTCTTTGTGGTTTTTCTATTGATGCACTTGGCACTTGAGTTTTTCAGTTTGCCTGTTCATTTTGCAAAGAAACCTTGAGTTTGCATCAAGACATTCTTGGGATTTTTTTTTTTGTTAGCTACAAATTATAGAGCAAAGATGAAGTGTTGAGGGTAGGAATCCCCTTGCTGGTTGTGTTACACAATTTAAATAAAGAATGGAACTTCACATGGGAGAGATTACATGCAGGAATAACGACACATCCAAGAAATGTTTACACCCATCAGTATTGAATAATTATAGATTCATATCTGAACTGGTGCATTCATTACTTACGCCATTAGGCAGCTGTAACAGAACCTTATAATTCTGTCCACATTGACCTCAAGACAAACTTCCAAGAACTGAGATGTATTTTCCTGTAGCTTTGAAGGTCAGCAATACAGTAAGCTTCTGTACTACCTGATCTTGCCAGACCACCACTGGGATGTTTGCCAGATTAACCAGTCTGCTGTCTATGCTTGGATAAAGCAGGTGACATGTTTACTTGGGAAA
Organism: Sphyrna mokarran; assembly: GCA_024679065.1. Classification (NCBI taxonomy): domain Eukaryota; kingdom Metazoa; phylum Chordata; class Chondrichthyes; order Carcharhiniformes; family Carcharhinidae; genus Sphyrna; species Sphyrna mokarran. Next base: position 56,395,174 of record JAGIQG010000002.1, on the reverse strand, counting down.
ATCCATTCCTGACCTTTGCAATGGAAAGCAGCTGGAGAATTCGCAGGTATTTTCCTATGTGATAATCTTGCCAAGAATGCATGGCATAATAGATGGTATTCACTTGCAGTCCTATACAAGGCCATTGCAGAACGATCTGCTAACCGTTTCTTGGTGACTGACTTAGTTCAGATCACAATTTTGAATACTTATATGTTTTGAGGTGAGCTATTGGATGTGCTCCACTAGAAGTGTATCAAAAAGCTTTTGCTCAATAAAAGAACATTATGTAAAGCAAAATGGTTGTATCTATTTTGGTTGCTGTGTCCCAGAGACAGTTTTAGCTGATCAGATACATCTGTACCCTGTTTTCTGCACCTCTGTATTAAATATGTATGTTGCATTAAGGGCATTTCCCCAATATCAGCACATTTCTTTCCCAATTGCTAAAGATGCTATTGATTGGTGACTCCATTTTTTCAAGTGTTGCATTGACTCACAAGCTCCAACAACAGTTATTCTCCTTTGCTACATCTTCTGCAGCAGAATCCCAATATTTCCTCCACAAATCAAAGTCTGACTCTTCCTATGAAACAGTTTGAGCAGGAATCTTCAAGTTTTCTGTGAATGGAAAGCAATTTTAGGACAATATAAATTCCTCTCACTTAACATTGAACAGTAGTTTTTTTTTAAAATAGCTGTTGTCTTAACAATTTCCATCAACCTCCCAGCCCACCAATGCTCTTGCTATCAAGCCCTCCCATCAACCCCAACATTCTTGTACTGTGCCTCAGTCCATTTCTGAAACCTGGCCTTGAAAAGGGTATTGTAAGATCAGTAATGAAGCAGTGGATCCCAGATTGATAAAAGTATAAAACCGTATTGGCCCTATATTCCTTAAACAGGAATGCCAGTTCACACCAGTTTTCTTTTGTTTTCTTCCCACTTGCATTCTTTGGGTATTACAATAAGTAACATACAGAGACAATGGTTGATCAAATTTCTAGGCTCCTAGTGCAGAAAAAAGAATTCAGAGTGAGCAAGGGGCGGGCTATGGGAAGATCGGTTGATCTAGGGCAGAATTTTCCAGGAAGGCTGTAAAATCCCACTCTATATTTTAAAAAATTCATTATGGGATATAGGCATCTGTGGTAGAGCTAACATTTATTGCCCATCTCTAACTGCCTTCCATTTCTGAAGACATTTGAGAGTCAATCACATTGCTGCGGATCTAAAATCATATGCAGGCCAGACTTATGAGCCTACAGCTTTCCTTCCCTGAAGGACATTAGTGAACCAGATAGGTTTTTATGATAATCGTTCCTGGTTATCAGTAGACTTTTACTTCCAGATTATTAAGTTCAAATCCCACTATCTACTATGGTGAAATTTGAACCCAGATCTTCTCTTGGGTTACAAGTCCAGCGATTATACCACTGCCTCACCATGGCCTATTACAATGAGGCAGAAGAGCTAGCACTCAAAATTTTTTTGAGTATGTGCCTCTTCCTTCCAGGAAAGGGGTTTCTCTGCCATAATCAAATGAAACCTCAATTTTATTCATCTTACATAATCTTACATAACTATCATGCCTTGTATTGTTTGACAAAGCATCCCAGCCATAACCACTAGAACCGTGAAGAAAGGGTTTCTTCTGTTGTAGTATTTAGAATACTCTCCCATTATAAAAGAAAAATAGGGAAGATTTCCTGAAAAATATTTATCTTTCAACAATCATCAATAAGACTGATCATTGGTTTATCACCACATTGGGTGGCCAACTCAAGTTGGATATATTCCAGGAGACACTAGCTTAAGAGATGTTAGGGAAAGTCGCCAGTATGGTGCAAGCGGATGAATCTTTTCATTAGCACAATTTCTCATAACCCTGCCACCTTATCCCACTTTTCCTGGCCACTCACCCAGATTGTGTGGAATGCATCTACAGAGGCATGATAACAGAGCAGCGCAAAGCTTGACTGGCCTCAGGAGATATGTATCTGTTGAACAATACTTCCAGAGAGCTTAGAGGTACTCGGAAGAGAAAGGGTTATGCTAGAGTAATGCCAAGGGGTGCCAGTTTGATGCACCTGAGTGATGATTGTTTTCTGGTGTGCTAGCTGTTTCCCAGGACAGCCTTTAAAAATGGCACCCAACTATTGAATCGCTGAGTTCTTGACAGGGTGGGTGAATCAGAGGCTGCCCAATAGCAATATGATGTGGAATCCTCACTTGTTTTCCCTTTCTTCAGAGAATGCGATATAACAGTGGCAGAACATTGGGCACTATTTTATACAGTCAGTATCAGCCAATCAGTGTCAGAGTGTATATTGGTCAGTCAGTCAAGCATGTATCACCAGTCTGTCTGGATATTAAAGAGCTACTAGCATCTCAGGTACAATATGTACCTGTGAGATAAAACATTGATTATTTCTCTAACTTCCTAACTGTAAGACAAGTCAGAGATACAACCAGTACTATGTTGACATATTCAACACAGTTTTTAGTCTCTTTACTATCCCTGACTAAGTCATTTTGGACACTGGAACATAATACTTCAGAAAATTACGTTCAGATACGTGGAAAAAAATGGGGAGTCACACACGGTGACTCATCATCACATTATCCAAGCTCGAATAGATTAGCTGAATGCATGCTTCAAACTGTTAAAGCAATGATTATAAAATGTTGAGTGACATGCCGGGATTTTCATGAATGTTAAATCTGCATGCAAATCCACAAGATAAAGATCTATCTTCTCCTGCCACATTAACACTTATCAGACAAGTACAAGCGATTCTCTCTCTGTATCTGTCATCAAGTCAAACCAATGCACACGACATTCTTCTTCAGAAACAAGGGAGAATGGCACAAATCCATAAGCAGGTAGACAGCACGCAGAAATTGTGCCCAGGACAAATTGTACAACTAAGAGATCCTAAACACAAACATATGGACATATGCCAAAGTATTTTAACAATGCAAATAACCAAGATCGTCTGAGATAGTTATGAATAATGGTAACGTACTGAGAAGGAACAGAAATCAGTTCAGAATACTATGATTCACGCAAGACATCTGTGGACGATGAGGCAGTTGACCTAAACATTGCACCTTGAAACAACAAGCTACTGTCAAATAAGAACCCGCAGCAAGGAGTGTCCGACAACAGCAGTCCACGTGAACCAATGCCAGAAACTAACAACGACAAAGAACAATACAATTATCTCCAGATGGATGTCTTATGATGAGATCTGGACAAATTGTCCAACCACCCAAGTTGTAACTAAAGTTATGACAATTAATATTTGTACAATTGCAAACATCTGTCTCAAGAGATAGTTATCTTTTGGAAAAAGGGCAATGCTGTATTATGGCTTATGCGCACAGCAGATAGGTACAGTACCATTAAGAATTCAAAGTGCGAACTTCATCATGGTATCAGAGAATAGGATGAAAAGTGCAAAAAACCTTAGACATGATCTTGTACATTCTGCACTTTCCTTTCTTCAAGTATGGTATGTTTTGTCTGTAAAACGCGCAAGAAGTAATATTTTATACTGTATGCTAATACATGAGACAATAATAAGTCAAATTTAAATCAAAATGAAATCAGTGTCAGTGAGTAGTCATCAGTCAGTGTCTTTGTGTACATTGGGTCAGTCAGTCAGTTAAGTATGTGCAACCAGGGTGTCTGTATACACAATAAGTATTAGCAACCTAGGCCTAATGCGTGAGGTATACATTACTGTAAATAACTAGCTTTTCTCAATAAACCTTTGACAAGATCTCCATTATCTTGGAACCCATTCACAGCTCTTATATTGCTTCAGATACCATAAGAACAATATCGCATCACTATAATTTATAAATTGACCTGAAATTCTACACCCTCTATTTTAGTTAAGACTTTTACCCTTTTATTTGTAACAACTTTAAGTTGCAAATCTTCTGTATAGTTTACTTACTAACTACTTACTTACTAACATGTTATTCCTATCAGTCTGTATATATACAAGTTGCTTATAACACATTTATAAGGGTTTGAAAGTTTCAAGTTTTTAGATGTCCAGATGGCCAACAATCTGTCCTGGTCCCCTAAGCCGACACTATAGTTGAGAAAGCTCACCAAGTCTTCCAAACACTCTGTCCCAGAGAACAATGAGTCTCTACTTACTCAGAAGACTAAGGAAATCTGGCATGTCAGCTACAACTCTCACCAATTTTTACAGATGCACCATAAAAAGCATTCTTTTTGGTTGTATCACAGCTTGGTATGGTTCCTGCCCTGCCCAAGAAAAGGTCATGAATGTAGCCCAATCCATCATGCAAACCAACCTCCCATCCATTGACTCTGTCTACACTTCCCGCTGCCTCAGCAAAGCATCCAGCATAATTAAGGACCCCACACACCTCAGACATTCTCTCTTCCACCTTCTTCCATCAGGAAAAAGACACAAAAATCTGAGTTTCCCAGGAGAACAGCTTCTTCCCTGCTGCCGACTGACTTTTGAATGAACCTACCTTGTGTTAAGTTCACCTTTCTCTATACCCTAGCTATGACTGTAACAATACATTCTGCTCTCTCTCTCATTTCCTTCCCTATGAACAATATGTTTTGTCTGTACAGTGTGCAAAAAACAATACTTTTCACTGTATGTTAATACACGTGACAATAATAAATCAAATCAAATCTAAATCTACATTTAGTAAGTGATAATGGGGCTCCATAGGAGTGTATCAACATTTACAAGGGCATCCATGCAGTAACATTTATAAAGTACTGCGCTGAAGTGAGATCATGTTGAAGGGGCCGATGAAAAAGTTTCTGTTCAAACCTACTGATAAAGTTTCTACATAAATAAAATAGGAACATTCACATTAACCATAGTGTCACTGGAGTAAGAGTATCAATATTTATTGGTTTCATACATTACAACATGGCTTGCTAAAAAAATGTTTGACTAAATAATGGATTTTGTTGGCAAGAGAGTTGAGCTCCAATGGGTTACTGCATAAAACAAACATCGGACAAAATCAGGTCACAGTAATGTGGTTCGACAGCCATATTTGAGAGAAAGATGCAGCCCCAAGAAGTCAGCAATTCCTAATATTGAACTTCAGTGCCTTAAAGCATTAAAATCTATTGCTTTTACCACTGGGACCTGCAGAAACCAGTTGTTAGCAGGACTCCGACCCAAAGCATATGAAATAGTTAGAAGATCATATACAAATCACTTCTGAAATGAGTAACTACAAGATCTGAATAAAGGACAGTTTTGATTCGTACCTTTATACCAGATATCAGTTACCAGTGCAAAAGGAATTTGAGGGCTGATCTTGCAGCAAAGCACAAGTAGAAATGCTGGGCTGTTAATCCATTCTACATGTTCCTGCTGTTTTCTATGGTCATCTTATTTGCATAGCTATTCATAATTCTGTGAGCAGCTCTGGTCTTGACCAGGGAGTCGAGTCATGGAAAATGAGAATTTAAACTCCTCTGCCTGCTGAAATTTAAATAAAAATCTGATCATACATAGATTTTTGGTGGAAAGAGAAAACAAATACATTCCAACCCTACAGTAAGTTTTTTTATGTCTGAAAAGGGAAAGCAAAATAAGGCAAAAATTAAGGAAAGAAAATCCTATATGAAGGAATTAGCCAGGGAAACATATAGGCAATTGTGATCATTACATCATTGCATTTAAAATAATCATTTATTTAAAGGTCAAAGTAATAAATTGAAATAAAGCGAATTTTGTGGGGATAAGAATGGAATGAGAGAAGGTAAACTGAAAAAGAAGATGACAAAGATAAAAAACTGTGGTACAAAATAATTAAAATTGTGATCAACAGCATTCGGGAGACTAGCCAATAATAAAAAATAATGAAACATCGTGCATAAGTAGGGATAGGAGTAAAACTGAGACAGAAGATTATATAATTATACATACATACTAACATATAAACATACAACTTAGGAGCAGGAGTAGACCATTTAGCTTCTCACGGCTGCTCTGTTAGTCAATAAGATCATGGCTGATCTGATTTTGGTCTGCCTTCTTAGTCAAGAATCTACCTATCTCTGCTTCAAAAATATTCATTGCCTCCACTGCCCTCTGAGAGGAAAACAATATCTTCTCATCTCCATCTTAAACATGTTCCCAATTTCCACTCTCTCCCACAAGGCAAAAATCCTTTTAGCAACCATTCCTTCAAGTTCCCTCAAGTTCTTAACTGTTTCAATAAGATCACTTTCAATCTTCTAAACTCCAATCAAGTTGGAGTTGATTGGCCCTCCAGCTTTAAAAGACTGTCCACCATTCTTAATCTAACAAATGAATGTACAAAATCTGTTTGTGTTTCTAATTCCGCATTCTCATCTACCACCGATCATTTTTGATTCTCTTGCTTAACACGAATCTATCCAACTCCACGTTAAAAAATATTCAATGACTTTGCTTCCACTGCCTTCTGAGGAAAATTCCAAAGTCACACAACCCTCAGAGAAGAAAATGTCTCCTCATTTCTGTTCAACAATGACAACTGCTGATTTTAAAACAGTGCCCTCCAGTTCTGGATTCACCCACAAGAATAAACATTCTTTCCATAGTCACCTTGACAATAATAGGCAGGATATTATAAACTTCACTCTTCTAAACTCCAGTGGAAACAAACCCAGTCTGTCTAACCTATCCTCACAAGATGACCCACACATTCCAAATATCAATCCAGTAAATCTCCTCTGAACTGCCTTCAATGCATTTGTATCCCTCATTAAATAAAGAAATCCAAACTTTGAGATATTGTCTCACCAATATCTTTGTAATAATTGCGAGGAATTGATGAATAATAAGGCAGATAAATGAAGAGGTTTATTTAGAAAAAACAACCATATGCATAAGACAGCAATAAAAAAGCATTCAAATTCAATGACTCCAGCACTCTGAATGTCAACTCTAACTGTCAAACAATTGCCTCTCTGTGATTGACCTGATGGGCTATGTGACCGTTATGATTCTCTTCCCCCCACAAAGAGGCATGTCACCACTGTCCTGTAAAACTGTAACATAACATCTCTACCTTTATGTTCAATTTCTTTCATAATAAAGGATAGTATTAATGAATCTGCATACTAACTTTTTATGACTCATACATGAGTACACTTCGATCCCACTGCACCTCGGAAATTTGCAGTCACTCTCCATTTAACAAGATGGAGAACCTGCCTCCAGACCAATTAAGGAGACACCTTATAAAAATTCAATTGGTGACTTTTCCTTTCATGAGATGGACCTGGCACTTAGAAACAATCTTCACATCTGTTTCTCCACTCCGAGAAGGAGAATTAAGTCAAGTTGGAATTGATTGACCCTCCAATCAATTTATAAAACAGTTTATAAAAGACTATTTACCATCCTTAAACAGACATATGAACATACAAAATCTTTTTGTGTTTCTAATTTCACATTGTCATCCACCACTGATGGCTGAGAGTCACTTTAAGATGTCCTGTGAGGAGTGAAAGATAAATAAAAGCACTTTGATGAGAGAAATGCATTAGGAATTTCTGAAAGGTTATTCCAATTTGCTTCTGTAGTATTGATAAAGGCCTGATGAAAACACTGTGTAGGCAAAACATAGGAACATTAGAAATAGATAGGACTGGTTCATTTGGCCTCTTGAGCCTGCTCCACCAGTCAGTATGATCATGACTGATTTGATTGTGATGACCTTAAATCCACTTTCCTGCCTGCTCCCCATAACCTTTGACTCCCTTATTGATCAAATATCTGTTGAACTCAGCCTTGAATATATTCAATGACTCCAACCTCTATTGCTTTCCAAAGATCCTTCAAGAGAAGAAACTCTTCCCTTGTCTTAAGGGGGAGCACCTTATTTTGAAACTATATCCCTTAATTCTAGATTCCCCCATGAGCAGGAAGAGTCTTCTCAGCTTCTAACCTGTTAAGCCCCTCAAGGTGAAAGGTTACAACAAAATTCCAAGTTTGGATGGGAATGGATGGAAACATTATACCAATAGATGAAGTAAATGCTGAAATTGGTAAGGGGAATATAAGAGATCTGGAAAGAGAAAAGCCCAGATTATTAAAGGTTGCAGAAACATGGCAAGGGATGAAATTACAGTGAAAGTAATGATAGGAGGATCTAGGAATACTAATACAGTTTTATTTGGGAGTTTACACAACAGATCAATAATGGCAGATCAACAATTTGCTCAATGATACCAGAGTGAGGTTGCATTCTTTTCCAAAACAATAAATGGGTTGAACATGCAACTTGGGGTCAATCGTTCAGGTCATTTCTGAATAACTATCTATTGCCTTTTCTAAATAAAATAGCGAGGTCCTTCATATATCAATGTCTTCTCTGCTGCACAATTTAGGAAATAATATTTGAAGAATGAAATAGCACAAAGAGCTATAACTCAGCAAAAGTTTGCAAAAAATGAACTAGTCAATGTTCTTTTTCCAAAGGAACTGGCCAGAACAATAATACACCAACAACTTGCATTTATGTATCATCTTTAATATGACAGACCATCCTAAGGTGTTACACAAGAGCATTATAAAATTAAGTAGAAAATGTGGTTAATACCCTTTGAAATGGTCTAGCATGCCATTTAGTTCAGGCAGTTCAGGATGGATCATAACTGTAGGCCAGTCAGTGACACCCAATCCCATGAATGAATTTTTTAAAAATGAGGCTAGATAAGGGGATATCAAGGTCTAGATTTCTATTCCCAAGCTGAGTGGCAGAAGTCTGAAAAGCACTCGCCTCAGGAGAAGTTCCCTCAAAAGATGCAATCCTTTGTTGGGGTTGGGGGAAGGGGTGCAGTGGTAGACATGGAGCAGAGCCAGGCCCTCTGCCCTTGGCACTGATAAGAGTCAATAACAGGAGCTGCTAAGTGCTAATACAGGCTGTTCAAAAGGCCCACCTCAGTTGTCTGGGGCTTTGTGCCAATTGTTTCATTAAACTTTAGTCCCCTAGCCATCACCCCTTACATAAGCATTCAAAAGGCAAACTCAATGATTTCTGACTTTAGTTGATATTATTATTAGACTGATGGAGTAAGGTGAATGAGTCCTCGATCATTGTGGTTTTTTTGTGACTAGTAACTGAACTTGCACAATCACTACCTGGGATCTGAGAGGGATTTTCCAGAACATATTTTCTTTCAATTGGCCCAGAATATTTTCTTTGGGTTATTTCCATATATGGAGGTTGTGTGACTAGTTGGTGAGAGAGGGTGGTCATCGCACTTATGAATTAAACCCCAACTGACAGTATGGAACAGGCAGAATGATGATCTGGTTTCTTCCAATCTTTTGTTTTATATTTGTTGTGGAGTTAATATTCCAACTTCATCACTTCAGATTGGGAAAGCGAATGAGCCAATCAGGATTCTTCTTTCAACTTGCTTTTTGGGAAAAAATGTGAAGGTGTAATAAACTGTTGCCAGCCTGGTTAAGGAACAAGGAAGATACACACCAGATGTCCACAATATTTCTGCACCATAATATGCAGTCCTACCTCAGTTAACATGGAAACATGTGCCTCGTCAGACTGTGTTTCACTAAAGAAACCATCACTGATTTATGGCACATGGTATCTTTAAACCAATAGGTTGGGACTGGGATGGGAGGGAGTTCAGTAAACATAGAACGTAGAACATAGAACATTACAGCGCAGAACAGGCCCTTCTGCCTCCGATGTTGTGCCGACCAATTAGGAAAAAGCAGTGACCCTCTAACCTAAACCATTCCCTTTTCGTCCATAAACTTATCTACTAACCTCTTAAACACCATCAAACTTGGCGCATCTACAACTGACGCAGGCAGGACATTCCATACCCTTACCACCCTCTGGGTAAAGAACCTACCTCTGACATCCGTCCTATAACCATCACCCCTTAATTTAAAGCTATGTCCCCTCGTGCTAGCTTTCTCCATCCTAGGAAAAAGGCTATCACTATCCACCCTGTCTAAACCTCTAATCATCTTATATGTTTCAATAAGGTCTCCTCTTAGCCGCCTCCTTTCTAACAAAAACAACCTCAAATCCCTCAGCCTCTCTTCATAAGACCTGCCGTCCATACCAGGCAACATCCTGGTAAACCTCCTCTGTACCCTCTCCAATTTCTGCACCATAATATGCAGTCCTACCTCAGTTAACATGGAAACATGTGCCTCATCAGACTGTGTTTCACTAAAGAAACCATCACTGATTTATGGCACATGGTATCTTTAAACCAATAGGTTGGGACTGGGATGGGAGGGAGTTCAGTGAACATAGAACGTAGAACATAGAACATTACAGCGCAGAACAGGCCCTTCTGCCCCCAATGTTGCGCCGACCAATTAGGAAAACATCTTTCTTATAATGCAGGGACCAGAACTGCACACGATACTCCAGGTGCGGCCACACTAGAGTTTTGTACAGTTGCAACATGACGTTGTGGCTCCGAAATTCAATCCCCCTACCAATAAAAGCTAAGACTCCATATGCCTTCTTAACAACCTTATCGACTTGATTGCCAACTTTCAGGCATCTTTAAACATATACACCAAGATCCCTCTGATCATCAACACTATTGAGAGTCCTACCATTAGCCCTATACTCTACACATTTGTTATTCCTGCCAAAGTGAATTACCTCACACTTTTCCACATTAAACTCCACTTGCCACCTCTCGGCCCAGCTCTGCAACTTGTCCAAGTTTCTCTGCAAACTATAACACCCCTCTAAGGGAGCCTTAGAAAAACTTAAGACAAAGGTTAGGTATCTGTAATGATGCACTTTCACAAACATCATTAGAAATACAAGAGGATTTATTAAAACAAGTACAAAAATGAAATTAAAAGCTCTTTATCTAAATACACAAAACATCTTCAATAAGCTGTGCAGGTTAGGTAGATTGGCCATGCTAAAGTGCTCTTTACTGTTCCAATATGTAGGTTAAATGGATTAGCCATTGTAAATGTATGGGATTATAGAGATAGGATGGGAGAGAGGGCATGGGAAAGGTACACTGTCAGAGAGTCAATACAGATTTGATGGGCTAAATGGTCTGTTCTACACTTTAGGGATGTTATGGCCAGAATTTTACCACCTCACCTGTTCCACAATCGGGGTGGGCAAGATTTGCAGAACAGCATTCTCTGTTAGCCTCAGGCAAGATCTTATATGCTTCAGGCAGGTGAGGCAGTAAAATTCCAGCAAATGATTCTAATCTATGATTCTAAGATAGGTGGCATAAATAGAGGTGAAATGATTTAGATCCAATCACCAATATAGAAACATGGTTAAAAGATGATCCAGGTTGGGAAATAAATATCTCAAGATGGGGGAGCAATCATATAGGACAGAGATAATAAGAATATTTTCACTCAAAGTGTTGTGAAACTTTGGAATTCTCTACCCTGGAAGGATGTGGATGCTTCATCATTGAATATATCCAAGGCTGGGCTTGGTAGATTTTTGGTCTCTTTGGAATAAAGGGATAACAGAAGAGGGCAGGAAAATAGAGTTACTGCCCAAGATCAGCCATATTTGTATTGACTGCTGGAGCATGCAAAATAGGCTGTGTAGCCTATTCCTGCTCCAATTTCTTGTGTTCTTGTGCTACAACTAGAATTATAGGTGTCCTCAAGATCATGCATGACTGCTAAAGTTCCAAAGATCCTTTACTTTAGGATTTACTGTAAATGTGTTCCAGACAGCTAATGTTGGGCAATCGTACAATTAAACAAATCACAAATGCATCACAGGTCTTTTTCAAGTTGTCCACTTAGACATTAACTTGGAAAAGTGGAGATTTACCTTTTAATGAGGATTTTATGGAAGCACAGACAAGAGATCTTTTAATGATGCCCACCAGGGGAATGTATTGCTGTAATTGTTTCATTAGCTCACCATCACAGAATCAACACTATTATATTTCATACTAATTACAAAGCAGTCATCAGCACCATATGATAAAGGGAACATTGTATTCCTGACTCCATCCATGTGAATTCCCAGGGCCAATACATTGTTTGGGCAAGAACTGTCCATGTACACATAATTAAAACTGAACTATAGGAATACCTTCTGTGCAGATAGATGATAAAATGCGCACCTACCCATCTCAGAAGCATCTGATTTGGATTTTCTACACAATGATATAGCAATTTCATATAATTTAAAACAAACAAATGAAAAACTAAGATCAACACTCATTTTGTCATGACATCTTTAGCAAATCTTTTTTAGTTCCCACCTGTCCCTGATTTTTGATTTTGCTTTCCCTGCTCCTCTCAAACAGTATAAAGTCCATTACATTTTCCTTTCTTTTAGCTCTGAAGAAGTGATACAGACTCGAAACATTAACTCTGTTTCTCACTCCACATATATTGCCAGACCTGCTGAGTTTTTCCAGCATTTTCAGTTTTTATATGAGGAACTATTGTTAGCAAACATCATCACATAAAATGGTATTCTGCATGCTCTTAGTCCCTGAACAGCTATTTTCAGATAATTGCCCTGTTTGGATAATGCTGAAACATATGGCCTTATAGCTTTGTGATTGATGTTCATCATTGGTTTTTCAGAGGTGTTTGTATCTCAACCTGTGTGAGCACAACCATAAGCACCACTTTTGAAATTCGAGCCATTGCATAGAATTTCTGCCACCTCAACAGGCGTTCTTCTTCTCTTCAGATTAGGATGACAAATGTAATCACATTTTCAACTTGCGTTGAATTTAAAACTTCAATTTGTGAAATACCTGCATAATCTTACCATGGGTTTCGAGCAACCTTTTTGTGAAGAAATAAGATTGGGACTGCTATAATTTTTACTATCATAGGCAGAACAGAACAATTTTGCAGGATCAGTATCTAAAGCATAATCAATTGTTTTCTGATTAATTGCTATGCTGTCTTAGCTGTTATTAGCACTCTTCCATCTCTAATGGCACCATTAGCAGCCCCTTTGTCTCATGTTCGTGACATTGTTGCCAATCTCTCCAACCTTCCATTAAATTTCTATTCTGCCCCACCTACCTCTTCAATGGTATAAATTATCACATTTCTAGCACATTTCAGTTCTGTAGCAGGTCAATAGACTCAAATCATTAACTCTGTCTCAACTCCACAGATGCTGCCAGATCTGTTGAGTTTTTACAGCGTTTTCTGATTTTATTTCAGATTCCCAGCATCTTCAGTATTTTGCTTTTATTACCATTTATGTCATGTTTTCTGTGAAAGCTTCCTCCACCTTTCTCTGAAGCTTTTTTTAGTATTTCTCATGACATTTTCCAAGTTTGGATGTATACTTTCTCATGCTGTTCCTCTGAGTCATTACAAGTCAGCCAACAGAAGGTACTTTCTGAATTAGATAGATAGCAGGCAAATTATCAGCATTATTTTTAAACCTGCTTCAATTGGCTCTACATTCTGCACCTGATAACATATTATTACTTTTGGAAATTGCCTTTTTCTTGCATTTTATTGGATGCTTCCCTAATACATGTATTAATAGCTTATTTTAGATAAGACATCAACATGTTCCATCCAAATTAATGCAAAATGATACCAAAAAACATCCATAACATCTCTAACTACTAGAAACTTTGTAGAATCATCGAACCATAGAATTGTACAGTGCAGAAGAGGCCCCTTTGCCCATCACGTCCACACTAACACTTTAGAAACACCTGAAATCCCACCTAATCCTATCTGCCATTATTTGGCCCATAGCCTTGAATGTTATGGTGTGTCAAGTGCTCATCTAGATACTTTTTAAAGAATGTGAGGCAACTCATCTCCACTACCCTCGAGGCAGCACATTCCACATCATAATCATTCTCTGGGTAAATAGGTATTTCCAAACCTCCTGCCCCTCATCTTGAATTATGTCCCCTTATGACTGACCCTTCAATTGAGGGTAACAACTGTTCCTTATTCACACTGTCCACGTCTCTTGTAATCTTGTACACTTTGATTAGGTCACCCCTCAATCTTCTTTGCTCCAACAAAAATAAACCAAGTCTACATGACCTCTCTTCAAATGTTCTATCCTGGCAGTATCCTGAAGAATTTCCTCTGCACCCGCTTCCAGTGCAATCATATCCTTCCTATAATGTGATGACCAGAACACATAGTACTCTAGCTGTAGTCTCACCAAAGTTCTGCACAACTGCTTTTGTAATTTATGCCTCTATTGATAAAGGCAAGTGTCCCATATTAGGGAATGGTGGAACAGTGGTTAGCACTGTTGATTCACAGCACTAAAGACCCAGGTTCAATTCTCACCTGAGTGACTGTGGGGAGTTTGAACATTATCCCCAGGCCTGCATGGATTTTCACTAGATGCTCTGGTTTCCTCCCACAGTCCAAAAGTGTGTGGGTTAGGTCGATTGGCTAAATTGCTCTTAGTGTTAGGGGATGTCGGGGGATTAGTAAGGTAAATATGTCAGGTTATGTGGAGATATATGAAGTATGTGGAGATAGGGCCTGGGTGGGATTGTGGTCAGTGCAGACTCAATGGGTTGAGTGGCTCCTTCTTCTATTCTGTCCTTATTCTATTCTGTCCTAACCAATCTTCTATTAAGAATAGAAGATTGGTTAGGACAAGATTAGGGCCAGTCATAGACAGCAGTGGGAAGTTGTGCATGGAGCCTGAAGAGATTGGAGAGGCACTGAATAAATATTTCTCTTTGGTATTCACGCAGGGAGATGTAAATGTAGTTGTGGAGAACACTGGGATACAGGGTTGCAAACCGGAAAGTATTGAAGTAGATAAGGAGGATGTGCTAGATATTCTTGAGGGTTTGAAGTTAGATAAGTCCCCTGGGCTGGACGGGATTTACCCTAGGATTCTCTGGGAGGCGAGAGAGGCGATTGCAGAGCCTCTGGCTCTGATCTTCAGGTCGTCGGTGGTTACGGGTATAGTGCTGGAAGACTGGAGGATAGCGAATGTGGTCCCATTGTTCAAGAAGGGGAAGAGAGACCTTCCAGGGAATTATAGGCCAGTGAGTCTTACTTCTGTTGTGGGCAAAGTATTGGAGAGAAGTATTAGGGATAGGATTTATAGTTATTTAGAGAGAAATGAATTGATTGTGGATAGTCAGCATGGTTTTGTGAAGGGTAGGTCGTGCCTTACTAACCTTATTGAGTTTTTTGAAAAAGTGACCAAAGAGGTGGATGGCGGTAAGGCAGTTGATGTGGTATATATGGACTTTAGTAAGGCGTTCGATAAGGTGCCCCATGGAAGACTTCTGCAGAAAATGCAGATGTATGGGATAGAGGGTGATTTAGCTAATTGGATTAGGAATTGGCTAGCTGATAGAAGACAGAGGGTGGTGGTTGATGGAAATTATTCATCATGGAGTTCGGTTACAAGTGGTGTACCTCAGGGATCTGTTTTGGGCCCCTGCTGTTTGTAATTTTTATAAATGATCTGGATGAGGGTATTGAAGGATGGATTAGTAAATTTGCGGATGACACCAAAGTCGGAGAGTGGTAGATAGTGAAGAGGGGTGTTCTAGTTTGCAGAGAGACTTGGACAAGTTGCAGAGCTGGGCCGAGAGGTGGCAAATGGAGTTTAATGTGGAAAAGTGTGAGGTAATGCACTTTGGCAGGAATAATAAATGTGTAGAGTATAGGGCTAAGGGTAGGATTCTTAATAGTGTTGATGAACAGAGGGATCTTGGTGTATTTGTGCATAGATCCCTGAAAGTTGGCAGTCAAGTCGATAAGGTTGTTAAGAAGGCATACGGAGTCTTAGCTTTTATTGGTAGGGGGGTTGAATTTCGGAGCCGCAATGTCATGTTGCAACTGTACAAAACTCTAGTGCGGCCGCACTTGGAGTATTGTGTGCAGTTCTGGTCCCCACATTATAAGAAAGATGTGGAGGCATTGGGAGGGTACAGAGGAGGTTTACCAGGATGTTGCCTGGTATGGAGGGCAGGTCTTATGAAGAGAGGCTGAGGGATTTGAGGTTGTTTTAGTTAGAAAGGAGGCGGCTAAGAGGAGACCTTATCGAAACATATAAGATGATTAGAGGTTTAGATAGGGTGGACAGTGATAGCCTTTTTCCTAGGATGAGAAAGCTAGCACAAGGGGACACAGCTTTAAATTAAGGGGTGATAGTTATAGGACGGATATCAGAGGTAGGTTCTTTACCCAAATGGTGGTTCGGGAGTGGAATGCCCTGCCTGCAGCAGTTGTAGATGCGCCAAGTTTGGTGGCGTTTAAGAGGTTAGTTGATAAGTATCTGGAAGAGAAGGGAATGGTTTAGTTTGGAGGGGCATTGCTTTTTATATTGGTCGGCGCAACATCGAAGGCCGAAGGGCCTGTTCTGTGCTGTAATGTTCTATGTTCTGTAGAAATTCTATATGCCTTTTTCATCAATTATTATCAAATCAAAGTTAGTAACTTGTGAAACTTTTGGTTTAATTTAAATACAAATTGCAGAGACATACAGTTTTAACCTGCAGTTTGACTCAAAGTGACTGCTTAATGCATATTTAAGTATGTTACATTAATTCAGCTGAATGGATAATTATTATTGACTTGCCGTTTTAAAATATATATTCAATCCCTGCTTCTTCCTGGTGCTTTCTTTGAACTGGTCTAAGTCTATGAGATATAGAGTGACAGAACACAATGGATGTGCAGCAAATGAAAAGATCTCCTTTTTCATGAATGTTTAAATACCCAAAGGATAGTGTTGAAAATTGTATTCTACAGACAATGGATCAAAGTTTCAAAACTCAAACGTTGCATTTTGTTTTATACATCTGAGCAATCTATGAAAAGCATAAAAAAAATCAGATAGTAATGACAAATAGATCACCCAAAGTTCATTTCCAAACTGCTCAGTAAAACCATCCAGTTGTTGCTGCAATTATTTTTACCAAGTTCCTCGGATGTTTTAAAATCCCACTTTGATTTTGCTCATTTTTAGATAGAGTCATAGAGGTTTACAGCATGGAAACAGGCCCTTTGACCTAACTTGTCCATCTGCTCAGTTTTTACCATTAAGTTCGTCCCATTTGCCTGCATTTGGCCCATATCCTTTATACTAATCTAATCCATGTAACTGTCTACATGCTTTTTAAAAGACAAAATTGTACCCACCTCCAATACTATTTCTAGCAACTCGTTCCAGGCATTCATCACCCTCTGGCCCTTTTATATATCTCCCTCCTCACCTTAAACTTGTACCCTCTCATTTTAGACTTCCTATCTTTGTGAATAGATGTTGACAATCTACCTTATCTATGTCTCTCACTATTTTATAGACCACTATAAGATCACCCCTAAGTCTCCTATGCTCTAGGGAAAAATGTACCAGTCTATCCAGCCGCTCCTTATAACTTAAACTATCAAGACCCGGTAGCATCCTACTAAATCATTTCTGCAATCTTTCTAGTTTAATAATATCCTTTCTATAATAAGGTGACCAGAATTGCACATAGTATTCCAAGACCTTACCAATGTTTTCCACAACTTCAACAAATTGTCCCAACTCCTGCATTCAGTGTTGTGATAATGAAATCAAGCATTCTCCAAGTGTGATGTATTCTCCAGAGCTTTCTTAAATCTAATGGAATTATGAACACTGGTCCTCAATGTGATCCTTTGCTAATATTTATGTCACCTCCCCTTCCTTATTTCCCAACAGGAGATCATGTTTTGCCCCCTCTCTAGTCGAGCCATCCATATATTGAATGAGAAATTCCTCCTGAATGCACTCAACAAATTTCTCCTCATCCGAGCCCTTATTGCTATGGGCATCCTATCAATGTTGGGATTGTTAAAATTCCCTACTATTACCACCCTATTTTTCTTGGAATGATCTGTAATGTCCTTACATATTCATTCCTCAATTTTCCCCTGACTATTTGGGGACCTATAGTACAATCCTATCAAAGTGATCTCCCCTTTTTAATTTTTCAGTTCTATCCATATAGATTCAGTGAGCAAACACTCAGAATATCCCCTCGCAGTACAGCCATGATGTTCTCCCTAATCAAAAATGCACCTCCCCTCCTCTCTTATCTCCTGTAGCATGCATACCCTAGAACACTGAGCTACCAGTCTTGTCCCTTCCCAAGCCATGTTTCGGTAATAGCTATCATATCCCAGTTCTGTGTAACCATCTATACCCTGAGTTCATCTGCCTTGCCTGTCAGGCCTTTTACTTTGAAATAAATATAGTTTAACTTAGACTTCCCTTGCTCTTTGCCTTGCTCTCACCTGACTTGTGTTGTATTAGGATTGCTGACACTGCCTTTACTATTTAATATGTCTCTCTAACTACCATATTGTCCTAAACCTTCTCTTCTATCTCCCTCCTGCTTTGGATCCCACCCCATCCCAAACTAATCTAAGTGGTTCTAGCAAATCTCCCCGCCAGAATATTCATCCCCTTCCAAATTAGGGGTAATCCACCCTCCCCTTCCCAAGAAGAGATCCCAGTGATCTCAAATCTAAATCCCTGGCTCCTGCATCAGCTCTCAAGCTATGCATTCGTTTGCCATTTTTCCTATTTCTAATCTTGCTAGCATGTGACACCAGTAGTAGTCCAGAAATTACTACTTGTGAGGTCCTACACTTTAGCCTTTTGCCTAACAAATGGTGATATAGATGGACCGATCAGATGGACAGAACAGTTGCAAATAGAATTTAACCCTGAAAATTGTGAACTGATATATTTTTGGGGAGGATTATATCCATAGTTCCATGAAGGCACTAGGACAGGTAGATAAGGTGCATGTTCCCTACCCTGACCCAAAGGAGAAGATTGGCATTGGATTTGGAGGAGGCACGAGAGGGGATCCTTTCTCCAGATGAGGATTAGCAAGAGGCAGAGGAAGAACTCCGAGTGAAGGGGAAGAGTAAAGAGGAAAGTCGAGGGAAAGGACTCCAGAGATGAGAGTTGACATTGCTGCAGAAGCTACAAAGAGTCCATGCATAATGGACTCATAATGGCCAGAGACCTTCCAATATAATAAGGCTTCACATGATGGGAACCATCCATGAGTGTAAAGGCAGAGAAAGGAGTTTGAACTCAATTGACAGGACAATGTAAGCATCTCCCTAACAATCACACATCTGTAGATTGATGAAGGACAATGAAGGACATTGATGAAGGTGACTGAGACATAACATTTCTGATTGTATGGAAAGCTCAATATTCTATAATTTTTTTTAATTAATATTTTGCAAAGATAAAATGTTTTTGCTTAACTTTACACAAGTCTGCTTTATTACTGTAAATAACTTCCCTAAACACCTCAGTGTCACAATTAGTGAATAAACTGAGGCAATGTTCCCCCCTTTTTGGGTGTTCCTGTGCAATTCTTCCCTCGGAGGAGGTGGAGGAAGGCTGTTCACTTCCATGGCATCTACCTGTGAGGATCCCCACTCTATTTCCACTCTTGAAACAACTCAAGTGTGTATTTCTGGACTGATGGCTATTGCCTCAGAAATTGGTGATGCTGAACCCTTAGATTCATGTGCCTCATCCTCATGTGTGAAGTTGGACTCTACTTTGGGCTGGGGAGGAATTGCGAGGGGGAGCTGCGGCTGCCCAGAATCCCCGTTCCTTCTAATCTTCTTCCAAAGCCAAGTCTAAACTGTGTTTGCAGCCAGGAGGAATCCTGGCAATTGAAAAGAGCTCGGGAGATGCCCTGAAGATCCAAAAGGCAGCAGAAGTTTGGTGACTGTGGGCCATTGGAAACAAGAGTTACCCTCTGGAGCAATGTTCTGCTCAGCGCAAGCTGAGCTTATGAGTTAGTGCTTGAGTGCAGATTCTGGAATTCAAGGTAACAGAGTCCTGGGAGAAGAGATTGAAATGCTGTGGGTTGGCCCTTGTTGAGGCTGTCCAAGTTGGCGCGATCTTTGGAGATAATTTCAAGGAAAGATCTTTGAAGTCGAAAGCTGGAATCCCTCATGAGAGGGACAGAGTTTCAGTCAGATTGGTTGACTCAGTGTTTTCTAATGTCTGAATGGGTTATTAAGAAACTTTGACTTTATTGTACTGTGATCTAGTTCGATGATAGTCACTTGTTATGTCACGTGTACCTCATTAATGTTAGGAATGGGTTAACAGACTTCCAATTAAGTCCTAATTTGAATGGCAATTACTCAATGGAAGTTGCTGAAAAATAAAACGGTTACAGGTGGCACTATTTTGTTTGTGGAGAATTGTGTATAAAGTTGGATTAAAAAAATAAAAATATTTAGTGAAGAAGTAGAACTTGTGACTCCTTTACAGCAACCATGAGGGTCAAACAATTAACACTGAATGTTAGAGTATAAGAAAGATGTTGTAAATTGTCTTATTTTTCTGGCCTGTATGGTAAATTTTAATTTTATTTGCTTAAATTGCATGAAATCTTGTGGTTTTATTCTCTTAGTAAATCCTTGAATCTCAAACATTTTGTCTACTCTAAACAACTCTGGACCAAACCTTACCAAAAATGTGGAGTTTTTTTTCCAGGTCATAATTATTTTGCCTAAATGTTGTCAGGGCACCATGACCTTTGCAGTATCTAGTGTCTTCAGCCATTTCTTAATATCACATGGAGCGAATCGAATTGGTTGGAGACTGGCAACTGTGATGCTGGGACTACAGGGGAGGTCAAGATGGATCATCTACCCAACACTTCTGGCTAAAAATGGTTGAAACTGCTTCAGCCACATCTTATGCACCATATGCTTGGACACTGTTTTCCAGCCCCTCTCCATCCCCAATCATTGAAGGTGGGGCTGTTTCTTGATTCTTCCGTTCCTGTTTTTTTTCTGTAACTGTCTTCCACTCTTTTATAGAATCCAAACTGTAACTTGATATCCCAGTTAGTTATTTATTTAACTTTGGTTTCACTCCATAGCAATCTCAGCCAGTTGATTTAACTTCTCAAATTCAAATGGTGTCATATTCAATTAACCCTCTTTCTAGAATTAACTTGTCTCACTTTCATCCAAAAAGAATATCTCTCAAAAAAAATTACAGGCTTTTCCCAAAAGCACAGTAAGTGTCTTCATTATTGTCAAGCACAAGCTAATTTTAAGTGAGTGCTACCCCTTCTGCTGAGGAGATTGATAATTTGCAATGAAAAGTTGGTACCATCAGTTGCCCCTGCATCTCAGGAAAGTCATCAAATCTAAAAACGAGATATCCCTATGTTGTTGCTACTTTGGTGTGATATTAAACTGGAAAAGTTGCCCCAGATTTGTGGAAAATCATGTTAGTAAAAATACATGCCAAGATAGTACTCTGGATAATGTTACATTCATATCTGTGTCTGTCTCATAAACCTGTGTCATAATTGTAGAATGTGGTCAGTACCTACATAGTGAGATCAATTGCTGCAGTGGGTTGCAGGGCTCTGCTACTGCCTCTTTGATGAAGTCCATATCTCTTCACTAAGATCTTTATGTGCCTTTGGTCTATTCTTTGAATGCAATGGTGTAATAACAGTAATCATAACCTTCAAATGTTGCTCCATCCTCCTTTTCTCCATCCTCTCCTATTATTCCTCCTACATAATAGTGGCAAACAAAGGTAATTGCTCTTGCTCTCCACCCTTCCACAGATCTTTCCCATCTTTTCCAGCTGCCAACACAGACACACTTTTTTCCCAGCTCTGTGTTCATGCATAGCTGTTAAATCCCTAACTTCATTCAGTTCTGGTGAAAGGTTATTGATCAAAAATGTTATTACTATTTCTCTCTCCAGCGACACTGGTTGAAATGTTTCCAGCATTTTCTGTTCTTATTTCAAATTTCCAATATCCATGATATTTTGCTTTTGTATAGGAGGGAATTCCATTGCTGCTCCTATGGAGGGCACCCATGGGAGTACAGGAAAGAAACATGCTTTTGGTCTTGTGCTACAAGCAATCAGAAGCAAATCCACAGCTAGGCTAAAGAAAATGGAATTCTCTGTTCATTTAAGTGATGGACGTACCTTGCTGAATATACTTAAGTCACAGGTAGATAGATTTCTGTTAGACAAGGGAATTAAGGATTATGGGGAGAAAGCGGAAAAGTGGAGCTGATCCACTTCAGATCAGCCATGATCTTATTGAATGGCTGAGCAGGATCGAAGGGCTAGATGGCCTACTCCTGCTCCTATTTCTTATGTTCTTTTGTAAATCATGTGAAAATATCTCCGTTTCCCAAGTGTTGAAATAGTCAAACTTGCAACAATCTTCAGGTCAAACCCCTTCCTTCCTTGGGTATCTCTGTCGCTTTGAGCACAGCTTAATTCTAGTTTCCATTCAAAGTTATTCCTGGTCCACTGCAAATATAAAACGATAAAATTAGAGATACCATAGTGACTGGCCTACATTTGAATTTACTTAAATTAGATAAAGGTCTTTGTAAATTCAGATAGATCAAACTGGAGCAATAAATTTGTTCTTTGTTTTTAATGTTGCTGAAACAATCTGTACTTCAGTTTGAGGGCGGGGTGGTGGGGGGGTCCCAGAAATTGAGCTGACCATATTATTTGCTGCAGTACTGTCAAAAACAGCAAGTCAATTTGAGGCCTTGTTTATAAGAATTGAGATTAGTTTAAAGTGACTGTGGAAGATTAAATGCATTTTTAAAAACAACCAGTTCTTGCAAAAACTACATTTCATTTAAATGATTTAAGTTTGGACACAATTTATGTAATCACATTTTTCATTTGTGATCTATTTTTCTAAACTTTGTCAAAAACCTTTTAATATTTGAATTTGTTTTGCAGCGCAGCCTGTCATTACAATTTGAAAGAAAAAACATTTTCCAGTGTGCATGGCATTCCAATTTCCCACTTCTACCCTCTGCATTTATACAAGATCCTCTGACAAATAACTGTAAATTGCTATTAAATTGAAAGACATTTTGAAGTTATGAATTGTCCATTGGGAATTGCACTGGGCTTGCTAAACATTTATTTTCTAACTCTTCACAGTTATCATCAATCCGACAAATCTTGTGGACAACTGGATGTGACAATTTTTCAATTACTTCCCTCAGTATTTAATCTCAGATTAAAACCTTCCTTAGGAAAAGAGAAAAAAAAGATTTTTTTTTGTTCAGTGTGGTGATTGTCCCTTTAAGGACAACACAGCAGAAGAGGGTCAGCAGAGGAGGATCAATTGGAACTGAGTGTTTAATCACCCCTAGGGGGTAGAGTCCTCTCCTAGCCAGGAGTTATGTAGAGACTGGTGTAGCCAGTTGAATGCAGATCTCTATATAGTTTCTTCCCTTGTTGATAAACACATTATGTTCTTGACAATCCTAACATGTATCATTACATTCAAACAGTTGTTAATCATGATAAACAAAGTCCAATTCCCAAGTGTGTAAAGTTCAGTCCAACGACGTATATATTTCATTAAAAGCTCAAGACTCAAATTATGGTACATTTGAAGTGTAACAATGATACAATCTGAGCACAGTGGAAATTAAATTTGAGTAGAAATGTGCCAGAAATTTTAGGGCTTCAGTCTCAAAGAGGCAAATAGGGAAGGATAGAGGTAGCTTCTACAGTTATAATATTTACTTTAAGATCAACCTCAACTATGGTCCAAGATTAGCTGGTGGAACTAAAGCTAATTCATGTAAAACAGTGAACATAATAAAGAAACAGTTTAAAGCTAAATAAGGGAGACTGTAGATATGCAAGGTTATGCTAAATGGCCTCATCATCAGCATTCATTTTAGATCTTTCTAAGTACTCTTAAAACTGAGGGTTAGATCAGTACCATGTGATAGAGGTGTGAGCCAAACATCCATAGTCCACACAGCATACTCCTACAAAATGCCAATAGGCTGAGGCAGAAGAGCTACATATTAGCCTGAGGCCAAAGTACACAAAGATCTGCTGTTTCCTTTGGGAATTCTATTATGGGCACAGGGACTGGGGATTGGGTAAGGTAGAGTTTCTACACTCTCCAAATAAGCCTTTTTCTTTAAATGAGATGAGATCCCAAAACTGGGAGCTCCTCTGGCCTCTCCATAGTTGACTGGATCTTTGGTAGCAAGATCATTCAGGGAAATTGGATAACACAGCAGGAATGGACATTACCTGGAGATCTCTGCTCCCCTCATGATCCAATCTCACACCTTGAAATCTGCTGACAGACCCCCATCTCTGTGACACTGACCTGTCCTTGCCTCTTCCCCACCCTGAGAACCAATTTCACCATCTTTTTCTTCCTCCTCTCTATTGCACTCTGAAATCTCCTCATTAATGCCTAATCATTTTGATTGTCTAGGGCTGTTGCTAATATGTTTGATGTAACTTACAATCCCATGAAACAACCACTTTAGCTGCCAATCAGGAAATGAATTGCCAAAATTATAATTTGACAGAAATCCCTACCTGCATTCATAACTTTTCTTCCAGATTTCCCCATTGCTAATAGAAATCTGTCTGAATATTGGTGCCATTAAGTCTAAAAGTTACAAATGGATGAGGGTTTCAGTGGCAGATGGGTTGAATTAAGGGTAAGGGCGTACAAACATTAAAAGGAATGTTTGGTATTTTCCAAGTGCAATTGTGCTTCATGTTGAGATTGAGAGCAGGGCTATCTACTTTATTCCTTTATTGAGGAGCAGGATGGGACTCTCACCTAACTCTCTAACCACACTGTAACCCCAGTTGGATTCGGCTTACTAAGGAAATGCAGGTCAAACTCCTGGTAGAGGATTGTGCTGTGAGGAACATAGCCTTTTGCTGCAAATAAGAGAAATTGGCTGGTGTTGCAGCAGAGATACCACAACAGGAATTCTTGAACAAGTAATTGAAAAGTCCAGAAAAATCCCAAAAAAGGCAATGGATGTAGTTTTATCAAAACTCTACCAAACTAAATCCTCCCTTTGAAGGCACAGGAAGTCTTTAAGGTATGTAGGAACAGAGATCAGCCACTCTGCTAATGGCATCTGTCTCTGAGGTTATTACTATTGCCATCCCAGGCTCCAAGCATCTTTCATCAGGGGATCCCAGAAAACAGCAATAAGAAGGGAGGACAGAACTATCCCCAAGGAAGTCAGGCCTCACCTCAATGTAAATATTTTTGTGTGGTGGGATGGTAAGGAACACCGCTTTTTGTGCTAGCAGTATCAGGAGGAAGAAAAATCCATGTTGGAAATGGGATCCTGTTTGCGCTATATCCAATGATTTCCTGTGTGATTTGGAGCAAAGTTATGCTCCTAATATCTTAAACTAGGTCATAGAAACATTGAGCCATATAGCACTGAAACTGGCCATTCAGCCCACCATTTCAATGCTGACCATCAATTACTAATCTGGAACTAATCTCATTTAGTAGCACTTGATCTATATCCTACTATATCTTGGCAATTTAAGTGCTCATCTAGATGCTTCTTAAATATTGTCAGAGTTCATGCCTTTTCCATTCTCTCAGGCAGCACATTCCATATTCCCTCCACACTCTGGGTGAAAACGTTTTTCTTCTGAAACTCTCTAAACCTCTTACTCCTCACCTTAAACCTCGGCCCTCTGGTCTTAGAATTCTCTACCATGGGGAAAAGATTTTTACAATCTACCCTATCTATGCCTCTCATACCTTTGTATGTGTCTATCAGATACTCCCTGAGCCTCCTTTGGTCCAGAAAAACAAACTCAGCCTATTCAGTATCTTCTCCTAGGTAAAATTATCTATCCAGGCAACACCCTCTGGTGAATCCCCTCTGAACCCTCTCTAGTGCAGTCATGTCCTTCAGATGGTGTGGTGGCCAGAACTGCACACAATATACGATCTGCGGCCTAACAAATGTTTTATAAAGTAGTACCAAGGCCTCCCTGCTCCTGTATTCAAAGCCCCAACTAATGAAGTCAAGCATTGTGTATGTCTTCTTCACTACACTACCTACTTGTGCTGCAATCTTCAGAGTTCCACGGACTTGTACAACCAAGGCTCCTTTGTTCCTCAGTACTCCCTACAGACCTACCATCCGTTGTGTATACCCTATACTTGTACCTTTATTAGACATTCCAAAATCTATCTCTTCAAACACATCAGGATTAAATTCCATCCTCTATTGGTCTGCCCGTGTTACTTAGCATAACACATCTGACCCTTCTTGTCCCTTTTGCAAGGAAATAAGGCACACTGGTTTTTAGTGAGAGTAATATCAGGGCTGTAAGTTCTAGCAGATGAGAATCAATTGTCTTGTCAAGCTCCATCTGATCTGCGATTAAAATTTTTGCAAAGCCGAAAATCCCTTCTCCACTAAAACCTCTTCAGGCCATTAGGTCTATTGGCATAATCTTCTAACCTGATCACACTCATTGTGAGTTTCAATGCCAGGAGCAGATTTTTGGAAAAATGATCTTTTAAATTCCTTATGTCAGTGATAAATAGAGAAAGATGCTGATTCTCGATGAGGTGACCAGTGTAAAGGCACCATGCTGATTGAAATAATAGGTGAGATGGCAGAATCACTTCATACTGACAAGATACGTTCCCAACATAAGACTGCTAACTTTTGTTGCAAATCATTGGAGTAGAAAGAGAAATTTTATAAAGTTTCTGTCTATTGCAACATTGTTACAGGGAAATAAACTGAATATAATAGTATAGCCAGTGTGAATTAGCTCATTACTAAAAATAGAAATAAAATGTCAAACTACTATTCTAAAACTAAGTTTATTCCGACTGAGTAGATAACTTAGGAGAGAGAAGGAAAGGAAAGATGGAATGGGATAATGGTGATGGGAGGGGCAGCGGGGGTGGAAGGCTGAGATCCACATCTTTTTTAAAGACTAAAAGCTATTATATCATCAGAAGGATATAGCTTTCTTATGGGGAATGAATTACTAGCTTATTTTGAATTGTGTTTTGCTTATATTAACATGAATAAACCTTCATGAAGGCAAGTGAGGTGGTAGACTAAAAAAACCTGCAATGTAATTTTTCCATTAAGTATAGAAGGCTGTAACAACCCTGTGGTTTGGATTAATGAAGGAGCTAATGACAATGCCTGTGCAGTTCTTCCAGATGTCTTTCCATTTTTTTTAAAAGGAAGTTTGTTATGCTGCCAAATCCTATCATGTTTGCTGGAAGCACTCCAGCTGCAGAGGCTGTGCAGCTAAACAAAAATCAGAAAGTATTTTTTTTCCAAGATACTTAATAAGAGTAACATGGGATTAAACCTCTCCCTACTTCTAAAATGGTGGAAAAAGTGAGTACCAAAGCAGTGTTCAGGAGAATTTTTGTTGTCACTGGGATTAATAAAGTTCAATGGAAAAGATATAATTTGGTGATGAATTCTAATAGCATCTTTCTGCTCAATCAGCTGTTCTAATCGTAGCCATTGCACTCATTTCATTGCTTACAGCTGTATGTTAACATACTGCAGTGAATTTACAATTGATCAGAATGGAAATGGTCTTTTGCATTAGAATGAAAACATCATCTCGAGATGTCTTTTTAAAACATCTCCAAAGCTAATTGATTAGGGTCAAGTAGATGTAAGCAATCTGCAGTAAATCCCAATGATTTGATACTGCCTGACACATGCCCTCGGCCAGGGCCGATATGCAGCACAGCATGGGGAATACTGTATTTGTTTTGGATCAACGTGACTGGAACTAGCTTATAATCCTATTATAAACTGGGTGTTATATTTATCGCTCAATTGAAAACAATTTTGCTGTTAATGAATCAGCAATTGGTTTCACAGTCACTTGAACTACTCTTGAAAAATCAAATCAGATTGTCAATAAACTACATACACAGGCCTAAATTTTCCAATTGGTGTTACTTATGTCAGTTATTAACCTATTGATTTTTAATGAACTACCTCTGGTGTTAAAGTAATACCAATTTAATTCTCTAAGTGCCAAAAGATCGTTAAAATCTTTTCAAACATAACAAAACAAGCAGCCATATTATTCCCATCTGTTATCACTGGATACCCTCAGAGATATTTCAACTCACTTAAAGAGATAGCATATTGTCATTTAATATTGTGTGCTGGCTTACTTTGTTTCAAAATGGAGGACACAAAGAAACAATTGTTCATGTAGTGGTATTATGAGTCAACAAGAATTACTCTTATTTATATAGCATCCTTAATGTAATAAAACTTCACAAGGCCTTTCACATGAACATTGGAAAAGAAAATATGATAACTGAGCTGTATAAGGAGATGTTGGGGACAATAATCAAAGGCTTGGTCAAAGAATAAGTTTTAAGGAGTGTGTTGAAGGGGGTAAGTCAGAGATTTGTAGGGAGAGTATTCAAGTGGGGAGGTCTAGGCAATTAATGGCACACCCACCAATGGTGGATTAGATATGCTCATGAATCAGGAGGTTGTGAGGCAGAAGGAGATTACAGGGATAGGGAGAGACCTGTAAGAAACTTGAAAGAAGAATAGATACTTTATGAACGTGTTATTTGACCAGAGCATTGGCAAGCACAGGAGTGATAGGTAATCGGGACTTGGTTCAAGTTATACAGAGTTTTACATGAGCTCAAGTTTACGGAGGGTAAAATATTGAAAGCTTTCAGCAGTATATTGGAATAGTCAATCTAGCAGTGACAAACGCATGATTCTGGGTTCAGAACAGAGCTAAGAACAAGAGTGATGTTAAGATGTGGAAATAAATTGTCTCTGTGAAGGCATAAATATGAGATTTGAAACTCATTTTGGGATCAGTTGTGACACCAAGATTGCATTAAGGCTGACTAATCTTAGACAGTTGCCAGGGAGAGGAATGAAGCTGGTAACCAAGAAGAATAGCTTGATGTGTGGATCAAAAACAATGGCTTCAATCTTTGCTTGGGAGAAATTTCTATTCTCCTAGTACCAGATGCAGATAAAACATGATAACATAAGAGCTATGAATAGGCAATTTAGTCCTTCAAGTCTGCTCCGCCATTAAACACAATCATGGTTGATCTCATCTTGGCCTCAACTCCACTTTCTTGCCCACTCATTGTAACCCTTCAAACCCTCATTAATTAAAAACTTAATCAATGGCCCAGAATCCATCACACTCTGGGGTAGCAAATTCCACAGACACACATTCCTTTGAGAGAAGTTATTTCTCCTCATCCCTGTTTATATCTGCCATCCCTTTTCTGAAAACTAGGACCTTTTGTTCTAGGTTGCACTACAAAAGGAAACATCCTCTACACGGCTACTTTGTCAATCATCCTTATTGTCCTATAAGCCTCAATTAGATCTCCTCTCATCCTACTAAATTGCAGGGAGTAGGGGCCTAAACCGTCCAATCTCACTTTGAAGACAAGCCCCTCATCTATGGAATCAGCCTATGAATTTCCTCTGAACTGCCTCCAATGCAACTACATCCCTCCTCAAGTAAGGGGACCAAAATCGTGCACAGTAAGTGCAGCTTCAGTAATAAACAAAGAACAAAGAACAAAACAGCATGGGAAACAGGCCCTTCAGCCCAATGAGCCCGCGCTGCCACCTCGATGTTCTCACCTCTACCCGTGATCCCTGTCTATGTTCATAGATCTATGCATTGTAACCAAATTTGCAAGACAATTTAGGGAGAATTTGTTTTGCCAATCAGCCTAAGAGCACATCTTTGGGATGTGGGGGGAAATCGGAGCACCAGAGAAAACCCCAGCAAGCACGGGGAGAACGTGCAAACTCCCACTGACACAGGCTCAAATCCATGTATCTGCACAGCACAGATAGTCACTGACCTGTCGTGTTGCTCATCAACTGGTCCAGTTCAAACATACATGTGAAGCACTAGGATACTCTCGAAACATCCAAGAGCAGCCCTCTCATGACCCATCGCGTGTATGCCCCTTGTTAGACAACAAGGCGGACCGAAGCACCTGTAGGATAAAACAGAAATACATCAATATCATTGACAATTTACACACTTCCCAGGGACTCCCAAGGCTCATGATCCCTATTTTAAATCAGTCTTCTATATCCCTCCATTCCCATTCTGTTCATGTGCCCATCTAAGTATCTCTTAAATAACTCCAGAGTGCCTGCCTCCACCACTTTCCTTGGCAGTTCCATACCCCTACAATCGTCTGTGTGAAAAAACTCCCTCTAGCATCCAAATTATACTTTATCTCCCCTCACCCTAAGCCCGTGACCCCTCATGCTACTCAAGTCCATCCTAGGAAAAAGCTTAACCCTGTTTACTCTATCTATACCCTTCATAATCTTGTACACCTCTATTAGATCTCCTCTAAATCTATGCCTTTCTAAGAAAAACAGCCCCAATTTGCCTAACATCTTTTCGTAACTCAGACCTTCCATACCAGGCAGCATCCTGGTAAACCTCCTCTGCACTCTCTCCACAGTCTCCACGTCCTTCCATTAGTAAGGCGACCAGAACTGGATGCAGTATTCCAAATGAGGTCTAACTAACATTCTATAAAACTGCAACATTAAAAGCCAGCTCTTGTACTCTACACCCCTTCTTATAAAGGCTAGCATACCATATGCTTTCTTCACAGCTTTCTTCACAACTTTCTCCACCTGCTTTGCCACCTTCAGAAACTTGTGCACCTGCACCCCCATGTCCCTCTATGTTTCTAAACTCTTAATAGGTCTACCCTTTATCATATACCTCCCCCCTACATTCTTTCTCCCAAAATGCATCGCCACGCATTTATTAGGATTGAATTCCATCTGCCAACTATCTGCCCAGCCACCAGCCTATCTTGTCCTGCTGTATCACCTGACAATGCTCCTCACTACCCGCAAGTCCAGCCATCTTTGTATTGTCTACAAACTTGCCGATCACTCCACTTACTCCCTCTTCCAAGTCATTTATATATATTACAAATAGAAGAGGTTCCAGTACTGAGCCCTGCGGCACACCACTAGTGACCGACCTCCAGCCAGAAAAACACCCTTCCACTATTACTCTCTGTTTCCTATTACCAAGCCAGTTACTTATCTATCTAGCTATCTGTCCTTATATTTCATTAACCTTGACCTTTTCAACTAACCTCCCATGAGGGACTTTGTCAAACACCTTATTGAAATCCATATAGACAATATCAACGGCTCACCCTTCGTCGACTGTTTTCGTCACCTCCTCAAAAAATTCTACCACATTTGTAAGGCACGACCTCCCCTTAACAAAGCTGTGCTGCATATCCCTAATCAGATCGCAACGCTCTAAGTGCCTATATATCCTATCTCTAAGAATCCCCTCCAACAGCTTCCCTACCACTGATGTCAAATTCACCGGCCTATAATTTCCAGGGTTATCCCTACTACCATTTTTAAACAATGGTACAAGATTAGCTGTTCTCCAGTCCGCCAGGACCTCACCTGTGTCCAAAGAAGAGACAAAGATTTGCGTCAGAGGCCCAGCAATTTCACCTCGCGCCTTCCTAAGCAGCCTGGGATAAATGCCATCAGGCCTTTGTTCTTTGTTCTTTGAAATAAATTACCCCTAATCACATGTGAATGACACCATAGTTAAGAAAGCTCATGAATGCCTCGGCTTTCTCAGAAGACTAAGGAAATTTGGCATGTCAGCTACGACTCTCACCAACTTTTACAGATCTACCATAGAAAGCATTCTTTCTGGTTGTATCACAGCTTGATATGGCTCCTGTTCAGCCCAAGACTGCAAGGAACTACAAAACACAATGAACATAGCCCAATCCATCATGCAAACCAGCCTCCCATCCATTGACTCCATCTACACTTCCCGCTGCCTTGGCAAAGCAGCCAGCATAATTAAGGATCCCACGCGGCATGGACATTCTCTCTTCCACCTTCTTCCAAAAGCCTGATATCACGTACTAACCAATTCAAGAACAGTTTCTTCCCTGCTGCTGTCAGACTTTTGAATGAGACCACTTTGCATTAAATTGATCTTTCTCTATACCCTAGCTATGACTGTAACACTACATTCTGCATGCTCTCATTTCTTTCTCAATAAACTGTATGTTTTATCTGTGTAGCGTGCAAGAAACAATACACTTAATTGAACTTTAATACATGTGACAATAATAAATCAAATCAAGTCAAAAAATGTCTTCGACTCCAGTGTCTATATCATTTATCACTACAGCACTACAGCTGTCTGATTACATCTGGAGGAGTTGAGTGACGTGTTGACAATGTTGAGGTGGGTGTCATCAGCATACATCTGAAAGTACAGCATTAGTTTTCACATGCTATCCTCAAAGGGCAGGTCACAAATAAGAAAAAGGAGGAACCAAGGATAGATCTTTGAGGGACACCAGAGGTAATAGTGCAGGAGTAGGAAGAGGAGCGAGTGATTGCGAGTGATTCTCTTGTTGCAGTTAGATAAATGACAATGGAACTAGGTGAGTGCAATTCCAACTAGCTGCACCACAGTGGGGAGGAATTGGATTAGTGTGGCATTGTCAATTTTTCAAAAGCTACAGTCAAATCAAGAAGGATGACTTATTACTTTTGTCACAATAATATCAGGCATCATTTGTGATTTTGATAAGCATTCTTTTGGCACTGCAGCAGGTCAGAAACCTGATCAGAGAGACCAGAGCATGGAATTCCAGGAAAAATGGGCACGGATTTGAGAGGCAACAGCAGGTTCAAGGATTTTGGAAAGAAAAGGGAAATTGGATTGGTGGTCTTTAAGAACAATAGGGTGAAGCATTGTTTTTCTGAGAATGGTTGTGATGACAACCCATTCAAAGGAAAGGGACAAGAGAAAGAACTGTTTAAAATATTAGCTAACAAGAAGGCCAGGCGGGGAGGTTGAATGAACAGCAAATGGTGAAAATAGGGAGCAGGAGGGTGTCTCATTGACAAGATGAGCTCAAAGAGGGCAGGAGTGGAGACAGGAAAGAAACTAGAGAAAGAATCAGGTATAGGGTTAGGGTACAGATAGGTCTTCGGAGAAAACTTGACCAGGTTGGTAGAAGGGAGAGACATGACTGGGAAAGTTGTGCAGATAGAATTATTCTCAGCAACAAATAAATCCATGAGTCATTTGAACTTATTGTTGGAGGTAAGGGTAAAAGAACGGAGGAGTGAATATAAAAAGATTGTTTACTGTAATGAAAAGAATCTGGGCTATCTTTGCATTCCAGTGTCCTTAGGGAATACTGAGTAGTCTTAACAGACCAGAGTATGTTTTGATAGTTCTTCATGTCATCCAACCAAATAGCATCCAAGAATCCCTGTAGTGCAGAACAAGATGATTTGGCCCATTGACTCTGCACCAATCCTCTAAAAGAACATTCTACCCAGCCCATACCCCTACCTTATCCCTATAACTCTTTACGTATACCATGGCCAATCCACTCATCTTTGGTGCAGAAAGAGATCCTTTGGCCCATCGAGTCTGCACCAAACACAATCCCACTCAGGCCCTACGCCCATATCCCTACATATTGTACCCACTAATCCCTCTAATCTATGAATCCCTGGATACTAAGGGACAATTTCTTAGCATGGCCAATCAACCTAACCCGCACATCTTTGGACTATGGGAGGAAAGCAGAGTACCCGGAGGAAACACACGCATACACTAGAAGATCCACACAGACAGTGACCCGAGCTGGGAATCAAACCCAGGACTCTGGAGCTGTGAAGCAGCAGTACTAACCACTGTGCTACTGTGCCGAGACAGCAATGTTTTTATCAGGGAACATCAAAGAGGAAGGAGACGGTATAGTTGAACAAACTAGTGACTGCAGAAATGGTCAGATCAACAGAGGACCCAAGGTGCATTGGGATTTTGAAAATGCAGTTTCAAGTGAATTTGGGGATAGTTTTCTCCAGGACTGGATTCGGGAGGAGTTAGAGCTGATGTGAGTTGTGAGCAATATAATGAAGTAGTTAGAAGTTCTCTGTGATTGACACTTCGGGGCTCGTAAGACCATGTGAGATGGCAAGGTTAAAAGGTCAGGAATATAGGTTGTGGTGTTTACATGGTGGGAAAGATTTAGGGAAGATAAGAAGGCAGCGAACTCCGGAGGGAGAACATGATGAGTTACAATTGAGATTGAAATCACAAATGATGAGAAGATGAGCAAAGACTGATGAAAAAAAGACAAAGATACTTCAGTGAGAAAAATGTTACCATACTTGAAAGAGTGGGAGACAATGATAAATATGAACAAGAGCTGAGACGGGTGGAACAAGGTGCAAAGTTCAAAAGAGAAACTGATAGAGGAGTAGGGGCTCAGGTTGAGATATAATCTGATGTGTCACATCACCACCATGATAATTTTGACATGTTATATCTTCTACCACTTACCCTAACAGGGAGGCTTTATGAAGGGTAAAGTTGCCATAGCCCCTCAGCCAGGTTTCCATCAAGGACATGATGTTGATGTAATCATCCACTACTTGTCCACGGATGACAAAAGTTTTGTTCTCAAGTGAAGGGAACCTTCTGGAAAGAGATGAGTGGTCAAAGTAGATTCACTGGCTGAGCTCACAGTCTCAGCAGTGGGATGGGCAGCTTGGACAAGCAGGAAATTGGCAAGATTAGCTTCCATAATGGGCACAAGGGGATCATTACTTTATTCCTGCAGAACATTTGTGATTAAAAATAAGTAAAGTATGAAATGTCAGAAGACATTTAAGCTTTTGAAATTTTTAATTTAAAATGTAAGCAAATTAGTTACCAAGAGCTCTGCATCAGATGAAATTTACAAAGGGCATTTAATCAAATGTCAATGGGAAGGCTTTTAAGGATAATTGAGGTTTATGGAATTAATGAATAAGTGCTTAAAGATGAAAGAAAGTAATTTAACAACTGAGAGCAGAATATTTCATTAAAGTATTGTGCAAAAAAAAGGCATGACGAGAAGACATTTTTAAGAAAAGTATTGTTATAATCTGAAATGCACTGCCTGAAGTTTAGAATGGGGTGTTGGAAAGAGTGGAAGTAGATTCTATAACTTTCAAAAATTAATTGCTGGACACTTGAAGGGGATGATTGCCAGGGCTCAAATTTAGGCTGAATCTTCTGTGCTGTTTCGCTCAATAATTTTATGATGACAAATGGAAAAGTTCCCTCTAGTGCAAATGACTACTGAATTTCCACAACAGCTTTTCCGATTTCCTATTCACAGTATTCATCAACAATACAGAGGAGGATATTTCCAACATAATATTTTAAAATCTGCTGATGACTTAATGCTATGTGCCAGTACCCCAAAGCAAGTGGGATTGTCAACGGTGAAAGATGTTTCAATCAATGAAGGAGATAACCAGATGGATTTTTAATGTAAAAATCTGTAACTTACTTCATATGACAAGAGAAAACATGACATCCTGAAAACCCATAACAGGGTGCATTCCGGCATAACTGCTGAGATCGCCCTGTCACTGGCATTTGACACTGACACTATTAAAGTTCATGATTAGTATCTGTGTGGATGGAAATTACAGTAGATCTTTAAAAACATATTTGTTAAGAAAATCCTCAAGGAATTTGGCCTCAGTCAGAGTTGTCCCACTGATCCAGGAGATATTCCAATAATCCTAGCCTGGCAAGGACTTCCTTCCCTGAGTCAAAGCAGGGTAGCTCTTAGCATGCCATTTCCAAGCCACCCCACTATCACTTCCCTATGCTGAGTCTCTCAATCAGGCACCCAACCCCCAGCAGGAACATTGACAGGGTTTGTTTTGCAGATCTTCCACATAGCCAGAATTACCACCCCCAATCTTCCCACCCCCAATCTTACCCCCCCCACCCCTGCGGCACTTGCATAAAGTAAACATTAATTGCCATCTGATTAAATATTTACCCACCCCTTCCACCTCCTTTCCCCACCCTTTACAATATCACCAACCCCAAACTCATTTCAAGAGAAAGCATTAAGTGTAGCCTGTGTAATTGAGACATGAGAGAATGGGAAATAGGGGTCAATCTAAATGAACCAGAAATATCATAATAAGTTACTCATGGGTGGAACAGTGGCAAAGTGGCTAACACTGCTACCTCGTATCACCAGGGACACAGGTTCAATTGCGGTCTTGGGGTCACTACCTTCCTGGTGTTTGCGTGGAATTCCTTTGGGTGTTCTAGTGTCCTCCTAAAATCCAAAATTTGAATTGATTTGATTTATTATTGCCACAAGTATTAATATACAGTGAAAAGTATTGTTTCTTGCACGCTATACAGACCATTCATAAAAAAGGAAACGAGACAATACAGAATGCTGTGTTACAATCATAGCTAGGGTATAGAGAAAGAACAGCTTAATGCAAGGTAAGTCGATTCAAAATTCTGACAGTAGTAGGGAAGAAGCTGTTCTTGAGTCGGTTGGTACGTGACCTCAGATTTTCGTATCTTTTTCCTGACAAAAGAAGGTGGACATTCTCTGGGGTGTGTGAGATCCTCGATTATGCTGGCCACTTTGCCGAGGCAGTGAGAAGTGTAGATAGAGTCAATGGATGGGAAGCTGGTTTGCATGATGGATTGGGCTAATTCATGACCTTTTGTAGTTCCTTGCAGTCTTGGGCAGAGCAGGAACCATACCAAGCTGTGGTACAACCAGAAAGAAGGCTTTCTATGGTGCATCTATAAAAGTTGACAAGAGTAGCTGACATGCCAAATTTCCTTAGTCTTTTGAGAAAGTAGAGGCGTTGGTGGGCTTTCTTAACTATGGGGTCAGCATATGGGGATCAAGTCAAATGTGGTTAGGTTGATTGGCACTGGTAAATTGTTCCTTATATCAGGGGGATTAGCAGCGTAAATATGTAAGGTTATGGAGATAGGGGTTATAACGCCTGGGTGGGATTTTTGTCAGTGCGGGATCAATGGATAAAAGGCTTCATTCTGCACTATAGGGATCCTATTGTGAAAATCTATAAGTCTGTTATGTGTTTCATTTGCTAACCTAGAAAATAGATCTAGTCAAAGTCCTAGTTAGTTTGCTGGAAGTTAACACATTATCATCAAATTTAATTTCAGTGCAACATCATAATGTAAATGAATGTAATATTTCTTGTTGGTGAAAAAGGCAAAATACCTTAAAATGTAATTGAGAGGCATGAGAAAGTATTAAAGATGCTAAATCTTCACAATTGAGAAAGATGGTTGTTCAGGAAGGTAAGGTAGTTGAATTAATCAAAGTGTATCAAATTGGAGGCATTGATAAAGTAGGACCAAGGGACATAAATGAAATTTTATGGAATGTAAATTTAGAACACATTTCAAAGGAAACATACTTATTCTATGAGTATCTTTGAATACCTACTAATAAAATTATCAGAAACAAAATTATTGGAGTTATTAAGCATAAAATTAGAAACTATTATGGGGGAATTCATGTCTAGAGGGATGAGTTTAAGTGGAATAAATGGCCTACTTCCAGCCATAATATTTTGCAGCTACTTGAATTCTAAATAAACTGTAGGTCGAAAACACCGTTAAAAATGTGGAATTCTTGGAAAAAGGGTTTGAAAATATCACATAAATAGGAAAAACTTTGGAGGAATTGGTCCATTCCAAGTTTTTTTTGTAGTAGAGTATTTGCAATTTTGGTCATTGCAATCATAAAAAGGTGACTGGCAGAGGAAAATAAAATATGTCAGTATTGTGCTAAACATATTGCTTTGGAAGCTATAAGCTAACTGAGAATTGTGTTGCGTACCCAATCCAGTGCTCATTAAGGATGTGACAATTGTCCTTAAAATCCTCAATGTGGCTATGAAATGAATATAATACAATAAATGATTAGATCACTTGTCCAAGATTCACATCTATGCTATGTGAAATCTGTGCTATGTGAATGATTGACCCTTAAATCATTTATCAGAAAAAACTGTCAATTTTGGAATAACGTTTAGAGAACAAAAGTAAAGAAGTTGTGTTAACCTTTATAAAGCTCTGGTTAGGTCACAACTAGAGTTTTGCATCCCATTCTGGTCAATAAACTCTAGGAAGGATGTGAGCCTCCATGTGTTAGTGTAGACGGGATTTACCAGGATGTTTCCATGGGGATAATGGATATTAAGTTAGTTTGGTCAAACGGGGGTTGTATTCCATAGACTTAGGATCGAAAGGAGATTTGATAGAAGTGTATAAGATAATGACAAGTTTAGACAATGTAGAAATAGACAAAGAGAAACTGGTTCCATTAGTTGATCATGCGAGGACTAGGGGATACAAATTTAAGGAGGGTTGTGAGTAAAACCCTTTTTACACAGTGAGTTGTAGAGCGTTGGAACTTACTGTCTATGAGATCAGTGGAACAAAGAACAAAAACAAAGAACAATACAGCACGGAAACAGGCATAATGGGCCTGTTTTCGGCCCAATGAGCCCATGCCGCCATTTCTCTGGAAGCCTCCTCTGGAAGCAGAGGAGATCAGCCATTATAAAAGGAAACTGGATGGACTCTTGAGGGGAATAAACTTGCAGATCTATGGGTCAATGAGGAGTCGTTGTTGGGCAGAGTTATAGATTTCTATCGACTGCCTCCATTATTTGTATGTCCATAAGCTGGTATGACATTAATGACTATCTTAAAAAGTTCACTTCATTCTTTGAGCTAATAATATAGAAAATTAAGTCCAAGGCAAATTTGAATTCATTACAACAATCTATTGGCCATAGGATTTTTATATTTAAATTTCTAAGAATCTTTTCTTTTGTACTCTTTTTAAAGTTTTACTAAATTGCATACATTCCTACTCATTATTCTCCCCATAAAATATATCACCTCACATTTTTATCTGAAATATCTCTATAGAGTGTCCTCACATATTCACGTTCTCCTGAAATTGTTTACAGGCCTCCTCATGATTAATTGTACTCCTTATTTTCCTGCACTTCTTTTGCTGAATATGAGTGTCAATCACATTGGCATGGTCTGGAATCACCTCTAAGCCAGATCCTGAGTGCGGGTAAGGAATCAGATGAGATTTGGGACAACCCAGTGGTTTCATGGTTATGTTTACTGAGATAAACTTTTCATTTCATATTTATTTATTAACACAATCTAAATCCCCAGCTACCTCAGTGGAATTTGAATTATGTCTTCAAATCATTAATCCCAGTCACTGGATTACTAGCCCAGTAACATAATCACTATGCTACAATTCCCTTCATTTCATCCAAGAGCACTTATGATAATTTTTGTTAGCATGCCATTCTTCCTCAGGATTACATACCATGGTTTATATTATAGTTTATATTACTGTTGCCAGCAATGTCGCATAGCTAGAAACAAATAACATCCATGAAAGAGGACTTCACGCTGCATATTTTTTAAATACAAGACAAAGTCTCCATGGAAGTGCATCAATCATTTTTTTCCATTTGTTTGGAATTGGATATTTTAAACAGTAGAGAAAAGCATCATGTCACTCAACAATAGTATGACAAAAATATTGCACACACTTTGCTGTCAGTTAACTAAGAGGAGGTTTGGCAAGCTATCTTTTTTTCCAAGAACACATCCTGTAATTGGAGTGGGCGCTTTTTTAAACAATCAACTGCATTTTTGGGGGAGGAAGAATAATGAGAGGAAAACTGCATTAAATTGGAAAATTTTAAAAGGAGTGGGTGACAGAACAGGCTTAGGATTTTGAGTATCAAATCTTGGAAAGAGAGAACTAGACAAATCAATATAACAAAAGGAATATTGGAACATACATACAGACCCAAAGAAGTCATGCCAAACCTAATACAAATCGTTGGTTAGGACACGGATAATTTATGGAGCCCAAAATTCTTGGATGGAGAATTTGATGGAATTACCGACCCTGTTAGCACCGTATCAGAAATGTACATTCTGCCCCTTCTCTGAATCTCAGTTGCATTTTGAAGTTGTATTTGGTTCTGTTCTCAGGCTAAGAAGTGGCATTTGTACATCATGATTCATCGTCGGGATGTCCCAGATGGCTTCATGACTGATTAAATACTTTTGACATGTAGTCACTGTTATCATGGCAGGCACCACGCATTGAATTTGCCCACAGGAATTTATAGAAATCTTTTCTATTTTGTATTAGTACACATTTATCATAATTTAAAAGGTTCCCTTTTTTAAAAAGCACTTAAGCTTTACTTTACTGTCACTTTAATGGGAGGAGTGATGCTGCTACTTTGGTCTATGGGAGGAATGCTCCTGGAAAGCTGGGTTCTCATATTAGAGACATTTCCTTTCTCTCTCACACGTACACACTCGCCTCTCTCACACACAGACAGACTTAACTCTCTCTCACACACACACTCAACTGTTATCACACACACTTTTCTCTCTCACACACTCATCTCTCTCACACACATTTTTCCAAACACACATTCATCTCTCTTTCATACATACATGCTCACCTCTCTCTCACACACACAGTTTTCTCTCACACACAATTCTCACTCACAGATACACACTTATCTCTCTCTCTCATACACACACACTCACTTCATTCTCTCTCATAGACTCTCACCTCTTTCTCTCCCATATACACTCACCTCTCTCACATATATTCATCTTTTTCTCTGGCACACACACTGATGTCTCTCTCACACATACACACACATCTCTCTCAGACACTCAGTCACCTCTTTCTTACACACATGCGCACACACACAATTCTCTCATGCATGCGCACACACATACATGTCATCTTCCCCCATTCCTGTACTAAGGCCCATTTCCCCATTTCCCAATCTGAGGTCCACTTTCCCCATTTCCACTCTTGGTCTGCTTTCCCAGTACCACTGCAAAAATCACTTCCCCATTTCAGCTATGAGGGCCACTTGGCCACTACTTTTCCGAGACCCAACTCTCCATTTCCATTCCAAGGCCCACTTCCCCACCGCTGTGCTGAGATGTGTGCCCCCCACTCCTGCTCAAAGGCTCACTTCCCCAGCCATCACATTGCCTGCTCTCTCTAGGACTCTGCTGTCCGCACTCACTCTGACCTGGATATTTGAATTTCATGCTCATTCCAGTTCATCCAATCAAAGGCTGAATTCTGGATAAGCTAATGTCTGACTGGACAAGAAGCTTTGCAGCATTTTTCAAATGTTATATGTTAGCCTGACCCGTCGATGAAATTTCGCGGAGCCCAGTTTGAGAAACCTTGGCTTAAAGAATTATTATCATCTGGGATACCAGGAGAACACTGCTGCTTTTTCTTAATTAGCAGCATAGGACCTTTTACATCCACTTCAGAGGGTAAACAAAGCTTTAGTTCAACATCTCATCCAAAAGACCACATCTTAAACAGTGTAGCCCTCTGTAGCATTGCATTAAATTGCCAGCCAAAATATCTTTTATCTGTACATGAGACGTGAGCCTCGCTGGCAAAGCTTCCATTTATTGTCCATCCCTAGTTGACCATGAGAAGGTGGTGGTGGGCTACATCCTTGAACCTGTGGTCTATATTATGTAGGTATATCCACAGTGCTGTTAGGGAGAGAGTTCCAGAATTTTGATCCAGCAACAGTAAAGGGACAGTATTATATTTCCAAGTCAGGATGGTGGAGTTTACTAGTGTTTAAAGTTTATTATTAGTCACAAGTAGGCTTATATTAATACTGCAATGAAGTTACAGTGAAAATCCATGATTCGCCACACTCTGGTGCCCTTATGGATACACTGAAGGAGAATTTATAATGGTCAATGCACTTAACCAGCATATCTTTCAGCCTTATAGATGGAAACCAGAGGAAACCCATACAGATACAGAGAGAATGTGCAGACTCTGCACAAACAGTGATCAAAGCCAGGACTTGAACTTGGTCCCTAGCACTGTGAGGCAGTGGTGCTAATCACTGTGTCACCAATGTTCCCATGCGCTTGCCATCTTTATTGTTACAGATGGTAGAGGTCGACTCAATTCCCCGTAACAGAACTTCAATAGATAGCCTTCAGGCTCAGAGGCAACTGAACCAAGGTTGATACGCACAATTGCTGTTCAAATTCTTCCATCAACCCCACACTCACTATAATCCCTTTGCATCACGACCTACTGGCTTCCATCAAAAAGACCCTGAAGTTCTTAAAAGGTAGTTGATCCCTTTGAATATGGACCTTGAGAAATTAAGAAAATGTATATCTTCTCATTTCAGACTCCTGGTATTGGAGCAATAAAGTGTTTTTCCAATTTTTCAGTCCTTACAGGGATTACAATATTCTCTCCACAGAGGCTGCCTAACCTGCTGAGCATTTGCAATATTTCCTGTTCTTTTATTTTAAGATGTCCAAAACTCTCAGTATTTTGTTTTTATTTCAAATCCATAATAAATTGATTGTTTCTGCTCTGGGAATGGAGTTTGATTGATGGACCAAACAGCCTCCTCTTGTTTCCAGGTAACTTATTAATCATTATGCTGCCATGAATGTCTGACTTCATAATTCATATGTTTCAGAGAATAACTTTCAGTTTAGGAATTGAACATAAATGTATATAAATTGAAACATTTAATTGAGAAACTGACAACCAAACTTGTGCTAATTACAGTTCAAAAGTTTGACCTATGTTTAGTTATTAAGGTTAGAGTTAGAAAGGTGAGAAAACTTAATGGCTAACCTATCTCTGAGTTTTTAGTCGGGACACAAGTTTTATAGTCGTATATAGTTATTCCAGTAATGCATTTGAGGTATTCATGTAGATCCCAGATCAAAAAAGCTAAAAGCACTTCTGCAAATATAGGAATTTCTTGGTGAGAGGGTTGTTAACTCCATTAGGGATATAACTTATTCATGTGAGTCACAGAGTCAAAGGGTTGTTTTGATGGTAAAGTATAATTGAGCTACATTTCCATTTGGAGGCATCCTTCTCGTATGTCATGTTGTCATGGAGATAAGCTATACAGAAAGGTATACTTTTTTGTTGCTTATTCCACCCTCACCCTGTACACCTCACTGGCAGACACCCGATCGGCAGACATTCCCCTCCCCCCACCTGTCCTGCAGTGATTGCTGGCATCCCTCCTGCTCTCATCGATCCCAATACAGAGTGGCAGCAGCACCACGTACACCCACCAATTGTTCTCTAGATCCTGCCCATTAAGCCTTGCCCCCATGGCACTGCCCAATGCCCCCTGGGCATGGGCACTTTTCCCCTTGGCAGTGCCAGGAAGTACTGGCTGATAATGCCAAAGTGCACATGCCCAGGAAACACCACCTCCCAGCTCCCGACCCCTTGGGGAGTTCGCCTATTGCCCCCCCCCCCCCACCCCCCCTCCCCCTTTACTCCAGTAGACTCGTCCTGCTAGTTCCCCAAAAGTGCGGAGCTAGTGTATACTCCATTGGAATGAAACACTCTGGCGGAGTAAGAGGTGCTAGTGGGCCCAGAGAATTCAATCTTGGGCCTGCTAATTATATTTAAATTATATTAGAAACAGATTAAAGTGATTTACCTGGTCTTCCCACTGGTTTCCAGCAGCAATTGCAGTGGGAACACATGTACGAATCCTGCTCATGCCTAGTTACAAGATTCTGCCAACCCCCAATGATAGAAAATTAGCGCAGCAGGATGGGAGAATCGTCTCCTAATGGTCTTTATGGACATATTCGCATACTGCAGTCAATACCCAGAATTTCTGAAGCAGTCCATGTAAATGAGAGAAAGACTCACATTTATGTCACACTCCATAACATCTTAGGAACATCCAAAAGCATTTTAAATGCAATTAATTACATTGATGTGCATTGATGCTTGCATGTCTGCTGCAAGAGGACATGGCTGATCTAATAGTGATTTCAAATTTGCACTCTGCCTACTCCTGATAACCTATCACTGCCCTTGCTCAATTTATCCACCCTGTCTTAAAAACATTCAAAGACTCTGCTTCCACAACATTTTCAGAAAAAGATTTCTAGAGACTCAAAACCCTCAGAGAAAAAAAATTCACCTTATCTTTTTAACTCGGTGACTGCTTATTTTTAAACAGTGACCTCTAGTTCTACATTCTTACACAAGGAACATCCTCTCCACATCCACCCTGTCAAGACTCCTCAGGATCTTACATATTTCAATCAAATTGCCTCTAACTCTTCTAAACTCCAGTCGATGCAAACCTAGCCTGCCAAACGTTTTTTTTTAAATAAAGCAACTCACACATTCCAGGTATTAAGTCTGGCAAACCTTCTCTGTTTGGTTTACCAGATGTAAATGGATTGGAAGCATAAAGCTTCCAATCCATTTACATGTTTCCTTAAATAAGCTGACCAATGTTGTGCACAGGGGTCCAAATGTGATCACAATAATGCCCTGTAGAAATCAAGCATAAATTACTTACTTCTGTATTTAGTTCCCCTTGCAATAAATGATAACATTCTATTAATTTTCTGAACTATTTGCTGTACTTGCACACCAGTCTTTTGTGATTC
The DNA here is from genome assembly GCA_024679065.1 of Sphyrna mokarran. Taxonomy (NCBI): domain Eukaryota; kingdom Metazoa; phylum Chordata; class Chondrichthyes; order Carcharhiniformes; family Carcharhinidae; genus Sphyrna; species Sphyrna mokarran. The sequence goes on along the minus strand of JAGIQG010000002.1, from coordinate 56,350,897 downwards.
AAGCAATAGGACACCCAGATCCCTCTGCACCTCAGAGCTCTGTTATCTCCCACCATTTACACATTAATGGAATGGAAATCTTCACGGTTGTTGAATACTTGGTGATCTGGAGGTGTCCAAATTGTTACAAATATATATTTAATGACGTCCTGCACTTGTGGTAACTCAGTCATACTCGAAATGTAGTCAGACAATAACTTCCCCGCCTTTGAATTCTATCCCTTTAAAAATAACCCTCCTGCTTGATTTTCTTTTTTCATTGCTTTTATTGACCTGTGTCATTGGATTCATAGATTCATAGAATTATACAGCATGGAAACAGGCCCTTCAGCCCAACTTGTCCATGCCGCCCTTTTTTTAAAATCCCTAAGCTAATCCCAATTGCCTGCATGTAGACCACATCCCTCTATACCCACTGTACCCATGTAATTGTATAAATGCTTTTTAAAAGATAAAATTCTACCCACTTCTACTACTACGTCTAGCAGCTTATAGCAGACACGTTATCCTCTGTATGAAAAAGCTGCTCTTCTGGACACTTCTGTATCTCTCCCCTTTTACCTTAAACCTATGACCTCTAGTTTTAGACTCCCCTACTTTTGGGAAAAGATATTGACTATCCAACTTGTCTATGCCCTCATTATTTTATAGACTTCTAAAAGGTCACCACTTAGCTTCTTACGAGAGAAAAGTGCCAGTCTATTCAGTCTCTCCCTATAACTTAATCCATCGTGCCCCAACTTCTATTGATTTTCATCTCTGTGCCTCCAGAGCCCTTTGCTCTTCTGTCCCATGTGCAGTCTATGGGAGGAATGTGCACCTTCAAGATGGGTATGGAGGACCGGAGGGGTGTTAAACATTCAGAAATGGGAAACTCTTGCCATCACTTCCAACGCACCCACTTTCTGTTTTAACATAAACAGAGCTGATGGAGGGAAGGCCACTTTCCAAAAGTGTGTTCCTAATTTAACTATTTGAATCATCTGTGGTTTAAATTTATTGGCTGCAGCAGGGCTTTTCGTGGCACTGATTCTTGCACTGTGGCTGCAACTTCTACAGGAGCTGGACAAAGTCACAGCAACAGAATAAAAACAACTCGAGGAAATTCACAACCATTGTATTTTCAAAAGCTGCACAATCATTCACAAGCAATCCCACAATTTAACCCCATTTTTCCTGCCATTGGATTCACAGAATCATAGAATCCCTAGTGCAGAAGGAGGCCATTTGGCTCCTCGAGTCTGCATTGACCAGAATCCCACCCAGGCCCCAACCCTGCAACCCCACATATTTGCCCTTCTAATACTCTAAGGGGCAATTTACCATGACTAATGCACCTAATCCACATGTCTTTGGGCTGTGGGAGGAAACTGGAGCACCTGGAGGAAACCCATGCAGGCACGGGGAGAATGTGTAGATTCCACACAGACAGTGACCCAAGCCAGGAATTAAACCAAGGTTTCTAGTGCTGTCAGGCAGCAGTGCTAACCGCTGTGCCACCACGCTGCCCAATGTAAATGTGAATTCTCCAATGGAAGTATGAATGAGCTGAGCCAAAAAATTTTGGTAGCTTCTGCTTTGTAGAACATGAGATTAAGCACAAACCTGGTACACCTCACTGCAGAGAGATTTGGGTCTATTCGAAGGGAGGGAGCGAGTGGGTGGAAATTTTACATTTCTTGCAAAACGGGAAAATGGAGCAGCTCCATCTGTTGTCCACACCACACCCATATCCTCCAATTTTGGATTTTGAAACCATTGGAATTTCTTCAGCCACAATCTGTGGATTTATCACTTTCTGGCTGAAGAAATTCCTCCTCATCTCAGTTCTAAAGTGTCATCCCTATACTCTGAGACTGTGACTTAAATGGGGACCTCATGAGTTCATTGAAATCAGGGTTGCAAAATATCAATCAACACCTGTTTACATTTTAACCCAGTCCTCAGCTCTGAGTCACAAGGATTTTCCCACCTACTGTCGGGACGACAAGAGGCTGTCCAATTAAGGTAAATTCAAAACTTTTATTTGTGGGTCTCTGCATGGCTCAAAAAGAAAACTTGTGTCCTTTCCTGCATGGACTCCACGTTTCCTCTCTGTAAGATTTTCTTGAATTGCCAACCTCATGAGTTGTCAGATTGCCCACAAGCCCTTAGCTTGCTGCCAGTTGAGGCTTCTGGTCACCCAAATGGCAATCGCAATCCGTTGACCCAATCACATTAAATGACCTTGAATCTATTCTTTCCAGCCAGAATGTCAGAAAAAGAAGTTGTGTTATCATCAGGATCTAAAATGAACAACAATGCAGCTGAATCTCATTGTCAATTTTAAAGAGAGTCTCACCAGTGGTGTTCAATATTATGTTTTCTGAACTCAGGAAGTAACTCGCCTACACGGCAGCACTGCAGGAAGTGTAATTGCTCTCTTGTATAAAAGGGTCAGTTAACATTGGAAGAACACAAAAGTATCACTATAGTACTGATTGTTATTACAGACATCAAAGTTGAGCACATTCTCCAACACAACTTAATTCTGCTCAGCATTTGGCAAGATGTTTCCAGGAGTGTTTTATTTTAATTTTGAGTACATCTGTTGCACAGATCCTCATGAGTTGTACTGAAACCACGATGAACAAAAAAATCAGGATTGTAGTCAAGAAATTGGGAGGGTGCAGGGGCCTATAGATTTTAAACTGGAACAGCAATGGGAGTTGGGAGTTGGTGGGAGATTATCTGGCAAAAATACAATTGCATTGTGAAGCTGTCCCCAACCTGTTTTTTTTTACCCCACCCTTAAAGCTAATGCTCAGAATGGACCAGACAAATTCAAATCCATCCCTTGCTCCAAAAGCCAAATTCAAAATCTAATTAGGTCCAATCCAAGATCCTCACAAGAGAAACAAAAAGGATCTAAGCTTAGAAGATGAGGCATCATATCCCCATCTTGAGCTTGATCTGACGCTGCCTGGTGACTTCTACATTTCACCCTAATACATCAGGCTGCATGTGCATAATCCTTTCAGGTAAAGAGGATCGTCAATTGACCAACGCTAATCGATCAATTAGAGCAATACTGACATGGGTTTTACACATCGGTTTTGCATTCACAAGTTTCCCAGACTTCCTGGAACTCAGCAGTGATAGTACAGTAAGGAGAGAACACAATGACAATTGAAGGAGAAAGAAATGTCAATAACAACTCTGTCCTCAGAGCTGCTTTCTAAATTACCTGTATGAAAAGGTTTGTTCCCAGTACTTTTATTGCGAGATATTTGACATACTTTAGCAATTACTGTACACAATTGGGAAAGTATTTTACAACTTTGGTGCTTTGAAAGTCTTTTTGAATAGTGTCAATCTATTAGATCAGCAATGATTCTAATTATGCTGTTGGATCTCAGAGAAGGACCAACGTAACCAACAGCAGCTGGATAGACAGCATGACAAACAGCAACAACAGCATCAACACTATCATTATTGATAGCCTACTGCCCATAGGCCTGCAGCTCTGCAGTAGAGAGGAGATCAGTAGCGAAGTGCAGTTCTCTGGAGGTCATACTCAGCATATACGGTCTACGGGCAGAGAATGAGTTTCCTCAAAATGTTGGATCACCAGTGTATCAGACGGGGTTCACAATGCCACATTAGTTGGTGCTGAAACAAAGTCTGCTGCCAAATGAACCTGCTTGCTATCCTTAACTAGTGAGCATCAAGGTCACCACCTTTTTCAGCTTTGTTGCCCCTGGATCCTTCCAATGTTCTGCCAGAGACATTTGCAGGATGCTGCAGTCATGTTCCACTAATACATAAAACTGATAACCGCCGCCTTGTTTATCAGGACAGGCAATTTTGTATACATTTCTTGAGATTAAGCCAGTTAGAATAAGCAGATACTCAAATCTGAGGCTGTGGTTTATTACCACAGGTTGAAGACATTATCAGCTACAGGCAATTAAACAGCCTCAGGTCACCCAGGAGTATTCATCAACCACAAGATATTCTACTCCATCAACATGTAACTGCAGAACACCCACAAAAACATCTTGATGCAGGTGTGTGTAAGATTCACTGGCAGCTACCATGATACTTTTATCCTGCTGCAGTCCAAGCTCTTTGATCTCTTTGCACCTGAAAGGAGAGATACTGGCTGATGGTTTGGCAACAAGAGGTACCCACTTTAAACACAGCAGAAACATGGTACAAAAATATATATGTGATTCAAATAGATAATGGAAGCTTAAGATTCTAACCATGGTTCATATTCCCATGTGCATACGCTCACAAAAATAGTCTTTATTTTTCCAGCACTTTATTGGAACATAGGAATTAAGAGCAGTATTAGGCAAACAATACTTCAGGTCTACTCTGTCATTTAATCAAATCATGGCTGATCTCTCCATGGTCTCAAATCCACTACCTGGCCTGACATAAATTAACTGAATCCGTGTGGCTTCAGCAACACAGGGGCAGGCTGCTGTGATTCCTGCTCTCTCAGCTGTGGTGTTATTCCATCATGTTCTCTATGTTTTGGTGCCAGAGATGGTCGCACCAATAACCACTCCATCTGCAACCGTGCACTTGGCCAATGGGATGACTCAGAAGTGGAAAGACTTGGGACCGAGTGCCCATCTTCATGACACCTCCACAGTCATTCCTATCATGGCCTGGCTACATTTTCCCACTGATAATGTGCTGAAAATACTTTGCTGCAGTTGTGTGGCATAGTGAAAGTTCAAAGATCATGTGTTATTCATCCTGTTTAAATTGGTATTTAGTGTATGTCAACTATTTGTGAAGGCCTGCATGCACCAAAATGCTCCAGCCAATTTGTTATATTTTCTATGCAATAAGACATTATCACAAAGGCCTACAACATCTTGTCACTCGTACTTTAGACAAACTCCTAAAGCTCTTTGTTGTAATGCAACATGTAGCTGGCAACCCTGCCAGGATCTTACACATTCCTTGCTGCTGTTCCAGAAGCATCAGCTTCTTTGACAGGGTTCAGATTTGCCTCCAACTCTATAGAGTTTGGAGAAGTGCTGACTCTCCACTGCTATCCTTGACACCAGCTGTTTTTGCTCACTTGTGAAGTAGGAGTTGTCATTTGAAAACCAATTATTCTCTAACTTGTCCCACTCAAGTATCAAATGCCATTGGTGTGTGGTCTGCAAAAGGCCTGTGACACTGAGCCTTCAGAGAGAGCAAGTTTGTCTCATGTCGTAATGGGCCCACTAGTTCACAATCTATGCAATGCATTAAGTCTTTTGGGGAGATAAAGACATGAGAGCATTGTGAAAGTGCTTGAAGTTATCATTATGCAGATAAACATACTTCAACAACTGTTGTCATCATGTTAACATGAGTGAGGATTGTGTGCCCTGTGGCTGCAAGATATTTAATTCTGTCAGCAGCTACCTGGCAGGCCCGTCTCCCATCTCCAATCATAAGACATTGTATCCTCCTGTGCAAATATTAATTCGAGATGGATGGAATTCCAGTTCCAGCCCTCTGCCACTTCTCAATGTTCCCTGCGTTCTTCTTCCTCAGGAGGGAAAAGAACTGACCAATTGTGAGAATGAAACTTAGAAACATACATAGAAAATAGAAGCAGGAATAGGCCATTCAGCTCTTCAAGTCTGCTCTGCCATTCATTTGATCATGGCTGATCAAATTCAATGCCCTGGTCCCACCTTCCCCCCAGATCCCTTGATCCCTTTATTCCCAAGAGCTATCATAGAATCCTAAAGTACAGGAGGAGGCCATTCGGCCCATTGGGTCTATACCGACCACAATCCTACCCAGGCCCTATCCCTATAACTCCATGCTAGTCCCCCTGACACTAAGAGGCAATTTAGCATGATCAATCCAGCTAACCCACACATCTTTGGACTGTGGGAGGAAACCAGAGCACCTGAAAGATATCCATGCAGACACGGGGAGAATGTACAAACTCCACACAGACAGTGACCCAAGCCGAAAATTGAACCCAGGTCCCTGGCACTGTGAGGCAGCAGTGCTAACTACTATCTTTCTTTTATGCTCTATTTTCTCCTTTTTAATCAATCCCTTGGTCCACCCTTGCTGAATTTTAAACTACTCCCGATCCTCAGGTCTATTGCTTGTTCTTGCCAATTTGTATGTGTCTTCTAATCTAATCCCTTGTAAGCCATGGTTTGGCCACAATTCCCTTTCCACTCTTGCACCAAACAGGAATAAACAACTTTTGGAGTTCACTTATTCATTCCTTGAGTGCTACCATTACACGTCCACTGTCCTTCCTTTCAGTAATGTTTCCCATAGTCATAGTCAACTCATGCCGTATGCTATCATAGTTACCTTTATGAGATTCAGGACTCCCTGGTCTTGGTATGGGATGTATTTATCTGATGGAGGGAAAGCATTTTATACGGTGTATATATGAGATGTAGGCATGACATTTCAATAGGATGATTGAGAATGGATGTGGTTAGATGGAGGCACGAGTAAGTGCTTAGACGGAGAAGAATTGTTGCACCGGCAAGGTAAATTGGTGAAAGGAATGATGTGCTTTATTAAGATTAAGGAGATAGAATGACGGGGTTGGGATGATATGTACATCAATTGCAATTTCTGCCAGTTAAACACTGAGGTGACTGAAGCTATAACCTTTAACTACTAGCAAAAGTTCCAAACTCTCACCAACTCCTTCATCCTCTTTCCTAATCACTGCCTTACTTTGATTAGGTTGTTCATAACCTTACCATCCCCAGCTGCCCTGAGATATGTTTCTGACCAACACTACTTTCTGTCATAATTAAGGCATATTTCCACCTCAAGCCCACATTCTCAAGATGTTGATGCTGTTCCTGGCAATTGCTGCAAGGGTCTGTCATACTTTAATATTCAATGAAAATGTACCCATTAGATTTGGCTGTCTTAAAAATTAAACTGTCCCATGACTATTTCTCAGATTTCTACTTGATAGCATGTCTTCATGCCAAGCTGTAGAGAAAACTTCTCTGGTAATTAGTTCATGAAGTGAAGCATCCATTTTCACAATAGGATGAAGACCCTGGGAGTAGACTTCATGACCTTAAACAGTTGAATGACAGCAGGGCAACTCAGAAATTCCAACCTTGCACAAAATTAGAACATTTTATCTGGTGGAAGTGCAGCCAGTATAATACACTTTGGATTGCATCCAACTTTTCTGCATGAAACTCCCAGGGATCATTAAAGCTACAGTTGGTGTAGTCATCCTCAGACTTAATAACATATGTATATAATCTGCCTTCTTCCATCACGGTATGGAATCTTCTCTGTCTCCGGCTTGAGCAGATCTGATTCTTGGCAATGAGAAGCTGTACTCTCTGCAGTGGTATAGCTGTACATGCCAATGACAAATATGTAAACAAGAAGAAATTTTGGCAATGAGAGCAAGTAATGTATTGGCTGTACTTGCAGTGAGGAAAACATTTGGAGCCTTCTTGTAGACCCATCTGCACCCAAAGTTGGATTCACCTCCAAATTAACTGTTGCAGAGACAGCTTTCAGTGAATTGTCAACTTCTACTAACATGAGTTGCTGTCTCAAACAGAAGTTTAATGAAGTTCCTCACGTCCTCCCTCTGCTACCATCACTTGAAACCACCAGTTTCCCTCTCTGAAAGATCACCTCCAACCCAGCACTGATAAACTCCTCTTGTGTAATTTAGAAGTTAAAGTAAAGTTTAGTTATTAGTCACAACTAAGGCTTACATTAAAACTGTAATGGAATTATTATGAAATTCCCCTAGTCACCATATTCCAGCACTGTTTGGGCCAATGTACCTAAGCAGCTTGTCTTTCAGATTGTGGGAGGAAACCAGCGCGCTCAGGGGAAATTCATGCAGACACAAGGAGAATGTGCAAACTCCATACAGACAGTGATCCAAGCTGGAATCAAACCTGGGTCCCTGGCACTGTGAGGCAGCAGTGCTAACCACTGTGCCACCATGCCCCACCCCATTATATATGACTCTTGATGTCTACATCTTCAAGTAGTGGAGGATAACTAAATTGGTCCTATATCAGGCCATGTGCTGACAGTGTGAATTGCTTATAAAAATGAATAAAGATCATTTTGGGAGAAAGAAAACTACTATTTAGCACTCCATTGCAAGCTCTGTAGAAAAGGAATTCCAAACAAGAAAATTAGTTTTCCTGTGTCTTCTCTGCAAACAAAATAAAATTGATAGTTACAAGCATTCTTATCTTAAATCCTTCTCAGTACAAATATGCACTGACTGCTCGCTACCTGTGGACTCTCCTATTTTCTCTTTCTTTCACTGATATATATTTTTTTGTTCTTATTATGGGATACTAATGCTTTAAAATTCTGATTCCTATTTTCAAATCCCCCCACATTCTCATTCTGCCCTACCTCAGTAATCTCCTGCAGCCCCACAGACTCCCAAAGATTTGCACACCTCTAATTCTGACCTCTTATGTATTCCCAAGTATGACTGCCCCACCATTGGTGGCCATACCTTACATTGCCTTGGCCCCAAACTCTGGAATTCCCTCCCTAAACCATTCCCGCTTTTCTGCTTTAAAACAACCCTTTGGCTTTCTTGAACCAAAATGTTTTGGTTATCTTCCCTAATGGGCAGGATTTTCCAGCCTCACTTAGCCACAACTGGAAAATCTAGCTCAAGATCAAGGAACCTTTCCATGGTTTGCCCCTCACCGGCTCCGATTTCCGCAGTGGACAGGATGGCAAAATTCCATTCAATATCTCTTTACGTGGCACAGTATCAGCCTTTGTTTGTAGAATGTTTCTGTGACGTGCCTTGGAACATTTCATTATCATAAAGGTAATATATAACTATAGGTTGGTGTTATTGTGAGGAATTAAATATCAGCCTAAATTTTGGGGTGGTAATAATGATGAAACTGTTAATGTTTGCTGGTCATACTCCATTGAAATTAACAACAACTTTGGGAGTCCACACATGAGCAGAAGGACACAGAAATTCAGAAGTTGTAGTCAATGAGACTAAGTTGCTCAAGAGAGTGCACTGTTAAAATTCTCTCCTGAATGCAACCCCTAAACAATCAGTGATTTGATAAAAAAATCTCCACTTTCACACTGTTAGACTTGCTGTAAAACCTTTGAAAAACTTATAACTTGTTGAAGGAGATATAACTAACTTCATAATTATTGAAAAGTATGCTCACTAATCCTGAATGAGCTATTATTGTATTTGTGGAATGTCAACTTTATCTATTATGATAAAAACACATTTTTTAAAAGTTTATACTGATATTTTTGCATTTACCCTAATGCATACATAATCATTTATTCATGCTTTCAAGTTTCTGGTTTGCTATCTGTGAGAATACTTCAATACAATTGGCTGCATACCATATGTTTGATGCTAGATGCCAGGGAACCACCTGAAGTTGGCATAGGATGTGGAGACCCATCTATGTAGGGAAAATCATGCCTCAGAGATCACTAGGCCTTTGTGAGTAGCTCAAGGTCAGCCTCAGCATTGTGTATTATTGCATTGACACTAACTGCAAAATGTAGCCAATCATCCTGGCAGTCACAGTCAATCATTCACAGATCAAGTTTAGTTCTTTGGAAATCCTTCAGATTTCCTTCTGTTCTAGTTACAAGGTGTTGACTTACATCACAGTACAAAAAGGCACCGTTCCCTAGTCTTCCTTTAGCATGTTTCTCAAAGCAGGAGGCGGTGCACTATTTACCGATGGTGGGATCTTTTGGTCCCATCGCTGTCAAAAGGATTTTCCATTGATTGCACCCCATGCTGCCAGGAAATAAGTAGCAGACGTGCACCATTGGTAGGACCAGAACAGCCAGAGAATTCAGTTGTTATCTATATTCACCCAAGTGTTCACTTGTTATGAATGAATCTAGTCACCGCACAATTTTATTATGAGGCATGATAGAATTTCATTTTGCAACAGTCCACACTGGGTGACAATCAATAGTAGAAATCCTAATTAATGTTGTTCCTCTTTCTGTTTATAAAGTTAATTTATGTAATTACCTGCATATAATTTGTAGCACAAAGTCAAGCTACTCCGTCCAATAGGTCTATGCCAATATTAATGCTCTACATGAACATCCTCCTATCCTACCTCAACTGACTGTTAAGCTTAGTTCCTTTCGCCCTCATGTGATAAGTGACTTTGTGCTTTTGCCACCCTTGTATATATTAGGCTTTTCCATTATTTTCTATAGGGCGTGGAATATATCAAGTGAGCCATTAGAGGAGTCACAGGTCAAATTTAGAATGATTATCTAGTGGAATCAAGCTATGTTGTTTGTGTCAAATGTTCTTCAATGTAAACTGCAGAAAAGTATAGAATGTTACGTATGTGTTCATTGTTCATCTATCGGCTATCTGAATGAGATGAATGCAAAATGAATGCAAACTAATTCTAGCTTATTAATCTTTTGGAGTTCTGGACTTACATCCAACAGGATGGTGTGTTGAAACCATCCAAATGTATTTTTCTTATGGTTAGCAGAAAGTGATTGATACCATCAATGTGAACAGGATTTTAAACCCAACTCCCATTTGTGAAAGGAAAAATAGGTAATTCTTTCTACCACACATGTTATAAAAACAATGAAGATTGATACTCACACACTAACCACCACTTTGTCCTCTTGCATGGGAAACCAGAATATCAAGATGTTCACTAAAACAGACAAGTGAAATGAAATAGGAAGCTAGAAACCACATTGTTGACCATATACTTAACACTGAATGACTGTCTTTGTGCTCATTAAACATTAACGATTCCAATTCCAATGATAAGTTCTTATTTTGTACAGGATGAGTAACTTTGGCCGTTAAAAAGCCATAGTCTGAAGCTAAATTCTTTTTATTATGTTGCTGTTCTGGATTTTCAAAATAATCCTACAAGCAGTGAACAAGATTGTAGTGATTGTTACTTGTGTTAAAGACCAAACTATCAATGGGAGATCATTTACTCCTCTCGTATCAATGCTTGTAATCAAACCTTTCTGTTTTCCTTTACGTGTTCCATCATTTTCCTCTCTCCTTGCCCACAAGGGTGAAAATATTCCAAAAATTAAAATGATGAAATCTTTCATTTTGATTTGTACTAAAGACATAACTTGTATCGACACAATAATGATTTTTAACATCCACAGTGCATCACAAATGTTTCACAGTCAATGAATAAAACATAATGATGGTCATTATATAAGTAACTGCACATTGAACACAACTTTGTCTCACAAAGAACAAATGAAGAAAAGACATTTTAACCTGTTTTGGTGAATATGGGCAAGACGTGCTGAAAATCTTCTGCCCTTAGAAGCATTAAATCATATAGCACAGAAGGAGAACAATCAACCCACTGAGGTTGTGCTAGTTCTTTGATCGTAGCTGTGTAATTTTCTACTTTTTAAGGATACGTAAAGTTCTGTTTGAAATGCTACCATTTCACCTGCTTCCACCACCCTCTCAGATTGTGCTCTGCAGATCATTACAGCTCATTGTGAAAAGAAGTGCCATATAAAATTTACATCCACTTGTACAGATGGAAGGGTAACCGGTTTTTCTATTTATCAGAAAATTAGCACTTTTAACAATATAGCACTCTCTCAATACGGCATTCAAGTGTCAGCATGGTGTGTACACTGAAGACTGAGATTATGACTTGTATCAACTATCCTCTAACTGAAAGGCAAGGGTTAATAGCACTGAGCTAAGTTGACACTTACGCAAACTGAAATATATACTCACAGGGTGGAATTTTCCCAAAATCTGGAAGAGGATCAGGTTCAGACTGAAAGCTGGAGAGTATCTCTTCAGATACACAGCTAAGTTTTCACTCAGTGTACAGAGAATCTCAGGATGTGGTCTGCACTATCATTCTAGCGAGGTGATGCCTGATAGAGTCACAAAGGCTGGCTCCACAGAGATCAGGCCACCATCTATAAAGGGATGTCTATTAAAATGAACTTCTTCCAACTCGCCCACAGGCACAGAGGAAACCCCACAATCATCAGGATACCCAGCCCCTGAGTATGCATGAGAGAACTCTCCCCCAGCAAACAAATATCAGGCACTGCCCCCACAGGCATCCACCCTTTCCCCTCACAGGCATCAGGGTGGCCCAACCAGCAGACATAAGAGGAACCCCATTCCAATGGAGCTCCCCAGAGGGTCCACCTCTAACAGTGCCAACCTGACACAGCCAGGATGCCAATAATACACAACCAGTTCACTGCCCAGCCGTGTCCCTCAGCACCCATGGGCTATATCTTCCTATGTGGTCCTAACATGGTAATCACACCTGATTTTTGATTTTGAAAACCAATAGTGATTCACCAGCTAGGTGGCACAATGTGGAGAAAGTTAAAGTCATGGTACTAAGCCCTATAAATACATACAAATTCATTACAAAATACACTGATCAGGCTTGCGTCCTTCCTGGACATGAATCTGGACATGTATCTTAGTACATTTTCCTCTGCATTGAAACAGCTGCTACAAAATGTTTCAATCTTTTGGAATTATTATGTTATAGCTTTTAAATAAAAACCTATTGATAAGATTTGACTTCATCCAATGGAAATCAATAAGTGAATTAATCTTCTCTAATATATGTTTTTACATTTTTACTTCTTTTTAGGTTGTGGTCAACAAAATGAAATCATCACAGCATGACCATTCTATTGGAATTAGTATTCAGCATCGTCTCCATTAGCACATGTAATGTCGCTAGTCAGCAAAATCTCAACAGTAATAGCACAGTATTTCCATAATGCTGCATGTTATGAATAGCCAAAAGATGCAAATGTTCAACAAATCACTTTTGAAGCCACTAAGGCTATCTTGCAGAAAGATCATGTTTATGGATGTGCAAAGCAGGATGTAAAGCTATTTATTTTGCACCAAAACTGTGTGAATTATAAGTATTTAAAATGGCAAAGTGATACAACTTATTGTACAGTTGCATTGCATTTCTGAAATTTTTAATTGAAACTATGCTAATGACCGAATGCTAAATTGCCCCTTAGTGGGGGACTAGCTAGGGTAAATGCATGGGGTTATGGGGATAGGGCTTGGACGGGAGTGTGGTTAGTGCAGAATTGATGGGCTGAATGGCCTCCTTCTGCACTGTAGGGATTCTATGAAACAGCAGCCAATTTACATACAGAATGCTCCCATAGAAAAAATAAATGAGCTATGGGAGGCGGGGGGAGCGGTGGGGGGGGGAGGTGGTGGGATGTTATGACCTCATTTGTCCTGAAATCATAAAACCCCACTCGAAGTCAGTAGACCTTTCCATGCTCCACCCCTCTCACTTAGAAAGTGATCTGGGAGGTTGTACCGCAGGTTTGCAATGGACTGAAAAGATTGAGTATGAGGACATTAAGAAAGAGGATGTGTTGGAACTTTTAAATTCTATCAAGATAGATAAATCACCAGGACCGGATGGAGTGTACCCCAGGTTACTGTGAGAGGTGAGGGAAGTGATTGCAGAGCCCCTGGCAATGATCTTTGCATCATCGATGGAGATGGGAGAGGTTTTGGAGGATTGTGGTTCCTATTTTCAAGAAAGGGAACAGGGATAGCCCGGGAAATTACTGACCGATGAGTCTAACCTCAGTGGTTGGTATGTTGATGGAGAGGATTCTGAGGGACAGGATTTATGAGCATTTAGAGAAGTTTAGTATGATCAGAAATAGTCAACACGGCTTTGTCAAGAGCAGGTCGTGCCTTACAAGCCTAGTTGAGTTCCTGAAAATGTGACTGAACACATTGACGAAGGAAGAGCAGTGGATGTGGTTTATATGGACTTCAGCAAGGTGTTTGATAAGGTCGCCCATGTAAGACTTCTTGAGAAAGTGAGAGGGCATGGGATCCAAGAGGCTTTGGCCTTGTGAATCCAGAACTGGCTTGCCTGCAGTAGGCAGAGAGGGATTGTGGATGGGTTTTATTCTGCATGGAGGTTGGTCACCAGTGGAGTGCCCCAGGGATCTATTCTAAGACCCTTGCTGTTTGTCATTTTCATAAATGACCTGGATGAGGAAGTGGAGGGATGGGTTAGTAAGTTCGCCGACGATACAAAGGTTGGTGGTGTTGTGGATAGTCTGGCGGGTTATCAGAACTTGAAGCGTGACATAGATAAGATGCAAGACTGGGCAGAGAAGTGGCAGATGGACTTCAACACAGATAAATGCGTAGTGGTCCATTTTGGCAGGACCAATGGGATGAAGGAGTACAGTATTGAGGGTAGGAGTCTTAGCAGTGTTGGGGAGCAGAAGGATCTTGGAGTCCGGGTCCATAGGACTCTTAAATTGGCCTTGCAGGTAGAGGATGTGGTCAAGCATTCATATGGTGTACTGGCCTTCGTTGATCGAAGGATTGAGTTTAGGAGTCAGGAGATAATGCTGCAACTTTATAAGACTCTTGTCAGGCCCCATTAGAGTACTATGTGTGGTTCTGGTTCCCTCACTACAAGGATGTGGAAGCTATTGAGAGGTTGCAGAGGAGATTTACAAGGATGTTGCCTGGATTGGGAGGCATGCCTTATGAAGATAGTTTGAGGAAGCTAGGTCTCTTCTCACTGGAGAGACAAAGGTTGAGAGGCGACCTAATAGAGATTCATAAAATGTTGAGAGGCATAAATAGGGTGGATTTTTGTAGGCTATTTCCCCGGGCTGAAATGGTCACTACGAGGGGACACAGATTTAAGGTGCTGGGGAGCAAGTACAGAGGAGATGTTAGGGGTAAGTTTTTCACTCAGAGGGTGGTGAGAGAGTGGAATTGGCTGCCATTGGTGGTGGTAGAGGCAAACTCGCTGGGGTCTTTTAAAAGACTTCTGGATGAGTACATGGGATTTAATGGGATTGGGAGTTGCAGATAGTTCTATCGCCTGGTAAGTATGGATATGATCGGCACAATTTGTGGCCCATAGGGCCTGTTTGTGCTGTAGTGTTCTACGTTCTAATATGCAAACTCCACACAGACAGTGACCAAAGCCGGAAATTGAACCTAGGTCCCTGGTGCTGTGAGGCAGCAGTACATTGTGCCGCCTCACATGTTTCTATATTATTACTATGGCTTCAAATGTATTTAATTGGCTGTGAAAAAGCTTTAGACATCTTGTCATTGTGAAAAATATTATATAAATCCAGTCTTTCTTTATTTTTCTGACATCACATCCCATTTGGTTGAAGTGGTAGCAGTTGATATAGGAATGAGGTACAGCCAATAAAATTTCCTTCCTTCCTACTGCTGCTTAAAGGGCATGTTCTGCCCTGTATCCCCAGGGTGATAAAATTCAGCCCACTATTTCTTTCTTTGGTGTCCAGTTGTCAGCCTGAGTCTGATTATGTCAATGAATAATTTTCTGCTAAGAAATCTTTTTATCGGGACTTGTCATTCACTAAATGCTGACCATGAATGGATAACAGATGATGTTACTGCATGTGCACGACTAAGTTTTAACAAAAAGGCATTTATGAAATGTTTTCATGTGCTTGGGGTTTCCTAAAGCATTGTGCAGCCAATTAATTACTTTTGAAATACATTCATTATGTTGACGAAAACAAAGATAATGTACCACAAACAACATTGCGATAATGACAAGTTAATCTGTTTTTGGTGGTATTGACTGAACAATAAATGCTCGGCTGGGCATTAGGGATTGCCTCTCTTCATCTAATGGTGTCATGGAATCTTAGTATCCAGCCAAACAGGCAGGTGGGGTCTCAGTTTAACATCTCACCTGACAATCTCACAAAGACAGCCTGGGGCAAACCTTACTGTCCCCCTCGTCATGGGAGTCGTAGTAGGAGAGGGGCAGACCGTGGGAAGGTCTATTGACCTCGAGCAGGATTTTCCAGTTTTGGAGTGAGCAAGGTTAGAAAATCACACGCATTGCCTTAGAAATATAGAAGTGGAAATTCAACTCAGGTTTGGGGCACATCTTGAACCCAGAAGCCTCTGCCTGAAAAGTCAGAGGGCTACTACCGAAACAAATGGATAGAACAAAGAACAACAAAGAACAAAGAGCAACACAGCACGGGAAACAGGCCCAACGAGCCCACGCCGCCATCCTAACGTCCTAATGACATATCCTTGTCTTTAGGCTATGCCTATTGTTGAAGATTCCCATATAGGGACCAATATAGGGACAATTTGTTAGCCAATCAGCCTAAGAGCACATTTTTGGGATGTGGGAGGAAACCGGAGCACCCGGAGAAAACCCACGCAACCACGGGGAGAACACGCAAACTCCCGCAGACACAGGCCCAAATCCATGTGTCTACACAGCAACAGCGATAGTCTCTGAGCTGTAATGTTGCCCATCAGATGGTCCAGTTTAAGCATACACTAACGACTTGAAGCACTAGGCCACTCCTGAAGCAACATCCAAGAGCAGCCCTCGCACGACCTGCCGAATGCATGCACCTTGTTGGTCAACAAGGTGGACCGAATTGCCTGCGGAAACAAATAAGACTTAATTAAACATGCTAAAAAAACTAAGACATTCCCGAGACGAAACTAAAAGATAGTCTACTACTATTTGGTCCTCCCGATATTCAAATAGTCCTGCTATATCCCTCTATCTGCAGACCGCTCATGTGGCTGTCCAAGAGACCCTTAAACAACCCTAGCGTGCCTGCTCCCACCACCTTACTCGGCAGTGCATTCCACACCCCCACTACCCTTTGTGTGAAAAACTGGCCTCTAATATTCGTCTTATACATAGCCCCCCTCACCCTGAGCCCGTTCTATCCATTTCTAATGGTGGAAAAAGCTTACCACCATTTACTCTATCTATACCCCTCATAATCTTATATACCTCTAAAAGATCCCCTCTCAGCCGATGTTACTTCTGTGTTGAAGAATTCCAAATAGCATCTTGTAAAATCTGTGTTTCTGTTACTACTATTTATGGATTCAAGTAATCCATTTTAGAGATTTAAAGAAATCTTTTGTCAAGTATTCAAAAGGTATTACATTAATTTCCTACTCTAAAGAATTATACGAGGTTTACTTACAATGCATAACATTCATGCTGAATTTTTATTTAATAGTTCCTCTCAACTGAAAACTAACAATATGGCCTGTGATCATTTCCTTAAAATTCACCTCATTAATTTTTAAAATGTTTCTGGAATAATATTATTCACAATTGTAGCAGGTCATGCATCAAGAGATTTCAGATACATTTACAAACTATTGAAATAATAGCTTCTAATTTTCATTACTAGTAAATTGTATTTCACAATAAAATTATTGACATTTTATCGCTGAATGTGGATGCAAATATGCTGCTATGCAATACAACAGAATTAAATCTTTGCCATTACCATGTAATCTATGTCATTATTCAGGAACATAAGGAGTACAATTGAGATTATCTCAGTTGAAACCATCATTTTGAATCAAATTATCATTTCTTCATGTGCACTATTCTTATTATTTTCTGTTTTCAAACCTGTTATCTCTGCTCCCAACATGACAAGAGCAGCAATGTATGAGATCATCATTGCCTGCAAGTTTCCTTCCGAGACACACAGCACTATCCTAAATCGGAATTATATCATCATTCCTTCATTGTCGCTGGGTCAAAATCTTGGAACTCTCTCCCTAACAGCATTTTAGATGTTCTACCCCGCATGGATTGCAACGGATCAAGGATATGGCTCAGCACCACCTCCTCAAGGGCAATTAAGGATGGGCAATAAATGCTGACCAAGCCAGTGACACCAAATCCCATTACATTTTAAAAAATGAGACTACCAGAGCGACTATTGAACAGTCAGTTGGGCTTCTGAAGATATATTTTGATGTATAGACAGATCTGGAAGCTCTGTACTATGTCCCATCAACGGGCATCGGAATCATTGTGGTATACTGCATTCTACACATCCTGGAATACTAGAGAGGGGTAGCATTGGAGATTGATGACCACAGTGACAATGTCACTTCCTCAGAGGAGAAGGATGTGAGCAGTATACAGCGAGGTCTGGCAGCCAATGGCTATGCATCTGCAGGTTTGATGGTCACAATTATTCACATGCATGCAAGGGTGACACACATCTCCCTTATCTGCACAATTTTCTCCTGATATTCCTTACAATGCCATTGGACATGGGATACACATCTCTTAGTGGTTGCTGTGATGACCTATCCAGAAGAGAGACCTTCCAGGGAATTATAGGCCAGTGAGTCTTACTTCTGTGGTGGGCAAAGTGTTGGAGAGAATAATTAGGGATAGGATTTATAGTTATTTAGAGAGTAATGAATTGATTGGAGATAGTCAGCATGGTTTTGTGAAGGGTAGGTCGTGCCTTACTAACCTCATTGAGTTTTTTGAAAAAGTGACTAAGGAGGTGGATGGGGGTAAGGCGGTTGATGTGGTATATATGGACTTTAGTAAGGCGTTTGATAAGGTGGCCCATGGAAGACTTCTGCAGAAAATGCAGATGTATGGGATAGAGGGTGATTTAGCTAATGGGTTAGGAATTGGCTAGCAGATAGAAGACAGAGGGTGGTGGTTGATGGGAGATATTCATCGTGGAGTTCGGTGACAAGTGGTGTACCTCAGGGGTCTGTTTTGGGGCCCCTGCTGTTTGTAATTTTTATAAATGATCTGGATGAGGGTATTGAAGGATGGATTAGTAAATTTGCAGATGACACTAAAGTCGGTGGAGTGGTAGATAGTGAAGAGGGGTGTTATAGTTTGCAGAGGGACTTGGACAAGTTGCAGAGCTGGGCCGAGAGGTGGCAAATGGAGTTTAATGTGGAAAAGTGTGAGGTAACGCACTATGGCAGAAATAATAAATGTGTAGAGTATAGGGCAAATGGTAGGATTCTTAGTAGTCTAGATGAACAGAGGGATCTTGGTGTGTATGTGCATAGATCCCTGAAAGTAGGCAGTCAGGTCGAGAAGGTTGTTAGGAAGGCATATGGAGTCTTGGCTTTTATTGGTAGAGGGATTGAATTTCGGAGCCGCAACGTCATGTTGCAACTGTACAAAACTCTAGTGCGGCCGCACTTGGAGTATTGTGTGCAGTTCTGGTCCCCACATTATAAGAAAGATGTGGAGGCATTGGAGAGGGTACAGAGGAGGTTTACCAGGATGTTGCCTGGTATGGAGGGCAGGTCTTATGAAGAGAGGCTGAGGGATTTGAGGTTGTTTTCGTTAGAAAGGAGGCGGCTAAGAGGGGACCTTATCGAAACATATAAGATGATTAGAGGTTTAGATAGGGTGGACAGTGATAGCCTTTTTCCTAGGATGGAGAAAGCTAGCACGAGGGGACACAGCTTTAAATTAAGGGGTGATAGTTATAGGACGGATATCAGAGGTAGGTTCTTTACCCAAAGGGTGGTTCGGGAGTGGAATGCCCTGCCTGCAGCAGTTGTAGATGCGCCAAGTTTGGTGGCGTTTAAGAGGTTAGTTGATAAGTATATGGAAGAGAAGGGAATGGTTTAGTTTGGAGGGGCATTGCTTTTTATATTGGTCGGCGCAACATCGAAGGCCGAAGGGCCTGTTCTGTGCTGTAATGTTCTATGTTCTATGTTCTAACCACGTCAATGGCCACATCGTGAGATTATTTTGTCCAACACTCACCTACATTCAGCTCCCACCATTTCATGCCATCTATCTCAAACCTCAACATCCTGTCACCACCTACTGGGGCAGGAACAAGCAGGCAAACTTTTTAAGTATGCATTTAACAGAATGTTAAGGTGCTAAAGGAATAGCTCAGTGATGTGCAGCAAATAAATGCACCTTAGCAACATCCCAAATGCTTCCACATAGAATCATGGAATCCTACAGTAGGGAAGAAGGCCATTTGGCCCATCGAGTCTGCACTGATTCTCCAACAGAGCATTTTATGTAGGCCAATCTTATCCCTGTAACCCCACACGTTTACCCAGCAAATTCCCCTAACCTATACACCTTGAAACACTAAAGGTCAATTTAGCACGATCAATCCACTTATCTTGCACATCTTTGGAGTATGGGAAGAAACCGGAGCACCTGGAGGAAATCCATGCAGACACGGAAAGAATGTGCAAACTCCACAAGACATCACCCAAGATGGAATCAAACCCGGGTCCCTGGTGCTGTGAAGCAGCTAATCACTGTGCCATCAGTGCTTCTGGCTCTTCTACATTGTGCTGAAATGGAAGCAGGTTGTTGGCGTTGCTGCTCCAGTGCATGAGATGTCTGTGCTGAGAGACCTTAAGATTGCACAGCCCCAGAGAACCCTGTGACAGCTATGTACTTGTACTGTGTACTGTACTCTTCCTCTGTATTGTGGCAGCCTCTGTCTTTGGGCAGCATTTGTGTCATCAAAAGGGCCAAAGTTCTACCATCAACATACAGTGGACCTTGAAGAGAGCCCTCAAAGGCTTCAGGTATCCACTCCCAAGCATTTCGAGACCCACGTGCATTTACCTGCTTAGCTGAATGAGGCCATATTGTGAACACTGGCGCACAATTCCATTTGCTGATGTGCTGCACATGGCTCTTCATGAAAGTTGGTATTCTCTCAGTGTTTTGCTGCCTGTTATCATTGCTTCTCTCAAACCCTATGGGCCCCATGCACTCATTCATCTGCTTCATCCTCTGCAACAGCCTAGTCTGCTGCAGCCCATCCAATTTAAATTCTTTCCCCAATGTGTGACTACAGTAATGAAGCGGACAACATCACTTGTGTATCTCTGCTCCCTCAGCAAATAAATTTGCTTCTCCTGCAACAATAGGAATACATAGTTCCACATTTTTCTTACAATGTGGAAAAAACAGCTGTGCATGCCAAATTGTGCCACTTGAAATGTCCATCATTGTGCCACATGGCAGCTTGCTGCACTCAACTATTCGCCCTTTTTACTGCAAAAAAAATCTTTAGCTGATCTTGGTCTACTTTTGTGCGGCATGTCTGCAGCTCACTATGCACTGCAGTCCTTGCCCATTCACTGTGCATGGGTCAGGCACCTTGCCTCACATCTCAGGGTTGTCATCCATGCCATTCACCTTGCCAGACCTCACAAGATAATTTAATCTCTTCCAGAACTGCACCCATCTTCATCTGACCACCAAATGGATGCAGACTTAGAAACATGGAGACTAAAAGCAGGAGCCTGCTCCACAATTCCTCTTGATCATGGTTGATCATTCGAATTCAATATCCTCCTCTAGCCACCTCCAACCATGCCTTCTTCTTCTTCAGCTTTGCTGGCCTCCTCTACCTGTTCACTGGAAAAATAACCTTTCTGCTCTCCTTCCTCTGCCCTCTCTGTGAGAAAGCCTGCAGACTGACCTTTAACTATGGTGTCATCGAACTTCTGGCCAGCACTGGCTCCCACTCACCACAGCAAATGACCTCAGTATTGGGACATTAATTTGGCAAAATTCAGCCTTACATTAGCATCTTTCCCCCCAGTCAAATGTAAATGAGTTGTCCTTCCACTGACAAATTACTACTGGATCAGTGCTAGAAGACACCATCTGATGCAACATCAGTATTAATGGAGCTGGGACCAATATAAAGGTAATTCAAAACACAAATATTTGTTATAAAATTTGCACTTAATCCCATTCTGCAAAGCA
Organism: Sphyrna mokarran; assembly: GCA_024679065.1. Classification (NCBI taxonomy): domain Eukaryota; kingdom Metazoa; phylum Chordata; class Chondrichthyes; order Carcharhiniformes; family Carcharhinidae; genus Sphyrna; species Sphyrna mokarran. Next base: position 56,329,283 of record JAGIQG010000002.1, on the reverse strand, counting down.
ACCAGTAGGAGGAGCACAGCTGTCCAAATATGAATTACCTGAAAGTATTCCCATGCATTTTCCCCTTTGATCTGACAAAACTGAGATTCCTGATGCTCACTATTCACCTCTCATTTCTGTGCTTTTTTCTAGACTTCGATATTACAACCTCCAGAATTAATATTAACTAGATCAGTATAAAAGCAGATATTTTTAACAAGGATACTGACCACACATGAGTCCCATAGTTAAGTAATTACCTCTTATTTATTTTCTGCAATGATGCCATTCACTTTGGTTATAAAATTACAGATTATTGCAAAAATAATATTGCAGACTTCTAACTGCTCTGGGTATCAACAGAAAATGTTATTTTTGGCAATCTTGAAAATTAACTTCAACATGAATTTTGCTGAAAAAAAGGGCATGTTGCCAAAGCGTTTCATCTTGCATTCACTAGGACAAATGCAAGAATACGAAATTTCAAACAATCACAACAACTTATACTTACAGAGGAAAATGATACTGATTGATTGACAAGTCAACTCTGATTGGTTGAGGCATTGTCATTGAGAAAACAACAAGAAATGAAAGATTCCCTAAAAGGTTCCAGATATTTCAAAAAAGGTGCAAGACTTGAACATATTCCTTTTGTTTGCAGAGTATGTGTCTCTGCATATGAATATATGTCATTTCAAGCAAACATAAATGAGCCACATGGCTCAGTCATTGTTTGAAATTTGGTATTCTTGCATTTGTCCTGATGAGTACAAAATGAAAACCTATGACAACATATCTCTCTTTTCAGCAATATTCAAGTTACGTAGTGACTATCAAGTGACTATCTTAAACTTTGTTACAATGTTCAATACATTTTAAGAAATGGAATTGTAAATAATTGTTAAATTTTCTAAGGTTGTAATACATTCAAATGTGACACCCACATTCATATATTGCTCAGCCAATGGAGATCTCTCCCATAACCTGCCTTCTGATGACGCTGCCTTCTCAAAGCTATACTTCATGCATATACATAATGTGCCCTGTACCAGCTCCCACAGCTCAGAATGTGCAAGAAGAGGGTGGAAGCTGGAGATCATTGCAGAACAAGTTGCAGAGTTGGCCAATGGTTTCCTTAATAAATTGTAGCTGTTAGACAGTCAGCTCGTGCATCATTTCCTCGTATGGCAATCTCAGCCTATGCAATATTGGGGTGAATAACTAGGTATGGTCTGATGTCTTTCATCATGCTACTTTTCTCTCTGGGCCTCAGTCTCTAGTTTGCCTACTCCTCTTCCTCTTCCACTGTAACAGCAAGGATATTGTTAATGCTAACAATACAATATGTAATGAAAGCACACTGGAAACAGATGTGACAGTGCACAGCATGAGAATGCCTGAATAGTTCTAATTGATTCCTGACAGAATACAGTGACTATGAATCCCTGTGTGCTTAAAATTCTAGGTGTACATTTTCATATATTTGAAACAATATAATTGCATGAAATTTGTGTGTACTTCCCCTGACCATGAAGGTAAAGCCATGGTTTGATTTGGTTTGTTATTTTTACATGTATTAGTGTACAGTGAAAAGTATTGTTTATTGTGCATTACACAGACAAAGCATACCATTCACAGAGAAGGAAAGGAAACAGTGTGGAATGTAGTGTTACAGTCATAACTAGGGTGTAGAGAAAGATCAACTTAATGCAGTCCATCATCGTCAGTAAGTTTAAGAGTTAAAATAAAGTTTTAGAAGCATAGAACAGGACAGTAAGAGATAGAATCAGAGCGTATGCTGGGCACAGCTTGCAAGAAGCTGCCACATTCCGTTGCAATCTTGGAATTTGGTTGACAATGAGCATTGGGCCTGCAGATGTAGGCCCTGAAGAAACAGATGTAAAGGATTGATGCAACTTGGGCTAAGATAAACATGTGTCTGAGACATTTATGTTCAATGTACATCAGAAATTGATTTTACATTGTAATTGAGGGTACTTCCTGACAAGATTAATTCATAAATGGCAGTGTTCTTACATTGAACAATGTTATCCTTTCTACAAAAATTTATCTATTGTAATGCTACTTGGTTTAAATTGTTCCCTTTATTTATATGAGTTCAAGTGTATTTGAGGATAATTTTTCCAGTCTGTACTGGGGGTTAGGAGACAGGCAGTGCGGACTGTGGTCGGTTATAAAACTCACAGTTCATCTAAGTTTATTTATTAGTGTCGCAAGTACATTAACACTGCAATAAAGTTACTATGAAAATTCTCTAGTCGCCACACTCCGGTGCCTGTTCAGGTACACTGAGGGAAAATTTAATATTGTGGATGCTGCAATCTGAAACAAAACAGAAAATGCTGGAAAATTTCAGCAGGTCTGTTGGCATTTGTGGGGAGAGAATAGAGTCAACATTTCAAGAATAAATGACCCTTCATCAGAATGAGTTTAGCATGGCCAATGCGCCTAAGCAGCACATCTTTTGGACTATGGGAGGAAACCCGAGAACCCAGAGAAAACCCATGCTGGTATGGGGAGAATATGCAGACTCCACACAGGCAGTAACCCAAGCCAGGAATTGAACTGCGGTTCCTAGTGCTGTGAGGCAGCAATGCTAACCACTGTGCCACCATGCCACCCAACGTACTCAATTTTCAATGAAAATCAGATTGGTTCTATTACAGGTAAGCAATCCATTCAATAAGCATTCTATTCAAAAGATGATGGTATAAATGATCCAATGACTCTAGTTGAGATTTAATTTGATTTGATTTATTATTGTCTCAAGCATTAGTATAGTGAAAAGTATTGTTGTCTAATGAAAATAATGGGCAAGGGCATAGAGCCCAGCACATGTGGATGCCACATGTACTACAGTTTTAATCTACAATTAAAAAGCAATGCAAAGATGCAATTGCAATTTAAAAATTACTCATCCTTTCAAAATGGTTGTAGCACTCTACAAAGTTTATGCCTTTTAGTATTTCTGCACCAGAGCAGTTAGTTAATGAATTTATTTGTGCATCTCCATCAGTTAAAGTTGGTCAGTAAAGAAGCTGATAAGCATGCCTTACAGGACATCTAACTGGTTATCTCTCTGACTCATTCTTCTTATTTTTCACTTAATTTTTACACTTCTTTTCTCAAAGGACTTCTGTGATTCAGCCAGGTGTTACTCGTAGACACACAGAGATGGATGACAGTTTTCTTGCCTTATTATTCAATTCTCTACAAATGATATATTGAGCAGTGAATGCTGACACTGAACCTTGGGTCCAAATCTATCTAATAGAAGCTATAATTTGAATGTTTAAAAGAATCTTTATTCAGCCTTGTTGGTGACCTTCAAGATTTTTGTGTAGTCAACACTAAACTTACTTAAAACCAGATTAGTGTTAAAAATTGCTGCCTTAAATTGCCTATATCCAATGTGATAAGACTAATAACTGTTTATACATGTAAGTACAAATAGGGAATCTAATTAATCTTTCTAAACATCAGTCAAAATTATGTTTCAAAATCTTGTAGGCTTTTTCATTTTCCTGAGCTCTAATTATCCTTGCTTATACATGAATTATGTGCATGCATTAATGCTATAGGACAATAAATCAAACCACACCATTGACTGTCTTTTAGGATAAGACAACAACACACTGTTTCAGCTTCTGTCCATGGAGGTACCTTCAGTTATATGCTCAAAGTCAAACACTTCAGGGATCAAAACAACTTTGTCACTTTTATGCAAAATGGATTATCACAATAGCCCTCAAACATTGTCAATATTTACACATATTCTGCATATATAAATCAGCTTGCAGTCACTTTTGCTTTGTTAATAAGTTTTGGTACAATTATTAGAATTGTGCTAAATATTGACACTTCTGTTCGTTTTCATATTTTAATGTCACTTTCATGGTGTTTTTACACTAGTTTACTATTTAGCAAATTATACAGTATCACTTAGAAAATCAGGTAGAGGCTGGAATTCTTTGACCTCATCCATGGCTGAGATTCTCCGGTCTCACTGCTGCGAATGGAGTTTTGGCTGAACGCCAAATTCTCCATTCTTGTTGGCAGTGGCAGCAGGGCATGTGAGACCAGAGAATTCTGGCCAGAATCTACGGCTTAGAAACAGGCTATCCAGTCCAACTAGTCTACACTAATCTATACTCTATATAATCATTCTTCCACTCACTACCACTTCGAGATAGAAATAGGGCAGCAAAGCGAAATTGATGTAAAAGTTCAGCCATGGTCTTACTGAATGCTGGAACAACTCAAGAGACGACATACGATCCCACTTGTATTTTTTAATGTTCAGCTTATCCCTCTATCTTTCCATTCCCTTATCTCTTGTATGCAACAAGCCTGTCTTTAAACTCATCAATTCTATCTGCTTCCAACCTTTCCAAATGGCAATAAGTTTCACTTTCCCAAAGCTGTCTGCATAAATGATTTCCTCTTAAATTTGTTATATTTAACTATTAATGGTTATCTTATATTGATGATGCTTTGATCTGGATTCATCCATTAACTGAAACAATTCCTCCACATTCAGCCTGTTGATGTTTTCATAATTTGAAAAGCTTCTGCAAAGTCTTCTCTTAGTCTTCTTAGAAGTGAGAATCCCAATCCTGCTCAATAGATTCAACTAAAGTTAAAGTAACTCTATATTAAAATCTTTTACAACACTTTTATATTACATATTTGTGTGTTATGCAGCATATTATAATATTTAACAACTATCAGAAATAAAATTTTATAAAGTACACTTTAGAAGAAATGTATAGAAAGCAACCTCCAGAAACAGGAAAGTAAAGTTTATTTATTAGCTAATATTAACATCTGCAATGAAGTTACTGTGAAAATCCCCTAGTCACCACACTCCAGCACCTGTTTGGGTATGCTGAGGGAGAATTTAGCACCTGATCAGCACTCCTTTCAGGCAGTGGGAGAATATTGGAATACCTGAAGGAAGCACACACAGATATGAGGAGAATGTGCAAACTCCACACCGATGGTCACCCAAGCCAGGAATTGAACCCAGGTCCCTGACACTGTGAGATAGCAATGCTAACCAATGTCCCATCAGTGCCACTCAGGAACTTGAGTGACTTACGTTTATACACCAAACCTTCAAGTGTATTTTCAGTACAATGTTCCAAACAGCATTTTAAGAAAATATGGAACCAAAGACTATTTAGCCTTTCAAAAGGATTATGCCTAGTCTACCTTATTATCAGTAACCTAGCCATTTAAAATCCTGATGGAAAAATATTCCCTGTTCCCCCAAAGCAAATTGAGTAAAATGGTTAACCAACGCAGATTTATTTGGGCACCTATTTCATATAGCCAACGAACTGCGCCTTGAGGCGTGTTCATTTTATACTTATATCTTTCAGTTTTTCAGCTCAAAGTCCAAATCAAATTATTTGATTGTAGTAATGTTATGTATACCTGTCAGCATTTTGGCACCAAGTTCAAGTCCTTACTTAATTTTTGCAGTGAAATGAAAATAAATTCATCTCTAAAGTCACTTCAAGAATCATTCTTGTTGTTCTTTCCTTTAAAACTTTCCAGTATGTCAACTTTCTTTTGAATGATACAAACAACTACACATGATAAGGTGACTTGACCAATGATCTACGCAAAATTGGATCACATTTTTTCACATACTGTCAAATGGCTTCAAGATGTATTGTGGTTTTTTTAATAATGCCTTCGCATTCATTGGAAACAACAAAATGGTACTTATCCCCCTTATATTCAACACCCAGTCACATAAATAAGTATTACTGGAGTGGCAGCAGCAAGCTGGCATTGTCATTTGTCTAGGGACCCGAGTTTAAATCACATCATGGAAGATGGTGGAATTTAAAAACTCAATAAAATATCTGGAATTAAGACTGTAATAATGACCATGAAATCATTATTAATTTTATAGTGGCACAGTGGTTAGCACTGCAGCCTCACAGCACCAGGGATCCGGGTTCAGTTCCAGCCTCAGGTGAGCCTGCATGTTTTTCCTATGTCTGCATGAGTTTCCTCTGCATGCTCTTGTTTCCTCCTATAGTCCAAAGATGTGCAGGTTAGGTTAATTGATCATGATAAATTACCCGTTAGTGTCGGGGGAGTGGGAGGGTAAATATGTGATGTTATGGGGATAAGTCCTGGGTGGGATTGATGTCGGTGCAGGCTTGATGGGCTGAAAGACTTCCTACTGCACTGTAGATTCTATGTTTGTCATTGAAGTGTATTACAACATATAAATTTGTATTTATGAAGATTGAACAGTGGGCAATTCTCACAAAATCCCAGCAAAATATCACCAGTCACTGTCCTCGAGGCACAGCCTTTTCCATTAATCATTAGCTCTGCTGCCTGCAGCTATCAGACCTTCACTCACCTAGCTGATTTGCTATTCATTTCATGACATCTCTTGAAATTTTCTTTTGTATAATTTTATCAAATGCCTTTCAAGATGTGAATAAATTATACCACAACCAACTCATCATAGAATTATAGAATTATAAAAGAAGGCCATTTGGCCCACCAAATCTGCACCAACCACAATCCCACTCAGGTCCTATTCTTGTTACCCCACATATTTACCCTGCTAATCCTGTGACACTTGGATCAATTTAGCACGACAACGAACCTAACCCGCACATCTCTGCACTGTGGAGGGAAATCAGATCACCCACAGGAAACCCATGCAGGCACAGGGGAACGTGCAAATTCCACACAGACAGTGACTTGAGGCCAGAATTGAACACAGATTCGTGGTGCTGGGAGGCAGCAGTGCTAACCACTGCGTCACTGTGCTGCATGTTTAGTAATTTACTTAGTCAAAAAAATCATTGTAAATTTGTGATGCATTGCCTTTAAGTCTATTGTAGCCATTTCTGATGTATCTGGTATTTTATAAAAACAATGACTTCCTATAAAACAATGTCAGCACTGAAACACATTCAGTTGGCAGGACCACCATTTGCAGCTTCATGTCCCTCTCTATTGAATATCAAAACATTTAGTTGCCTCCATAATATAAAGAACTTGTACATTTGGAATTCCTAAAAAAATGTTAACTAGGAACTGCCAACTCCCTTCAGGATTTTAGAATTTGTCCACCTGAACCCATATGTTTCTATGAAATGCTTAAAATTTCTTCAGAGGATTTTCTTTACAAACTTTGACTTTTGTAATAAATTCTTGAGCTAAGATGAATGGATGCAGAAAAATGTCCACATTCTTCAGTGTTGAAGATCTCTGGCAAACTTTTCCAATATTTGGGTTGGTTATCCTGACCTGACTCCTACACGTCTCTCAGTTCTCACTACTTTTTGTTACTCCATGTGTTTTACTTATTTGAACTTCAGCAGTACCATTTTTGACTTTATTCAACTACCAAGGTCAATGTGTTTTGCAATGTTTTTCTCTAAACTCTTGGAACATACTTTTTCTCTATGATCACTCAGAGTTCCTTCCTTACTCCATTTTTATCTGAAGTTTTACATCTTTTTTGTTTTGCCTTTGTCATAATATCAAATCTACTATACAGCAATAATTGGAATTTAAACTTAAATTCTAACTAGTGGTATGTTCAGGATGGGTGGGATACTGGGCAGATGGGAGGCCATTCGCATCATCCCCAGAAGAAGTTCCATGACCTCACGACAGCAGCAAGGCTGAAGACACCTCTTCACCTCTCCATTTCTTAGAGAGTTCACAACACTCATATCATCCCATTACTTTTATCAGCTCTCTCCCTTCCATCACATCCTTCAAGTTTCTATCACCAGGAGACACTGTGATTTATTTCTCTCCTTACAGGCACACTTGCCCCTTTCTTAAATCTCTTTAATCCACAGATTAACAGCATTTCCTTCTCAAATGTAATGATTTGCACACTGCCACAACCTCTCCCACTACTCTATCACCAATTCATATAATACACCTAACACACATCATTCCCTCATTCTCATTCAATCAGGATTTTAAAATTTACCTCAACTGAACTAAATGCTTCTATAAAACTTTCCACCTTTTGACACATTCACTGTGAGCCAACATACATACGAACATATGAATTAGGAGCAGGAGTAGACCATTCTACTCTTCGAGTCTGCTCCACCTTTCAACAAGATCATGACTAATCTGATTTTAACCTCAATTTCACAGCCTTGCCCATTCCCAAGAGCCTCTTACATTTTTACTTATGTAAAGCCCATCTACCTCGGCCTTAAAGATATTCAAAGACTCTGCCTCAATCACATTTTGAGGAATAGAATTGCAAACTCTCACAATCCTCTGAGAGAAATATGGGAGGGTGATTCTCCCAGAAGTGCTGAATTGGTGGGAAAACTAGTCTAGGTCACGACTGTTTTCTCAGTTCAACATCACACTTGAATCTCCGCATTCTGTGCACTACAGAACTTGTGAATATCATTAAAAACCCAGAGGGCGGGGCCTATTCACACCCACGGTTGACAGCTCTTGAACTCTGTGCACGTGCAATGACCCTGATCTATCGGCCTTCCCGTTCACTGGCTAGCTCAATTGAAGGTCAGCCTAGCACCGCTACAGTGCTGCCCTGACCCCCCACAGCCCAATCGCGCCCCGCCACAACAATTCCTGGACCAGGTCCGACCCACCCCACCCCCACACTGGAGTGCCTCAGTGTCCAACCTACCCCCCCCACCCCCCTTCACTCCAGCAGACCCCCCCCCCACCACTGACCCTTCCTGGGGTCAGACTCTCCAGGAAGTATGCCCCCTCCAGCAGATAAGACTCTCCCCTGCCCTCCCCAATCACTCCTCCATCCCAGACCAATCACAATGCAGAGTGGCAGCAGGACTCCCCACCCCACCAAACTGCCCAATGCTCAAGGTGCCTCCTAGGTATGGGCACTAAGCCCCTTAGGCAGTGCCAGGGGCACAGGCTGGCACTGCTGGAATGCCCATGCCTAGGGGACACCACCCTCCTGCTGCCTGACCCCCTAGGGGGTCCCAATTCATTCCAGCAGGGTCTCCCACTAGTTGCCCAAACATGGGGAACTACTCTAAACCGCACAAGAATGAAGTACCATGGCGGGGTGAGAGATTCAATCAGGACCGGCAAGTTCCCCATAATGAAATGTAAATCATATTTAAAATACATTAAAAATAGATTTACATAGCTTAGCTGCCTTCCCGCCGGTTTCCAATGCGATCTAACCGGCGACTGTTCTCCGGCTCTGGGAAGTGCACGTGCATTCCTGGCACATGCGCAAATCGCGGAACAAGGCCAACAACACATATCTCCCACCCCAACCCGCTAGTAAAGTTACGGGTCACAATGAGGGTATTGCCCCTGTGCTTTCCTCACCTCTGTCCTAACTGGCTGATCTCTTATTTTGAAACAATTGAATATCTTAGAGGAACGACATCCCTTTTATTCGAACTACCCCTGTTATATTTCAAAGTGATCAAAATCAGTTCATTCACATTTTTTGTTCCTATTTCAGCTGTTAAGTAACTCATGTACTCTATTTTCACACTCATTTTGATATTTATTATTGATACATACGATATAGAATATATATAAATGCTCAAGGCCTGCACATCTCAACAAAAATCACTAAACTGCAAATATTCCACTAAAATATTGTTAATAAAACAAGTTTTGTTTGAATAAAAGCAAAATACTGCAAATTCTGGGTATTTGAAATAAATGCTGGAAAGTCCAGCAGGTCTGGCAGCATCTGAGGCCGATGGAAACAGATTTTTTCGAGTCTGCATGCCCAATCCCTTCACATCTCTGCTTCCCCGCCCAATGTTCTTAACTCTAATTTTGCAAGATGCAATAATCCAAAATGCAAATGAGAGAAATAACAAAAAAGGGGGAGGTGTACTAGGCGTCACTGACATCGTCAAAGCAGAGCAGCACCCCCTGTAGAGCAGTGGCTCAGACAGAGCCATGAGCATTGAGAAGGTGAGGCTGATCACATTCCAGAGTAGGGCGTCAGCACATTACTGGTAACCTTTCAAATCACTTCAACAGATATGCAGTAAGCTTCCCTGCTTCAAGGTGCATTCTAAACACTGTAAAATGCTTCTGTCTAGCCTCTTTCTTCCATCCTATTTCTTGTCACTTTTCCCTTTCCACTAGATTTTTTTTACAGCAGCAAATCCTCCTCTTCCAGAAAATGGATACATCCTGTCAAGCGTTCAATCCCTTGCAGGCACCCAGCTCAGATAGTGGCACTCCAGATGAGTCAGATAGTCAGCCAGAGGGATGGATGAGATACAAGCATGAATTGACAACAATTATAATTTGTGGAATGGTCAGCACAGGAAAGACCACACCATCAGTTGAAGAAGGATATTGGCCTTGGAGGGAGTACAAAATATAGAGAAGGTTCACCAGGCTGATACCGGAGATGAGGGGGTTAGCTTATGAGGAGAGATTAAATAAACTGGGCCTGTACTCGTTAGAGTTTAGAAGACTGAGAGGGGATCTTATTGAGACATATAAGATAATGAAGGGGCTAGATAGGGTAGAGGTAGAGAGATTCTTTCCCCTTAGAAGCGATAGCAGAACTAGAGGGCACAGCCTCAAAATAAGGGAGGGTGGGGCGGCACCTTAGAACGGAGTTGAGGAGGAACTTCTTCACTCAAAGGGTGGTGAATCTCTGGAATTCTGTACTCATTGAAATGGTGGAGGCTACCTCGCTGAATATATTTAAGTCATGGGTAGATAGATTTCTGATAGACAAGGGAATTAAGGGTTATGGGGAGAAAACGGGAAAGTGGAACTGATCCACTTCAGATCAGCCATGATTTCATTGAATGGTGGGGCAGGCTCGAAGGGCTAAATGGCCTACTCCAGTTTCTATTTCTTATGTTCTTACATTCTTATGTAGTGTAATGTGCAATATACAACTGCTATATGGGAGACTCTTCTTAGAACATGCAATAGGGAGTTTACAGACTCATCTAGACTCCTGAACCTCTGCTTCAGTATTCCAATGGTGTTTCAACAATCATCTTGATAGTTACATGGCATTGTGTTGTTTGGGGTATCCCTGTTGCTTAGCAACCATCCTGTCATGTTCCTGCTAATATTAAAGTATCTCAGAAAAAGTGGATTATGATAGATGCTTGGGTACGTTGTATTTACATAATTGTTTTTCTATGATTTCTAATGGCACTAGTCATGCATTAACTAACATTCAATTCTACTAATGACTGATGTTCTGGCCCACTTATGCCAATAAATGTGCAGTTCATGATGGTAAGGAAGCTGGCTACTATTGCTAATCAATGGTTAATGGGCAAGGTAATGGACAGGTCTGACCTGGTGAAGAGCATTGATGACCTCTATTAAATTGCTGTGTGATGCAAATCGGGAAATATGGGTGGAGTATGACACAAAGATAATGGGTCAGTAAGATGTGAAGAGGGCACAAAGAGGCTACAGAAGGACACAGGTTAAATGAGTGGGAAAAGACCTGGTAAATGGAATATCATGTGGAAAAATGCAAGACTGTCCATTTTGGCAGGAAAAATTTAAAAAAGCATGACATCTAAATGGCAAGAGATTGCAGATCTCTGAGATGAGAGGGATTTAGGTATTCTAGTGCATGAATTGCAAACAGCTAGTACATAAGTACAGCAGGTAATTAGGAAATTTATAGAATGTTATTACCTATTGTGAGGGGAACTGAATACAAAAATAGGGAGGTTATGCTCAGTTATGTAGGTTAAGGTTAAGGTTAAATTAGGGCATTGATGAGACTACATCTGGCCTCAGTGTACAGTGTGGGTCTCTTTATTTAAGGGGAGCATACTGTACACTGCCTTCGGGTGTAACTGCATTGGAAGCAGTTCACAGAAGATTTAGTAAATTATTAGCTGGATTAGGTGGATTGCCTTAAGAAAGAATATTTGGGAGGGTAGGTTTATATCACTGGTATTTAGAAAAGCAAGAAGTGGCATGATTGAAACATATAAATTCTGAGGGGTTTTGACAGGATTGAAGTGGAGCGGATGTTTCCTCGAGTGAGAATATAGAACTCGGGTCATTGTTTAAAAATAAGGTGTTGCCTATTTAGGACAGAGATAATATTTTTTCCCTGAAAAGGTTGTGAGTCTATGGAACTCTCTTCCTCAAAAGGTGGTGGAATTAGAATCCTTGAATATTTTTTAAGGCAGAGGTAGAGAGGTTCTTGATAAACAAAGGGGTGAAATGTTTTTGTGGACCTGGGAGAATCTGGAGATAACACTATGGAATGATTAGCCATGACCTTATTAAACGCAGGGCAGGCTCGAAGGTCAAGTGACCTGCTCCTGCTCCTAATTCATATATTCACATGCATGTTTGTATATTCATATTCCTTGTAGAAGACTGAAAGGAATCATTGGCAAAAATATTTGGGACTGTTGTGAACCATTTTCAAAAGCATGGCCTCCTGGTAGGCAATAGGCAGCAGAGCCTCTGCAGGAGACAGCAGTGGTCCTCTGAACCACTTCTCATCAGGTAGATCCTTAGTGCTAAGTTTGGCCTTCTGCAAGGAGAGCTGGTGTCTTGTGAGAGGCTGCAGAAACTACTCTGTTTCTTTTTCTCTGACAATTTCTCCTTGCAGAAGACATGAATAATGATAGCCCCAAAGGTGATGAGAGAAAGGTTTCTGGGAATGATAGAGCAGCAAAAGGCCTGGGGGCAAGCAGTGGTGGTAAAGACTCAGCCTTGCCAAAAATGTTGTTGCGAAAAGAACAGCAGAATAACTGTATCAGGAACATAGTATTAATTTCCCCTGTCTGCTCCATTTGCTTTGTCTGGGCTAGATTAAAACCCAGCTTGAAAGTTTGATTTCTGAATTAATGATCAGTCTTTGTGGGCTATTAATTTATGACTTTCATGCAACATCTACTATAGCAATCATTTTGCATTCAACATTAAGAAATAGTAATTCTTTTTTGTCTCATCTTTCCTTTCTGAATATACCCGACCTGGCCACTGAAACAGTGTGATATTGAAAATTCAAGAATCATTACATTATTCACTGTGACTCTCTTATTTGCTTAGCTTTGCCTTACCATCACCTCTGTCAGCCCCTCCACTGCCTCATAGAACGCTTACAGTGTAGAAGAAGGCCATTGGCCCATTAAATCTGCACCAACTCTCCAAAAGAGCATTATATCTAGGCCCACCCCCACAATCCCCGTAGCCCCATGTATTTACCATGACCAATCCACATAACTTGCATGTCTTTGAACACTAAGTGGCAATTTGCTGTGATCAATCCACTTACCCTGCTTATCTGACATCCAGTATTGGATAAGCAGAAATTTCCTCCAATATAAAGTGTCCCCTCCATTAACTTTAATTCCTTGCCACCAACTTACTCCTTTCCATTGCAACCACAATTTCATATTTCATCTTGAAGGGATCTTACAGCTACATATTGTGGATGGGAATTTATGGCCACTCCCACTAGTAGGACTGGATGATCCCCTGACACAGGTTCCTTGGCAGGGGAGAGCACAAACAACAAGACCATTGACAGCAGCGGGACTGGAATATTCCGCTGCTGGCCAATGCTGGACTGACTCTCTTGCTGCAAAACATGGCATGGTGGGGCAGTATCTGCAGCATCATTAAGACTGCCATTTCTGCCTCCATAGCATAGCTTGGTACCATTCCTGCCTCAGCACTTCTGCTGAAATCCTTGTTCATGTTTTTGTTACCAATTCAATTCACTCCTGGATAGTCTCTTACATTTGACCCTCCAAAAGGTTACACAAATCTCTGCTGCCCACGTCCTAACTCATATCAAATCCCATTTCTCTATCACTCTTGTGCTCACTCATTAAGCAGCACCTTGATTTTAAAATTTCCTTTCTCGTTTAGAATGGCTGGGTCCCTCTTCACCTCTGTAATCCTTTCCAGACCTACAATTCTCCAAGGTATCTATGTTTCTCTAATTCTGGCCTCTTGAGTATCCCTAAATTCCCTCACAACCATTGGTGGCCAGGCCTCAGCTCCCTAGATACCAAACTACAGGTGGCATAGTAACACAGTGGTGAGCACTACTGTGCTAGGAACCCGGATTTGATTCCACCTTGCGTGACTGACTGTGTGGAGTTTGCCCATTCTCCGCAGCTCTGTCTGGTTTCCTCTTGAGTGCTCTGGTTTCCTCCTACAATGCAAAGATGTGCAGATTAGGTGGATTGGCTATGCTAAGTTGTTCCTCAGTATCCAAAGCTGTGTCGGTGAGGTGGATTAGTGTAGGGTAAATGCGTGTGGCTGTGGGTAGAAGGCAGAGGGGAGGACCTGAGTGGGATGCTGATTCGGACAATTGACGAAGACTGGATGGGCCGGATTGCCTCTTTCTGCACTGTAGAGATGCCATGGAACTTCCTCTTTCGACCCTTCTGTCTCTCTGCTTTGTTTTCTTCCCATAAGGCATAGCAACATAGAAAGTAGGAACAGGAATAGTCATTTGGCCCTTCAAGCCTGCTCCACTCTACATTATGATCATGGATGATCATCCAACTCAATGTCCCATCTTAACCTTTGATTAAGGTTAACCTTTGATTCCCTTCACCCCTAGAACTACATCTAATTACTTGTTGAGAACATACAATGTTTTGGCCTCGATTGCTTTCTGTGGTAGAGAATTTCACAGGCTCATCACTCTCTAGGTGAAGAAATTTCTACTCACCTCAGATCTAGTTGGTATGATTGCAGCAAGATACCCTGTTCCTCTATTCAAACCTTTTCACTATGAATGCCAACATATCATTTGTCTTCTTTACTACCTGCTGCTTATCTTCAGCAACTGGTGTATGAAGACCCCCAGGTCGTGTTGCACATTTCCCCCTCTAAATTCGTAGCCATTCAGATAATAATCTACCTTCTTGTTTTTGCTATCAAAGTGGATAACCTCACATTTATCCACATTAAAGACTCCTCAAAGACTACCTCTTTGACCTTGATATTTCCTTACGTGCTTTAGCATCATATTTTCTTTTATAATGTCTCTGTGAAGCACCTTGGGACATTTTATTATACTAAAAGCACTATAAATATATAAATTGTTACTATACGTTCATTCACATTTGCAGCACTTGACAGAATGCCCACAGCGCACAAGGTGCTTAATTTAATAGTGCTAATCGCTATCCAATTGTTTTTGCTATCTACTCTTCTGTTCCAAGATACATATTATTGATGAGTGTTAATATCAGTTCTCTGCTTTTTATATCGATTCTTTTTCTAGATGCCTGTATATTCTGAGGTCACTGTCACCACTACCTTCCAGTAGAAACTGAGCTTCAGTAATGACATTAATATACCTTATTTTCCACAGCTTCATGTATTTAGTTATATAATGTTTATACTAAATGCTCCCTGCATTTGTATAAAAAATAAAGCTGATCTTTTCCTTCTTTCTCTATTTAATATACTTGCATTTTCCCTGCCAGCGAAGCAGCCACAAGGCATTACTACTATATTAAAAAATCACCAGATACTCTTTCCTAGTCTAGTTAATTGAATAACCAAGTCTGATCTTTTTATCTCTACGCTTTCTATGTTCAAATAACACCATGGAATTGCCAGACATTTGAAAGTTTGTATCCAAAACAGATATTCCACAAAATGTAATTATTTAACGATGATGTTCATTCTCACAATACCAAAAGTTCAAAACAAATGCAAGGAAATGAAATATTATGGCTAGAATTTTACCGCTCCACCCACCATGGGAATTGGAGCAGGTGAAGTCAATGGACCATGGAAAGGTTTGTTGATCTTTTGAAGTTTTTAAAGCTTACTTATTTGTGTCACAAGTGGACTTATATTGACACTGCAATTAGTATGGCTCCTGCTCTGTCCAAGACCACAAAAAAAAGACAAAGGGTTGGGAACAAAGCCCAGTCCATCGCTCAAACCAGCCTCCCATCCATTGGTTTGTCCAGAATTTTATCAACATGCCCACCCCGATTCCAGGGGCGGACAAAGCTCGGAGAACGGCATTCTCCATTGGCCTTAGGTGGGATTGTCGAAATGCGGGTGGATGTGCCGGTAAAATTCTGCTCT
Source organism: Sphyrna mokarran (assembly GCA_024679065.1). Classification (NCBI taxonomy): domain Eukaryota; kingdom Metazoa; phylum Chordata; class Chondrichthyes; order Carcharhiniformes; family Carcharhinidae; genus Sphyrna; species Sphyrna mokarran. The sequence continues at coordinate 56,313,215 of JAGIQG010000002.1, read as the reverse complement.
CTGTCTACATTTCCCACTGCCTCAGAAAAGCAGCCAGCATAATCAACAACCCCACACACCCTGGACATTCTCTTTTCCACCTTCTTTCAAGATAGAAAAATCTGAGGTCACCTACAAATGGACTCAAGAACAGCTTCTCCTCTGCTGCCATCAGATTTTTGAATGGACCTACCTAACATTAAGTTGATCTTTCTCTACACCTTGGCTATGACTGTAGCACTACATTCTACAGTGTCTCGTTTCCTTCTCTATGAAAGGTATGAAGTGTCTGTATAGTGTGCGAGAAGCAACACTTTTCACAGTATGCTAATGCACGTGACAATCATAAAATCAAAGTAAAGTAAACCAAAATGCACACTGTCAGAATCATCTCTCACCTTCAGACGTGTCCATACAGATGGAAAGGAGAGGGGAACAAGTTCTGTACTGCTGTACAGATGTGTACGTGTTGTGAGTCCAATCTCTGTTCTCTCCTCTCAGCTTACTCAAGCACAGGAAGGGTTAATGTGTGCTGAGGTATATTGCTGTTCTGTCAAGTTCCATCTTGTTGCAGATGAGTGTGTTAACAGTAATGGGAGGGAGTGTTCAGTGAGTGTGTGGGGAGTGTAGGACCCAGTGAGTGTTAGCCTCACCTGTATTTCTCTCTCCTCCCAGTGAATTGACGTCAGGCTGAGTGAGTGCTGGTTTCAGGCTGACACAGGGAGGGGAGGCGTAGATCCTTACACACTGGGGCTGGACAAGACAGAGTCAGCCCAACTCTGCTCTGGACTCAACGCGGGGATCATCGTCTGGAGCGAAGCGTTTGAATCATGAGCGGCTCGCTGCATGCCCAGCTGCCCGGCTACCTTCACCTCCTGATCCTCTGGAGTCTGGGCAGCGTGTGCCTGTCCAGGGAAGGTAAGGTTCACAGGCAGACAGAAACTTTTCGAAGCAGTGGCTGCTGCAGCTCTCAACTCCCCCTGCTCCCGAGACACCTCCTCGAAAAGGAATATTTCAGGGCAGAGGGTTTGAAGGAAAAGGGCAGTGAGGAGGAGGAGCGAGGTTCCCCACTACAACAATGTGCTCGGTCTCTGCTTTCTCAGCCCGTGTCTGGGAACTCAGTGTGTTCCCGGGAACTTCCAGTCAATTCCTCCGGGCTGTCAACCCTCTTCTCTCATCGGGAGAGCTGGGGGTGGCTTCTGCCTAATGTTCTGACAATCTGAGTCAATAAGTTAAGGCTGAATCTCTCTCTCTCTAGTGCTCCATTTCCTTCTCTTTAAAAGGACTTTAACCTGTAAGGAACTCTCAGCAGTTTGAGTTATCGGATGTTTATACAGCCGGGAGAAGGTCATAAAAGTTTGCTTTTCCCTCAACAAGCACATAGTCTTCCACGCTGCTGATGGCAGAGATTTCCTCCCCCTCGTTTTTCTTATTTCGATTTACTTAAAGCCCAGCTCCAAAATTAAAACAGAAACTTATGTCACTGAAACGTAAAGGAGCTCAGGGTCTAACCATAAATTATTTGCAGGCAGAAGAGTCTGCGGGGAAAATGATCCAGTTGATCCCATTTTGGTCAGCTGCAGCAGAATGTGTGAATTGTTTTGCCTTTATCTGCCATGCCGTCAACAATTGTAATCCTGCACGGAAGTATCCTCTTGCTCCGTCCCAGTCTTCAACACTCTACGGAAGAAGTGAAGTTGCATTCAGTGAGGCAGCCTGTACATTTACATTTCAAGTTGGTTGAAGTACCAAATGCCCTCTGGAATTAGGCGTGTAGCGAGTAACTGCAGTAACAGCTCCTTAGTGCTGAGTTCTGCGAAAGGCAACCCAAATGTCCATTGGTACCTCATCAAGATGACGAATATTCCTTGCAATTCGAGTTGACTATAAAAGCCAAGAGCGGCGAAGTTGTGAGAAACCAGCTTCAGATGTAAATAATTTATCATGTTGTACTCAGGTTTAGTTTCAAGACCTGTCAGCATTATCTGACTGCTGAGTGACATTCTCTGTGGGATACCTGTCCTTCCAGTTAATTTCAAAGTTTGAATTTCTATTTTAAATGGGTTGGAAGAAGGAGTTCTTTATAGTAATGCAAAATAGCCTGGGTGCTGGAAATCTAAAACCAACAGAGAAAATGCTCGGGAGGTCAGATAACATTTGCGTAGGTTGATGAAATGTTAACTTTTGTTTCTTTCTCTATGGATGCTGCCTAACTTGCTGAGTAGTTCCTGATTTTCTTTTTTTTAATTATTGTCACAAGTAGGCTTACATTACCACTGCAGTGAAGTTACTGTGAAAATCCACAATTTTCCACACATTGGCACTTGTTCGGGTACACTGAGGGAGAATTTAGCATGGTTAATGCACCTAACCAGCACATCATTCAGACTGTTGGAAGAAACCAGAGCAGCAGAAGGAAATCCACACAGACACAGGAGAACATGCATTTTCCAAACAGTGAGCCAGGAATTGAACCTGGGTCCCTGGCACTGTGAGGCAGAACTGCTGATCACTGTGCCATCATGCCACCCTTTTCTGTTTTTATTCTCATAGTTCCTTACAGGTGTGATAGCACAACTGTTAATTCCATCTGTAAAAGAAGTGTAAACTCCAAGAAGTGCAAGAATGAGGTAGTGTCTTTGTGAGTTGCCCCATAAGGATGAATCAGATGTTTGCAAGTGAGCTGTTTACTATTCTGTTAATCGAGATGAATAATGGCTCTAACAAGTTGGAACACTTTTCATTCATGGCATAATGTTGATATCAAATACTTTGGCTAGTTTAGGTACATAATGAAATCCATTACTCTGTCCCAAAAATATCAATAATCTCATAGCAATTTACTTATATATGGTGTAAGATGTAAAGATAACATTTTGGCTACAGTGTGTATGAAGGAACACATGGTGATTCTCACATTTACAGTGAGAATAATTTTACTGGAGGAATTAGTGTTAAAGTCCATCAAACTTTTGTGGATAATTCAATGTGTGAAAAAAAATCTCAAACAAGTACCTATGGCTTCTATACATTTCCAATCCATCTCCTTTTGTCTTCTCAGAATTGTACCAGGGTAAAGAGGTTAAATTATGAGGACAGGTTGTGTAAATTGATGTTATTTTGAGGATTGAAGATTAGAGGGGAACTGAATTGAGGTGTTAACAATGGCTAAAGGATCTAGTAGAATTGATGGAGAGAATGTTTCCTCTGGTGGGAGAGGCAAAAGGACAAAGGGCCATTAAACTTTTATTAGATACAAGCTGTTCAGGGATGATGAGAGGAAGCACTTCTTCACACAAATGATGGTGAAAATCTAGACTTTATCCTAGTGCCTGAAAAAAGATGTTGAGATTCCATCAATTGAGAATTTCAGGACTGAAATGAATGGATTTTTGTGAAACAGAAATATAACAGGTTACAAAATGAAGATGTTAAGATGCAGATCAACAGTTATTTCATTGAATGGCAGAGAAGGCTTGAGGAGTTGAATGACCCACTGTTCATGTTCACATGTTCTCTTTGCCATAGTCATCACTTGTTCTTTTCCATAGATCTTTTCAGAGCATCATGGGGCAGCATGTTGATGCAGTGGTTAGTTAGCACTGCTGCCTCACAGTGCCAGGAACCTGGGTTCACTTCCCAGCTTGGGCCACTGTCTGTCTGGAGTCTGCACATTCTCCTGTGTCTGCATTGGTTTCCTCCTGGTGCTCCGGTTTTCTAAAGATGTGCTGGTTAGGTGAATTGGCTATGCTAAATTGCCCTGTAGTGTCAAGGGGTCTGGCTACGGTAAATGCATGGGGGTAGGCCTGCGTGGAATTGTAGTCGGCGCAGACTCAATGGGCCAAATGACCTCCTCATGCGCTGTAGGATTCTATGATCTTATAGGATACTGAATGAAATCACAAATGTGGTTTATCCCATTGTTGAGCTCGCAAGAGGATGGCCTATTTTACCACTGCTCCAATTTGTTGCTGTGCTACTCTAACTAAAATTGTGAGTTTCATATCTTAAGTGCTGGATCATACCAATTTTGTACAGCCCCATTGGTTTGTAAAACTGTCCAAACTTATTGAAAGTAGGAACATCACTAGCAACAAAAGTCTTTAGTCACATCAGCCCGCTCTGGAGTAAAACTAGCTCAGAGAAAAATGAGGTGTCTCTCCAATTTTGTGTCAATATATGTTATTAATTACTATCAATGTTCAGTTAGCACACAGTGTGCTATAAAGCTGCAACATAGGGCCTATAACTCCCTCAGTGTGGTAATTAGCATCAAATTGCCTCTCCAAGCTCATTTACCATAGTGGATTTTCTTCCATGCCTGTCTTGTCTTATTGTCCAACCAAAGCTGGGCAAGGACAGCACTGCAGTGCTTGAAGCCCAATTCCATCAAAGTCAAGGAGATCTCTCCCCTTTTTTACAGCATTAGTTGCTGTTAACCAGATAAGTTAAAGATCCCATTGAAAGTGACAGGCCAGGGAGGAGGTAAATGGATAAAATTTTGGAGGTGGGGGGCGGAATTTATGGAATCCCCATAGTGCAGTAGGAGATCATTTGATCCTTCGAATTTACACTGACTCACCTTTGTTTGATCTTACCCAGGCTCTATTCCCATAACCCCACATAGTTACCCTGTCTAATCCCCCTAACCTACACATCTTTGGACACTAAGGGGCAATTTAGCATGACCAAATAACATAACTCTCATATTTTTGGACTGTGGGAAGAAACTGGAGCACCCAAAGGAACCCACACAGAAACGGGAAGAACATGCAGACTCCACACAGTCACCCATGACGGGAAGTAAACCCAGGTCCCCTGGCGCTGTGAGGCACTGTGCCACTGTGCCACCCATAGTTGAGGAATCAGATGTCAGCTGAGGAATTGGAGGTCGCTGGTGGCCTCAGACATCATGGGTAGGAATTGAAGTTTGGGTCGTTGAAGTGGGTTTGGAATTTTGGAGGCCGGTTCTGCCAAGAGTTGGAGGTTCAGGAGTTGGATATGGAGGGGCGGAAGTCGTGTATGGAGCGCTCAGGTCAGATGTTGGGGGGGAGGAATCGGATTGATTTGGGGGGATGTAATGTTGAATTGGGCCTGCAGGGGCAGTGGTGGGTTCAGGTGTGGGGAGTTCTGTGTGGGTGGATGGAGCTCCAAAAAGAGTCAGGGTTTGAGGATTGCTGTGCTGCAAATGGGAGGAGTTTCCTGGGATTGTAGGAATTAGAGAAGCCCTGTAGAGGGGTCAATGCAGGTCTTTACAATGGCTACCCAAAAGTTAGAAAAGGTTTTAATATCTTTTAACTTTTATTAGGTAACTGTTGGTGTAATTTTGTTCAAACAATCTGAAGTTTGCAATTTAAATCAAATTGATAGCTGGCTTCCAGTGCCGTGAAATTGCCCAGAGAAGTTTGCACTTGTGGGACATTGCTCTGCAAATCCTTATCTGTGAAGTTCTGCAAGGAGCCCCCTCCCAAATCAGACATGGGGGGCTCAGCTGTTAAGGTCCTAGGTATTCTACAAAGCCAGAAAAAATAAGTTCAATTCAGCACTGAATTAAATTTATCCCCTGAATAAATCACGGAGTCACAGAATCCTTCAAGTCTGCACTGACACATGAAATGCCCTGACCTGCCCACCTAATCTAACTTGCCAGCACTTGGCCCATAGCCTTGAATGTTCTGGCATGTCGAGTACTCATCCAGGTATTTTTTAAAGGATGTGAGACATCCCACCTCCACCCCTCTCCCAGGCAGCGCATTCCATTATGTCATTATGAAATGAAATAATATGCATATCCATATGTGCACCTATTTAATTTTCCTTCATTTGTTGTGTTCCCCCCCCCCCCAAGAAATAACAGAATTCACTTCACCTTTACATTTTTATATTGCTTTGTGTGACATTGTCAGAAGAGTGATGAGTTTAGTCACAGGAAAGGTCATGTCAGGCAGTCAATAATTTACTTTATCACTTTAGAAGAATTTTACAGATAAAGTGCAATTAAATTAAGCAGTTTTAAAAATCCCCTCTCATCATCAACTTCACAGTTTTCCAGTTTTTAGAACACTGAAAGGTGACTTACTTTTCAATAGCTTTTGTAGCATTTTTACATTCATTTGTATTGTGCACGATACTGCAGGGATTGGTGTAATCAGAAACAGTGATGAGTTGAATCTTAATGCTTGAATATCCAGTTATATCATCCATGAAAATGGATCTTACTTTACAGTTACTTTTCAGGTGGGTGTCATGGTGGCACAGTGGTTAGCACTACTCCCTCACAGCACTAGGGACTTAGGTTCAATTCTGGCCTCAGTCTGTGTGGAGTCTGCTCATTCTCCCCATGTCTGCACGGGTTTCCTCTGGGTGCTGTGGTTTCCTCCCACAGTCCAAAGATGTACTGGTTAGGTGAATTGGCCATGCTAAATTGCTCTTTAGTGTGAGAGGACTAGCTAGGAGAAATACATGGGGTTGTGGGGATAGAGCCTGGATGGGATTGTTGTCAATGCAGGCTCAATGGGCCGAAGGGCCTCCATCTGCACTGTAGGACTCTGATTCTATGCTTCAGATGTAGAACTCGGTTTAAAATCATGCATGTTTTCTTTATTCAGCATACATATTGAAACATTTAATATATTGACTCACATGTAGGTTTCAGTTTTTTTGAGTGCCATTTGTACATGTAATGTGTCCTATGCAGATTCAAGACAGTTTCATGTCACACTGTAATAGAACCTGCAGCACATTACACTAATTACATTAGCAGATCTAAGGGTTATCTGGTTTTTCTCAGGAAACAGTTGACTTTCTAACAGTAAATAAAAACTTCAAGAATTGTAGGTACATGCAGCTGGAGTGCTGTATCGCCAGACTGAGAAGGGAAGTAAATTTGGTCAAATTGTCAACTGCTCTTTAACTTCAGTGGCAACCTTTAGCAAAATGGATGAGCCAGAAATAAGTTTTATTGAGATCATCCTATTCAGACATCATTGGGACCTTGGAGTATGTTATGTGCTTAGCAGATGTCTTTTCAACTTTAAAGCATTTTTAGTTGTGTCAGTAGTGTGTACTACTTTGTATATGTAGCTTAATTATGTGTAGGCAAATAGCTGTTTAACATGTGGTGAAGGAGGACAGAGAGTGAAGGGCAAATACTGAGGATTTATTGGGAATATAAAATTAAAAGCCAGAAATGATTGGAAAACTTAGCAGTTCAAGCAACATCTGTAGAGAGAGAATCACAGGATTAATATTTCAATGACCTTTTAGAAATGCATTCAGGAAGATTGTCATTAAATATAAAACCACATTCCAGACAATTTGCCACTTATGTTCTTAATACCCTCATCGTTCAGCCTGTTTACAGGTTGATTCAAGGTTTGAGGATTTTTTTTAAACTTGAAGATTTTTAAAAAATAAATATTAATTTGTTTTGGTCTTTTTAAAATGTATTTGTTCACAGCATGTGAGTATTGTTGGTTAGATCAGCATTTATTGGCCATCCCTAACGGTCCTTGAAAAGGTGATAGTGAGCTGTTTTCTTGAATCATTGCAGTCCCTGAAGTTTGTTAAGCTTGCAATGCTGTTATGAAGAAAGTTCTAGGATTTTGACCTAGCAATAGTGAAGGAATAACAATATTGGTTCAAGTCAGACTGATCGTGGGTCTTGGAGCAAAATCCCCATGTGGCTGCTATCCTTGTTTTTCTAGTGTAGGTCACAGGTTGGACGGTACTACGAAGGAGCCTTGGTGAGTTGCTGCAGTACATCTTGTATATGGTATGTACTGCTGCGTTGTATATTAGTAATGAAGGGAGCGAATATTTAAGTTGATGAATGGAGTGCCAATCAAGCAGACTGCTTCATCGTATCTGGTGATGAATGTGTTAAGTGTTGTTGGAGGTGCATTCCTCCAGGTAAGTGGAGAGTATTCCATCACATGCTTATGCTTTTAGATGGCAGACAGGCTTTGCGGACCAGGAGGTTACTTGCTGCAGAACTCCCAGCCTCTGACCTGCCTTGTAGCCACATTCCATGGATTGTATTCTTTAAAGCATATTTTTAAGTATTGTGGCTCAATCTGTGGAACTCACTACCTAAGGAAAGGATTGAGGCAAATGGCTTAGATGCTTTCAAAAGGGAACCAAAAAGTAAATAGAAGAAAATAGGATGCTCCAGAACTTGATAGTTTGAGTTATAAGGAGAGGTTGGACAGACTGGGCTTTTTTCCCTAGCGCATATAAGGCTTAAGGGTGAATTTATAGAAGTCTGTAAAATAGTGAGGGGCATAGATCAGTTTGACAGTCAACATTTTTTCCCAAAGGTAGGGAATCTAAAACTAGAGGGCATAGGTTTAATGTGAGAGAGGAGCGATACAAAAGGATCCAGAGGGGCAATTTTTTCACACAGAGGGCAGTGAGTGTCTGGAACAAGCTGCCAGAGATAGCAGTAGAGACGGATACAATTTTGTCTTTTAAAAAGCATTTAGACAGTTACATGGGTAAGATGGGTATAGAGGGATACGGACAATTGGGACTAGCTTAGTGGTTAAAAACAAGGGCGCATGGATAAGTCGGGCTGAAGGGCCTATTTCTATACTGTAAACCTCTATGACTCTAAAAGGGAATGGAAGGCTATGCTGAAGGGTTTTGATAAAACAGAAGGATTAGGGTGAACCGTATAAACACCAGCATAATCCAGTTAGGCTGTATGACCTGTTAATATTCTGTAAATTTTTTTATTGTGAGATGGTTGAAGCCTTTCCATTCAAATTTTGTTAAAATGAAAGCTGGATCTTGCTGAAATCAGAACTGTTAATGTGATGGCGCATGTCTTCAATAGAATTTGTGCCACCTTGCTTTGCACATTCAATTGACTGTTCAATATATTTCAAGTATCTACAAAAAAGCTTTTTTCATAAAAGTAATTCAATAAATACGTTGTTTTTAGACATTTGTTCATCTTTTATTAGTAATAGAAGATTCGCTGATCCTGTGAGACCTTTGCTTCTTTTGGGCATTATTCATAAAATTTTTATCATTGTCTAATAATACAAAAATTCACTATTATAAAGTCCAGTCTTAACAATGTACTTTTCAGTTTTGCAAAGCTGCATTGTCAGCATGCTATTGCCAGTGCCATGATGAATACTGTTTCTGGACTGCTTTTCTATCTTATGGTGCACATGTCATGGTGTACATAAAAAGTATCTGTGTGGCAGGCTGAGCAGGAATTCTTTTAGCTTTATACTTTGATATTAAATTGTTGCAGTTCCAGAAAGATGTACACTTCACTGGTTTTGCCAAAACAAAAGGAATATATGGTAAAATTATTCCAACAAGATAAATATTAAGCAAAATCTGACATGTGACCGATTGACCTTCTTATGTAACACATCACCATCTTGAATTATGTTTGGCAAACCTCCTCTGTTTACAGGCACTCAGTTCTAGAATTCAATAGTACATCAAGTCTACTGGGCTGAATTATCAATCGGCTAAGAGGTTGGACTGGAAGTAGACAGCCCCAGAATTTCCTGCCACTGGCTAGCCTGCTGATCAGCAGTCACGGTCCCACCTCTGGTCCATCTCTATGCTGGGAGGATTATAAGTTGATCAGGTATGGGGGTAGTGACTGCTACAGTCATGCAAGTAACAGGTAATCCATTAGGCCAACTGAAGGACCTTCTATGTCCACTCTTCACACACTGATAAGGATTTTACACTTAGCATCCAGGCTCCCCACTGAGGCCAAAACACAATTAACATCAAATGTTGGGGGAGGGGACAGCACTCAATCCAGTGAGGAAATCCCTCAAGCATCCGCCACCACCAGGTTAGTGGGGCCACAGGTATGACTGCTAGCCTTGCAATGGAGGGATAGCCCATCCACAATGACAGCCTTCCAGCTATGGTCATTTTTAATGCTAAAGATGTATAAAGATCACCTCCGTCCTTTCTTTCTTCTACCATTTGAGTAGTACCCACAATACAGGGGCTGCCAATCTGAGAGTGCAGGAGAGCCTTCTGTTAGTCCTTCAGCTTTTGGTGCCCTCAGGCCATCTTTCATTAGTACAATGAGTGTGCACCTCCGCCATTAATTAACCTGCTCGTCAAAAACACATCAGATGCTGACACAACATGGTGTCAGGACGCAGAAAGTCAGCCATTTCAGTATTCCAATCCCAAAACAAATAAATGAGCCAATGTTCTTTAGCAACTATCTCTTTCTCTCTGATATCCAGCTCTCTGAACCAGTTTTGTGAATGCACTCTGCTGTTCTTCCACTTTTATCCTTGCCTATGGACGTTTGACAAAGTAAGAAAATCAGATTAATTCAATTTAGTCGGTGGTGCATATCAAATTCTCTTCTCAACTTGGCTCAGTTTATAGCACTTTGAGGTAAAATATTGTAGATTTCAGTGCTGCTAAAGTCTTGAGCAAATAATTGATGCTGACAATTGAGCCCAATACCCAGAAAATACTAAAGAATCAGAGGTGCTGACTTACGGCTGGGACATTAAACAAAGTCTTGTATGTGTGTTCAAATTGATGTAAAAGATCCTAGAACACTACTTAAAAAAGAACAGGGACTTCTCTTGGTATCTGGTCGATATTATTTCTCAACTAACACTATTAAAAACAGATTTTCTGTTGGTCATTTGTTCACTTGTTCTTTGTGAAACTTACTGTTTGTGAGTGGCTATGTGCCTGAGGATACGGCAAGACATTATTTAATTGCAATATCGTTAATAGAAAAAAAACACTAAAATTGATTTAAATATTTGACAGATTCAAAAATATTTCAGGATGTTGATTTTTGCCGATTAACTGAGTCAAAACTAACAAACAATTCTGCATTAGAAATATTTGAAATTCCTACCATTTCACACATTGGAATAATGTGGTAGCAACCCTAGTAACTTGCATTGTGTGCTGTATCTTGGCACAAAATGGTTTTTAAACTGCACTAAATTACACTGAATATTACTTACGCTAGTTCAGAGCTTTGCAATAAGTGCAAGTACTAACATAGATTCATTGAAAATTTATGGCACAGAAAGAAGCCATTTGTATCTTCATGTCTATGCCAGTTATAAGTGCAATACTGTCCACTGACTCACAACAGCACTCAAACCCACATCCCTGTGACTGAGAGATGAGAATGCTGCAGGGTGGGGCAGCACAATCTAGTAGTCCTCTGGATTAAATAATTCTGGTATGCCAGTGTACATGAGCTACAATAAAACTTGCCATTGGAAAACCAGCCCATCATTGCATTCTATGATGTAGGGGTAGAAAACAGCTACAGGGGAGGTGATGGCCTATTGATATTATTGCTGGACTATTAATCCAGGAGACACAGCTAATGTTCTGGGGACCCTGGTTTGAATCCCACTGTGGCAGATGGTAGAATTTGAATTTGAAATATATCTGCAATTAAGAATCTACTGATTATCATGAAACCATGATCGTCAGAAAAACCCATCTGGTTCACTAATGCCCTTCAGGAAGGGAAATCTGCCATCCTTACCTGGTCTAGTCTACATGTGACAGAGCCGCAGCAACATGGTTAAATCTCAACTGCACTTGGTTAACTAGGGATGGGCAAAAATGTTGTCCAGCCAGTGACATCCATGTCCCACAAATGAATAAAAATAACAACCTAATCCAAGAATTGAGCTCCTTTCAAAGCCCTTTCAAAGCAAAAAAGATGTTTCCCTTGGTTCTTTAGTCAGACTAAGAAACTTTCAATATTAGTGAATTAAAAGTAATAAACATGAAGTGTAAGCGAGTATCTTAAAACACATGCATACATTTGGCTTATTTCAGTTCATGTTTATAGTCTTTAATAAAAAGATGTAGAGGATTACGATGACTTCAGCCAGGCTAATGAAGATGGCTTACTGGAGTATGAACTACTCGATGAATCCTTATTTGGTTAGTATGCAAAAGAGATACCCGATGGGTCCTAATTCATGGTTAAATCAGGGAGCCTCATGCTCCCTATTTAAAGCAGGTGTGTCAGACTCCCAGCCTGCATTCAACAGGGAGCAACTGGAGAACTGGCTGTGTACAGATGTATGGTGTAAATGAAGCAACTTGATAATGGGACTTACACCTCCATGGAATTATTACAAGGATATTACAGATTTCTACCTCAAAAGTGATAAAAGGAATGGACTACATACAAAATTGTTTTCTACTTCTTTACGTACAACATATTCAGGTGAATAAGTGTCCAGTATAAATGTTTGCAAGTATAAAATGTTTGCTCATTGCACTTTTTTCCATGGCCAAGTAGTTTGGGGGAGAACTCACAGATCAAAGACATTTCATAATGTGGCCCAGCAGGAGGGCAACTCAACTTGATAATCAATGTGCTAGTAACATAATTAACATTAAAATAAATGAATTATATTTTCTTCCATGAAAATAACTCAATTTTTGCACAAAATATTCCTCCGTGCCTCACTTCTGCGACATTCTTTCTCACCTAGATGAAAGAATTCTAAATTGACTGTTCTCAGATAACACGTATCTGACAAAAATAATTTTGTATCTATGCACACTTTGTTACACTAGGTTGTGTGATTTCTGAAATAGTGTGTACTGAATTTTAACAGTTTTGTTTTAAGTGTCCTGCATAAAAATAATCAAAGTTAAATAGGACTGGAACACATAGGTAAATTTAAAACAGATGCCAGGAAAACCCTCTTTACCAAAAGCATAGTAAATGTTTAGGATAATGTACTCAGCATTAAAATAGAGTCAAGACCATTGAGGTTATCAAAAACCTTATACAAAGCCATGATGGAAATATTAATGCAATGGTGGGAAAATCTTGTGTTGAATGGTCTTTTCCAGATGACAATATTTATGTTCTCAGTACCTTGAAACCTATTGTTATGTTTCATTGAAGGTTGTTACTGTGATAAGTTGGCAACCTTGAGCATGTAACAGATCTGTTGTTGTTTGTTGGAATCAGGGGCAGATTGGCCTTTCCACTCCCAACCGTGACTGGTCCTCTCGAACTTTTTCCATGAAGAACTGAAAGTTCCTACACTGTTTCGGGGGAGCCAGTCTGTCTTAGCAGATGTTCCAGCTGCATATGTACAGATGTCAAGGGTTTTCACTCAGAATGAACATGGGGCAACAGGTTTATTTTCCTAGTTAGCTTCAACTCTGAACTATTTTTAACTAATGCAAGATAAAGGCTCAAAAGTGGGAATGAAGTAGAAGAAAAAAAGAATCATATTCAAGAGTCACATCTTTTGATTTCTTTAGCCCCAAGAAGCACATCTAATTCCTTCCTGAAAACATATAATGTTTTGGCCTCAACTGATTTCTGTAATAGGCTCACTACTCTATAGGTAAAGAAATTTCTCTCATCTTTGTCCTTAATCTGTATGCTCAGATTGTGACCCCTTGTTCTGGATTTCTCAGCTATTGGGAACATTCTTCCTGCATCCAGCCTGCTAATCCTGTTAGAATTTTACATGTTTCAGTGAGATTCCACCTCATTCTCCCAAAATCCTGCGAATATAACATTAGCCAACTTAATCTTTTCTCATACATCACTCCCACCATCCCAGGAATCAATCAGGTGAACCTTCTTGGCACACCTTCCATAGCAAGAGTATCCTTCCTCAGTTACAGAAACTAAAACTGTGCCCAAATTCCAGTTATGGTTTCACCAAAGCTCAGTATAATTGCATCAAACATCCTGTTCCTGTTCTCTAATCCTCTTGGTATGAAGGCCAACAAATCATTTACCTTCTTTTCCACTTATTGTACCTACATGCTCACTTCCAGCGACTGGAGTCCAAGGACACCCTGATCTTGTTGCACATTCCCCTCTCTCAATCCATTACCACACAGATAATAATCAGCTTACTTGTTTTTTGTTATAAAAGTGTACAGCCTCACATTTATCCTGCATTTGCCATATATTTGGCCCATCATTCAACTTGTCCAAATCAGACAAGCATCTCTGCATCCTCCTCAGAGCTCATCATTCCACCTAGCCTTATGTCATCTACAAATTTGAAATTATTACATTTAGTTTCCTCATCTAAATCATTTAATATATATTGTGCATAACTCGGGTCTTAGCACTGATTGATGCAGTACCCCAATAGTCACAGCCCACCATTTGGAAAAAGACCCATTAATTCCTACTCTTTGTTTCCTGTCTGCCATTCAATTTTCTATCCATCTCAATACACTACCCCCAATCGCATGCACTTTAATTTTACGTACTGATCACTTACGTGGAAACGCATTGAAAGCCTCCTGAAAGTCAGTGATTAAAGTAGAACATATTATTTAGGCTACAGTACATTTTTCTAATCCTGATGATGAGCTAAAAATTATGTAGAGAAACGGATTTCCATGTGGACAAAAATTAGACATCCTTTTACAAATGTCCCTGCTAATTTCCCTTCACTGTGCATGGCCTATTATACTGTATGGTCCCTTTACGATTGCTGCGTGGCAGTGCACACACACACACACATTTGAAAGGGAACATAGTTTTTTTTTTACCCATTTCTATTTACCAAACCTTGAAAAGTTTAGTCAAGTATGAGAGTGTATCTATTGCGTAGCACTCGCTGTGTTTACTTTACAAGAATAAATGTTACCCAGCATGTGTTAAAAGGCAATGTTCATTTGGTTTACTTTACATGAAGAAATGTTGGATGTTGGTCTCACAAACACAGGAACTAAAGTTTACATATCGAAAGATCACTTCAAAACTGATGGCAACACCACAGGCAGATAACTGCAAGTCAGTGCCTCAGAGTATTGGACCTCCATGGGTACTGAGCAGACCAAGCAGCTGCAAGAGCAGATTTATTCCAAACCTACAGCTGTTCTAAATAAAAAACATCCCATTGAAATGAGACAGACTTGTTTATGCTGATACTACCCACCTCTCAACATGGATGCATTTTAACTAGTCAGAAACCAAACAAATTTGAATGGTGTAAATGAAACAGTGCCTATGGCCATTGCTACAGAACCTATAGACCATAGTAATTGGATAGCAACAGCCTGCATCAGTTGGGTGGTAAAGTGCACATTAGCACTGTGACCTTGGTTCCATTTAGAGAAAAACACTCCCCAACTTAATTTTCATTGCTACATGAACAAAATAATTACTAAAACATGGTTTAACAGGAATTTGAAAAAAGTTGCCAATTGGACCTGAGTAGAAAACAATAAAAATTTGACTCACTATTGTGAAACCACATTCAGTTTCAGGCAAATTTAGAACATTTTATACCTGGCTTAGCATTCCATAGAATCCCTATAGTGCAGAAGATTTGAGTCTGCACTGACTCTCCAAAACAGCATCTTACTCCAGGCCCCGTCCTCTCCTCCCTCACAAAATTCCCATAACCCTGTGTATTTCCTATAGCTAATTCACCAAATTTATACATCTTGGGACACTAAGGGACAATTTGACATGGCCAATCCACCTAACATGCACATTTTTGGACTGTGGGAGGAAACCACAGCATAGATAGGGAACCCATGCTGACATGGGGAGAATATGGAAACTCCATACAGTCACCCAAGGCTGGAATTGAACCTGGGTCCTTGGCATTGTGAGACAGTAGTGTGCCATAGTGCTGCCCAATTCTTAATTACTTCTAGCCTATTGTCTCATTTTGCTTTTAAGGATGATAAATAATTACTACTTATATGTGAAAATACAGAAATTGCTTTCTGAGTTATCTTACTCCTCCACAGTTGTGTTCTACTGCGGTGGCATGGTCGCACAGGGAGTGGCACTATTGCTCTCATAGCAACAAGTCTGGCCTCGCGTAATTGTCAGTGTGAAGTCTGCATGTTCTCCCCATGCCCACCTGGGTTTCTTCCAGACATTCCTGTTTCCTCTCACAATCAAAAGATGTGCAGGTTAGGTGGACTGGCCATGCTAAGTTGTCCCTTAGTGCCCAAAGATGTGTAGGTTAGGTGGATTAGCCATGATAAATGTATGGGGGCATGGGGATTGGGCCTAGGTAAAATGCTGTTTAAAAAAGTCAGTGAAGACTCAATGGGCCAAATATCCTCCTCCTGCACTGTAGGGATTCTATGGTTCTATAGTTGTTTATCATTAAATACAACATTGAGAGCAATGAAAGGGCGTGAAACTATTGTAGTTACTCATTCATTACCCATCAAAGGTACCAGGAAAAATTAGGATTTGGTGCATTCGGACGTACAGGAATATTTTAATGGCATGATTAATCAAGATATAACAAATCTTTGTCAAACAACCTCTCTGACCTGGAAAATTAAAATTTACAAATGTGAAAACTCATTCCTTCAAATTTAATCAGTGATGGATATTTTAAAAAATAATTTTACTTTGCTTCTTCTGCCTATTTCATTTACCTCCTCCTCTTAATTCCAATTCTATTTCAATGTAGGGGTTAATTTTAAGTCATCATTCCTGGTTTATTGGTAATAATATAGATTATTGTTACTAATCTAGATTTGGTTGGCCTGATTTCAACTCATTCAAAGTCACTTCTCAATGTGATTCTTCAGCCTGCCTAATTGAACGGCCTCACTCTTGTTTCACATATTTACAGACGTCACAGTGTGCTGGATCGGATGCTTGATTTCGGTTTCTGTGTTCAAAAGTCCACAAGTCTTGGGGAAACTTTTAGTACAGCCAATAATGCATGCCATTCCTTCCTTGTCAAAAGCTAAATATGGACTTTTATATTTACCGATTAACAAGTGCAGCCCAGCGTTTGACTTATTGCGGAGGAAATTATTCAACCTTAATACATTCTTGTCACATTACTTCCAAGTGACATTGCTGTTCATCCTTGCAAAATGTTTCAGGTTCTAGTTAAAGGTTACATGTTAAATAGATAATAATTCTGGGATGTTCAATCACTGGCCCAGAAAAGAAATGTATTGATGTGGGTTTTTGTTTTAAATATGGACATTAATTTCAGCCATAGCATTTAATCTGGAGTTTACCACTCTAGCTGAAATGTCAGTAAATCGTTTTAAAAATTTCCATGGCAATTAGCTGTTCAGCTATGATCATTTTGCATGTACAATAATTGGGTGCAAATGATAGACAGATATGTAAATGATGATAGAGTAGCAGGGTGGCACACTGCATTATTGTTTCACAGCTCCAGAAGCACCAGTTCAAATCTAGTCTTGGGTTACTGTCTGTGTGGAGTTTGCACATTCTCCCATGTGTCTGCATGAGTTTCATGCGGGTGCTCCAGTTTTTTCCCACAGTCAAAGATGTGTAGGTTAGGTAGATTCGCCATGCTAAGTTGTGCCTTAGTGTCCAAAGGTGTGTAGGTTATGTGGATTAGCCATAGTAGATCACCTTTTAGCGTGCAAAGATGTGTAGGTTAAATGGATTAGCCACAGTAAATCGCCACTTAGTGTCCGAAGATGTGTAAGTTAGCTGGATTAGCCAGACTTGAATGGCTTCTTTCTGCATTTTTAGAGATTTTATGCTTCTATGGGATCAGGTCTGTAAACTATTCAAATCAGATTAATCTTTTTAAAGCTATATAATATTGTAATGAATCAAATAGGTAAAATAAATGTAGTGCAGTAAAAACTTAAGAACGTGTTGATGTTTTAACACTGTAGTAATGATTTCAAACCGATTATACTTGTGAAACACATCTGTGCAGTGAAGATTAGTTGGTGAAGTGTGTCATTAAATTGAAGAGTGCACAACGAAGCATGGAACACTGGAGAAACAGATTGTCTTATCAGTTTCAGATAGGTAGCGTGCGGGGAAAGGTTGCAATTACTCTAAGGAGAGTTGGCTGGGTAATTGAATGACAAGTCTGTGGACAGTGATATTTTAGTCTTCATGAAGTGACCCTCCCAATCATTTGCTCTGAAGGTTGTAATAACTTGTGAAAAAAAAACTTTTTAAACTAGAGATTGGTTGCTGCAACAGACTGGATTTGGGTTGTTCCTACAATCAAATTCAGTTTCAGTAATATCCAAGCAGATACACCCATAAATGAGTCAATTGTATAGGATTTTATGCTTTATTTTTGGTTTTTCTATTTGCTCATCAGACTGCATGTCTTTAAACTCTCGATGATGAAAACCCCATTCACAGTGCTTGCAGGCTTGCATTGGTGACAACAACTCTCTTATTTTAAAATTCTACTCCTTATTTTTACATCCAAACATACAGTCTTGTCCTTCCTTGCCTCTCTTATCTCCTCCAGCACCAAAACCATTTGTGATTTTGGCACTCCTCTAATTACAGTCTCCTGTATATCTTGTTT
Source organism: Sphyrna mokarran (assembly GCA_024679065.1). Lineage (NCBI taxonomy): Eukaryota > Metazoa > Chordata > Chondrichthyes > Carcharhiniformes > Carcharhinidae > Sphyrna > Sphyrna mokarran. The sequence continues at coordinate 56,294,937 of JAGIQG010000002.1, read as the reverse complement.
TTTTTGCTGCATCATTGCTATGCTTTATTATGTTAAAGGTGCTGTATAAATTCAAGATATGGGGCTGTATTTTACATGTCCCCGCCAGGTTTGTTTTGGGCCGGTGCACAGAAAATAGGGTAGGTGCCCACTCCATCATTTTTCCACCCACTCCTCAGTACACCCCCAAAATCCAAAGGGGTGGGTGGGAGCTGAAATCGGTAGCTTGTCTGCCATATTCAAATAAATAATCAAAGGTCGAGTAAGCTTGTTATCAAGCCAATTGATGCTGATAATATGCTACCTGCACTTTAAACTCTTTGCCATGGCTGGTCAGGCAGGAGAGGACAACCCAATAGTTTTATATCAAAGTTTACAAGGCGTGGGAAGTAAGGGGGGTGGGGTTCGATCTGCTGGGGCTGTCCTTTGCCGATTAGGGGAGGAGAGGGGAGGCTGCCCACTAAGATTAAAGACTTCCCCCTTCCTTCCTATCCAGCAGCAGCATTAAATCCATTCCCTTCCCTTGCCCCCCGCCACCCCACCCAACCCTGCTCATTTACCTGCCCAAACTCTCCATGCTCAAGCTTACACGCTCCAGGGATCCATGGGTCTTCTTCCTTATTCTTCTGCAGTCCCGACAGTGACCACTGATGAGCTCTTAGCACAGCTGAGACCAGTGGTGGTGTTGGCCAAACCAATTGGCCGGCAGCTCAAGAGAGGCAGATGTCCAAATTGGCTCTTGCCTTAGTTCACTGTTATGGCTGGCGGGGGGAGAAGTGGATTGGCATGAAGTATGTCAGCTGTTGACTGACTTTGCTTCCCGATGGAGTGTGTGCCATCACGTCTCCCTCCCTCGCTCCCTCCCCACCACCCCCCACCGCCTCAATATTATTCAGCTCCTGGTTATTCTACCTGAAATGACAATTAAGAGTGGTATTAATGCTGCACTGAGATACCACTTATTTTTAAGCATCTTCATTACAATGATTGCATTTGTAGATTTAGTATTAATAGTTGTTATCGGAAACTGATTTCAGTGGAGTCATTCTGAATTAGAGGTTGACATTTAATCACATGGAAGATTTGCACCCTTTTCTGTAATTGCTAGACATGATAGCTGAGGAGGCAGGTGTCAGCAAACATCATCTAAAACAAAAATCTGACCAATAACACATATTTTATAAATTTTACAATGTTTTTAAATTGATATTAAAGTTCAAGTTTGTTTATTAATGTCACAAGTGTGCTGATATTACTGCAATGAAATTACTGTGAAAATCCCTAGTCACCATACCCCAGCACCTGTTCGGGTATATTGAGGGAAAGTTTAGCTTGGCTGATGCACCTAACCAGGTCTTTTGTGTTGTGGGAGGAAACTGAATCACCTGGAGGAAACCCATGCAGACACGGGGAGAGCACGCAGACTCTGCGCAAACTGTGACCCAAGCTGGGAACTGAACCCAGGTTCCTGGTGCTGTGAGGTAGCAGTGCTTGCCATTGTGTCATCCCAGTGCTCATTTATAATTTATGGAAGAATCCTAACTCCTATATGATTAGCTCAAGACTATCAGAATGGAAAAGAGAAATGTATGACTTATTAAAGCAAATAAGGGCTGTACGTTGGAACAAGATATTGTTAAAGAATAGAAATTCCTGATTCTACTGTCTTACAAATCATTATGCATTTCAGTTGTACTCCATAAAATTTTGCAGATATCATATTTCACAACATATCAATAGATCTTGATTCAAATTTTAAATAACCGATTAAGATTAAAGGAATGTCCCCAACACTAAATTCTGTTCATTTACATAGGTCTCTTTGTTCCTTTTACAAATGTTTTGGGTCAAAATTGCTTTGAAACTTAGGTATGAATATTATAGTATACAAAAAAGCTGGATAACTACCTGCTGTTAACCCTATTTGATTACTAATGCATGCTTTCAAACATTTATACACTACATTTACATGCTGTGGATTCATTAATTTTTTATTGAAATTGGAACTCTATCTTTTTCTTTTTTAAACATTGTGCACTGAATAATATATCAACAATACTGATACTTGAGGATCTTCAAGCTGAAAGATTCCATTCAGAAAAGTCATTGAGAATCTTGCTCCCAGCTGCTTTCAGAGACTTCAGTTTTCTACTGACATTAATAAATCACTGATTGTGTTAATTGGGAGTACAAAATGTTCAAATAACATTTGTGTAGGAACACAAAGTTGGGAAAGGAACTATCATTGGCTCTTTAGTAACAGAAAGTACTTTTCTTTCAACATTGTAGGCTTCGAATTAAGAAAACCAGCATGGACAGAAAGTAACATTCTAAACATAAATCAGTTAGTTATGAGATTGTCAAGCCATTGGCTTGGCTGAAATATTGAGTATTCTGTTCAGTTCTGGTAAGTGTGATTGTGTGCACATTTTGGATTTCCGTCAGGATGCAGATGAGGGCAATAAAAGTTAGACTAGGGATTGTGTTATGCTGTAAATCAATCCATCGCTGTTTGAATAGTTACATGAGGTGTCATAACATCATCAAAGACATTTGCGGTTTGTTTCCCTCCCTTCCATCCCGGACTGTAAACAAATAATACCTAGCTAATAAAGCTTGACTGACTGGTTAAGTAACTCACGTGTGGCAATCGTATCATCTTTTTGTCTTGCTGTACAAGTGAGCTGACCACTTTAATATATAACAGTAGAAGATAAAACTGGCATGTTTTCCAGCAAGATTGTCGACACAGACCAGTTTTAGACAAAACTGGTGATGGAAAGCTTTTTCCAACAAAATAGTAAAATAGAATTCAATGCAAATCTAGACCTGGCATCAAGGAATGGTTTTCAGCAGATGACACCACCATCAATGCATTACCGTAAAATGGGCTGTGGGAATCCGGTATTAGCAAAGGCTAGAAGTAGCAGTCATTTGTTAAAATTGAAATAAAGTACTCCTGACTGATCCTGATTTTCTTTCTCTCTCGGCCACGACTCTAGAGAGGCAGGGAAGCAGGAAACCAGACAAAGCCAGTGAATCAACTGCAAAAGAAGTCAGAGTAAACCAGTAGATACAACAATTTTTTTTAAAAATTTGGTTTATTTATCAGTAAATCTGGTGAGACTTTTCCAAACTGCAAGCCCTTGCATATGACAGGATGCAGCGTGGGAAGCTCATACTTGAAAAGAGAGAGTGAGAGAGAGCCTGCACTCTTAAAACAAAAGGAAAGCGACAACTCCAGAAATAAAGTCATACAAATGAAAACAAGTGGAAATTATTGCTTTAATCTTCTTGTTTTGGATTGGATTGGTAATCGCATGTTTTAAAAAAATCTACAGCTCAAAAAAAAGAAAACAATTTGAAAAAGAAGAGCAAAGAAATAAAAGGGGAGGAAGTTAAAGTGATACGAGGACCAAAGAAAGGATAACTGCAATGGTGGGCAAAGGCAGCGCCTTGGAAGCATTCAATGGAAGGGTGAAATGTTTACAAAGGCAGATTTCAATTTTATCCTGCAGAAAACAGGATATGGGGTGAAATTATAGTCATTACTTTCCTTGTCCATCCCAAGAAAGCTGGTGGAAAAAGCTACGATGAATTGACCAAGATTTTTGAAAATCACTTTTCACCCAAACCACTAAAAATTGCTGAGAGATTCAGATTCTATTGATGGACCCAGCAGGAGGATGAAATTATATTATAATTTATGGCTACCAAATAAATCTGTTGGACTTTAACCTGGTGTTGTGAGACTTCTTACTCAACATTAAGAAGGCTAATGGAGAACTGTGAGTTTGGCTGAAAGACGTTCTGCAAGACAGATTTGTTTGTGGACTTCAAAATGAAGCAATTCAAAGATGCCTGCTCACTGAAAGTTTTTAAAGCTAAAATCTCTCGTTGAAACTGCGGTGTCCATAAAATTGGCTGCAAAAGAAGCTTCCCAAATTGGAGCTCAGGCCAAAATACACAAGATGGGAACTGCCAGAAATAAATTTCTTAAAATGCAGTGTCATATGTGTGCTCAGGTGGGGAACTCGCCACATGAATGTTGGAAAGTGGCAAGAAAGGCCACATGACAAAGGCACATTGGACACCACAAACATCTCGAACCAAAGGTGTGCAAACACAAGAATGATCTACAAAAAAGATTTACAAAATTTCTGGTGAAGACAAAAATTCCAAAATGATACCATACTAGAGGAGAACTTAAACTAGGCATCTTATCCGTACTAGGGTATATGCAAAGTGTTTATCCAACGTTAAACGGGAAAGAAGTAAAGATGGAATTAGGTGCAGAAGCAGCTGTACCACTCATCACAGAAAATATATAGAATCAGAAGTTCAAACATCTAGCACTAAAACCATCAAATGTAATCTCGTGAACTTACACCAAGGACATTGTTCCACTGATGGACATATCATGACACTAATGGTCAAATCATTCTGCAGATATTCAAAGGAAATTTTCCTGCACTTTTTGGAACAGCACGATTAAACAAAATCAAGTTTAACTGGGAAGCAGTAAACCAATTGGTTGATGACAAGAACATGCTAAAAAAAATGTCTAGAGAAATATAGAAAGATGTTTGAGAATATGGGCACATGAACAGAATGGGAATGGAGGGGTATAGAACACTGATTTAAAATAGGGATCATGAGCCTTGGGAGTCCCTGGGAAGTGTGTAAATAGACGATGATATTGATGTACTTGTTTTTACCCTACAGGTGCTTTGGTTCACCTTGTTGTCTAACAAGGGGCATACAAGCAATGGGTTGTGAGAGGGCTGCTCTTGGATTTTTTTTCAAGAGTATCCTAGTGCTTCACGTCGTTAGTGTACGCTTGACCTGGACCATTTGATGGGAAACACGACAGCTCAGTGACTATCGCTGTGCTGTGCAGATACATGGATTTGGGCCTGTGACTGTGCGAGTTTGCGCATTCTCCCCGTGCTTGCGTGGGTTTTCTCCGGGTGCTCCGGTTTCCTCCCACATCCCAAAGATGTGCTCTTAGGCTAATTGGCAAAACAAATTCTCCCTAAATTGTCTCAAATTTGGTCTTTAATCCATAGATCTATAAACATAGACAGGGATCATGGATAAAGGTGGGAATATCGGGGTGGCGGCGTGGGCTCGTTGAGTTGAAGGGCCTGTTTCCCATGCTGTTTTGTTCTTTGTTCTTTTGTTCTTTGTATGTTTGGGTGCATGATTGGAGTTGAAGCAAGACAGTTTCTCAAAACCAGAATCTGTGGACCCAGCTACAGGGGTCTTTGAGAATTGTTGCATCTTCAATCGGTTTAGAAATTTTATTTGGTGTTCCATTCTCTGAGAGAAATTTCGACTTTGCGATCTGAGTCACATGCTAAATGATTGTTAGAGTTTATAAATGTCTGATGAGCTATGACCAACATTCACATTTTATTCTGCTTCCTCAGTGAGCTTTTGCTAACAAAGTGTAGAAGACTCACAAACCTCTTCAGTTTACAAAGATATAAATCAGCTTTCGACATTAAGTACGCTTAACAGAATTAATTTATCACTAGTCATTGGCAAAGTGAGAGGTTTTGCTTTAACCGTTCAGACAAGAGAAACGTTTTTGTAGCTGTGGTTATACTGCCCAGAACAAATAGTTCAATTATGCTTGCCCTCCCACTCTTTTCTTTTAAAGCATTTCTTCAATGCTACTTCTGGTAAAAGTGGACATAGCATAAATGATGATGCACAAAATCACCATTCTAGAGTGGGCTTACAACGGTATTTTGGGACAGTGGTTTGAATCGCAGTATTATGAGATGACATAGTAGCATAGCGACTGTGTTGCTCATTCAACATTTGCACTCAATTAGTTCTACTCCAAAATTTCTTTGAGTGAACTGGGAGGGAGAACAGAACGTGGATGTAATGAACATCTTCACAAAAGTGTATCTGACTCCTTTGCTGAATACTTTCTTCCCAAATATTAAGACAATATGAATTTTTCCTGCGTAGCATTGGGCTTGGTTAGCCGTTCTACTGCCCTGTTATTATTAAATTCTTAGAGGGGCATTCTTCCTAGATTAAAAGTTACCATATAGTCTTATAGGGAAGGTGTTTTGCATTCGTATTTTCCATGAGCCAAATGGCGATGTGGGCACATAATTTTCCACGAGTCAGGAAATGAGATTCCCACTGACTAAAATCTCATTTTTCAACTTTCCCAACCCCTTGCTGGTGACGTAACAAGGTTTCTGCATGGAAAGGTCCTTAATACTTACCTGGCTGTGGAAGGATGGAGGAAAGCCACTGATATTTCTGTGGTGGTAGGGTGTCGCTCCTATGCTTATGTAGGGGGGAGACTTCATCGTGTTTATTGGGGGGTTGGGGATCAGTTTATGTTTAACATATATGGAGGTGCCCTTAAAAAGTGGCACCCTGATCTCTGTAGAGCCAGTGTTGCCAGCTCGATTAGGCCCTGCCTTGCCAGAGTGACAATGTAAACCATGCCTCCAAATTTTCTGTGGATCAGAAGAGATGCATACTGGCTTTCAATCAGAATCTGGCACTTAGGCAAATTTTGGTAAAATTCCACCCACAGGGTTAAAATAGTAGTTGTGTGAACCTTATATTCTGTGGTTTGGTTGCATACCAATAGAATACTACTGACCATAATTTTCCGCATATGGGTTCAAATTCAATGACTAATCTTCAACAGCTCATTAGTTCTTCCTGATAAATATTGCAGCACATTGCACATCTAACTCTTTTCAGTACTAAGAATGTTCTAGCAACAGTTTCAAACATGCATATCAGTGTACAATATTTCCATTACCATCAAGTATATTAATAGGCTACACCAAAAACAATTGAGCAAATGTATTTTCAGTACTTGGCTAAAATAACCAGTCAGGTATTTTATCTGACCCTACTGTCCAAAAGCATGACAGAAAGCAGAAGACCCTTTTTGTAGTCAGTCTGACAATATTTACTGGAAAATTGTTAAACATTAGAGTCACACATTCAGATCAGGAGGACAAATACAGGTAAAATTTGTACCAGGAAAACAAGCAGAGGAAAGTCGTACATTATCTTACTGACAATAAAACTTGACAGCATCCTTTGCTTCTTTTTAATCTTCGCAGAAGGCAAGGCATTCTAATGCCCAGGGTCAGGGCCAGCTCTTGCGTTATAAAAACAGAAATTATTGGAAATACTCAGCAGGTCTGGCAGAATCTGTGGAGAGAAAAACAGACTTAAGGTTTTGATCCGAGCATGATTTGTGTTGTTTGCTTATTTTTGAAATTGGATATTGAATACCATTTGTTTTGCAGTTGACAGCTTCCTGTGGATGTTAGTTGGCAATTGGGGCTAGATATTTTTAATTCCTTAGATGGTCTGCATCTGTGGTGTAAGTAGATTGAGGAATTGTGATACAATTCCACTTTGATATGATCAGATGATGACGTGAACACAGTTGTTCTCTAAGTCCAAAACTAGATTATGTGAAGTTTGAAGTGGAACAAAATATTCTTTCAGAATGCTTATGTTGCAGTGTATGGACTGGATTCTCCAACCTCATCTATAGCTGGGATTCTTCAGTCCTGCTGCAGTAAATTGAGATTTGACTAAGCACCAAATTTGCATTCTCACTGGTAGTGACAGTGGGGCATTAACAGCCAGACAATTCCAGCTTAAAATTATACATTTCGTAAAGTTGTTTTTTCACTTTTTTCTCAAGCACTCACTGATGAAAAAAGCAATATGCTGCTGGTTGAGCCATTTGTTTTTGGTTTCTCATTGTAAAAGAACTCTTTGGTTCAAGCTATGTCCTAAATGGTGCCTAAAGGAATGACACTCCACTTTCCTATTGACTTGTCACCTCAGTGTAAACATGGTATATATCATGGTTTATCATTTTTTAAACCTCATTAGTCATTTCAGAAGCCCAAAATACTCACACATGATAAACAACAATTACTATTAACAAGTTATTATACAATTATTAACAAGTATTATGCAAGTGCTCCAAGTTTCCATGCAGTCTGTCAAACTCTGGTCATGCATGATGGTGCCTGGAAGTGATCATGACAATATCAAATATGTATAATGTGCAAGTTCTTTGTGAAACTTTGGATAAGCTATTTGACAATGAGTATGATGAGACCTATTATACTGTAACTTCCATTATTACACTAGCACATGTATAATAGAAGTGGCAGATGTCAATGCAGGAGAACTTAATCTTTTCTAGTTTCCTGCATACATATGTTTTTCATAACCATACATTGTAGTAGATCTATTTGAGAAGCTAACAAGCCACAATGAAAAAAGGAAGTTCTGCTAAAAGTCTTAAGCACATCAATTTATTGAGCATTTTCTTTCTGTCATCAATCACCTTCTCTCCTCTTCTGAAGACAGTATCTCTTTATTGGGAGTATAATGTACAGTTGCACCTTCGCAAAGTGACTATTATTATAAGAGCCAGGATAATAAATATCAGCATACTAGTCTACTATTGGGAACATCACACCCAAACCTGCTCCTTTCTTTACCTGATATCCACAAACAATAAAGGCTTTCAGCACATGTCACTGGATTACCGCGGTTGTCTAGCTTGCTGGCTGCCTCCACCACCCATGCTCTTTTGCATACCAAACAAGTAAACAAACTCAAATTAACTTAGGAACAAATTAAAAGGGGCAGCCTGCCAAAAAAGAAGGGGGGACGGCCCAAACAAAAAATAAAGTCCAAAGGAAATTTAAAACGTTAAATCAGAATGTGATTATCGAGGTCGATAATAACCCCAGCCCCTGCGGTGCCCAGTGAGCGCAAAAAGCGTTAACTGCACCTATGGACACCGCATGCTCCCTCTCCAGGGAACCTGGCCATGTATGTAGCCGTGGTAGAGCGGCAAACAGTCAGGGTAGACAACCCCATCGATCGCCCACTGCCTGGATCTATTGATGGCATGTCTCGCCAGGCCCTGGAGCAGGTTCACAAGGAGATCAGCATCTCGACCCACCCCCCTCTGTACCAAATGCTCATAGATCAGGAGCGAGGGACTGAAGTGCAAACAAAACATCAGTAAAAGGTGTTTGAAAAAGCCAAAAAGGGTGTGCAATCTATAACATAAAACGTAGACATGGTCCACGGACTCCACAAAGCCACAGAAAGGGCAGTCTCGGCAGCCCGTGTACGGGAAAAACCTACAGTTGTACGGCGCCACTGCATGTAGCACCCTCCGTCCCAGGTCCCCAAGGTAACTGGGGGAGATGCCTCTGTAGAGGGACCTCCATTGCCCAGCGGCAACAAGGCCCGCCAAGATGTATCTGGGCAACAGCGAGGACATAGTAGTGAAAGGACTCAATCAGGTATCTTACAACTATTAACAGTGGTACTACTGATAGCATGGTCAAGATCATCTAATTTAGCACATACTGAAGATCAGAGGTGGGATATTCTTTGTACAGCTTAGTTTCCAGATAAACCTGCTGTGCAATAGTATAAAATGTGTTTAAGCCCTGCTTGTTTTAGTACAGCTGCATTTAATTCCCAATTATATTGGCATTTTTGTTTCATTAATATGCTCTTAGCAATCAATGTAAGTATAACAAAAAAAAACACAATTTAAAGAGTTTCTCTATCCAAAGTACATTGATTAAATTAACTCCTGTGCCCAGATATGGAACAAAGCTGTGCTGGCTTCACCTTAAAACCTAGAGGCTATGCAACATTCCACAATTGACAATACAAACACAGAACCAAAAGTAGGTCATTTAGTCTACAGAGCTTGCTCTACCCATCTGTTAGCTATTGGCAGCTCTATCTTTTTATCCCAACTTCTCTACCCTTACTTCTCAAGTTATTACCTATTTCCTTTTTAATGCCTCAGTTGATTCTGCGTCAATAGCCAGTAGGATTAACGTATTCCCGGCCCTTTGTGTGAAGACCATTGACACAATTTTGACCAAAATATCTGATCTGTTATCCAGCATTAGAAATAAAACAACTCCTTCTCTTTACTATTTTAAATATCTGATAAAGATAACCATTTCCACAGGAACTTCAGCCTAAGTTTACCTGTCACCATAACTCAAGATGTAGAGATGCCGGCGTTGGACTGGGGTAAACTCAGTAAAGTTTTACAACACCAATTTTAAATCCAACCAATTTATTTGATAGTAAATCCGCGAGCTTTTGACGCTATGCGCCTTCGTCAGGCAAATGCATTTACCTGACGAAGGCGCATAGCGTCGAAAGCTCACGGATTTACTATCAAATAAATTGGTTGGATTTAAAATTGGTGTTGTAAAGCTTTACTGAGTTTACCATAACTCAACCCAAGTGTCATTCTGGTTAAACCCCGTGGGATATTTTTAAAGGGCACTTATATACTTAAGCTGATGCCCAGAACTGAATACAATATTCCAATTGATGCCTAACTAGTGCTCGGCATAATTGTAGCAGCAATTCCGTGTTTTATATTCTATATAACAATGAAATTCATAATTGCATGAGCATTTTTATCCATATTTTTTGCATCCTACTGACTTCAATAACTTCTGTACCTGAACTCCCAAGTTTTATTAGTCAAATGCCTTTGTGTTCCCCTTTTAGACTGACCACAGTTGAATCAAATACATATGTTTCACATGGTTGCATCTACTATCTTTCTGTCCATTTGTATAACTTTTCTCTGTTCAATTATAATTTCCTGTGCTGTCCTTCACAATTCCCTGCTTTCCGAGCTTAGTATCATCTGAAAATCTTGGTACTTTCCTCCAACACTGAATTTTGGTCAGTTATATTGAAAATGTGGAAAGCTGGAGCATTCATATTGAACTTATGGGGGCACCAATCATTACTGCCTGTAAATTCAGTCATTTTATCTGATCCTAACTATTTTTTCCCTGCTTCCAAACTGGTTTCCTGTGCTGCTTCCAATCTTGTGCATCTTGGCTTCAGCCAATCAGCTACAGCCTAGGTTTGGGTTATAGCTTCAGCATTTTAAGCTGTATCTGTGTGTCTAACCTCTACTTTTTAACAAATGATGAATCCACAGATAGGTCAAGTTTACATGGGTCAAGTTTAAGTTGTACTGGTTGTATTTGTGTGTACATTGGTCCTTCAAAGTCCATTGAAGCCAAGACATGCAGTTTTATGCCACAAGTACAGCCTTCATAGCTAATTGAATCAACTTCATGCAGGGAGTTTCATTTGTGTCATCAAGTTAGACATCATGAACATGTTTCAGACTGTATGGATTTTTTAATTGAGATATTTAAAATGTAGAAGAGAAAGGGTATATATCTATCCACGTCATTTTGTTAACACACCTTGTGTAAAATGATCAAACAGGACAGAAGCGATCCATTTGGCCCATAGTGCCTGTTTTGAAAAAAACTCCATAATTATTGCTTCAGCATTCAATCCTCATTGTTTACTGTTGGTCATATTATTTCTAATGAAGATTTGTCCATGCTACTGCCGATAGTTACATAGGAGCCATTATGGTGAATGATATTCATCTATGTTTATGTCTGTAGCCTTTAATCCTTTTGCATCCAGATGTTTATCCATCTGGGGTTTTATAATTAATTAACCAACATATCCAGTTTGCAGAGACTGATTTTCACATTGATGAATAGAACCCGTACTGACTATTTTCATTTCTTTGCTATTCAGGTAAATATTACTAACATCTGGTAATAATGGGATATTAGATAAATAGATCTATAATTTTCAGCTTTGTTGTTCGCCTTTTCTGAACTTTGAATAATGTTTACTTAAATTATTTTCCTGGACATAATTCACCAGTGATCAGTTTTGCTGACAAGGCTGTGCTTGTGGCAGAAACCTGCATGTCTTGGCTTCAACGAAATTTGAAGAATCACTGTGCATGTACAAACAAATACAACCAGTATAACTTAAACTTGGCCATTAATACCGATCTACTGGTACAGCATTTATCAAAAAGTAGAGCTAAGTTATGGTATTCAACAATGTAGCATTCAGGAGAGGTCTGTAGAATCATAGTATCTTAGAATCCTACAGTGCAGAAGGAAGCCATTCAGCCCATCAAGTTTGAACCGACAACAATCCCACCCAGGCCTTATCCCCATAACCCCATGCATTTATCCTAGCTAGTCCCCCTGGCACTAAGGGGCAATTTAGCATGGCCAATCCTCCTAACTTGCACACTTTTGAGCTGTGGGAGGAAAACCGGAGCACCTGGAGGAAACTCATGCAGAAATGGAAAGAATGTGCGAACTCCAATCAGACAGTCACCCAAGTGGGGAATCGAACCCGGGTCCCTGGTGCTGTGAAGCAGCAGTGCTAAACACGGAGCACCTTGCCATTTATAGTTTATATTGAGAATTGCATTTGGGCACCTTGTCCTCTTGAGGCTATCATATATATACACCAGCGGAAGGAGTTGAGGAGGACTATAGCGGAATCTGGGGGCTCACTTTTATGATTCCCTGCTGTGTGTGTTTTCAGTCGCAGGGCTATGTGAAGTTCGAGGGGTGGCAAGTCTACCATCAAATTGCCCACCTAAACTGTCCCTCAGGTGCCAAGATCAGCAGTCCGCCCCCACCATATCTAAATAATTCACCATCAGTTAAGCTTGGCTGGCATGGGGGTAGGCAGGAAGAAAAGAAGAGCACATCATGTGGTAAGAGCTCTTTGTGCATTTGCTACACACTCCAAGATGTAACGCTGTACTTTTATTCCTGCTCAAAAGCCAAAACATGCTCTCCCACCTCTCTCACAACCTTCCCAGCCCACTCCCCAGCCTGATCATTCTCCATCATACCTGAACCTAGATGCTGTGGCTGCCTTTCTCACAGGCCTGCTTGTGATCCCAGCAGAACCCACTTTCGCTTTGAGACTGCCAGACAAATCAGTTTGGCTGTTGAGGGTGGGTCTTCCTTCTACTAGTGGGCAAAAGTCCCACTTTTGGCCTGTTTAACCCACCAGGAAGGAGCAGTGCCAACTTGTGCCAGGTGACTACTGGGGACAGTGACTGCTTGTGTTGGGGGTAATGCCAGGGCATGTCCCTCTCCCCCCCTCCTCTCTCCCCTCCCTGAGCTGCTATAATTACCTTGGTGCCCCCAACTGGTTCCTCTCAACTGATTCCCATTTTTATATAGCTGTTGCAAACCTCACCGATGTGAACATTCAATGAGGAGTGTGTCATACAGCTGGGAAACTCTTTAATAAGACTGAAATTTATTGGAATGTATGGAAATGAATTTCCCATCCTTTCTGGGCAGAAACCTCATTATGCCATTGGCAAAGAGAGGGAAAAATCAGGACAGGAGATCTTGCTGGTGAGAACCTTGTTTCCTGACTCTCGCAGGGTGTTGGGCCCACATGACTGTTTACGCTGAGGGTTCATATGCACTCCCTATATGTGCAACATCCAATCTCACCAATCCAATTTGTTTTCCTGGAATACATTTTGCTGATTTTCCCAAGATACAAAAGATAAAGATGGTGCACAAAGGTTCAAATTTAACATTTTTTTCAAAGTGCTGCTATAAGCTGTTAATGATTGTTACGTTCCTAAAATTATTACTGAATATCTTTTAAAGTGTCAAGATTGAACTTTATTTATAAAATTTTGCCTAAGAAAATGACAGATTTGAGGAATAAATAAGATATATTTATGTAATCTCGTATTATTTACCTTCTGAAGTATTGGTGGCAGATAGAAATCGGGTATGATTTTCTTATTTTGGAAGGTGAATTGGATACTCTATTTGTGCAGTTTCAATGTTATACCAAGTTGAGCAATGTTCGACACAGTTTTTGTCTGTACTTGTGGAATGAATTTCCAGGAAAACGCTGAATGCAAGGGACAAAATGTTTCAATGTTTAGCTGCAACTATTTGCCCTGGGGCAGATGATTAGGAAAAACAACATGTAGAACATCCACAAGAAAATAAACAATAAAACTACTTATGTTTATTCAGTGTCTTACCTTGCAATGAATGAGTAGTTAAACTGTTTTTGCTGGTGTCATGCCCAATAAAGTCATGTCCTGCCTGTTATGTATGTTGGGGCATGCCCCTTTAAGACAGCAGGTCAGGTGACCTAAGACTCAAGCTTCATCCTGGGTGGCGCTGGCCTGGCCAGTCTTGTGCTAACTTTGCTAGGATAAAGTCTTGTTACTAAACTGTTCCAGTTAGTTTATTACCACTGACTTTGTGGTTTCTCATTAGTCTCAATAGCAGACCACAAACAGAATACTACCCATAACTTCTAAAGCTGATCTTTTTAAAATGGACATTAAAATGTCACAAAAGATGGCCATTGACAGTCATCTAACTTACTCTGTGGATCTATATCTGTGGATCCATACTGCTTGACTGAGTCAAAATGGCAAAATGACACATTCCAGATTAATAAATGTCACTAGTCATCTTCTGAAACCATCCAGGAGGTGTTTCCTGACTTGAATGGGTCATTCTGAAAATAGGACAATGATTGTCTCCAACTTTCAGGGTGAATGCTCACAAACAATAGACTAGGTTGTGGCTAATCCATTGAAGCACAATGCCATATTTGTAAAAGGGGATTGCAACAAACCATGTGGTAAGGCAGCCATGTTGGTCTTTTTAATTTTTAAGCCAATCTGCAATACTCAACAACAACTGCAGAAACAGCAGTCGCAGAGAGGAGAGCAGCATTTACACCTTAAGACCCAGAAACAGCAACATCTTATGGCCTCCAAGCCTGTTTGATTTCAAATCCATCAGTACAACAAGACTGCAATTAACTAATGTTGTGACCTGCAGTAAGTCAGCTCTTCAAGAGAATCCTGCAGCATCTATGGTTTTTGACTTTGGCTATTGAAATCCCTAACTACATTTTCTTCACCAGAACTGCACTGTGAGTTTTGATGAGCCAATAACATGAATTACAAACTATGCTTTTGTTTATAATTTGTTTATAAAAATCTCTTTATATTGAAGTAAATAAATAATCTTCTTTATTAAAATCTGTAAAAACTTGTTTCTGGTAGTTCAAAATGTCCACATACTCAGGGGTAAGAAACAAAACCTCTTCCTTTTCAAAACTCATATTGATTATGGACTGAAGGAAAGAGAACAGTGATTTTGATTCTCTCTCACCTCTGTCTGTAATATTGATATTACTGGACAGAAAAGATTCAAAATACAAGATCTGCCTATTGCTCTTTAAATAGCATGACATTATTTTTATTGTCCACTGGGATGGGTGTTTGTACCTGTCTTGTATTAGGGATTGTGCTGCAGGGAAAAGGTATCATATATCTTAAGAGAAAAAAAACTTATATTTATGTGGTACATTTCATAGTCTAGAGGGTATCCCAAAGTACTTTACAGCCAATGAGTTGTTTTTGAAGTGTAATTTTTAATGTAATATAGACAGTTATGATGGCCAATTTGCACACAGCAAGATCCCAGGAACAGCAATGAGATAAATGGCTAGATAATTTGTTTTCGTAATGTTAATTGCAGTGAATTGTTGCCGAGGGTCCTAGGACCCTCTCTTTTTTTTGATGTCTTGAGATCTTTCAAATCCACCCAAGGACAGACAAAGTTGCCGTTTAATGGCTTATCCAGAAAATAGCTCCTGCAACAATACAGCACTGCCTCTATACTGCTAGTGCACGGCAGTGTTTGCAAGGATGATATGCTGTAGTCTCTGAGGAGCACCTGAATCCAGTGACCTCTACCTTTTGGATGAGAATTAGGAATGAGCTAAGACCTATAGTAATTTATTGTCTATAACTTTTAAAAATAATATGCTATTCATACAACACTGGAGCTCCCTCTTATTTTCTTAAACTGAATCTAAGGGTGGGATTTTCATATCCCTCACAGCCTTTTTCTGGCAATGGAGGTGGCTTGACATTGGGTACTGAAGGTATTTTCCAGTCCCACATACGTCTGGACGTATTGTGTAGCTAACCTGTCCTGCTGCCAGGGAACCTGCAACATGGAGTTACTTTTGGACGGTTTGAAAAATTCCACCAGAGAGAAGAGGTGGAAAACCCTTACTGTGGATATTCATCACGTGATATGAAAATGTTTTGGTGAGGACAGAGATTATGAAAAAGTGAAAGAATTGATTACAATCATAATCCAAGTGATGCTAATGTCAGTACTCCTGATATAAATATGCCAGTCTCTGATATTTTCATGAATCAGGAATATGCAGAATCTGTGTGATTTTCCTGGTGCTGGCTCTTAATTGGATTTACTATAATAAAATTAGATACTCTAATAATAAATTAGATTTTCACAGCCAAAGAGCCAATTTTGGTATCTTCATCATAAGATGGCACATGTTCATTTGTGAGCAAGTGGACACCTTTTGTGAGAGGGTAAAAACAGAGCAACACTGCAATCGATGCATGTTAACTATCTGTAAGGCCCTGTTGTGAATAACCCGTGAGTTTAAGGTTTCCATATTACAAAGGTTCACATGAGCTGAAGGTATTAATTGCTGTTTGTTATTGAATTCTTAATGTTGAACTACAGGAATAGAAGTTTTCCAAATAAAATGCAACAAGTGTATTGAAATTGTACACCTGTAGCCTGACCCAATTTCCAACATGTGTACAATGATAAATGTGACTGTCTTTCCCTTTTCAATTAATTGGATGTAGCTGTCACTGACTGTACCAACATTTATTGCCCATCCCTAAATGTCCTTCAACTGTGCGATTTTTAAAAGTTAGCCACATTGCTGGGGATCTGGATTCAAATACAGACTAGATCAGGGATGGATGGTAGATTTCCTTCCCTCAAGGACATTAGTGAATCGGTTGGATGTTTATGACAATCGGCAATGGTTTCATGGTCATTGCTAGACTTTTAATTCCAGATTTTTATTGAATTCAATATTTGCTGGATTATTAGTACACTTACAATACTACTGTGTCATTGTCAGGTCTTTCGTTACAAATTGAAGCTTTCTTTTCTCCTAGCCATTTAATTGGTGTCTTGCAATTTTATTTCACTATAGGGGGAATTCTCCAGCTGTTCACATCAGTGGGATTCTCCAGTCTGCTGGCAGAGCACTCCTTCCACGGGTTTCATGGCAATGTGGGGTGACATCAATGGAAAATCCCATTGACAGTAGTGGGACCGGAGAATCCTGCTGTCAGTGAACAACCACCTCCTTCCTCTGAGAAATGCACGGCCAGGAGGCTGGAGAATTTTCTCCATTAATATATGTGCATGTTAGGGTTAGAACAACAGTAGGGGAATGGGGTTTTCACTTCTAACCATTTCACATAAGCTTCCACAGGCAGGAACTGTACCTAACACTCTGGGAGCCGATGTTGCAAACTTGGTTGAACTGCGGGTTTAACAATTACCCTTGCCTGCTTACAGATTAAATGGAATTTTGAGCTACACTGTCACCTTCACTTCAGAGTACAGGAACAAAAATATGTAGTCATTAAATTACCTTTCATAGCAATTACTTCTGAAGAACTAGCTTTGTCTTTTGGGCTTTGGAAAGCAAATGCTTATTAACTGAAAAAAGCTAATTAAGCAGTTCTGTTTTGTACCTTTTACATCTGTAATGTAAATTGAAGCATCTATCTGGAATAGGAAATTAAAGGAACATACTATATGGAAGCTCATTTATTCAGTCAATGAAAATTACAGCAGATACTGCAGCTAATGTGTGGACTTCTAATGACTGCAATTAGGGCAGAATATTACACCTCCCCCCTCCTCTGGGAGAGGGGGTTGGGATGCAGGATGACAGAAGGGGGATAAAATTGGCTGCTGTGCCACTGGCAGCATGCCTGTTGTCTGCCCCGTGAGTAATTTATTTATGGGAGGCATGGTGTGGCTCAAGTAACCCACTTGTCCATTTGCCACTTGAGACCCTTAAATGGAAATTTAATGGCCAGCCACAGCTGTTGACCTGGTAGATGGCTTTGTTGGGGATGGAAGGGGAAGAGGAGGTGTGAAATGCCTCTTTGTTGGGTACTTCTGTGACCATCTGAGGCTTACCTAAGGTGTGAGGCCCTCTATGTTTCCCCCCTCCCATCCTTGACAGTCACCATCTTACCCCCAAAGCCCTCACCTGCTTCTCCATTCACAGGGGGCAAGTTGGCAGGCACTGGCAAGACTTGGGACTCACTTCAAAGTCTGGGCTCCATAAAGTGATGACCTTCCCCGGGATCTGTTGCAGTGCACTGCTAAGGTTTAGAGACCTTCTGGTCATTTGACCCACCAACAGCTTTTGGAGATCAGACTTCCCCTTGGAAAAAGGCTGGAAGTGCTGCCTCAAGCCAAGGTCCACTGGCAAACCACAAGGGACACTGGGAGACACAAGTGTGACGTGAACACTTGCGCAAGCACTGCAAATCGGCAGGCATGAAAATTTCCTGGTTGGCTGCGCTTAAAAATTAGTGCAGTGGGAGGAGAGAATTGCAACCATGATGTTTGTTTCTATCCCACTGTTGATTTCAATGAGGTCACAGTTGGGAAGGATCAACTTGCATTGCATACTCATCTGTGCTGATTTCCTGTCTTGGAGACTCAATTTGACTTGGGAAAATAAAAGATACCACCGATCAACACTTGTCTTTCCAAGCCACTTGTTTACAGTCACTGGCTGATATCAGCTGATTGGCTCACTGAATCTCAAAATGATACATTGCCTGTGCAAATCAGAAATTAGTTTGGTTTAAATATTTCCCAGGGAATAATTATTTTTCCCTAAGATTTAACACTAGTAGAAATATCCCCTCAATAAACTGCTTTATCCTTCACTCATACCACATGAATTCCTTTGCTGCATTTCGGTTAGTTTTTTAATTGCCATGAACTGCCGGCAGAATCTCTAAGCCTGTGTCATGTCTGTGGCGTGTGAAAAATACCCACAGAACCGTGACAGTAGAAATGCTTCATGCTCAGCAGTGACCACCGAAAAAACTAATTATTGTTTTGGCATGATTTATTTTTATGTATGAGCAGAATATGTTTTTGTTTTCGCTGGATGAGAGTTCACTGCACATTATTTCATATAATTACTAAATTAGGTCTTTCAGTATTTCAGTACATTGGATTTATTTTGCCCTGACATCAACTTTCAGAGACATTTTCATGTTCACTCAACAGGTCTGTATCACACTTGGTTTTGTTTTTGTGATATTTATAAAACAAATTTGAAGTATAAATACATGTTTATTTGTTTTGAGTTCTTTACTTCAACCTGACTGAATTTGAAAATGTGTTGAGTGTACACAAAAACAGCAATGGGAAGCTAAATGCAGGAATGCTTGTATGCTGCCCTGATACAGTTTGTTCAAACCTGCCCACAACCAAAGGATTCTTTCGACAAAATCTGATATTTAGAATGCTGATTCTCACTGGGACGACATGATGGCAGTGGATAGCACTGTTGCCTCACAGCTCCAGAGACCCGGTTCAATCCCGACCTTGGGTCACTGTCTGTGTGGAGTTTGCACATTCTCTTCATGTCTGTGTGGGTTTCCTCTGGGTGCTCTGGCTTCGTCTCACAGTCCAAAGATGT
The DNA here is from genome assembly GCA_024679065.1 of Sphyrna mokarran. NCBI lineage: Eukaryota > Metazoa > Chordata > Chondrichthyes > Carcharhiniformes > Carcharhinidae > Sphyrna > Sphyrna mokarran. The sequence continues at coordinate 56,275,431 of JAGIQG010000002.1, read as the reverse complement.
GCAGGTTAAGTGGATTAGCCATGGGAAAAGTGTGATGTTACGGGGATAGGGAGGAGGAGAGGGCCTAGGTAAGATGCACTGTCAGACAGCCAGTGCAGACCCAATAGACCAAATGGCCCCTTCTGCATGCATTTTATAATTCTATTTTGCACAGTATTTACATTTCAAACTACTATCCAAAGCTTAATTTAAACCTACATTTGTTGTACAAGTCATTTGTGGGAGTGAATGTTTTAATTGACCTCATGATCATATATGAAGTAATTATTTAGTTATTAACAGCCTTTCTTTTAGCTTGTATTTCTATTTGAGAATTTCTGGCCATGATAACACTTCATTACAAAGCAGTGTTTTAAGCACTCCAAACCGAAATGGTTTGAGAATAATGTACAGGGAATGAACTTTAAACAAAGGTTCTACAGATTGTATGTTTCAACATAAATGTTAAACCAAGGAGATTATAGTCCAAACCAAAGTGAATTCAGGCTAGTTGAGAAAAGAAAGTTCATGGTCTGAATTTTTTAGATGGTGGGGGCTCAGCCAGCTCCGACTGCCCATTGCCATTTTATGCTCCAGTGAGCGTTGATTGGCATCAGACAGGAACTCTGCCCCTCCCTCTGGATGAATACTTGCCACGGAGAGTTGCTGGACAATTAGATTGACCGACCGCTCCTTAGTCCCTCCAGCAACAGTGCTGCAGCGGCCAAGAAAGGAATGGCACAGAGCTGCCTGAGACAATGGACAAGATCTTAAGCCCATTCTCGGCGTCTGTGAGATTGCTGGCATGGACTCAAGATGCACCGAAACCCAGAAGTCACAGATCTCGCCAGTGGGACCATGACTTCTGATTTTCACCGACTCTCATTGTGATAGATTTCCATACCATTAAACACCACCTCCCCACCACCCCCCCCTCTCCACTGCCAGATACTGACCCCCTGCTGTATATTCACATCGCACCGATATGGCATGATGTCAGCATGGTTTACAGCAGGTTCATTCAGATGTGAATCAGTTGTGGGGACTCACCAGGGGTGTAAAAGTGAGTGTAGCCCCTTTGGGCATTTCCCCTTTGCACAGGTTGACACTGTTGCCAACCTTGCATTGCCAACTTGGCAGTGCTAGGGACAAATCCCAGTAGGAGTCTCATGGTGGAGGGGTTGGATGTGTGCCAGTATTGACTGGGTGGACAATGGGGTTGGGGGGGGGGGGGGGGTAACACACCCAATGTTCGGAGCAAGTGTGGGCTGGGTGGAAGTGAGTGCTGGCCCTGATCAGAATGGTGTGGGTGAGATGGGGGTTGGGATAATTGACATTCTGATTGGAGCACTTTTCAAACATGGCATCCCAATCTCAGTGCAGCCAGGCTTTGCTGGTGTGTTTAGGTATCCCCTCCCCAACCCTGCAAGCTGCTGTCAGACTCACCTAGCTGTTTTGTTTTTAAAATCTGGACAAAAAACCAACCCAACACACCGTTTTTTTTTCACCAGTAGCAACACTCTGCCAAATTCTGGTAAGCTCGCTGGGAAGGAGTCCCAACTCTGGAAGGATGGGGAATACAGGAAGGAACCTGAAGGGAATACTGTCCCTCTAATTTCACCTTCTCTTCTGCCTGAAGCTCACCAAGGGAAAATGTAAAACTCTGGCCCATGTGTTTTTTTTTTCTGATTAATGTGTGGATCAATAGAGCATAGATAGTCCCAAGAATTTAGACTCTGTGAAGGGATTTGGGGAAGTATATTAAATTAGTTTCCTTTTATGTATAACTTTCAAAATTTAGAAGCTCATGTCTCTATTTGTTGAGTAAGTAGTTTCATGACACCAGATTGAAGGAGTCCATTTGCGGCTGTGTTGCAAAATTATAATGAAGTGCAACACAGATAGGTTTATTTGGTAGCATGAGCTTTCGGAGTGTTGCCCCTTCAAATACTACCAAATAAATCTGTTGGACCTGGTGCTCTGAGACTAATTACTGTGCCTACCTCAGTCCAATGCTGGCAACTCCACATCTGTTTGTTGACCATTTGATGTTTAAGGAACACAGCATAGAGAAACAGTAATCAAATTTATTAACTGTAATTACTCAATACATTCTTAAAAACGAAGTGGTTAGCACTGTTGCCTCACAGCACTAGGGACCAAGGTTCAGTTCTGGCCTTGGGTGACTGTCTGTGTGGAGTTTGCACATTCTCCCCATGTCTGTGTGGGTTTCCTCCAGATAATGCAGTTTCCTCCCACAGTCCAAAGATGTGCCAGTTAGTTGATTGGCCATACTAAATTGACCCTTAATGTCAAGGGAACGAGCAGAGTGAATACATGGGGATATGGCCTGGATGGGTTAGTTGTTGATGGGTCAAATAGCTTCCGTCTATACTGTAGGGATTTTATGATTCTATGAAACTGAAATAATTCTAATATATAATCCTACATGCAAATTAGAAGGAGACCATTTGGTCCCTCAAGCCTATTCTGTCATTCAAACTCTTGTCGGGTGAGGTTAAATCAAAGCAGCTCCAATTCTGCTGATTACTGTTTTGCATCAGTGGTGATTTCATTTTCAAGATGACATTTTAGAGATGTACTTGATTGGACAATGATCTTCACTGCACTGCACTTAAAACAGTAACCAGGGTTGCAATAATAATGACTACTTTAAGAAGTGAAGAACTGAATGTTTTAAAATGTAGTTTACATGAGGTACCTCTCTGAGGAGTGAGGATAAAATGTCTTTTTGTGTCCCTCTTTTTAACTGAAGTTTCCAATTAACTGCCTAATCATTGATCTGAAAGAACAACACCGGCTGAGTTCTGTCTGTGCATGTCTGCATATTTTTCGTAATGAAGCTGTCAGTGCTTTCTGCCTCTTAGCCTGAGGTGTTGGGCTGATGTAATTTCTTTGAGAATAGCGGCGTATAATGGTACCAGTTCACTAATGGGGTGGCGGGGAGTTGCAGGCAGAGGTGGGGGGGATGTGAGAATTGGAACATTTTGCGATCTTCAATGATATTGCTGACAGGGTTAATATTTACCCCTCGGCCGCACCACTTTGTTGGGTGGGGTGGGTTGGGGCAGGGAATGTTAAGAATTCCAAATTGCAAAATAGGATGCCAGTTAGCAGCATGCGTGACTGCTGCTACTTTTGCAGTGGTGGATTGCAAACCACTGCTGTGTCCTCTTTGAAAGGTGGGACGCTTCGAACCGTAAAATGGTTGCATCACAGAAGGAGTCCATTTGCGGCTGTGTTGCAAAATTATAATGAAGTGCAACATAGATAGACATGCTGGAAATCTGAAATAACATCAGAAAATACTGCATAAACTCAGCAGCTCTGGCAGCATCTGGGGAGTGAGGTGGAATTAGAGTTTCGAGTTCAAATAACCCTTGTAGAGAGCTCTGTCGAACGATCCAAAACATTAACTCTGCTCCTCTCCACAGATGCTGCTGAGTTTACCCTGCATTTTCTTTTGTTATTTCATACTGCTTAGGAATTGTTTGGTAATATCATACCAATCACTCCATGTTGCTGCTTTCCAGCTTATTTTGTTTCTTGCCCTATTTGAACTCCTGAATGCAGTGATTGGTTCCACTGGCCCTCGCACATCCTCTGGGCTAATTCCTCAATGTTGGGCAAATCTCCAGTACTCACTCACCCAGCTCCTCCATGAAGAATGTCACAGTGGAACCAAACCTGCCCACACATGTTTGTTCCCAGTCAGTTTCTGGATAGTGATCAATAGAAAGATGCTGATGGTATTTTTGTGAACCTCAGGCAGAGACGCTGAGGCCAGCTGTAATTGCTACCCTGGCTTCAATTGGCTAACTAATTTAAACCAAAAATTTAACCTGAGGCTGCCTTGGTCTAAGCAGTGCGCTTATTCACTGAACTGTCAGAGATTTTCCCCCCTCTTGTTCAGCATAATTTATGTTGGTGGTTGTGATCTGTGCTCATTTGTTGCCATGTTACTAATTTTTGATTGCTTCTGAGGAAAGAAAAAGATAAATACTCTCCTTTCCAAACAAAAATACTCGAAACACCAGAAGCAGATGTGTTACTGGACATAGGACTGGAGAATAAGGAGGGAAATCACTGAAAGAAAGTTGGAAAAGGTGAACAATTGAGATGGAAGTTTACAGCACAGAGTAAGCCCTTTTGGCCCATTGTTTCTGTGCTGCAAGAACAATTTAATCTGTATAGCACTCAAGAAACAATAGTTTTTGTTTTTCGTTAAAATCAAATTTAGGTTGTACTACTGTCCTGCTCCTTCTCCAATTTCCTGTAATTTCTTTACTTCAGTTGCTTATATAATTCTCTTTGAAAGTCGTGGTTGCCTCTGCTACACTTTCAATCCTGCATTCCCAATCCTAATTGCTGCAAAAAAGACTTTTCCTTTGCTAGCCTGGAATGCACTGCCAGACAAGGTGGGTTGACGCAGATACATTAGCAATATTTAAGATTTATCTGAATAGCACATGAATAGGTGGAGTATCGAGGGATACAGGCGGTTGGTCTAGATGAGACAATGTGATTGGCACAGGCTTGATAGGCTGAAGGGCTTGTTTCTGTGCTGTACTGTTCCTTGTTTTTTTGCCAATCACCTTCAACTGGGTGTTGTCTACTTCTCCATCATTGCATATCAGTGAGAACAATTTCTCTATTTACTCTGTTCAGACCCCTTATGATTCTTAGATCAAATCTCCTTTCATTCTTCTCTAAGGAGAACAGTCACAGCTTCCCAATCTATCAACAGATCCAAAGTCCCTCATCCCTCAGCCATGCTGCCTCTTCTCTAAAGCTGTCGCATCCTTCCTGAAGAGCAGTGCCCAGAATTGGACAGAGTACTCCAGTTGTTTAAAAAAGGTTTGTCATAACTTCCCTACTTTTGTACAATAACTTTGAACTGCAACTTCTTACTGAAGCTTACAGCTGACCTTGTTTCCACTTCCATTGAGCTTGTGTGATTCCCAACAGCTGCTGAACTCCAGCTGCCTTACTGAAAATGTGAAGACTTGTGCATTGGAACTCTACTATCTCACCCGCCATGAAATCGGAATGGGTGAGGGCCCAACAACAGAAATCTTCGATGACCATAGGTGGGAATTTCACATGAACAAGGCCATAAAATCCCGCCCGTGAACTCTGAAGGAGCTCACAATAATCTACTTGGCCTCATTGATGTGATTTGGTGGGATTAGTGATCTGCTTCCTCCTCCATACTCAGGAAAGAAGGATAGAAAAATAGTGGAGCTTCCAGCCGTTCACTGTCCTAGCCATTTCTTTTTTGCCCCAGTTTTGTTTCATCTGATTCTGGATGGGAATATCCTGCTCTCTGTTCCCATTTATAAAGCCTAGGATACTGCATGTCTCTTTCCCCACTTTCTCAATCTATCCTGGTGCTTTGAACAATATGTGCACAAAGACAAAATATAGAACATAGAACATAGAACAATACAGCACAGAACAGGCCCTTCGGCCTTCGATGTTGTGCCGACCAAAATAAAAAGCAATGCCCCTCCAAAACTAAACCATTCCCTTCTCTTCCATATACTTATCAATTAACCTCTTAAACGCCACCAAACTTGGCGCATCTACAACAGCTGCAGGCAGGACATTCCACTCCCTCATCACTCTTTGAGTAAAGAACCTACCTCTGATATCCATCCTATAACTCATACCCCTTAATTTAAAGCTGTGTCCCCTCGTGCTAGCTTTCTCCAGCCTAGGAAAAAGGCTATCACTGTCCACCCTATCTAAACCTCTAATCATCTTATATGCTTCAATAAGATCCCCTCTTAGCTGCCTCCTTTCTAACGAAAAACAACCTCAAATCCTTCAACCTCTCTTCATAGGACCTGCCCTCCATACCAGGCAACATCCTGGTAAACCTCCTCTGTACCCTCTCAATGCCTCCACATCTTTCTTATAATGTGGCGACCAGAACTGCACACAATACTCCAAGTGCGGCCGCACTAGAGTTTTGTACAGCTGCAACATGATGCTGCGGCTCCTAAATTCAATCCCCCTACCAATAAAAGCTAAGACTCCAAAACAGCTGCCATTTTCTATTTGTTATTATTTACTTTGAAAGAATTAGAGTGGACAAAATCTGCTGCATTTACACTTCAATTGCGATGTTTGTATGAAGTGATTTTGCTTTGCGTCAACTTGTTTTTATACAGTAAATGTCATCTGAACTCAGTTTGAGGACTTGACCAAACCCTGGACCAAAGTAGAGCAAGATTTTATGGAGGAAATTTTCTCACTTCATCTGGCTTCAGAGACACCTTGACACTTCACCCTGACTTATACACTGGAAATCTACTGCCTCACCGACCAGAGAATCAGAGCGGGCCAGGGACTGATAACAGAAATGTCCATTGACCTCAGGCAGAAATTTCCGGTCTCACTCACCGGAAGTGCGGCCATAAAATCCCACCAATTCTGTCCACATGTTTAGCACTGGTGTAATGCAGCTTTGCTTCCGTGGCAACTTGTGGAAAGTGAATCTGTCGTCAGAGAGATGGGCTTCAGAGGGAGTAAGTGGAGTGATCAGCAAGTTTGCAGACGATACAGAGATAGCTGGACTTGCGAATAGTGAGGGGCATTGTCAGGCAATGCAGCAAGACATAGATAGGCTGGTAGCTTGGGCAGATGGCAGATGGAATTCAATCCTGATAAATGTGAGGTGATGCATTTCGGGAGAAAGAATGTAGAAGGGAGGTATATGATAAAGGGTAGACCTATTAAAAGTATAGAAACGCAGAGGGACCTGGGGGTGCAGGTGAACAAGTCTCTGAAGGTGGCAAAGCAAGTGGAGAAGGTTGTGAAGAAAGCATATAGTATGCTAGCCTTTATAGGAAGGGGTATAGAGTACAAGAGCTGGCCTTTAATGTTGCAGTTGTATAAAAAGTTGGTTAGACCTCATTTGGAATACTGCGTCCAGTTCTGGTCGCCTTACTACCGGAAGGACATGGAGACTCTGGAGAGAGTGCAGAGGAGGTTTACCAGGATGCTGCCTGGTATGGAAGGTCTGAGTTACGAGGAGAGGTTAGGCAAATTGGGACTGTTTTCCTTAGAAAGACGTAGACTTAGAGGAGATCTAACAGAGGTGTACAAGATTATGAGGGGTATAGATAGAGTAAACAGGATTAAGCTTTTTCCTAGAATGGACTCAAATAGCACGAGGGGTCACGGGCTTAGGGTGAGGGGGGTAAGGTATAATTTGGATGCTAGAGGGAGTTTTTTCACACAGAAGGTGGTGGGGGTATGGAATGCGCTGCCAAGTAAAGTGGTGGAGGCAGGTACCATGGAGTTATTTAAGAAATACTTAGATGGGCACATGAACAGAATGGGAATGAAGGGGTATAGAAAACTGATTTAAAATAGGGATCATGAGCCTTAGGAGTCCTTGGGAAGTGTGTAAATAGATGATATTGATGTACTTGTTTTTAATCTACAGGTGCTTTGGTCCACCTTGTTGTCTAACAAGGGGCATACACGTGATGGGTTGTGAGAGGGCTGCTCTTGGATTTTTTTCGAGAATACCCTAGCACTTCACGTCGTTAGTGTACGCTTGACCTGGATCATTTGATGGGCAACACGACAGCTCAGTGACTATCACTGTGCTGTGCAGATGCATAGATTTGGGCCTGTGTCTGTGGGAGTTTGCGCATTCTCCCTGTGCTTGTGTGGGTTTTCTCCGGGTGCTCCGGTTTCCTCCTACATCCCAAAGATGTGCTCTTAGGCTAATTGGTAAAACAAATTCTCCCTAAATTGTCTCAAATTTGGTTTTTAATCCATAGACCTATAAACATGGACAGGGATTGCAGGTAGAGGTGGGAACATCGGGGTGGTGGCGCGGGCTCGTTGGACCGAAGGGCCTGTTTCCCGTGCTGTTTTGTTCTTTGTTCAGTTTGATTGATGTGAGATGATTTGCATTACGCTATTTTAGGAATAGGAATGTTTGCATTAGTTTTGTTTCTCTGCTTTACAAACATGGTTACAAATACAGCTTTGTTTATGTAGTGCCTCTGTCCTGTACCATGTTAATAAGCACCCAACTAAGAACACAGGAACCATGGGAGGTCATTCAATCTCCTTACCAGTTGATCAGGTCATGGCTGGTCGTCATCTTAACTCCATTTCCCAATTTGGTTTCCTAATCCTTTGTATCCTTGCCTAACAAGAATCTTATCCATTTCAGTTTTGAAATTTTCAATTGATCTAGCTTCAGTAACAAACGAGAAGGAGAGATTTCCAGATTTTTACATCCTTTTCTTTGAGGAAATGCTGCCTAAAATCATCCCTGAACAACCTAGTTCTAATTCTAAAGATATTGGGGATGGGTTTCCTCAAAAAAAATTCTCTTTAAAACTGGAGTATTCTTTCTGTTTTTCTTTTCCCAGCAGGATTTTCAGAAGGAATCACAGAGAGCTCTTACGTGATTCATTGAGAAAATCAGGGGATAGGATCTGTTTCCACTGGAGAGACTGGTAGTATTGCACTGAGTGGGCCACTCGCATGTGCCGATCTCTAAGTGGATCTGCACACTGTTGACCTGCTGACTACTGGCCAGCTCAATTGCAGACCAGCTCCACAACCCCTCATCGCTGACCCCCCAATCGATTATCCCCTGATCACAGGCCTCTGGGCAAGGCCCTCCCAAATTCCCAATGCCCTGTTTACCCTCTTCCTCCCCCTTCCAGCAATCTTCTGGCAGTCGGACCTGCCACCCACAGATTGCCCTTCCATAGGCCCTGTGCCCACTAGCTCCTTTGCTTTGCCACTGCCCGATATCTGGGAGGCAATGCCACTGTTCCCCTGGGCATTGCCATTTTGCTCCTTGAGCAGTGCCAGGGAGTCAGGCTGGCACTCCCTAGGAGGCATCCCCTTACCTCCAACCTCAATAGCCTCTCTTCAGTCCAGAGAGTTGGGCCGGCTGTTCCCTGTTAATGGGGAGTATGATAAACCCCACTGGGATTAAGCATGCCTGGTGGGGTACAGGATGACGCTAGCAAGCCCAGAGACTTCAGGCTGGGCCTGTTAATAGGAAGAAAATCCAGATTTAAATATTCAAATCAGCTCCATGCTGATTTCCAGCGTGGAGTTGATTACTCCAAACAACGTAGCTCCGGAGACTCGTGGAGGCTGTGACGCCCAGCAGCAAGCCTGTGAAATGGCCTTTGCTGATGTCTTCTGGCCCGTTATGCTGAGTTATTCGAGTTGCGCAGTGGGATGGGAAAATTGCCCCCATTCCCTTTTATTCTAGATTCTTCAATCAAGAGGAAATTATTCTTCTTTATTTAGCCTATCAAACATTCATACTATCATGAACACCTCAAACAGATTATACGTTGATCTATATTCAAGTAATAAGAACCTCAAAAGGCAAACTGGTCTCATACTTTTTGGCCTTTATGAATCTGCCTTATATCCACTCCAAGGTCAATATATCTTTCTTGAAGTGCAGTACCCAAACTGAATGTAGTACTTCACATGGAGTATAACCACAGCCTATGGTTCTGTCACAAAACTTCAAATCCTTAATATTCCAGTCACACTGAGTATAAAGACTAACATTTCATTAGTCTGTTCATTTATTTTTGCTCTGATAGTTTGATAGTGCCATATGTGCCTGGGGGTACATATGGTAAACTAGTTTTTTTTTGCTGTGCGCTGAACTTTTTTGCCCTTCCCACCGACAGAACAAAGAACAACACAGCACAGGAAACAGGCCCTTCGGCCCTACAAGCCTGTGCTGCCCATTTTAACACTCAGTGAGTGCCTTGTTCCAATCCTTCGTCTACCTACAACTTTTGTCTACATCTAGTGGACTGCACAAAAAAGGGTGCAAAATTAGGGAATTATATGTGCGCCAGATTAAGGGAGATCCAATTTAGGGACAATTTATTAACAGCAATCAGCTAAAGAAGCTCTGGTCCTGCTAATGGTAACCTCCCCGTGGTGGGTATCCTGGCAGCGGAGGGTGCAAGCAACACAAATCTGCATTAATTTTGGTGGGATTGGAAGACTCAGCTGGCAACCATTGGCAGATTACCTCTGCCACCAGAAAACACCCACAATGGAGCTGGAAAATCCCACAGTTAATATATCTATAAAACCCTTTTAATTTTACCTTTGATATCTTTTGCAAGTCTTAACTTGTGCTCTCTCTTTGCAGCTCCTTCTACTTTTGTTGTATTTTCTTGCTGTTCTCCATATCTCTCCAAGTCTGTGGGATCAGACATATTCTTTGCCTTGACAGTCCTTTCTTTCTTTTCATTTTGTAAACATTTCACTTGTTCATCGAGGTTATTTATTTACACAAGTACAACACTTATCCTTTAATAAGTATGCAGAGAGCTTGCATTCTAATAAGTAGAACAGAAGTATCTCCCACTGTTATAGAGTCATAGAAGTTTACAGCATGGAAACAGATCCTTCGGCCCAACTTGTCCATGCTGCCTTTTTTTAAAACTTCTAAGCTAATCCCAATTGCCTGCATTTAGCCCATACCCCTCTATACCCATTGTACTCATATAATTATCTAAATGCTTTTTAAAAGACAAAATCGTACCCACCTCTACTACTACCTCTGGCAGCTTTTCCAGACACCACCCTTTGTGTGAAAAAAATTGCCATTTGCACATTTTTGTATCTCACCTTAAACCTATGCTCTCTAGTTTTAGATTCCCCTACCATTGAAAAAAGATATTGACTATCTAGCTGATCTGTGCCCATCATTATTTTATAGACCTCTATAAGATCACCCCTCAGTCTCCTACACTCCAGAGTAAAAGTCCCAGACTATTCACCCTCTCCTTATAACTCAACCATCAAGTCCCAGCAGCATCCTAGTACATCTTTTCTGCACTCTTTTTCTAATTTAATAATATCCTTTCTATAATGGGGTGACCAGAATTGCACATAGTACTCCAAGTGCGGCCTTAACAATGTCCTGTACAACTTCAACAAGACATTCCAACTTCTTTATTCAATGTTCTGACCGATGAAACCAAGCATGCCGAATGCCTTCTTCACCACTCTATCCTCCTGTGACTCCACTTTCAAGGAGATATGAATATGTACCCCTAGAGCTCTTTGTTTTGTAACTGTCCCCAGTACCCTATCATTAACTGAGTAAGTCCTGTCCTGGTTCAATCTATCAAAATGCATCACCTCGCATTTGTCTAAATTAAACTTCATCTGCCATTTGTCAGCCCACTGGCCTAATTGATCAAGATCCCATTGTAATCCAAGACAACCTCCTTCACTATCCACTATGCCAGCAATCATAGTACCATTTGCAAACTTACTAATCATGCCTCCTATATTCTCATTCAAATCGTTAATATAAATGACAAATAACACTGCTCATCTGTGATTTTCTCCACTAATCATTCAGCCCAGTCTATTGGGGAAAATTCCTGCTTCATCCCTCCAAACTGTTCTTACCTAAATATAAAACTTTACAGTTGTTCATTCTTCTCCCTTTCAAATCTAATATGAAATTCACTTAAGAGTTTCTTTACTGTTAGACTAGTGATCAATTCCAGTTTGTTATTTTGCACAGCAATTCAAAATGTGTTGTGATAGAAGTGAACAGCTGCACACAGGTAACAGTTCCTTTAGGACCAGTGCAGCTGCACATCAATCTTAAAGGGACTGTGCCATGCAACAAACCTGCTGGTCAACGGCAAGCAGGAGTTCGAGGGAGTATTGTTTGCAAATGACTTCTAAGGCTGGAGTTGGAAGAGGAAGGGGTCAGAGGTGAAGGCAAAATGTAGCCATTGACACACCTTTGCAATCATTTTAAATGAAAGAACTAAAGCTATATTTAAATAAAAAACAAGCTTGACTTTGCAGTACCCTATAAAGGTGAGAACATCTGGTATACAACCATAAATAAATTTGCAGGCAATCTTTTATTTGCATGCAATTTTTTTTATATTGTCAATCAGATGTGGGCGTCACTGGCTGGGCCAACATTTATTGCTCATTCCTGAGGGCATTTCAAAATCAACCACATTGCTGTGGATCTATGTATATATTGTATATAGTTATATAGGTCAGACCAGGTAACAACAACAGATTTCCTTCCCTAAAGGGATATTAATGAACCAGATGAGTTTTTAACAACAATATTAATCCAATTTTTTTTATTTTGAATTCAAATTTCACCATCTGCCTTTGTGGAATTCAGACCCAGGTCCCCAGAGCATTCCCCTGGCTCTCTGGATTGCTGGCCCAGTAAGAATATCACTCTGCCACTGCCGCCCCATTCTATAAATAATGTGCTTTAAAATCCAACAAAGGATTTTTTTTAACCAAGTACAGATATAGTCAACTAACTACAGTACGTCTCGTAAATTTAACCTGGTGATTTGCAATAAACTTTGAGACTTTAATGGGCATTGTATAGATTTCCCATGAAGTGATAGAAACTCATTAGAGTTAACTATATTCTGCTCGTGAGGGTTAATTCTATGTTTGAGTTTGTGTTTGTGAAATTTGGCAGGGTCACACTACCGGGCGTGTTGAATCTGAAGATAAAACTTTGATATGTGTATTGTGTGTGAAGTATTTAGGTTCGCCCTAATTTTGTGGCCTGGCGAATTTCCACTTGTGCAGAAAGTAATTTTGCATGGGTATTTGCAGTGCCTGGAAATCCAGAACTGGAATCTACAGGGAATTTACAACCTGTGTGGACAATTGTGTTTCTCTTTAATCGCTTGAGATTCATGAGCTCTCAATATCGCACGCAGGGGTAGTTTTAGCACGATTTTGCATGCAGGTAAGCATTAAATTGGGAAGTTGGCAGCTTCAGATTTACTATTCCCAGGCTTTGGGAAACTCTGCATTTGAACAAAACAAGGCCAACTTCAAGGTGAAGATGAGTGTCTTTACATTACTTTGGACCAGAAAGAGTGGGAGTGCTTCCCCACCATTTCCATAAGCTCTTTACAAAGTTCAATTGAACCATTCTCTCTCATGCAAAGACCCTGAGGTCAGGGATCAGGCCCACTCAGTCCAGCAGCCTGTCCCAGATTGCTCTATGTCGACCCAGAGGACAGGGACCCTAACACAGCCACAAGATGCACATTGTATATGGGAAAACCCAGACTCATAGGTTTCCCAACTAAAATTCAACACTTTCTGTCTCTTAACCCCAACACCCCTCAGGGGAATATCCAGTTACAGGATTTCAAGCAGAAAGTGCAAGTTAGATTTGATCATTCAATGCCAAATTGTGTAAAAAAAAAGATGGAATTGAGAGAGAGAAAAACAGACACAGAAATTAGATGTTGAGAAAGTAACTTTTTAAGTTCAATTGGTTTATTTTTTCAAATCTAACAAAAGTATGAAGTAATAAGAATTAATGTTGTATTAAATTTTCAATGCTAGAGAAGTTGTTTGTCAGTAATTAAGAATTATTAAGCCATTAAAGATTTAAACAGACAAACCCTAACTTATTTTGGTGTTTTGTCAGTATCAATCAATGCATCAAATTCACTACCCTTCCATCTATTTGAACATATGTACAAACATACAAAAGTTTGCAGGCAATTATTTGAGTACATTTTTTATTTTAATTTATCAATCAGATGTGGGAGTTGTTGGTTAACCAGCATTTATTGCCCATCCCTAGTTGAAAAAACTAAGTAAAGTCAACCACATTGCTGTGGCTTTGGAATCTCACGTAGGCCAGACCAGGTAAGGACAGCAGATTCTCTTCCCTTAAGGACACCAGTGAACCAGATGTGTTTTTCCAACAATCAAAAATGGTTTCATGGTCATCAGTAGATTCTTAATCCGAGATATTTCCTATTGAATTCAAATTTCACTATCTGCTATGGTGGCGTTCAAACCCTGGTACCCAGAACATTAGCTGAGTTTTTGAATTAATAGTCTAGCGATAATACCACGAGGCCATTGCCTCTATGGATGGATACTTTTATTGCAAAGTTGGTGGAGAAGTGAGACTCCTCTAGACAGCAACTTTCTGATTTCCACACTTAATTTTGCTAGTGCAGTCAGCTGAAGTTGCTGCCTGATATTTGCCTTCACAAGACGAACAATTTGTTGTTATTTTAACAGTGATATCCAGGGGCCGGTATCCAATAGGCAGGCGTAGCAGCTTTGCTGTTCCTGTGTGTTAACGTGGAGATTTGTCTTAAGCATCAGCACCGTCTTAGCATGCTCCAGCTATCAAAGTACTAACGACTGCCGCCACTTTGAATTATCCCAAGATGGAAATCTGCTACAGGAATTTCCTGTTTTCTTGCTGCTAAATCCAAACTTACTGGAGCTATAGATTTGCTGTTGCACCTGACCGGAGATCCCTGAAGGTCATAGTAGGTTGAATTGAATCAACAAAGTCCCCCGGAATGGATGTGGAAAATAAATCACCATGAGTTTCTTTTAATTTTGGAAGTTAAACACTTCATGATTATAATTGGTATGAATGACCAAGAGGATTAGTATCCAGTGCAACCCTTTTCTTACAGAAAAATGTTAAATGTTCTTATTCACCTTGTGCAAATCTCTTGCAATATTTTCATTAAAAAGCAAACCCCAGTGTTCTGTGATTAGCTGTTTGTTTTTTAATGAAGCCATTATTCAGCCACCTCAACCCACAAGAAAATCTGGTATCACAGCGATAAGTCAGAGGGAATAGTTGGCATATTGTTCAGATTAGGCTCTCAAATTGACAGAGACTCCTGGTTATGATTAGAAGATCATACATACAGTTTCTGTCTTAAAACAGTTCCCTGGGATTTAAAATTTGGGTTCATTAAGCTGTTTAAAAGTTTTCAATTTTGAAAAACTGAAGAATGGTTCGATAGTTTTAAATTAAAATTGAAAACCTTGAAAACATATTGCTTATGTTTTTTTCTGTATTCATTTAATGGGATCTGGGTATTGCTGGCCACATCAACGTTTATTGCCCATCCCTAATTACACTTGAGAAGGTGGTGGTGAACTGTTTTCTTGAACTGTTGCAGTCCTATGGTATAGGTAGATCCATAGTGCTGTTTGGAAAGAAGCTACAGGATTTTGACCCAGTGATAGTTTTAAAATTTATTTATTAGTCACAAATAAGGCTTACATTAACACTGCAATGTGAAATTTCCCAAGTCACCACAGTCTGGTGCCTGTTCAGGTCAATGCACCTAACCAGCATGTATTTCTGAATGTGGGAGGAAACCAGAGTATCTGGAGGAAACCCACACAGACATGGGGAGAATGTGCAAACTCCACACAGACAGTGACCCAAGCCAGGAATCAAACCTGGATCCCTGGCACTGTAAGGCAACAGTGCTAACCACTGTTTTACCATGCACCCCAGCGAAGGAATAGTGATATATTTTCAAGTCAGGATAGTGAGTGTCTTGGAGGGAAACTTCCAGGTGGTGGTGTTTTCCCATGTTTCTTTGTCCTTCTAAATGGCATTCTTATGGGTTTGGAGATGCGGCCTAAGGAGCTTTGGATGAGCAGATTGTACATACAACTGCCGCTGTTCCCTGATGGTGAAGGGAGTGAATGTTGGTGGAAGAAGTGTCAATCAAGCAGGGCTGCTTTGTCCTGATGCTGAGCTTCTTGAGTGTTATTGGTGTTACATTCATCCAGGCAAATGGAAATATTGTAGATGGTGGACAGGTTGTGGGAAGTGATGAGGTGAGTTACACTCCTATGTTTTGGCCTGCTCTTGCAGCCACAGTATTTATATGGCTGGTCCAGTTCAGCTTCTGATTTATGATAACCCTTTGAATGTGGAGGACTCAGCAATGGTAATGCCATTGCAGGTCAAGGTGGAAATTTGATGGGAATCAGCATCATAGAAGGTGGTTATTTGGTCTGCCTGCCTGCTCCAGCTCTCTGCAAAAACAACTCAACAAACCCCACTCCCCCGTGACCTTAGTTACAAAAGAATAGTTCATAGACTTTGCTAAACGTTACTTATTACTGCTCTTTTTGTTTGTTGAGAAAACAAGGTAAAGGTCTAAGGCTTGTAGGGCACT
Organism: Sphyrna mokarran; assembly: GCA_024679065.1. Taxonomy (NCBI): domain Eukaryota; kingdom Metazoa; phylum Chordata; class Chondrichthyes; order Carcharhiniformes; family Carcharhinidae; genus Sphyrna; species Sphyrna mokarran. Next base: position 56,259,412 of record JAGIQG010000002.1, on the reverse strand, counting down.
ACACCAGCAAAGTTAAAAAGAGTAAAAGAGTAAACTATTGGTGAGTGATGTTTTAAAATACTAAAGAAACTCAGGAGACTTGTAGTTATTGTGTTGAAGGTTTTGTCATTAAGTAAGTTTTAAGCCATTTATTTGTATGTGGTGTTTGGACTGAAGCAATAGATATTTGCACTCCTGAATTTTTAAAGAATAACTTTCATACAATCAGTTTTGAATATTTGCTGAACAATGAACATGAACTGTGTACTGTGACTTAAGTGGGAATCTGGGTGTTGTGCTACCGGTATTTGCAGATATTGCTTTTGTTGCACAAGGCTCTTAGCCAATTACACATACTCATTAGCTTGGGAAGTCTGTGAGTTGCCTGTCTGGCAATAATCTACTTCTGTTCTCCCTTTGTCCCTCCTTTTCCATATCCTCTGTCTCTCCAACCCAGGTCTTTTTGGGAAACTGCTCAGCAGATTAGCATTCCCAAATGAGCAAGGAAGAGCGAAACTTGGTTTGTCCCAGTTGTGCTTTTGTATTGCAAGTCAGCGGCAATTGGAGAACAGACCTGCATGCTTTCTTGAATAGTAATTATTTTTCTATTTGATATACAGGCCAACCTTCAAAAAAATAATTTCTTATTGCAAATGATTTTGACATTTGTAATGGCCAAAGCATGACATCTTCAGTTAGGCTTCACATTAACCCATCACATAACATCTTAGTCCAAAACATGATAGAAGGATGTTCTTAAAGAATTAGTGCTACATATTGCTCAAATCACAAAGTTTTACAGCACAAAAAGAGGATCTTCGGTTCATCATGTCTGTGCCAGCCATCAGGCACTTATCTATACTAATCCCATTTTCTTGCACTTGGTCTATAACCTTGTATGCAGTGGCATTTCAGGTTGCTCATCTAAATGCTTCTTAAAGATTGTTCTCACCTCTGCCATCCTTTCAGGCAGTAATTCCAGATCCCTACCACTCTCTGGGTGAAAACATTTTTCCTCATATCACTTCCATATTTCTTGCCCCTTGCCTTAATACTATGCACCTGGTTATTCACCCATCTACCAAGGGGAAAGGTTTCTTCCTCCTCTATCCTATGTCCTTCATAATTTTGTACGCTTCAGTCAGATCCCATTTCAGCATGTTCTAACCTAAGCAACACCAGCCCATCCAGCCTCTCTTCATAAATTGAAATGCTCCAGGCCAGGTAATATCCCAGTGAATCTCTTCTGCACCCTTTTTAGTGTAACAACCAGAATTGCACACAGTACTCTAGCTATGGCCTAACAAGTGTTTTATATCGCTCCATCATAACCTCCTGTTATGAAAGCTTTCCTGTGGGTGTAAGATGATTTTAACTGTTACTAATGTGTGAGAGTAAAGTTAATAAATATTTCAGGACTTCTGTCGCTTAACGGAAACCTGTGAGCTATTTCCACAATTCGGCTTGATATTCATGTTTAAGACCCATTACACCTGCATGGCTTCCACTTCAAATGCTCATTTATCCTGTCTTTACAAAAAAATTATACTTTTATTTTTAAAGTTTACATTTTCCTTAATCTTTCAGTTCATTGAAATAAATCTTAATGACTCTAGAAAAGGATTGAATAGCACTGATTTAGAAAGTAAAAGTTTGTAGCCTTTATTAAAATTATAGTTCTGATCAGCTGCAAGGTAACAGCTATATTAATTTTTGTTTGCACTGCATAATCTCACATTACAATTGATTTAATCAGTCTGGAGTGAAATAAATCAGTATGAGCCAGTGTGGTACTTGCTCTTTGCATGCAAGGTGCTTTATACCTAGTTCTTACTATAAATAAGCAACACATCTAGAGTCATTTGATCTGACAATTTACATTTATGTTAACCAAAAGTTTAAATTAATTAAATTAGTATTCATTTGAAAGAGATGCATTTACACTATGCTTTATTAGATCAAGTTATGGCAGTCAGTTTAGTCATTTAAGTTTATAAGATTCCACAAATAGCATGTGAGATTAATGATTAGTGAATATGTTTTTACTGGTGTTGGGCGAGGGAAGAATATTGAACAAGACATTGGAAAAATCTCCAACTTTTTCTTCAGGTAGTGCTATGGGACCTTTTAAAATCATTTAAATTTCCTTTTACTATTCATTCTGACTAACATTTCATCTTATTCAACAATGCACCTCCTGCACGTTAGATTATATGCTATAATAGAGATTGAAACATTAACCTCTCGACTCAAGGGCAAGAGAGTGTCACTAACTCAACTAAATTGGCAATAAGCATTAAGCATGCCAAGCATAAATAAATCTGCATGTGGCTAAAAACAACACATTTAAAGCAGATAACCCAAATTCAATGCAAGTATTTCAATGATTAATTATTTCTTCCATGGACTATATGACAGCCTTAGTTAATGAAAAGTTAATGAAATTGCACTGAGAATTATATTGCTATGTAGGCACCTTTTTTATTGAATTTCACTCATTGGAATAATTCACTTAATTGTGTTATAATGGCTGCTCACGCATGTATGATGTTTACAGCTGCTTTGTCACGAGTGAAGCAATCAAGGACACCCTTTCTGTAGCCCGCGTTTGTTTTGGTACATTATTTAATGACTTCCCATCCTGTGGCATAGAGCAGATCTATTCCATGTACATTAACAACTTTGATTTAATTTTTGGCTGTGCCCTGTGTAACTGAATTGTCTGAATAGCGATCTGTGAATTGAAGGGGAACCAGCATTGGCTGGAAATTTACATCAGTCAGTAATTTAAGCAGCACATTCACTTTTCCTTTGTCTAACTTTGCAGTGGAAGAGTGAAAGAGCTGGCACTATAGCATTGGCACAGTTGTATCCATTCCTGCTGTGCTGTGAAATGCCAGGATTTTTTTTAATTGATTGTAATAAGGAGAGCCACCACTACAGTTCACTTTCCAACAACCTTTTACAAATGCTTTAAAACAACAAAGGAGTTAGTGTGCAAGACCAAGCCCATTTGTGAGTAGTTTTATTTATTTGTGAGTAGTTGTGGAAACCGATTGACTCCTATGACCCTAGGTAATTTGCACATTTTAGAACAATACATTTGGAGACCATTAACTTCCGCCTGCATCTACTATTATATCAGCTATGTTGACAATGTCAGAATAATTTGATGTTGGACATGTTCATGTGGAAACATGGGATAGATAATAAAAGGAGAATGACATGTAAAACTCGGGCATAATAGGTATATTTTTCTGCCCGGAAGAGACAAGGAAAGAGGTGGGCAGACCTGAAACTTAGTGGGCTGGCAAAAGTTGGCATCAGGTATTGGTCTCAACACCAACCTGCTAAATTCTTGAGCATGCCACTTTCTATCTCACCTTCAGCAAGGGCAGGAGTTGTGGCCTATGTCCAGGATTTAGAAAAATAATTGCATTGTTGTTTGTTTTTGTTGATTAGAGAACTCAATGGTATGTCTTAGTAAGGAGACAATAATGGAATGCTAAGTTTTCAAGTTATAACAGTCCTTCCATTCCTTATATTTAAAAAAAGTTGCAAGCAATAGTATATTTTATTTAAATATATTTTATTTCTTAAGTAATAAATTATTTTTAGGTCTGCAGATGTTCTAATGCATTGGTGGGCAATCTGTGGTCCAGGGGGAGCAACATGAAGCCTTATGTTTTATTGACTGTTGCCCATGGGCAGGATTATCACATTCCGCTGATTTCTGTCCAGGTTTTTTTTCTGTTGGTATGACTGAAGTGCTATGCACATAATGCAAACTAAAGTGAGGTACTTGCTGATTGTACACAATAGCGACTGTGAGAGCTCTGCATTCCCTCTCTGTCCGAAGTGTAAATATTTACTTTTTTTTTACCATTTGAGGTCAGTGATAATTCTATTAATATGTAAATGATTAAGCATTTTCTATATCTCGTTGTGAAATATTTGGCGTGCATTAAATATATTTAATCTTATTCATGGGGTTATGGTTAGTGAACAAGCCTGATTTCAGAGGTGGAGGAGGGCCACTTATGCAGTCCACTCACTAGCCTAGGTTGCCCACCACTGTTCTAATGTCTCTGCTCAGTCTGCAGCTTCAATCATTTTCTCACCATCCACTTTGCCTTTATTTCATTGGCTGGGTGGCTGGGCAATGAATGTCAATTTCCAAAGGTCCTCCCTCCACTATCTAGCTCTCAAATTAGAAAAAATAAAGACGGCATTCAAGGGAGGTAGAACAACGCTGACCCCACAGATGAATGAGAAGCTCCAGTGTGCGGGATGACAAAGTAGTTGCAGTTTGACATTTTTGCTCATATTGAAGGCTGAGAGCTCACTGCTCCCCTATTCTCACCAGAAGGACAAAGGAGCATTGATTACTCCTGATGCTGTCAAATAACATTAGCATGAACAGAGTGGAACTGAGGACAGCTACAGTGCTACTTCTTTGAGATGAGGGAATCCTCTGGCTCTCCTCTTTCACTTTCAGTCTCCCAATGATTTGTTATTAGTCAATCTACTTTTCTCAACTATACGCTGCCCCTGGCAATATTATCTGGAGACTGGGGACAAGCTTTGCGAGGTATGTTGAGGGCAAACAACTCCCCCCCTCCCACTTCATCAACTTTCTTAACTCCTCCAATACTTCTGTTTTCTCACATGTCTTGCCCTACATCCAATTCTGGTTTAGCAACAATTTCCTCCATTGTCTTTGGCTACTGTCTCTGTCTCTGCAGCCATTATGTTCCGTTGATATTGACTGCTTTTGATCTTGTCCAATTCGATTGCAAGCTGTGTTTCCTCTTCAGCAAAAAAAATCTACTTATTTCTAGAATACCACATACCTCCTTTCCTGCCTCAGACCAGGTGCTGAAACTGTCATCCATATCTTGGTCACCCCCAACCTTGATCATTCCGATGCTCTGTTGACTGATCTCTGACCTCCCATGCTCCATTAAATTAAGTTTATCCTAAGTTCTGTTGCCCATATCCCACCCACACACCAAATTTCACTCAACTATCATTCCTGTGCTCACTATCAGTGGTTCTTTGTGCCCCAATGTTTCACGTTTAAAATTATTATCTGCGCATTTAAATCACTTAATAACTTTCTCTCCTCTAACTCCATAATAGTCACCAGCCCTAAATTCCTCCAAGCCTTGTGCTCCACCAGTTTTTATGCATGCCTCTCATTCCTTAGTCACAGTATCGACAGCCAAGCTTTAAGCCATCTACTTCCAATATTCTGCATTCCCTCCCTTAATCATTCTATCCCTACCTCACTTTCTTAAGCTCTATTTTAAAACTAACTCAAACAAAGCTTTCATTTGCCCCTCATTTTGCTCGGTGATGATTTCTGCCTAATTATATTTCTGTGATGTATTTAGTGTCTGTTTTCTCTACATTGCAAGTACTATACAAACACTGCTTGCTATTCATTTAAATCAAAGGGAAAACATTTGGGTTTTTGTAATGTTCATTATGCGCTTCAAACATATCTAAAAGCCAAATAATTACATAGTTCAATTACACTTGTTCTGTGAGTAAATACAGAAGCCATTTTGCATGGCTTCGTAGACAGTATGATGATTGATTGCTTGATGATGTTAGCTGAGGGAGTCATGCTGGTCAGAACGCTCCCTGCTCTGCAAATAGAAATATGGATCTTTAAGATCTATCTGAACTGGCAAAATTAACCTCAGTATTTTTTTATTACCAATGATGCAGCATTTTTAGTACTACATTGCAATATCAATCTAAATCAGAATTCAATTCCAGCATGGAATTTAAATCAATGATTTCCTGACCAAGAAGCAAGGGTAACACCAGTTAAACAAGGCTGACACTTAACTAATTTCTATTGAATAGTAATTTCATAGAATCCCTACATTGCCGAAGGAGACCATTTGGCCCATCTAGCCTGCACCAATAGCAGTCACACCCAGGCCTATTCCTGTAACCCCACATATTTATTCTGCTATCCTTCTGACACTAAGGGGCAGTTTAGCAAGGCCTACCCACCTAACCAGTGTATCTTTGGAAGGTGGGAGGAAACCTGAGCACCTGGAGGAAACCCATGCAGACAGGGAGAGAAAATGCAAACTCCACACAGTTTCATTAAAATCTGGTGTATAGTCATGTGGCTGCAACGATTTCATTTACCATATTATAAATCCCAGAATGAAATCCCACTGAGTTTGTGCCCTAGTCCTATAAGAGCATTGAAATTAGAAATATATTGTGCCCAAGGTTTTGCAAAAGTTGGACTTTGCGCTTTTGGTTAAATGTTATTAGTTCTAAGTCCACATAAAACCAATGGCTACACTAAGTAATCCTTATCCAGTTACAGCGATAACTGTTGGGATGGTGACTGGTGCATTTTAATGAGCAATGGGCCCATGGTGCAATTCAACTGTGTAGTCCTGGAGTGCTTTGATGTGTGAAATCCATGATGACAATGTCCAGTTTGCTATTTTTGAGTATTGATTAAAAAATAACAGCTGGTTGTTTAATGCTGCACAGAAATCAATAATTCTTTATGTACTACAATTTAACAGAACATTCATGGAAGTAGAGAGTGTCATGGAGCTGTAATATCAAACAATTATATTGCTGTTGGAAAACTGTTTAATGCACTTGATACACTGTTTATATTTGAGTTAATATGTATGTATTAGTTTCTACCAGTACTTGGAATAAAGTTCATCATGTGGAAATGGAGCGTAGATAATAATTGAGTCGACTCAACTGGCTTCTTTGTAGACACAAGGACTTTCTTTTTACATTTTGCTTTGAAGAAGACATTTAACTACAAACTTGTTATCTTCTATATGGGAAAATATAGAAATATACAAGATAGGAACAGGAGGAGGCCATTTGACCCTTCGAGCCTACAAAGAACAAAGAACAAAACAGCATGGGAAACAGGCCCTTCGGCCCAACGAGCCTGTGCCGCCACCTCGATGTTCCCACTTCTACACGCGATCCCTGTCCATGTTTATAGATCTATGGATTAAAAACCAAATTTGAGACAATTTAGGAAGAATTTGTTTTGCCAATTAGCCTAAGAGCACATCTTCGGGATGTGGGAGGAAACCGGAGCACCCGGAGAAAACCCATGCAAGCACGGGGAGAATGCGCAAACTCCCACAGACACAGGCCCAAATCCATGTATCTGCACAGCACAGCTATAGTCACTGTGCTGTCGTGTTGCCCATCAGATGGTCCAGGTCAAGCATACACTAACGATGTGAAGCAGTAGGATACTCTCGAAAAAGGTCCAAGAGCAATCCTCTCACGACCCATCGCGTGTATGCCCCTCGTTAGACAACAAGGTGGACCAAAGCACCTGTAGGATAAAAACAAGTACATCAATATCATCATCTATTTACACACTTCCCAGGGACTCCCAAGGCTCATGATCCCTATTTTAAATGGGAATGGAGGGGTATATAAATCAGTTTTTTATACCCCTCCATTCCCATTCTGTTCATGTGCCCATCTAAGTATTTCTTAAATATCTCCAGAGTACCTGCCTCCACCACTTTACTTGGCAGCGCATTCCATACCCCCACCACCCTCTGTGTGAAAAAACTCCCTCCAGATCCAAATTATACCTTACCCCCCTCACCCTAAGCCTCGTGCTATTTGAGTCCATCCTAGGAAAAAGCTTAGCCCTGTTTACTCTATCTATCCCCTTCAAAATCTTGTACACCTCTATCAGATCTCCTCTAAGTCTACGTCTTTCTAAGGAAAACAGTCCCAATTTGCCTAATCTCTCCTCGTAACTCAGACTTTCCATACCAGACAGCATCCTGGTAAGCCTCCTCTGCACTCTCTCCAGAGTCTCCACATCCTTCCAGTAGTAAGGCGACCAGAACTGGACACAGTATTCCAAATGAGGTCTAACCAGCATTTTATACAACTGCAACATTAAAGGCCAGCTCTTGTACTCTATACCCCTTCCTATAAAGGCTAGCATACCATATGCTTTCTTCATACCCTTCTCCACCTGCTCTGCCACCTTCAGAGACTTGTGCACCTGCACCCCCATGTCCCTCTGCATTTCTATACTCTTAATAGGTCTACCCTTTATCATATACCTCCCCGCTACATTTTTTCTCCCGAAATGCATCACCTCACATTTATCAGGATTGAATTCCATCTGCCATCTGTCTGCCCAAGCTACCAGCCTATGTCCTGCTGCATCGCCTGACAATGCTCCTCACTATCCGCAAGTCCAGCCATCTTTGTATCGTCTGCAAACTTGCTGATCACTCCACTTACTCCCTCTTCCAATTCATTTATATATATTACAAATAGAAGAGGTCCCAGTACCGAGCCCTGTGGCACACCACTAGTGACCGACCTCCAGCTAGAAAAACACCCTTCCGCTATTACTCTCTGTCTCCTATTACCAAGCCAGTTACTTATCCATCTAGCTACCTGTCCTTGTATCCCATTTGCCTTGACTTCTCGACTAACCTCCCATGAGGGACTTTGTCAAACGCCTTACTAAAATCCATATAGACAACATCAATGGCTCGCCCTTTGTCCACCGTTTTCATCACCTCCTCAAAAAATTCTACCAGATTTGTAAGGCACGACCTCCCCTTAACAAATCCATGCTGCGTATCCGTAATCAGATTGCAACGCTGTAAGTGCCTATACATCCTATCTCTAAGAATCCCCTCCAACAGCTTCCCTACCACTGACTTCAAACTCACCGGCCTATAATTTCCGGGGTTATCCCTACCACCCTTTTTAAACAACGGTACAACATTAGCTATTCTCCAGTCCTCTGGGACCTCACCTGTGTCCAAGGAAGAGACAAAGATTTACGTCAGAGGCCCAGCAATTTCACCTCACACCTCTCTAAGCAGTCTGGGATAAATGCCATGAGGCCCTGGAGATTTATCAGTTTTAATGCTACCTAGAAGCTCTAACACTTCCTCCCTCGGTATGGATATTTCCCTCAACTGGTCCACAGCTCCCTCAGAGACAGGAGCTGTCAAACAAGCCCCTCTCCTTCGTGAATACCAACGCAAAGTATTCATTCAGGATCTCCGCCATTCCCTCGGGCTGTAAGCACAGTTCCCCTCCTCTGTCCCTAAGAGGTCCGATTTTTCCTCTAACCACCCTAACCAACATCACAATCATGGCTAATTGTCCATCTCAATATTCTAATGCTGCTTTCTCCCCATAACCTTTGATCTCATTCACCCCAAGTGCTATATCTAGCCACCTCTGAATAGAGAAAGCTGCCTCATGAATAAAGAAATATCATCACAGAAGTCTTTAACCCACTGCAATGTTAATGTAAGCCTATTCATGACACTATTATAGCCATTAAATTAAATGTTAAATCTATGTGAAAGTGAAGTGTTGGAACTATTTGTACAGTGACAAATGCTAGATAATCTTGAAGATGAAATTGCTTATTGTTAAGAAAAAAAATTGCACCTTTCACAACTTCAGAACCAAGTGCTCTACTGTAAATTTTGAAGTGCTGCCAATATTGTATTATGAGCAACTTAGAGAGACATTTTTACCCATTGAAATGTTATAATGCAGAGGAATTCAAGGAATCAGCTAAGTTATAGAAGACTGAAATGGTATAAAATAATTTATGTGAACTTTGTGTATTTTGTTTTTGAAGTGCATGGTATTTCAATCTTAGTTGCCTCAATGCAACCAATGCTTCCTCTTAAAGTTTATTTCTTAAATGGGGACAGAGTATAAAATGTGAACTGCTGGTGTTGATGGTGGAGGATCCACTTCTTTCTTTATTTATCATGCATGGTCTGCTCTGGGTGAGCTTGTCTTAAATTCCAATGTATCTTCTTGACAACTTTGGACTGTATGGCCTGCTTGATCCTATGCATTGATATATTAGGTATATAACCTAAACATCTTTGAGCTGAAAATTTGAAACTAATTCCAAATGTGAGTATGGCCCTAAAGATGCATTTGTCAGTTGAAAAATGGGATTTGAACAATATCATAGAATCCATATTATAGAATCATAGAATTCTACAGTGCAAAAGGAGGCCATTCGGCCCATCGGGTCTGTACCAACCGCAATCCCACCCAGGCCCTAGCCCCATTACCCCATGCATTTACCCTAGCTAGGCCCCCTGACGCTAAGGGGCAATTTAGCATGGCCAATCTGTTTAACTTGTACATCTTTGGACAGTGGGAGGAAACTGGAGCATCCAGAAGAAACCCATGGAGACATGGAAAATGCAAACTCCACACAGACAGTGGCCCGAAGTTGGAATTGAATCCGGGCCCCAACAGTGTGAGGCAGCATCACTATCCACAGTGCCATCATGCCACCCTTTATTCTGAATAAAGACCTAAACATGCATTTTAGAGATGAAAAAAATGGGACCATCTTATATAAGACAAAAACAGAAAATGCTGGAAAATCTCAGTAGGTGTGCCAAAGAATAGAGCCAGTGTTTCACTTTAAATGATCTTTTATCAGCGCTATGAGCAAAGAAAATCAGCAGAGATTTATACTATGAAGGTGGCGGGGTGGGCTGCTGGAATAGTAATAGGGAATGGAAATGAGATACAGAAGACAGAGAAAGGTGCTAAAATTGCCCATTAAGATCTGAATGTGTAATGACAGAACAGAGTTACGGAGGATTGAGGGATTGCCTGAAGATTATGTCAGTTAGTCTGAACGGGATGGAGGGAGCAGGGGGCAAGAAGGAGAACTGGAATGGAGAAGTAGAAAAAAAGGAAGTGAGAAAGAAGGATGATAAAATGGATGAATGAAATGAAAAGAAGAAAGAGAACAAACAAAATAAGTGGAAATGTGTGAAGGTGAAGGAAAAAGTTCATGCTCTGAAGTTGTTGAACTCAATGTTCAGTCTGGAAGGGTGTAAAGAGTCCTCCAGTTTGCGTTGGGGTTCGCTAGAACATTGCAAAAGACCAAGAATGACATGTGGGAGGAGAGCAGGGTGATGTCTTGAAGTGGCAAGTGACGGGAAGGTCTGGTTCCTGCTTGCAGATGGAAGGAAGGTGTTCAGCAAAGCGGTCATCTAGTCTGTGTTTAATTTATTCGAAGTAGAATAGACCACATTTGGAGCAGCGAATGCAATAGATCAGATTAAAGGAGGTGCATGTGAAGCACTGCTTCACCTGAAAGGAGTAATTAGGACCTGGGACGGTGATCATGGACGAGGTAAAGGGGCCAGTATTGTACTTTCTGTGACTGTATGGAATGGTGCCATAGGCAGGGAGTGAGATGTTAAGTGTGATGGAGACATGCACCAGGGTGTCCCAGAGAGAGCAGACCCTGCGGAAAGCTGATGAGGGGGTGGTGGGGGGGGGGGGGGGGGGGGGGGGTTTGGTTGAAGGAGGATAGACATATGCTGGGCTGATTTGGACACCGCAGTTGACCTGTCTCTTCACTGAAATTGTTCAGCTTAAAAATTAATTCTGATCATAATGCCTTATTTTGCAAGAGTTTGCAGTTTGGCATCTAAACGTTATTACTGTTTTGTTGGGAAAAGATAAATAATGGGCTGAATCTTTCTTGGAGTGGCAATCAATGTCAGAGTACCACTCCATACTCACAAATCTGGATCAGATTTCATCTATGCCCGTTTCACTCGAACCTGTGACTCAAAATGGGCACGATCCAGGCTGTGGAGTCATCTCTGAAACCTAACATCAATATCTCAGGGAGCCAAAGGAAGCCACACCACTTTTTTACTGAACTAGCTGCTGTAGAGCAGGTTAGTTTAAAAGTCCTAACAGGCGAGGAAGAAGATTTGTGTTTAAGGTAAATCATTGAGTCATAAAGGTTTACAGCATGGAAACAGGCCCTTTGGCCTAACTTGTCCATGCCACCTATTTTTAACCCCTAAGGTAATCCCAATTGCCCACATTTGGCTCATATCCCTCTATACCTATTGTACCCAGGTAACTATTTAAATGCTTTTTAAAAGATAAAATTGTACCTAGTTCTACTACTATTTCTAGCAGCTTGTTCCAGACACTCACCACCCTCTGTGAAAAAATTGATCCTTTGACGATTTTTTTTCTTTCTCACTCTCCTTAAACCCATGCCCTCTCGTTTTAGACTCCCTATCTTTGGGAAAAGATATTGACTATCTAGCTGATCTGTGACCTTCATTATTTTATAGACCTCTATAAGATCACCCCTCAGCCTCTCATATTCCAGAGAAAAAAGTCCCAGTCTATCCAGCCTCTCCTTATAACTCAATCCATCAAGTCCCTGGAGCATCCTAGTAAATATTTTCTGCACTCTTTCTAGTTTAATAATACCTTCCCTATAATGGAGTGACCAGAATTGCACACAGTATTCCAAGTGTGGCCTTACCAATGTCTTCTACAACTTCAACAAGACATTCCAACTACTGTATTCAATGTTCTGACTGATGAAACCAAGCATGCCGAATGTCCACCCATGACTCCACTTTCAAGGAGCTATAAACATGTGCCCCTTGATCTCTTTGTTCTGTAACTCTCCCCAACGCCCTACCATTAACTGAGTAAGTCCTGCCTTGGTTCAATCTATCAAAATGCATCACTTTTCATTTGTCTAAATTAAACTCCATCTGGCATTCATCAACCCACTGGCCGAATTGTTCAAGATTCATTTGCAATTGGAGATAACTTTCTTCACTGTTCACTACACCACCAAACTTAGTGTCATCTGCAAACTTACTAACCATGCCTCCTATATTCTCATGCAAATCATTAATATAAATAACAAATAACAGTGGCTCCAGCATTAATCCCTGCAGGACACCACTGGTCACAGGCCTCTAGTTTGAAAAACAATTCTCTACAACCACCTTCTGACTTTTGTCAAGAAGCCAATTTTGTACCCATTTAAATACCTCACCCTGGATCCTGTGAGATTTAATCTTATGCAAGTACTACCATGCAGTACCTTGTCAAAGGCCTTGCTAAAGTCCGTGCAGACAACATCGCCTGAACTGCCTTCATCTACCTTCTTCGTTAGCCCTTCAAAAAACTCAATCAAATTTGTGAGACATGATTTTCCATTCACAAAGTTATGCTGACTTTCCCTAATCAGTCCTTGTGTTTCCAAATGCCTGTAGATCCTGTCTCTCAAAATACTTTCTAACAATTTACCCATCACAGATGTGAGGCTCACTGGCCTGTACTTCCCAACTTTTCCCTGCAGCCCTTTTTAAACAAAGACACAAAATTTGCCACTCTCCAATCTTCAGCCGTGACTAACAATGATTGAAATATCTCGCAATTTCCTCCCTAGCTTCCCACAATGTCCTGGGATACATTTCATCAGGTTGCGGGGATTTATCAACCTTGACGCACTTTAAGACTTCCAGCACCTCTTTCTCTGTAATATGTACAGTCCTCAAGACATCTATTTATTTCCCCAAATTCCCTAACATCCATGCTTTTCTCAACAGTAAATACTAATGAGAAATATTCATTTAGGATCTCATCCATCTCTTGTAGATCCACACATAGATGGCTTTGTTGATCCTTAAGAGGTCCCACTCTCTTCCTTATTACTCTTTTGCCCATTATGTATTTGTAGAAGTTCTTTGGATTCTCTTCTGCCTTATCTGCCAAAATAATCACATGTTCCCTTTCTGCCCTCCTGATTTCTCTCTTAACTCTATTCCAATATCCCCTACACTCTTCAAGGGATTCACTTGATCCCAGCTGCCTATGCATGTCATGTGCCTCTTTCTTCTTCTTGACCAGAGCCTCAATATCCTGAGTCATCCAAGATTCCCTACTTCTGCCAGCCTTGCCCTTCACTCTAAGAGGAATGTGTTTACTCTGAACCCCCGTTTAACACACTTTTAAAAGCGTGCCACTTGCGAGATGTTCCTTTGCCTTCCCAGTCAATAGGATTTATGGGCAGGATTGAACACCAGGGGGTGTAGACATCAGAGTAAAGAGGTCAGGTGGTGGAGGTGGGGGTAGAGAAAGAGGGAGAGTCAGTTCAGGTTCAAGGGGGAGTGGTTGGGGGGAGAATGAATCAATGTTGGGGATGGGAATCGGTCTAGGTGTTTGAAATAGTTATGCAGAAGTTACAAGAGATAGAACATTTCAGCATAGTACAGGCCCTTCGGCCCTCGATGTTGCGCCGATGAATGGAACCAATCTAATGACCCTCTAACCTAAACTATTCCAATATTATCCATATGTCTTCAAACTTTTACAGAGAAATCATTAGTGCAATCTTGGTGGAAATATCTTAAGTTAGCAACCAAAATTGCATTTTCAAATGGCTCACTGTGCAGCATAATTGCCCAAAACAAGTTAGCATTGCTGGACAATTGCTGTGTAAGTTTGGGATACACTGGGGAGTCCAGACATTCTGACCTAATATTATTATTCAGTAATATAGTAGCAAACTTCTTCAAGGAGCAAGTGTTAAAGAGCAAGTCACGGAGGGCCATGTAACCCAATCGCCCAATGGGATGGGAGCGAGCAAAACCCATAGCTGAGATAGACGTTTACTATCAGAATTGTTCTAGAATGAAATGGAGAAGACACATATTGAAACATCCTGTACATAGTTTGAGTTGATTAATAAATAGTTATTTCTGTTAATCTGATGGTTGCCAATTATTATGATTATCACAAGCACAAACATCTTGCACAAGCTTCCTACAATCTTTTATGCAAGTCAGTTCATTGGTTAATTTCGCTCCAGGAATCAGGCAACATTTTAGCGTTTTGCTTTATTTTTTGCATCGAGTTACTTTTTTTCAATAACCATAAACATTTGTAATTTCTAAAATTAATACTAAATAGTTAACTGTACAATCATACCAAGGTTTGGAATTTGCCTGTAGCAATACTGATTAACTGCTGCAGCATATGTTTTATGAGAGAAATGTAATTGGAACCTGGTTAAGAAGGACACTTCATGTATTAATCCCATGGAGGTTTCATATCGTTGCGATTAATCAGTTACACATAGAGAATATTCAGCTTCAGTTGGCTATCTTAATAAACCAATGATCCTTTCAATTTATTAGCATACCGGAGTGTCAAGAATTTATTAATGTCAATATTCAAACGAACTATAAGCTCTCTCAGTGCTGTAATTTTACTGAAGTTTCTCTTAGGTCTGTGCATTCCAGTGAACAACTGAAGGCAGCCAGCCAGTTGCCAGTTCTGCATCAACATGCCATTTTGTCAGCATAGTTTCTATTGTAGCAATCTGCCAATCTTAGCAGTAAGCTCTCGTCAACATGATGTGAAAACATTGAATCTACTCCAGAAAGCTGTTCATTTTATGACACAAAATTTCCTTTGCTAATTTTGAGTTGTTTATGATGTGTTGCTTGACAATTACAGTTTATTTTACTTTCTATTCTTACATGTTCTGAACTGCAATAACCCTCGACTAGGATTAGAAGATTGGCTAGATTGCTGACTTTGCCACATAGTTTGATTAGCAGGATATAGGAGTAGGGGCAAGACATCAAATCCTTTAAATATGTTCCTCCATTTAATAGAACCATGGCTGGTCTGTTTTATAACTCCTATTGTGTTTGCGCTGTATCCTTTCATACCCTTATCTAGCAAAAATCTATGGATTGAGCTAAAATTGATTGCTTTTTGTGGGAAGATTTCAGTGCTTCTACCACTTAGAATCATAGGATCCCTACAGTGCAGAAGGAGGCCATTCAGTCCATCGTGCCTGCCCAAATAACAATCCCACTCAGGCCCTATCCTTGCAACCCCATATATTTACCCTGCTAATCCCCCTGACACTAATGAACAATTTATCATGGTCAATCCACCTAACTTGCACATCTTTGGACTGTGGGAGAAAAACCAGAGCACCTGGAGGAAACCCATGCAGACACTGGGAGAAATTGTGCAAACTCCAAACGGTGACTCAAGCTGGTCAGGTCCCTGGTGCTGTGAGGCAGCACTGCTAACCACTGTACCACCCCAGCATTTTTTTGCATGAGATTTTTTTAACTCTTTTCCTAAATAGCGTTGTCATGGACTGCCCCACTAAAAAAAGTTGCTCTCTATTCCCCCCAGCAGTTCCTTTCAAAATCCTGAAAATCTCTATCAAATCACCCTTAGCTTTCTATATTCCAGAAAATACAAGCCTGATTTATGCAATCTAGGATTTGTGAATGTGTTACTCTGTTGTAACCTTCCACAACTTATGTATCTAGAGAAAAGATGGCTAAAGGGTGACCAAATTGACATCTTTAAAATTCTGAAAGGTTTTGATAGACTGGATAAAGATAGAATATTTCTTGTTTTGGGGAACAGTACAACTCGACTTCATCAATATCAGATATTTACCAAGAACTCCAACAGGGAATTCAGAAGACACCTTTTCCACAAAGAATGTGAAGACACCCTACACAGGAAGTGGCTGAAGCAAATAGGTTGGCTGCTTTTAAGGGGAATCTGGACAAGCATACCAGGAAGGAGGAAATAAAGGGCTACAATGGTACATTTAGATGTTGCAACATGGGAGGTAACGTGAATAGGGCATAAATGCCAGCATGGATTGGTTGGGCCAAATGGCCTGTTCCTGCACCCTATATCCTATCTATGTAATCCTACATATGAAAAGGAATAATAAGATTGTCCTTGAACAGGTGGCACAGTAGTTAGCACTGTTCCAGGGAGCCCGATTCACTTCCAAGTTTGAGTAGCTGTCTGTATGGACTCTGCATATTCTCCTTGTGTCTGCATGGGTTTCCTCTGGGTGGTCCAGTTTCCTTCCAGAAAGTTCTGGCTAGGAGCGTTGGCCATGCTAAATTCTCCCTCAGTGTACTCTAACAGGAGCTGGAGTGCGGCGACTCAGGGATTTCCACAGTAACTTCATTGCAGTGCTAATGTAAGCCTACTTGTGACACTAATAAATACACTTCAAACTTTAAAACTGTTTGCAACAAATCCTAAAATAACAAAACTTGAGAATATGATTAGAAGTAGAAGAAAATACGCTGTTTTAAGTTGCACGATGCCCTTTGCATTCAAGAGCTGGAGAGCCTGATCGTCCTGTTTTTTTCTTACTTCTGATATCATGCTTTTTCTTCTCATATGTTTGCTCAGATGTAATGCACTAATGTACAATATGCTGTGATTGGAAATCAGTTCCTATTACTTGACTTAAGAAACTGAAGTTGGGTGGAGCACAAGGAGCTGTACAGTGGCTCCAGGCAAAAATGGTGCTCCCAACATGACTGAGCAAGTAAGACCCACATGTCATTTTGAAGATTCCTCTTCAAGACAGCCAATGCGATACCAATAATTATTGTGTATGGGTAGACTTGTTAGCAAGTGAACTGCTTGTTGATTTAGCACATTGGATAATTTGGTGATCTTTGACTGGAAGAATTGAGATCCAGCCCAGGTTTATAACTGTGGTGTAGACAGAAGAGTACTGTGTCTTCCAAATTACAGTTGCGGTGCAGATGGGAGTGTGATTGCATCATTTTCATCAAATTTGTGATGCAAGGTCTTAATCTATTGTTTGAAATGTAAATATATCTTTTATGGTGTATAAATGGCCTCTGGATTAGTTCAGCCCACAGCTAGTTGAAATTGAGCTAATCTTCACAGCTGTAAAAACCATCATAAAGGTGCAAATTGGTTCAGCTCCAAATGTTTAATGTGGACGATAGAGTTAGGACTATTGATAAGATGATGGAACAACATTTCATCTTGATGACGAAAACCTAGACTTTGCTTGTCAGTAGGAGCAGATTTGTGTTCATTTGAGATGCTGGAATACACTTGTCTCTTAATGGCAAACTGATGATGAAATACAGAATAAATTCATTCTAATTTTTTTATTGTCAGTTCAATATTGTACTAAAAATAGATAACAAAATTTAAACTTGGTGAAATGTAATGACATTTGTTTATACAGGGTAAAAAAAGATAACTTTGCAGTTTAGCTGTCAGTCACAGTTCAGTTGGTTGTATTCTATTTACTTGTATGTTCAATTCCCAACTTTCAGGTTTGGGAAAGACTTGAACACACTGGGAGAAATCTTCCCAAAAAATGGCAGTATTGTTTCTGCAGATAAAACCAACCTGTTTCTCTCTAGATTCTATCACACTGCCAAAACAAGAATTAGGCTTCAGAGGCTCCCCTCCCCTCCACTGATTGGTTGATCGGATGTAGAGATGCCGGCGTTGGACTGGGGTAAACTCAGTAAAGTTTTACAACACCAATTTTAAATCCAACCAGTTTATTTGATAGTAAATCCGCGAGCTTTTGACACTATGTGCCTTCATTGCATTTGCCTGACGAAGGCACATAGTGTCGAAAACTCGCGGATTTACTATCAAATAAATTGGTTGGATTTAAAATTGGTGTTGTAAAACTTTACTGGTTGATCGGAGCCAGTATTCACTCAGACCCCCACCCCCACCATCATCACCTCCTCCCATTCACCCTTCACCCCAGCAATGGCCATCACTGGCATTCCCTGCTTGCTGGATCATTCCTGTTCTACAATCACAGCTACGTTAACCCCTCCCCCACATACACATTGAGGCTCCAACTGGGGCCTATCTCGTGGCACAGGTTGGCACTGTCAGGTTGGAGCCAACCTCAGTTCCCATCTGTGTCAGGGGGCAGTGCCAGGATGTCTGCCTGGCCATGTCCCTCATTCCCTGGAAGCTACAGTTACTTCCCCCACCCTGGGAGACTCTCACAACAAGTTCACATCTGTGTGAACTCATTGTAAGCTTCTGGCAAGGGTGTTCAATGAAATTAAAATATATGCAAATAGGCGTGAACGTGATGATGTCACCAGCGAGGGACAGGGAAGATCCAAACTCACATTCTCACCAGTGTGAACTGCAACTTTCAAAACTTCAGCTCCATCGGCAACCTCACAGATGGTGAATGCAGGCTTCTAATTTTGCCCATGATCTAGGCTGAGAGTCCATTGCAACTCTAAGAGAGTGCCGCACTGCTCAAGGATGTACCTTTGCTGAGATGTTAAGCGTATTCGATGGGCATGGTATTGTTCCAAGTTAGAGCAGAGTGTTTCCCATGCACCAGCCAATGTTTATCCCTCACCCACTAACATTAAAAAAAATCAGTTTGTCTATTGGATCATTACCACATTGTGGTTTGTGGGATCTTGCTGTTTGCAAATTGTCTGCCGCATTTCCTACTTTTCAACAATAGCAGCATTTCATTTGATGTAGAACAGTTTAAGACATCTAAAGGTCGTGAACATTTCTTTATAGATGCAAATCCTTATTTTTTTGAAAAGCAATACATCAACCAAGTAGATGTTACAAGTCAAACATTCCCCCAGGACTTTACTTGGGTTCATGGCTAAAGGGCAGTTTCCATAAGCAGGTCTGCATCTGAAACTGGTAAAACTCTGTGTTGCAGAGGAAATCACTTGGCACTGGAGTGACAAAGGCCTCACTATGATATTAAATAGGTAATTTCCTCAGACTGCTGTCTACGCTGAAAGGCCGAAATTGCCGCACTGTAAGACATATTAACTAAAACTATATTGTTCAGGGTATAGCTAATATTTACTCTTATAAAACCTAAAGAATTCATTGAGACCAGAACAAAGATTCAGAAATCTTTCCATTTCTAGGGAACCCTAAAACAGACAAGAACAAAGAAATTCCCACTAGAAAGGAAATTCTGTCACTAGTCAATTTGAGCTTTCCAACTAAGGAATGAAAAGAATGGTCCCTCGTTTTGTCTATTGACATCATTTTATTTTTGACATTTGACTTGTACATCAAATAGCTTAGTTTTGTGAAAAACTCCAGACAATCTTGCAGTCAACTGCAAATTTTTCAAGTATTTAAAGACTTAAAAGATGGGAAAAGTTTCATTTGTAAATATGGGCCATCAATGGAAATGTTTTAAATCAGCTGACAGGTTTTCCCTACCTCAGACACCAATCAGGACACTTTACATATGTAGATTGCCTTCCTCATGAAGCCCAAATGGATTAATTTAAATTATATCAATTCACAATCAATTGTAAGACAGACACAAAAAATTAACAGCTATAATATTTTGCAAATCAGGGTAAAACTAACCTTTGTCAACTATTTGGCTTAGCAAAAATATTAGCTAACTATAGTCAATATCTTGGCCTTAGTTTTAATTCTTTGAAATAGCTCTGACATTGAAGCAATATCTTGATATGTAGAATAGATAATGGTCTGTTCTTTTTGTTGTTTCATCTTTGTGGGATGTATTTAACACCCACCATATAAATGAATGGCTAGTGCCTAACCTATTTTACCACCAAATTTCCCACTACATTTCTCACTAATATATTTATTGGATTACAAATTACAAATAGATTACAATTCAAAGTAGACTTAACTTGAACTGTTCAGAGGCAGCTTTTTTTTTGCTTGTAGTTAATTCCATATTGGAAATTTAGAGTGTCACTTAAATTGTAGTTGATGGATAAGGTGAGTTGCCAATAATTATTGAACTAGTTAAAGGCTGTGCAGTTTTTCCAAGGATGGAAAATTCTTGTCTAATTTACATCAGCCACCTTTTTCATACTTATTGATAGTTTTCTTAAACTATGCAAGAAAGATTGCTGGTTACCAGATTTCTGGACAATGTACGAAATGTTTATAAGATGTTAGAAAATAGGTACATCTTGGTGGTCCATTATTGAATCCCTCATGGTAACATAAGAACGTAAGAGCTAGAAGCAGAAGTAGGCCACCTGGCCCCTCAAGCCCACTCGCAATTCAATTAGATCACGGCTGATCTATTCATGAATAATAACAGAAGAAATCAAGAGATGATGAGTTTTACTGATGCTTTTGGGGATATTTTTCCATGCACATAATCTAATACAGGTTTGGATTAAGAAAAGCTTGAACAAATGGGGTAAAGCATTGCAAACAAAGAATATTTATGTTGCTGAAATGAAGTTGGTTTGGCCAAAACTTTGGTGATTGGAATAACTCATCTGATATTTACAATTTTAAGTGTGCGTTCCCAAAATTCTTAAAACCATTTTTGCTGCAGATCTTTTACAGAGTTGATAAGAAATTTAATTGAGGTGATGTTGACTTGGTGAGGCAATACCTGCTGTTCATGTTTCTTACAGTCTAGTTAGTTTTTGATTTATTTATACTGAATATTCTGAATCAACCGAGCAATTTTTCTTTTTTAATCAATGGTGCATGATCTTGTATGGATAAAAATTTTAGATGATGGCTGTAAACACTTCAACTAACTTGAATAATTGCTTAGTATCTTTAAGATTTAAATCTCTCTTCTAGATCATCACTTTGTTGCCCATCAAATTCAATGGTGCCTTGATACAGTATTGCGATTCATTGGGTGGAATTCTCTCAACCCATGGGCAGTCGGTGTGGAGTATCTGGCAGAAGCCAATAAGTTAAAAACGTGCCAACGTAGAATTATGTTGCAGTTGTGTTAATGGCAGGTTGGTCATATTGCTAGCAGCTTACGCAAATACCGTTTACAGCTATCTGTACCTCATGAAAATTCATTAAAACGGCTGGCTGTCAGTGTCCTGTCAGAACTTCCAATCTTGCGTCATGCCAGCAGGAAATTACTTTAAGGGGGAGGCAATAGCGTAGTGGTATTATCACAGGATTATTAATCCAGAAGCGCACCTAATGTTATGGGGGCTCAGGTTCAAATCATGATTATAAATCCAATTAATAAATCTGGAATCTAAAGCTTGCCTCAGTAATGGTGATCATGAAACAACCTTTGATTATTGTACAAACCCCATGTTCAATAACATCCTTTTAAGAAAGGAAATCTGCCATACTTACCTGGTCTGGCCTATGTATGACTCCAGAGCCATAACAATATGTTTGACTCGCAACTGACCTCTGAAATAGTGTAGCAAATTACTCAGATGTATCCAAGGATGGGCAATAAATGCTGGCCCATGAATGAATAAAATGAAATTTAAAAAATCTTCAGCATCAAACTCAGTTACTAAAGAATGGTGTTCACAAGACTATCCTCAGTTGGTAAGAGATTTTGAGGTGAGTCTTCAGTTGACGTGATCACAGGGAGCACCATGACACCAGCTTTTTCATTCAGATCTAATTTTAATTAGATCAGGTATTTAATCCCTGATGAACCAAATTTAATTTAACAGAAGCATATTATTTGATTTGATTTATTATTGTTACATATATTGGTACAGAATGAAAAGTATTGTTCTTGTATGCTGAACAGACAAAATATACTGTTAATTGGGTACAAAGGGAAGAGGGAAAGGAGAGAGTGCAGAATGTAGCGTTACAGTCATAGCTAGTAGTAAAGATCAACTTAATATCTGGTATGTCCATTCAAAAATCTGATGGTAGCAGGGAAGCGGTTGTGAGTTGGTATGTGATCTCAGATTTTTGTATCTTTTTCTCAACAAGAAGAAGGTGGAGGGTGAAGAGAATATGTCTAAGATGCGTGGGGTTCTTGATTATGCTGGCTGCCTTTCCAAGGCAACAGGAATTGCAAATGGAGTTATACTAACATATAAAACACACAAAACTCATTGTGACCAATAGCCTGCCAACTCTAGTTTGAAATTTTCTTTGGAGATTTGAGCATGTGATAGTTGATCACATGGCATTTGATCATCTGACACTACTTGCGATGATTAAAACACTTTGATTGCATTGAAAATATTATGTATTTACAATTAAGTGTCTTAATAATATTATAATCCAAAAAAGGTTTTAATAGTAAGATAATTAACAATTTATTAATCACAGAACATGAAATAATAAAAAGATTGAAGAATAAGTAGCATTTAATTTAAAACTATTTCTGTGATAATCCTACAGCATCAACCACACAACACCACTGATTCAACTCAAAGGCATCATTGATATATGTAATTAAGTAACTTCTAACTGAAGTTTTTGTACATTTTTATGACTTGTTGTAACAGATAGCAAGTTATACTCATAAATTAAACTAAACCTAATTCAATTTATTAACTTATACATTTCTCTGCTGAAGAACAGCTGCAGGTAGATGAGGTTTAAAGCTGCCTGACTCCTGGAAAAATTGTATTATACAGCAATGTTCATCACAGGCTGGTGTGAATTAACTTATCCAATCCTCTCTCCCTCTTCCTCCAGCAGTTTATTGTGTTAACTAATTGTCCATTCTGATAGACCCTTACCCAAAGTGAATGTTGTGAACCTTCTGGTCCCATCATTGGTGCACCCGGCAGTGTTTTTTGGTGTTGTGGGATGGATTCACCCTATCACAGTCATCACAAGCACTCCAAAAAAGACAGTGAAGTGCAAGATTTGCAGGGCTTTATAAAGCATACGCTAGCTCAAAGTGTAACAAGCTCGAGGCAAACCAATAACTTCTATATACAGAACTGTTTTGTCGGTGGTCATCCCTAATGTTTTAAGTCATCTAGAGTTATGTTTGGTTGTGTTATACAACTGACTATTGAATATAGCCAATATTTGCAAGCTGACTCTATCGGCAAATTAACTTTTAATAATTAGCAGCATTAGTGTGGATGCAGTTAGAATTGCTCTGTTGAAAGAGAGCTCTTTGTTTAGTTCATACTCATTTACAGCATTCCATTAATACACTGCAACATCTTGGATTTGCAGAAGGCATTTGATACTGTGCTGCTAAATTCCATTCGTATTGGATTGATATGTCTGTGATTTTGTTGCTAAAATAAAATCATTGTTCTAAGAACTAGCTATTAAGATATTTAGACTTAGAAGTTAACGTGAGTGAAGACTGAATGTTTGCATGTATATCATATGTCATCTCATGGGGGATGATGGTGTAGTGGCAATGTCACTGGGCTAGAATCCAGATGCTTAAGATAGTGCTCTGGGGATATGAGTTCAAACCCTGCACAGCCACTTATGGTATGATATGAGCTGGCCTTCCATAAAAATGGTGACCATGACTGATTATCATTAATTGTTTTAAAAACCTATGTAGCTCTTTAGTGTCTTTAGGGAAGGAAATCTGCTGCCCTTAATCTGGGGCTAGTTTCCCCATACCTTGGTGGCAGGAGCAGCCCACAGTCGGCTGGCAGTGGGATTTCCACTTGAATCCATCCCATGGCACCAGACGACACAGCAGGAATGAACTATCGATGGAACCAAAAGATCCCATTTGCACGAACTGCCAGAAGATCTTGTTCTTGGTCTGATCTGCATGTCACTCCAGATTCCACAGCAAAATGGTTGACTTTTAACTGCCTTCTGCAATGGGCCTAGCTAGCCAATCAGTTGAAAGGCAATAAACAGTAGCAACAGCCACATTACACATAAAAATAAAGAAAAAATTAGAACTTATGCTACAAATACTTGCAAGGTTCTGTATGGTCTGCTTCAGAAAATAAAGTATTGTCTTAAGTTTGAACACTGAGGCTGGAATATTACCACCATTCACACCATTTCCCATCCTCCTGCAGCAGATGGAGATTTGGCTGGCTGCCAAATTCTCTGACTTCCTTGCAACAGGAGCATGGCATGAGCATCCGGTAAGACTGGACTCAGGGTGTACGGAAGGTTCTTTTTCATTTAACTGAATACCTGTTCAATTGTGTAGTAAAACTATTTTGGAAAATGTTATTAATTTTCAGCCCAAAAATACTTTAGCCTTTGAATAAATGATAAATGATGTTTATCCTGCACGGCTTTTTTTTTTGTTTCCTTCTAGCATTTCACACTAGCCAATGTTTGTCTTGTGTGAATTAAGATATGTTTTGCTGTCAAGCTATTTGATACAGAAGATCATCATTGTTGAACCCAGTGCTGTTTTATCTGTAATCCACATGTGCATTTTATGTAGCTGATCATATTTTGTTAACAGAGATAGATCTATTGATGTTGCCTTCTATTATTTTCTAATAGAAAGATGTATTATTTAAGACATTTTAATGTCAGTTATTTCAGCTATGCAGTCACTAAACTTGGACTTGAGTTTTTTTGGTCCAAATGTATTCCAAGTTGTTAAACTAACAAAAAAAAAGCTTTAAAATGTTTTCCTTTCTGGCTAACTACCATTCCTTTATTTCTATATCATTACAGTACAAAAATTGTGCAAATTAATTTTTTTATAACGTGGTACCATTAATGGTGTCGCCAGCACATGTTTCTTGGCTGGACAAGCCTCACTGACTGACGCTTTGTTGAAGTAGAGTGAAGCAAGCAAATTCAATCTCTGGTAAATGTGCTTGAATTTGTTTGAAAATTCACACTTCCAATAAGCATTGTAGATTCAGATTTGAACGACAATAGCTCCTGTGAATCTTTGGAATTCTCTATCTGCCACCCCTGCCCAGAGGTTTACTATTGCATCATTGTTGAACATTTTTAAGGGGATGCATTGGACTGATTTGTGGTCTCTCAGGGAATCGAGGGGATATGGAGAGTGAGTGAAAGTGTGGAGTTGAAGCCCAAGATCAGCCACAACTGTATTGAATGACAGAGCAGGCTTGACAGCCTATGTGATCTATTCTTGCTCCTATTTCTAATGTTCAGAACATCTGGTAATGTAGAATGTTGAAATGTACAGTTGCCAAAAAATATATACACTTGAGAAAACTAAATCCAATGAGATGACTTTATTGAATATTTTTGATCTTCCCCTCTCTCCCAATTGAAAATTTAGTGCAATTAGAACAGCTGAATTCTTCTAAGTATAACATTGTTGAGTCTAATACTTTATTGGCCCCTCAACTATTTCTCCATTAATTACTCTTCCTCCATTCTTGTCCCTCTTTCTGGAGTGCAGTTCTGTAGATGTAAAGTAGCTTCTAATAGCTACTTGAATGGACAGTTTTGGTATTGGGAAGGTATTACACTCCCTTGCCTAATGGTCAGCTGAGCCTGTCCTTTCTTGATGTCCATGCATGTTCAGGATCAGAAGGAGATGCTGGATGGAGGCAGAAGTCAGCCACCTTATTATATTTTTCTGGCCTTATTATTTTACTTCCCCTCTAAACTGACTGGCGTTGCTGAGGTTGGTTTCTAACTGAGATGTGTTAAGATTTAACAGTTCAGGAGTAGAACAAGAAAGAGAACTGGCTTGGACAAAGAAGCCATAATGTAGAGATGCCGGCGTTGGACTGGGGTAAACACAGTAAGAAGTCTGACAACACCAGTTTTAAACCAACCGATTTATTTGATAGTAAACTCGTAAGCTTTCGGCTTTATGGCCTTCATCAGGCGAATGAGGTGTTACTGATTAGAATACGAATCTTTACACCTGCGAATCAGTAATCTGTAAACTGTCTAAGCTGGTATGTGTGCTATTGGAGACCAGAACACCTCATTCGTCTGACGAAGGCCATAAAGCCAAAAGCTTACGAACTTACTATCAAATAAATCGGTTGGATTTAAAACTGGTGTTGTCAGACTTCTTACTGTGTTGGACAAAGAAGACAGAGAGTAGCAGTGGAAAAGTGCATTTCTGAATGGAGGACTGTGACAAGTGGCATTAGTCAAGGATCAGTGCTGGGATCTTTGCTGTTTATAATATATATAAATGATTTGGAGGAAAATGTAACTGGATTGATTAGTAAAAAAAGTTGGTGGATTTGCGGATAGTGATGAGGACCATCAGAGGATACAGCAGGATATAGATCAGTTGAAGACTTGGGTGGAGAGATGGAAGATGGAATTTAATCCGGACAAATGTGAGGTAATGCATTTTGGAAGGTATAATACAGATTGGGAATACACAGTAAATGGCAGAACCCTTAAGAATATTGATAGGCAAAGGGATCTGGTGTACAGGTACACAGGCCACCGAAAGTGGCAATGCAGGCAGACAAGGTAGAGAAGAAGGCATACGGCATGCTTGGCTTCATTGGCCGGGGCATTGATTTTAAAAATTGGCAAGTCATGATGCAACTTTATAGAACCTTAGTTAGGCCACACTTGGAATATAGTGTTCAATTCTAGTCGCCACAGTGCCAGAGGGATGTGGAGGCTTCAGGGAAAGTACAGAAAAGGTTTATCAGAATGTTACCTGGTATGGAGGGCATTAGCTATGCAAAGGGGTTGGAGAAACTTGGTTTGTTCTCACTGAAACAACAGAGGTTGAAGGGCGACCTGATAGAAATCTACAAGATTGAGGGGCGTGGACAGAGTGGATAGTCAGAAGCTTTCTCCCAGGGTGGAAGAATCAATTACCAGAGCGCGTAGGTTTAAGATGCAAGGGACAAGATTTAAAGGAGATGTACGAGGTAGATCTTTTACTGAATATTGGTTGCCTGGGACTCGATGCCAGGGGAGGTAGTGGAGGCAGATACGGTAGTGACTTTTATGGGGTGTCTTGACAATTATATGAATAGAATGGGAAGAGAGGGATATGGTCCCTGGAAGGTTGGGGAATTCAAGTTCAGTTGGGCAGCATGGTCGGTGCAGGCTTGGAGGACTGAAGGGCCTGTTCCTGTGCTGTAATTTTCTTTGTTCTTTACTCTGTTGTCTTGGTATCATTTGTAATCCTGTTCATATGGAATTGTCACTTTCAGTTTGCTAATCAAATTATTTGTTTTGGAAGATTAAACCTTCAAGGAGCAATTCAGGTCCAATGCCTCTGCAGCAGTGGTTTCCAAAGTGGGCATCATGACTGAGTTGGGTTTCAGAATGTTGGAAAATGGGTCACCAGAAATGATCCCAAAAGTCACCAGACCTTTATTTTCAACCTTTCTGGGTGAATTCTCACTGCAGTACAGTTATGACGACATGAAACAAGAATAAACAGGTCATGCACGCCGTGTACAGGCACGTGGCGCCAATTTTCTTTCCCTTTTTAGTAAATCAATTGCAGACATGAATTGTTTTGTTAAATGAAAGAGAAAGCCAGAGACATCAATAAATTTACTGGCCAGGATCTCACATCTGAGCCTGCCAGGAAGAGTGCTAGCTACTCACCAAGTCCATGACAAGACAGAGCAATATTAATGTTAGCAATGAATACCTGCAAAGTAAAAACTGAAATCAGGAGCAAAGTAGTATAAAGAAATTTTTTTGTGTGGTATGATTTTGTCCTTGCACTAACGTAAATCAGGATGCAGAGCCCATGTGTGTCATGTGGGGAGATTAAGAATGGCAATCTGGAGAACAAATTTTTGGATTTTTTTCAAAGGATGCATCAAAAATTGAAATCATCAGCTCAAGTTCTGAGCAGAAATTTAATACTGAATGACAAACCATAATTAACCTCTTACATGGTAGCTTACCATGTAGCTAAAGAGAAAATGCCCCACACTTGCAGAGAACTTAATTCTCCCTGCAGCATTAGGCACAGCTTGCACTGTCTTTGATGAGAAGTCAGCTGAAAAATTGAAATGCACCCCGTTTACTGAAAATATAGCATCTCGTCAAATCTGTGCTTTTGCTGAGAATTTGCATGGTGGCACAATGGTTAGCACTGCTGCCTCACAGTACCAGGTACCCGGGTTCGATCCCAGCTTGGGTTACTGTCTGTGTGGACTTTGTGCGTTCTTCCCTGTGTCTGTGTGGGTTTCCTCTGGGCACACTGATTCTCTCCCATGTTCTGAAAGACGTGCTAGTTAGGTGCATTGACCCGAACAAGCGCCAGAGTGTGGCGACTAGTTGAATTTCACAGTAACTTCAAGCCTTACTTGTGACTAATAAATAAACTTTAATTTAGAATTACGGCTTATTTCTTGGTTAAAATTAATGAGGGATTTCTCATTACAACTGGTCATTAACCTACAATTGACTCCAAATGAGGAGACTGAGCTGCTGGACCTGACTGGTGCCAACACGTTAAAAACACGTCACAAGTTTATGAGGTTGTCATAATTGTTCTGGATTAGCAGAGTCCAGTACTGAGTAAAACATACATGTTGCTATTATTATTGCTCTTCACAATGACCTGTGTGTGTGAGATGCGACTTCCCATCCCCACAAAGATGAAGAGAGCACGAAGGAACCGGCTGAACTCTGAACCTGACATGTGCGTCGCCCTCTTATCCTGTAAAACTGATTTGGTGAGATTGTGAGGATCAAGCAGACTCACCTGTCACATTAAGTATTAAGTAAATGTGGCATGGGTCACAGGGGACAGCCATTTTGTAAAAGCAGGTTGTCAGAAAGAAAGTTTGAAAAACGCTGCTGTGTGGGTGTGATAGCCCTCTTTCTGAGGTAGCAATCAATGAGCCTGTTGGGTGAAACTGCTCCCACCAGAAATCTGCACTTTGTCAAGGAGAGCTCACTGAATAACCAGTGGAAGTGACGACCAAATTGATATTTAGTCTTTTATTTCTCCCACCAGCTGTGTTAAAGCTAGGATATCATTCCCCCACTGCTGTGAGAAGAGATTATCAAAATCAGCACAGACTAGAAATCAAATCTTTGCAATTCCTGGTGTATTCAATGGATAAATTCGCTGAGCAATTCTTGTCATTCTTTTGAGGTTTGCAGTTGTAATTATGCATCAGTTTATTAGAGGTTTTTTGGTTTGTTTGGTATGTGTGGAAAACTCAAAAATGTGCAATGAGATGTTGTCCAAACTGACCAAAATGTATGTGTAGATATGTTTAGTGGTAGAAAGAGTTTCATGCACTTAACAGAAATTACAAAATATAAATGCTGAGTATTCCATTGGATCCCAGAGTAAAAAAAAGTTCCAAACTTGCCTGCTCAACCAAACACTTGTTTCTTCACAACAGTTCATTAGATAAAATGATACAACAATACATTGTTTGAAGGATTCTTTTGAAAGTTGTCTGTTGCTGCAATTGTACTGGTCTAGTTGCTGTGCACATCCAAAATACTTCAACTAAAATAAAATCTGTTTCAAATGAGAAGAGTTGTCACTAAAAACAAATTCAAAAACGACCAAAGCCACAATGAGAATGTTCAGCCCACTTTTACCAGCAACCTTGGAAAACAAAATTGTGTCTGGTAATACTGTGTTGCAACACCAACTGGATAGCACCGTACCAAGGGGGAGGCGAGGAGGAAAGAAAATTTGTTGTTGACTTCCCTGTATTTAGTGAGATGCTAGCGTGTGGTAGAATGTCTGAAAGCTGGGTAGCCACTTTTACCACTTGAGGTTCATGGCATTGGAAGACCACGAAAGTGAACAGAAACAGCCAAGAGAGTGGCTGTCAAAAATTAACATCATATAAGCAGGTCATATTTTCTCAAAAATACTGTTGATGCTGTAATTTGTAATTTTATAATTTCTTGTCCAGTGTTATTTTGAGAGCATTATCCATTACTGAAAGCAATGCATTTAGTGTGCGAGACATTGCCTAGGCACAGGGTCAGTATTCTTTATAAATAAATATACCTCCAGGAGTATGCACAGGTGATTAGTCCATGATTTAATTCTTCACTATATACTTCATATTGTTTTCAAAGATGTGTGATAGTTTTTTGTTAATTGTTGATTATCAGGTTGGTGGTGACACTTGTCTCCTTGTGGCCATACGTCATTATCTAATTTCCATTGTGCTGACCAATAGGCATTTTCTCCAACAATCTTTCCTTGGCCCTCTGTTCTGAGTATTACCACTTCTTGTCCTCCCTAGGTATGATCTGTCCCTCTAGCAGAAACTGGTCTGTCCTCCTGCACCCTAGTGAAATGGTGAGAATAGCCCCTGGTGCTCAGATTTTCTAGAAAATTTGTCAGACCAACCAATAGTTCATTGACTAGATGCATGACTAGAAAATCCCAGCCTGGATTACAATCCCTATAAAGCTTTATAGCTTCTGCTTAAAGACAGACAAGGAAGCCTCATTCTCTTTCCCTCCAAGTACCCTCTTTCAGCTAAGTCAATATTCTTCCACTTGGAAAATAAACTGAAGTTAGCAAGGACACAAATTGTAATCTGAGTTGGGTACTTAAAAGCTGGTCAACAACTGGCACCATCACTGATCAAACTAGAATGTTCGGAAAGACATTCCTGCCATATTGAGCTTATAGCAAGTGGAGTGAACCAACACTAGGCAATATAGCAGTTTACTTGCTGCAGAAATGACTGCCACACAGTGCTTGTGGAGACAAGTTCTGTCTTCAAACTGAGGACATTCTCCATTGCCACCATCACCAGACTAAATGGAATCAATTAAGAGCACTGTGAGAAATTAACAGCATAAGAATTGTACTCAATAACTATCTGTAATCTCATATTCCATTTACTCCATCTGTCACCCGACATGTCCCCAGTTCAACAGGAGTATAGGAGTGCTTACTGAAAACAGATAATGCAATGTAAGCCTGGTGAAGTTGCAACATCAGACTCCGTGCATATTAAACAGAACAATCAAAATGTTATAGGCATTGAAAAGGCAGCAGGTCAAAACTTTGCGGTCCTGGCACTCGACTATAGTGAGTATAGACATGAACTGAATACCTGAGGTGAAGTGAGAAACACTGCCCTTAACCTCAAGGCAGAATTCAACTGAGTGTGGCACCTAGGAGGCTGAATAAACCTAAAATCTTTGCAGATCAGGGAAAATATTCTAGTGGCTGGAGTCACACTTAACATCAAGGAATTTATCGTTGTTTTGAAACCAACCAACTTAACACCTGTGACATTACATTCAATTATCTTCAACTGATATATAAACGACCTTTCTTCCAACGTAAGGTCAGAATTGGGGATATTTGTTCATGATTTTACAGGGGATTCAGTTCTATTCACAATTTCTCAGCTTACAAAACAGTCTATGCCTATATTTATTAGATCAGGACAACATATGTGTTTAGACAAATAAGTGGCAAGGAACATTTGTGCAGTACAAGTGCCACTTAGTAATGAATTCCAAGAAGAGCCCAACTTCCCATTACATTTAGTGACATTACCATTATGGAATTCCTCATCATCAACATCCCAAGTGTGACTATTAACCAGAAACTAAACTGGACTGGTTTCCTCCAACAGACCAAAACAATGACCTGATTAGGTGCATTGGTCATGCTAAATTGTCCAAACAGAGCGTGGCAACTACAGGATTTTCAAAGTAAGTTCATTGCAGTGTTAATGTAAGTCTACTTGTGACAATAATAATAATAATAAAGGGCTACTTATGTTGAGATGAGTGGTTCATTGCCTGAATACTGAAACTGAAATCTTTTTCATCCTCAGCTAGGTACAGTAAGGGGCATGATGGAATAAATCTCCACTTGTCCAGATACATGCAGCTCCAACAACACTCAATAAGCTCAACACCATCCAGGACAAAGAGCACACTAGATTGGCATCTCATCCACTGATTTAAACATTCTATCAGCATACAGCGGCAGTCATGTGTACCGTTCACAGGATTCATTGTAGCAGTTGGCTAGCCAGCTTTGGCACTTGAAGGATGAGGGCATGTGCAGGGGAGCACTATTCCTCTAGGTATAATACCATCCCGAGTTGAGCCATTCTTTTACTGTTGCAGGATCACAATCTTGGAACTTGCTAACATTGTAGGAGAACTTGCACTATGCAGACAGATGTGCTTTGAGGAAGGCAGCTCATTGCCACTTTGCCAAGGGCAACCGGCAACAGGCAATAAATGCTGCCTTTGCCACTGGGATCTATATTCTGGGAATGAATTAAAAATAACTTCACACACCTATAATCGAAGTGTTGTTGAAGTGCAATGATTAAATTACTAATAATTAATGAACAATTCTGTGTTGTAAATATGACAAGTTATTGAATTGAGACTGTAAACAAATCACCTCACCATACTGATTACAGAATACACTTTCTACTGAAAAGGATCTTTGATTCTTTTAAAGAAATCTCATGATCTATAGCTAGTTCTTGAGTGTGGGGTTGTGAAACATGTTCTGTCATTTCTAATTTATATTTTGTTTGTAATTCGCTTCGCTATGAGTGTGAGCAGAATACTGCCCTTCATTCAGTCATAAAGGCTTAAAAAAACTTTGCATGGGAATAAAATCCACAGAGGACATTGGAGATCTCCGGCTTTATTTTAAAATCTACTTAAGCTAATGAAGAATGTTACAAACAATAGTTTTTGGGGAGGTGATGGCATAGTGGTATTGTTGCTGGGCCAATAATCTAAAGACCCAGGCTAATGCTCTGGGGACCCGGGTTCAAATCCCATCAGAGCAGATGGTGAAATTAGAATTCAATAAAAATCTGGAATTAAAAGAGTCTAATGATGACTATGAAACTGTTGTCAATTGTTATAAAAATCCATCCGATTCGCTAATGTCCTTTAAGGAAGGAAATTTGCCATTCTTACCTGGTCTGACCTACATGTATCTCCAGATTCATAGGAACGTGATTGACTCAAAATTGCTCCTTAGGGATGGGCAGTAACTGATAGCAGCCAACGACACCCCCTACATCCCATGTACGAATAAAAAAAAATTCTGTTTCTGTGTTGGGCATATGAAAGGCAAAGGACAGGAAGGGAGCTACAAGTCCATCACCCTTATCCAATAAGGTCAATCCGTTGTTCTTGGTTAGACATCTTGAGGAGGAAAGACATGGGTTTGCAATTGTTTCTTATCTCAGAGTACAGTATGTGGCCCCTGAAATATCAATCTACAGTTTCTAGAACATGATTTTACTTAAGAAAGCAGTGTCAGCTGAGCCAGTGGTTTGCAAAATCTAATCAGTAGTTCAGTTAAAATGGCCTACGTGTAAGATTAGGAACCAACAGAGAAGTAGGTTTTTAGTATAAAAGTAGCTATTTGCAGGAATGTGTGTTCAGGCCCATACATACCTGCTGACAAGCAGCAGGGAGGTGAGACAGCTCAATAACTTGCAATGATTTCATACCATTGGAATGTGACTTATTGTGAAATTTTGTACTGTACCTAGGCTTTTATTTTGGCAATCCTGCATTTCTTTCTAAATATTTAATCTATCTGTTTGGCTGAGTTGTATTCAAATTCCTTAATTGAATCTATTGACCTAGCTTGGTGATTTTCTTCCTTAAAAGTATTGCAAAAAGATGCAGCATGATACAGAGTGGAATGCTGTGGTAATCTTGCACCAGTTGATTTATTTGGAAGATAATTCCAGCTGTATTTATAAAATAATGGAAAATCCTTTGCTGCAATTATGTTACCCTAGGATTGATAGTAATCCACTATCACCAGACTAGTGTCTAATTTTTTTATGTTCTTATGTGGGTCTGGTCGTATGTTTTCCACAGTGTACAGATAAACATGGTTTATGGCAGCATGGTGGTTTTCCACATGGCGGCACAATGGCATAGCACTGCTGGCCTCATTGTGCCAGGGACCTGGGTTCAAATCTGGCGTCAGGTCACTGTCTGTGTGGAGCTTGTACATTCTCCCCATGTCTGCCTGGGTTTCCTCTGGATGCTCCTGTTTCCTCCCACAGTCCAAAGATATACAGATAAGGTTAATTGGCCATGCTAAATTGCCCCTTAGTATCAGAGGATTAGCAGGGTAAATATGTGGGGTTACGTAAATAGGGCTTTGATGGGATTATGATTGGTGCAGACTTGATGGGCCAAATGGCCTCCTTCTGTACTTAGCAGTTTATGATTAATATCCTGGCTACTCTCTCATAATAATGGCTGAAAAGTGCTTAATATAATGATTTTGTCTTCCTCAAGATTGTCAATAGTTGCAGCTAAATTTGAACTATTCATCCTCCTCTTCAAAACATTCCATAGCCTTGTCCCAACCAATCACAAGCTCCAGCTATATATTGCCTTCCACAGCTTTTGGCTAAGCAGCCTGTGAATTTTAAGCACCCCATTCCGACTTTGGCACCATTGTATCCACCGTCCCATCTACGATGAGTCTATAATTCACATTTAAATTCTTGTACTTCTACCTTTCCATTTCCTTCTCTGACTCTTAAAAACTTGCCAAAAAACCCAACTTTTCAACCAAGTTTTCAATCATCTCCTTGGACAGTTTTCTACACTTAAAGCTGCTATTCAATTATTTGTGCATTTGCAGAATGTTTTGTTCTTCAGCAACCTTGTATATAAAGTGCATAATGTTGGGGATCATAGGTGTCTAAGATCTAATTTATTGCCTAGAAATGTAATGTGTTACATTAAAGTACAATTGACTGTTTGAAAATTATGCCTGAAAAGACCCAGACTGTACCTATTCTCTTGTTTTGCTTTTTCTTCATAACAGCTTCTGTTGTTCTATTTTGTTTCTTGTTTTATTCTTGAATAGACTGATGTTATCACTTGGCACTCCTTGCCTTTAAGCAAGATTATAAGGAGTGCCACTTCTCAGTGTTAGTGAGGCTGATCATTCGTGTGATGCAAACTGGATCCACGGCGATGTGAATAGGAAATCTTTAACTTGTTTTGAAATATTTATGCAAATTTTCTGTTTCAAAGTGATGTGACATGTATGAGAAATCCTACATTTGCTATGAACAACCTGTAGAAGAGATCATAATAGGAACATAGGATAGGCCACTCAGTCTGTTGACCCTGCTTCACCATTCAGTACAATTATGGCTGATCATTCACTTTAATGCCTTTTTCCCACACTATCCCCTTATCTGTTTATGTCATTGATATTTAGAAATCTATCAATTCTGCTTTAAACGTACACAATAACTGAGCTTCCATAGTCCTCTGGGGTAGAGAATTCCAAAGATTCACAGCTTCTGAGTAAAATAATTTTGATTTGATTTATTATTGTCATAAATATTAGTATACAGAGAAAAGTATTGTTTCGTGCACACGATACAGACAAAGCATACCGTACATAGAAAAGGAAAGAAGAGATTGCAGAATGTAGTGTTACAATCATAGCTAGGATGTAGAGAAAGATCAACTTCATGTAAGGTAGGTCCATTCAAAAGTTTGATGGCAGCAGGGAAGAAGTTCTTGTGTCAGTTGGTATGTATCCTGAAACTTTTATGTCTTTTTCCCAATGGAAGAACGTGAAGAGAGAATGTCAGGCTTGCATGGAGTCCTTGATTTATACTTATTGCTTTTCTAAGATAGTGGGAAGTGTAGAGTCAATGGATGAGAGGCTGGTTTGTGTGATGGACTGGGCTACATTCGTGACCTTTGTAGTTTCTTGCAGTCTAGTACAGAGCAGGAACCATACAAGCTGTGATACAATTGGAAAGAATACTTTCTATTGTGCATCTGTAGAAGTTGATGAGAGTTGTAGCAGACATTTCAAATTTCCTTAGTCTCCTAAGAAACTATAGTGAAACTATGGAGGGACCCGTAAAGGTTGTTGGTGATTTGGACACCTAAAAAGTTGAAACTCTTGGCCATTTCTGCTTTGTCCCCATTGATGTAGACAGAGGCATGCCCTTCACTACTTCTCCTCATCTCGGTGAGGCTCCCCCCTTATTTTCAAATTACCTGCTTTTAGACTCTCCAACCAGGGGAACCTTATTTCCTGCAAGTACCTTGTCTATCTCTAAGTATTTTGTAGGTTTCAATTTGTCATTGGGTGAATGCTGGAGTCCATAAATAAAGAAGTGGCAGAACATTTAGCATCCCTATCATAGAATCCCTACTGTGCAGAAAGAAGCCCTCCAGCCCATCGAGTCTGCACCAATGCCCCAAAGAAGCATCATGCCCAGGTCCTCCCCTTCACCCTGTCCCCGTAACTCCTGTGTATTTACCATGGCCAATCCACCTAACCTGCACATTTTTGGGGGGAAATTGGAGCACCCAGAGGGAACCCATGCAGACGTGGGGAGAATAAGCAAACTCCGCACAGAGTTACCCAAGGCCAGAATCAAACCTGGATCCTTCGCGCTGTGAGGCAGCAATGCTAACCACTAAGTTATAATTTAGAAAATTATAATATTGGTTTTGTGAAAGGGAAATTGTGTTTGACAAATTAAGTGCTTTGAAAATGTACTAAGCGTAAATAGAAATAAGGAAATGTAGGCCGGAGTTTTCTGACTGTTCATGCCAATGAGATTTTCTGGTTCTGCCAACGCCCCCTCCCCCTTCTTCCCATAGTATATTTTTATTTGCAAAAGGTATTTAGCAACAGGTAACTAGATCATGGAATTCTCTTCCACAGAGACCTGTGGGGGCTGAGTCATTGAATACATTCAAGGCTGAGTTGGACAGATTTTTGATTAACAAGGGAGTTGAGGGAGGAAAATGAAGCTACGCCTGCAATCCAATCAACCATTCGATGGTAGCATAGTGATGTCTCTGACTAGTAATCCAGAGGCCAGGCTGGAACATGTGTTCAAATTTCATCATGGCAGCTAATGGAATTTAAATTTCAAAAAATCTGGAATTCACAGTTAGTTTGAGAAATGGCCACCAAGAAACAATCATTGATTGTCATAAAAATCCCTCTGGTTCATTTGGCCTTTTTTGGAAAAGAAATCTGCCATCCTTACATGATCTGGCCCATGTGTGACTCTAGACCCACAGCAATGTGTTTGACTCTTAAATGTCCTCTGAAATGACTAAGCAAGTTCAAGGGCAATTAGGGATGGGCAACAAATGCTGACCTTGACAACAACAGCCACATCCCATCAAAGTGCACTTGATGGGCTGAATGGTCTACTCATTCTATTTCTTATGATCTTGCTTACAAGCTTGTCATTGAATGTGTTCCTAAGTAGATCAATAGTCAATTGTGTGATTAATAATGACTGATGTAAATAAGTGCCACACAGCTTTAGATGTATTTTGGTATCTTGTCAAACAGATTTTCAAACTAATTTTACTCAATTCATATGCTTCACAATGCTTTTTAATAAGTTGCCTTTTATAATTTGTTGCCATATTCATTGAATTTTTTACATTGCTATTTAACTGCAAAAGTTGCCTGAGGCTTGTCAAAAGGTGGATTTATTTGGGAATGTAACTTTAAAATGTGCTGGGAATAGATTTAGTTTTGCGACTGGGCCAGTTCACTTATCCTTTTTTTATCTATATTCAATTCTGAATTTAATTTCTTTCTCTAGTATTTCCAAGAAGTATTTTCTATTATGTTGTTGCAGAAAGCCCAAAACCTAATTTCTACTGTGTGCGAGAGATATTTGTTTGTTCAGATGCTTAAAGGACTTCATTGTGTTAATCATAGAATCCCTACAGTGCAGGAAAAGGCCATTCAGCCCATCAAGTCCACACCGACAACAATTCCACCCAAGCTGCTATCCCCGCAATCCCATGAATTTACCCCACCAATTTCACTGACACTAGGGGGCAATTGAACATTGCCAATTAACCTAACCTGCAATCTTTGGAGTGTGGGAGGAAACCCACATAGACATAGCAGGAAAATGCAAATTCCAAACAAACAGCTACCCGAAGCTACGATTGAACCAGGTTCCCTGGCAGTATGAGGCAGCAGTGCAAATACTGAGCCACTGGGCCGTTATGCTGAAAATTGTGCATCAAGGTTCAATCTAAGACAGGGTGATTGGAGGAGATTGACAATGCATTACATGTTATCAAATATTGCATTTTGCATTCCTTCAGGAGTTTCTTTACATTTACCTTCTGCCTCAGTAATTTGAGTTTAGTGGAAACACTCCTGCAATGAAAATATTCTTTTGCATTTGATTTGAAATGTTTTACCAGAACCAGCTTTATTTGGATGTGTTTGAAACACATTATTTTCATTGTGACATATCATTAATAATTCTGTTAGATATGATGATTGAAAAGCGTATGACCTTATCGCTTATGTCCTCCTATAATAGTAATCCTCATGATCCCAACATCTCCAGAGACAAAATTACCCACCAGCTCCATTCCCCGTTAAATGATAAACCCCATATCATTCCTCTTTCCTTACATTCCCTTTTTCCTAGTTCTTGCTTTTCTCCATCTCATTTTTCTCCCCATTCTCCCTACTATTCATTTTTTTTTCTGACATCTTCATGCCTCCTGCTTTGCTCCATCTCTTTTTCCCTCCCCATACCTGTTCTGTCTTGGTTCCGTTACCTCACTCCCTACATTACATTGCAACTTCGTGTTTATTGTTTCAGATACTTAACAAGAAAGCAAAACGTCAGAAATAAATGTGTTTAGAACACAATAGCAAATTAGAATAAGCCATCTTTAGGAGCTTTTCTTTAGATCACATCGAATGAAGAATTGATAGTGAAGCAAAGTGATTTCAAAGTGGGCAGAAGAAGGAATCAATGAGACAGACTCACAAATATTTACCTTTTCTTAGGATTATTTAAACTTTATACTTGTAAGTGCATAAAAATTTACTCTCAGGAATTTGCAAAAGAATGGCTTCAATTTATCAAACTGGCGAGTATTTATGTAACTCCTTTTAATACTATTTGGAACTGACCTCTACAAATTGAACTTTGAATGTCGATGGGCAGTTTACTCTGTGTAATCATCAAAGAAATTACAGAAAAAATATTTTTTCCATTTGTATATTGCCTTTCATGACTTCAGGAAATATCACTGCTTGTCACTGATGAATTACTTTTGAAGTGTCTTCACTCTTCTAATATAGGAAAGCAAAACAGCACAATTTTATGATTAGTTAACTTGTTCCACTGTTGTATCTTCTGTTCCTGCATTAAAACATCACAAATGTAAAAACCTTAAGGTGTAGGGCTTTGTTGCGCGAGTTAAAGTATTGAGGAATTGGCGAGTATGTGGGACACTGCACACAAAGCATAAACAGAGCTTAAAGCATAACACTTACTAAAGAGCAAACACGTGACAGCCATTTATCTTTATTCCTTGGTAGTGGAGGAAAAATTTTGATTCTTTACATGAATTTGACAAATATCACTGTTCTCTCTGTTCAACTGGAAATCCTGGCAAAACTGGAGAGTACCCATCTGGAATCATTCCAAAATTCTACCATAGCAGCAAGCTTTCAGGGATAGTTTTTCTGCTGGAAGAAAGTCTTCTAAATGCTTGGATTTCCTTTTGCTTGAATCAGAAGCTTAACAGAGCATCTGGTTCAAACCATCTGGTTAGCTGAATCTTTTGGACATCACTTCTTAGTCCCTCAGCCAGCCACCAAACAAATCATTTCATACCGAGTCCCTGTTGACACAGATCAGCTATCTTCCTCATGGACACATTGGATACATTGACAGTGTCTTGATAGTACATTAATTAAGTTACAGAAAATGTCAGTACCTTAATCACATTCTGGAAAAACTTCCCACATGAGATAAATGAAAGTCAGCTGCTTTTCCCAGTAAATCTATTGCCATGCTCAGATTGAAAGAAAATAATATTTTAATCTTCTTTCAGATTACCTGTGAGCACATGAAATTCCTACTTGGTTGCATTGACATAAAACATTCATACAAGACAATGTAAGATATTTATTCCAGTTAGTATGGATGACAGTACAGAGTAAGTTAGGGTATGTTAGAGGATTTAGTTAGCTTCATACAGATGACATCTTGCTCATTTTATTTTAGAATATTTAGCTTAAATGAGACCGAGTTGTACTTAAATGGAGTTGTGTGATTCCATTTCTCCCTTTGATGGGTTTATGATGGGTTCACCTCAGGGAAGCAGCATGGCAAAGGAGTTCCAACATGAGCTAAGTTTTTAGCCCTTTTTTTCCATTTTCATAACATTTTTAGTACCATTTTCTGCCATGCTGCGATTAAAGAGTAACATTACTTAACTTTGTGTTAACCCTATTTGGGGTCAACCTTATCTTAGTGGTAGCAATTGCATCAGAATCAAAAGGACCTGGGTGCAAATCCCAATCCAGAGATTTGGGCCACTGTCCTCCACCATAGGCAGATATCCCATTATGGCCTCTAACTTTTGTGAGAGGGCCAAATGGGATTTGCATCAGGGCAATCTTAGAATGAGATATCCCTTCTCCCCTGCCGGTGACGTAATCACATTCATGCCCAGCGAGGTTATCCTAAATGAATGCATTTAAATATTCCTAAAGGATATTATGCCATAGCTTCCGAGAATCATCAGATAGTCCTCCCCATGCCATGCCGGCGAGAATTGCTACCACTCTCCAGCAGTCGAGATGATGGTGCAGGGATGCAGAGGCTACCGTAACCTTTGGATAGTCAGGAACATGGCTGTAGCAAGTTGACAGTATTAACCTGTCATTAGCCATCACAAGGAGGCATTGGCAGATTGGCAGTACCTGGGTATGGGGAAAAGTAGTAGAGCCAAGAGATGAGGTGATGGGTGGGCATTGCTGGTGATAATGGATGTGGGGGGAGATGGCCAGCAATGATGGATGGTGGGAAGTTTACTGACGAAGATGAATGCGGGGTTTCCTGGTATTTGTGAGGGAGAGGAAACCCATCTCTTTAAAAATGGCGTCCAAATCTCTGTGGAAGTGGGCTTGTTGGTGTCTTTAGATATGCCCTTGAAGAATGATCGCACAAAATGCGCCCTTCTGCCTTTCATTTGATGAAGTGTCAGAAGATCCGGAAAGAAAAGCTGGGGAGAGACATGCTGGTTTTCAGTCAAAACCTGACACTTGCCATTTTATGGAAAACCCCACCTTTGAGCAAATAATCGAGGCTGATATTTCAGTCCAGTACTATTGGAGTGCTGCATTGTCAGAGATGCTGACTTTCATATGCAATGTTAGATCAAGACCTGTCTTCCTATTAAGATGGCTGTTACTGCACACGACAAGTATATTAACAGTCAAAATATTGATCCCCGTAGAGACAGGTAACAACCAATTGAAATAACCAAAGGAAAAAGTTACATGGAGATTTTCATTGTACCAAACAAACTAAAATTAACACAAAACAAACATTAATTAACAGGCAACCAAAGATGCCATCCACAAGTGCTACACACCTTTGATCCCACGCCGCACTCCTTGCAGATGTCTAGCATAACACAAACGAGTCCAGTGTTGTTCCCGGCTCCCGTATACTTAAAAGAACCACCCCCCCACCCCACCCCTGGCTCCCCTGTATGCTTATTTCTCCCCGGTATTCCAGATTGCAATTTCTAGTGTCCTTTGAAAGTCCTTCCATTCAGCCTCAGTATCCCAGACAAGATTTCCATTAACAAGGCCCACCTTGGTGATTCCTTGTTTCTTATATCTCCAAAATTCCCAGCTATTCTGACCCCTTCCTTTCAAACAGAAGACAAATTATTTGCAAGCATTTTGTTTTTCCACTGCAGTATCTGTTTTCTCTCTCCCTCTCTCTCTATTACAGCTCACAAATCAGGTATCCCTTTACTGTATGGCTATGGAAAGATGAGAAAATTTGTCATTGGATTTTGATAGATTTCTGTTTGAGTTCCATCCTCATGGCAACCAGACCACATAGGTCTGTCTCTGAGCTGTGGTACTTGTGGAATTGTGAAATTTACCTTAAGTTAAATGAGGCATTTTAAAACATAACTTTGTTATGATGTGCAGCATTTATCACATTATTTACTTTGTTTAACATTAAAATTTTAAGTATTGGCAAACATCTTCAAATTAAAGTGCAGGAGGAATCATTCTACTCAGTGTCCTCTTAAAGACTGCACCTTCATAATTACTGATTTGTTTTGCCATTCACTCATCCTGTTTCTTTTCATCTTAAACACTTTTCCTTCAAACCTTCTGGGTGGAATCTTCCGACAATTTGTCAGGGTGTCAGTTTCAGTGCATAACCGAGTTTTCTCTCCAGATTCCCTGGCGCACTGCACAGAGAATATGGGGATGTGGTTTCTGGCATCACTCCGGTGGGGCGAGGTTTGACAGAGCCAACAAGGCTGGTTCCACAGAGATTGGGGTGTCATCTTTAAACATCCCCCACCCCCCACATACTTACACACAGGTATTGGGGTTACCCACATCCTACCATACAGGCATTGGAACTCCATTTTGCCCTACCCTCAACACCACACAGGCCATGAGAACGACACCTCCGCCATACACCATTCAGGCATCATGTCCCAACCTCCAATAAGCATCAGAATACTCCTGAGAGCCCACCCCAAAACACACACATCAGAGGAACTCCCCCTTCCATTAGGACTCCCAAGTGTACCCACACCTGGTACAAGCCCCTGGTATTCTGGCATCCAAAATGACAGGGACCTCATTGTGTCTCTAGAGTAAGGTGGGGAAAATCTAGGAAAATGATCTTGCTGATGAGGTACTCATTTGTACAATTTTTCATCAGCAGTGCCATTTTTATTCTTGAGGACTGCTGGCTGAACCTCCCCCCCCCCCAATCCAACGGAAACTTGAATTTTCTGTCTCTAGCCCATCTATCATCATTATCTTGTTCACCATGATTTTTAATGGGCTAGACATGGGCAAAGTTTCTTTTACCTGTTTCTTTCTGCGGTGAACTAGAAATGCATCTTTTCATGAATTGATTCTTTTTCTAAGTGTTCTAACTAAATGGAGATGTTGAATGAAAGTTTATTTTTTCTGCTGCTTCATCTTTCCTTTCTCATAGGCTAGCCCACATGACCTGGGACCAGTCAATGCTATTGCTGCTACTATTATATTATATTGCTGCAAAGCAAACATGCAATGGTGGTTCAGCCATCACTGCGGCTTCATTTTCCTTGCAGGTCAGCAGCTGTTTTCTCATGCCTTGTACACAGACGCTGTTGAGAGGAGGATCTCTGTCCTTGTATTCCATTGAGAACAAACTTGGGAATTTTCTTTCACAAAATTCTCCAGGCCCATTAACTAAACTGGAAGTTATATTATGGCTATGTCTGCAAACATGTCTCTTAAGTTAGCAATGTCAGAAATGTCTGGTTAGGTTTTAATCCAGACTTCCGAAATGAATTGCTGTCATTACACTACATGCTTTGAACTGTCTGTGGCAAATATCCAAAAGTGACAAACAGTTTTGTTTGAATATCTTAATTTCTATATAAAATCTGCAAACTTTCTGTTAGTTTTTTTTGAAAAGTCCATCGGTGGCATTGAGACTCATGAAAGATACTTCTATGTACCATTCACATGCAACATTTTAACTTGGATGTTAGTTAAATGTGTTGAAATCATTGAAACCCTACAGTGCAAATCGGTGCATTGAGTTTGCACTGACAACAGAACCACTCAAGCCCTATCCCCATAACTCCACATCTTTACCACCCCCCCCCACAACCAATCCCGCTAACCTATGCATCCTGGACATTAAGGGACAATTTAGTATGGCCAATCAACCTAACCTGCACATCTTTGGACTCTGGGCGGAAACCAGAGCACGTGGAGGAAACCCACACAGACATGGGGAGAACATGCAGACTCCACACAGACAGTGACCCACACCAGCAGTTGGACCCAAGTGCCCAGAGCTGTGAGGCAACCGTTCTACCATGCCAGATTGTGTCAATTCACTGATCAATATTGAAATTAGAATTTAATAGAAGGAAGCTAATTCATAAATTACAGTGGTAGGACAGTCAAACCGAGTGCTCACTTGAATGTTAAAAATCACTCTTTAACTTCTGTAGTTAACAGTCGTGCATTGTCATTTGAAGAAATGTTGTCTGAAATTCCAACTGAACTTTTTATGGCTTAAAGCTGTGTTCACACTGAGACGTTGCAGTGAAATCTGCTTTGCCAGCTTGCATATGGGAAGTATATTTACCTGCTTGACAGCTTCTCTGATTTGGGTTTGTTTAAATTCACAAGAGATTTATTTTAGCTGCAGATCTGCTTAAGTATAAACTGAGTATTACAGCAGATTCATTCTTTCCTTTAATCCCATAATCCAGTGCAAGAATTTGAGTGCTTTTTCAAGAATTTGAATAATTCATCTGAAATAGTTGAGACAAAGCTTCTAAACGTACGTTTCATAAGAAATAACAAAGCAGCATCAAACCTTTTAAAATATAGAACATGATAATGCTGCATAATATTAGCTCAGATTCAGTCAAGTTTCTCAAATTTAATACAAGACATCAGTAAAAAGTAATTACTTCACATGCAAAAGGCAACATAAATAAAAAGGGCAAACCATGATAGCAGAACTTTTACAAGGAAAATGC
This sequence comes from Sphyrna mokarran, assembly GCA_024679065.1. Lineage (NCBI taxonomy): Eukaryota > Metazoa > Chordata > Chondrichthyes > Carcharhiniformes > Carcharhinidae > Sphyrna > Sphyrna mokarran. Next base: position 56,214,535 of record JAGIQG010000002.1, on the reverse strand, counting down.
ATAATTAGATTCATTATATGTGTGATAGGAATGTTTTGAGTTTCAAATAAATGTGTGTATGAAAGTATGATGTAACAGTTATTTGTAATTACTCTTTGGATTTTGCTCACTCCTGATATCCCAAATCCAACAACGATGGTCAACTGTGTAGCCCCTTTAAGATAGTGAAACATTGTAAAGCTTTTTACGTGAGCATTTATCCAACAAATATTAGCATTGAGTCACGTAAGGGGGTTAATTGGTCAAAACTTTGGTCAATAAATTAGGGGTTTAACGAGTTGGGGATGCACTTTGATACTGTGGTTAGTATTGCTGACTCACAGCGCCAGGGACCAGGTTTTGATTCCAACCTTGGATCACTGTCTGTGTGGGGTTTGCATGTTCTCTTTTTGTCTGTGTGGGTTTTCTCCAGGTGCTCCAGTCCCCCTCCCTTCCCCCAAGTTCAAAAATGTGCAGGTCAAGTGAATTGGCCATGCTAAATTGCCCCTTAAAATCCAAAGATGCGTAGGTAAGATTGATTTGCTATGGTAAACACAGGGATACGGGGACAGTGCCGAGGGGAAGGCCTGGGTGGAATGCTAAGAGTCGGTACTTACCTAAGAGTCGGTACAGACTCAATGGGCCAGATGGCCTCTTTCTGCACAGTAGGCATTCTATGATTCTAAAGGAGCATCTTCACAAGAGGTCAGACAGATTAAGGAGGGAATTCCTGAGATCCGGCCTTAGCAGTCAATAGTGCAGTGACTAAAATCAGAGCTGCTAAAGAGGCTGGAATTGACAAAGAGCACATATTTCAAAGGGTTTCTACAACCTCATTCCAGTCACACACAGTAGTAGTCCAGATCAAAGTTATGCATGGCATCATCTGTAACTGTGATCATGATGCACCAAGATGATAAACAATGATATCATCCCCTGCAACTCTTCTTAGTTTTATAGCAGACATATCTTCACTTAGTTGCATTCTCATCATTCCAGCCTGAGCATCTCAACATAAGCAGCCTATTCTTATCTAAGATCATTACTGTAATAATACATCCCAAATTGCTACATGGGACCATTATAAACCAAAATATGACATAACACCACATTAAGGAGATAGTAGCTGAGATGAGCAAACGTTTAGTCAAAGAGATAGGTTTCAAGGAATGTCTTAAAGATGGGAAACAAAGTAGAGAGATTTAGGGAGGGACTTCCAGAGCTTTGAATCCTCGGTAACTGAAAGCGTACTGCTAAAGGTGGAAAGATTAAAACTGGATTATTCAAGGGGTACCTGGTACCTGGTACCTGGAAGGACTGTAAGACTGGCGAAGATTACCGAAATAGAAAGGAGTGAGGCAGTAGCTATCCTGCCACCCCACACTGTTGCCTCTGGATTTATCTTTGGCCTCTTTTTATAACACTAACCTCAGAGTGGGAGCGACTAACCTGGTGTTGTGAGACTTGTGAGACAGGTATAGTGCCGGAAGACTGGAGGATGGCAAATGTTGTCCCTTTGTTCAAAAAGGGGAGTAGGGACCATCCTGGAAATTATAGACCGGTGAGCCTGACTTCTGTTGTGGGCAAGGTCTTGGAAAGAATTATAAGGGATAGGATTTATAAGCATCTAAAGAGAAATAAATTGATTAGGGATAGTCAGCACGGTTTTGTGAAGGGTAGGTCGTGCCTCACAAACCTTATTGAGTTTTTTGAGGAGTTGACCAAAGAGGTAGATAAGGGTAAGGCAGTTGATGTAGTGTATATGGATTTTAGCAAAGCGTTTGATAAGGTTCCCCATGTTAGGCTACTGCAGAAAGTGCAGATGCATGGGATTGAAGGTGATTTAGCAGTTTGGATTAGGAATTGGCTAGCTGATAGAAGACATAGGGTGGTGGTTGATGGGAAATATTCAACCTGGAGTGCAGTTACAAGTGGTGTACCTCAAGGATCTGTTTTAGGGCCACTGCTGTTTGTCATTTTTATAAATGACCTAGATGAGGGTGTAGAGGGTTGGATTAGTAAATTTGCTGACGATACCAAAGTGGGGGAGTTGTAGACAGCGAGGATGGATGTTACAGTTTGCAGAGGGACATAGATAGGTTGCAGAGCTGGGCCGTGAGGTGTCAAATGGAATTCAATACGGATAAGTGTGAGGTGATTCACTTTGGTAGGAATAACAGGCATATGAAATATAGGGCTAATGGAAGGACCCTTAATAGTGTTGTCGAGCAGAGGGATCTTGGGGTACAAGTACATAGCTTTTGAAAGTTGGCACCCAGGTTGATAAAGTTGTTAAGAAGGCGTACGGTGTGTTAGCTTTTATTGGTAGAGGGATTGAATTTAGGAGCCGTGAGGTTATGTTACAACTGTACAAAACGCTGGTGCGGCCACACTTGGAGTATTGCGTACAGTTCTGGTCGCCGCATTATAAGAAAGATGTGGAAGCATTGGAAAGGGTGCAGAGGAGTTTTACCAGGATGTTGCCTGGTATGGTGGGAAGGCCTTATGAGGAAAGGCTGAGGGACCTGAGGTTATTTTCATTAGAGAGAAGAAGGTTATGCAGTGACCTAATTGAGGCGTATAAGATGATCAAGGGATTGGATAGGGTGGATAGTGAGAGCCTTTTCCTCGGATGGTGATGACCAACACGAGGAGACATAACTTTAAATTAAGAGGTGGTAGTTATAGAACGGATGTCAGAGGCAGGTTCTTCACACAGAGGGTGGTGAGGGCGTGGAATGCCCTGCCTGCAGCAGTTGTGGACTCGCCTACTTTGGGGCATTCAAATGTTCGGTGGATAGGCATATGGATGATATTGGAATAGTTTAGGTTAGAGGGTCCACTGGCTGGTGCAACATCGAGGGCCGAAGGGCCTGTACTGCGCTGTAATGTTCTATGTTCTATGTTCTTACTGTGCAACCAAAGAAGGCAAAAGGTGAGGAGGTGGGTGGGAGAATAACTTTATAGCAAGGAGGTCTGAAGCATCATTGTGTTACCCAGTGGAGCTCTCTGCTTCTCCTGGAAACCTCAAATATAGCTTCAAAGCTTACGGATATTTTTTAGGCCAGGATCATGTTCATGGCAGGTTTATATCTGATGTAGAGATGCCAGTGTTGGACTGGGGTAAACACATTAAGAAGTCTCAGTTTATACTTGGCAGAGAAGTTAACACAAGCCAACTCAGAGTCAAGGTTAAAATTATAGATTGGATCCTAATGCATCACCCATCTCTATCTACATATTTAAAGAAGCTCTGTGCTCATTTCCTGCAGATATCCACCTCACCTGCTCAAAAGAACAGGTAAATATTAGAACATATTTGGAAGGAAGTGAAAATAAAAGGGATTAAGCGACTCGCGTTATTTTAACTTCCTGGCTACCCTATCCAATTTCTTAAAGAGACGGAGAGATAAAATCATAGCAATGGTGTTCTCCTGTTCCATACATAGGCTATGTCTTCCATCACCATGTGACTCCTGTGTTTTCAGTCTTTTATCTAACACTCAATCAACCCAGAATGAATCACAATTTCTTCCAGTTAAACTATGGGTAAAGCAAAGCCTCCACCCACTCCCACCTGCCCCCAGGTACAGGTACAGCAAACCCATCTTCCTCACCCTGCTCCCCCACTTTCCAGACCCAAGTAGAGAGAAGCCATCTTCTTCCCACCCTCACCGCAATAGCAATTCTATTCCTCTTCTCAAATCTGCCTCAGGTTTAAGCTAATTTTTTGGTACCTTGCTGTCCTTTGGGCTTTGAACAGAGCTTCTAAACTCATATCTGCTTCTTTACATGTCGTTTACACTCCTAGACTTGAGTATCTAATTGTTAGGCATCCCATTCTTCAACATCCATAAACATCAGCTCATCCTAACCCCTAATGCTGTTGTCATAACTAACATCAAATCCCAATAATTTATGTCTCCTGTGCTTTTGTCTGACATAGGAGCAAGAGGCAGCCATTCAGCCCACCAAGACTATTCTGTGATTCATTACAATCACTGCTGATCATCCACTAGATTGAATCCTGGTTTCCTTTTGTTCCAAATGTACGATCAGACAGAGATCCTGCAGAGTAATATTTCTGTAATTATCATTCAAATTTTAAGTGATTTTAAAAAAACAAACTCCATTTCTGAAGTTCACAGAGAACAATGGCTTGTCTCTGGAGGAAAATTTGGTAGTTATGCTGTTACTTTAAACCATTGGAATATAATATGTAATCCAGTACTTAAACTTTATTGAGCAATTCTCCTCATTCCCGAAGTGTCAGGTTTCTTGTTGGTTTAATCTTGTTTTGCATCACAGCATTGCTAGAGATTTAATTTGAGACGGTCAGGAATGCAGGATACAGTGCAGCATGAAGATTTCATGGGCATTTGACTTCCCTTCTTGGGGCGATGTGTAAAACAGGTGGATGTTCAGCCACAATTAATGTTTTTTTTCCTGGCTGAGGAGGACAACTAGAAACTTCACTGATGTGTTAAAGGTCTGTCTCCCACTTCTGTCTTTAGCTCCTACAATATTTTGTTGTCTGCATGAGTGAATAGCTGCATTCTGTGTTGTTCCAAGTTATTCAGGAAATCCTACAGTGTAATAATGATGTGATTATCTAATAGTCAGAGTTTGCTTAGGTTATAGGAACTTGCAGTATTTTTAGATCTAAAAGTAGCTCTTCCTGTTGGGGCTTATCCAAATTTAGGCACCAAAAGCTAAACATCCAACACTAATAATGAAAAAAAAACTTACTTTATTTTATGTGGTTTGTACACTGAATAAAAATTTAAACTATTGACCAACTTAAATATAAGCAAACTGCCAACATGCCAGTAAACTATTTGACTTTTTGGGGGGATAGAAATTGATAAACAAAGATATTGAGCATGCCATCCATGTTTATTGTAAAATCTGAACATGCAAAAAAAGGTTTTCTAGATGTATTCTGAATGTTACAGTTTTATACAGCAATTTTAAAATTGATCTATTTTCCATTAGGCATGACAAAGATTTTCCATTTCTGAGGTTGAAGTAATAAAATCAAGCAGCCTAAATTAGGGAATATTGTCCTGAAGTAAAACCACTGGGGTATTGTATCCTAATGTTTTCTCGCTCTGATAGTACATGTGTTGGACAATGCTTCTCGAGTTATGAATCAGGCCAAAATTTCAACTTAATGATTTTTCCCATCTTTTATTCTCCTATGCTTTGGATAATTTCCTATCCCTCTTCCCATGCAAACTTGTTCTTTATATCTCGGGTCGACAGTACTCTTCCACTTCTGTGATGTGGAGATGCCAGTGTTGGATTGGTTGGACACAGTAAGAAGTCTCACAATACCAGGTTAAAGTCCAACAGATTTGGAATCTTGGGCTTTCAGAGTGCTGCTCCTTTATCAGGCGAATGCCATGGGATATGAGGAGGTTCAGAACAGCAAGTCATTTGGCTCTTCTGATATTTACACTGTATTCTCATCCTCCATGATTTGAAAAATGTGAATTTATCTCTCTCTCTCTCTCCATCGCTTAGCCATGACTCTATCCTTGAACTAAATTTCTCTTCACACCACATACTGCATCTTTGCAGTAAGTGCTTTGTTTAGTACCTTCACACTTTAGAAAGTCCACATATACATTATCCACTGCTGTGGCTGGGTGTGTACACACTCTGGTTTCCTTGAAAAGACTCAAAATAATTCAGACACAGCCTGATCTATACTACGCCAATTAGCGCATATCTTTCTGTAATTCACTAATTTCAATCTCTATTATTAAAGTTTGTCTGCAATTAATTAATCCAGTTCTTAGTGCCTTGTGGCTTTCCTTTTTCTTGATCACAGTTCAACATTTAATACCCTCTAGTCATTTGGCATACCTCAACTGCTCAAATGCTTCTGTTATGTCCCTCAATATTGTGGCATGTATGCCATCTGGAGTTTTCTATTTTCAGTCTTTTTTTCCAGAGTTCACTCTTATGTATTTACTTCCAATATCAACTACTTTTCAGTTACTTCATACAGTTTACCTTCTACTGTAACTTACAAATGAATTACGATTAAGTATCAGTCTTCACTTCTTAAGTAACATCTTCTTCTTAAAATCCCTACAGTGCAGAAGTCCATTCCGCCTATCGAGTCTGCGCCAACTCCCTGACAACTATCCCACCCAAGCCCTATTCCCATAATCCCACACACTTATCCTATTAACCTTGCTAGCCTACACATCTTGGGACACGGAGGATGAGATTTTCCAGCTGCGCTTGCCGCAAGACCGGAAAATCTCACCTTTGTATGGTCCATGTCCCACCTGCTATGATTCTTGTGGTGGGTGGGACAGGAAAATTCCATCCTAAGGATCAATTTAGTAAAGACAATGCACCTAACTTGCACATCTTTGGACTGTGGGAGGAAACTGGACCAGCTAGAGGAAATTCCACAGACATAAGGAGAATGTGCAGAGTTTGCACAATCATCCAAGGCTGTAAGGCAGCAGTGAACACCATGCTGTATATGGTCATTGATTATTCTTGAAATCTGGACAGGCTTATAAAATATACTGTTCTTTCTCTTTTCGATTATCTGCATTTATAATTTGGCCACTATACAATCCAGAACTAATAGTTAACAGTGACAATATACAAATGCTAACCTGACATACCACAGCATAGGCATGATTACTTTATGTCAACTAATGTTAATTCAGTTCCCCTTTTGTTAATGAATAAAGAAGTCTTCTTGAACGTGCTGCAAAGGAATTTGAGGTTCGATTTAATAGCCATAATACTTCTCAAATATAAATTCTTACTTCAGTGTACAGAGTCTACACCTTACCTAAACAGATGTGGAATAATGTTTGATTGCTAATGTTCATTCTCTTGAATCTTGATTGTTCATTCTGTACACAAATTAAAATTCTGAGTAGTGCATGAATTGACATATGTTTTTATTTATGCCATATAGCTAGTGGTTGGCGAGCAGTGTGTCAAGACTAGATGTTGATGTAGCATTCTGTGGAATGTATCTCCATTCCAGTCTCAATGTTCAAAAGTCAACAAGGGACTTTTCCTCCAAAGGAAATTCCGAGGGAAAGTGGACATCTGTTCAAGGAGCACATATTTGGAGCAGCGAGCATTTTCCTAATGAAATGTTGAGCTTTTTTCACAGTGTCTCCCTATCCCAAAAGTAAATTATACAATGTTGCAAAATAATCTGTCTAATCTTATTTTATCCTCCTATTCTGTCACTAGTTTTACGTATCCTAATCCTCTTAAATAATCCCACAATAAATGCCTATTTTCTAATCCAATTTTTTACACTTTGTAGCCGCAAAGTCTTCACTTCTGAAGCCTTGTTGTTTTGTTTTGGAGCCATGAGGCTGCCTTATTCAAATACAGAGAAGCATACTGCTCCATTGTCTATAGATTTTTGTACCAAGCTTTGAGTGTTTTAGTTCTTACAGCGTTGAATGAAGCTTTTTGGTTGAGTTCACTGAGGAATAATTAATTTGAGCAAGAAGCTGTAAATGCAACTCAGAAAATTTGAATGCAGTGGAGTAAATGGCACTTTACTCTGTTTCAGTGTTGAGAGTTTCTAATAAGAGGTTCCAGAAGTGAAAAGGTTAATCTGTGCACAGAAAGTATTTAAGTAAATAGCTTCATGTAACATCAATAAATGTTATTTCTTTTGAGGAGAAAAATGCATGGCATGGGTTAAGGAAACGTGCATTTTTTTCCCTTTATCAAAGAATTGAACGGATGTTGAAATTATATTTCCTTCCTTAGACTGCTGGTTTTTTATTTAATCGAGCAATTGGGAAAACCTTTGTCTGAAAGTTAACCAGTGCTTCAGCGTGCCAAAGTGACTCTTCCAGAGCATTTTGTAATGAGTTCTACCAGCTTCCCTAATGAAAATGCTGAACACATAATGCCTTCTTGCAAATATGTGTTCTGAAATTATAAACATGATTACTGAGTAATGTTTCTGAACATGTTTAATTGATAACCAGCTGTGAGCCTTGAAATTAAAAAGTAAGTACACTAAGCTGATCATTGTAGTTTTGTACTTGATGTTTGGATCATTGTTTAAAGCTTGTGCATAAATAAACTGAAATCCAGTCTGTTGCAATGTGCTGTAATGTGGCAGATCAATCCTGAAATTTTACAGTTCTGCCCGCCATGGAATCGTAGCAGGTGGAACAGAAAATGTGGCAGTTCATTTTAAGGTCTGTTGACCTGGAACAGGAATTTCCAGTTTTGGGTTGAGCACAGCCAGAAAATCCAACTCAACAAGGATGGTACAGTGGCACAGTGGTTAGCACTGCTGCCTCATAGCGCCAAAGATCCGGGTTCAGTTGTGACCTCGGGTCACTGTCTGTATGGAGTTTGCAAGTTCTCCTTGGATGCTCCAGTTTCCTCCCACAGCCCAAAGATTTGCGAGTTAGATTGATTGGCCATACTAAATTGATCTTGGTGTCAGAGGAATATCGGTTATGGGAATAGGGCCTGGGTGGGATTGTGGTTACTGCAGACTTGGGCCAAATGCTTGCTCTCTATCCCAGTGAGGCTTAGTTGAAGCTTGAATAACAGCACTTCATCCTTGCATGAAGCACTTTCAGACTTAAATGTTGAATTCAGCAATGTATTAGTTAATCTTTGTCTCCACTTTGTTTCCTTTCTCTTTGTGGTTTGGTTTTATTTTTACTTTTGGTGTGGAGAGGAAGAGAGGACACTATTTTTGAAGCATAACCATGAGGCATCGGTATGAGAGGGCAATAGGATAAGGTTGAGTGTTGGCTATTCAGGTGGGAATGTGAGGAGATGCCTGAAGAAACAGGAATGAGCAGAGCTGCAACATGTGTTTTCCTGAGGAGAGCTGTGATGGAGAATGTTGGGAAAGTTAGAGTTTCAGCTTGGCAACTAAAAGCAGGTGCTACTTACTTCCCCTATGCTTTTCAGCTCTTTGAGAAGACTTTTGAGAAGACACCAGGTCACTTCTCCATTCTTGTGGCTGCTACACCCTCAAAATAATCCAAGTGCTGGTGAACCATTCTAATCGAGAACATGGTCCCTTTAATTAGAAATCCATTTTGACAGAATGAATGTGACCTATCCCCAATCTACAAAGGGCAACCTTCCAAGCATAGAACCCCCACTTCCTTCTCACCCTTTGAAAATGTTTTTTAACAAGCAGCCTGCCCACTCCCATGCCATAGCTCATGCCAGCTGTCTTATGGTTCGCCAATGTATTATCAGTGTTACTTGTTAACAAGCCCTGTTAACCCTTGATTATTTATTTCAATATGGCCAGTGAGCTGCCAATTTTAGTACACTCTGTGTTCTGGGGGTGAGCTCAGGAGTGGATTGGAAGTTGATAGGATGCCTGCCGCCAAAAACATGCCCGGGGGCAACCCATCATTTTGATTTAGATCATCAGTGCAGCTTTTTATTTATCTTTATTTCCATTTTTGCATACATTTAAAAACAAATTCTATTCCTTTGTATACCAGGGGAGAATTTAAGACTTAATACTCATTGCACAACTACGAAAGCAATTGGAATTTTAACAAACCACCTTCCGCAGGTCATTCTAGGAACTGAATCCACTCGGACCTACTCAATCTCCTTTATTACAAAAGCAAAATTATGTGAATGTTGGAAGTCTGGAATCAAAGCAAACACAACTGGAAGTTCTCAGCAGGTCAGACAGCACCATTGGAAATGAAAAGAGAGTTAACGGGCTGAACCTTCCTTTCACAGCAGGTGCCTTGCTCACCACTTGAAAAGGCAGCGAGTCACCAGTGCGGATTCTAAGGAGGAAGATCAGCCACATCTTCTGCCACTCAGAAGGCTAAGTGAACAGCAGCAGGTCTTCCTTCAAACTGAGAACCTGGAAGTTACTTCCTGCCTACAATGACGGCCCACCGATTAGAAGGCGGCAGCTCTTGTACTCTGCAGCGCCATTGAAGAGGCCATGGTTACTACAGGAGCAACATTCCCCCAAGCCCTAGCACAACGAACAACCCAGGAAAAAGGTTACTGCTGCTGCAAGGGGAGAGATGGACCAGGGGATTGGCATCAAGGACATCGGTGGAGAGAGGGGGTGGAGAAGGGTGGCTGTCAATGGCCATACCCTCCATCCCATGCCCATGTGCTCAATCATGCACAGATTAGGACAAATTAGGACAAATGCACCCACCCTCACAGCTGACATGCAGGCCACATATCAGCAGGCCTGCCGAGCTGGGAAGACTGCAGTGAAGGCAGGAAGAGGCTTTTAGATGGTTGTTAATTCCCCACTTAAGGGGTCATTGAACTTCCTGTGGTCCTGATGCCAGCTCCTTGAAATTAACCACCTGGGTGATCTGTTCCCATCTGCATTTGAGGGATTTTCATGAGGGTCTCTAGTCTGCCAGGGAACCATGACATGACCTCTTGTCATCTCCACCACCAGTTCTCCCAGTGCTGCGCCCATCACACGAGTTCTCCCTCTCTGCCCTTGTTAACATGAAGAGATATAGCAATGTGGGAAGAAATAAAGGGGGAAATACAGAGATAGCAGCCATGGTGGCTAAACAAATTGTTACTGGTCATGCAGTAGATGGATGCAAAGCAGGAAATTATTGCTAAAGTAGTTGGAAGATGAAATCAGGGTATGATTAGAGAAAAGGACAATTTTCTCTGATTTTTCCATGTTTTAAACTGTAGCATTATTATTTAGTGCAACTTTCTTTTGAGACGAACAGACTGTCTTTATGAGTGGGCTGGCTCTATCACTGATTATTAGCATCATGCTGACCAGACCCTACTAAGCACAAAGGCAGCCAACAGTAACAAGAAGCAACCAGAAGTGAAGCAAATGCTTCTTGATAATGAGATGGGAATTTCAAATTTACGTGCTGGCCACCACCAATGAAATCAGTGAGGTTGTGAATCACAATCCCCAATCTGAAAGTTTTTTTTTATCCCACCATTATGTTGAAAATTCTTGTCTTTTTCTCTAACCAAGCCTTGATTTCACCTTCCCCCTATTTTAGCAATAATTTCCTGCTTTCCATCCATCTACTGCATGACCAGTAACAATTTCTTTAGCCACCATGCTGTTGTTTCTGTATTTCCCCGTCTATTTCCTCCAACATTGCTATTTCTCTTTGTGTTTCCAAAAACCTTCCCAAAACCCTCTCCTTGATATACATTCAGTTCTTGACTGTTACCCCTGTAGACCATTTGCGATGTTAATTGTATCTGATTTCCTCCTTTATTGCAAAGCAATGGAGGTACTTCTGTATATATGAGGAACAGTCTTTGTGGTAGTTGTGTCTGAATGTAATCTGAGTTGTTTTGGTCCATTTGTTAATGGAAAAGGAATGCAGTATAACTTTAGCTATATTTTAGAAATGAAAGTTGAAATTTTCTTTGCAGGCTCTCTTGTAGCATTTAGAAGTAAAAGTCTGGAAATGTACATGGATAATTATTTATATGCATAGTGTTTTTGATATTGGCACAAACATTTGAGACCAGTCATCAATGTAACTAGTCTTTCAAGCCAACTCAAAATACATTTTGGGTTTTAATCAATTAATTTTACTTTGTATAATACAAGAATGAACAGGCCTTCTAAGAACTTAGGAGGACTTGGTCTTGTTTTGAAAGACAAGTTGATTTGTTGGAATGCTATTGGTTGAGTATTAAGTGGATGCCCACTGTATTGACATGCACTCATGCATTTTATCCTGTTGCACAGATCAGTGGACACTGATTAGGATATTGTGTCACCTCAGAAAGATTGAAATATTGAATCAGGTTAGTTAATCCTTCACTACAAAATAACCTGAGTACTATCTAAAAGCTGTTGTGATGAACATGCCCCACTGAGGATTTGTTGGTTTGTTTTCCACATTCTGGATGCAAATTCTGTGTGTATTCAAGGTAAAGGAGCACAGGTTAATGTCATCAGCTTTCACAGTATTGAGCTAAAGCTATCCACCTGGCTTCATGCCACTGATTTGAGGTGCAGGGCATTATGATTTCCATCCACCACACTTCCACTTGCTTAAACAGCCCTTAGCTACCAAACTTACCAAGGGGAAGAGCATTCAACTTCTGCTCACAGTATGGAGTTGTGATCCACTTGTGATCCAGGGTCCCAGCCCAAAATCCTCTAATTGGTACCATTGTAAGCAATCCCAATGTTGTAAAATATGGAAACAACTATGACCAAATGTACTGTGAACTCTGGCTGAGCGTCTTGGAAAGGATGAATAAGGATGCTGCAATAAAGAACAGTTTTAATTATTATCAGAAGAGAAAATGCTGTAAAATCTCAGCATGTCTGGCAACATCTGTAAGGAGAGAAAAGAGCTAACATTTCGAATCCAGATGCCCCTCTGTCAAAGCTGTCAGATGACAAGTTTTGACAAAGAATCATCTGGACTTGAAATGTAGCTCTTTGCTTACAGTTGCTGCCAGAGCTGCTGAAATTTTCCAGCATTTTCTCTTGTGTTTCCAGCATCCATAGTAATTTGCTTTAATCTAATTTTAATTATTATCCCTACATAGTAACTTGATTGTCTGGAAGTACAAAGCTACCGAGGATCCATCCTGATTGCAGGTTATTTTTCTGTGCTTCAGCTTTCTCTACCTGTCTTTAAGCAGTAAACATTGTTTCCTCCTCTCATTTCAACAATGTTTGCGCTGGGTTCTCACTTGGCTGTGTTTTTGAATGATTGAATTCAAATGACTGGATAATTCAAATACTTAGCACAAGTCAGGCATTGAGTTGTTAATAGAATGTATTGACGGAAATAATGAGAAACAATTTTACAAATCACTTGTGTGCTTCTGTAGTTTTTTGAACTTGTATTCAAAATTCTGCACCCCCCTGCTTGACAGATTTCAAACGATTTACAAACTAAGTTTAGCAATACCAACAAATACAAAATGAAAAAAAAGCACAAAATTAATGTACTTTTCCTAATTGGTAAAATCTGATTAAAGATGCCACATTTTTATTCATGAGTTTCAACCTTGGATAATGGGGGTATGAGAGTCCCTAAAACTTTGATTAAACACAACACCATGGTGCCTAACAGCCCACACTAATATCCAAACACTAATTAGTGTTTGATGCTATAGAACTTATCAAGGTTACATGTATGACCTTGGTTTTGTTGACAGCTTTCACTGATAACACAATTACATCATGGATTTTTTTTACCTAACTTGTGATTATTTTGTTGCATCAGTTGCTTACATTTCTCCAAATTTTCAGATACTATTCTTTCTGGTTCAGTGAAACCTATTATGCATGTCAACTAACCTTACTTTTCCTACAATTGCCAATGCACAACTTACTTTCCATTGCCTTAACAAACTGAAGTATGGGCCAGAATTTCTGACCTCACCCATAGCTGGGATTCTCCAGTCTCGCAACTGTGAGCAGAGGTTGGGCCTGCACCAATTCTCCATTCTCCCTGTCAGAGGTAGCGAGGGTGCAGAATTCCAGCTATGGTCTAGGGAACTCTTGGCAAATTAGGGATTTCAGAAGCTGCCTGCGTTATCCTGTCCTTTCACAGAAAGCAGACTGAAAAACATCACTAACTTTTTTATAACTGCACATGACTCTATTACTAACCTATTTATTCTAAAGTAATTTAACAGAAAGCATCTTTATGCTTTGTTCACTTGCTCCTGTGAATTCCCCTTGACTTTATACCACTGATTCTTGTGGTTTATTCCAACTTGATCTAATAATCAGTAATATATATTCTAATGCTCTTTATCGTGATTGGCTTACACTCAAGTTAACCAGAAGTGAACACAGTTTCACTCTGTTTAAATCCCTCTACATCGCTTCTCAATATTCTGGGACAACATCTGAGCACCCAGATGTTGAAATGTGTCCCATCCCTTATGGAAAAATTTATCCTACCCTGAATGAACCAAATATTTCCATATTTGTAGTCAATTTTCTACAGTTCATAACAGTGTACTTTTGTATATTTTCTCTAACACAATAAAGCATTTCACCAGAATGTTATCAAAGTGTTGACACTGAGCCACAGATAAAATATTAGGGCAGAAAACAAAAAAACTTTACCAAAGTGGTGGATTTTTAACAACACCTTAAAAAAAGAGCTTGAGACCGAGGTTTTAAGCTTTAATATTCGAGAGATTAGAATCAAGGATGCAAAAGAGGACAGAATTGGAGGAGTGCAGAGATTTTAGAGAGGCAAAAGTAAAAGTGTTTCTTTCTGACAGTATAAAACACTTTCAAGCTAAGCTATTCCATAATTGGATAGTGGAGACTTTCAGGTAATGGGTAGAAGGAATCTCTTGTCTGCTGCCAGCATGCGTGTGAAAGTTATCTTTTATTTTGAGACAGATATTATGGGCATGATTTCCTGCAGGGGTGGAAGTGCTCGCCATTGGCTTAGTGAAATCAACAGGATTTCCCTTTGTATGCACTCCTCGCCACCAAGAAATTCATGGTAAGGATTCAGTGTTGGCAAGACCAGACAATAATTCCACGAATTCCACGACCTGTCAACATTAAATGGGAATGATCATTAGTTGAAGCTATAGGAACTTGGTTAAATAAACAATATGGATGCAGTTTTCCCTAATTAAACACCAAATTACTATGGAAACTAATTGGATGACATCTTGGCAGACTTCATGTGGAAACAAAATGTATTGAACATTACGTAAACTACATATAATGATTCAAACAATATGGGTAAGGCCAAATTAGTGAAATAATAGGGCAATGTGTGGACAAATAATATTTTTAATCAGTACAACTAGTTTTAACTAATCATAGATATTGAAAATTGGATGAAGGCTCTGCTGCAAGTTGGGCCTTACAAAGGTGGGGGGATGGGAGGTGATGAGCGCAGCGATCGCGAGACTGGTGTTGGGGTGCAGAGGCAAGATATTTCTCAACTGACCTCCAGTATACGTGGGAATGATTGATGCGTGCGCGCTAACCTCTGTAAGGTAGGATTAGCCTCACCCCACCTCTCAACTGTTGTAAATTCCCTGATTGACTCTATAGTGCAGAGGGCCATAAATTCATTCAACTGAGCTCGCCTAAAAAACAGGCCGGGAGAAGCTTTTTTTTCCCCACCCATTGTGGCTTCCATTCACAATGCAATGAAGTTACTGTGAAAATGTCCCCGTCGCCACACTCTGGCACCTGTTCGGGTACACTGAGGGACAATTTAGCATGGCCAATTCACCTAACCTGCACATTTTTGGACTGTGGGAAAAAACCGGAGCACCTGGTGGAAACCAACACAGACATGGGGAGAACATGCAAACTCCACACAGACAGTGACACAAATCAAGAATCGAACCCAGGTCCCTGAAGCTGTGAGACAGTAGTGCTAACCATTGTGCCAACATGTCACCCCTTGAGGTAGCATTTCAGACTGATGGTTTTCAGCACAAAAAATTAAGACATTCCACATGTCTGCTATTAGTCAAATGAATTCTGCTGCATCAATTGGCTGTATTCAGTGTTAAGCATAAACCATTGGATCCCCTAATCCAGACTCGATGGGCTGAATGGCCTAGATCTGCTCCTACATCTGATGGTCCCACTGTTCCACCAATTTTACCTGTCAGCTCACAGTGATATTTCACAACATACTGTTTTGTATTTGTTCACTTATAAAATTAGTAGGATTATTAGTCAGGGCACTATCCACCCTCAGAGCTTGTATTACTTTTATTTTCAGCTGATCTGAACTATTTGCTCGGGCCAGCATTGGAATCTTTGGGCCCTGCTGTAAGTCAATGACAGTTTTGGCTGGCCAGGCCCATTTCCCATGGGCAGGTGCAGAAAACCATGGCCTCTGTGAAGCCTATTTTGTGTTACATTTAACTCTTCATCTGAATGCTAAAATTAGATTGCAGTTTTCAAATTTTATCCCAATATCAAACGCAGTGTTACTGGTACTTTAGGTCAGTTTGTACTAAAACTTGAATAGCATCTTTCAAACCAACGACCACTGTCATCGAGAAGGACAAGGGTACTCCATCACCTGCAGTTTCCTTTCCAAGTCATTTACCATGCTGATTTGGAATTATTTTGCCACTACCTCACTGTCGCTGGGTTGAAAGCTTGAAACTAGATGTCAATACAATTTGGGTGTATCTACACCAAAGGAACTAAGGCATTTCAAGAAGGTGACACACCTTTTTGAGGATAATTAGAGATGGGCAATAAATGCTGGCTTTGAAGGAATTCTTGTACCCCACAGGTGGGATTTTCCGGCTGTGCTAACCCAGAAATTGGAGATTTCCACTCAAGGCCAACGGAGCTTTCCATGGTCTGCCCTTCACCTGCTATGATTTCCGTGGTGAGAAAATGGGAAAATTCGCCCCTATGTTACAAATATGACATGAATCAGAATATATTATGCAGCATTTAATCTTCCAATGGTTAAAACATTAGAAATGTTTACTGGAATGCCTTGTTTCTGTCACTTATAAAGAAATCATTAATTCATCTGAATGGAACAGGAAATTATTTTACCTTATCCTTTCCAGCAAGTAATAAAACTTCCTAATATTACAAAAAACAATTCAGTACAATTCATGGACGACTCTGTGAAGCTATTGAACAAACAGGACTATCTGCTCGCCAGCCATGAGACACTTTTGTGCTGTCAGGAGTCCTAACTTTGCTTCACTGTTCTTCAATGTTTAGTCAGCCGGTAACTGGAGGAATATTGAAACTGCCTGCAGAGCAGCCGAGTAGGCAGGAGGCTTCCTGGGATAGGATCACAGCATTTCCTGTTCCCGTTTAATGTAGGCTGTATTGAATCACTGTTTTATCTGGCAAGACACTATAGCATAGGACTGAGTTTTAAAATGTGTTTCCCAGTATGTCCAAAAATCTGCCAATGCAGCGATAGTAAGATTGCGCAAATTGAATATGTACACGTGTAAGTTACTATTTTACGCAAATAACTCATTATAGCCACTCAGTCATAACTCTGATTCAGTTCTGATCAAGTGTTCCATTGGCTAATTTTCTGATAATTGTGAACCTATAATCCTCTCAATAAGTCACTTCTATGGCAATTGTTTAGACTGATTGTCACCACTTTATTATTATTTAAATGCTACATTGTACTTTATTTGCTCAGAAATTTCATTGCACCTGGATAGGAGCTGGTAGGTCCGCTTTGCATCTTTCTGTCATACAATCATATGTCTGGTTCTATTGTAACCAGACACTATGCAAGTTTTAGGCATCTAAACTGTAACAGTTTGAGAAGGCAGCTTGCTACTACTTTTTCAATGACAATTAAGGATGGGCAATGAATGCTGGCTTAGTCAGCAACACCCACATCCCATAAATGAATTTTTCAAAATGTAGGGAAGTGTCATTATTATTCTTTGGCTTCCAGTATCAGTTTTGGAATCCATGAGCAGTGAAACATTTCTACTTTCCTGACATTAGTAGTACAAAATGTTCTTCAAATCATCTTCCCTGTGGTACAATTAACGGCAGCTGGATTAAGTCTCAGGAAATTCAGCATTTGGGATGTTGGCAGTGTAATGTTACTTAAGAAAATGAACAGGAAATATTTCCTGTGCACAGTATCTAAAGAGCCACCCTAAGGGCCCATCAGAGTGTTAGACTGCCTTACCAAATTAGTTAGTTCCTTTCTGAATCACTGAAACACATCATTTGTTTTTTTAATGATAAAAGCATTGAAGACTGGTGGAGTATTAAATTAAAAAAACAAAAGCATATTTGGAAATTTCTTTTCCAGACAATGTTTTTGTTCATATAGGAGTTTTCCATTGTTCATAATTTCTGATTACTATTCAGAGTGATATATATCCGAAAAGTCTTACCAAATCTGATGCATTAAACTGACCAAACTGATACATTTTTGCTTGAAGATTTCAATTTCCTAAATCTCTATCTATTTAAAGTGACTAAAATTCACAGGAATGATGAACCAAATTGTTATCTGTAAATCTTGCGTTTTTAAACTTTATCAGTATATTGATTAAGTTAAAAGATTGTGTATATGGATATTATGTGATTGTTGTGACTACAGTATAAACTGTAAGAATGTAAATAAATTACTCCTCATTGTTCCATATAATTTTCACTGATTTCAAGAAATAACGTTGATAGTTTTCTTTCAAACCTAACTGCTGCTGTGTTGCAACATTTGCGTGAGCTGCATTTTAATATTGGGACCCTGACATCAAGTTCTGGGTCTCAACCCAATGTCAGCATCAGATGTCTAACTGGCCAATTAGAGGCCAGGGAGCACACCCATCATCTAATTCAGGATGGTGACAGACTCTCGAGGCTGAAGGGCAAATCAGTGCCCAATGTCGGAGTTGTCAAAGTATGTAAGACAGAGGAGCACCTCATAATGGAGAGACTGTCAGAAGAAAAGTTAAGAAAACTTCAAAGTTTAGAAAGCTCAAGCAAGGTCGTCGTCATGGAGAGATAGGCCTTCCATTGGCCGTGTTTCCACAACTGCAGCTGAATGGTCATGGTGGGTGGTGAGGGTAGCAGTTCCCAGCTTCCAGCACTTACTGGTGTTTCAGCTGTCTCAGGGGCCCTGACTGCCAACTGAAAAATTCTAGTCAGCATCCCCCATACCCCTTACAGGCCCTGTAAAGTTGTGTGCCTGCAATGGGTGGGTAGCTGTCACCCAACTATCCACTTTTCAAATGGCCCAGAGCCAAAAACATGCAGGCAAATTGGCATACCATTCTCCAAGGTCACTTTTCCAGCCCTCTGGTCACACCACTAATGCAAACCAAAATTTCCACCCAATGTTTCATTCGAGCATTGAATGAAATGCAGTTCATGTAGTGAATTGTCACAGTGTCCCCTCTTGGCTCTGTCAATGGGAGAAAATGAAGCTAGGTAAATTCCCCCACATCCCAGCCTAAATCTAAATTCCAGCCTAAATCTTGAAATTCTCAGTACCCTATAATAGTACAACTTTAGCAAGATTGAGAGTTGCTCAAATCAAAAGAGAAAATGCTGGAAAATCTCAGCAGGTCTGGCAGCATCTGTAAGGAGAGAAAAGAGCTGACGTTTCGAGTCAAGAAGACTCTTTGACAAAGCTGGAGCTTGAGAGTTGCTCAAGGAGGCAAAGAGAGGGAGGAACTATATGTTTAGAAAAAAGCTTTTCATAGAACATAGCACAAACAGGCCCTTCGGCCCACAAGTTGTGCCAATCATATCAATCCTACCAGAAAGCTATTAACCTCGGGTTTTTTTTAATGATACGTTGAAATCTGTGTCTTTATCCTAATTAGTTTTTAATGTAACCAATAGCCATTTAATTAAATTATTGGGTTTCTTTTATTAAATATTTAACTTTATAATAAAACAATGTTCCTCAGATGGGTCACAGAAGAATTTAATACAGTTGACAGACCAGCAATTGAGCTATTCTGTTGGCATGGCAATTGTTCCAAGGCAAGGAGTATGAACAAAATGACTTACCGTAGGCCACATTAATAGATTGTGGGAAGTAATGCAGAATAAGAATGAACTCTGAGTAACTAATCTCCCATTGTGATTCATCAGGCTGTCAACTGAGGTACAGTCATGGGAATTATACTGAGGCGCCACAAACTGAGAAAAATCCTGCTCTTCTTGCGAAAGAGTTGGGTTACTGAACTACTAATCAGTTTGTAAAGACCTTTTAAAGGAATCAGACTGATGCTTGGGAATAAGGCCACACACCTTGAATATTTACAAGAGATATATCTTGACATACCCAGAGAAGGCCTCCAAAGTCAATTCATTTATACTTTGCAGAAACAGCCCTCCTGCTGATGTTTATATTCATACCAGCCTCCCCCCATATCTCATAAGAACATAGAAAATAGGAGCAGGAGTAGTCCATTCCCTTGACCCTGCCATCCCCTTGACCCTGGCCTGAGATTTTTGCAGGCATTGTTGCATGGGCACCACCCAGGTATATTGATCAGCATCATACTGGTACAGTGTGGTGCCCAGTGTGCAGCCACCTGACTGGAGAGTCACAGTTTCCTTTGGCACTGGTTCTGAATCATCTACAGGCACATTCACTTCTGCTTGTGAATTCTGTGCTTAGAGTTCATGCCCTTGGTCCCTCCTTTGGCCTCCTGATACCCAGCACTCTTCCCTTCCTCTACAGGCAGGTGTTCCTTCTTTCCAGTGGTCTTAATTTCTAAAGATGCAATACCCATTTCCATCTAAAGCCTTTCTGGAGTTCAGTTGGAGTCCAAACAGCCATGTCTAATGCTTCCATGTCTGACTAATGGCAAGGTTTTAACATTGGCTCCTCCCCTGACCCATGCTGGCCTTCTGCAACTGCAATTTTAAAGGGGCAAGTCCTTTTCACATTTAAAAAAAACTTTTCACTTGCCTTTTTAAGCTCTTCCTGCCCCGATGACTTGCCCCAGACTTGAGGCTGGGTTATAAACTTGCCTCACTTGCAAATTTTAAGATGCGGGGTCACATAAAATCCAGTGGATGCTGTACCTGACACTTAATCACCCACATCTGGTACCACTGCATGAAGACAGGGGAATATGGGAGGCCTTTGAATATCCTTGGGCCTATTGCAGTCCTTAGTGACTAATTAATGGTCACTCAAGTACCTCATTCCAACATTGCCAATATTATAAACAAGGCAGGGGAAAGTCTATGCCAGTCAGGTAACTTTAGTTATGTAAGCTGGTGCCAGGTAAGGAAAGGGGACCTCCTTTGTGGGCATCCTAGTCAACCTCAAAAGTGACCCTCCACCTTTTCCCTCCTTCCTAACCAATGCCCCATGCCTCTTCCCCTCACCCCTGTTGTAGTTCTATATTTACTAATAACAAACTTATCAATCCCACTCAAGACTGGTAAACTAAATGTAGATTTGGTTTGTATGAAGATGTAGCACAAATTGCTCCACAGCAGATTTACTATAAAATTCCAACAGCTACTGATAGTAAGAGAGTACACTTGTAATTATTTCACACCACATGCTGCTGGCTAACTGCAATTCCTCTCAACAGTGCCTGCTAGTCATATGGTTTACATCCTGCCCACTTACTCATTACATGTCTTATAGTGCTATCACAACAACCCTCATCCTATCTCTAGGGCCTGCCAACTTGGTCCCAGGAGCATCCCAGTCTCACTTGTCAATCCGGGTCCCATCAGTGTAGTGGGGTTGCTTGTAATACCAACAGTGGCCATCAAACACTCTTGTTAACCAACAAGAGAGCTGCTCTTTTGAATGCCAAACAAGTAAACAAACTCAAATTAACTTAGGGACAAATTAAAAGGGCAGCACCCCAAAAAGGAGGGAGGAGGAACAGCACAAACAAAACAACAGTCTAAAGGACATTTAAAACATTAAATCAAAGTGTGATTGTCGGCTAACAGTGACCACCACAACTGTTAGCATTGCTGGGATTACAGAGTCCTGGCTTCATTCAATTATTGCCTCACACTGTGTCAAATGGCCACAGGGCAATTATCCCAGCTGATAATGGATTGTCCCACTGAATATTTAGCTGTGGGGGTTGAGGACTTTGGCACATTGTTAAATCCAACTCATGATCCTTGCCTCCATGCAGCTGGGCTGCTTCAGTTAGTTGCTAAGATCAAGTCCCTACAGGGACAGTTTAAAAGCTCACAGGTCCTTAATGATGTTATTTGCTGACTTATTAAGTGTGAGCCTCTTCTAAGGCTGATGTTTTCCCAAACTCTTGGGAAATATCAGGAATGGTGAAAATGGAGTTGGGAGTTCCAGCTGTGTGATGTTGCAGCCTTTTTTAATAACCTGCCTCTGTTTGACCTCGATTGGTGCTGGGAAAAATCCACCCCTTTTGTGTCCTCCTTGCAGCTTACTTTCCCACCAATCTTTCTGTTACCAACAAGCTTGTGGACAATATACTCAGTCTCTTCATTTAAGTTATTAATATAAATTGTAAATAGTCGAGGCCCTAGTTCTTGTCCCTATGGCACTTCACTAGTTGCATTTTACCAATGTAAAAATAATCTACTTATCCCAACTCTGTTTCCTGTTAGCTGACTAATCCCTACTGATGTTAATATATTACCTCAACATCGTGAACTCTTATCTTGTGTAGCAACTTTTTAAGTAAAGCCCCTTATCAAATGCCTACTGGAAATCCAAACACAACTACTGATGCTCCTTTATCCACTCAGCTTGTTGCATCCTCAAAGGACCGTAATAAATTTGTTATCCATGATTTCCCTTTCATAACACCAAGCTGACTGCTTGATTTGATTATAACCTTATAAATGCTATTCTACTCGTTTCTTCACAGTGAATTTTCCCCAGTGACAGATGTTAAGCCAATTGGTGTATAGTTTCCTGCTTTCTGTCTCCTTATCTTCTTGATTGGGGTGTCCATTTGCAGTTTTCCAATCCACTGTGATCTCTGAGTCTGGAGAATTTTGGAGGATTACAAAGCATCCACTATCTCTGCAGTCACATCTTTTATAGACCTTACAATGCAGGCAATCAGCTCCAGGGTCATGTCAACCTTTAGTCCCCTAGTTTCTCAAATGATTTGTTTCAAGTTCCTTCTTTTGCCCATTGAGTTTCTACTACTACTAGATGCTTTTGCTGTTTTTTACCGTGAAGTGGAAATGCCGATGCTGGACTGGGGGAGGGTGTCTATGCTGATATGCGTGACCATCTTGGAGATCCTCCCCAGTTTGAGCTGGCAGTTTGCGGTGTCAATGGTAGCCATAATGTGGAGATGCCAGTGTTGGACAATTCCCACATTTTTAACCTATGATTATCCCTCTCTCCACTCATACTGTTTGTACCTGTAAAGATTTGATTACCTGAAAAGACTCTCATTCCAACCATTATTTTGCAATGGTGTCTTTGTCTATGTTTATGAAACCTATCTCTCTACACATCTGATAAGAGAGCAATGCTCTGAAGCTTATGATTCCAAATAAACCTGTTGGACTTTAACTTGGCATTGTAAAACTTCTTACTATTCTACTGTGAAGGCAGATACAAAATACACGTTCAAAGTCTCTGTCATTTCATCGTTTCGAAATATTAATTTCCCAGCCTCACCCTCTAAGGGACCAACAATTACTTTAATGATGCTCTTTCTTTTTACATATCGCATAATCTATCACCATATATTCCTTTTTCAACTCATTGAAAACAATGAGTTGTTTTCATGCACTCGTCTTGTCTCCTTTTGAAAGAATCTGTGCTGTTTGCCTCAACTACTTCCTGTATATACCAATTTTGCAAGACAACCTTCAAAATATATACATAAAATCAAACATTCCCTGTAAGCAAGGCTAAAATGAAGTGACCTTATTCATTAATAAAAAAAATTCAATTTAGCTTCAATTTAAAAAAAGAGAATAAATCTGTCAGCAGACTAAATGATGAGGGTATTAGCGACCATTAGAAATGGTAAATTATCTGTAACACTGGTTTATATTTAGTCATTTTACATTCAATTTTCTTGCAGTCACATTGAGTGAGGTCTTGACCCACAACATTCACCCTCTCTGCATTGAAGCGCTTTCTCCATTGTGTTGAGTGTTTCCAACACTTTCTGTTTTAATTTTAGACTCTTAATGTCTTCAATGTTTGCTGCTTCCCACACAACTCTGTGTTAAATAGCAATTTGCATTGGAGTGAAAAACAGAAAATGTTAGATAAACTCAACAGGTCTGGCCATATCCATGGAGAGAGTAACAGAGTTACTGTTTGAGACTGTAAGGCTCTTCTACAAAATTGAAGAGAGATAGAGATATGATGAGTTATATAATTGGAAGGGGATAGAGGAGTGGGCTACATCAGAAAGTCAAGCATTGATCAGAGCTAAGGAGGGATTGACAAAGATGTTATGGACACAAGATAAAGGGATCCTTAACCCATAGGGTCATCTATCGCTTGTTTTTTTAAGTTTTGCTTTCACTGAGCGCTGATCTTTATTCTTCTGTTAACACATTCTGCTTTCTTGCCTTTATGGCACTATCAGCATCTTCTTCAGTCTTTAATGCTACCAGTTATACCCCCTCTGTCTTATGTCCATGACATTTTTGTTACTCTCTTCTTAGCTTTGGCCAGTTCCTCACTTTCTGTTCTGTCTCTCCATCTCTGTTCCCTTTCCAACTATATAATCCATCACATTTTGACCCATTTCAGTTCTATAGAAGAGTCCTGTAGACTCAAAACATTGAGTCTCCGCAGCTGCTGCCAGATCACTGTGTTTATCCAATATTTTCTGTTTCATTTCAGATTTCCAGCAGTAATTCGCTTTTATTTGTATTGGAATGTTGGTCAGCTCTGTTGCTTGATTGGACTTCTTCTAAATCACTGGCAGGATCGCCCATTGGTTTAACATCCTTACTGACAGGATGACACAATAGGTTTAGCGTATTGAATTTGAAGATCCTGTGCTTTGTCTTGACTCAGACTGTATTTTGCTTTACTGCAGCATCTTCTGTGTAATTTATTTTAAAAGGCATTGAGATAGGTACCTTTCCAAGTTAGGTTGTGATCTTAAAGCATCATACTGAAAGCAACATTGTTTAATTGTCTGAAGAAATCAAATTCAAGTATGCGATTCAGTTGAAAAAGCTGTGTTTTGGTTCTGATAAAATTTAATTGGGTCAATATGAGCTGACCCAAATATATATCTAAACCAGATGCTGCTCAAACATGTTGTTTTTACTATTCACTTATGGAATGTGGGTGTCACTGACTAAGCCTGTCCTTAATTGCCCCTTGAGAAGCTGGTGGTGAGCTGCCTTCTTAAACTCCTGCAGTCTCTGAGATATAGGTCCATCCATAGTGCTATTGGGGAGGGTGTTCCAAGATTTTGATCCAGCAACAGTGACAGAATGGTGATTTATTTCCAAGTCAGGATGGTGAGTGACTTAGAGAGGAATTTCCTGGTGCTGTGTTCCAGGTGCCTGCTGCCCTTATCCTTTTAGGTGATAGCAGTCATGGACTTGGGAGACACTGCCAAAGGAGTGTGCCGAAGGAGTTGAGTATCCTCCAAACTAATTTGGAAAACTATAAGAAATAAAAAATTATCTATCTACGGAGTTTTAAGCACAGTCGTATTGTGAAGTTAGAAATCTATTTCAGAGAGCAATGTAATAAGCTGCTAACATGCAAAATAATGAATTCAGTCGACTGTAAGTGAAATGATACTTCAAGATTAATGTCTAAGCAAACAGAGCTTTAAAAATAATTTGAGGAAAATTAAAGCTTTGCAAAATAATCTTCATTAAGTTAATAGCATTGCATCTAATCATGAATACGAAGCTACAATTTAAAAATATCTTTAGTTTAAATCTGAAAACTTTGGATAGAGATTAGAAAAAGAAGTTGGACATAGTTTGGAACCAGATCAGTGAATTTTATAAATCTAATTAATGCATGGATGTTTGTAGCTGTTGCACATTTCTGTAGAATCGTAGTTGGATCATTATTTTTGCTGTAAGGAAAAGTCTTAAAAAATCTTTCATATGAGATTGAGAGTAACAACCTTTATTACTGACTCCTCACATGGTGGTACTCTGACATGAGAACCAGTGACTAGAAATGCCACCTTCTTCATTGACTCCTATTTTAACAGATGTAGCAGATTGCATTTTATGGAAAGGTTCATTGAGGAAATACATTAAATAACCATAACTGCCAAAATCAGATATCAGACCAAACAGCCCCCATGAGTGTTTCTTTTCAGATTCCATTTTTGATCATTGCATATATTTCTTTCAGACATGTGGGCTGAATGCAGATGTTATTTTTTTGAAAAGGAATGAATGCAATATTCTTGTGGGAAAACATTGTGGTGCCAGTTCTCACTGGTGGAATGCCTTTTGGGACACAGGTAGGATGGTCCATAACATCACCAAGATGTATATCAATTGCTTCACAGGAAAATGGTTGTGATCATTTCATAAACAAAAAGGAACTGTATTTTGTGACCAACATGGTGGAGGAAGAGATGGGAGAGAGTTAACATTACCTTAGATTTGTATTGCAAACCTTGGTATCATAATGATGTGCTGCCGGAGTGAATCATTTACTGCTCTCTTGTTACTGACCCACATATGGCATTCAATAACTTACATTTTATAAATCAAGATATGATATTAAAGAATTGTGTGTGCCAAAAATCAAGTTGCAAAGAATACACACTCCAAATGCTTCACATTCTGCTCCTGGGTCGGTAATAAAATATCAAAGGGACTTTTCATTCAAAGTTGGAGAATTAACCAATGAGTAAATGGAAGCCTGAAAATCTTGGTGGGAATTTTTATTGGAGGAAATTGAAAACAGAGAGAATTTCATACATATTTCATTGCAATGCAGATTAAAATAAAATATTACAACTCTATGGGCAGCACAGTGGCATAGTGGTTTGCATTGCTGCCTCACAGCTCCAGATTCAATTCCAGCCTCAGGTCACTGTCTATGTGGAGTTTGCACTTTCTCCCTATGTCTGTGTGGGTTTCCTCTGGGAGCTCAGGTTTCATCGCACACTCCAAAGAGATGCAGATTAGGTTGATTGGCCATGCTAAAACACCCTTAGTCTCAAGGGGGATTAGCAGGATAAATACATGGGGTTACAGGGATAAGACCTGGGTGGGATTGTTGTCAGTACAGGCTCGATGGGCCAAATGGTCTCCTTCAGCACTGTAGAATTCTACTCTATTCTAAACTTACAATGAATAATAAGTGAATTTGTAAATAGAATTTGTAAATACAAATTAAGACTGTTTCCAGATTACGATAGACTTCAAGGCCAATCAGCAACCATGTAGACAAACGCATGCAATATACACAGGATCTGAAAGGCTCATTTTAGGATTCCACATTGTCTGGTACTATACATAAGGCAGCAAAAAGGGCTAAAAATGTTACGCACATACGTACCATACTGTCTGTGGCGAAGTTAAGTGTTCAGTATCTTGTTTACAATGTTGTTATATTCTGTTCACCACCTTAAATAATGAATTCAGTATAAACAATTGCTTTTCCAAAGCTTCACAAATTTGAGGGAGGGAGCATTCTTTCTCCAAATGTGTGTGCAACTGTTTTTTGTTGCTTGTAAGTGTTATTCCTAGGAAGGTGTTTCCCAGCATTCGTTCTGTACTGGGCTGGAGAACAACTGCTCCACCTGTGAGCTTCTCCCCCATGTCGCTCTGAATAGCTATCAGAAGACGTCATCTCTGAACAAGTGGATAGTATCCATTTTTCTCTTCCTCCCCAAATTTGGTTGGGTGTAACATTATTAGATTATAACCCCTTACATTAGCAGTGGGTCTTTAACAACATTGTTTTAATCCTTAATTCATCCATAACAATATTTAAAAGAAATACATTAGCAAAGCTATACAAACATCAGGTGTAATGTTATTTCTGTTGTGTTAATTCCATATCGTATAAATATAACATAAAGCATCATTTTAAATAACAATAAATATTTTAACTTGCTTGATCTGCTTTTCATTTCCATCTATTTTCTCGATCAATATGTTCTACCATTTTTCCCATATCGTAATTTCAAACCTTAAACTTGCTCTTTTTCTCCTCACGCGTCTCACCATATGGTTTAATCCAAAGATCTGCAGGCTAGGTGGATTGACCATGCCAAATTTCCCTTCGATGTTGGGGGAATGAGCAGGATGAATGGGCAGGATCACAGGGATGGGGCATGGGTGGATTGTTGTCAATGCAGGCTCGATGGGCCGTACTGCCCCCTTTGTACTGCAGGGATTCTAAGATTCTAAGTTTTCAGGTAGGATCAGTTTACAAAAAGTCATTTGAATATGCTTGGTTGACAAATAACTTTGAAGGCTGGTTTGCAACCAATTTAAAACAGATGTAATGTATATGAAGGGGACAGAGAAACTGGAGGGGAGTGGTGAGGGTGGGAGGTCTGTTATTGAAGGGAAGCCTCTGACTGGTACTGGGATCCCTGGAAGGAGGGAAGATCAACCTAGTCTTGAGGCCTGTGTATGTAGCATTGACTGGTAGAGTTTATGGTTGTACCTAAAAGATTGAGCACTTTTATTGTTTAGAAAGGAATATTGAGTATCTGCAGTAAGACAAAGAATAACAAATTAAATGGTGTGCTGAACTCTTTTATTCCCCATTGACTCCCACTGGGTCCTTACAAAGGCTTATAAAGAGAATGCAATTCAATCTCTTGATTTGGAAGGTAAATCTACGTGAGAAAGAAACTGGATGTGGGGGTGGGAAGAGGCATTATACTCATAGCAATCACTTGTTAATTCAGTTAGGAACATAGAATTGACTTTATTGGTGGCTGACCGCTCAGCTGTCTCAATCCTGAGATCTTGAATTACATTTGAGTCTTTACAGCACTTTCCTCCTTTGAGTCACTCCTTAAAATCTATCTCATTGGACAAGCTTATGGTTATCTGTCCATATTTCTCCTTATGTGGTTTGAATTCAAATTTTGTTTGATAATCCTCTTTTGAAGCATGTCAGGCCATTTTTACAATGGTGCATATATTGTTGTCCTTAACTTTTTTTTTACTCTCTTCTAAGCAAGCAGTTTTTCTTGCTTAAACTATATGCGATATGGAAGTCAGATTTTGACACTTTGAACAAACAATTCAGTCTGGACTCTAGAGCAACCATAGGAGCCTCTTTATGTTGCTCATTGTGTTACTCATCGGACATCTAGCTTTACGCATTGACATTCTTTCCCCTTCCAACTCAGATCATACAGATTTACATTTGTTTTTCTCCTGTGGTCAGTATCCAACATGTATGATCAAGCGAACATTTGAGAAGGAAAACGATCTGAAATGATAAAAACTGTAAATAATCTGATAAAATGAGATTAGCCCGGAGGTTTTTCTTTTGGTTCTTTAGTAACACTGTGTCCATGCCAGGAGAAACACTGTTCCTTATTAAGTCAACCACATCAACCTTTATCCTCTAGTATATGGTTAAAGAATGTTTATATGTGTAATTTATCACAATATCCTTCACGTAAAGGTTATGACTCCAGCCTTGTTTTAAAAGCTATGACTTCAACCTTGTTGGGAAGATTTTGATTAATAACTATTCCGATATATTAGTTTTTCCAATTACTTCATTTCTCGGCTCTTGTCTCTGTCTGGAAAAAAAAACCTCGTCTTAACCACAGACATGTAAAATCTTGTTTGTTTTGACTCAGAACTTTTCAATGTGCATGTTATGGTTGCAATATTGAGACATATGATATCAGTGGTGTGTTTCTCTACAGTAGTGTTGGTGCCATGGACAGGATAAAAGCCAAATTGAAATGGCTTATGTATACTAGTGTGCAAATTTGGGTGATCATAACGCACTTGAGGGCCTTAAGATAGGAAACAAAAGCATATAAATAATAATTGGAGAGGATAGACTGGCCAGGATGGATGTTTTGCTAACAATATTGAAGGGAAGGGACAATGTTTGGTCAAGTGAACAAATATCCAGCATTAGGCCAAGTAGAATTAACTGAATATTCAGGGCAGGATTGGATTGACAGTTAGTGGATGTCAGAGGGTGTCTTGGAAGGAAAAATGGATGATACAGTGCAAAATATCTTCATCCACAGCTGTATTATTGGGACTGACAACTTGAATGATGGTGTGGATCGAACTTGTTGCTGCACATTAGTGGCCTGCTGCTGTATTGCCCGGTATTAATTTTTTAATATATAAATTTGAGTTTTTTTGGGAAGCAATCTTGCCAGCTGTGTGCTGGTTTCTCACTGGTGTGATAAGGGTGGGCCTGACCAACCTAAAATATCTGAACCACACATGTGCGGCTCTTTCCCAGCTGGCTCATGCTCAAGATTCATCAGATCTTAGAGATGGCAACCACAAGGTTGAAGGCAAAGGTCAGTTTTAGTTTAATTATGTGAATTTTGAATCATTTTGAATCTTTTTTCATGCTACACTTGAGAAGTTTTCACAGCATATTGTTGGGAACCACTGTCTTAGGAGTACATCTGTCTTACACAATATATTTTAACCAGCATTCAGGTCAAATTACCATTTACTTTTACCTTAATATCATCTCATTAGTTCTGCATTATCTGCGAAGCTGGTGTGATGAGGGTACAAGGCTAATTTAAATATTCATCTGTTTATTTTAGTCTTATTCGTGAGCCCAGGACGCAATTGTCTGGGCTTTCTTGCCTTAACGGCCTTGCTGGTGGAGGTCTTCACTGGCGAGGATCGTGTATGGTCCCCGGGAACGGGGACACGTAACAGCCTTGCCGGTGTGATTGAGTGTACTGAGATCCCTGGGAGTTAGGGGCAGGGCAGACAGTGCTCCTTGAGCAGTACAAGCCTGGCAGTGCTAGCTGGGCAACCTGGCAGTGCCCTAAAGGCACTGGGATGTGCCAAAGGGCAGAACCTAATGGGAGAAATGGGGCCAGAAGGAAGCAGGGCCTAAAGGATGGCGGGTGGGGAGGGTCTGTGCTGTCTGGAATTGGGGATTGGCCAGAGTGTCTATCGACTGGGGTAGGGGTATCTGAACGATGTTCTGCTGGGAGGTGATGGTATCATTGTGGTGATCAGCTGGGGAGGTGGAGTGGAATCAGGCCAGCAATAGGCTGGCAATGGGCCAAGGAGGCCAGCGATTGTGTGTGTGTGTGGGTGTGTGTGGGTGTGTGTGGGTGGGTGGGGAGGGGGAGAACAATATCTGGAGTATGTGACAGATCTTTGTGTTCTTTTTACTTTTGTACGCAGAACTCCGAGAGATCAGCACGTGCACAGTGGCACTATTTAGATGTCAGCAGCCTGCTTTGTGACCGAGAATAGACTCCTTTCACTCCCCCTATTAGTGTGAATCATACTTTTTTTTGTTCGAAGTGGCATAGGTTTATCTGAGACCCCGCCAAAAAAAATGGGTGCTATTCTCTCCTGTTTTCATGCTCATTTAGCACTTGGAAAGTTATTGGCAAGAAATGTTCAGAGAAATGTTATATATCACAAACGTTTGCCAATGCCTCACAATTGTTTATCTCCACTTAAAAGGCATCTAACACAATTTCTTTTGTCTGTTTTATTTATATTGAAAACTGTTTTGAATGAGATCATTTAAATATCATTTTGTTGAGATGAATTGTGTTTTTAAATGGAATAAGATAATGCAGAACTAATGAGGTGATACGAAGCTAAAAGTAGTTGATAATTTGCTGGTTAAAGTATATTGTGTAGATGTACTTTAGACAGTGATTCCCAACAACATGCTGTGAAGACTTCCTGAGTGTACCATGAAAAAAAGACTCAAAATGATTCA
This sequence comes from Sphyrna mokarran, assembly GCA_024679065.1. Lineage (NCBI taxonomy): Eukaryota > Metazoa > Chordata > Chondrichthyes > Carcharhiniformes > Carcharhinidae > Sphyrna > Sphyrna mokarran. The sequence goes on along the minus strand of JAGIQG010000002.1, from coordinate 56,183,243 downwards.
AAATTCATGTAATTAAACTAAAACTAACCTTTGCCTTCAGTTCTATGGTTGGCATCTGTAAGATCTGATGGATCTTGGGCCACCGGGGCATGGGCTGGCTGGGAAAGAGCCACACATGCATAGTTTAGATTCTTTAATGTTGGTTAGGCCCATACGCATGACCAACGGGACTGGGAGCTGAAGACAAAGGTCACTGCACCTGCACAGAAACCAAAAACTCAAAACCCAGGGGAAGCAAAGGACGGGGAGAGAATAAAAAAAAAACAGGCAAGAGGACAGGAGGAAGTTAAAAACAAATTTCCCAGTAAAGGAAGAGAGAAAATAGGAGGTGTGCGCAAAACATTTTCATAGTGTAAAAGTTTGCCATGACATATAAAAGGTTGGGAACCACTGCTCCAGCATCATGCAGCAATAATTGTTACATAATGAAAAAGAAACTTTTGAAAACTATAAATTAATGGCTTCCTTATAACATTTCTCTTTAGATCAAACTGAACCTTGCAGTTCCTTTTTGTTAAGGAGCTGGAGCTGAATTGGAGGAACTCAGGATAATTCGGGAGGTTGAGGCGGATATTGACAGGAGTTACAAAGAGATAGTCACTCCTAAAAGTGATTCTTGGGTAACTATGAGGAAGAGGGGTAAGAAGCAATCGGGTAGACAATCCCCCGGGGCTGTTCCCCTCCAAAACAAGTTTTCTGTCCTGGAGGCTACAGTTGAGGAGGAATCAACTGGAGATGGCCAAAGGGAGCAGGTCTCTGGGGGTGAGCCTGCTGGGAATGCTCAGGTGGGTAGGGGGAGTAAGAGATTGGGCCTGGTAATTGGAGACTCCATAGTTAGGGGGACAGATAGGAGAGTAAATAGTAATAAACGGGACTCAGGGCTGGTGTGTTGCCTCCCAGGGGCCGGGGTCCAGGATGTCTCAGAGTGGGTTTTTAAGATTTGTAAGGGAGAGGGGAGTCAGCCCCAAGTCATAGTTCATGTAGGGACTCATGATGTAGGTAGTACAAGGGAAGGAGAAATTAAACAGAAATTTATGGAGTTGGGGTGGAAGCTTAGGGCCAAAACAGACAGAGTGGTTATCTCTGGACTCTTGCCTGTGCCACGGGATAGTTTAGAGAAGAACAGAGAGAGGGAATGTTTGAACTCGTGGCTGCGGGGATGGTGCAGGAGGGAGGGGTTCAGGTTCCTGAACAATTGGGACTCATTCTGGGGTAGGTGGGACCTCTACAAGAGAGATGGTCTACACCTGAACCAGAGGGGAACTAATATCTTGGGGGATAAATTTGCAAAGGTTATGCAGGGGGCTTTAAACTGATTCAGAGGGGGGGTGGGATCCTGAGTAGTTTAGATGTTAAGAGGGACGAGAACAGGGGGGTCATAGATGAGAACTGTAAAACACAGCAGCGTACGGGTGGAGTAGGGCATGGTTTGAAATGCGTATACTTTAATGCAAGAAGTATTTGCAATAAGGTGGAGGAACTTGCAGCTTGGACCAGTACCTGGAACTTCGATGTTGTGGCCATTTCAGAGACATGGATAGAGCAGGGACAGGAATGGTTGTTGCAGGTTCCGGGGTTCAAATGCTTCAGTCGGAGTAGAGAAGGAGGTAGAAGGGGGGGAGGAGTGGCATTATTAGTCAAAGACTGTATCACAGTGACAGAAAGGAAGTTTGATGAGGACTTGTCTGTTGAGGTAGTATGGGCTGAGGTTAGAAACAGGAGAGGAGATGTCACTCTGTTGGGAGTCTTTTATAGACCTCCTAAAACTTCTAGAGAGGTAGAGGAAAGGATTGCAAAGTCGATCCTGGACTGGAGTGAAAGTAATAGGGTAATTGTTATGGAGGACTTTAACTTTACTAATATTGATTGGAATAGCTATAGCTCTAGCTCGTTAGAGGGGTCAGTTTTTGTACAAAGTGTGCAGGAAGGTTTTTTGACTCAGTATGTAGATAGGCCAACTAGAGGTGAGGCTACATTGGATTTGGTGCTGGGCAATGAGCCAGACCAGGTGTTAGGCTTGGTGAACATTTTGGTGATAGTGACCACAATTCGGTTACGTTCACCTTAGTGAGGGATAGGGATAGGCATGAAGCTGGGGGCAGTAGTTATAGCTGGGGGAATGGTAATTATGAGGCCATAAGGAGGGAATTAGGGTGCATACATTGGACTAGGAAACTACAGGGACTGGGAACATCTGGAATGTGGAGCTTATCCAAGGAGCAGCTACTGCAAGTCCTTGATAAGTATGTCCCTGTCAGGCAAGGAGGAAATGGTCGAGTAAGGGAACCATGGTGTACTAAAAAAGTTAATTCGCTGGTTAAAAGGAAAAAAGAGGCTTATGTCAGTATGAGGCTTGAAGGCTCGGTTAGTGCAATGGATAGCTATAGATTAGCGAGGAGTGAGCTAAAGAGTGAGTTGAGGAGAGCTAAAAGGGGACACGAGAAGACTTTGGCTGATAGGATCATGGAGAATCCTAAAGCTTTCTTTAGATATGTTAAGAATAGAAGATTGGTTAGGGCAAGGTTAGGGCCAGTCATGGACAGCAGTGGGAAGTTGTGCGTGGAGCCTGAAGAGATTGGAGAGGCATGAAATATTTCTCTTTGGTATTCACGCAGGGAGATGTAAATGTAGTTGTGGAGAACACTGGGATACAGGGTTGCAAACTGGAAAGTATTGAAGTAGATAAGGAGGATGTGCTAGATATTCTTGAGGGTTTGAAGTTAGATAAGTCCCCTGGGCCGGACGGGATTTACCCTAGGATTCTCTGGGAGACGAGAGAGGAGATTGCAGAGCCTCTGGCTCTGATCTTCAGGTCGTCGTTGGTTACGGGTATAGTGCCGGAAGACTGGAGGATAGCGAATGTGGTCCCATTGTTCAAGAAGGGGAAGAGAGACTTTCCGGGGAATTATAGGCCGGTGAGTCTTACTTCTGTTGTGGGCAAAGTATTGGAGAGAATTATTAGGGATAGGATTTATAGTTATTTAGAGAGAAATGAATTGATTGGGGATAGTCAGCATGGTTTTGTGAAGGGTAGGTCGTGCCTTACTAACCTTATTCAGTTTTTTGAAAAAGTGACCAAAGAGGTGGATGGGGGTAAGGCAGTTGATGTGGTATATATGGACTTTAGTAAGGCGTTCGATAAGGTGGCCCATGGAAGGCTTCTGCAGAAAATGCAGATGTATGGGATTGAGGGTGATTTAGCTAATTGGATTAGGAATTGGCTAGCAGATAGAAGAAAGAGGGTGGTGGTTGATGGGAGATATTCATCGTGGAGTTCGGTTACTAGTGGTGTACTTCAGGGATCTGTTTTGGGGCCCCTGCTGTTTGTAATTTTTATAAATGATCTGGATGAGGGTATTGATTAGAGCAACACAGCATGGGAAACAGGCCCTTCGGCCCAACGAGCCCACGCCGCCGTCATAACTATATAGTAACAATTCCATTATGCTATTCTAATTTTAGGTTATTCCTAATATGGAAGAGTCTCAATGTAGGGACAATTTGTTTCCCAATCAGCCTAAGAGCAAAGTTTTTGGGATGTGGGAGGAAACTGAGTGCCTGGAGAAAACCCAAGCAACCACGGGGAGAACGCGCAAACTCCCGCAGACACCGGCCCAATTCCAAGTGTCTGCACAGCTACAGCGATAGTCACTGAGCTGTCATGGTGCCCTTCAGATGGTCCAGATAAAGCACTCATTTACGACATGAAGCACCAGGCAACCCATGAATCAACATCCAAGAGCTGTCCTCGCACCACCTGCCGAATGCATGCTCCTTGTTGGTCAAGTATGGACCGAATTACCTGTGGAAAAAAAAGCCATAGTTAAACAGTCCTACTATATCCCTCTATCTGCATAACGCTCATGTGGCTGTCCAAGAGACCCTTAAACAGCCCTAGCGTGCCTGCTCCCACCACCTTACTCGGCAGTGCATTCCACACCCCCACTACCCTTTGTGTGAAAAACTGCCCTCTAATATTCGTCTTATACATAGCCCCCCTCACCCTAAGGCCATGACCCCTCGTCCTATCCATTTCTGAAGGTGGAAAAAGTTTACCTCCATTTACTCTATCTATACCCCTTATAATCTTATACACCTCTATGAGATCCCCTCTAAGCCGACGTCTTTCAAGGGAAAACAACCCCAGTCTATTTAATCGTTCCTCATAAGACAGTCCTTCCATACCAGGCAGCATCCTGGTAAACCTCCTCTGCACTCTCTCCAAGGACTCCACATCCTTCCGATAGTACGGCGACCAGAACTGGACGCAGTATTCCAAGTGAGGCCTAACCAACGTTCTGTACAATTGCAACATCAAACTCCTACTCTTGTATTCTATACCCTTTTCTATGAAAGCTAACATACTATACGCTTTCTTTATCACCTTCTCCACCTGTGAAGACACCTTCAGAGACTTGTGAACCTGCACTCCCAAGTCTCTCTGCGTCTCTATACTCCGAATAGTTTTACCTTTTATCCTATAACTCTCTTCTACATTTTTCCGGCCAAAATGCATCACCTCGCATTTATCCGGATTAAATTCCATTTGCCATCTATCTGCCCAGTCTACCAACCTATCTATGTCCTGTTGTATTGCCTGGCACTGCTCCTCTGTACCCGCCAATCCAAGCATCTTAGTGTCATCAGCAAATTTGCTGATCTCTCCACCTACCCCAACTTCCAAGTCGTTTATGTAGACCACAAATAGAAGAGGACCTAGTACTGAGGATGGATTAGTAAATTTGCGGATGACACCAAAGTCGGAGGAGTGGTGGATAGTGAAGAGGGGTGTTCTAGTTTGCAGAGAGACTTGGACAAGTTGCAGAGCTGGGCCGAGAGGTGGCAAATGGAGTTTAATGTGGAAAAGTGTGAGGTAATTCACTTTGGCAGGAATAACAAATGTGTAGAGTGTAGGGCTAATGGTAGGACTCTTAATAGTGTTGATGAACAGAGGGATCTTGGTGTATATGTGCATAGATCCCTGAAAGTTGGCAATCAAGTCGATAAGGTTGTTAAGAAGGCATACGGAGTCTTAGCTTTTATTGGTAGGGGGATTGAATTTCGGAGCCGCAACGTCATGTTGCAACTGTACGAAACTCTAGTGCGGCCGCACTTGGAGTATTGTGTGCAGTTCTGGTCCCCGCATTATAAGAAAGATGTGGAGGCATTGGAGAGGGTACAGAGGAGGTTTACCAGGATGTTGCCTGGTATGGAGGGCAGGTCTTATGAAGAGAGGCTGAGGGATTTGAGGTTGTTTTCGTTAGAAAGAAGGCGGCTAAGAGGAGACCTTATTGAAACATATAAGATGATTAGAGGTTTAGATAGGGTGGACAGTGATAGCCTTTTTCCTAGGATGGAGAAAGCTAGCACGAGGGGACATAGCTTTAAATTAAGGGGTGGTAGTTATAGGACGGATGTCAGAGGTAGGTTCTTTACCCAGAGGGTGGTAAGGGTATGGAATGCCCTGCCTGCGGCAGTTGTAGATGCGCCAAGTTTGGTGGCGTTTAAGAGGTTAATAGATAAGTTTATGGATGAAAAGGGAATGGTTTAGGTTAGAGGGTCACTGCTTGTTCCTAATTGGTCGGTGCAACATCGAGGGCCGAAGAGCCTGTTCTGCGCTGTAATGTTCTATGTTCTATGCTCTATGTTTCAAATCTCTAGAACAACCAAAGTATGCTTGTGCATTAAGTAAACACTCTCATGGTTGTCTGTCCAGACGAGAAAAATTGCTGCAATTATATGAATGATGTGGCACATTCCAAATGGCATAACTCTCTAATTATTAGTGAAGACTCTCAAAAGGACTCCATCATTGGTCAACATCTGTTGAGATACTTCACTCTACAGGAAATTAACTACTTCAATTTGCAATTTGTTTCAGTGAGCGATCTTCTTATTTAAAATGTTGCAATGTTGTCTCATTGCTTTTGTCTTCTGCTGGATGAGAATTCTGCCCTCTTGAACTGCTGCCACAAAGTGCTACTCTATAGGGTGAGAATTAAACCTGGTTTCCTCAGAATCTTTGAGACGAAATATCTTATCCTGTGATCTAAAAGACGCAAACATCAGGAATACATGTTCAGCGTTAGCAGCCAAGCCAATTCCATCAGTGTTTGCAGTTAGGATTTGAATCCTGTATGCTTCTAAATGCTAAAATGCTAAGGCCTGGATTTTCACGATGGTGGTGGGGGCATTGATGTTGGGGGAGCGGGGGGAGCGGCGGTGTTGGTGGTGGTGGGGGGGCTTCTCTATCATTACAAAAATAGCAGATGAGACCAAAAATGAGAAGTCCCATCCTGATCACAACGTCTACCCTTTTCACAGAAACTGGAATGGTGATACGTTGTGTTTGGCCAGTGTGGCAGAAGTAGCTGTTCATAAAGATCAACAGCCGCCCCCATGCGTGTCCAACTTTAGTATTCTAGGTCTGTGAGATACCGTACAGATTAGGCCTGGTAGGAGCAGGTCAGAACTTTGTGGAATCCTTTCAAGAGGAAGGGTATCCTATTGGAAATCTAGGGCAGAATTTTCCTGTTCCGCCCACCACAGAAATAGTAGCCAGCAGGGATAAACCATGCAAAGGTCAGTTGACTTCAGGTGGGAATTTCTGGCCTTCTTGCGAGTGCAGCTAGAAAATCCTGCAACTAGAGTACTTCTTTAGGTACGTTCTTGGGATATATTTGAGGGAGATAAGATGTCCAAAGAGGTAGCCAGATGCCCATTATGGAAGCCAGGTGTGACTTAATATTGTGAAACACAGACCATGAATGTGTATAAGAAGTGCGTAACATAAACTCATTAATTATCAAGATCTTTGGAACTGTCAAAAGTATCAAAATGTGCTATCAAAGGCAATGTCAACTTGTCAAGGCATTTAAACTTCTGTCCTTTAAATCTTTGGCAAAAAAGTCTGGAGTGCTTTTAGAAAAACGTTGCCTACTATTTCATTCTATCTGTTGGCATAAGCCTGAAGGCTATCATTTTTGGATGCATGCTGTATGACTGATTTCACAACCTTCCATTATCAAAGTAGAGTGCCTGTCATTTCACAGTTCGACAATTCTCATTTCTTCTAAGTTCTTTGAAGTGGGACTATGAATTCCAGTGATTGTTATTTTAAACAATTATTCGTTTGGATGAAATTTTTGTTATTATAAGGAATTATGTAATTGAAGGAATGTAATTGACTTTTCATGAATATTTGTGTTCTTAAAAATAAAGTTAGCAAAGATCATTTAGAACTTTATTTCATCTTAGCATGGCTCCTAAGGTCTTCCCATAGTATACAGTGGGTCGGTTGAGATAGTAGCTGAAGGGTGGTAGTTAGGAGGCATGAATTGGCACTAAGTTGGTATAGGAACTAAAACAACCAGGGGGTTGGACGGAGGGGCATTGTTGGCATAGAGAGTGTCAGGGGCTATGGGTGGCTTAACATGGATAATGTATGGCAGCTGGTGGCGTGGATGAGGGCTGTTTTATGCAATATTATTTATACTAAACTATGATACAGTGCTGAAGCCCCAAGGCAGGTTTATGCAGCCTGGGCTTCCTATCAGATTCCTAGAGAACTCAGCCATCCCTTAACAAAAATCCAAACTTATGGACACTTTCTTCAGAATCAGGTTTGCCAAGTGGGAAATGTTCCAACTCTGCTCAGGAGGGAAAATTCAGGCCCAAGTATTTTTATAGCAACTTCTTTTGAATTGGCTAAGTTGCTGTTAAAACATAGCTGATGTATACTGATAGAATATTTTTAAATTACAATTTTCTAATGGTGAGCTTGGACAATTAGCGTACAAAATTTACTGAAAGGAATACTTCAATGTTTTTTATATATTTTGAAAATAATTATTTTTACAAACTTAAATAAAATTTTATTTTCTTCAAGCCTGTCAAAGGAATATCTTATAAAAGTGAATATCCAGTAAACCAGTATATGGCTTCCTAGTGCTATGTGTCTATTTTTCCAAAGTTCAACACAAAACAGAAATCATGTCTGATTAAATGAAAATATTATTCAAATAATGTACGAGCTGATTTTACCATATAGAAAAAGGAACAAAAGAATTGTACTTGGTTACTGATTTTTAAAATGAATTATGGTTTATACTGAATGACAGATGGCCAGGAGGCTTTATGATATGTTTAGATTAAATTGTCATTCAATCTTTAAAACTTTAGCCATATTAAGGATGTAATCAGTAGAAGCCCCACAGGAAACATCTATGATTGGTTGGAAACTTGCAATAAGGATTGCAGGTAAAGCTGGAAATTAATCATGTGAGACCCAGAATTAAAGGTATGAAAGCATCCGTGGTGTAAACCCTAAGGCATTGCAATTCGAAAGAAGTAATGAGTCATTCCATACTGAATGAGAGACTTCAGATTATGTATTCCAATTGTAATCCTAAACTAGACTCTGGGAAAAACCAAACACGCTCAGGAACAAAAAACGTTCCAGGTATTGCAGTTACACTTAATGTAACTGTATAGATTAGGCCATAAATTTTATACTGTCATGTGTATTTGGTATAAATTCACTTACCTGAAATAAGAACACATACAGGATCCTGTTTGGTTTGTACCAAAGCATTTTTCCCAGTGATGGACTTACTATTTGCTTTTAAAAAAAGGAAAAGTGTATTGTCACAACGTCATCTGGTTATATTTTAATTTGTAAATGTTCCCCAGAAAATGAACTGAAATATCCCCTATTTTGCGCAGATACCATGACTAATATCTTCATTGTTGTACTTTAGTCACCTGGCATTGGTTAATTAATAGGATTGCCCATTGAAAGAGTTAAAAACAAAACAATTGACTTGAGTAAACTTCACCAAAGGCAGTAATTAAATATTTGCATGGCTATTTACTTTGTAAAGTTCTGTACACAGAGAGCCAATTGAACAGGAATGTCAACAAAATGTACTTGTGAAAAAAGGACTGACATTTATATAGCACCTTCTACTGCCTCAGGATAATGTTTCACAGCCAATGAAGTATTTTTGATATCTCATTACCTGTGACAGAAGAAAGTATTCAATTTGAGAGATGTATTCTTAGGCAGCACTACCAACTAGAGAAAATTTACTTTTTCTTCCTTTGTATCTCTTCAACCACAATACAGAAAGCAAATAACATAGCTCTTTATTGTCTTTCTTTATTTTTCTTCCCCTCCCCCACTCTTTCTCCCCATTGTATCCTCCCTTTTTTTAACCTTTTCTCCCCCATATTTTCCCTCCCCCCCCCTTTTCTCAATTTTACCTTTCTTCACCCATCTCCCCCTCTCCCCACATCTTCATCTGTCACAGCATATCCTCTGATTTCAGCTTCTCTGCTGTTTGGCCATTCACACCTTCTATTCTCTCTATTGACTGCCATTGGCATCGCTTAGTCTTTTCTCTTGTTTTTGTGGCTATGATTCATCTTTCATTCCCTCACCCTATAGTATAAATACCTCCCACTTTCTATGCCTTTTAATTTTAGCAAAGGGTCATCTGGACTCAAAATAGATTCTTTACAGATGCTGCCAGCTCTGCCGATATTTTCCAGCATTTTTTCTTTTGGTTTCAAATAACATAACGCTGGATTTGGAGGTGTGCCTATGCTGCAGTTTGCACTCTCAATTCTGCATGCATTGCTATGGATAGCAGTGTTGATTTTGGAAAGAAACAGAGCAAAAGAGAGAGGTGTGCATTTATATCATATTTGCATGGCCTTCCTCAATACCAAAGTGCTATAATTGCAATCACAAATGTTTTGAAATGCTGCCATTGTTCAATGTAGGAGATGCAGCAGCAGTTTACACACAGCAGGGTACCATAATCAGCAATGAGATCACGACCACTGAATTATAATGAAGTTGCTTAAGTATTAGCCAGGATGCCAAATCTGTTCTTTGAAATAGTGCCGTAAGATCTTTTACATCCATCTGAATTTATGGAGGGGAGTGGAATCTGACCAGAATTTGGCGACGCTTCTCGGAGTTAGAATGCCAGAGTGGATAGGGAAAACCCTTAATCCACTTCCCTGCTTGCTCCAAAAAACAATTCAAATTCCAATTGAATCCAATTCATTGTTCCCACAAGATCCAAGTTGACAAGAAAAGGTATTGCACCTGATCTTCCACATGATCTGAAGCTTAATCTTAGCCAAAAGGCCAAGAATTTATCCCTTGCCTGAAGCCGAAGTTTCACAAGACCACAAAGTAGATTGTGTTTTGCTAATTAAAATGACAATTATCATGAAAAAGAAACAACACAAGTTCAGGACTTGCAGCTTATTTGGCACACGTCAGTTTGGCAACAGAAGTACTACACCAAATTTTCAGGATTGACTCGTCTTACTACAATAGTATCTGAGTGTGTTAGACAAGTTATGGTGCATGTTGTGCGGTTATGCAGACTATTAACTAAAACTGCAATTGACCTATTGCTATTGAATCGTCTCAGCACTGATGTTTGTTTAAAGATTCAATATGAAGCATTTGGAAATAAGAGGGCCAGAATTTCCTGGAAAACAGCAGCTGGTTTAATGCATGTCATCATTAGTATAACAAATTGTCCAGAAATTCCTAGAGAGGAGGAGATTTATTTCCCATTGCTCCATTTTTTTCTCGATGCTTCAATCTTTAATTAAGGACTTGTTGGTTTCGTCATTCACCAAGGTCCCAGATGTCCAATTGATCTCGCTATTATCCAGTCTAACTTCCAGTGATTTGCAGTGCAAGTATTGTATCAAGTTTAAATGTGAGGAAAATGTCTAACCTGAAGAGCACCCTGCAAGATGAAGGATAATTGATTAATGAAGCCTCCTAATCTAAAAGCAAGATTTGAGTAATTTACCAGCATGGTAACTGTTGGAAATCAGATTTGGTTAAATTGTTTGGTTTTTCCATGTTTGCAATGATTGTCTATAATGTACATTCAAATTTAAAATAAAATGTAGCTCCATTCTTGGTGCATCTGTGCATGCATGCATGGTCAGAGCTCTACCGCATTCATACCTACTGTTGTGGCTTGTACACAAATACAATCATATAAGGATGAGGGATTTCAGCATCCCACTGGGAAATTTCAAATTCGTATGTCATTTCTGTTCGTAATTTCTTAATTTGATATATTGATGTAATTTGTATCATCAAACAGGTTGCAGGAGTTATGAAGCATTCCCAGAATGATAGTGTTTTCACAATAAGTAGTTGAACTAATTCCAGCTGAATATCTTTGCAGAAGCACCAGATTGACCTTGTCCATACAGCCCATTAGAACGTAGAACATTACAGCGCAGTACAGGCCCTTCGGCCCTCGATGTTGCGCCGATCAATCCACTGACCACTTAAACGCCCCCAAACTTGGTGCATCTACAACTGCTACAGGCAAGGCATGGAATGCCCTTACCACCCTCTGGGTAAAGAACCTACCTCTGACATTCATCCTATAACTACCACCCCTTAATTTAAAGCTATGTCCCCTCCTGCTAGTCTTCTCCATCCGAGGAAAAAGGCTATCACTGTCCACCCTGTCTAATCCTCTGATCATCTTATATGCCTCAATAAGGTCACCTCTTAGCCGCCTTTTCTCTAGCCAAACATTTGTGATATAATTCAAAGGCACAGCGTTTGTTTTCACATGTACGCTGCTAATGACATCAGCTGTGTCTCACCATCACCTTCTGCAAATCCTGTGCTGGATAAGAAACAAATTTCCTCCAGTTAAATATTGGAAATTTTGAAACCTGTTCTGAACTCTCATTCCCTGGTGTTATGCTAGGCATGATGGCACAGTGGTTAACACTGCTACCTCACAACACCAGGGACCATGGTTTGATTCCCAGCTTGGGTCACTATGTGGAGTCTGCTCGTTTTCCCTGTTTCTGAGTTGGTTTCCTCTGTGTGCTCTAGTTTCCTCCCACACTCCAAAAGGTTAGGTGCATTGGTTATTCTAAGTTCTCCCTCAGTATGCCCAAACAGGTGCTAGAGTATGGCAACAAGGAGATTTTCGCAGTAATTTCAGTGCAGTGTTAATGTAAGTCTAATGTAAGACACTAATAAATAAACTTTAAACTTTCTCAATTCCATTCCTCTTCCTGGCTAAGTTTAGGCCCTCTGTTTGCAACTTTAGTGTCACGTATGACTCTAAGATTAGCAATGAACCCTATATCCCTACATCACTAAGACTGTCCATCTCCATCTGTGTAACATAAGTTCACCCAGCTTTATCCTTGTCTCAGTTCATATGTGGCTGCAATCTTCATTTATTATCTTTGTTATCTCTACACTTGATTATTCCAATCCACTCCTGGCTGGTCTCTCACATTCAAACCTCTGTAACCTTAAATCATCCAGTTGTCTGGATTTTAACTCCAACCAAGTTCTATTCCCTTATCAACTGGTGCTTGCTGACCTACACTGGTAAAGATTGACTTTTTTTAAGTTTTTTTTTCTGGTTACCTCTGTTTTTACAATGTAGAACTATTCTGTTGTACACATCCTGCAATATGAGTTTTATAGTTGCTAGTTCTTGTATAACAGATTTACTTGGTAGCAAAAGCCATTAGCTTTCAAAGCACTTGTGCTCCTTCATCAAGGTGACGATGGAGCGCATTCCAAAAGCTAGTGGCTTTTTGCCAAATAAGCCTGTTGGACTTTAACCTGGTGTTGTGAGACTTCTTACTGTTTACCCCAGTCCAACGCCAACATCTCCATATCATAGTCTTGGTATGCACAGAGCTGCTGGTCATTCCATTGGGTCTACTAATGCCTGTCTGAATTTGAAGACGGAGCAGGAGCACGAGTGAAGGAGAAAAAGAGAAATATGTTTCCATCTCCAGCAGCTAGCTCCACCTACATCAGCCCAGAACTGTTTGTGACAGCGCCATTCGAAAATTAATCCAAAGGCACAGGCTAATGCTCCAAGAACATGAGTTCAAATCGCACCATGGAAGCTGGTGAAATTTAAATTCAGTTAATAAAATCAGAGTTGATTTGCTTTTGATTTGATTTATTATTGTCACATGTATTAGCGTACAGTGAAAAGTATTGTTTCTTGCATACTATACAGAGCATTCTAAGAGTGCTCATGACAGGGCAGCATTATGGCACAGCGGTTAGCATTGCTGCTTCACAGTGCCAGGAATCCAGATTCGATTCCTGGTTCGGGTCACTGTCTATGTGGAGGAGTTTGCGCATTCTGTCTGTGTCTGCTTGGGTTTTTTTCCACACTCCAGAGGTGTGCAGATTAGGTTGATTGGCCTAAATTACCCCTTTGTATCAGAGGGACTAGCAGGGTAAATAGGTAGAGTTGAGGGGGTGTGGTCTGGGTGAGATTATGGTCGAAGCAGACTCGATGGGCCAAATGGCGGCCTCCTGCATTGTAGGGATTTTGTGGTTCTGTGTGACATATGCAGTGAGCTGAATGCAGTTGCACAGTAATGAAGATTTTCATTTGACCTCTGGGCTTCTACAATTATTAGTTACTGGTTGAGTTTACTATTTATTTTAGTTCATTCTCTGGGCATGGGCATATGGCTCATAAGGCTGGTATTTATTATCTGTCCTTAGTTTCTCTTGCGCAGCTAAGTGATTTGCTGGACCATTTCAGAAGGTAGCCAACCACACTGGTGGCAAATAAACTAGGGGTAGAATTTTACACTCTCCCTAAGATGGATTCTGAGGTGGGGAGGAGGTGAGGAAGTGTCAGATTGAAGTGATAGGACTCCTCATGCAGGAACCCACCCCCACAAACCCAGATGCAATTTCACAATTGGGTGGGCAGGAAACCTGCCCTTGCACCCAATAAGGCTCAACTTTTAAGCTATTAGGAGCAGGTGCAGGTAGCATAAGAAAATGGCATTAACACTTTTTCCCCATCTCAGGTGGAGAAGGAGGAAGGACAGTATGCCTCATTCTGAAGATCCCTTAAGAGTTGGAACAGCCTTCAGGACAATAGTAGCCCCTGGACCCCCTCACCATCTTGCCTATGTCCTGATTCTGTGATCTTCCCCTCCCAACGCCCCCTCCCCAGGCATCCCTTCGCCTCCCATCTCTGGGACCCCCAAGATTTATCTTTTCAAAGGTCCAGGAACTTTGTCACAGGCAGAGCGCTGCAGTTCCGCTTCTGGCCACTGCAGTGCTGTGCCTGACTGGGTTGAAGAGCTGTTGGCTAATCAAATTGGTTGATACTCTCAAGGGGGAGGGATCTTCCTTCCAAGGGTAGACAGATGTCACATCACTTGTGACATCGCTCAAGTGAATGCTAAATGGCTGCTGATTCCTGGAATGGCAAGCACCAATCACTCGCCATCCTTATTATCTACCTTGGATTTGTTACTTGAAAGGATGAAAGTGAGCTAGATTGGTCATTTTTCCTGATATAAGTTGAAGGCGACATGGTAACATCGTGATTAGCACTGCTACTTCATAGTACCAGGGACCCAACTTCAATTCCCAGTTTGGTTCACTGTCTGTGCAGAATATGCATGTTCTCCCCATATCTGCATGGCTTTCCTCCAGGCACTCCAGTTTCCTCCCATAGTCTGAAAAATGTGTTGGTTAGGTGCATTGGCCATGCTAAATTCTTCCTTAGTGTATCTGAACAGGCACCTGAGTGTGATGATTAGAGGATTTTCACAGTAACTTCGTTGCAGTGTTAATGTGAGCCAATTTTGATTTGATTTATTATTGTCACATATATTTGCATACAGTAAGAAGTATTGTTGCTTGGGCACTATATAGACAAAGCATACCATTCATAAAGAAGGAAAGGAGAGAGTGCAGAATGTGGTGTTACAATCATAGCTAGGGTATAGAGAAAGATCAACTTAATGCAAGATAGGTTCATTCAGAAGTTTGATGGCATCAGGGAAGAAGTTGTTCTTGTGTTGATTGTATGTGACCTCTGACTTTTGTATCTTTTTCCCAACGGAAAATGAAAGAGAGAATGTTCAGGGTGCATGGGATCCTTAATTATGCTGGCAACTTTGCCGAGGCAGTGGGAAGTGTAGACTGAGTCAGCTGATGGTAGGCCTTTTTGCATGATGGATTGGGCTACATTCATGACTTTTCTAGTTTGCTGCAGTCTTGGGCAGAGTAGGAGCCATACCAAGCTGTGATACAAGCGGAAAGAATGCCTTCAGTGGTGCATCTGTAAAAGTTGGTGAGTATTGTAGCTGACATGCCAAATTTCCTTTTTCTTCTGAGAAAGTAGAGGCATTGATGGGCTTTCTTAACTATAGTGTCAGCACGGGGGTATCAGAACAGATTGTTGGTGATCTGTTCACCTAAAAATGTGAAGTTCTCGACCATTTTTACTTCATGCCTGTTGATGTAGATGGGGGCGCGTTCTCCTCTATGCTTCCTGAAGTCAATGACAATCTCCTTCGTTTTGTTGACATTGAGAAAGAGAGTATTGTCGTCGCACCAATTCACCAGGTCCTCTTTCTCATTCCTGTACTCTGTCTCATCTGTAATAAATAAACTGTAGACTCTAAATTTCAAAAGATTCAAACTACAATCGCATTATTTGAACTTATTCTCTGAATTATTAGTCCAAGTCCCTAGAATTCTATTCCAGCAGTCTAACCACAATTTCACCAAAACATATCTCTAAGTAAAGCCCAAAGTTGTAACCAATCTGTAGAAGCTATCTGTAGAGGCCTGGAAGTGTGAATAGCAAGATTGCAAAGTGT
Source organism: Sphyrna mokarran (assembly GCA_024679065.1). Lineage (NCBI taxonomy): Eukaryota > Metazoa > Chordata > Chondrichthyes > Carcharhiniformes > Carcharhinidae > Sphyrna > Sphyrna mokarran. The sequence continues at coordinate 56,167,556 of JAGIQG010000002.1, read as the reverse complement.
AGTAGGATAACTTCTAGTGCGATAAGTACAAGCAAGTGCATTTTAAAATCTTAATACACACATGTGCTGAAATTTTACCACCTCACCCACCCAAGGCTGGTAAAATCCCACCCAACGCATATGGAGAATGCCCACCTGCCCCGATTCTGGGGGGGAGGGAAAGTGCAAGAGGGGCTCAGTGAGGTGGTAAAATTCAGGCCACTGTGTTTAAGCACAGTGGGGTTTCTACTGAAGAAACTTTGGCTCCATAGAAAACAAAATATCTCATCAGAATTGCTATCCAGGAGAAGAAACTTATGATTGATGTTCTGACTAAATAAATATTAATATTTGTGAAGGAGATAAATTAGTAAATTTAAACTGTATTACCTTCATTTCACTAGATAGTTCACTTTTACAATGACTATCTGGTTCCTTTTATCCAGATGATAAAGAACTGAATGCCACAGAAGATGCAGGAATTTCCAAGTTAACTTGCAGCTAAAAACAATTGGCAGTATCAATATAATTCCTAAAGTGGTGTCCGAAGATACTATTTGAATTCTGTTATTTAAGCACTGTTCTGAAAATGGAAGAAAGGTTAAATTAGCACTTGTAAAAGTGACACATTTTACACTTCTTTTGATTACAGTACATTGATAGCAAAATGGCTTCTAAAGTTTGGCTGAATTTGTATTAAGCGTTTCTATGCTGAAAAAGTTGTAAAAATGTAACAGGGATGAGGGATTTAGAATTAACCAGCCAGCCATAAGCTGCATATAACACACAGCTCTAATGCCCATGCAGATCAATGCTAAATCCATCCTTGGCAGTTGGTCCGAAGGCGCAATCTTACCTGCCATTCACGCCACACTCCTACTGCAGCGAGGGTGGAAAAATTTGGCAGTCAGCCAAATCTGCATTCATTACAGCAGGATGGGAAAGTCCCACCAGCATGAATGGTGGTAAAATTCTGGAATTGTGAAACAGTCTGCAAAAGTCCAGAATTTTACCTGTAAAAGTGAGCACAAACAAAATTCAGTTCCTTCTTACACGCCTTCTGTCAAATCCTGGAATAAAACTCTGTTAATTATTAATGGAAGGCAACATTTAATCTGTCCAGTTATACTAGCAGCTCAGCTGAAACAATGGTTTGGTTTCAATGACGCAACCAATTGGTGTTGTTCCCAGCTGTTGTGGCTGAGAGTTGTTTTTCATTGTTTGCTATTTGTTCTCTTTGGAACACACTGTCATTGTAAATGATATAACTTGTAGGAAATGCCCTCACCCATTCAGAATTAAAAACAAACTGGATTGAAGTCCAGTAATCCTGTTCATTGCATTGTCATTTACAGTGCCTTATCGTCTAGCCAAGTGGTGCAAATGTTATTTTGGCTGCCTTTACTCACTGGAACACTACTGATTCCTACTGTCATGTATTTCATAATTCTGTAACTTTCAATCAAAATTCCTTAAACTAAGGATATATTCACTCATAGAATCACTAGAGGGCAGCAGTAGGCCATTCGGCCCATCAAGACTGCACCAACAACAATCCCACCCAGGCCCTATCCCTGTAACCTCACATATTTACCTTGAAATCCCCTGACACTAAGTTTAACAGAACCAATCCATGTAACCAGCACATCTTTGGACTGTGGGAAGAAACCAGAGCACCCAGAGGAAACCCATGCAGATACAGGGAGAATATGCAAACTCCATGTAGACAGCCATCCTACACTAGAATTGAATTCAAGTGCCTGGCGCTGTGAAGCAGCAGTACTAACCACTGCGCCACCGTGTCATCAACAGTATGAAGATATATATTAGAAATAACATCTTTGATCGAAAGCTGGTGAATTGTAAAGACATACGGATTCCAAAGACACCACCAACAATAACTTATCTTCATAGAGTGCTTTTAATGTAATGAAACATCTTAAGACTCTTGACGGAGCTTTATAGAAGAGAATGTGACACCAAGGAACACAAGAATATTTTAAGTCAAGTGACCGAAAGCTTGATCACATAGTTTAAGATGAATCTTGTAGGAGGAAAGCAAGGAAAAAAGGTGGAGACCTTAGGGAGGCAATTTCAGAGCCTGGGGTTCAAGCAGCTGAAGGCATGGTCATCAATGATGGCATAATTATGATTGGAAATGTACAAGAGGCCCGAATTAGGTAAGTGTAGATATCTCAGGGCTGTTGGGCTGGAGTAGATGACAAAGTTGGGGAGGGCCAAAGCTATGTAGGGAATTGAAAACAAAAATGAGAGTTTCAAAATCAAGACACTACTTGAACAAGAACCATTGAGGATCAGCAAGCACAGGAGTGATAGGAGAACAGAATCTATCCAGAGTTTTGTCCAGATGACATTTTTTCTTTGAAGAGCTGGGCAAGAAGATCATCAACTTAATTATTATACTGTCCTTTGCCATCATCCTCATTTTCAATTGAAGTTACTGGATAATTATCAAAAGCAAGAACTCTGGCTGATCTTTTCCCAGCCAGCTAAAAGCCATTCCTTTATGGGATGTATCCCATAAATCAGCTAATGTAGTAAATTCAAAAGATCAAACCTTCAGTTCAGGAAGGTCTGTATACTAAATATTATGGATGGGATGTGCCTCACAGCGTCAGGGACTCTGGTTCAATTTCCAGCTTGGGTCACTGTCTGTGTGAATTTTATACATTCTCCCCGTGTCTGCATGGGTTTCCTCCAGATGTTCCAGTTTCCTTCCACAGTCCAAAGATGTGCAGGTTAGGAGGATTAAGCATGCTAAATTGTCCCTTGGTACCAAGAAGACTAGTTAAAGTAATTGCACATGGTTAAGGGGATAGGGCCTGGGTGGGATTGTGGTCGGTGCAGACTCGACGGGCCGAATTGCCTCCTTCTGCATTATAGGATTCTATGATTCTATGACATCTTTTAATTAACAATCCTGTGCCTTAGGAAGGCTTATATTTCCAACGATATAGCATGAAGAAAAGTAGCTCAACTTCACACAGGAGAGTTTCAGGTTTTGGTCTATATTATTTGCAAGAGGTTGGAAAATTCAATATTAGCCAAATGTCAATACACTTGTTAACATGTATCACAGAAAATCTATTTTACGAAAGAGAAGATATTCTTGAGCACTGAACCATTTATTATGGCAAAAGTTAAAGCATGTAAGTCAAAATTTAATGAGTCAATTTAGCAACTCCTGATTGCATATTTTAATGTAGTTTTATCTTCATCTCTCATTTGATGTGGCATGCAGCAAAATCCCAATTATAAGATCACTGTTATGTACTCCATTGTGACTACAAAATGGATCTACAGCAACAAATCCAATTGATTTTATGTACATTATTATAAAGCACCCTTTTAAGCAGCCTGTTGTATTATCATGGTCTGAATTCTTGCTTGAGAATTTTTAAGAAGCATTTGATTCTGCACGTACTGAAAATTACAGTCGATCCTTCTCCCATAAATCAGCTTTTATATGTTGGATATACTGCATACTGAGTACACTTGTTTATGCAAGAACACTACAAGTTCACTACAACAGAACCAAATATGTTTACTGAACTGTTAAGGTTTTTTTGTGTGTTTGTTATGTCCCATAATGTCCTTCAATTGAATAGATTGGCCACTCTATAGAGACCAGTTTTTAGCAGACAAGCTTCAGTACTTTCTAAGGTACAGTCCTTGATGGTCACTTCAGCAATGGTCTGCACAAATATTGTTTAATTTTATTTAAAAAAATGTTCATTATGTGGGGCTCCAAGCACCCACCTCACCAACTTGCTTATACTAGTGATTTTACCCAGTCATCATTAGCTCATAATTATATAATGCTGCCATGTTTTACACTAGTTATACAATGTTTAAAATGGGTATAAGGATAAACCCGGCATGTACAGTCAGTTTAACCTAAGTGACAGAAAAGCCTTAAGAAATAGAACATAGAACATAGAACATTACAGCACAGAACAGGCCCTTCGGCCTTCGATGTTGCGCCGACCAATATAAAAAGCAATGCCCTCCAAACTAAACCATTCCCTTCTCTTCCATATGCTTATCAACTAACCTCTTAAACGCCACCAAACTTGGCGCATCTACAACCGCTGCAGGCAGGGCATTCCACTCCGAACCACCCTTTGGGTAAAGAACCTGCCTCTGATATCCGTCCTATAACTATCACCCCTTAATTTAAAGCTGTGTCCCCTCGTGCTAGCTTTCTCCATACTAGGAAAAAGGCTATCACTGTCCACCCTATCTAAACCTCTAATCATCTTATATGTTTCGATTAGGTCCCCTCTTAGCCTCCTCCTTTCTAACGAAAACAACCTCAAATCCCTCAGCCTCTCTTCATAAGACCTGCCCTCCATACCAGGCAACATCCTGGTAAAATGATAATCATGAACAAAATTAACAACTATGAATTAATTCAATGCATGCAAATAATCCTCAGGATGCTAAGAATTACACTGACAACAAATTTAAGTTTGACAGTTAGGCTAACAGTGAGGCCCACTTATGTGTATTGCAAGGTACATGTATTAATACACAGGGCTGTGTCTGCAGACAGAAAGAACATTTACACACATTGTGCTTATTTCAGCTAAACAAATAAGTGACAGCCACGGTCAGTTCATTCTTTAGGATACTGCCTTGACCAATCAGAGTCAAACTGCCTGGTTTAAATTTCAAACAATACTTGCCAGTTAACTGTTGGTTACTATTGACTGGTGCATTCTCAATGACAATGTCTGTACAAATCAGAATCCACTTGCCATTCAATTAGCATTCTCGTCATATGCAATATAAATTTGCAGATTTTCCTTACGTTTGACAGGACTTACCACACAATCAACGATATGTTTCATGGCAGTGGGAAGTGGCCTGCCATGGGCTGGCAGTGGGATCATCTGGTCTCACCATTGTCAGTAGGGTTTCCCATTGAAAGCACCACTTGCTGCATTGAAACCTGCAGAGGGTACACCATTGACGAGACCAGAAGATCCCATCAGCATGAATGGCCAGAAAGCTCCAGCCATTGTATTCTTGGGAATGTCCTGATGAGTGCAGGGTGAAAAACTTCACCAAGAAATGTCTCTTTTCCAACAATACTCATATTCAGCGCTACCCGAACAATTATATAATTACTGTCAAAAGGCTACATTGAAGAAAGAACTTAAATTCTTGTGTTTATTGTTTAAATCTCATCCTAATTAATATTTCACCAGTTCACTAGTTTTGTTCACTATTAGTTGGACTTGGGACAGGCGCTAAGTCAGCCTATTTGTTTAAAGGCAGAAAAGCTTTGGTATTCTTTCGGTGATTCTAGTACATCCAGACAGAATTTTTTTTTTAATATTACTTTATTAAAGTTACTAACTATGAGAAAGCATTTCAAGGATATCTGTAAGATGAAGCAAACCTTGGGTCTCTGTCTGTGTGGAGTCTGCATGTCTTTCCTCTGGCTGCGTGGGTTTCTTCCAGGTGCTCCGGTTTCTTCCTGCAGTCCGAAAGATTGTGGGTTAGGTGCGTTGGCCATGCTAAATTGTCCCTCAGTGCACCTGAACAGGTGCCAGTGTGTGGCGAGTAGGGAATTTTCACAGTAAATTCATTGCAATGTGAATGTAAGCCTACTTGTGACACTAATAAAAAAACTTTAAACTTTAAAAACTTTTTCCACTCTAGTTAATTATTAGATCATTAATATAGCTTCATTTGAAATATCGTGTACAACTTTAGGCACTCTTGGTTATTGGAAGAACTTGTGTGAGACAGTAACTGAGTCATTCTTTTTACAGAACCAGTGTGGGAGTTGACATTCTTAGTGTGGAATAAAATACTTTACTAAATATGTTCTGAACTCTGAACTGTTGGGTTTTTGACATCCTCAAATTAAAGACACTGGTACTAGAAACATTTTGGCATGAACTGGTTCCAAATTCAATGTTACACAATATTGTAATCTTAAGCTTTGCCTCTGAAGTTTCAGTTTCTGTTCTTTTCTCCTCTTCAGCTCATGCTCAGGAGAGCATCCAAACTTGCAGTGATCTCATTTTTTCTATTTCTTACATCAGCCATTTTTACCATCAGTATCAGTAAGATTCACTATTCTGTGTCACTTGTGCAGCTTTGAGCTGAATTCCGTTTGTACTTTCCCTCCTTTGTTAAATTTTATCCAGCTTTCCATCGCACTTTTGTTTTATTTTCTGTAATTTTGCTTCTTTTTCAGCAGGCCTACTCATTTCCTTTAATCTTAAAAAGCAGCCATAAAATGGTTTTGTGCAATTATCTTCCGATATTTACTTGTGTTGTTGACTTCATCTAAATTGGCATTTTAGCAATCTTTCATAGAATCATAGAACATAGAGCACAGGAACAGGCCCTTCGGCACATAATGTTTTGCCAAACATGACACATTAAATTAAAAGAATCCCTTCTGACTGCCCTTGACCCATATCCCTTGCCCATTCCTTGTATATTCATGTGCTTATCTGAAAGCCATCATCCCAGCAATGCATTGCAGACACCTACTACTCTGTGTAGAAAAGTGCATGCCCCCTAATATAAACATCAGTTTTGCAACAGTTACTTCCAGCCTTCTTAAATCCACAGACAGATCTTGTACCATAACAACATTTCAAAAGCCTACAATGCTCTCAATACTAATCAGGAAATAACTTTGGCAAATGATGCTGGTTACTACTCTCTGATTAAAATTACAGCGCACATAAACTACAGTATCCATTATGGCGGTGTTTTCCCATGAAAGCTATCCTTTTGTCTTCACAAACTACTCTAATAATCTTTAACAAGCAATGCAATATTTCAAATACTGATGTTTAATTCCAGGCTTTTTCTGTGTGACTTTTAGTGGAAATCTGCCTTTTACAGATGGTAACGATTATTTAAGCTTATGTTCATTCAAAACATGTTTGTTGTGAATCTGTCAAGTCTGTGAGGCTCTGAAGCGGTCAGCATGTACTTTAATTGAAGAGTGGTATAGAATTTCCAAGTTTTGCTCTTCCAGTTTTATAACATCCTCTTCATAATAAACTGAGGATGTTTGTGTAGTTAATCTGGTAGTATGAGTTTAAAGACCATGCATCATCTAATTCCTACTTTCAAATAAGAAATTAGCTCTTCTGCATCCGGGTGTTCCAAACAATCCAAATGGCTAACATAATAACAATATGACATCTATTTCTTTTTTTAACTATTACATTATATGTTTTTATTCTACCTTTTCACAAAATGCTGCACTATATTTGTAAACCTGTGCTGTGACTTTTTTTCAGAATATTTAGCTGTTTACAGGCGCTTTGTCTCCTTAGATGCTTCAGACTAAACTTTGTTAAGTTTGTTATATTCTTGAATTTTTGTGGAAAGCAAGTTCGTAATTAAAGATCACAATGAATTGTGCATCTCAGATTGTATCTTTTTACATGAATACAAGAATACAATCTGTGGCAGTTCCTTTGAGAACTGCCACACTGTTTATCATAACTCTAAATTATTTTGACAGCTCTCCTTTTATGAATAAACACCAGTTCTTATACAACCAAGACTTACGAATGCATTTATAAGTAGACTGTGGAACATATGCAACCTATCTGCGTTAGTACCACAACAGCTGATTTAAGATAATCAGTCAAGCTCATAACGTGGTTAATTCACACGTGGTAGAAGTGACATACATTCATAGGAAAAGACCTACTCTTTGCAAACAAAAAGAATATGTGTCAAAAATCTCTGTCTTCCTTCGCAGCTGGGATTCTCTGATGCTGCTGAAAATGAATGGAGTTTTGGCTGGAACACTATTTTTCTAGTCTCACTTGCAGTGGGGCGACTATAGACAAGATCAGAGAATCCTGCCACGATCAAACCTTGTGTCTTTTCTGGATTACCCAGAAGCTTGGGGATCCTATCGTTCCCTATTGTTTCTTCATGATTGTATCTTGGCCAACCAGAATCAACTTGCCAACCAATTAGCAGCCTTATCTCCTGCAGTAAAAATTGGTGCAATTGTTTGAAATTTGGCATTCTTATGTTTGTCCTGATGGGGTAAATTTTCCAGTCCTGCTTATTGGAGGAATTGTCACCAGCGGGACTGAAAATTTGATGGTCCATTTAAAGATCTGTTAACTTTGAATGGGTCTGGTCTTGGTGTAGGTGCAATCTGAGCTTCAACAACATATCTCTCTTGTCGGAAATACTCAAGATCTGTACTACCAGGTGACTGAGTGCTTTTCTGAGCATTTGTCTGATATATAGTATTACATTCACAGTATAACTCTATGAATATGCTTTCCATTGTTAAACAAAGAAATGAAAATAATTAAGCTGATAAACATAATTAACCTCCAACTGACTGGTCATGTTTTAATGGATGTTGCAGTTTGAAACATTAGTGTAGGTTTTGTGGTACTAATAAAGCTGTCGCTCTCTATGATTATTGGTTTCATGAGTTCTGGTTTCTTCAGCCACAAAATCAAATGTGGGTAGAAAATAGAAATAGGTGTCAGAGTTCGGCTGTGCCTCCGCTAGGTGCAATTTTCATATAAATCACTGTGGCATGATAAGCATTAAGCAAATTATCCATTAAAGACCAATGAAAATCTTAAGCCCTGTTCAGTCACAAGTATCTGGGTTTTTAACATTAATGGTCCAAATTTTGATCTCTTAACTTCCCCTTTTTGTCCTATGATAGCTAATGTGGCTCCCTCTTTTCAGGTGCTGTCTTTCTCACTGTCCTTTGAATTATTGTCATCACCCCCACTGCCAGTGCTCAGAATTGATCGAGCAAACCCAAATTCATTTCTCATTTGCTCTAAAAGCCAAATTTCAATGCCAATTGAATCCAATTCATGGTCTCCACAAGAGAGACAAACAAGATCCAAGCTGACAAGATAAGGCCTTATCTTGCACTTGATCTGACACCTGATCTTAGCCAAAAGGGCAAGAAGGAAAATACATGCTGTCCTGACAGTGAATGTACTGAAAGGCTGTCCAAACAACCAGGAACATTACTAGAACAGTCACCTTTTACCCTATACCAAACTGATTGCCATTCATCTCCCCATCCCACAGCCAAAACATTCCAAACACGAGAATCTGTCCAAGCACTTCCTGTGCTCTTCGTCTGATCTCATAATGAAAGTTTAAAATAATTTTCAGCATCTGCAATGAATTTTGTAAATTTGCCCTGCCGCTGTCAGACTTCTGAATGGACCTCCTTATATTAACTTGATCTTTCTCTACATGTTAGCTATGACTGTAACATTACATTCTGCACTTTCTTGTTTTCTTTCCTATGTATTCTATGAACGATATGCTTTCTCTGTCATATTGCGCAAGAAACAATACTATTCACTGTATGCTAATACGTGTGACAATCATAAATCAAATCAAATCAAAAAATTACATTTGTAGTTGCAAGTGTTTGTGTTACTTTGGTGCAAGCTAGATAAATTATTTTCGCTGCAAGGAAATCTCAACCTTGAAAAGACTTATGAAATATGTTCAGCCAGTTAAGAAGCCAGGCATTGGCCTGCATTTTCTCCTAAGGGGCAATCATAGTCGCATTGATGCTCCACTTGAAGTTTTCAATGCCCTGACAGTGCTCTGCACTTCTGTGTGGGTCATCTGACCACATCTTCATCATATGTATATGGATGAGAAGGGAATGGTTTAGTTAGGAGGGGCATTGCTTTTTATTTTGGTCGGCACAACATCGAGGGCCGAAGGGCCTGTTCTGTGCTGTATTGTTCTATGTTCTTGTTCTATGTTCTATAAGTGTGTAGTTCCACAAAGTTGCAGTGCTGGCTGTAACGTTGGGGGAGTGACAAACCCCAGTCTCTTTTCACAACACTAGCTATCATTAGGTAAGTTTGACAGTCCAATGTGAATGTTAGTGAATGAGTGAATGGGTGAGTGGATGAATGAGTGAATGGGCAGGGTGGTAGGATGGGTAAGTGGGTGAGGTAGCTGGACAATAGATTAAGATGGGTAGGGTAATTGGGTAGGGTGGCAAGTTGGTGAGTTGGGAGATGCGTAGGGTGGAATCTGATAGGGTGGAAAGGGGGTGTGAGATGGCAGTCTATTTTGATGGGTGTGAGATAGCAGTCAAGTTAGGTGGGTGTGAGATGGCAGTCAGGTTAGATGGGTTGGGTCAGGAGGGATAATGGGGGCCAGTTGGGCTAAGCCAATCAGGGGTTAGTCAAGTCAGAAGCTCATCAGGTCAAGTTGGGTGAGTAGATGTGTCTTAGGGGATAGTCAGGCCGGTTTGGAGCTCGTTAGGCAATGACTGGTGGTGGTAGTCAGTTGGTGAGGATTGCTGGGTGAGATTGAGGACTAATCAAGTCTGATCAGGGAGTAGTCAGGTGGTCGTGGGGAAGAGGGGGAGTTAACTGGTCAGTAGGGATAGTCAGGCCATGGGAAGTGTGCGTTGGTCAGGAAGCCAGGGAGTTTGGGGAGGGGTATTAAGCGTGTTGAGGAGATAGTTGGGGGAGTCGCTTTGAGTGATTGGAATGGTGAAGAAGGGATCAGTTCTGTAGCTACCCAAGAATTAGACTCAGATTTTTCTGTCTCACATTTCCTGAGTAACTATTTAGTAAATACCGTAAAACTGTCTGAACTGACTTGGTGGTGATTGTGAGCCCACGCTCGCCATCCATATAAATACTTTTTATATGGATAAATATTCCAGGAACCTGGAGCTGGAACTGAAGGAACTAAGAATTATTAGGGAAGCAGAGATGGCTATTGATAAAAGCTACAGGGAAATAGTTACTCCTAAATGTGATACATGGGTAACTGTTAGAAGGGGTAAGAAGCAGTCAGTGCAGAGTTCCCCTGAGGCTGTTCCTCTACGTAGTAAGTACTCTGCTTTGGATGCTGTTGGGAATGAAGATACAACCGGGGTAAGCCATGGAGTACAGGTCTCAGGAGTTGAGCCTGTCCTTGATGCTCAGGTGGGAAGAGAGAAGAAAAGGTCTGGATTAGTGATTGGGGACTCCCTAGTTAAGGGGATAGATAGGAGAGTCTGTGGGAAGGAGCGGGACTCGCGGTTGGTATGTTGCCTCCCGGGCGCTGGAGTCAGTGATATCTCTGACCAAGTGTTCAGGATCCTTAAGGGGGAGGGGAACCAGCCCCAAGTTGTGGTGCATGTAGGTACCCATGACGTAGGTAGGAAAAGGGATGGGGATATAAAGCAGAAATTCAGAGAGTTAGGGTGGAAACTTAGGGCTAAAACAAATGGAGTGGTTATCTCTGGTTTGTTACCTGTGCTGCGGGATAGCATAGAAAAGAATAGGGAGAGAGAACATTTGAACTCGTGGCTAAAGGGATGGTACAGGAGGGAAGGGTTCAGGTATTTGGACAATTGGGGCTCATTCTGGGAAAGGTGGGACCTCTACAAGAGGGATGGTCTGCACCTGAACCGGAGAGGTACCAATATCTTGGGGGGTAAATTTACCAGTGCTATTCGGGGGGGTTTAAACTGATTCGGGGGGGGATGGGAACCTGAATTGTTGTGCCAGTATACAGGAGGATGTGAATAGGGAGGTCACGGATAAGGTTTCTAGGTCGCAGCAGTATAGTGGCAAACGGGAGGGTGGTTTGAAGTGTGTATACTTTAATGCGTGGAGCATACGCAATAAGGTGGATGAACTTGCAGCCTGGATTGGTGCTTGGGACTTCAATGTTGTGGCCATTTCACAGACGTGGATACAGCAGGGGCAAAAATGGTTGTTGCAGGTTCCGGGGTTCAGATGTTTCAGTCAGAGCAGAGGTGGTGGTAGAAGAGGGGGAAGAGTGGCATTGTTAGTTAAGGACAGCATTACAGTGGCAGGAAAGACGTTTGATGTGGACTTGTCTGCTGAGGTAGTGTGGGCTGAGATTAGAAACAAGAAAGGAGAGGTCACACTGTTGGGAGTTTTTTATAGGCCTCCAAAAAGTTCCAGAGAAGTAGAGGAAGGGATTGCAAAGTTGATCCTGGATAGGTGTGAAAGTAACAGGGTAGTTGTAATGGGGGACTTTAACTTTTCTAATATCGATTGGAAAAGCTATAGTTCAAGTACGTTAGAGGGGTCAGTTTTTGTTCAATGTGTGCAGGAAGGTTTCATGACTCAGTATGTAGATAGGCCAACAAGAGGTGAGGCTATATTGGATTTGGTATTGGGTAATGAACCAGACCAGGTGTTAGACTTGGAGGTGGGTGAGCACTTTGGTGATAGTGACCACAATTCGGTTACGTTTACCTTAGTGATGGAAAGGGATGGGCACATACCGAATAACAGTAGTTATAGCTGGGGGAAAGGTAATTATGAGGCTATTAGGAGAGATTTAGGATGCATAGGGTGGAGCAGGATATTGCAGGGGCTGGGGACATCTGAAATGTGGAGCATATTTAAGGAACAGCTTCTGCATGTCCGTAATAAATATGTACCTGCCAGGCAGGGAGGAAGTGGTCGAGTGAGGGAACCATGGTGTACTAGGGAAGTTGAATCTCTGGTGAAGAGGAAGAAGGAGGCTTATATAATGATGAGACGTGAAGCTCAGTTAGGGCACTGGAGAACTATAAATCAGCCAGGAAGGAGCTAAAGAGGGAGTTGAGAAGAGCTAGAAGAGGACACGAGAAGACTTTGGAGGATAGGGTTATGGAGAATCCTAAAGCTTTTTACAGGTATATAAATAATAAAAGATTGGTTAGGGCAAGATTAGGACCAGTCAGAGATAGCAGTGGGAAGTTGTGCATGGAGCCTGAGGAGATAGGAGAGACACTGAATGAGTATTTTTCGTCAGTATTCACGCAGGAGAAAGACAGTGTTGTCGGGGAGAATACTGCGATACCAGGTTGTAGACTGGGTAGGATTGAGGTTCATAAGGAGGAGGTGTTAGCGAATCTTGAGGGTATGAAAATTGATAAGTCCCCGGGCCAGATGGGATTTACCCTAGGATTCTCTGGGAGGCTAGAGAGGAGATTGCAGAGCCTTTGGCTTTGATCTTCATGTCATCGTTGGCTACAGGTATAGTGCCGGAAGACTGGAGGATGGCAAATGTTGTCCCTTTGTTCAAAAAGGGGAGTAGGGACCATCCTGGAAATTATAGACCGGTGAGCCTGACTTCTGTTGTGGGCAAGGTCTTGGAAAGAATTATAAGAGATAGGATTTATAAGCATCTAGAGAGAAATAAATTGATTAGGGATAGTCAGCACGGTTTTGTGAAGGGTAGGTCGTGCCTCACAAACCTTATTGAGTTTTTTGAGGAGGTGACCAAAGAGGTAGATAAGGGTAAGGCAGTTGATGTAGTGTATATGGATTTTAGCAAAGTGTTTGATAAGGTTCCCCATGGTAGGCTACTGCAGAAAGTGCAGATGCATGGGATTGAAGGTGATTTAGCAGTTTGGATTAGGAATTGGCTCGCTGATAGAAGACAGAGGGTGGTGGTTGATGGGAAATATTCAACCTGGAGTGCAGTTACAAGTGGTGTACCTCAAGGATCTGTTTAGGGCCACTGCTGTTTGTCATTTTTATAAATGACCTAGATGAGGGTGTAGAGGGTTGGATTAGTAAATTTGCTGACGATACCAAAGTGGGGGGAGTTGTAGACAGCGAGGATGGATGTTACAGTTTGCAGAGGGACATAGATAGATTGCAGAGCTGGGCCGTGAGGTGGCAAATGGAATTCAATACGGATAAGTGTGAGGTGATTCACTTTGGTAGGAATAACAGGCATATGAAATATAGGGCTAATGGAAGGACCCTTAATAGTGTTGTCGAGCAGAGGGATCTTGGGGTAGAAGTACATAGCTCTTTGAAAGTTGGCACCCAGGTTGATAAAGTTGTTAAGAAGGCGTACGGTGTGTTAGCTTTTATTGGTAGAGGGATTGAATTTAGGAGCCGTGAGGTTATGTTACAACTGTACAAAACTCTGGTGCGGCCGCACTTGGAGTATTGCGTACAGTTCTGGTCGCCGCATTATAAGAAAGATGTGGAAGCATTGGAAAGGGTGCAGAGGAGGTTTACCAGGATGTTGCCTGGTATGGTGGGAAGGCCTTATGAGGAAAGGCTGAGGGACCTGAGGTTATTTTCATTAGAGAGAAGAAGGTTACGCGGTGACCTAATTGAGGCGTAGAAGATGATCAAAGGATTGGATAGGGTGGATAGTGAGAGCCTTTTTCCTCGGATGGTGATGACCAACACGAGGGGACATAACTTTAAATTAAGAGGTGGTAGTTATAGGACGGATGTCAGAGGCAGGTTCTTTACACAGAGGTGGTGAGGGCGTGGAATGCCCTGCCTGCAGCAGTTGTGGACTCGCCTACTTTGGGGGCATTCAAATGGTCGGTGGATAGGCATATGGATGATATTGGAATAGTTTAGGCTAGAGGGTCCACTGGCCGGCGCAACATCGAGGGCCGAAGGGCCTGTACTGCGCTGTAATGTTCTATGTCCTATTTTGGGGGCTTAAGATTGGGAAGTAGCAGTTCATGCCGGCAAGTTCGTAATTTTGGATCTTCCCTGCCCCTCGCTGGCAATGTCATTGGCCTGAACCAGCTTTACATTAATTTGAATGTATTTAAATGTTATTAACCCACCTCCTCAGCAGATATCGATACCCTGCCATATAATGATACTGCAGTTTAAAACACCCCCACACAGGTACAAACCTATCACCGGGGTCTCATTGAGGGTGTAAAGATAAGTGTAGCCCCTGAGGGAGAGAGGCATGGCTGGACAATAGCCTGGCAATGCTCCTGGCACTGCCCGTTGGCTGAGAGTGGCACTGCCACTCTCATTATGTCTTAGCCTCAGAGCTACAAAAGTACTTGAAGTATAAGAAAGAGAATTTCTTTGAAATCAGTTTGTTGGTGAATTTAGCAGTGTTTGGCACACCACATCTTCAGTACAGAAATAAATGTAAGATCAGTAAATGTAAATGAGCTTGGTTAAGCGAGAATATCAACAATAGTTTTTCTTTGAATAGTGCTACTTGATTTTTAGTCCATCTGAAGAGGTGCTTTGATCCTTGGTTTAATATCATTTCCTTTAAACAGGGCCTTTAAAATTTTAATACTGTTTTCCTGCTCCTAATTTGTATATTCACATATTCTGGAACTTGGTTGACATTAGTTAAGTCACTGGGGAATTTCCCAGCACTCTTACGTTGACTGAAGATTTGTTGTTTATTGTTGGCTTTCCAAGAGATTGTATGTATAGCAAGAGGGAAGTGGGTAGATGCCCACACTTTCAGCTAAAGAAAATTCATAAACTACACAATTAAGATGAAGTGGTGACGAAGGAGAAAATAGAGCAAGGAAATAGATTTTAGTAAGATGCGAAAAACGTGCAATTTCTAAAAGAATTTCAATAGCTGCATTGTAACAGTATCAAATTGCAAATTCAAAACATACATGACAAGGTTTACTTCTGGAATTGATAAGATTTACAAGACAGAAGATGTTCATTTGGCCTATTACATCTGTGTTGGATGTTTGCTAGAACCACCCAGCACAACCTATTCTTGAAGGCTACTTCTGTTTGGGTCTGTTTCAAGTGTGTATTTTCTATTCACTTTATTAAAACTTATAGAAGCTCTTTTCAAAGAGCAACACAGCACAGGAAACAGGCCCTTCGGCCCAACGAGCCCGCGCCGCCGTCATAACTTTACAGTAACAATTCCATTTTCTTATTCTAATTTTAGGTTATTCCTAATATGGAAGAATCTCAATATAGGGTCAATTTGTTTCCCAATCAGCCTAAGAGCGAATTTTTTGGGATGTGGGAGGAAACCGGAGCGCCCGGAGAAAACCCACGCAACCACGGGGAGAAGGCGCAAACTCCCGCAGACACCGGCCCAATTCCAAGTGTCTGCACAGCTACAGCGATAGTCACTGAGCTGTCATGGTGCCCTTCAGATGGTCCAGATAAAGCACTCATTTACGATATGAAGCACCAGGCAACCCATGAATCAACATCCAAGAGCTGTCCTCGCACCACCTGCTGAATGCATGCTCCTTGTTGGTCAAGTATGGACCGAATTACCTGTGGAAAAAAAAGTCATAGTTAAACAGTCCTACTATATCCCTCTATCTGCATACCGCTCATGTGGCTGTCCAAGAGACCCTTAAACAGCCCCAGCGTGCCTGCTCCCACCACCTTACTCGGCAGTGCAGTCCACACCCCCACTACCCTTTGTGTGAAAAACTGCCCTCTAATATTCGTCTTATACATAGCCCCCCTCACCCTAAGGCCGTGACCCCTCGTCCTATCCATTTCTGAAGGTGGGAAAAGTTTACCACCATTTAATCTATCTATACCCCTTATAATCTTATACACCTCTATGAGATCCCCTCTAAGCCGACGTCTTTCAAGGGAAAACAACCCCAGTCTATTTAATCGTTCCTCATAAGACAGTCCTTCCATACCAGGCAGCCTCCTGGTAAACCTCCTCTGCACTCTCTCCAAGGACTCCACATCCTTCCGATAGTACGGCGACCAGAACTGGATGCAGTATTCCAAGTGAGGCCTAACCAACGTTCTATACAATTGCAACATCAAACTCATACTCTTGTATTCTATACCCTTTTCTATGAAAGCTAACATACTATACGCTTTCTTTATCACCTTCTCCACCTGTAAAGACACCTTTAGAGACTTGTGAACCTGCACCCCCAGGTCTCTCTGCGTCTCTATACTCCGAATAGTTTTACCTTTTATCCTTTAACTCTCTTCTACATTTTTCCGGCCAAAATGCATCACCTCGCATTTATCCGAATTAAATTCCATTTGCCATCTATCTGCCCAGTCTACCAACCTGTCTGTGTCCTGTTGTATTGCCTGGCACTGCTCCTCTGTACCCGCTAATCCAATCCAAGCAAAAACTTTCATTAAGTTAAACAACTCTCTTAATTTCCTTCTAGTATCCTGTGCTGCAGGGGAAATAGTCCCAGACTGTAAAGTTATTCCTCTTAACTTTGGATTTCTACTTTCTCTGCATCCGAATGAATGTATGCTCTCTATTGTTTCAATTAATTTTGTACATTTATTCTTCATTCCTTAACTGTTGTAATCCATGTTCCATTTTATAAATGTATTTAGTTGTGCCACCTGTGACTCAGTTGATAGCGGTCTTGCCTATGAATCTCTGGGTTCAGGTTGTAATAAATGCAATGATTCGTGACCATTGGTTAGCAAACGAACAACAATGGGTTTATTGCTACTTATACCATTTATAGAGCATTCGAATAGGTCTCTTCATTCCACAGCACCAGGATCACTCTGGCTTCAAAGGCATGGGCCCAACTGGAAGCACCACACACTTATTTCCCATTGGGTGACAGAACTCTTCTGATGCAAGCCCCTTAAAGGGACCAGCTATTGCAAAGTTTCAGAACAGGACTTGAGCACAAAAATTAAGACTGACACTCTCTGAAAGGACAATGCACTGTTGATGATACTTCTTTCAGATGCAATGTTAAACCAAGTTCTTATCTACCTGCTCAGGTGGATGTAAAAGATCCCATGGCATTATTTTGACGAGGAGCAGGGGAGCTATCCTTGCCAATATTTACCCCACTACTATTGCTATTTGTGAATATTCACTGACCACATTATGGCTGTCATACTTCCTACTTTATGACCGTTCTACAAGAAGTAGTTTATTGGCTGTAAAGTGCATTGAGGCATCTGGTGGTTATGAAATGTATTTTATGAACGCAAGACTGCCTCCCTTAACCTTTTAATCATTTTATCTATCAATGCCTGAAGGAAACCTATGCAATCTATAAGCAAATGTGTGTGTGCGTATATATAAATGTGAGACACATATATTTAGAAATATATATCCACACAAGGTATGCATATATTGTGTATATATATATATGATCACCAATTTCACATTTATACTTATACATTTCCTCTTATGCCATCCACCTGAATCATTCAAGCAAACCTCTTTTAAAATCCCCGAATTGAATATCTTCTGAATACCTATGCATACTACATATACTGTAACCTTCAGGATTCACTTAAACAAAGAACTCAATAACATGTCTTTAGAAAAATCCCATGTTGAATATTCTGATTAAGTAGCGCATTGCTGAATTTTCACAAAATCACAGAAAGATTACAACACAGAAGGAGACCATTTGACCCATTCGCCATATCTGTGCTGGCTCACAAACAAGCAATTTGCCTAGTGCCACTCCCCAGCCCTCCTCCTGTAGTCCTGCACACTGAATTTTATCAGGAGGATTTGAATGTTTTGAAACGTCTTAATGCTGATTTCATAAATTTGCACTATTTAAAGTTTAATTCAATAATAATTCTAAGATAAATCTGAATGAATCAAATGGGTGCAAAATAAATTGTCAACTAGATGAAATAACCTGCAAAAAATTGTACAAATATGAAATGATGTTAATGGGCAGATAGCTCATTTTGTGCCATATCAAATTCTTTGAATGAGCCTCCCGAGTGGAATGTCTTGCTGAACTAGTTTCCATAATTGTTGAATGAATATTTCTGTTCATCATTCGTTCTTGCAAACTTCAGAAATATGTCACTCTTTATCAATATTAGATATGCTAAAATACAGACTGCGTACGTTTGTCTGTGAAGTATAGAACCTGTATTTTTCTCTCCTCTATCTGCTCTCTGAGCTTATTCTGTTCATAAATCTGACTTGCAACTTCCCTTGTAAATAGGTGGGTGACCAACTAACCAAATTCTTGACCACTAATGTGAACTTCTAGTTCACATTATGCATATTGCACACTTATTGTGTCCATCAATGGCACTTTTAAGCATTACTCCCATAATTGATTCCTCTCACTCTCTCTTTCTCTCTCTCTCTCTATGAATATTCTAATTTTGATTCAGTTTCCCAATGGAAGCAAAACCACAAAAAATGATTGGTATGGTGAACTGTTTCTGCTGTTTTTTTTCAACGATCTCTATTTTAAAAGCTGTAAGGACCTTGTGGTATATCTTTGAATTAAAATGTGTGATCTTTTTAATATTTCACTAATCTGCATTAATCATGCACAGAATGTTACACAGTGGCTGTTCCATTATGAGAAATTACACAAATTTATAAAAAGCTTCTATAAAAATTTTCTTTGAAAAATTTAAAAAATCTTTAGTGATCAAAGGGTTAATGCTTCAATTAGGGTTGTAGAAGAACAGTGAGGTTTTTTGTTGTCTTATTATAAGTACTGCAACAGGAATTCTGTTTTCACATACCCGACTGCCGCTGTAGTTCATTACTCCTAGACAGTATACAGTGGTGAATGACCATGGAAAGGGCCATAACGTGGCAAAGATAACAAGAGGAGCAATAGGGGATGGGTGGGAGTGCCTATAGATGGCTTGGATGGAGAATGAGGAGTGTGTGGGGGAAGTGAGGAGAGGCGAGGCTTGAAGGTTGGAGGGCCTTCCTGTTTTCAATTTAATTGCAATAGTGCCCCAGTTGGGGCTTTTAAACAGCTCACCACTGTACTCAACAGTTCCTGAGGCTGCCTCAGAATGTTTCCCAGCATGTACCCATCCTGCCCCTTCCACAGTGAAACGCCCATCATTACTGCCACTTTCTCCCAAGGCGGATAGGGTGAGTCAGGATTTTTCCCAAATCTTGCTGCCCACCTTGTGGATGTACATCTAGGACTATGAACACAGATGTTTGTGTTCCTGAAACATTTTTGTTATCGGAACAAAATATTTCACAAACTGGGGTATTTTGCAAAACAATCATGCAGGCTGAGTTTGATCTCCCCAGTGTTCTATGTCTAGTCTACAGATAACAAAGTTCATTGCATGTCAGGAACAGCATTACTGACTGCCCATCAGATTTCACAGGTTACCATATTGTTTCCCCAAATCATCAGTCTCCTGTTGCATAACAGTCATTAGGTTGAGAATACCAAATTTTCTCCAATCATCAGACCTATTATCTCACCAAAGAAATGTATGAGGTCAATTATCATGCACAATTTTCTTTTTGATGGCTGGTTTTAGTTATGTTCATCATATTGTAAGTTCATCATAAGATTTCAAAATATTCCCCCCTTCAGATGTTAAAATAATTGACCTGAAATTAACCAAGTTAATTTTTTCTCACTTGAAAATAGCTATTATTGCATTGGCAACCCCTATCCTGCAGCAAGTATTCACTAGCAATCAAACTCTAAAATGTATTTCTGTGGCTAGTCCTGTTTCATTTCCTGATAATGAACCTGATCAGTTCCAGCTTTTGTCCTCACATAATTCTTTTCCCAAATAATTCAATTCAGTTACTATACTATCTCATTTAATAAATTAAGTTACATTTATGAAAAAAGAAAGAAGAGCATTAGACCACACACCTACAATTAGTAATTATTCTTGTGGGAGATGTAGTTGAGGGCCAATGGTTCCTCTCTCTGTTTCACTCAAGTAGCCAAGTCTAAATTTCATAAGCTTTGGTGAACAACTTGGTTCATTGTGCAATGAATGGATCATCAGAGCTGAGCCGAATCTTGTCTTTGAACAGAAGTTGCTAGATTGCGGATAGGAATAGGAAATCCTAGTTGATTTCTTTCCAAGCCCGACCATAAAGTACTGAGAAAAATTGTACAGTTGTTTCAACGTAAACTAACAACCTAACTGAGGCCACCTTGTCCGTATGCTTGAGTATTGTCCTTTGGCAGCGCATTCATCAGTGTCCATTTGAGACCTGTGCTATCTGTCTTCCTCCTTTTAAAATTATACACTATTTACTTTCCATTTCCTGTTTGAAAAAAATAAGATAACATTCAAGATTATACTCAGTGGTGATCTTTATTTTCATCCATGTAAAGTAAAAATAAAGTTTATTTATTCGTCACAAGTAGGCTTTCATTAACATTGCAATGAAGTTAATGTGAAAATTCCCTAATCACCAGGCTCCAGCGCTTTGAATACACGGAGGAAGAACTTATTTGGCCAATGCACCTAACCAGCACATCTTTCGGACTCTGGGAGGAAACCAGAGCATCCGGAAGAAACCCATGCAGACACATGGGGAATGTGCAAACTCCACACGGACAGTGAACCAAGCCAAGAATCAAATCCGGGTCCCTGGCGCTGTGAGGCAGCAATGCTAATCACTGTCCACCCTCTTGTAGTTGGAACATTGGAAACCATCAGTAGGGGTGGGTTGGGATCCAGATTGCAGTTCATGAATTGCAAATGTTTCTCAAGGAATCTCATAGTGTATGCTATACAATATTAGTAAACTTTTGTTTTTTCTTTACTTTTGTGTATAGTTTGAATTTACTGTGCCTAAAGGTTTGGAATGGAGGTTTTTGGTGTTGTTGTGACTAAAGCTTAAACATGACACTGAGATTTAGGAGTATTTAGCAACCTAAAATGAATACAAATTAGTGGAAACATGACTATAAACATGAAATGACCTTCCGAAATGAAAGTCTTTGATCTCCCTAGTGTAGTGTATTTTAACTAGGAAGTGTGTGGGATTTGTTTGGGACAATTTTAGATTGTGAAGAAAACAGAATTGTAGAGCAATGGGAAAAAGTGGGGGATTGTGACTAGTTGAGTTATGACAGCAAACCAGCACAGACATGACAGACTGGATTTGCATGCTCGGGTCGGATTGTAGTAGTTGGGATAATTCCTGGTTCACCCACCTCAGGAGAAAATGCATACAGTGCATTCCTGGGTGTGGGTAGGGAGAGAGGGTGACAGGGATGGAGTGGAGTGAAGTTGCGGGGGAGGGGTGAAGAGGGGAGATTATGGGCTGCAACTGAGCCAACCTACCTAGGGAAAAGTTTTGGGGGGGAGCCTCAGAAGAGTTGGGTGCTGAGACTGTAGAAAAGACCAGCCTCAGTACTGTGAGATTTTGTCCCAGTTAAAGCAAAAACACAGGAAGGTCTTCAAGCCCTCACCACCTCACACACATTTCTCATACCCATCTATGTCACCTCGTACTCCCACCCACCCCCAATAGACCCTCATGCAGCTCCCATGCCAAGCTTTGTTTCCAACCATCTGTCTCAGCCCCTTATGCCTTCCCAGCTAGGATGTGCCCCCTATGGTCCATCATTACCATCCAGGACAAGCTACACCTCCCATATATACCTTAGAATCTCTCATGCCCATTCCTCAGGCCAAGCTATGGCATTTTGATGCTCATTCATCCACTACAAACTGTGTGTAAAAGAATTTAACCTATAGTGACTGTAGGATGTGTAAAAAAGGTTTAAAAAGTCGTGCATTAATAACTTTTTTCCATTCATCATGAGGCTCGGCTGAGAGCCCAGAATTCCATTAGCCTAAAACCTCCTGAGCTTTCAAAGGGTCCCTCCGTGCAAACAATGATTCATGACATCTTAGAGGTGCTGTTAACCATAATTCTTTTAAAAGCTGACTCAATTCCATGAAAATTATGCAGGTCTGGGACATGCTGACTCCCACAATGAAGTTGGCTAAATTGAGGGCCCTGAAACTTCCCCTCATATCCCACCATGCTAAACTATAGCCCCCAAACAACCCTAATGCCAAGTTCCCAATGTTATTCCATTCCATCCACCAACCTGACCTAGCCAATATTCTTCAAAGATTTCCAGAAAATCAGAAGCCCCAGAAATGGAGTTGGGTATCCTGGAATTGGGAGCCAGCAGTCATTTTAAATGACTCCCAACTCTGTGAAAATCCAGGTCAAATTTCTTCCTCCCTTGCTGCAACCGTTCAAGATTTAATGATCCTATGAAGTTCATTATAGCATAGTCATTCCAAGCAGCAGTTTAACTGGTGAGAAAATGATAAAGCTGCATTGTCTTGAGAATCCCTCCAAGTGGTCTTGGTTTAAATGGCCAAATTAAGAAAAATGATGTGTGAGTTGCATGACAAATGAAATACAAATCAACTTTGCCAACTTGATTCACAATAACTTTATTAGAATTTGAATGTAAGCCTACTTGTGACTAATAAATACACTTTACTTTACATTCCTAATTAAGCTGGAGCTGTTTAATTAAAAGTTGAGTGCTTGTTTCAACAGAACTGTCTTCTGATTTGCTCTCCTATAAATGTCATAATTAGGACAACATATCTGAACTCAAGTTTTACTCCAATGCTTCGAGAAAACATATTTGGCTAGCTGGTTTAGATTTAGTTAAAGAGATGTACACCATTACTAATGGCACAACTTATGATTTTTTTTCAAAGTTGTAATCAAAAATTGGGTTGACCAAACTGTTAGGACTTTTTAAAAACAGAATCTAGTATTGTTTAATCTGTTCATGTGTGTGATATTTTGTTACACCAGTTCTTCATTAAATATTCACAAGCATGTTTGACCTGTTTCATCTATGATATTTTTTCTGAAAAATCAAATTATTTTGTCCAACAAATAGAAATGACTGGTCAAACATGTTTGCAGCTTATTTTTCCCAATAAATGAATAGTGCAGTAAAGTTATCATTGAAATCTATGGATTAAAAATTAAACCATTGTAATCAATGAAAATAGCAAACTGCAACAAGACAAAGCTATGTTTTCATCATGAAACATTGTAGTCACTCTCTGCACGTAGAAGCTATAATTATTTAGTCATTCCATCAGAATGCACATGTAAGAAATCCTATGTTGCACGATAGTTAGCACTGCTGCCTCACGGTGCCAGGGACACCTGTACAGTTTCCTGCTTGAGTCACTGTCTGCACATCCTCCCCTTTCTCTGGGTGCTCCAGTTTCCTCCCACAGTCCAAAAGATGCGCTGGTTAGGTGCATTGGCATTGGCAGTGTACCCAAACAGGCACCTGAGTATGGCAACTAGGGGATTTTCACAGTAACTTCATTACAGTATTAATATAAGCCTACTTGTGACACTAATAAACAAACTTAAACTTTAAGCATGCATATGGTGTGGGATATCATGATATATTTTTGTTACTACTGTTGATAGCTTTTTCATTATTTAATTCAGTTTGGCAATCCACTGTATGAAACGTATATAACATAGTTACTAATGTTTACCAGAATTAATTTAAAGCCCAGCGGGCAAGGAATTTTAGTTTGCATTTCTGTGGCAATGTGTTTCCCTGCAAGGTTTCAATCATCAAAATGATTAAGAAGTGACTTTTTGTGGTTTAGTTAAGTTACAATAATTACTGACTTGGAGTGTGTGGAATCTGACGAGACTGGTATTTACCAAGTTCCTCGTTAGCTAATCAGATGTTTTGCTGTATGTAGATTTCTTTCCCTGCCTTTAGGAAATTAATTTACAGACAACAATTGCATCAAAAGTTTAAGTACCAAATGTTAAATGTGTTTCAGGAGTAAGTAATCCAGTATTGTGTGATGCTGTTCAGATGTAAAATAAAAACATCAATTATTGGAATGTAAAATTAAATCACCAGCCAACATTATGCTCATTGTTATATGTCCTTCTTAAGTCATTTAAGTCTTTTTTTAATTAAATATTTCAATATTTCAAATACTGCTCACAGGAAAACCAAGAAATTATCTTTGAAAATAGAGCTTTAATATATTTTTCCACATTGCCTGCAAGAGTAAAAATTTAATTATGAACATCT
Source organism: Sphyrna mokarran (assembly GCA_024679065.1). Classification (NCBI taxonomy): domain Eukaryota; kingdom Metazoa; phylum Chordata; class Chondrichthyes; order Carcharhiniformes; family Carcharhinidae; genus Sphyrna; species Sphyrna mokarran. The sequence goes on along the minus strand of JAGIQG010000002.1, from coordinate 56,142,997 downwards.
ACAGAATAAAATTACTTTCTGACCTTGTTCTCTTAACCTGCACAAGTTTCAAATAGATTTGAGAAATTTTTATTTATTCCTCTACCTTCTTGTTACTACTTGTAGCATTGCAAAAGTCAAGGATGTTGTGTCATTGTGGAAGGAGGTGTTTTATGTATGTGTCAATATAGTGAATAGAATAATGCTACATCTGGTTCATTTCTGCTCATTTGGTCTGGATTATCAAATGCAAGTTCCTCATTTTTGTTTTTTTCTGTGTTGATGTGAAGTGATGGATTTACAAGGATAGGTCAGTCTGTATATTAAATTCCATTAATGGAAAAGCCACGATGGCTTCTGGAACACTTTGCACGAATGCAGTGACTGCTCCATGCATCTCTCACCATTCAGCTGGAAAGTGGGGATCAGAAGTAGGCAGACTGAGAGCTGGAAAGGAGGGATCAGAGTTTTGAAATAAAAACTTACACAAAATCAAGCCAGTGTCAAATTCCCAAATCTATCCGCTGTACATATCAGGAGATCCCACATATGCATTGAATAGTAGTATCATAGGCTGGGGTTTTCCACTCTCGTTCACGTCAGGCAGGTTTGGCAGCAAGAATAGAAAATGATAAGGCCCAAGCTGTATCTCACATCAATGTAAATTAAGGATGCAGTCATTCTTCCTCCCCCGGCAACAGTTGGACTCACTTCCCATCATTTAACATTGGAAGCCTCACTGTAATACATTGGTATCTTATTATTGGGCCCATACGCAGGAATCAAACCCCCACATCAAATACTGTGTCCACAACAAATTGATATCAGACTGGCAGGATGAGGTTTCAAAAGACATGAATCTGGCAAGCTGAACACTGAGCCGAGCTCAGAGGTGAGTGCGGTGCTTGCAGAACTGCTCTGCACCTTCGGGTGCAAAAAACGGGAAGGTGTTGAGTGAGAGTCAACAGGGGTGTGTCGGTGGAAGAAGGGGAGTGAGCCAGGAGTAGGGGAAATGATTGAGAGGTAAGTTGGGGGGTAGTTTGCAGGGGTGAACATTGGTGTATGATATTTCCTGGGTCTGGCAGTCATGACTTTCAGGTGGGAGGCCTTCAATATCATGCTCAGATCCTTGAAGTGCTGAAGTGATGGCAGAGTGGGTGAATCAGAGACTGCCTGTTTGTGAAACATATGCCAATATTTTCAACTATGTGCTGCACGATAGGATGTAAAAAGTTGCTGTTGTTGTCCATTGCTGCCATTTTGTCCACTATTGGGCTTTTGGATATTACAGATCATTCCACCCACTGATTTTAGAATCTGTCTACATGGAGACATAACCAAATATTGCTAACCTGGAGAGGATGGAGTGGATGCTACATATTAGTTTGTTTGACATTGCTTCTCTGAGATGATATTGCTTATCAGAGATAGATAGGTTCTTGATTAAGAAAGGGATCAGGGGTTATAGAGAAAAGGCAAGAGAATGGAGATGAGAAAAATATCAGCTTTGATTGAATGGTAAGGCAGAGTCAATGGACCGAGTATCCTTATTCTGCTCCTATATCTTATGATCTTATGGTCTTATGAATATTAATTAGTATTGCTTGATTAATTGAGTGATATATATAAAAATAAGCTCAAAATGTATCTGGGCAGTAATTTAGAATAGGGTCATTTGGTATGAAATAGAAAGAAATGCACCTCAACTAATATGCTTTAGGGCTCTTAGAGATCAAATCAAATTTCTCCCCTCTTCTGTTTCTGTCAGCAAGCAGTACATTCATGGAAAATACACCAAGATGTTCTCTCCAGGCATAAAGTTAGAAAGGATTGAATGTATTTTCACATTTCAAGAGGATAGTGTGCAAATGTTTTGCGTAATTGTCATTATACTCAACCAAAAGTCCAATAAAAACACTTTTACCTGGAATTGTGTATACATTGTACATTTTCAAAACCAATTTATTAGTTGGAAACGACACAAATAGTATTATTAATCATTGCCACCTGATTGCTTACAGTTGCTATTGCCAAGTAAGATGTGTGAACAGTGGTGAGGTAATTGATAGTACCTGTTTGTGACATTTTTCTTTTCAACTGCTAATTAGTTAAGTTTATTTATGAATGTCAGAAGTAGGCTTACATTAGCACTGCAATGAAGTTACTGTGAAAATTCCCTAGTCCCCACACTCTGGAAACTGTTTGAGTACACTGAGGAGAATTTAGCATGACTAATAGACTCCACACGGACAGTGGCCCAAGCCAGAATCAAACCTAGGAGAGAAAACCACCATCAACACCAGTGGCTTTAATGCTGCTTTTCCTGTCCAATATTGGACCTTTGCCAATATTCAGCTAACCACTGTACTGTTCAAAAAAGTGGACAAATTAAAGACTTTGGAATTGGCTATTCCATTTATGCTGTTGAAAACTTCCCTAAGTGATGCTGATGCTTGGTTCTCTGAAGTTCCAAGTCAACCATCAGGACTAAATAAAATAAAAACAGAACTCTCTGTTAAAGGAGACATGGTTAACGTGTTAGAGACTTGTTAATTGAAATTCCTGGGAGGGAATGCCTTAAAAACTCAGTTCATGCTGTGCTTTATTCCTACAAGGATAAATTGGCTTTCAATAGTAAGTAGGTCCGATTAAGGAGTAAGAGCCTGTAAATGTTGACACCACTCAATATGTTATTCTGCCAGTCGTGTTAATTTGTCACAGGTTCCAAGGAATCCTGTAAATTATTAGATTAGTCAGTGTTTGACTAACAGGAAATTCCATCATGTTATGGAAATGTGCTACGTGGAATATTAATGTATAATGTTGACAGATAAAAATATATCATACATATGGATAGGTAAGTAATTTGTATAACATATAATACTTATATTGGAATACTTTTTGCTAAGCAAAGAACACTAACCTTTAGCAGCCACTATATTATCTTTGTGAAGGTTAAGAGCTACTTTATGGAAACTTTTCATTCCCATTTTTTTCAGACCAGTTTAGCAACAGGAGCAGAAAATTTCACAAAGCCTAAATCACATGTCATACTGACATAAAAATATAAAATGAATGTCCCCTCTTCCCGCCAGTGACTTAACGGGATTCCCAGTATTGAATGTAATTTCCATATATTAACTTCTCATCATCAGGTCTCTATGCCTGAATCACTCCTCCTCCCTCACCCTGTAAGAAAGTCCATTCATGTTGCTGTGAGGGTAGACTGGCCTGAATCATGACAGGTCTCCCAAAGCTTATACTTGGCAAGCAGACCCTTCAGGGTAGCTCCTGAGTGTATCTTTCAGGGGTAGGGAAGGGTCATCTCCCAGCACTATCTGGGCACTTGCCTCTGGCACTAATTGGGTGAGGGGTTGCAGGTTTCTGTTTAGCTTTTGTAAGCTGGTGTGGCCTTTTGATGGGTGACTAGTGTGACATTGTGGGACCTGCCCTTTGCCTTCCTCTTAACCAATCCCAGGACAATACAGGAGAGAAAACCACCGTGAACGCCAGTGGCTTTAATGCTGCTCTTCGTGCCCAATATGGACCTTTGCCAATATTCAGGAAAATTTCACCCATAGTCTAGAGAGTTTTTAAAGAGTGGTGAAGATAAGCCCAGATTGCAACCCAAGAGAAGTCACATGAAGTCACACAGTTCTCGGATGTGCAATGAATTGGATTTGACTAAATAGTTGCCACAGAAACAGCTTACCCTGTCTGTCTGAAGCCTCTCTCATCAAAATGAGCTGTTTTGTCCTTTGACAAACCACTAGAAGAACTCTTGCTTCAAACTAAGAGCTCTTAAAGGAGAATTCTGAATCAACATCACTGTCTCCAAGAGTAGAGAATCAACTAGCCATGACTGCTTCAGTGAGAAAACCAAGTATCAGCAGCCTTTGTGGAAAGTGACTCTTCAATTGTAAACAAACACCCAGACAATCCATGATTTATTTTATTTCACTTGACCAAGTTTTAAGATCAGGGAGGGAATTCTCCCATCCTGCCCACCACGGGAAGTGTAATTCCCCATAGTTTTGGGGAAAGCGTGGCCAGAGAATCCCACTCCTGGTACTCTGAAGAGTTTAATTTCTTTTCTTGCTCGGGAAGGCATGATGGAAGTAATGCATGTGTTATATGCATTAATGAGTAGTTAGACATATTTGTACATTTTAAATCTTTTGTTAATTTTTGCATCTTTGCCTAAGTGAGTTTAAGCAAGTAAACTAACTCTTTATTTGTTAACTTAAGGAACCTGGCTGGCGTATACACTGAGCTATAGGCAGTTAAGTATGTAAATTAAATTGGGAGTAAAATTTTTTTAAAAAGAATACTGTTACAACAAACCCTAGAGTGGAACAAAGAGTCAAATCAGTTCATCCTTCCAATCTGTACGTAACAATAGTGGGCTTGTGGTGGAGGGTAAATCCATTGAACCACTTTTATGAGAGCTGTATGTGTCTGTTTGTGATGGTATCCTCATGAACGAGTCCTCCGACTCTAAATTCAAGAAAGTTGAGGAAAAATAATTTTGGACTATTACCCAGTCAGATACCAATCTTATTTTGCCAAAAATGAAGAAATGTAATTGCTTGAAAAGCTGCCATGGAGTACTCTTCAGCTTGTCAACCTGACAATGTGAAGGCGTGACACCCATTTAATAACTTTGTACAGTGTGTGTTTGTTGCATCCCTTCCATTGCTACAAGGTGTTTAATGAGTTGAAGGTTGACCTCTAGTGTGTACTTTTGGAAAAAAGAATGCCACTTTTTCAGACACGGTTGTGTTGGAAGATTGCCCAAGGTGTTCCAGGCAGACTGATGATATATCATCTGTAACAGCGTCTGAAGCTTGTGTAATTCTCAGACAAGGTTTCACAATGTCTCAGCTGTAAACCATTGGTATCAGGAAGTTTTAGATATTTTAAAAGTGACACAGCAGGTAACCTTAGGACCACTCCTTTTTCCTTCGCCATCTCCCTTTTTCTGCAGCTAATAACCAATACCGATGAATGGTGCCACAGGCACTGACAATCTCTGAACACTTGTCCAGGGGTAACTAACAGCAGCCCAGGCAGAAGTGTATCAGCAATATCTGTCTGTCAGGTGCTTCATAGCTGAGCCCAATCCTATCTTAATCTGATGTTCATATACATTCCTTTTGTAGATAGAAATCAGGAATAGGAGCTGTGACTAACTTTTCACCCACCTCCCCATCAGGCTGCACTTGAAAGACTGGTTGTGATTTTCAGACCCCAAACAAGAAGTTATTGTGAGTAAAAGTCAAGGCAAATTTAATGGGCAGAGATTTGTCCAGATTGAATGTTCGACAGATGGACATAAAAGATCAGTGATATTTGGGCGCATTGTAATTAAGCACATAATATCCAAATTTTCACAATTTTGGGGTTTGCAACTTGAATGCTGTGTATCAGACTGTAGTTGCGAAGTAAACTGCAGACTGAAGAGTTGATCGCTTCAACATCATGCTATTCCAAACTACAAAGGTACTTTATAAACAAGTTGCAGAGAAATTGTTGAAAGTGAACATTAGGATACATCGTCAGTTTAAAGTTGACACGATATAATTCCATATTCAAGCTGTCTCCAGCTGGAAACACCCTGAAAGGGGTTTTCTTGTACCACTTCCTTCTAGTACCACATGCAGTGCAGTACTAAATCTGGTTTGGAAAGCTACTGGATGTTCTTTAGAGAGTAGGCAATTCACCCCCTCCTTCCCTATGTTCACCACAGTGCAGAAGAAGGCCATTCTGCCCATCGAGTTTGCACCAACTTTTTGACTAAGCATCTTACTCAGGCCCTATCAGCGCCACCCCACATATTTGCCCGGCTAATCCCCCTAAACTACACCAAGAGGCAATTTTAGAACATAGAACATAGAACATTACAGAGCAGTACAGGCCCTTCGGCCCTCGATGTTGCGCCGGCCAGTGGACCCTCTAACGTAAACTATTCCAATATCATCCATATGCCTATCCACCGACCATTTGAATGCCCCCAAAGTAGGTGAGTCCACAACTGCTGCAAGCAAGGCATTCCACGCTCTCACCACCCTCTGTGTAAAGAACCTGCCTCTGACATCCATCCTATAACTACCACCTCTTAATTTAAAGTTATGTCCCCTCGTGTTGGTCATCACCATCCGAGGAAAAAGGCTCTCACTATCCACCCTATCCAGTCCTTTGATCATCTTCTACGCCTCAATTAGGTCACCGCGTAACCTTCTTCTCTCTAATGAAAATAACCTCAGGTCCCTCAGCCTTTCCTCATAAGGCCTTCCCACCATACCAGGCAACATCCTGGTAAACCTCCTCTGCACCTTTCCAATGCTTCCACATCTTTCTTATAATGCGGCAACCAGAACTGTACGCAATACTCCAAGTGCGGCCGCACCAGAGTTTTGTACAGTTGTAACATAACCTCATGGCTCCTAAATTCAATCCCTCTACCAATAAAAGCTAACACACCATACGCCTTCTTAACAACTTTATCAACCTGAGTGCCAGCTTTCAAAGAGCTATGTACTTGTACCCCAAGATCCCTCTGCTCGACAACACTATTAAGGGTCTTTCCATTAGCCCTATATTTCATATGCCTGTTATTCCTACCAAAATGAATCACGTCACACTTATCCGTATTGAATTCCATTTGCCACCTCACGGCCCAGTTCTGCAATCTATCTATGTCCCTCTGCAAACTGTAACATCCACCCTCGCTGTCTACAACTCCCCCCACTTTGGTATTTTGTATGACCAATCCACCTAACTTGTACATCTTTGGCCTATGGGAGCAAACTGGAGCACCCGGAGGAAATCCATGCAAACGCAGAGAGAACGTGCAGACCCCACACTGATATTCGCCCAAGGTCGGAATTGAACCCAAGTCCCTGGCTGTGTGAGGCAACAGTTGCTAAGCATTGTGCCACCATACTGCCTATTTGTGTTGGATCAGAATGGATTGCAATAAATTTGTTTTAGCTTAATGATTTTTCAAATATGTAAGTATTTGTTTCCTTAATTTTGTTTCTCTTTTGTTATTGCAGTTTGTTCGGGCACTGAAAACAAACTAAGTTTGTTGTCAACTGTGGATGAACATTACAACATTCTTTATAGAACTTACAATGGTTGTGAGGTAGTGATGGGCAATCTAGAGATAACCTTCTTGCAACCATACCACGACGCGTCCTTCCTTAAGGTAAAATATTTCTTTTAAATTTATGTTTTTCACATTCAAAGCTGAATTCAGTCATGTATTTCAGCAGCAGAAATAGTGTAACATGCCTGTAATGTGGTCTTATGGACTTGCTTGTTCCATGATACATATATATTTTCTATTTCTTTGTTTTCCCCCTCTCTCTCTCGCATGCTCTCTTTATTCACATTGTCTTTCTCTTCATTCTTTTTCTCTCCCTCTTTTCCACTTAATTAGCTGTGTTAAAGTCAAAATGTTCCAAGAACATCAATTGTATGGCCTGGGAAATCAGCAGTGCTCTCCAGAAAAGGAATTGAGAGTTATTGGACATAGGTTCTTGCATTTATTATGACAGTTATGAACAATTCGCTTGCCACATGTTTGTCAATTCTCAAATAGAAAAGCTGTTAAAAATTACATAAACTCAGAATGTTCATAAATGTTTTAGCTAGTGAAGTACTTTTAAGCTCATTTAATGTAAATAAATGTGGCAACCAATTTGTGCATAACCGGGTCCCACAAGCAGCAATGAGATTAATGATCTGATAATCCGAAAAATATTACATAGAACAAAGGGAAATTTCTCTGCTCTGATCTTCTATGCTGCCATGGAATCTTTTATGTCTGTTTGCGAGGACAAATTTAGCCTAGTCTTGTCTGGAAGATAGCACCCTCACCAAAATAGTACTGCCTCTGCATTGCATTGAAGTGTCAGCTGAAATTGTATTTTGACTTCTCTGAAATGGAGCATGAACCCCTGATTTTTTTAACATATAATCTAAAGAACAACCATAGAATTTCAATGCACTATGTTCTGAAATGTAACATTTTACAATTTGCAAAAGCTAAATCAACATGCGTAGGTGCCATCAAACATAAGCGTAGAACAAAGCATAACCTTGGCTTCTAACTAAGTACTCAGAGATCCTGCAACTAAAGGTAAATTGTCAGAAATGAACATAAAGGGGGGAAAATTGAAAAAGAAAGGTAAAAGTTAAGTTCTGTATGTAAATTGAAATTTTTATATTCAATACCTATCTGTATATTTGCTCAAATTGGTTATACTGAATACAGTGGGAAGAAGAACCCAATGGCATTTACCTTTTATCAGTGTAAATCCTGCAGAATGTCTGTAGAACTAATCAGAGCTTGAGCTGAAGATTAATGTTTTTGTTAAGAGGACATCTGCTCACTGCCACTCACTGAATTATCAAACTGAATAATTGGTATCAAAATATAACCAATGTTTACAGGAGTCGCCAAGTGAAATTATAGAGTGATAAGCGAATCCAGTGTTACTTGGTAACATTGGAAACTGTGTGTACACTTGTCCATGTAGTCTACTAAAAAGAAGTCTCATTTATCTTAACTTTCAGACTCATTGTTACCTCATGTATTATTATTGTCTCGTGTGCTGGACCTGGTTCTTGTAGCAATTATAACTGCTGTTTATTTGGCCTGGGTATGGTAAGTTTGCACCTACCATCATTGAGGCCAAGATAATTTATTACATTGCTTTAACTACAAGCAATAAGTAAGGAAATAGAATAATGATTACAGCAAATTTCACCTCACTTCGGCATAATGCCGTAACACACGTCGTAATATAGAAAATAAGAATTATCCTACACTGTAGGTGGTAAGACTGCAATCTTCAGATTAGAGAATTGACTGCAACTGGTGAAACCTGAACTTAAATGAAAGGTTTGGCGGTCTTACTAGCTCCTATGGACTGTTCCAGACACTGGCAGTTCTAGCTTAGGAGTGGAATGCCTAAATAAACTTCCATCACCTCAGACTAAAGTTACATATAGAAACATTGCTTCATCAGCTTTTTTGTCTAATTCTAATCTACATTCTCAGGTAGTTGAGAGAAGAGGATTTAACCTTCATGTTAACTAAATATCATTTTAATATAAATTACTCCAAAATTCTTCCATGAAAAATAGGCAGAAATGTTGAAACATGAAACCCCTCAGGTCTTTTCCTCATGCTGCATCTCGGAGCCAGAAAAGTTTCAATTATTTTCCCACTGATTATTTCCTTCACTTTACTTTGTATTTAGCCACAGTAAACGCCTTTGCTACTCATTGAGCTAACTCCCTGATGCACTCAGCATATTCCTGGTGTACTTAACATATGTTATTTGTTTGGCCGCAATTCTATTTTTGATCCGCTTCTACTGAATTTAGTGATTGGCAAATTTATACAGATCATTTCAAAGCAACAAGTATTCTAAATCTAGATAAGTAAGTAATACCAATCTTGGCAGCACTTTCTGTGGTACAGTTCTATGGCTTCTCCCACATATTAATGATCTCCTCCATTCATTATCTGACCCTATCCAACATTTTCCTTTGATTCCATTCTACATTTATCAGCTTCGCATTACGGTCTGTACTGTGATACATTCTGCCTTGGTAGAGGCGAAGAAAACCTTTGGAACTTTAATGAGATATTGAAAGGTGACTGATGCATTGTGTGTAGTACCTGTGCAAAGAATCTTTGCAGGAGATCAGTGCAGAAAATTAGAAGAGAGAAATTGAGGACTGCAAACATGAATAAGCATTCCACATTTTGCAGCATTTTGAATGTATGTATCATTAAATGTACTTTAACATTGACCAGCTTCTACTGACAAATGATTTTCAGAGTGTATAATACATTATGTATGTTCTATTGATTTCCAGAGCATTCAGGAAGTTTCAGGTTACGTCCTCATAGGCCTCAATGAAATTTCAAAGATCCCACTGGAGAACCTTAGGATTATCCGTGGTCACCAGCTTTACGAAGACAGTTTTGCTCTTGTTATTTTGTTAAACTATAATCAGGAAGAAAAACTTGGACTTAATGAGTTACCTTTACGAAATCTCACAGGTTTGTTTGATGTATTTTATCAATGCAAAATGATGAATGTGTTTTAAACCAAACAACCAAGTAAATTTTCTATCCCTATTTGACATTGAGAAGGCAGTGGTGAACTGCCTGGTTGAACCAATGCAGTGTAGGTACAACCACAGTGGTGTTAGTTTGGGAATCCTAGGATTTTGAGCTAGCGACAACATTGGATATATTTGCAGGTTAGGGTGGTGTGTGACTTGAAGAAGTATCTGCTGGTGGTGTTCACATGCTGTCCTTGCTTTTCTAGGTGGTAGAAATGACAGGTTTGTACAATCACATGGAAGAAGATGAGTTTGCATTTCCAGTTATCCACATGGTGAATTCTTGATCTCAACTCTGATTCAGAGGAGTATTGATTCGAGAAAAAGGGGTACCGGAATTTAGAGAGTCACTCACCTCAGCAGTTGGCAACTGTGCCTCATTGGTTGAATCCTGGGAATGGGTCTTCATCCCACCATCAACCAATGATGTTTGAAAGCAGAAACTCCATTGGGAAGGAAGAAAAATAAAGTAATCTCTAAGTCAACTGTGTTAATACATACACATTGTGGTAACACATCAGTTAAATAGTGGGATATTTTAATTAATCTATCAATGGTAGCATTCTACAGTACCTAGTTACCCATAGAATATACATTTAGTGTTCTCATGGGATATTCTTGAAACATTTAAGTGGATTTTCAACATATACTGGAACACCATAAGTCATCATTGTAGAATAATGTTGTCTAAATGATAGTGGAGCACAAAACCGGCCTATTGTCGAATCTTGACTTTGGCATGACTGTAAATGAACCAGGAAGATCTATTATTCTGGATTAAAATGAACAGATAAATATTTGGTGACATTTTTTTCTATGAAATAAGTATGTAAAACCAACAACATAAGTTTTTCTTAGAAAATTACCGGAGCCACAAATATCATGATGTTGTAATATTACCAGCACTCCTTCTTAATCAGCTCTTGGAACTGCATAAAAGTAACTCAAACTTACTTTGCTGGAAACTCCCTTCCCTTTGCTTGACATCATTTCAGGACAGATTTGTCAGCCAGATGTTAATATGGCAGCTATATGACTCATGTTTCCTGAAATAGAAACTTTCTATTTCCTTTGTTTTTTTTTAATCTGAATCTGCAGTTGTATCTAAAACATTCAGCTGTATCCATTCTTCTGCCAGGTAACATTCAGTTCCCACTGTTTGCCCATACCATGTTTACCTTCTATACTTGCATGAATCTTCCAGTGCTGATGATGTCCCTCTGGGCAAGCATTCTTTGACAAGAAAAAGTCCCAGGCAGGTCTATTGCTATGGAATCTGAAGCAAATAAAAGAGCACATTGAGACAGTGTAGTATGTTTCTGATTTCAACTTTGAGTTTGGGAAACATTATGTATCTCCTATATACAGTGATTCTTGTTAGATGGTTCATGTCTATTAAATATGCAACACCACCACTGCCTTAAGAATTAGAAGTCATGTCACTTCACTCAACATTCCTGAAAGGCTGTGATGGCTCCCCTAGGCCTGCTGCGGCATCTATACCAGTGGATTCTCCTTTCCCTTTTCATTTCCTAGTTCTTCTCCTTGGCCTCCTGGATGCTATCTATTAATTGGATGGTGCAAGCCAAACATTTCCTCTACAGCAGGGATGGAATTGGCCTGAATATTTCATCATTTCCTCCAATCATTGCTTCTCTTCTTTCCGATGCTTCTCTGATCATCGATTCTGTCATTTGAAAGTCAGCCAGATTAGGAGGAAGGAAAACTCTGATTGGAGGAGGTGGAGTAGCCAATTTGGCAGAGACAGAACCTTCCTCACAGATGCTGCCTCCCTCACATAGGAGAATGACTTCTGTCTCATTTGTTACCTTGTTGTTGAATTTTGCAGATTTTGGCGCCTTCAAAGACAAATATGCCCATCGCCCGCCCACATATATTGTGAACCCTTAAAAAGAGGCTGTTTCTGCTATGTCAATGAGTAACTTTGGGTGACACAGTGGCTAGTACTGCTGCCTCACAGGACTAGGGACCCGGGTGTTATTCCCGGCTTGGGTCACTATCTGTGTGGAGTTTGCACATTCTCCATGGGTTTCATCCAGGTGCTTCAGTTTCCTCCCACAGTCCAAAGATATATGGGTTAAGTCATGCTAAATTGGCCATGCTAAATTGCTCCTTAGTTTCAGCGAGGGTAAATATATGTGATTATGGGAATCAGGCCTGGGTGGGATTGTGGCTGATGCAGACTCGATGAGCTGAATGGCCTCCTTCTGCCCTGATGATTCTATGTCTATGCCCTGCATAAGTATGCCCTATTATCTGCTCTGATGATTTTATATCTATGTCTAACCTAAATGTAAGTTTCAGGAGAATTACATGTTGCTCATGTTTTTGCAAAGTTCACTAGAATTAGCCAAGCCACTGCTTATTAAAATTGGCCTCACTACTCCTGAGTTACAGGAAGTAAAACTATCTAACATTTCTGTTTTTGATTGTGATCTGATGAAACTTTAAAACGTACAACTGGGAGGATCAGGCTTCTGGGATGTTGTTCCATCATCACTTAGCCTTCTAAAACTTACTGTCCAAGCTTACACATAAAGAATAGCCATTGGGAGAGGAAGGAGAAAATGATTGTTCCTATGTTTCATTTAGTGATAGTGTAGGAATATTGCAGATAATGGATTAATAATCAAGAGAATAAAAGTTTGAATGCCACATTTGAGAGGTTGACTACAGTTTCCTTTAACCTGAAAGTAAAAATCTGGTGCCAAGGAAAGTGATCATGGAGCTATTCAATTGTTGTAAGACTCCTAATTGGTTCCCTAACACTTTTGGAAAGGGAACTTGTTATCCTTGCTTAGCCTAGTCTGGATGTGGCTTTTGTCCGACATAAACATAGTTGGATCTTAACTGCCCTCTTAATTGGCCTAATAAGTTACCAAGTTCCATCAAATTGCTTGGCTGAAGCTCAATTTGAATGCCTGTCACAAACATCTGAGGGCAAACAGGGTTGGGCAAGAAGTGCAGCTGTGTTAGGAACATCAGAAGAATTAGAATGAATTTATCTTCAACTAGCACTAGAGAAAGGCTGGATAAAAAGGACTTAAGATTTGATTTGATTTGATTTATTATTGTCACATCTATTAATATACAGTGAAGAGCACTGTTTCTTGTGTGCTAAAGATACAAAGCGTTCATAGAGTACATGGAGGTAAGGAAATGAGAGAAAGTGTAATGTAGTGTTACAGTCGCAGGGGTGGAAAAGATCAACTTAACATAAGGTAGTTCCATTCAAATGTGTGGCTGGAGCAGGGAGAAAGTTGTTCTTGAGTCGATTGGTACATGACCTAAGACTTCTGTATTTTTTTCTCGACTGATGGAAGACTGTATAATTTCACATCCTTCTGTGGCCGTGTTTTGACTAACTTGTTTATTTTTATCTTTCAGAAATTTTATCAGGCAGTGTTAAAATCGCCTCTAATCCGCAGCTTTGTCACTTGCAATCCATTCAGTGGGATGATATTTTGAAACCAAGCATGCTGGCAAAATTGGGAATAAACTTCACTGCAAGGAATTGTAAGCAAAAAATTTATTTTTTTACCCACTTTCATGAAACTGAGGATCAGACTGAAATAGGAAAAAAAGACCATTCATAGTTTCAGTGATCTTTTCATTTCATACTGTAACCTATTGATGTTTACATGTTACATTCAACATTACTTTTTGAGTAACAGTGACTAAATTAAAGATGCATTTTATTTTTTGAAACTAATTTTAATTTATATCTTGATCTTGCATGAATTAGATTTGTGTAAATATTTGCAATTTTTTATGATTGTGTTTGCTAGCTTTCCTTTTCATGAAGGATTGCAGAATTACAGGGGACAGCTATTTATATTTCTGTGGTACACCTTGTATTCATTATTTCACAAGGTTTCTGGATATTGAGCAGGAGAAGGAAGATTTAGAAAAAGAAAGACCATCAGATGTCATAAAAAGTTTTACAGCAAATTAACTAATTTGGAAGTGTGGACACTTTTGTAAAATAGGAAACAATGTGGCTAATTTGAACATAGGAAGCTTCTACAAACAGCAATGTGGTGAACAGATGAACTGTTTGATGAAGCTGGTTGAGATGAATATTGTTCAGGGCACTATGGTTACTAATCCGGTTTCTCTTCAAAATAGCATCAAAGGAGTTTTTATATCTCCCTGAGAAGGCAGATAACACTTTGGTTTAATGTTTTACCTAAAAGACAGGACTTCTGATAGTGCAATACTCTCTCAGTACTGCACTGGAGTGTCAGCTTTGATTTTTGTGCTGGTTACAGAATGTCACATGATTGGAAGGTGATCAAAGTTGGGAAATGACTTTTCAGGGTTACTTGACATTTTGAAAATACAGACAGAAAGGAAAAGGAGATGGAATATCTCTGTTAATAAAGCATGAAATATGTACCATAGTGAGAATTGATTTTTATTTGGAAGATTAAGGTCTTTGCTGAAGATAAGGAAGAGCAGGGCAAAGAAATCAATGGCAGGATTAAGCAATAGGGACCCCTAACAGCAGCTACACTCTAGGATAGAGTACAACTCAAAAAATAGTGGGGGGAGGGGGTTTAAGAAAGGTTTCCAATAATTATGGGTGACTTCAAACTTTATGCAGAATGGATAAAACAAATAAACAAAGCTTACTCAAGGACAAGTTCATAGAATGAATTCAGGATAGTGTTTTAGAATAATTTGTCATAGAATCAACCAGGAACCGGCTATTTTAGATTTGGTAATGTGTAATGATTCAAAATTAATGACTTCCAAATAAAGAAAAGATCAGAGCATGATAGAATTTTGCATTCAGTTTGAGGGCGCAAAACCGCAGTCTGAAACTAGTGTCTTCATTTAAATAAAGGCAGTTGCAAAGATATGAGCATAGAATTGGCTACAGACAATTGGAAAATAGATTAAACCATTAGAGGTAGGTGGTAGACATTTAAGGAGATATTTTGTAATTCTCAACAAAGACATATGCCATTCAGCAAGCAAGACTCTAGAAGAATCCATGGTTAACTAAACAAGTTAAAGATGGTATAAAATAGAATTAAAGGTATACACTATATAGAAATGTAAGACCAAAATATTTATACAAATCAGGAAAGGATGACTGACCAAAAGAGCAAAAATAGATCATGAAACTGATGAGCAAGAAATATAAAACAGACAGGATACAAAAAAAGGAAGAGCATAACTAAAGTGATGTTGGTCACTTAAACAATGAGAGACAAGAAATGGTAGAGATTTTGAATGAATCATAGAATCATCGAATCCTATAGCGCAGAAGCAGACCATTCAGCCCATTGACTCTGCACCTACCACAATTCCACCCAGGCCCTATCCCTATAATCCTATGCATTTACTCTAGCTAGTCCTCCTGACACTGAGGGGGAATTTAGCATGGATAATCCACCTTATCCATGCATCTTTGGACTGTGGGAGGAAACCGGAGGAGACCCACTCAGACACAGTTTTGAGCCAGATGTTTTGGGCCAGATTTTCATCTTGGAGGCAAAAGTCGGGAGACAGGACTAATCCTGGTGTCACAAGCTGGTTGCATTGCCGGGTTGCATGGAATAGGATTTTCCCAGTAAGAATTTAGCAACACCAATTTTAAATCCAACTGATTTATTTGATAGTAAATTTGCGAGTTTTCGACACTCTGTGTCTTTGTCAGGCAAATGCAGTGTTCTGGTCTGCAATAGCACACATATCCACACAGACAGTCAGAGATTGCTGATTAGAATGCGAATCCTTACATCTAACCTGCTATTCAAGTGTTAAAGTGGCTAACAATGTGTGTGAAGGGAATCCTGAGCACTGGTTAGAGAATTGTGTATTTTCTCCAGACAGCACAGTAAGTGAGGTTTTTTGCTAAACCAGGCAAGTTACGGGGGTTACAGATAGTGTGTCATGAAGCCAAGATCCCTATTAAGACCGTCCTCATGTGTGCGGAACTTGGTTATCAGTCTCTGCTCAGCTACTCTGTGCTGTCGTGTGTCATGAAGGCCCCCTTGAAGAACATTTACCCGCAGGTCGGAAGCCGAATGCCCATGACTGCTGAAGTGTTCGCCCACAGGAAGGGAACTGTTTTGCCTGGTGATACATACTCTTCCAACTCGGCCAATGTTGTCTACCTAATACGTTGCAAGAAAGGATGTCCTGAAGCATGGTACATTGGGGAAACCATGCAGACACTATGACAGCGGATGAATGAGCATCGCTCAACAATCACCAGGCAAAACAGTTCCCTTCCTGTGGGCGAACACTTCAGCAGTCATGGGCATTCCGCCTCCGACCTGCGGGTAAATGTTCTTCAAGGGGGCCTTTGTGACACATGACAGCGCAGAGTTGCTGAGCAGAGACTGATAGCCAAGTTCCGCACACATGAGGACGGTCTTAACAGGGATCTTGGCTTCATGACACACTATCTGTAACCCCCTTAACTTGCCTGGGTTAGCAAAAAACCTCACTTACTGTGCTGTCTGGAGAAAATACACAATTCTCTAACCAATGCTCAGGATTCCCTTCACACACATTGTTAGCCACTTTAACACTTGAATAGCAGGTTAGACATAAGGATTCGCATTCTAATCAGCAATCTGTGACAGTCTGTGTTGATATGTGTGCTATTGCAGACCAGAACACTGCATTTGCCTGACAAAGACACAGAGTGTCAAAAGCTCGCAAATTTACTATCAAATAAATCGGTTGGATTTAAAATTGGTGTTGCTAAACTCTTACTGAGTTCTTACTACCGCAGTCCAACGCCAGCATCTCTACATCATAGGATTTTCTGGCAGCCGCAGCCTTAACTGGGCAGAAAAAGGATGATGTTAGAGGGAGAATATTAAAAAGCCCAAAGCCATTCCCAAAAGAAGTTGGCTCAGTTCTTTTAATGAACTAATCAGTACTCCAATGGATGCCTGGGCTTTCAGCGAAGAATATTTCTGAAGCTTGGCTGAGAGCCCAGAAATCCATTAGCTTGTTGAAAGGCATGAGCCTCAGGAAAAACCTGGCTTGATTGATGGTTTAGTTTCTCTGATCTATACTGTCAATTGCATAATGTTTATTTCCACAAGACAAGGGGAGAGATTCTCCGAGCCCACTAGCTCCGATCACAAGTCACAATGGCCCAGAGAATTAAGAGTCAGCAAGATAGAGGATTTTGCACCAAGCACATCTTATTCCTGGAGGACAAAGGATGTTAAAATATGAGTGCAATGTACCATTTTGCTACTCTCCCACACTGTATGTTAGGATGTATATTATTAAATGTAAATGTTTTGGTTGTTATTTACATTAATTTCACACAGTTGTTCTACAAATTCAAGAGAAAGCAATCCTTGAAGATCAAATTTCTTCAAGATATTAAATGCATTTCGCTTTGAATGCTTACAGAAAATAATTAAATCTAAAGTTTTTCCTTCATCTTCAATTATAGTACATATATTTTGATACAGCATTTTAGGAGGAAGATAATTAATATTTCAGCCACCTATTTTGTAACTGATGTTTTATTATTGATCTTTAGGACTCATTTTATTTTGTAGTGAAGTTGTATGATCGTTACTTTTTTGGATTACAGGTTCAGAATGTCACACACAGTGCCAATATAAAGCGTGCTGGGGTGCAGGTTTAGAGAACTGTCAGAAATGTAAGTATGCACTTTTCGACTGCCAAATGATGGTTCATAACTTCAGGTTTAAAAAGTAGACCATACTAGTTGTGGTCCTTTTGTTTAAACCAAAACTTCAGCTGATTTCACAGTAACTTCATTACAATGTTAATGTAGCCTACTTGTGATACTAATAAATAAACTTTAAACTTAAAAATTTAACCTAAAAACTCCAATGATTTGATCTCCAGAATAGGTTTGATTAAAGAGTTTAGTCATCGTTTGTGATAATTAGGGCAATTGTCATCCCATAAGTGTCTGAGTGATATTTTGCATGGTTAATGTGCACCAAGTATGAATCACAGAGGAATAGAGATTACCACCAAATGCCATGCAAAATGTTGCACGATAAGTTCCTTATAATGGAGAGAGATGAAACCTCTATTAGCTTATTTGCTGTTATCGCTTTAAATCCAAGATGTCTTGCCCAGGATAAATACAGTAAGAAGTCTGACAATGTGAGGTTTAAGTCCAACCAATTTATTTGATAGTAAACTCACAAATAAATTAGTTACTGTCAAATTACTATCAAATAAATCGGTTGGACTTAAACCTGGTGTTGTCAGGCTTCTTGCTGTGTTTACCTCAGTCCAACGTCAGCATCTCTACATCTTGCCCAGAATAAAACTAAGGACAATATAGCTGATGTTGAGGCTTAGGTCACTTGAGTTATGAGGAGGAAAGGAGATTTGTAGGGAATGTGATCAGGAGTTTTAAAATATTGGACATGTAGCTAAACTGTTTTATATTAAATTTAACTATAAATATGACTTCAGTTTGATTATTGTAAAACTAAGATAAAAGGCCAAGAAGAGACTTATTGCAGAGGTTGAAAAAAGTAAGGAAGAAAAAAAGTCATCAATACTTATTGATCAATTAATTAATACTGATGGTGGGTTCTAAAAGCTTGAAGATTTGTAACTGGAGAAAAATATTGAGGCAAGTAAGGATTTCCATGGTTTGTGTACAAGAGCTCACATTAGCCTAACTTTGAGGGGTAAACAGTTGGTCTCTTGTTTTAATGATAGTCATAAAGTCAGCACACTCTGAAGTGGCTGCTACTAATATTGCTGTTAGACAAGTAATCTCAGCTTTATAAGGCAGAACCAGTTTTCTGGAAAGGTAAATATTACAATGGTTTCATTTTTCTCAGCATTTAATGTTACAATAAACCTACCTATGGTTTAAATATGAAATTTAAAATAAAATGCACTTGTTCAAGTTTTTTAAAATTTGTTCATGGAATGTGGGCATCAATATTTATTGCCCCTCCCTGAGGGTATTTAAGAACCAAACACATTGTTGTGAATCTGGAGTCACGTGTAGGCCAGATGGCAGATTTCCATCCCTATTAGGACTTTAGTGAGCCAGATAGTTTTTATGACGATTGACAATGGTTTCATGGTCATCATTAGACTTTTAATTCCAGATTTTTATTTAATTCAAATTTCACCATGGTGGGATTTGAACACAGGTCCCCAGAGGATAACTCTCGGTTTCTGGATTAGAAAATAGAACGTAGAACATTACAGCGCAGTACAGCCCTTCGGCCCTCTGTTGCGCCAGCCAGTGGACCCTCTAACCTAAACTATTCCAATATCATCCACATGCCTATCCACCGACCATTTGAGTGCCCCCAAAGTAGGCGAGTCCACAACTGCTGCAGGCAGGGCATTCCACGCTCTCACCACCCTCTGTGTAAAGAACCTGCCTCTGACATCCGTCCTATAACTACCACCTCTTAATTTAAAGTTACGTCCCCTCGTGTTGGTCATCACCATCCAAGGAAAAAGGCTCTCACTATCCACCCTATCCCGTCCTTTGATCATCTTCTACGCCTCAATTAGGTCACCGCGTAACTTTCTTCTCTCTAATGAAAATAACCTCAGGTCCCTCAGCCTTTCCTCATAAGCCTTCCCACCATACCAGGCAACATCCTGGTAAACCTCCTCTACACCCTTTCCAACGCTTCCACATCTTTCTTATAATGCGGCGACCAGAACTGTACACAATACTCCAAGTGCGGCCGCACCAGAGTTTTGTACAGTTGTAACATAACCTCACGGCTCCTAAATTCAATCCCTCTACCAATAAAAGCTAACACACCGTACGCCTTCTTAACAACTTTATCAACCTGGGTGCCAACTTTCAAAGAGCTATGTACTTGTACCTCAAGATCCCTCTGCTCGACAACACTATTAAGGGTCCTTCCATTAGCCCTATATTTCATATGCCTGTTATTCCTACCAAAGTGAATCACCTCACACTTATCCGTATTGAATTCATTTGCCACCTCACGGCCCAGCTCTGCAACCTATCTATGTCCCTCTGCAAACTGTAACATCCATCCTCGCTGTCTACAACTCCCCCCACTTTGGTATCGTCAGCAAATTTACTAATCCAACCCTCTACACCCTCATCTAGGTCATTTATAAAAATGACAAACAGCAGTGGCCCCAAAACAGATCCTTGAGGTACACCACTTGTAACTGCACTCCAGGTTGAATATTTCCCATCAACCACCACCCTCTGTCTTCTATCAGCTAGCCAATTCCTAATCCAAACTGCTAAATCACCTTCAATCCCATGCATCTGCACTTTCTGCAGTAGCCTACCATGGGAACCTTATCAAACGCTTTGCTAAAATCCATATACACTACATCAACTGCCTTACCCTTATCTACCTCTTTGGTCACCTCCTCAAAAAACTCAATAAGGTTTGTGAGGCACGACCTACCCTTCACAAAACCGTGCTGACTATCCCTAATCAATTTATTTCTCTCTAGATGCTTATAAATCTTATCCCTTATAATTCTTTCCAACACTTTGCCCACAACAGAAGTCAGGCTCACCGGTCTATAATTTCAGGATGGTCCCTACTTCTCTTTTTGAACAAAGGGACAACATTTGCCATCCTCCAGTCTTTCGGCACTATACCTGTAGCCAACGACGACATGAAGATCAAAGCCAAAGGCTCTGCAATCTCCTCTCTAGCCTCCCAAAGAATCCTAGGGTAAATCCCATCTGGCCCAGGGGACTTATCAATTTTCATACCCTCAAGATTCGCTAACACCTCCTCCTTATGAACCTCAATCCTGCCCAGTCTACAACCTGGTATCGCAGTATTCTCCCCGACAACATTGTCTTTCTCCTGCGTGAATACTGACGAAAAATACTCATTCAGTGTCTCTCCTATCTCCTCAGGCTCCACGCACAACTTCCCACTGCTATCCCTGACTGGCCCTAATCTTGCCCTAACCAATCTTTTATTATTTATATACCTGTAAAAAGCTTTAGGATTCTCCTTAATCCTATCCGCCAAAGTCTTCTCGTGTCCTCTTCTAGCTCTTCTCAACTCCCTCTTTAGCTCCTTCCTGGCTAATTTATAGCTCTCCAGTGCCCTAACTGAGCCTTCACGTCTCATCATTATATAAGCCTCCTTCTTCCTCTTCACCAGAGATTCAACTTCCATAGTACACCATTGGTTCCCTCACTCGACCACTTCCTCCCTGCCTGGCAGGTACATATTTATTACAGACATGCAGAAGCTGTTCCTTAAATATGCTCCACGTTTCAGATGTCCCCAGCCCCTGCAATATCCTGCTCCACCCTATGCATCCTAAATCTCTCCTAATAGCCTCATAATTACCTTTCCCCCAGCTATAACTACTGTTATTCGGTATGTGCCCATCCCTTTCCATCACTAAGGTAAACATAACCGAATTGTTAGTTCAGTGATAATAACATTGCACCACTGTCTCCTTATATTAATGATTACGCTAAATGCTAATTACATACATAAATATTTGAATGAGCAAACCCCTTCTGCCCTTCATCTCCATCGTCCATCACATCTTAAAGTGACTCTGTTGCAGACTGTACCTCATACGTTGAAACCGATTGAGAGTAATTTCAGCATAATGTTCCCTGATTCTAAAAAGGTAATGGAGAAAGTAATCTAAAGTATTCACTTATTTTCATATTTCCATCATTCAACCTTGAACCCTGTATAAATGCAGGGGATAGAAATTTAGAGCAATGTCCCTGTTGGATGCAGTGAGCGTACTATCTGGATGACACCAGTGCTTATTTGGATATCAGCCTCAAGGGTTTATATAAGAATTATATTATTCCACCAAAGGTAATGGAAATTATTTTACCAATCTCTGCCACATTTTCAGTCACAAAGAAGATCTGTGCTCAGCAGTGCTCAGGTCGATGTAGAGGACCGAACCCAAGCGACTGTTGCCATAATCAGTGTGCTTCGGGATGCACTGGACCAAGAGAATATGATTGTCTGGTAAGTAATTTAATGATCTATCACTGCTAATAAATTCATAGAAATCATAAAAACACTGTAGTACAAAAAGAGTCCATTCGGTCTATCAAGTCTGCGCTGACCACAATCCCAGTCAGGCCCTACCCCCATAATCCTACATATTTATCCACTAATCCTTCTAACCTATGCATCTCAGGGCACTAAGGGCAATTTTTTTTAGCATGGTCGATCAACCTAACCCACTCATCTTCGGACCGTGAGAGGAAACTGGAGCACCCGGACGAAATCCACAAAGATACGTGGAGAATGTGCGAACTCCACACAGACAGTGACCCAAGCCGGGAAGCAAACCCAGGTCCTGGAGCTGTGAAGCAGTACTGCTAACCACTGTGCTACCGCGCCGCCCAGCATGGTATTAAAAATGTATTAAAGTGTATTTTAAGATTAAAGTGCTTACTTATTCTTACTTCCCTTTTCCTTGGGTGACTGAGAATTTAAGATGCCATCGTGCATCAAATAACTACCTAATTGCTGTTATTAATCATGATGGTATTTGTAAGTAAAGTTTATTTGTTAGTCACATGTAAGGCTTACATTAATACTGCAATGAAGTTACCATAAAATTCCCTCAGTCACCACAGTCTGGTACCTGTTCGGGTCAATGCAGCTAACCAGCACATCTTTCAGGATGTGGGAGGAAACTGGAATACTGGAAGAAACCCATGCACACACGGAGAGAATTCTACACAGACAGTGACCCAAGCTGGGAATCAAACCTGGATTCCTGGCAGTGAGTAGCAGCAGTGCTAATCACTTCATCTTATTACATTAGAGGTCTCAGTTTTTTCTTCAATTTTGAATGCATAATAGCACTTTTCCCATTGGGAGAAGTAATCTAATGCAACTCAACACTGACACAATGCTGATCGATGTAAGCGACAACACACTTTTTCAAGAAAAATCTTTATAATCAGTCACTGCAATTAAAATGCACCTAACCAGTGACACTGAAGGATGATATGGTGACACAGTGGTTAATACTGCTGCTTCATAACATCGGAGACCCAGGTTCAATTCCGGCCTCAGGTCACCATCTGTGTGGAGTTTGCACATTCTCCCGGATTTCCTCCCATACTCCAAAGATGTGCAGGTTAGGTTGATTCGCCATGCTAAGTTGCCCCTTAGTGTCAGGGGGATTAGCAGGGTAAATATAGGGGAGAGGGTTACAAGGATGTGGCTTGGGTGGGATTGTTGTCGGTGCAGGCTCAATGGGCTGAATGGCCTCCTTCTGCACTGAAAGAATTTTTTTTTAAATATCTGAAAGCCTGTCAATGAAAGAATTCCAGGAGCAGTGTTCTTTTATTCTTTACTTGAGACTGGTGGCCGCTAAAAGGCCACTATGTCTATTTGATAAAGGGGCCTGACTTTTCTAAAATTGGTGGGGTGATGTTCAAATTGCCCATTCTTCCAGTGGAGTCATCAAAGCCTGGAATGTTGCATTTGGGATATCTGTCTGCACCTTATCCTGCTGGTGAAAGATGCTGGAAATGTAGATGGTGCAGTGCAGAGTGTGAGCGCAAGGAAGAAAGCTGGAATCAGCTTTCACCTGCCATTTTTAAAGGGTTCCTGAGCCATCCTGGCTCAGCGAAGTAAATCCAGCATGGATTTGTTAAAAGCAAGTTTAACTAACTTGCCTGCTTTTTTTGTTGATGAGGCACAGAGAAAGTAGATAAAAATAATGGGTTGACCTGAACTTCTAAAAAGCATTTGATAAAATGCCACACAACAGCCTTGAGTAAAATTAGAAATCACTGATTTTAAAAAAAACACAGCAGAAACATGGATACAAGATTGGCTGAGTGACAGGAAACAGTAGTGATGAAGTTGTTTTGGACTGGAGGAGAGTTTAAAGTGAAGATGGACTTGGGTCAGCATTAAGACTCCTGCTTTTCTTGATATGTATTAATGGCCTAGGCTTTGGTGTACAAAATGCAATTTCAAAAGTTATGGATGATACAAGACTTTGATAAACTTCAAAGGATTAAAGATGGATTGGTAGAATTGACAGACAAGCAGCAAATGAAATTTAATACAGAGAAGTGTGAAGGGGTACATTTTGATAAGAAGATCAAGGGGAGACATTATAAACCAAATGGTCTAATTCTAAAGAGGGTGCAGGAGAAGAAGGACCTCAGGACATACGTGCACAAATCATTGAGGATGGTAGGACAGGAGTAGAGCACAGCTAATAAATCCTGGGCTTTTTAAGACTCAGCTTGAGTATTGCATCCAGTTTTGGGTGCCACTCTTGAAGGAGGATGTGAAAGAGAAGATGCAGAAAAGATTCACAAGAATGGTTCCAGGGATCAGGTAAGTCAGCTATGTAGATTGCTTTCCTGGATGGAGAGAAGATTGAAAGGGGATATGAGAAAGGCAAGCATAATCATGAGGGTTCTGGACAGAGGAGATAATAGGAACAGTTTCTCTCTGATGGAAGGACCAATATCCAGGTGCACAGATTTAAGATGATTGGCAAGAGAAGCAATGTCAAAGTGACAATAAAAAACTCTTTTTACACAGTGAGTGGTTAGGATCTGGAATGCACCTCCTGAGAGTGTGGTGGAGGCAGGTTCAATCAGAAGCAAATTAGGTGATTATGTGAGAAGGAAAGGTTCACAAGGCTCAAGACTCTAGGGAGAAGGAAGGGTAATGACATTTGGTGAACTGCTTTTGCAGAAAGCCAGCATAGACACAATGGACTGCATGGTCTCTTCCCATACTGTAACCATTCTATGATTCTGCAAAGAGCATAGGGAATCTTTCTTATGAAACTCATAATGTCACACCAGTGAAATAGAATTTTTTTAAAATTCATATTAGAGGATGTGGGCAAAGCTGGCTCAATCAGTATTTTTACTGCCCAAGCCTAGTTGCCCTTTAGAAGGTGATGGTGAGCTTCCTTCTCGAACTGCTGCAGTCCCTGAGGTATACAGTGCTGTTAGGGAGGGAGTTCCAGGATTTTGACCTAGCAACGGTGATAAAACGATGATATATTTCTAAATCAGGATGATGAGTGACTGGAGGGAAACTTCCAGATGGTGGTGTTCCCAGATATCTGCTGCTTTTGCCTTTCTAGTTGGTAATGGTCATGTGTTTGAAAGGTGCTGCCTAAGGAACCTTGGATACAAAACTCAAGTGTTCTATAAAGGTTTATCACAACTTTCTTGCTTCATTGTGCTTTTTTCCAAAAGCAAGCACATTTGCCACAAAAAAAAATACAGTTCTTGTGTCCTGACAACAATAATTTTTACAGTGAAGTCTACCAATCATCTAAACTGTGATTTATGTAACCAGTTTCATTATAGATTAAAGACAAGTAGCTGGATTTCAACGTTCTGTTCTGTCTGCTGGCTTTATGGGTCTAAGGTGAAATGAAATTCTCAGTTTTGTTTTCTCATGACCTTCAAAACTGCCCTGGAATGTTAACATAACTTGCCCCTTTCTATGGTATTGCACTGACCTTATAATAAAAGCATGGTACTGTCAGCACCAAATATATTGAATAGACTGACATAAGAAAGCAAGTATATTAAATGTGTTGGATGTGATTTCTTTTCTCAGGCATGTCAGAGGTTCAGTGATGGAAACACCTGTAAAGAGTCATGTCCTCATTTGGAAATCTACGATTCAAGTACATTTCAAATGATACCAAATCCAGAAGGAAAATACAGTTATGGAGGAACCTGTGTAAAAAAGTGTCCCCGTATGTTGCATAAGTTCTGGACATATTAATTTTCAGCAGTAGTTGTTACCAATAGGAATTTCTGTATGAAAATGGCAGACTAATTATAGACTGATATTGATTGTTCACAATTTACAACTAATGGTTTGCTTTAGGAAGCTATTGGTCTCTATAATCCCTCTGAATGAATTATTTGTCATTATTGCCTGTCAAACAACATGAGAACCCAAATTGTGGGATCTGTCTAGTTCCCAGTGGATTTGGGGGTCAGAGGAACCAAAAATCCTGAGGTGAAATTGGCTGATGGAGTAAATTATACAGAGATGAACCCACTGTTGAAAATACTTGGGATTAACATTGATATTTGTGCTAGATTCATTATCAGAAAGTGCCTTTTTAATAAATTGCAACTTGGTAGTACAGAACTTGAGTTAGCTGAAAAAAGAGACATATTCATTGAAGCTTTTCATCTTGCACTATCAGGATATTTACAAGAATACCATACATTAACAATAATATATATTAGCTGTTAGTCACCATCAAGTCATGCATTCCCCATAGCAAAACCTTTACCAATCAGAGCTCACTTGCCAATTGATCAGCATCCTCTTCTCATACAGTATAAATTATTAATTAGTTTACATTTGATATTCCTGCAAATTTTCCTGATTTGTGCAAGGTGAAAAACTTTAACAAAAATGTCTTTTTAAAAATTATCTGACGCAATGTGGATTTCACTGACGAGATCAGCCTTTGTTGCCCATCACTAATTGCCCTCAAAATGAGCAATTTACTGAACTATTTTCAAAGAGTTAACCACATTACTATGGATCTGGATTCGTATGTAGGCATATTTCTTTCTCTAAAGAACATTAGTGAACAAATGGATTTTTCTGACAATCAGTGATAGTTGTCATGGACTTTCAATTATTGTTTTTTTTAATGAATTGAATTTAAATTCTGCTGTAGTGTGATTTGAATCTATGGCCCAAGAACATTATCCTAGACCTCTGGATTACCAGTCCAGTAAAATTACTACCATGTCATTGTCTCCCCTAAAGATAGAGTTAACTTAAATATGAAAATTAACATAGTTTATAGTCACCTGGGCAGCTTTACATTAGGCTCAAAACTATGAAGTCAAATGTTTTCCTGTTGCATTTCACAGAACAACATTAGTTGAATTTTGAAGCCACTTGTGAATATTGTAACAACCTCTGTTCTTCATATTTTAGATAACTTTGTGGTAACAGACCATGGCTCCTGTGTTCGAACTTGCAGCCCTGGTACATATGAAGTGGATGAAGGGAACCTGAGAAGGTGTAAGAAATGTGATGGACCATGTCCAAAAGGTAGGTATTTCTGAACCATCCTTTATATAACATGAAGTGTGACTTTCAGGCAATCTTCTGTTGTATTGTTCAATAGCTGTGTTATTGTTTGCTCTCTATACAAACATTTTTACCTATCCTGTTCTCAACTCTTTTTCTTCCCATTTCCTTCATCCACTTCTCCAATCCAATTTTGAATGTTGACATAGTTTCAATAGTCTCATTTTTTAAATGAAAATAAGTTTCTCTTGCTCTGTTTTAATTCTCTAGCATTTAATCTTGTATCTACAGCCAATCTTCTCACCCCCCTCAACTACTGGAAATGACCTGTTTCCCTTTTCCTTACTCCATCTTCGAAGATATTTATTAGACCATACCCAAAGTAGAACATTCCATACCTACTAATGTTGAATTCCATCTGCCACTTTTAACTGATTTCTCCAGCTTATTGAGTATTCCCTCACAATTTTCTTTAGATTTCTAAAGAATTATCTCTACCTCCTATTTTGGTACCTCATAAACGTTTCAGTTCATCTTCCATGTGACACTGATTTTCCTGATGTCTTCTGTCGACTTTCCGTGAACTTGTTTCCGAGAGAAGAAGAACAGTATTTATATAGCGCCTGCTCTGAAAGGGTTTATAAGGCAAAGGAAATTGATAGCTGATGAAAATCTCTGAGATTCTATAGTGCTATTAAATGCTAACTGGAATGTGTAACTAAGGTCAAAGAAGATTGAGGACCTTATATAATTGCAACCCCAGTAAGAGGGACAAATGAAAAATTCTCATTTTCACTCATCCATATGTAGACTGAGCATGCTATATTGGAGAAAATATGTAGAAAATGGGTAGTGACTAATATTTAAAAACAGGCTCTAGGCTAGAAATTCATCATTGAGTTTTATACAATTTACATGTTTGTCTTATCTAATGTTAGGAATTGTATACTTTATCTTTCTATATGGAGAAATGAGAGATGCAGAGTTTGATTAAGCGTTCATTATCTTCAGGGTATTCATTATAAGCTGTAATCTTTTGATTCTACATGATGTTCACATTGAGAGATTTGATGAAAGAACTACAAAAGATTGAATGGACACATTTAGAATTTATTAAGCAACACATTCAGTTAGCATACTAATGGATAAGAATCTCTATTTACTCAGGAGAAATGGATTACTGATCTAGATGAATGTCGTAATGGTGATCATATGTAGGTCCAACTCAATGAATGTTAATGCACTGAGTAGCAAGCAAATGTTGGGCAGAATTTTCCTGTCCTGCCCGCCATGGGAATTGTAGTAGGCAGGACAGAAAATTCGGTGGATGATTTAAAAGTCCGTTAACTTTGGATTGGAATTTTGTGTCAAATTTTTTATATTTCCATTACATCACCTCTCATTCTTAAAAACTGTCAGGCATATTGGCCTATTTTTATCAAACTGTCTCCATAGATCAAACCCCTCATATGATAAATACAATGTTAAAAATACCCTTGTCTACAAAACCCTACTTCAGGAACTATAAAAATGTGTCAACTTTTGAATTCCTATGACTAGCTTTATAATGGAAGCTGCAGACATAAACATATTGCCCAATAATTACACTCCTTGGCCACTACAGAACTTCAATCTCCCATCTGTACAAGAGAAAATCGTATGTTCCAAGCCACTATATACCTCTTCTCTTCAAATTGCTGTAAATTTTTTGATTTAATTCCAAATAGCATAAAATTAAGGAGTGTGTTACCAGTTAGGGAGCAGTAAGTTTTGGTTTGAAGTGAATAAAATGTGAAAGCTAGATACCCACTAGAATGAAGTCATAAGATTCCATGGTTTTAAACAAACAAAATAAACTTCACTATACAAAATCTTAAAAGTAAATCAATTTACAATATATATCTTATACTCTAACATTCAGAAGTAACATGAGGTAAACATGAATTCACAGGCAAACTGTGTTGAACATTTCACATTTAATGGTAGGTCACCCCAATTTCTCACAACTAGACATCAGTGATCATTATGAATGACACAGTCTCATTCTCTCACAAGGGGTTTCCACATTTCAATTTTGAAAATCTAGCTGCTGATTTCCTTCAATAGCCAACCTGACTGGGACTATCTTCTCATGATTAATTCTCTCCTCTTGGGATTGCATTCCATGGGATTCACAAAACTGCACTCCTGCTTCTAACTAGTAGCATACTTCCAATTCTTTCTCAAACCATTGACCTTATTAAGTTGGTATTGCCCATGAATTTCTCTCATGGCTGCACCAACCTATAAATGGATTTCACCTGTGTTCCATCTCCAGCACAGAACTGGAAATCTTCTGCCATGTTTTCAGATTTTGAGGGATTTCTCCTGAGTTCTAACTTCTCTGAATGATTCCCAGAGTTATCTCCGAGATCTGCTCTATTTTTCTCACTGGAACCATCACATTGCCCCCACATCTCAAATTCTCCAGCTAAATAATCATATAGCTGATTGACTAATTTTGATGTAAAGAAAATGTGAACTAATCACCTTTAGAAAAAATGTATTGCACACCATCATTTTTGTAAACCATTAGCTCCTTAGAGGTAAATCATTCATGGTATCTGCCATAGCTCCACAAGAAAGTTATGACTTAGAATCATAGAATAATATAGCACAGAAGGACTTCATTCATCTCATTTTCTTTTTGTCAGTTCCTTACGAGGGCTATCTGATGACCCCACTCTCCTACTCTTTCTCCAATTCCTTTCAAATATGTATCCAGTACCTATTTGAAAGATAATAATTGAAATTGCTTCCACCACCCCTTCAGGCAATACATTTCAAATTATCATAAGAATCATAGAAATGTACAGTGCAGAAAGAGGCCCTTTGGCCCATCGAGTCTGCACCGAACACAATCCCACCCAGGCCCTACCCCCACATCCCTATGTATTATACCCATTAATCCCTCTACCCTACACATCCCTGGACACTAAGGGGCAATTTCTTAGCATGGCCAATTAACCTAACCCACATATCTTTGGAGTTGTTCAAACCTCTCTCCAGAGACATAAGCACATCATCTCAACTGACATTCCAGTGCAGAACAGAGAGAATGTTGCATTACTGTAGGTGCTGCCTTTTTGACGAGATATGAAACCAAGACTCTGCCTGTCTTCTGATATAGATGTAAAAAAAAACCCCACGACGCCATTGTAAAGGACAGCAGAGAAATTCTTCCTAATGTCCTGGTCAATATATTTCTCTGAAGCACCAATGTTAAAGCTGATTATCTGGTTATTCTTTCACTGCGGTTTGTGGGACCTTGCTATGCATGAATTGGCTGCCATGTTTCTGATGTCAGAACAGAGACTAATCTTCAAAAGTATGGTTTATCTGTAAAGCACTCTGGGTTACTCAGAAGTCATGAGCAGCACAATATAAACTGAAGTCTTGATTTGGAAATGCACAAACCATTTTTTACTATTTGCTCATTTATAAGTGTTTTTCTCTCCTTTCTCTTTCAGATTGCAATGGATTAGGAGTGCCACCATTCAAGAATACAATGTCAATCAATTCCTCAAACATTGATTCTTTTAAAAACTGCACCAAAATTAATGGCAATGTCATCATTATGGAATTGGCTTTCAAAGGGTGAATAATGTATTTTTTCTTCAAATGTTGTAATCTTACATCCTGCCTGATGAATGACTGAGCACGTTTAAGGGATGGCACTAAAGATTACTTGTGGCATATGTTCCGAAATTAGTCAATCCAGCATGAAATTTGTTAAATCTGCTGAATTTTGTATCATCCACAATATTCAGCACTTGCAGCCGTGATGATTTTTTGATAAGCCACTTATCTATCTATTCATCCATCTAGTTGCTGAGGCATAAAACTTTTGTCCACAAGAGGTTGGTTTTAAATGTGATTTTTTTTTTGTAAAATTCCATTGACTTTTAAATTTAGTTTCTGCTTTGTTCATTTTTAATAACTATTAATTTTAAATTTTTTGTTGCATTCCCAGATTCAGCAAAAATGATCCCCTCCCTAATCATCGTAGATATTTTACAAACTTATATATATATATATATATATATATCAATAATATTGCATTCCAAGTTAGACTTGCTTGAATGAAACTCCCCCAATATATGTCTATTCACCAGAAATGATAGAGCTTTGTTACATTTTCCTTTCATACAGAAGATCTTATGATGGTTCTGCCTTTGACAATTTGTCTGAGAAGTGTGCCTTCTCACTCTTTTCCTCAAATTGTGAAGGAGAAAACACCTAATTGTAGATCCTCTTGTATTACATTCTTTTAATTTGTTTTCATCACAACCATTTGTTTAAAGACAACCCGCTTATGAATAAAAGCTCCAGCTGGACTTGTCCAGCTGTTTGTGCCATTGGGATCTACTGATTGTACCGATGTTGACGGAAATTTCAATGACACAGTGACCCCTTGGTAGAAGATACTAAAAAAATTCCTTCATACCTTCTGGAGGTGTCTGGGGATGCATGATAAATGTTGACTTTCCCAACAACACCTACGTGTTAATTTTAAATAAAAAAGCAATTGCAAAAATTGCAGATGCTCCACTTTATAGTGGATGCCATCTCGACTCGCAATTATTTTTGCTGATTTAACTGGTTTCAGGCAAATTTTGCAAGAAGAACCATTGCAGTGCTATAGGAATTGCTGCCGCATGTGTGTATATTCAATTGAAATCAAATTGTTTTACTCATAGCAATTCGTGTTTTCCCACTTTAGTGATCCTTTTACAAATACAACGGCCCTGTCTCTAGAGAAACTGAATGTCTTCAGAACTGTGAAAGAAATAACAGGTTGGTTCATTCAAAAACTGCTTCCAGTTAAAATAAAATGTCTTTTATTTGTAGAGATATGTTCTGCAGAGATCCAGGAATGTAATTTATCACTTTCTTAACACCCTAGGCTAGAATATATCCTCTCCTGTCAGCCGGTTTGAAGGCAAAGGAGCACATAAAATCCAGCTGGTGGCCTTTCTGCCCACCCACCTCTGACCTGCCTGAAGTTTTATTTTCGGCGGGGAGGACAGGGGGAGGTTTCATGTGGCACTCCAGACCTTGAGCCTAAATGGGCCCTTAAGTGGTCAATTTTGACCACATCAAAACCTCATACAGCACTTACTGATATTTTACCCACAGTTGGGAGTAGTCCATGTAATGCATAAAGCCCACCAGATTAAGTGAGTACATAGGTGCCTGGCAAAGCAAGTGCAGAGAGGGGAGAAAGGATCTTCCTTTGTGTGTCACTCAGAGGCACCGTCTCCATAAATCATACCTCCTTCTTTACCCTCCCCCCAGATTCTCAAACCTATCCCTCAGCCTTACTCACTGGGGCTTGACAACCTGGCCCCTGCAGCACTCCAGATTTATCTCTGAGACCAGGTTCCTCTTTGTCAGGACTACCAGCTGTCCCAACAGTGGCCACTGTTGCTTGCGTAGCACTGCTGGGATTACTGTCAGTCACTCAATTGTAGAGATGCCGGCGTTGGACTGAGGTAAACACAGTAAGAAGTCTGACAACACCATAAGAAGATTCGCATTCTAATCAGTAATCTGTAAACTGTCTGTGCTGTTATATGTGCTGTTTGAGAGCAGACCACCTCATTCACCTGACAAAGACCACAGCCTCAAAAGCTTGTGAGTTTACTATCAAATAAATAGGTTGGACTTAAACCTGGTGTTTTCAGACTTCTTACTGCAGTCACTCAATTGGCCAGCAGTTCTCCACAGCAAGACTTCCTCCCAAGACAGGGCCTGAAGTTTCGCCTTAAAGCAATTAGCACTGATCTCAGCATTAAATTGCTACAGGACAGCTGCAAGACTCAACCTTTTGGCTGGGGCCTGGAATGGTGGGGCTGGGGTGGGCTGCAGAACTCAGAATAGTGGAGGTGGAGTG
Source organism: Sphyrna mokarran (assembly GCA_024679065.1). Lineage (NCBI taxonomy): Eukaryota > Metazoa > Chordata > Chondrichthyes > Carcharhiniformes > Carcharhinidae > Sphyrna > Sphyrna mokarran. Next base: position 56,109,892 of record JAGIQG010000002.1, on the reverse strand, counting down.
AGATGCAGGGTTTGGAAAAATGTGGGTGGGATGGGATGGGATGCAGGACTCAGAATGGTGGGTTGGGGCGGGATGGGATGCAGGGTCCAGAACAGTGGGGATGGGGTGCGATGCAGGGCCCAGAACGGTGGGGTGGGATGCAGGGCTCCATAATGTACTATTCTATTTTCCTCTGACCTACAATTAATTGTTAGAATTGTCACATCACTGCGGTTGTTTCAGTAATTTCACTGTAACACTTTGTAATCCTTCAGGCTCAGCAAAACAAATTGTAAATTTAAAATATAAGACTGTGCTTAATTTGAGAATAAAGCTATGAAAAATATATTTCAAGCATTATATTTTATAATTGTTCATATGAAAAAGTAATCAGGAGTCTAACTTAGATCAGAGTAGCGATGAAATGTGTTTGAGCTTCAGAATTTTCAGCATGCTTGCTTTTAATACACTTATGAAAAAAGCCTGAGGACATCATTCAAAGTTAAAAATTCTCTATAGATGGAAGGCTCTGTAATTTCCCACATGAAAGGTACCAGTCATAGCTGTATCATTATGGAAAAATAAAACAAGGCATGAAATGTGAGGCAGTCATTTCTGATTATTTTCATATTGGAAAAAGAAATGTGTACACACCAATATTATGATTTTCTTTAATGTAGTTTTAATACTTTAGGCAGTGCTGTGTTTAACTTTCAGAACAGTACAATATGTACACAAGAGGAATAAAAAAATTACAGATCATGTCCTCAGTTTCACTGTCTTGTAAACATATCCCATAATAGCTTTTAGACCCCTTTAATACATTTTTCTCCCAATACTTATCCAACTCTCTATTTGCAGATGCAAACAACTTGCAGGTCTCTCTTGTCAATTCAATACATTCACTACCCTCTAGATTTTTTCCCAAAGTTTATTTATTAGTGTCATAAGTAGGCTTAAATTAACACTGCAATGAAGTTACTGTGAAAATCCCCTAGTCGCCACACTCTGATGCCTCTTCGGGTACACAGAGAAAATTTAGCATTGCTAATACAACTACCCAGAACATCTTTTGGACCATAGAAGGAAACTGGAGCACCCAGAGGAAACCCAAGTAGACATCCAAGGCCAGAATTGAACCCGGGTCCGTGGCACTGAGGCAGCAGTGCTAACCTGTGTGCTACCACCTCTACGTAAAGTAGTTAATTTTCATCAGTCTTTTCACCCTCTCTTTCCTGAGCTTGAAATTATTAATAAAAGCATGATGACAGGATACTTAGAAAATCATAATATGATTGGGCAGAGTAATTTATCATGTAGTTTATATTGTCACTTTTTATTAGCCTTTCCCAATCTCATTATTTTGCATTGTAAACCTGTAATAATGATTGCCTTTCATTTGCCCAGCTCATTAATTAAGCCAGGTTGTCCATCCACTTTGTTACTTAATTTGACTGCTTTTGCTTGACACTGTTCAATATCCCAATGAAAACTTGGAGAGATATCTTTTCCCATTTCCAGGCTACTTAGTTGCACTAGAAAGCAATGGCTCCAACCTACTAGTTTTCTCTTCCATGATAACCAGTTTTGAGTAGTCACTTTTCCTACATTTCCAAAATATGTTGTTACATATTGGATTTCTCTGAAAGTTATAAATAGAGAACCAATATATAGATGATTCATTTCTAAGATAGGTATATTTAATTTAGTATTTATTAAAGCCAATTTAATATGGGGGAATCAAACTGAAGAACACAAATTACTGATGAACTCTAAATCTATGCAGTCATATTTGTTGAATTTCTTCTATATATGTGTGTATATAAATATATATAAGTGACATGAAGTTTCACAAACTTGATGATGGAATTCCTTATTAACATACTTCTGCTTTCACAAGGGTACTTGTTCATTCAAAGTTGGCCAAGCCATTATGAAGATCTTCAAGTTTTTGAAAATCTTGAAATTATACGTGGCCGGACACAACATCGGTAAGTGATTCATTTTGCTGTAGTTTAATAGGAATTGTGTGCAATTCTGGTCGCCACCCTATAGGAAGGACGTGATTGCACCGGAGAAGGTACAAAGGAAATTCACTCAGCTATTGAAACATAGAAAACAATAGAATCCCTACAGTACAGAAAGAGGCCATCAAGTCTGCACCAACAATAATTCCACCCAAGCCCTATCCCCATAACTTGACATATTTACCCTGCTAATCCCTCTAACTTACATATTCTAGGTCACTAAGGGGCAATTTAACAGGGCCAATCAGCTTTCCCACACATCTTTGGACTGTGAGAGGAAATGGCAGCACCTGGAGAAACCCATGCAGAAATGGGGGGAAGGTGCAAACTCCACACAGACAGTGACCCAAGCTGGGAATCGAATCCTGGTCCTGAAGCTGTGGGGCAGTAGTGCTAGCCATTGTGCCACCGTGCCACCCTGGTGCTATGAGTAGTGACTGAATGGACTGAGTTTGTTTTCCCTGGAGCAGAGAAGGCTGAGAGGGGATCTGATAGAGATATACAAAATTGAGAGGCATAGCTAAGGTAGATTTTAAGAATCCTTTCCCCATGGCAGAGGTGTCTAAGACCAAAGGCCATAGGTTTAAGGTAAGTGGCTTAGAGGGGATCTAAGGAAACATTTTTTCACCCAGAGTGAAAATATGGAACACACTACTTGAGAGGGTGGTAGAGGCAGGAACTCGCACAATAGTTAAAAAGCATCTGAACAAGCACCTAAATTGCCAAGATATAGGAGGCTACAGAGCAAGTGCTGGTAAATGGGATCAGCATACATTGATATTTGATGGTCAGCATAGACATGGTGGGCCAAAGGGCCTATTTCTGTGCTGTATGACTCTATGAAGAACTACTTATTAATGGTAGGAAGTTATTTTTTGTGTTGTGAACACAATCAAAGTATACATTTTCATTAAAGAATTGTTTCATGTTACCATAGCTACCACACTTGTAACATCGGGAAAGGAAGATGTGCAGCATATTAATTGTGTCCATTTAAATTCATTATACATCAGTATTATATATTTGCCCACTCACTCAACTTGTCTAAATCACCTTGAAGTCTCCTAACACCCCCCTCATCACTCATCTTCCCGCCAAGTTTTGTGTCATCAGCAAACTTGGAAATAATAATTTTGGTTCCCTCATCTAAATGATTGATGTATTTTGTGAATAACTGGAGCCCAAGTGTTGATTCCTGCAAAATCCCACTAGTCACTGTCTGTGACTTCGAAAAAACCTATTTATTCTCTGGGTGGAATTTTCCTATGACTTGTCAGAGTGTCAGGCTTTGATGAAGGCAGGCGTGAGTCTTCCAGTGGCACATTCAAGTTTTCAGATCAGATCTTCAGCCACTTTGACAAGAAAAGATCTGGAGCTGTGATTTATACCTGACAGAGTGGGGCAATGAGCAGGAAAAAAAAAGACTTTTAAAAAGTACAAAGAGAGCAAATCATTGGAGCCATTAGTGAGGTATAGAAAGTGCAGAAAGCAATTCAGAGTGCAAAGAGGGAACATGAGAAAGCTCTGGTTGGTAAAAGTAGGAAAAATCCCAAGATATTCTATAAATATATCAATGGGAACAGGATAAGCAGGGAAAGAGTAAGGCCCATCAGGGACCAAGGGGACAATTATTGGTGGAGCCAGAGGACATTGGTAGAGTGTTGAATGAATATTTCATATCCATCTTTACCCAAGAGAATGAGGATGATGGTCTGGAATTCAGGCAGAGAGACTGAGTTTTTTGAGCAAATAGGGAAGGACAAGATATTGGAAGTGTAGGCAGCCTTAAAAGTGGATAAATTTCTAGGTCCAGATGAATTATGCTCTAGTCTGCTGTGGGTGGCAAGGGAGGAGCTTGAAGGGTCTCTGACTCAAATTTTCAATTCTTCTCTGGCCATGGGGATCTCATGACGTGGAGATGCCAGTGTTGGATTGGGATAAACACAGTAAGAAGTCTCTCAACATCAGGTTAAAGTCCAACAGGTTTATTGGAGAGGTGCCAGACATCTGTAGAACAGCTAATATGGTTCTGATATTTAAGAAGGTTTGTAGAGATAAACCAGAGAACTACAGACCAGTGAGTCTCACGTCAGTGGTAAGGAAACCGTTAGAGAAATTTCTGAAGGAGACCAGCTGTATCCACTTGGAAAGTCAAAGCTTGACCAGGGATAGTCAACATAGCTTTGTCAGAGGGAAGTCATGCCTAACAAATCTTTTGAGCAGATGAGGGTAGTGCAATTGATGTAGTTTATATGGATTTGAGCAAAGTCTTTGACAAGGTCCGACATTGAAGACTAAAGGAAAATAAATTCACAAGGGATACAAAATTCAAAATTGGTTCAGTTGTAGGAGACAGAGGGTGATGACTGAAGACTGCTTTAGTGACTGGAAGCTAGTGGTTAACAGTGATGTGGAGTGTCTTGGGTTTCAAGAAGATATAGATGGAATGGTCAAATAGGCAGATAAGTGGCAGATGAAATTTAACCCTGAAAATTGAGAGGTGATATACTTTGGAAGAGTAATTTGACAAGAAAGTATTCAATGAATGGGAGGAGACTAGGACGTTCCATGTAACAAAGGGACCTTGGCATGTTTGTCCACAGATCTCTGAAAGCAGAAAGACATGTCAGTAGGGTGGTGAAAAAGGCATCTGGGAAACTTGCTTTTATCAATCGAAGTATAGATTACAAAAACAGGGAAGTCATGTTGGAGTTGTACAGACCTTCGGTCAGGCCATAGCTACAGTGTGCAGTTCTAGTCACTAAATTATAGGAAAGATATGATTGTACTGGAGGGTGTACAGAGAAGATTCTCTATGATGCTGCCTGGGATGGAAAATTAACATTATGAAGAGAGTTTGAGTTGGCTTGGGTTGTTTTCGTTGGAGCAGAGAAGACTGAGGGGCAACCAGACTGAGGGTACAAGATTAAGCGAAACATGGACAGAGTGGATAAGAGTAGCTGTTTCCTTTAGTTGAAGGGTCAGTCACAAGGGGACATAGGTTCAAGGTGACGGGCAGGAGGTTTAAGGAGGGATGTGAGGAAAAACCTTTGTACCCAGAGGGTGGTGATAGTCTAGAATTCGCTACCTGGGAGAGTTGTCTTACATCCTTTAAAAAGTATCTGGATGAACACTTGGCACGTAGCATTTGGCCCATAGCTCTGAATGTTGGCAGATGAGATTAGGTGGGAGTTCATGTGTTTCTATTACATCAGTGCAGACTCAATGGGCTGAAAGATCTCTTCTGCGCTGTATGTTCTATAATTCTGTGATTCTACGATTTTGTATCCGGGATGCATTTATGCTCGCAGCAAACACGGTGTAGAATCGGCCGCTTTGTTTCCTGCCTGCAAACTAATTCTCAGTCTGTGCCAATATATTAGCTCAATCCCATTGCTTTAATTTTGCACACTGATCTCTTATGTCAGGCTTTGTCAGAAGCTTTCTGAAAATCCAAAGACACCACATCCAACAATGAATCCTTCTGGCCAGTTAAGAAGTAGGATAGAATTTGTAGATAACCTACCTTTCCTGATTAGGGAATGGAGTATGATGTAAAAAGACCTAAAAGAAATTTCCATCTCCCTCTTTTTAAAAAAAAAAAGCCAACTGCAGAGGTGAGTCAGTGCATTAATGAGTTACAAGACAAACTCAAAATACCAGGCTCACAATCTTAGTCTTAATTTCAGATTTATGTCTGGGTTGTTGATAAGTTGATTCCTGTCGCAACATAGTAGCCAAAAATGATGGTTGCACATTATGGATGGGGATTTATCTGTAGTATCACAGCCTAGATATTTCAGTAATACCAGTATTGATAAGTAAAACGATCCTGAATGGACAACCAGACTGGGGGAATAAAGTTTAGCAAAAATTAACATTAAACCCTCAGACATTTTTTCTTGCAGCATTTTTCTAAATAAAACTGGAGTTTATTTAGAATTCTCATTAGTTTTGGTAGATGGTTTAAATCTAGTATTTATTTTGCATTACATCTGAAGACAAAGCAAGGAAGAAATGAAATTTCATGACCTTGGGATGTCCTAAAGTGATTTACTTCGAGTGCAGTAGTTTATTCACTGCTGGAATGCAGAAAATGTACAGCCAATTTTCTTCCATATAAGATATTGGGTTTTTTTATGAGTATAAATTAACAAGGTTTGTAATAAATGTGCCATGCAGTTTGAAGTTGGAATATGGGTTTGCACAAATAAATGTACTTCAAACTGATTTTTGTTGATTTGAACATTCAAAACTGTAAGTATAATGCACTAAGGACATAGAAATGGATGCTGAGTGCAGTACTTCACTCAGGAACAAGGTTACTTGTAAAATGCATGATTGTCCATTTCATTTGTGTCATTGAATATGACATCTTTAAGCTTGGATTTAAACAATTGTCTGTTAATAAAGGTGCCATTTTCTTTGCCTCACATCTTTGCATTTCTGTGCATGTTTAGTAACAGCATATCATTCGCTTTGGTGAAGCTCAACATTACTTCTCTGGGATTGCGTTCACTCAAGGAGATTAGTGATGGTCAAGTCAATGTCGTCAATAATGCGAGACTCTGCTATGCTGATACCATACACTGGGAGCAGCTTTTCAAATCTAGCAGACAATCATCAAAAATATCACAAAATAAACCAAAGGAAAAATGCAGTAAGTGGATAACTTTGATTAAAAACTTCTTGGCATTGGGACTTTTGTGTTGTCACTTAGAAGTTGTTTAAATCATATTTGGCCCTGGAGTTCTGGAAACTACTTTGGTTTTGATTTGTTTGAATACGTCAAAAGGATTGCTAAATAAACTTCTCTCTAACCTAAAACTTCATGTCATTTGGAATGTGGAATGAACACTAAGCTGCTCACAATAATTTTAATGCACCAGCATATTTTTAAAAGAAAGCTAGATCTGGATTTTATTCCTTAATTGGAGGAATGATGAATCATAGCTCAGAAAATGGCTGTTCGAGGTTTACACATATAGGGAGTGATCTTGAGCCCACGTTCTTTTTTTTATGGGATCGGCAGCAGTGGCTCAAGATCCAGCAAAACCCAGAAACCAGAAATCTCACCGGCGAGATCAAGATCTCAGATTTTTGCCTCCCCTTGCCAGCAACACAATCAATACATTAACGTACATTTTACTATAACTAAAGACTCCCCCTCCCCCCCACAACCATATATTGATCTCTTGCTGTGTTTTCAAACCTCACATATGCAATGTTGGGAACCTTTGGTGGGGATTCCACCACCCCCCCCCCCCCCCCCCCCCCCCCCCCCCACCATCCGATGCAAAAGTGTATATAACCCCTAGGGAAGTGGGACATGGCCAGGCAGTGGCATGCACTGTCCTTGGCATGGGTTGGCACCACATCAACTTGATAATGCCAACTTGACAGTGCGAGGGATGTACTTTAGTAGGAGCCTCAAGGGAGGGGTAGTGGTCTCAATTATTTGTGATGTTGGGATCAGTGAACATCGGAGCAATGGGGACAGCAGCAGTGATTATTTGGTGAGGGGGAGCCAATGCCAGCATCAACTGTGTTTGGGAGGGCAGTGGGGGTTTGACGCCAGCATTGACTGATGGCGACATTTGGGGGAAGGGGGGTTGGAGTCCAGTGCTGGCATTGATTGCTTAGAGTGGCGGGGGAGTATCTGAGACCTTGGAGGCAGGTTGCAGAGGAGAGGGTGTTTTTCCCCTTTTTTTTTTTTTGCAGCTGGGCTTTTCCTGCCTCTCAACATGATGGTGTGAGTTATGTCTCCCTGTGTTTTTTTTCTGACAAAATGCCATGCGATCTGGAGATTAGTCAGATCCTGACATTTTGCCATTTTTTTTGATAAGATTAATGCCCATAATCACCAATTTTAATACATCAGTAATATAATAATTACTGAATGATTTAAAGAAAATCTTTGCATTTCAATATCTTTGGGAACAAGGCAGGAGTGTCTAGATATCTAGCATGTACTTATGTGAAATATGTTGGAATCTTAATTTATTGTCCTGATCATATTAAACATGATATCTCGATCTCATTAAATTGATGTCGGCATCCTTAGCCAGTAATACATAATAAGATAAAAGAAAAATACAGCAGATGCTGGAAATCTGAAATAAAAACAGAAAATCCTGGAAAAGTTCAGCATTTGTGGAGAGAGAAAAACAGAGAAACAAAACTCTAAAGAAGTCATAAGGACTCAAACGTTGGGCAGAATTTTCCCAAAAAATGGCTCAGGCCAGAATTCTCCGACTGTCACTGTTACCAGCAAGAATGGAGAATTTGATACTCAGCCAACTCTGCGTCCTCTGCAGTAGGTCCAGAGAACCCCAGCTGTGGGTGAGTTGGAGAATCTGGCTGGAGAATATGACCTTATGTGTCATTTTGGGAGAGAAATGCAGTGTGTATATGAATCAGATTGTAATTTTCCTACTGAGTCATTTTTTTGAGAAGAGGAGCAAGTTTTGCACCCACCCTTCAGAGAGGGGTGGGGCCTAAACATGCCAACAAGCTCAATTTTGCAGTTATCAGGCACCATTTTTAAAGAACATTCCAATCTCAAAATGAAATTGAAGACTTCCCTTCCTCCTCCCACAGACATCAGAACTCCCCCCTCCTCATTGAAGGGATTTACCCCCCTCCCTCAAGATAGATTGCAGTCATCAGGGAATTGGGGCCCTCCAAATGAGTCTTTTTCATCCCTCTGTCTCATGATCCCTTTCATGCATCCCCTTCGTGACCCTCTTCATGCCCCACTTCATCATGATCCCCTTCCTGGCCCTCTCAGGCCCCACACCCTTGGCAGTACCCTGGCACCCTGATGATGCTAGTGCCAACCTAGCACATCCTGCAGCAATTTTCATGGTCCAGTAAGACTTTCATTGATAGACTAACAGTTTGGAGTAGCTTCCATGTTTGAAGCACATTTCTCCATCTGTTTTTCGTCCCCTCCAGTGATCTCAAGCAGAGTGGCAGCAGGCCCCCTTTCTCTCCTCTGTTCTCAGGCAGAATGGCAGTGGACCCCCTTTCCACTGATCTCAGGCAGAATGGCAGTGACCCCCTTTCCCTCCATGATCTCATGCAAAATGACAGCAAACCGCCCCCCCTCTTTCAGTTTCAAGTCTTGGTAAAGGTGGGTGCGGATTGTGTTACTCGCCTCAGGCTAGATTTTACTAAATTTTCTCGCCCCAAAACAGGTGCAACTTGATGATAAAATCAGCCTACTGTATCTTGCACAGCAACTCAAATACTGGCCCTTCTTGCAGATAGTATGTAGCTGTGCAGAAATTCTGCCAGTCGGTAGATTCAATGGATTTGATTATTTGATGACTCCTGCCTGTTAGATGTAAAGACCAGATCAATAGACCAAATCTTAGTTCTGTACTTTCTAGAATCCTTCGAAAGTCTGATACAGAACCACACATTTATCTTTGTGCCTATTCTGACGCAAGCTTCCCATGTGTGATCTATCTGTTTGAGTGTTATTCCCCTCTATTTTTCTCAATTCATCGATATTTGCTTTCCAGTGTTTATTTAATTTTCCACTGCAACTGTTTCTAACAATTCTGGCCTTTTGTTTAGACTTTTATTTTATTGAAAATAAAATTTTGATACATTTTGGGAAGCTCACCTCCAAGTACACAATCCCAACAGTTAGCAGCAACTTCTGTTCATGTTAAGAAGCATTAAACTTACCAACTCGTTTATTATCAGTTAAGATGAGTCACATTTGTTTAATTCAGTGTATTTCTTGCATACTTACGTAACTGTTAACATTTTTCAAATGTGGAAGTTCTTTCTTGTTTCTACCTGCCTAGTTGCTGAAAATAAAGTCTGCCACTTGCTATGTTCTGACGATGGCTGCTGGGGCCCTGGACCTTCACAATGCTTCTCCTGCAGATATTATGTCCGTGGAATAGAGTGTGTTGAGAGATGTAACATTTTGGAAGGGTAAGCACAATGTAACATGAACTGAAATATATGATGAGGCCACTGTTACTTTAAAAGATGTTTTAGTATTGTTTCTGGGGGATGACAGGTACCCAAAGTGTTAACTTTCCACCAACCAGTGACAACCCTGGTGGAACCTGCCAAACTTGTTGCAACCTGGAACCCATTTAAGTTTATTAAGTTTATTTATTTATTGTCACAAATAGTCTTACATTAACACTGCAGTGAATTTACTGTGAAAATCCTCTAGTTGCCATACTTTGGGTACACTGAGGGAGAATTTTTTTTAAGCATGGGCAATGCACCTAACCAGCACATCTTTTGGACTGTGGGATGCATAATAACACCCATAATCAGGTTGCATCTTCAGTGCAGTACTGAGGGTGTGCTGCAGTATCAGATGGCATGCTAAGGCAAGGCATCCTTTGAAATACACACAAATTCACAAAGTTAGCATTGCTGGCTGACAACGTCAGCGACCTGAGTTCAATTCCCAGCTTGGGTGACTGTCTACGTGGAGTCTGCACGTTCTCCCGATATCTGCATGGGTTTCTGCGGGTGTTCCGATTTCCTCCCACGGTCTGAAAGATGTGCTGGTTAGGTGCATTAGCCATGCTAAATTCTCCCTCTGTATCTGAACAGACGCCAGTGTGCCAACCTGGGGATTGCAGATATAATAAGCCTATTTGTGACACTAATAAATAAACTTTAAAAAGAACTTTAAAAACTTAACTTCAAACAAATGATTCATTGACACAATTTAAAAAGAAGCAAGAGAGTTCTCTGTGTGTTCTTGCCAATATATATCAGTAAAGCTCATTTAAAATTTCCATTTAAATCTCCACGAAAAATAACTTTGGACTCAGCCAAGGCAAATACAACAAATTGAAAAAAATCATTGATACATGAGTATCCCTTGTAACCCTTCCCTACACCTTTTATCTGCCAAAACCTATTATCAGATGGACCAGTCATTTAGTTGAGAACTTAGATATTGGTTTCAGTACAACCTGCTGAAATTTGTATTGTACCATAATACAACTTAGCAATATAAATTGAAAAGAGAAATGGTAACTTCAGACCAAAAATTGAATTGTGTGAGAAGTTGAATTAAACAACTTTGAATTGAACATAATTATTTTGCCCTGTTGTGCTAATATCAACACTTGAGTGATATCTTCCTCTTCATGCATTGGCTTGACAATAATGCACTTTCCCAGAAGTCTGATATTCATCTGTTTCAGTAAAGTGAATGCACTTGCTATAAGGCAAGAAGATACTCTGCAGTAAATATTTATTCTGCAACATTTCTCCCAGTGGAATCAGTCTGCATATAGCAATAAACAACTAAGATTATTTAAATTGTAGATATTTTGTATGGTGGAGTATAAAAAGCAAGAAAATCTTTCGACTAAAGTGTAGATGGTTGTAGCCCCGTTACATTCACAAATACAGAGAAATTGGATATAACCTATAATCCTTGAATTGACGATGATTGAGTAAGTTATTGGGGGGAAACAATTCTCTGGATTTATGTTGGGTTAAGCTTTTGAGTTTCCTTTTCTACTCAAAAATATCAGCATAAAGTAAGAATAATTCCCACTTTGGACAGCAGCTGATTTGTTCCATTGGCCAGTTTTATTCTGAAAAGACAATGGCTGGAATTCTCCAGCCGTTCATGCCAGCAGGATCTTCTGGTCCCATTGCAGTGAACGGAGATTGGGCTGAGCGTCAAATTCTCCGTCCTTGCTTGTAACGGTGGCAGTGTGTGAACGGCCAGAGAATTCAGGTCCGTATTGCTTTACTAAAATCCAATAACAGATATAATTCTCTCAAATCTATTGTCTTTAACATTCAAAGAAAAGAAAATCCTTGTTGAGCAGGTTGGACCTTATTTTTCGAGTTTATTTTTCTTTCTCTCAATGCTCTGTTGTATGCTTGGAAGGTGTTTTCTACATACGAACTGTAAATGGGAGAAGGTGTTAGGTGTGAGGTGAGTGGCAAAAACACTAGCTGCCTAGAAGAGTCATGGTCCATGCACTTTTTTCATAGGTCACTCATCAATAATACACACTAGATGAGTTGCGAAATGTCAGTTCTAGTCACCTTGCCAATTCAGATTGCGTAAGCACTGCTCAAAGGGTCTGCAGTAACAAAAAGAGGAGATGCACTCTTACACAGCAGACTGATGCAGCAATGTGAAGCAGCAACCAATCTAATTTAAAAATCACAGAACAGCTAAAAGTACTTTCACAAATGGTCTCAAAAACTCTAGACATCTCTCAAAAGCAGTTGAGGATGTATTTTAATATTGTATGCAATGGCTATCCAGGGTTTGTTGAGTAGGAGCATAAAGTGACCATTAGCAGGAGGCATGGTGGAAATGGTTTGTGAAATAAATGATCTAATCTGACCCCTTGTTTGCGAATATTTATGGCCACTACTTGTTTCTTGTGGAAGGTATGGTCACCAGGATTCATGTGCTCCTGATAATCAGACAATAGGCAAAAAACAATAGGTGGATTGAGCACATGCTGTATTTTATAGGCCCTTACACCTCTTCTCTGCATGCAATGCAAATTGATAAAAACATCACCTTCTAGTTTCTTTGCATTCAGAATATTCCAAAATTACTTAGTTAAGTTTATCTAATCAATGCCTTGGAGTGCAATAATCTATATAGAGGAAATATTGGTATCAAAATGTTTAGGCACATGTAATTGTTAACACTTTTCTTCAGATTTTAAATTTTGAACTATTAATTTCTCCTTTTTTTTTCTGCAAAGGGAGATACGAGAGTATGTGGATCAAAAACGGTGCATTCGATGTGATGCAGAATGTAAACCCCAGAATGGGTCAGAAACCTGCACTGGTTCTGTAAGTCAAAATCAGGAATGAGCAAAATTGAAAAATAACACAGTATTCAAATACACGCTGACACACAATGAAGCTATTCACTATTAAATGCTAAATCACTGCATACAACGGCAAATTAAATTACCGGAATGGTGGCTAGAAATCTGCCACCTCACCCGCCACAGAATCGGCATGGTTGCAAGTCCAACAATAGAAATCTCCATTGACCTCGGGCAGGAATTTCTAGTCTTGCCCAAGCAAGGCCATAAAATCCCATCCGTTGTGTTGACATCTCAAAACAAAACTACTGAGATAGTGGGAAATACGTAAAACACCATGAAGGAGAGCATGTTGCTTTTAAGAGACCTTTAATATGTATGAATAATTTTAGTGTAGCAGACTATTGGAATGCCAATCAATGGTGCTGTAGATTGATGGGGAAACAAGTTTGATTCCTAATATAACAAAACATAAAATGCCTCTTCTTTGGAAATAAATATACTCACTGAATTAGTGCGATTCTAAAAGATATTAGTGGAAGACTGGCAACAGTTCAGCCATTATTATTCTGTGGTCAGCGAGACTGAGGAGAGTAGAGAAAAATAATTTGGAGGGTGTTGGGTTGGGGCAGGAAATTCTCATATCCAGCCTACTCAGATATGGATGCCTAAATACCACTGAACTCACTATCATAGATTTTAGATATCCTTGATGCTCGCAAAACCGCACTAGAAAATTGATATTTTTGTCTCTGTTCTACACCTAAAAATAGGCAGTGGTTCCAATTTCTTCCATTCTGTATAGAAAAACTGTTTATTTTGTTCTCTGTTCTTGCATATAACCTTGTAGCATAGCATTGTTCTTCATCCCACACTACTTTGCTTCCGTCAATCTTTTTTCTCATAATTTGGAAAATTATCGTATCGTTCCATAATTTGTATGGAAAGCTACATTTTCAAGTCAGTTTTCATATTTTTTAGTTGTAGTTCAGTTTGTAGCATCTTGAATTTTGTTGCTGAACTCATCTCCTGGTCAATTGGACAATTTGGATTTTAAAATAAGCTCAGGAGGGTGATGTGGATCTTCCAGCTATCAAGTTCCCAACCATACTTTGAAAATCCAGACCAGGGGTATCTCTCATAAAATCCCTACAGTGCAGAAGAGGCCATTCAGCCCATCAAGTCTGTACCAACTTTCTGAACAATATCTTACCCTCTCTCTACACTATGCCTGAAACCCCACATATTTACCATAGTTAATCCATCTAACCTACACACCGAAGGATATTAAGAGATAATTGAGCATGGCCAATCCATCTAACCTGCACATCTTTGGACTATGGGAGGAAACCCATGCAGAGACGGGGAGAATATATAATCTCCACACAGACAGTGACCCAAGGCTGGAATCAAACCAGTTCCCTGGAGCTGTGACGTGGCAGTGCTAACCACTGTGCCACCATTCCACTGGAAGGATGGTTTCCTGGTCAATCATGCAGACTCACTTTAATGGTATTGAATTTATGGATATGAATACATTCATCAATTAATAGGTCTGAAAGATGGGTTGCTTTAATAAATACATGACCAAATCAAACACATAATGTTAACTTCTATTTGATTAAAGACCTACTGAGGCAAGAGTTTAGTTTCAACTTTGAGTTTAGGCGATGTATCAGGATATGTGGTAAAGTCTAGAGAATTGAATCGAAATGAGAAAAATTACTTCCGTTGCTCTCACCGGGCAGCTAAAGGATAGTTTCCTGTTATCACACCACAAATTTAACACTGTTGATTCATAATGTGAAAGATACTGTTTGCTTTTATGAAAGTCACTGCTAATCTGTTGAATAAGTTATGTCCAACTTATCTCTTGCGAGTTATGCTCGAGGACTTGAGCAATAATACACTGCTTTTCTGTTCTTTGACACCTGTCTTCATTTATTCATTCTAGAGCAACGAAAAGTGTAAAGAATGTGCAAATTTTAAAGACGGCCCACGCTGTGTAAGCAGTTGCCCCTCTGGAATCTCAGGAGAAAATAATACTTTGATCTGGAAATACCCCGATGAACAAAAGAATTGTCAGCAATGTCACCCAAATTGCACCCAACAGTAAGCAATGTTTATTTCTATGTAATTTATAAGTTACTTTATTTAAATTAATGCCAAAGGATGCTGAATTACTAATTTTGAATGTCTTCATGAATTCATCATAGAAATCATAGAAACCCTAGAACATAGAAAGAAGACATTTGACTCATCGAGTTTGCACCAATCACAGTTCCACCCAGTCCTACCCCCATATCCCTACATATTTTACACTCTAATCCCTCTAACCTATGTATCTCAGGATGTTAAGGAGCAATTTTAGCATGGCCGATCAACCTAACTTGCGCATCTTTGAACTGTGGGAGGAAATGTGGACCTTCCAACATCCAACAACCCCAAAGATGTGCTCTTAGGCTGATTGGTGTACAAATTGTCCCTAAATTGTCTCCCCTCAATCTGGTTTCCAGTGTGGATTTCCATAAGCATAGACAAAGATCATGGGTGGAAGAGGGAACTCACACTGTTAAAATGGTAGCGCGGGCTCTTTGGACCGAAGGGCCTGTTTCCTGTGCTGTGTTGTTCTTTGTTCTTTGAAACCAGAGCACCTGGAGAAAACCCACGTAGACATGAGAATGTGCAAAGTCCACACAGATAGTGACCCAAGCTGGGAATCGAATCCAGGTCCCTGGAGCTGTGCTACTGTGCCCGGGAGAATGATTCAATTGTAGTAAGATTTGAAATTGTTCTAAGTAATTTAATATTTATTTATCTATACTTAATTCAATGTTAATTGTGTCACAGGTGTAAAGGACCAAAACTTGAGGATTGTGAACATACGAGGTAATGTATTCCAACAAACTTATGATTTCAATAATCTTGTCTAAATCTGTGATCACTGCTAATGCTTGATATCAGTTTATAATTGACACCATTTAGTATTTTAAAAATCAGCATGACAAATTTGCAAATAAAAACAATTAATGACTCAGAGGGAAAATAGCAGGAAAGAAAATTGGTGATGTTTCTCTGTGGATTGTCCTAATGCTATGACTATAGAGCAGATGCACTTCCATAGGTCATTCTGTTCAAGTATTATAATGATGTAATCTGCACATTTGGACCAGAAGTTCTTGTGCTCTTTCAGAGATCTGCTGTTTAGCTTCACACTTTTAAAGTCAAATTTCAGCTAAACAAACCAAGCAATATTTCGTTAATATTCACATTGAATGAATGCTATGCATTTAAACATATGATTCTACCAGTCGATCGCCTATGATGTTGCACATTGGGAATCAAGACCTTGAAGAGTTTCATCTCCATAACCTCGAAAGAGTGTAACAACAATTCATCCAATAGCAATTGCTGATAGAAGCAATGCCAACTGCAGTCAGAGATTTAAAAAAAATGGAAAAAAAACTTATTTTAAACACTATAAAATAGTGGTTCAGTAAATTCACAAAAACCAATGCAAGCCATCCTAAACCAAATACATCCCAACTCACTGGCAACAAAGTGATACCTATGAACAATCACAGTGCAGTTAAATAAACATCAATTTATGAGACTGTCAGAACCACTAAAACAACGGGTGGCATTTTCTGTGCCCTCCGCCATACGTTTCACAGTGGTGGAGATGGCCCGCCATTGGCCGGCAGTGGGATCTTTCTTCCCATTGTATAGACCACCGCTGCCAGGAAACCCGCAACCGTCCCCAGGACAGGAAAATTACAGCCAATATATCCATATTTCAAATAAGTTGAGCTGAGACTGCATCTACTGTCACAGGTGGACAGAAAAATAACCTATGGCTCTATTTTGAAGATAAGCAGGGAAATACTCCCTATTGTCTAATGTTTATCCCTCACCATCATCACTAAAACATCATTGCTGTTTGTGGATCTTTGTTCTATCCAAATGGGCCCAGCCAAACTTCCATTCATTACAACAGGACCAGAAAATCTTGTTGGCAAGAACAGCTGGAAAATTCTGGCCAGTATCTGTGCTGTGCTTCCTATTTTCAACAGCGACAGCACTATATCAAATACATCATTGGCTGTAAAATACTCATGAACGCCCAAGTTCATGGAAGGTATTACATTATTGCAAGATACCCCCTTGATTTCTCAAGCAGCAAATGCAGGGAATTCAAAAAGGGAAATGCACAGTAGAGAAATCAATAAATTTATTGACTGTGTAATTAGATAATATAAGAAATGGGCCATTCAACCCAAAGGGCTTGCTCTCTTATTCAACCTTGACTCCATTGCAGATTTTAAAAAAATTGAATTTATTTAAGACTGAGAAAGATAATAGCCAGAATTTTCCAGCTGTTCTCGCCAACAGGATTTTCTGGTCCCGTTGTAATGAATGGAGATTTGGCTGGATGCCAATTCCCCAGTCCTCAGTTGCAGCAGCAGGAGGATATGAACAGCCAGAAAAATTCTAGCCAATAACCCTTCCTTCTCTGCTCTCTGAAGAAGAGAATTCCAATAATTAAATCTCTGAGAGAAAGAAAAATAATCTCAGTTGGAGACCCTTTATTCTTTTTAAGCATCTAATTCAAGGTTCTCCAGTAAGAAATATCTTCCAACATTTGCCCTGTCAAGTCCCCTCACAATCTTACAGTGGAATGACCTCTCATTCTTCTAAACACCAATGAACACAGGCCCAATCTGTTCAGCCTTTTCCCATTAGACAACCACTTCATTCCAGTAATCAGTTTGTTGAACCTTCTTGACCTTCCAAACAAGTATATCCTTTTATAAGTAAGGGGACCCAAAATGTACGCAGTAATCCACGTGGGATATCAGCAAAACACTGCAGTTGTAGCAAGACCTCCCTATACCTATCGCTCTCGTAAAAAAAAAAAGGCCAACTTTCCATTTGCCTTCCTAATTACTTCTTGCTAACTTTTTTTCAGATTCATGTACATGAACACCAAGATCCCTTTGTACTATAATGTTTTGCAGTCTCACTCCATTTAAATATTATTTTGCTTTTCTATTATTCCTTCCAAAGTAGACAGCATCACATTATTTGACACTTTTTTGCCAACTCACATAATCTATTTATAACCCTTTACAGGCTCTTTATGTCCTCCTTACAATTTGTTTTTCTACCTAACTTTGTATCATATCAAATTTAGTTACATTACAATCAGCCTCTTCACCCAAGTCATCAAGGTAAATTCTAAATGGTTGAGGTGTCACACTGACCCCTGTGGAATATCACTACATACAATTTCAATCTAAGAATGACCTATTTAACTCACTTCTGTTTCATGTTGGTTAGCAATTCTCCATTGATACTAATATCTCACCCCTTACACCATGAGCTATTATCTGGTAGATATCTAAATGTAGAACATAGAAAAACTACAGCACAAGCAGGCCCTTCGGCCCACAAGTTGCACCGATCATATCATTACCTACTAGGCTTGCCTATAATCCTCAATCCTATTAAGTCCCATGTAATCATCCAGAAGCCTCTTAAAAGACCCTATCGAATTTGCCTCCACCACCACCAACGGCAGCCGATTCCACTCATGCACCACGCTCTGAGTGAAAAACTTCCCCCTGACGTCTCCTCTGTACCTACTCCCCATCACCTTAAATCTATATCCTCTCATAGCAACCATTTCAGCCCTGGGAAAAAGCTTCTGAGAATCCACCCTATCAGTCACCTCTCATCCTTCATCTCCCCATGCAGTAACCTTTTATGTGGCACTTTATTGATTGTCTTTTGGAAATTCTAATACACTACACCTACTATTCTCCTTTATCCATCCTTCTTGTTATATCCACAAAGAACTTCAACAAATTTGTCAAACACGGTTTTCCTTTTAAGAACATAAGAAATAGGAGCAGAGTAGGTCATATAACCCTTCAAGCCTGCCCCGCCATTCAATAAAGTCATGGCTGATCTGAAGCTGATCAGTTCCACTTTCCCACCTGCTCCCCTTAACCCTTAATTCCCTTGTCTATCAGAAATATATCTACCCGTGACTTAAATATATTCAACGAGGTAGCCTCCACCACTTCAATGGGCAGAGAATTCCAGAGATTTTGTAAAAAGTTGACCCTTTCTGATTGTATTATGTTCTTTTAAATTTCCTGCTACTGTTTCTTTAATAATGGATTCCAGCATTTTCCCAATTGCAGTTATTAAGTTAATTGGCCAATAATTTCCTATTTTCCTTTCTCCCTCCTTTCTTGAATAGGGTTGCTATATCTGTGGTTTTAAATCAACTGACAGTTAACCAGAATCCAGGTCATAATACAAGATTGCAATCAATGTACCCTGTCTGTTGGCAAAAAATAGAATTTAAACATCCGAAAAATAGAGGCAAACACCCAACAAAGGCAGAAAGACAAACTATTGCTGGACAGGCTGTCAATAAGTGATTGAAGTATACAACTGCAGCATGACAGGCAACTATTTCTTGATGATCATTTGATTTCTTTAAACATTGACAAAAAAAATCATAAAAATTTACGACAATAGGAAATGCATACATATTTAGGTATTCAGCTCCTTCAGATGACAGAAATGGCACTGAGTTCTTCAGCAAGTTAAATCATGATTTAATCTGATCTAGTATTAAAACAGAAATGTTTTTATATTATTCTATTTTGATTTAAGAACTATGACAACACAGTAACAGTAGGGACAGGACACTAAAGCAACTCCTACTCCTTAACCTGCACAGCATATTTCCCCTCGGCAGAGATGTCATTGGATCTCCTGGTCCCACTGATGTCTACGGCACTTTGCATGGCTTGTCTGTTCCACCATCAGGGAACCTGTCACGACGGTTGCCTTTGGCAGGACCAAAAGATCCCAACCCTGGACACTGTGATGAGTTGAAGTGCAAATGTCCAGTTAACTATTAAATCTGGCTACATCACTTTTTAATTATGTTTGAAATGGGCAACACTTAAGAGAACAAAATGGTGAAAACTTAACTTAAATTGCTGAAAAGCAAAAGAACGTTGTTCTCACAAACTCTCTTTCTTTTCCAGTTCTCGTATTCCATCCATTGCTGCTGGAATTGTCGGTGGCCTTCTTGGTGTAGTCGTGGTGGCTTTATTGATTGCAATATGCATGAGGAGAAGGCATGTCAGAAAGAAACGTACATTGAGACGTTTGTTGCAGGAACGAGAGGTAACCAACTACCAGAATTTTTCTTCATAAAACTGAAGGCTAAAGCCATGGTGATTTGGTGGCTTCATAAATAAAAACTAGTTTTAATGTTTGCCCTTTAAAATTCAGTTTAGTAATTTTATTGGAGAGATTTATATAATCTGTCGGTCATGATACTGGTCTAGCAACACAGGCCAAATTCCAACATAACAATAGCAAATCGAAATCTTTTAAAAATCCACTCATTTTGTAGATTAACAGTGGAACTTGATACTGAAAACTGCTAAATTATCATCAGAATTCCTGGATGTTTCTGGGATGGGAACCTACCATCCCTACCTGATCTAGTCTATATGTGACTTCAGTCCTATGCTATATAGTGGACACTTAATGACCATACAACTAAAATGGAGAGGTAATAAATCTCTTATTGAGCACCTCAAGAATGAGGATGACTTGCTTTCACTTCAATCCATTGCTTCTGAGATGGCAACCAAGATCAATGTGCAATTTGCAGCCTCTGTTGCCTTTGGGGAGGATGGTGTTGGAAGGGCTGATCCGATGAGATGTTTGGAAATTTGAGTAGCTTTTCAGATGCCTCGACTGTACTTCGGTGTTTTCCTGACAAAGTCTGTTGGTGTGTTCAATGCCTTCATTCATTCGTCATTCTGGTCAGTCACAAGCCAAGGACTCCCAGTGGCTGACAGGGATCTTTGATCTCTTTAGGGATGCTGTGAGGACTTCCTAAAGCATTTCCACCATTCTTCTGTCAGTCTCTTGCCATGACCGAGTTCCAAATAGAAGAGTTGCTTCAGAAATCTGGTTTGAGGTTTATGAACAACATGTCCTCACAGTGGAGTGCTTTTAAGAGATTTGTACCTTGATGCTTGATATGTCATCTTGAGAGCAAATGCTCCTATTGGACTACCTTTCTTTCCACTGTATTTGGAGGGTCTTGTGAAGGTACCACTTGTGATAGTTCTCCAGTGCTTTTGAGGTGCTTGCAATACGTTTTTCAAGTTTTCAAAGTTTTAGGAGTATAGGGATCACTGCTGCCTGTTGAATCATGTCCTTAGTCTCAGATTTGAGATGACAGTCCTCAAATATTATTTTCTTTATTCAGCTGAGCTAGCCCATTGAGGCAATGATGAATTCATTTAGCTATGTGTGACTTTGTCAAGTTGAAGTTCCCAAGATACATTAAATGGTCCATATTTTCCAGAATCTGGCTATTGATCTTGAACGATGGGGCTGGTTTTTTGCTTTGGGATCTGGTTAGAAGAGGATCTTAATTTTTCAGGTGTTTAGTGAAAGGCCCATTTTCTCATCTGCTTTGGAGAAGAAGTCAACATGCAACTGTCATCTGCACATTGAAGCTCAGTGAATGATTCTAGTCTCAGGTTGAAGGCAACATATATTGAAGTTTTCCCGATATCCAGTAGGTTATCTCCAGATCTTTGGGTAATTTGCTGGAGATGAGGTGTGCAACAAGGAAGCTGGAGAAGAAGTTGTTCAATAATACAAACTTATTTCATCCAAGTCTCCAGTGAGATAGTGTTTGTGGTGATTCCATTGGTGAGGATCATGACTTGCATGTCATTGTGGGGTAGGCAGAACAAATTGACAAATTTTGAAGGACAGTCAGATTTGAAGAGGATATTCCATAAAAGAGGCAATAAATGCTCCATTTTCACTGTTACCTATAAACTAAAAAAAAATCTATCTTGACTCACCATGGATGAATCCATTGACATCCTAATGCTTGTAGTAGGTGTAATGGATGACTGGTTTGTTGAAGTTTTTGTTTCCTCGGTATACGTTCCACTATTTCTTCACGTTAATCACTATAGTGGAGATGTAGAAGTTCCATTTGAAGTCAGAGAAAATAGAGAGGCCAAGAACATTGAAAGTTGGAATGAGAAGAAGGATTTTCAGCTGCCCATCATAGAATCGGGGAAATTAAGAGTTAGTGTTTCAGTCAAGGTAGTTTGTAAAGTCTAAGGCTGTCTGTTGGCAGGAAGTTGATGACAGTGGAGTAGGGGATCATTGAAGGAGGTCAGTGGCAGAGAGGACGGAGCTTAGGGAGCCTGCGAATCAGTGGAACAATCATGTAGAGCACAGGTTCAGAAAATTTCACTTTGATCAAAATGCCAATTGTGGCAATCAGACTGCTTACAAAAAAAACAACAAAATGACAGCTATCAACAAAAATGTTGGCTGGAATTCTCTGGTCATTCATGCCAGCAGGATTCTGTGCTCCTGTCAGCAGGGTTTCCTGGCAGCTTGGGGGTGACATCAATGGGGAATTCCATTGGCAGCAGTGGGACCAGAGCATCCCGCTGACAGCAACAGTGCACCACCTCCTACACCGAGAAACACATGGTTGGGAGGCTGGAGAATCCCACTTGTCATGTCAGTTTTGATAGTATGTAAGGTATGAAACAATCCATATCAGTGAACATAACATCATTTCAGTAACAGACACAATGGCTGATAGAGCGAAAACAACAATTGAATGGGATAGCAAATAATTCTCAGTCTCAATTGGTTCACTTTGAGCTGATTTTGTGAGGTACTATTAATGGTGGGTGAACCATATGAACTCTGTGTGACTTTATTTGCTGCGCACTACATTTTGCCGCCTATACTTTAAGAACAGATTGACATCAGACAACATGCCTGTACAACTTCATCAATTTTTCCATAATTGCAGAAGTAAGTTTCCACTTCATACGTTGTGACTTTGGGTGAGGCTTTGCTCACAGTGGCACATCAAGATTCCTTTGTTTTACTTTGTTCAAACAAATATCTGAAAGGGACATCAGTTTGAACTAATCTTTTATTTTTCCTTTTTGCCTTGCAATTGCCCTTTGCAGATTTTTTTTTTCCCAGTGGTATTACCAGTAAATCAACTTACTTGACTGCTTCTTTTATGTGAGTGGAATTAAATAATCCAGTAAGTAGAAGCAGCAAAGATAAACACAGCCCTGTCAACAATGAAACATCCCCTTTTACCACATCTGTGGGCTTTTGACAAAATTTGGACTGCTGTCTCACAGACTTTAGCAACAGTCCAATATGATCATACTCATAATACCATAGTTTACAGACAATGGCCCAGCCAGTAGCATCACCAATCCTGGGTACGACTTGTTTCGCCAATACGACAGACCCATCAGAGATGGTGACACTGTGGTATACAGAAGGGGTTGCTCTTGGAGTTCTTAATATTGATTCTGGAACCAATGAAGTCTCATGACATCAGATCAGACATGGGCATTGTAACTGCCTGCTGATTACCACATACCACCACTTCTACCCCCCTCAGCTGATGAATCAGTATTTCTACATGTTGAACAGCACTTGACCTGAAACACTGAAAATGGCAAGGGTGCAGAATTCTTGATGATGAACATTCAAATTCACCCCCCTCCCCCCAACTCTGGGTGACAGTCTTGAATATCTGTCAGCAAGTATTGATTGAGCTGCCAAGTTGAGTCTGTGGCAGGTGGTGAGCGAATCACCAAGATAGAAAAACATCCATGAGTGTTTCCCAAACTCCACTCTTGAAAAGACATGCCTTAGAATCTTCTTTTAAACAATGGTTTCTCTGAGCTGTTTTCAGCAAGGATCCACTTCCAAGATTTCTAACTCACCTTTCAGTATTCCTGTGTCATGGATTATCATGTACATTCAAGCTTCCATACAATCTTTTAGGTACCCAGCCACACCAAGAGAAATATATTGCTTCACAGGCTGTAGTAAGTTATCACCAAACATTTGCTTTACCTCTGATATCTGGTTCCTCATTTCAAATCTGGCTATTGAAACTGTCTCGTTAGCACAGAACCCTTTCTTTGCATTTTACTTGAATTCAACGTACAGTACCTTGTTCAAATTCCAGTTCCTTTCATCCCTTTGACTTCATTCTTCTTGGAACTCTCTTTTCATTCCCTGGTTCCTAGAACTATCTGCTCTTTAGTTTATGAGACTTGTTTTCATTCCCATTAGTGTATTGTCTGCTTCTGGCAGAGCTGTGAGAATTGTTTCCTCTTTTGCTGCGAAGTTCTAACTGCCTTGGGTTCTGTTAAAACTAAACTCAAAGGACAGGATTTTCCACACAACATGTGGCATGTTTCCTGGTGACAGAGTTTGCCAGCCATTGGTTAGTGGTAAGATATTCTGGTTCTCCTGTTGTCAGCAAGGTTTCCTGTTGAATGTATCCTTCGCTGTCATAAAACCCACAGCGGGAGTGTGCTGTCAGCAGAACCAGAAGATCCTGCTGGCATGAGCAGCCAATAGATTCTTGCCATAAGGTCTTTCTAACTTAAAGGTGGCCTATGTTGCTAAGCAAGAGCTCAGTCCTTCTCTATGCTCCATTTGCTTTTCACCTTGTAAACTAAGCACAATACAGACATAGCTTGAAATGAAACACCCATATGTATAAACACTTTGGCTGGAATTCTGACCTCATGTGCCCCACTATCGTCTCCAGGGGGAATGGAGAATTTGGTACTCAGCCAAATCTATATTCACTGCAACAGAACCTGGGAATCCCAGCCATGGGTGAGATCAGAGAATTCCAGCCTTTGTTTAACAGAAATCCATTAAGAGTTTCACACTTGCTTAAAAATAAACAGTAAATTACATTCACTTAAGTCAGGGGCTATCTGCCCAACCTTGACCTCTCTGAAATTTTATGTAACCCAGTGGAGCGCTATTGAAACCTATGATTGGCCAGTTAATAACTTAAGAACTTTATCATTTCCCCACAGGCATTTTCCTCACACTAAGGATCTGAGCAATGGAGGCTTATTAACTTATTCCAATTAGAACCAACCTTTCCAGAGTGGGTTACTCAGACATCCCAAGACCAACTTCAGTTAAGGTGGAGATCAGTGCATTTGTGGTAGTTTAGATTGGGCTTTTGCATATTTGCCAATTTAACTCTACATCATTGTGCTCACCCACCACTAAACTATTTCCCACCTATTGAGTAGAATTTATTATCATCTCCTGCAAGTTTGGACGTAGGAAGCATTTAAATAGGTGGGAGGATTCAGGGTAGGGACTGCACTGCCTTCTCCACTTGATTCAGGCCATTCACCCACTCACCCAGTCACCACTCATCCATTCATTCGCTCATGTATTCACTCACTGACCCATTCACTCACCCATCCATTCATTTATTTACCCACTCACCCATTCATCCATTCATCTACTCATCCACCCACTAACCCACTTATTACTGAAAGACTTGAGACCTTTAACCATTCACCTGAATACAGGTGAATTCAAACATTTTTCCTTGTGCTTGACCATCTTGCTCATGGACATTGGCACTGACCCATCAATGCTTCTAGTGACATTGGAAATTCTGGCTGAAAAATTTCCAAAATAGCATGTCGCAGAAATCTTCACGGGCAACAACAATGAGCAGAGCTTCAATGCTAATCATAAGCTCAAGACACATGTATTTGCTAAAATCATAAACTTGTTCTTTTATAGCTGTACATATAGCTGCTTCTAAATTATCTTACAGCTGCTGTCTCCCAGAAAAGAATCCCATGCAATCAGCAACAACATGAAGGCGTATTTGGGAATTTCCTTTCTCATGTCAGTAAATTGGGGCACTAGTTTTTTTTTAAACGTTTCTCCGCATCTGGTGATCTTCCTGGGGCAAGTAATCATGCTGATACAGCAGCAGTGTGTATTAGTAATGTTGTCATGATGTCTCACATAAACTGACTAAAAGTCTGTATGCCCTTGGAATCTTAAACTCAGTTCCTGACAATCTGCAGCCTTAGTACAAACAGAGACAAAAGAGCTTCATTCAAAAAGTGAGAGTGTCTGCTCTTGATATCAATGCAGCATTTGACCAAATCTCAAACTCCAGTACAGCGAGTCAACAGGAATACCAATTTCTACAATCAGACATGGGAGAGCAGTCCATTTTAACTCTCTTTCCCACAATTTAGACCACGGTACAAAAGCAGTTTATAAAGTCCGGTGTTCGTAGCAATCAGAGCACTCCTTCCCCATGCTGAGTAAAAAGGATTGTAAATTCACAGTGTGACTTGTAATATTGATGGACTGAGTATGTATGGCCCTTCCTGACTGTGAGTTTGTTCTTCTTGCAGCTGGTTGAGCCTCTAACCCCCAGTGGAGCTGCTCCCAATCAGGCCCTTCTAAGGATCCTTAAAGAAACAGAATTCAAGAAAATTAAAGTGCTTGGCTCTGGAGCATTTGGCACAGTATACAAGGTAAGTGATTTGTCAGGCATACTGCAGCAAAGAGAACATAGTTGAAGAATTCAAATGTTACATTTTCCAGATATATAACAAAAATAGTTATTAACTTCAACTGTAGTGGGAAAGGCAAGGCAATTGACCCATGTGTCATTTTTAAAGGGAAAGTGCACAACAAGTTATTATTAATAATTATCATAAGTCTGAAAGATATGCTGGTTGGCTGCATCAGCAGTGTGCCTGAACAGGCACTGGAGTGAGGGATCTTCACATTAACTTCATTGCAGTGTTAAAATAAGCCTACTTTGATACTAATAAATAAACTTAAACTTAAAAGATGGAATGGACTGGAGAGAAACTAATTCCTGTTAGCCCATCAACAGCCTGCATTTCTACAAAATCTTTACCATGATAAAGCTTCCTAAACATTTTCACTTGGCAAAACAATAGCGGAAGAGTTGAATTAGCTGTAAGTACATTTGAAAGGGTGAATTTGAGGAAATGCTTGAAAGCAGATGCGTAAATGATGTGAAGAAATTTTATTGAGATTAGAATAAGTGAAAGCTGCACCATGAGGGAGGATCATGAGAAAGGGAGAAACATAGGAGAGACAAAGTTGGGGAGGTATAGGAGACAAGCTAGGACATAGAATAGAAGGACACTACGTTGGTAACATGGGGTGAGGTCATAGAAGAATTTGTAAATGAAGACAGTGATCTACTCTTTGGCCTTCTGGGAGATTGGGAGTCAGTGCAGTTTGGTATGGAAAGAGGGCACTGGGCAAATGGGATATGCTGCAGGATAGAAAACTAGCAACAAATTGCAGGATATTCCCGCTGTTTCTGCCAGAGAGATTTTACAGTCCCGCAGAAGGAGAGCCCCGCAGTGGTTCCCCAGCAGTGGCACCTGTGAGCCACACAAAATGCTATAGATACCGGAAGATCCTGTAGATCGCGCTGGTGTCCAATAGCAAACTATCTCCGTCACGGAAATCACGGTGTGTGGAAAGGACAGAAAATCCTGCCCAAAGCTTTTGTCAAGTCGGAGGAAGTTTAGGACATTGTTGAATCAGACTTTCAAGAAATTGCATCAGACTGGGTATCACCAATGACCATTCAGTAAAGAAATCTCATCTGTGGACAAGATGGAAAACAATTCAAAGGGATTGAAAATCTTATGAGAGGTGATCACAGAGCTCAGTGACAAACCTTATTTATGGATTTAGGAGATTATAAAGTGGGATTTTTTTGGAATGAGGTTTTGGATAGGAGAAACATATCTGGGCAAAGGGAGCCCACATTCCTTGAATATTAGTCAAGAAGGGAGAGTTTAATATTCAAGAGTTGGCTAACTGGGGCGATGAGAGAGCAAGGGATAGAGTTCAACATTGATGGGACTGGTGAGAGACAGGTGTACTGTAAATAAAGATCTCAAGTCAGTATAGGACAAAATGAATGAAGAGAGAAGCGGAGGAGTAGAGGTAAGCAAGATTGTTAAGGGTATGAAGATAAGTCCAGAATAGTGCTTAAAATTCCTACCTATCAGCATTGTTGGGAACACAGCTCAAGGAGTGCAGTGGTTAAAGAAGGAGGCTCACCACTACCTTATGAAGGGCAAATTGGGTTGGACAATAGAATCATGAAATACTTATTTTGCAGAAGGAGGCCATTTGGCATAGTGTCTGCACCGACTCTCTGACAAAGCATCCTACCCAGGGCCTCTCCCCAAAACTTTACATATTTGTCCATCTAACCTACATATCTTGGAACGCTAAGAGGCAATTTAGCCTGGCCAATCCACCTAATCTAACATTGTTGGACTGTGGGAGGAAACTGGAGCATCTAGAAGAAATCCACACAGATGCGGGGAGAACACACAAACTCCACACAAAGTTCCGAGAGCGGGAATCAAACCCAACTCCCTTGTGCTATGAGGTAGCAGTGTTAACCACTGAACTATGGTACTACCCTTGCATTGCCAGCAATATCCATATCCCATGAATAAATTTTTAAAAGTAAATCGCAAGAGTCAGACAAAATAACACTTGTTCTGATGAAGTAGTAAGGTAAAACTCTGGAATTATTCAAGATAAAAATGCATGTTGGAGTGACAATGTTGGATCTTCCTGGGTGAAAGAGTTAAGATAGTGTGCCTCATCTGTAATCTTCCTATCAAGTAAACAGGACTTTAGATCTAAAACTACATCCCATTATTAAGTTGTAAAACGGTTCCTCAAGGTAAAAAAATAATAATCTGCTGTTTATTAGAAACAGCTAATAGATTTTTGAGATCTCAGAAAATTTAGCAGATCTGTGCCGCTGGCACATATCCTTTCCCACTGGAGGTCAAATCAAAAATTTCATGCAGAGGATAGTGAGCCCTGTAGGATGTTCTGTCCATTTTTAGTGCTGAAAATCTCATGAAGTCTTCTTGAGATTCTACCTCAATTTCCAAAGGAAATTCCCATCGAGTAAAGTTCCATTTAAAAACTGACCTTTTTTTTTATAGCGCATGTGTGAAAGATGTCAAATAGACTTAGAATCATAGAATCCCTACAGTGCAGAAGGAGGCCATTCAGCTCATTAAGTCTGCACCAACCACAATCCCACCCAGGCCCTATTCCTGTATTTACCCTTCTAATCCCCTGACACTAAGTAGCAATTAGCATGACCAATCTCTTAACCTTGGATTTTGGGAGGAAACCAGAGCACCTGGAGGAAACTCACGCAGACACAGAAGAAAGTGCAAACTCCACACAGCCACTCGACGCCAGAATTAAAGCCAGGTCCATGGTGCTGTGAGGCAGCAGTGCTAACTATTTTAAGCAGCGATTTTTTTTTTTTTATTTCTGAATTTTATTCATTTGATATATCTTCTGTTCGCTTCATTTTCGTTGCTTATTTCATTTAAAGAAAAGAACCCAAATGGACAAATTCAAAAGGTTAAAAGGCCTGCTGAATTCCAAGCTTGTTTTGATACCACTGCAGTGATGTTTTTTCATCTAATCTCTTTGGCAAAATAAACATGCATTTTTTTTATATTTTACTGCTGTAAAATTATTGAAATTTTCATATTTGATAACAGATGCTTTTTATGGTTTGACCAAATCTATGTGGGCAGTGGAAGAAAGAAATTAGTTTTATTTTTGTGTTCAGTGTATGTTTGAAAGATTCAATCACAATGCTTGAATGAGGCAAGAGGTTTTTGATTTCCTTTTAAAATCCCATTACCTCTGCAGGGCTTGTGGAATCCAGAGGGGGAAAATGTCAAAATCCCCGTTGCCATCAAAGTATTGAGAGAAGCAACCTCACCGAAAGCGAATAAAGAAATCCTTGATGTAAGTGGATATTGTGCTCGTTACAATGCCAGCTATCTTGTTACCCTGTATTTCGATGGTAGGATTTGTTCATCAACTTGGACTTGATACGAGAAAATGCATAGAAGTCTATTGCTGCTGGTTAAATCCAAACTGATTAAGTGACAGTTCTTCCTTTTTATGATTCATTGCATTAACAAAGTTCAATTTCCGTATTTTCTATTGTAGACTCTTTTCCAAGGCTCAAATTCAGTTCTGGCTCTGTTTGGTTATGTCTTCAAGCTTGGCTGAAGCTCATGCATTATCTATTTGCACTAATTTTACTGTTTGACTTTTGACCAAAACAAAAGGTCTGATTGTGGTTTTGACTCAAGTTGATATGGATACAAGTGCAGCTCTTAATATGCAGATACTCACTGATAAATCCTGCATTTCCTTTTTTTGTTTTATTGAAGGGAATTATCTCTGTTCATTCATGTGATCACACAGGCAAGTGCACAAGAATTGCTTCCTGCAATGACATTTCTTGGCTCAACGAATTATGCAATGATTTCCTGTGAGCAATTGTATGAAAAGTTTTCTAGCTGTTGTCATGAGCTGGGTTCCAGGAGTAGTTTTTGTATTTTCTCAAGAAACCATTTCTCTGAACTGTCGATAGCACTACCTTATCAGAGACATCAACATTTAGGTACACTATTTGCAGATTCATAAATGACAAAGGAAGGTTTTGACAGCATTACTATTGAAGATGATTGAATGAGTAACAAGAGACATAGACTCAAGATTGGTGCGAGAAGAATGAAAGACAACGTGAGAAGCAATTTCTTCAAGTACTTATCACAGTACGGAATACTTCATCACAGTTGGTAACCAAAATCAGAAATTTAAATTGGATAAGAGAAGGAAAAGTATAATAAGTTTATAATAGGCAAGGGAAATTGGATTAGAACTGACAGCTCCAATCAGAGAGCCATAGTAATGGCAAATGTAAATCCTACGTTCCCAATATTTATGGGAAGGGTGTGAGTATATATTTTACAACTGAGCAATTCCAGGAAGAAGTCTGCATAACCTGGTGTTGTAAGACTTCTTACTGTGCTTACCCCAGTCCAATGCCGACATTGCCACATCATGGCAATTCCAGGAATGCAGGGAATGCTGCAGAATTTAACAGCAGGATTTAATTAACTCTGTTTTTACTCTGAGTGGCTGTAATGCTGCTGGAAGGGTAAGTCAGTGGTAAAACTCAGGCACAGTGAGAAGACTTGGAGGATAACAGTGAGGAGATAGGTTACATTCTGCTGAAAGAAAACGCTCTTCCTGACCAAAAGCATTCCTGGATGGTGCTGGCAGCTTCCCTTTAACTGCTGTGTTTTCTCAACCCTGGTAAAACCAACCAAAGCTTTAAATTCAAATGGTTCCCAAAACAGTGGAACAATGCCTTATTCACATACTGTAATCACTGACCTACCTCTGTAGAGCAGGTCACTCGACACTCCCAAAACACGTTCTGTTTAAACCAGATATAACCGCACATGAGGCAAGTTGATAACTTTTTACAGAGTTAATCCCTCTCCTGCCTGTTCAGAGGTGATGGTGGATTGTTGGGAACGCATTTAAAAATTCCCCCCACTATGATTTTGTAAAAGGAATGTTAGAATATTAGGAACTAACTGCTGACACATTGATAACTTTGCACATTTCATCTGTCCATTGATTCTACATTGTGATTCAACTATATTTGAAAAACAGTATGTGGAATACCTTTAATAAAAATAAGTAGTAACAATAAGATGGAACTGAATAAAACCCAGTGGCCTAACTTCTATAAGGTAGAAATTTTATATTAATTCACAAAACCTATTATGAACCATTCTATAGTACTTTTGGGTTGACATTTTTCCCAAGTAGCTTCACATAGGAAAATCTATTGTAACTAATCCATCTTGTATGATATGGCTCATGGGTTAGAAAATAAGGTGTAGGGACATACTCAAAAAGAGCAGGCAGGACAGAGCTAATGTCAATTAAGATGCAACGGCTAGTATTCCTATACAAGAAATTCGAATCATAATACTGCTTGAGATCAATGCTGACATTTTATAAATTGCATCATTTTCAGCTCTGATGGGGGCGGGGGGGAATGTTGCAAAATTGCACAGAAGAAGAGTAATTTATCAGAACCACCATAGGCTGAGGCCTAGCAGAGTTATTAATAATTTTGATGCCAAGAATAGTATTATCATGATGAAGAGACAGAACTATTCTCATAATCTTCATATTTCTGCCAGTGACTTGTCCACAAATTAATTACTACAAAGCAAATCCCAGAAGAGCTTCCAGGAATGTCGGGCATAATACAGCAAGGTCATTGTGCACTGATTGCTGGATAAGCAAATATATAAGTACAGAATGATGGCCTGAAAGCAGGATTTGAGGAGACCTTCAGAAAAAAGCACACACGATTTATCGAAGGTAGCAATGAGAATTTAACAGACCATTAATCAAACTTTATGTGCTTGACATGGATTAAGGCATTTATCAATTTCTGGGGAAACCTAAGGCATTTAAGCTTTCCTTAACATATTGTGGCAAAACGTTGCATTTGTTAAGGAAAGACGGTGAGTCGATGTTGAATTTTCTTTTCTAAATCTTTCATACTATAATTAAATGACCACGTTAGAGTTTTGCCTCCAGAAGTACTGGTGACTCTGATTCCTCATTTAAGTATATGTAAATGTTAATGATGAGGGCCAAGTATTACAGCCTAGCCCAGTTCTGTCTTTATGTATACTGATCAGGAGCAGGAGCCCTGCATCATTTGTTTCCTCAGCCTAGAAATGCTGACACTGTGGGGGAAAATTGCGTCCCACAAGTCCCAACAATAACAACAGCAACTTGTATTTCCATCATGCTTTCAGCATGGTAAAGCTCCAAGGCACTTAACAAGAAAGTTATCAAATCTAAAAAGATATAGAGTCATACAAGGAAATATTAGTGCAGGTGACTAAGAGCTTTAAGGGTCCATAGAGTGGCATGGAGGGGTCATGAGGACATGGATAAGTTATTTTGAACTTGGCTTTCAAGAGGTTTCCAAAGCCAGACAATGGTTCTCGCCTCCTCTGAGATCCATGAGCCAAAAGCCATGGCAGAGCAGGCCCAATTCCATGAAAATTGAAGTGTCATCCAACCCTGATCTCAACGCTGCAATGGGAATGCAAGGGTCAAAGCTGTATCCTGCGGCAATGAAAATTGAGAACCATGAGAATGGGGAGGTAGTCCTGAAATCCTGTCCCATCTCCCATATTTAAATGGCTCTGGAATCCTTTCTCCTCTGCAAAAATCAGGGCTTAAAATACAAATAGTCTAGTTCAGCTTCAACTCGATGTCAGGAGGAGGGATCAAGTCATTAATTCAGGGCTGGACAATGGCTTCAGTCTTCCCACTATTGGAGAAAATTTCTGCTGTTCTAGTGTTGGATCTCAGATGAGTAGTCGGACAACTTAGAGAAATGGAGGGATTGAGAGAGATGAGTTGAATGCCATCAGCATACATGTTGGATCTGTCTTATTTTCGAATGATCTCACCGAGGAGTAGCATAGAGAGGAGAATTCAAAGTTTTAGAAATTGAATTGGAGTTTTACGTACACAATTAATCCTCCAAACCATTGTAGAAGCTGCATAATTT
The DNA here is from genome assembly GCA_024679065.1 of Sphyrna mokarran. Lineage (NCBI taxonomy): Eukaryota > Metazoa > Chordata > Chondrichthyes > Carcharhiniformes > Carcharhinidae > Sphyrna > Sphyrna mokarran. The sequence continues at coordinate 56,076,635 of JAGIQG010000002.1, read as the reverse complement.
TATTTTCCAGTGTTTAAACAGTTTAGCCTCAGTTACCTAATGTTATCATTTTTTTGTTTATTATCTGCAGGAAGCATATGTGATGGCCAGTGTCGACCATCCCCATGTATGCCGACTACTGGGGATCTGTCTCACTTCGACTGTACAACTCGTCACACAGCTGATGCCCTATGGCTGTCTCCTGGACTATATGCGGGAAAACAAAGAGCATATTGGTTCCCAGTATCTCCTCAACTGGTGTGTGCAGATAGCAAAGGTAGTTTTCTGTAGCAACTCTTCAGTTAACATTAAAGATTTGGTCCTTGCCTCTTAAATAGTCAACAAATCAGCATATATTTTATAGTATATGTGAATTAACTATGCAATTGTAACAGTTGGATTGCAGATTCGTAATATAACTGAGGAGGAATTTTATAAAACTATTTATTCCTAGCTGTCTTTAATCAGCAATTTTAAAGCACAGTAAGGTATCAGATGAAAGCAATTTTCCTACACCTTCACCTGAGATCATATTATATTGAATGAATTGATATCTTGGACGTTAGAAGTAAGTACAGAGTTCCACAATTATGAGCTTTTAGCGTCATAGAATCCTTAGACTGCAGAAGGAGGACATTTGGCCCATTGAGTTTGCACTGACTCCTCAACAGAGCATCTTACCCAGGCCCTATCCCCGTGAGCCCACATATTTAATCTGTTAATCCACCTAATCTTGGGTCACTAAGGGGCAATTTAGCATGGTCAATTCACCTAAACCACACATTTTTGGACTGTCAGACGAAACCGGAGCACCTGAAGGGAACCTAAGCAGACACCAAAAGAACATGTAAATTCCACACAATCACCCAAGGCCAGAATTGAACCCTGGGTCCTTGGTGCCGAGAGGCAGTAGTGCTAACCACTGTGCCACCATGCCTCCCATTTCCACTTTTGGGAAATGATAGGAAGATTATGATGAATATCACTGTTGATAGCAATATTAAAACCCTGAGCTGCAGCCTAGATGTGCAGGTTTAGGAAGAAAACAAAAATCTGTGAGCGTAGTTTTATCACGTACCACAATGGTAACTTGTTTAGAGGTGCATGGTATCAAATTTTGACAATGGCTTAGGAGATATCCAAAGTGAAGACAACTTAGCTTCAAGTAATAAAATATACATGTGATTTTTCTTTTATTTCAAATGAAGATGCTGAACCTGATTTATAAAGGGATTCAGCTAGCTGGGCCTGCGGAGTACCTTTGTGTCTATGTCAGGAGAATGATCAATAATTATTATTCAGTTATGTCTATAGTTTTGGACTGACTTTTATAGTTAATGGCTCTGTCTATACTCAGAAATTGTTCAAGAAAATGTCTGCTTTTGTGATTAAACAATATTTCTTTAAACTGCCAATGAATGCAAATCCGCAGACTGAGATGATGCTAAAATTAATCGGTGGTAATTTTAAAAATCTGGAACAGGAGAATTAGGAAAAGTGAGAATTGTATATGTCAGAAAGTTCAAACACAACCCCAACCTGTTTCAAGTTCACCCACGCCAAGTAATAATGGAGCTTGGACAAGGGACAGGTGACAAACACGTTTTCAGCAGATAGATCAGTGGTTGAAATCTTTTCAAGAAATGCCTCAATCTTAAAAAAAATTTCAATTTTAACAATTGTTATCCATATTTCCTTGGTCTTGGAAATCCATGGCAGCTAGAAAGATTAGTGTAATTACAACATTGCTTGTCGTAACAGTAAGCAACTGAAATGACATTGGTGTTTCCCTCAAGTGTAACACGCTATGCAGTAAAGGAGCTCATTCCCATGACCACACTTCCATGATCTTCCCACAACATTTTTTGTTATTCTCCAATGCCCGCTAACCCTGCACTTATCCCAACATGCTTTGCCCACTCTCCACAAATGACCACCATTGTTGAACCTACATGTTGATAGCCTTCTGTGTCTGGCTTGCAATCAAATTTGTCAAGCAGATTGGCTGTAGGATGGGCAAGCTAGTGAACAAGTAGGGAGGTTTTGCTTCAGTTGTATTGAGCACTGAGATTATGTCTGGAATACTGTGTAGAGCATTGGTTTCCTTATTTAAGGAAATACGTAAAATAGCTCCGAGAAGGCTTACTGGACTAACACCAGGAATAAATAGATGAATTGCTTGATGAGTAAAGGTCGTCAGACAAGTTAGGCTTCCGTATACACTGGAGCTTAGAAGAGTAAAAGATGACTTGATTGAAACCTTTAACATCCAGAGGGGTCTTGACAGAGTGGATGTGAAGTGGATGTTTCCACTCATTGGACAATCTAGAGGTCGGGGTCATTGGTTAAAAAAAAGTCGATCATTTGCGACAGATGAGAAAAATTCCGAACTCTGAGGATCGGGAGTCTTTGGAATTGAATATTCTAGAGCAGGATTCTATTGATTAACAAGGGGTGAAAGATTATCAGGGATAGGTAAAAATGAGTTAAGGTATTAATTTGATTAGCTATGATCTTGTTAAATGGTGGAGTAGGCTCGAGGAACCAAATGGCCTACTCTTGCTTCTAATTTGGATGTTTGTTTTACATGCCGTGGAATTAAGATTCCACAGTATTTGGGGAAAACTACTATTCTGGATTTCTTGACCTCTTCTCCTCTCCAATGCTCAATAACCACATTCTAATAATGTCTGTGGACATTGGACCTGCAGTTGAAATAAATAATGCCCATTGTCTGGGTGTTTGTAGATACCACTTGGGGAACAAATTGGTAGCTGATGCACGTACATTTCTGCTTCCGACCCCAGGATCTCCCATCTCCAGCTGTCCCCACCCTGCCCCCTACAATTTCCTCTTAGCCCCAGACCCAACCTTTCCCCAATCCCATTCTCCCCATCCCAACATCACTTCCAGGCCCCCAACAGTACTCCAGGGCCTATGATGTTCCTACCCAGTTCCCCATTGAACTCAGATAACAGATTAAGAGGCCCATTCTTTCCTTCTCTTGATCCAATACAATCAAATACCTGGAAATCAGAACACTAACTGTGCAGTGTTCTACCAGAGGATCTGCAATATAATGAGCACAGAGACCCAAACTCTGGGGCATCCTTGATCTCCCTATTTGAACAAAGGCCCTTAGCACAGTGTGGGTAAAATGGCAAAATAAGGGTCCCAGTGGGTAAAGAGTGCCAGTTGTTTTGTGGTTACCAAATTGGCATCAGGCTTGTCCCATATTGGAATTGTGCATTTGTAACATAAAATGGCAACAATAACATCAAAATCTCCAGTATTCAAAGCAGTGGTGCTGGTGTGATACAGGTCACTCTGAATGTGTCTGTAGATCATTTACACATAAGCTTCAAAACAGATGCAAATGTTAACACCCAATTATTTTATCAACCCCACAGCAAAAGTATATCCATATATAAAATAACATTTGTCATGACAAACAAAAGAAACTGCAGATGCGAGTAATCTGAAAGAGTTCATTCGTTCTCTGCACTAATGCTGACAGACCTGCTGAGTGTTTCCAAGCTTTCCTTGTTTCAGCATGACTGTTGTCGATATTTGCAGTACTGCAGCTCTAATAAACCTCGACTGAGTATATAATAAACTATTCCATCAACATATTTTTTGGGGCCTCGATTCCAGTAAAAGGGACAGAACAGATCTGCTAAATCAGGATTATTTGATTGGAATCAAATATTCTTTCTGTGCATGGTAACTGCTTCCCCCAAGGCCTACAGTGTAAAAATTGATAGTTCAGCTCCTCTATCTTAACATTTTGGTAACTTAGTAACCTATTACTGTCTGAAGAATAAACTATATCTAAGTTTTGAAATTTGTCTACATACAGTTGAAAGGGTTTGCCTAAGAAAGGAGTTCATGTATTTTGATATATAAAATAACATGTCAGAAAAGAATTTATCTCTAAGTGCGTCCTTTATTATTTTATTCAAGAATTTTGCACTTAAAATATTCCTCCTTTTATCCTTCAAACTTTGCCATTTTTCATTAAGTATGTGTTAAACATGAATTTTTTGATACAGTTACTCATCGGGTTCAGCCAAAGTGCAGGCTATGGCATTTCGTAGATTGTTACTGTACAGAGTGTTTAAGGCAAGTAGTGTGTGTTCAGCTAATGTTGTGGACTGCAGCTCTAAATCAGGATTTAGCTGCTGTACAGTGGAGAGTTCAGATAGGTTTACTAGCTGGGGTTTCTCTCCCATTATAGGATGAATTGAAAAGTTTTCACTAATAGAAATGGAGGAGGGTACTAGTTTTAATAGGGAGATCTTATGGTAAAGTGATTAGCCTGCCTGTCTCTGAGCCAGAAGCTCTGACTTTAAGTCTGAGTCCTGGATAGATGGCCACAGAGAGACCTTCTCAATTAGGGATGGGCAATGAATGCTGACCTAACCACATTCTAGCAAATTATTTTTTTTAAAAGGTGCATTCATAACATGGCCAAACAGTTGACTACCAACCTGAAAATCCTTTCAACACAAACCACTGGCAGGCAGTAAAAGTGGGAGAAATTCCAGGTCAACCATGTAATGGAAAAAAAGATTGGAGCTGCCACCATTACTATCTATAACTCCAGACTCAACATTCATATAAAAAGTGCAAGTTGCCACAGCAACCTGGACTCCCTGAGCAAACTATAACAGACTGCTAGTACCACTGGTTTGAATGCAAGGCTTTATTATTTTTATTCTTGATGGCATGGTACAAGGTGTTGAATTCAGCAGTGCTAGGTTTTCTTTAATGAATAGTTTGCCTCTGAACTGCAGGTGCTGTAAAAGAGATTATTGAATGCAATGTTCTCAATCATTCACTTGGATGAAAATTACATTGTTGAGTCGTCTTCAAGCAGAGACATCAGAAAAAGCTACAGAGGAAATTTGTGTTTAGTACCATTGAGAAGCAAAATCGGAGCAATAGATTAGTTCCCATTACTGCTATCTTGCATCTGTTTTTTAGAAGCTATTTGGGAGCAGCATAGAGGCCCAGTACCTTGGTTAAGAAGTATTCGGTGATGGCCTTTGCTACTAACAACATGTAAAACAGCTTTTATTAGTATTGCTTCATAGGAGACATAACATGTTTCAAATTGCAATTCACATGAGTACTGTTCCCTTTAAAATTTACTCACTATGCATAGTGCATTTAGGCTCAACGTGCAGTCCATTGTTTTTCCCATGGCCGTACATGCACATTGTTTATTATAGCAGAATGCTTGCACAGTACCTGTTAGGCTGCTACATGGTCACATATTTGCATAGCTTAACAGGAATATTGCATATAATACTTCAAAAGGGATGAAGAACCCAGGTTTAGGTTGTGCCCATTCTGAAGACAGACTGTTAGCCCACTCCCTCTCTACAGGGGTCCAAAGAGAGGTCTAATATAAGATTTCAAGAAAGGGAGGTTTTCAGCAGTCTACAGGGATCATTAAGCTTCAACAGGAATAGATTTTAAGCTATTCAGTGTATTTATGTGCACCAAATTGCTGGAAAATTGAGATAATCTGTTCACTACAAGTGGTATAGCCAGTGTAAATCTACATTCAGTTCAGGACATTTCAATTCCAGGCAAACATTCATTTCAACTGATATCTCCTCCGTGCAGTTAATTATAATGACGCTTAGCTTTCCTGACAGTTCTTTATTTGGTTCATAATATGACTTACATTATTAATTTGACAGAACACTTCATTAGTAAAGGTGGTATTCAATTATGCATTATAATGGAACAGACTTAAGAAATGTGATGATGGAAGAAAAACAAATTGTTAGTAGTGATGCATTTTTTCCAAAAACTGTAACAATACTCATTTCTTTGATGACCCAGACTGTTCTAATTGGTCAATTTTAAGGACATTTCTATTGTTTGATTTTATTTAGTGGGTGGTGCCTTGCATATGTGGAGATAAGCGAAACGCACGTAGAACCAAAGTATGTGTCACACATGCAGCTGCCAGTGGTTGGTAGTGGTTGGAGGGTAGTGAAGTACAAAAATAACAAGAGGTAAAAGAAATCCAACAACAAAGTTACCCTGGCTGGAGAGATTTGAGGATTAAACACTCTTTCCAAGAAATCTGCTTGTTATCTTTTTAGCATTGACCATTGAAGAAAACAGCACCCTAACTACCAAGCTTTCTCCCTGACTGAGTCCTTGATAAGCATTCAAGCTTCAGAGTGGCATTATTTTGACCCAGTGACAGTGAAGAAACGTCAATGGGTGGGATTGATGGGTGGGATGGCAATGGGAAGAACAGAATGAGGATGACATGTTGGAAATGGAAGAAATGAAAGTGGATGGCCTGGGAGATTGGATGTGATGATGGAAGTCAAGTGTGACAAAATGACAGGGACAATTATTTGATACAACTTATTATTGAAAAGCTATTCATGCTAAAAGGAGGTTTGGCTAGATTTGAGTGAAAAGCTCTTAGAAAATCTGCTAGGGAAATTACAAGAATACATTCCATTGGTGAAGAGGGGTGCGGTCTGCCTCCCAGCGGGTGAATCTGACCCCGGAAGGATGGGTGGGGTTGGTCGGGGTGGTGGTGGGGGGTGTGGGGGGGAGGGGGGCGGTTGCTGGTGTCTGCTGGGATGAAGGGGGTGGATTGGACAACAGAGCACTCCAGGACCGGGATGGTTTCGGGTCTGGCCCAGAAATTGTCGTGGGGGCCGCAATTGGGTCGTGGTGGTGGGAGGACAGGAGGGGCAGCATTGCAGGGGTCCCAGAGAAACTGACAGATCGGGGCCATTGCACATGCGCAGAGTTCCAGAGCTATCAGATTCTGGCATGAATAGACCCCAACTCTGCCTTCCCCTTCCCCTCCTCTTCTCCAACCCCCCTCCCCCAGGGTTTTAATGATAGTCACAGTTGTGACCTCTGCATTGCACAGAGTGGGGATATTTGAATGTGAAGTTGCACTAAATAAACAGTCGTGATCTAATCCAGTTTTCTCAACAATTCAGCACTTTTGGGAGAATCGCCTCCTCTGTGACAAATCACAACCCTCATATATCTTGGCCTGTCTTTACACATAGAGAGCTTTATGTAGCTTTTTACAGAATGAGCTGTTTTGATTGTGCTGAGGTATTTGGGAAGGAATAACTAGAAATCCTATATTTAAAGAAATGCTGTTGCAATCACTGCAACTATTTTGCAGCTCTCTGCTGGTATGGAACCAACATTTAATCTGTTTCTGGGAGTGCAGGAAATATTTCCTTGTGTTTGCTGATGCAAAGCCTCTACAAATGCCTCTTTGGTGGGATGCATTTTGCACTTCTACATTGTAACTCTCCTAACTCAGTTGCAATTTTATGTTCAACCTTATTGCCCTCATCAACTTCAGTTATCCAAACTAATTACCTTTTTCCTCAGGGCAAATCAAGCAGCAAGTGTGGGTCGCATCTACAGTACAGTAATAATTTATGCAGTATTGCTGTTAACTGGTTTTATTGTATTCAGAATAAGGTTAATTTAGAAGGTTAATTTGAAAATGACATCAAAACAGTCTTCGCTGTTGTGAATTAGAACATGAATTTTATTGCAGTCGGTTTGTTTTAGTGTTAATTATAATGTTACAATTCTGAAATGTATAAATTTATTAAGCTTTGGAAATATGTTTAAGGTAAAATGCAAGGTCAAATATGACTTGTCCTAAAGTCTGCCTAACAGTACGTCTTGGGTAAGGTGACCCAGGACGTTTAAATTGGAATGAAGGTGCAAGAAGTTGACACTTAGAAACAAAGGCAGCAGTTTGTGTTCCATCAATGGATAGAAGTGTTAAGAATATCAGATTGTAAACAGTTGTGCTTCAAATGATCCATTTAAATTCATAGTAGAATAGAATGGGAGGTTGGGTCTCAAGGATAGCAAACCAGAATTTCTGCCTGATTACAAGACCCCTGTGATTCACAATGCCATGGTGACAGGTTTTCAGATGAGAAGGATGTGAAGGAAGGCAGTGAATGAAAATCTGATCTTCCTGGCTGCTTTCTGCTGGGTCAATTTTGCAGAGCATGGAAATTTCCCAACTCTGCGATCCTGACCTGAGAGAGAAAATGCAAGTCACTATTTTCAATTTAGAACAGGTAAAACTATAAACCAGTTAGCTTAACATCTGTCATTGAGAAAATGTTAGAATCCTTAATAAAAGATATAATAGCAGAGTATTTAGAAATATATAATATAATCAAGCAAAGTTAGCATGGCATCATGAAGAGAAATTATGCCTGACAAATTTGTTAAAATTCTTTCTGGTGGGAATGAGCAGGATCAATAAAGGGAACCAGTAGATGAAATATACTTGAATTTCTAAAAAAAATTTGATAAGGTACCTCATAGAAGGTTATTTAATAAGATAAGAGTCTATGATGTTGGGGTAGTATATTAGCATAACTAGTGGGTTGTCTAACTAGTAGAAGACAGAAAGTTAGGAAAAGAGGGGCATTTTCAGGATGTCAATCAGGAACTAGTGGATGCTACAGGAATCAATGCTGGGGCCACAATTGCTTACATGTGGGCTCTCCATGAGATTTGACCATTAACACCATCCAGTGCTGTAAGTCAGGCCTGTACTTTCACATTCTCTTGCCGGTGACCACAAATTTTCCATCCAACCCCTCTTACAGCCATTAGCTGCTTGTTGCCATGAAAAAGGCTGTAACTGCTTCTTGTTTAACAACACCCACCCCGCCCCCGCCTGCCTCCAAGGTAGGAACAAACCTAATAAAGGTTCCACCAATGAGTTCCCAATCCTAGAAGGGAAATCTGTCCCAAAATATGAGGCAAGCATCTATTAAATTAATATTTGAATTATAAATTTTAAGAAAATTATTTTATTGAGACATGATCCATATTCAGGTCATTTAGTAAAGGAATGCAGATTCAGTTCCCCTCCTCAGTTGAATTTGCATACACAATCTCCTTGTTATGCTCCAGTTCCCTTTCTTGGTAGGAATAAAGGACTTTCAAAGGGCAGGTTGCTAGCAGGCATAAAGCAGTGTTTGCTTTTTTCATTCATTCATTCATGGGATATGGGTGTCTGTGGCTGGCCAGCATTTATTTCCCATCTCTGGTTGCCCTTATTTAGTGCACTTGCGAGTCAACCACATTGCTGTGGCTCTGGAGTCACGTGTAGGCCGGACAAAGTCAGGACGGCAGATTTCCTTCCCTAAAGGACATTAGTTAACAAAATGGTTCTTCTGACAACAGGTTTCATGGTCAACATTAGATTTTAAATTCCAGATTTTTTTGTTGAATTCAGATTCCACTATCTGCCATGGTGGAATTCAAAGCCGTGCCCCAGAATGTTAGCTGAGTTTTTGGATTAATAGTCTCGTGATAATCCACTAGGTCATTGCCTCCCTTTGAAGCCCCCTTGTTTAGGGCATGTCTAAAAGGGTTATGGATATAAAGTTGCAATCATGTTGTGTCTGGTTATTTTGCCTGCAGAAGGTACATAGATTTAAAGATAATACAGGCAAAAATTAAGGGGAATGGTAGGGTTCTTTCATACTTCCTGGTTTGGGATTTTAGTGGAAATAACTCTGAAGTTGGTTTCTAAACTTTTATAGCACAAACACATACTTCTTTTTTCAGGGAATGAGCTACTTGGAAGAGCGAAGGTTGGTACATCGTGACTTGGCTGCACGGAATGTCCTGGTGAAGACTCCACATCACATAAAAATTACTGACTTTGGACTTGCCAGGCTCCTGGATGTGGACGAAAAAGAATACCATGAAGATGGTGGCAAAGTAAAGAACTCTCAAAATAAGAGGCTAGAATGGAGCACAGGTGTACTGATGAATTATTGATAGTTAGTGATACTGTGTGTTCCACTGTAATTCAACACTAGTGTCACTTAACATAGGCAGTGGATTCACTGAGAAATAAGAGGTGACTGTTGACCATCTGTCCCAAAAACTCTTGTCATTGGCTAATCTTGCAGTATAAAATTAGCAAAGCAATAGAAGTGTAGCAGAGCACTGATCACAGCCAGAGTATGCAAAAAAAAATTTGATAAGGTACCTCATAGAAGGTTATTTAATAAGATAAGAGTCTATGATGTTGGGGTAGTATATTAGCATAACTAGTGGGTTGTCTAACTAGTAGAAGACAGAAAGTTAGGAAAAGAGGGGCATTTTCAAGATGTCAATCAGGAACTAGTGGATGCTACAGGAATCAATGCTGGGGCCACAATTGCTTACATGTGGGCTCTCCATGAGATTTGACCATTAACACCATCCAGTGCTGTAAGTCAGGCCTGTACTTTTACATCTCCATTCTCTTTCACAACTCCATTTTAAACATGTAAAATGTAAACATGTTTAAAATGTAAAAATAAGTGACAATAAAAAAGTCTCGTATGAAAATTTTATTTCCAGTTTATTTTGTTAGTATCACAAATAGGCTTACATTAACACTCAATGAAGTTAGTGTGAAAATTCCTTAGTCGCCACACTCCAACACTTGTTCGGGTACAATGAAGAAGAATTTACCATGGCCAATGCATCTAACCAGCATGTCTTTCGGACTGTGGAAGGAAACCCATGCAGACACGGAGAATGTGTAGGCTCTGCACAGTGACCCAAGCCAGGAATCAAACTCAGGTTGTTGGTACTGTGAAGCAGCAGTATGAACCACTGAGCCACCGTGCCGCCCCAATTAACTACAAGTCTGTTTAATTTCATTGTGTTTTTTCCAAATTGTATTTTAAGCACTTAAACATGATTTACAATGTAAAGGAAGTTCTGACTTGCATCTTCTCTGCGCATAAAATTTATTGACGCTGAATAGGCAAGCACAGTTCAATAATATGGAATATTCATCCTAAACTACTTTGAGTTAAAAGTTATACTAACAAATACAAAGTCAGTCCTGCCAGATGTTCATTAATTAGTGAACTGGTTCCCTGACATCATTGCTTCTCTTGAAGCAAGATGACCTTTATTTTGTTCGTTTTAACTGAATTGAAAATTAACAAGGTCAACTCCTTAAAGGAGAAGGGGGGGGTAGTGTGTGTGGAGAGGGTGGGGGCAGGGAGCAGGAAGATCAACCTCTTGGCATTCTGGAGTTCAAATCTATGTATCTGTTACTCTTTACACAACTGCTCCACCTGTTCATATTAAACAGATTTGACAATGCCATTTGCTCTTCAACTCTATCATAAATCACAAGGAATTTTTAGGAGCAGGATTAAATCTTTAGTCCCTAAAGCCTACACTGTCCTTCATTTAGATCCTGGCTGATCTGTATCTCAACGCCACTTATACATCATCGCTCTGCACCCCTGAATATCAAAATCCATTAATCTCAGTTTTAATATTTTCAATTGACTTAAATCTCAACAAATCTTTGGGAGAGAGTTCTACATTACCCCTTGTCTAAAATGCTTCCTGAGTTCACTCCTGAGTGGTCTAAGTCTAACTTTAAAATTGCGACCCTTTATTCAGGGCCCTCTCATTGGTGTAAATAGTTTCTATCTATTTACAAATTCCTTTAATAACTGAATCTGTGAATCAACTATTTAATTTTGCTGTCAATTATCAAAATAAAAATTATCTTCCTCCTCTTTGCAGTTACCCATCAAATGGATGGCACTGGAATCGATCCTTCAAAGGACATTTACCCATCAGAGCGACATCTGGAGTTACGGTAAGTGATAGTAGTCACACTTTTTAAAATTTGGGAAATGCTCCATTGCCTTTCAACACTGGCTTAGTAGTAGTGTTCTGAATTTTGAGGCTCATTATCCTCACTAAGGTTTAAATCTTGCCTCAGCATTCCCATTTGGCTAGAAGTCAGAAATCTGTGAAATAAAACCCTATTCAAGTAAGTACAAAATCTATGCTGATATCACAGTGTGGATATACTGAAATGTCTTTTTAGATGGTACGGCAGAATGATGCCCTGTCTATCCTCTCAGGTAAAAAAAAATCTCATAGAAGTAACGGAGTTCGCCTGGTCTTCTCCCAGTGTCCTGGCCAGCCAACCCCTCCTCAGTCATCACGGCTGTAACAGATTGATAATGATGATGCATGCTCTCCCTGAAGTCAGGTCTTTCGATCATTGTCTGTTGATGCTTCATCCTGAGCTATTTCCTTGGCAGATTGTTTTGTTAAGTTGCTAATTTGCCAATGCCTTTTATTTATAACCAGGTAGTGCAAGTGAGTAGTCCACATCAGCCGGAAGAAGAAAAGAACCCATGTGTTACTCTAAACGACACACTAGATGTTTAGCCAACAGGGCTAACCAACCCCTTATAGCAGATTATCTGACTATTCGTCACATTGCTGTTGGATTTTTGCTGTTACATTTTGTTGCATTACAACAGTGACTGAATTTCAGTAGTACTTGATTGAAACGCCCTGAGATTATGAAAAGTGAAAATTAGGGATTTATGTTCATGCTATGTGGTTATAGCAGATGGATTGAGCAGAGTGAAAGAGTAGAAATTTTCCTAAGCACCAGTTGTTTGAACAGGTTAGTGGAAGGTGGCAGGAGGGTGGCACGAGAAGTGAGATCTGTAGATCAGCAGCTGTAGAAGTGAATGGAGGGCAAAGATTAGACCATTGCAAGTTCAGAAATCCAGCAGTGACTTGGTGGATGGTATTTTTTTTAAAGATTAATGTTTAAGGAGCTGGTTGGAACAGTATGGACATGAGTGGTGAGAGACAGTAAGGTTAGAGATGGCCAGACCCTAAAAATAGACAAGAATCTTTGTATTCTTGAGACTAACTAAATTAAACATTCATTATTAATATATTCATTAGCTCTGACGAAGAGTCATCTAAACTCAAAACTTTGACTCTGTCCTCCTTCCACAGATGCAGACATGCTGAGATTTACCAGCATTTTCTGTTTTTGTTTCAGATTCCAACATCGACAGTATTTTGCTTTTATTCATTATTTGATATTCAAAACCCAAAATATTTTTGTCAAATCGTTCTCCAAAGCATAAGACTCTGAATTTGATTGGTAGCTGTACTTTCAAAGACCATCAACCTGAAGTAGAAATTGAACATTATTCTCAGTGGATTGCATCTTGGCTGGAATTCTCCGGTTGTTCGGGCTGCAACTGCCAGCGAGGGTGGAGAATATGGTCTCAACCAAATCTCCGTTCGCTGCAGCGGCACCAGAAAATCCTGGTGGCATGAGTGGCTGGAAAATTCTTGGCCTTATGTTGTCTGTTTTTAAACCACTTTCATTGAATGGGCCATTAATTGGGATTTTGATCTCCACCCACGATTGTCCAGTTAGTTCTCCTTTCAAACAAGATTCAGCATGTGTTAATTTATAAAAATTATGTCTTTTTTTGGCAAAGTTGAACATTCTGAGGTTGACATTGAAATGACTTTCCTCCTATATGGTATTGTATCGTGAGTCTAGAACAGGTGACTTCGTGGAGATATTTGCCAAGTTATCGGACTCCGTTGGAAATGCCTTTCTCTTTTATTCATTTGTGAGACTTGGGCCTTGCTGGCTGGCCAGCATTTATTGCCCATTCCTCATTGTCCTTGAGGAAATGGTGGTGAGCTGCCTTCTTGAAATGCTGCAGTCCATGTTGACCCACAATGCCTTTCGGGAGGGAATTCCAGGATCCTGACTCAGTGACTGCAAAAGGACAGCAATATATTTTTAAGTCAGCATGGTGAGTGGCTTCGTGGGGAACTTGCAGATAGTGCAACCCCATGTATCTGCTGCTCTTGTCCTTCCAGATGGAAGTGATTATGGGTTTGGAAGGTGCCATCTAAGGATCTTTAGTGAATTGCCGCAATGTACCTTGTAGATTGTACACACTGCTGCCACTGAGTGCCACCACAATTCAGTGGTGAAGGGAGTAGCTGTTTGTAAATGTGATGCCAATCAAGCGGGCTGCTTTTTCCTGGATATTGCCAAGCTTCTTGAGTGTTTTTGGAGCTGCACCCAGCCAGGCAAGTGGGGAGTATTCCAACACATTCCTGACTTGTGCCTTTTAGATGGTGGATAGGCTTTGGGGAGTTGGAAGGTGAGTTACTCACCACAGTATTCCTAGCCTCTAACCTAAGTTGTAAGTAAGTTGTTTTAACCTCTTTGAATTGACTGTATATTGAACTTATCCATCTCATGAGATTATAGTTTCACTGAAGATGGGGATGTATTGAAGATTAAAGGCCTACAATTGCTTTCAGTAACTCTGAAGTGAGAAAATAAAGAAATTAATTGTTTTGCTTACTATCTGGAGACCTGCGATTAAGCGTTCCATATTTAGAACTACATTGTTTATTTTTAGGTGTGACTGTTTGGGAACTAATGACATTTGGGTCTAAGCCTTATGATGGAATTCCTGCCTGTGAAATACCATCTATCTTGGAGAAGGGCGAACGGTTACCACAGCCTCCAATCTGTACAATTGACGTGTATATGATCATGGTTAAATGTAAGTTATTCATAGGTTAGATATAATCAATGTATTCCTATTTTTTGGGAGGTGGGGAGAAGGCAAATATGGCAATTGAAAAATCTTTGTTTCCCCAGTGATGCTTTTGTAAATGCACTATTTATTCTGGAAACAATCCCTACATACCAAGAAACCTTACTGTTTATCCCTGAGATTTGATTAATTCATTGATCTCAAGAGGTTTACTCTAATTTGTCAGGTTCTTACTCTGAATTTGTAGTGAACTGGTGATTTTGTGAAGACTTATGTGTTTCAATGTCAAATAACCTGCCAACACCCTCTTCCTAAGATCACCCATGGGGAATCACTAGTTCTGTAAGATGCTGAAGAGTGAAATCTTGCCTCAACATAAATGAATACTTTGAACTGAGTTTGTCCCAAAACTGTCCAGGCAGAGTAGGGGAAATTGGTGAGAAGAATAAGAGAAAAGAAACACATCCTGGGCAGGATTCTCCGATCTCGTCTGTGGCCGTGTCACTGCCAGGCAGAATGGAGAAATTGGTGCTTAGCCAAAACCTCATTCACTGCAGCGGCAGCAGACAATCCCAGCCGCTGGCGAGGTCAGAGGTTTTTGGTGCCTGTTTTTAAGTCCTCATTTATTTAGCTATCGACAATGGTCTTCAAAAAATGAACAATCTGTTCCTGTAAATAGGTATTTTATGATCAGGCATTCACATCTGATGTTACATTGTGTATTTTAATTAGCTCTGGTTGAATGCTGTTTGAGGCAAATTGCTTCTGCCTCCTCTCTCAAAATGATGAATAAAATTCAAACACATTCACCAGAAGAATGTTATCCCTTCGTATATCTGTGCAACAATAAATCCTGGTAAATAAGTGATTGTTGAATGATAATTAATGTGCTTATCATGCTACAAGTTTGGAGTCAAAGCAAGTAGATTTGGCTTTTCATCAAAGCATCTTCAATCATACAATCCTACAGTGCAGAGGAAGGCCATTTGGTCCACTAAGTCTGCACCAACCACAATCCAGGCCCTATCCTCATAACCCTATTTACCCCAGCTAGTTCCTCTGACACTAAGGAGCAATTTAGCATGCTAACCCGCACATAGAACATAAACACTATAGCACAAACAGGCCCTTCGGCCCACAAGTTGCGCCGATCACATCTATACCTACCAAGCCATAGACCTATCTATAACCCCCAATCCCTTTAGATCCCATATACTCATCCAGAAGTCTTTTAAAAGACCCCAGTGAGTTCGCCTCTACCACCACCGACGGCAGCCGATTCCATTCACTCACCACCCTCTGAGTGAAAAACTTACCCCTAACATCTCCTCTGTACTTGCTTCCCTGCACCTTAAATCTGAGTCCTCTCGTAGCGACCATTTCAGCCCGGGGAAATAGCCTCTGAGAGTCCACCCTATCTATTCCTCTCAACATTTTATAAACCTCTAACAGGTCACCTCTCAACCTTTGTCTCTCCAGGGAGAAGAGTCCCAGCTCCCTCAACCTATCTTCATAAGGCATGCCTCCCAATCCAGGCAACATCCTTGTAAATCTCCTCTGCACCTTCTCAATAGCTTCCACATCCTTCCTATAGTGAGGCCAACTGTGCACAGTATTCCAAGTGGGGTCTGACAAGGGTCTTATAAAGTTGCAGCATTACCTCCCGACTCCTAAACTCAGTCCCTCGATTAATGAAGGCCAGTACACCATACACCTTCTTGACCACTTCCTCCACCTGCAAGGCTGATTTAAGACTCCTATGGACCCGGACCCCAAGATCCTTCTGCTCTTCAACACAGCTAAGACTCCTACCCTTGATTTCCTCTTACATCTTTGGATTGTGAGAGGAAACAGGAGCACCCAGAGGAAACCCATGTGGACACGAGGAGAATGTGCAAATTCCACACAGACAGTAACCCAGGTTACTGGCGCTGTGAGAAAGCAGTGCTAACCACAGTGCCACCGTGCCACTGTGCCACTTCACTCAAGTAACTGCTGAATCAAACTGAAGAAGTTTAGTTAGATGTGAGTTGTAGTTCTTTACATGTAGGTAGTTAGTAGAAAGAGATTAGCCTGGGTTGGAATGCTGGATTTGTAATGCTGGACAATGAATAACTAAACATGTTCTACTGAAATTGGGATTATACAACTATTGTGTGCTGACTAGGAGTTTTATCTAGTGAAATTTGAGATTATACATTTCCATCAGTAACTTCAGAGTGAAATGCCTCCTTAATTATGTTTGTGAACTAGGTTGGATGATTGATGCAGAAAGTCGGCCTAGATTCCGTGAGCTAACATCTGAATTCACCCGAATGGCCCGAGATCCATCACGCTACCTTGTTATCCAGGTAAGGGACTTTTATATCAGAGATCACTGACAAGAGCAAAGAAAGTTGTTTATTGTGTTGTTCATTTGAAGGCAAATTCTTCTTATAGATTTCCAGTAAGCAAATGAACTTTAGCAGAGTGACAGTCAACTGCTGTCAAAGTTACAAGTGGGTCATGACCATCACTGCCTATATCACTGGATATCTTAATGTGGTCTCTGTATAGGAGCTTCAATATGATGGGTGTAATGTGTAAACACTTCAGGCAGAGTGCTCAGTGAAAGGTGTTTTATATCCTGGTGAGAAGTCTCACAACACTAGGTTAAAGTTCAACAGATTATTTGGTAGGACTCCCAAGATCACATCACATTCTATATCTTGACAGCTTGACTAGAACCTGTCAGTTCTAGACTTTAAACTTGCTTAAATGTTCCAAATGAAACATAGGTATTTTCTGAAGCTTACAGTAATGACATTACAAATTGTGAAATGCTTGTCTGTGCTAACAAGATGGGGCAATCATTTGAAATATAGGCCCATAACCTCCAAACTCCACGACAGTGTATCTTGAATAGACGTCAAAGAAATGCTGGGGAACACCACAAACAGTTCTGCCTGCCCCAGCCGAAGTTTCTCAGTATGGTTTGCACAGCAATTGGCCAGAAAGTGCAAATTTCCTATCGGAAGTTGCCCTGCACTAGGAACTACCCAAAAATGTGACTGAAATCACAAACCTTTGGGTGGTTCCAACTGTCATTCAGCCCAGAAAAAGTTAGAAGAATTTAAAACTACTTCAGACTTCTGGATAACTCTTGTACTAATCCCCTGTCCCACAGAACCCCTGACTGCCCCTCACCCTACCCCACTACAACTTCAGGACCTCCCTCAACTCCCCATGAAGAACTCTCCACATCCCCAAGCTCCCAGAGGACCACAACCTTCCCCCATCCTTCTCTGACCATCCCCAATATCCACTAGACCCCCCAACTTCTCACCCCACGAGACATTCCAATACCTTTGACAACAACAGCTCCCCAATGACAGCAGCCAACTGCACATGCCCCCTGCGGTGCATGCCCCTGCGGTGCACGCCCCTGCGTTGCACATCCCCAACTGCATTTCACTGCTTGACCTCCTTGTCTCCCACCAATCATCCTCCAACCAGCTGACTTCTCTGACCTCCTCCACCTCCCCCACCTCCAAATCCTACCTACTCATCTCACAAATCTATCTTTTCCCTAACTTGAAAGGTGATAGAACGTTAAACCTATCTGATTTACAACAAATATTTCCGTTTAAAAAAAAAAAAGGGGGCATGGCCTTCTTACCTACGAATCCAGAAGTTCCCAGGAGCACACTGCGTAATACAGCTCTCAACCTGCCTGACTCAGAAAGTTGAGTGAGAAAGGTTCGGAGGGTTCAGGGGCAAGAAAGTGGGGGGTAAAATGGCAATCTGACTGTAATTGCTGCTCTGTGGAGGTTCAAACCTATCATCTCTAGTTGTTTTCTAGAGTAAATATTCCAAAAGGTATTAGTGCTTGAATTTAAATTATTACATGTTATGAACTATACAAGATTGGAATAGCATCACAAGAAGTGATATTTAGATATGTCTTTTTGGAAACCTTCAGAAATTGTGGAGTTTTTTTTTCTCTTTTGAGTCTCTGATTCCCTAGCATGTACAGAAACTAATTTCTAATTGCATCAGGGCCAGGAAGGAAGTTTTAATAGGCTGATTGTTCTGTAGGGTGATGACCATATCCATTTGCCAAGTCCAACTGACTCAAGATTTTATCGCACCATAATGGAGGAAGAAGAAATGGAAGATATTGTGGATGCCGATGAATACCTTGTTCCTCATCCAGGATTCTTCAATAGTCCTTCCACATCAAGGACACCATTATGCGCATCATTAGTGAGTCTTTCAATTTCTGAATTAATTTCACAGCATTGTTTTGGTATGATTGTGTATAATCTATTGCCACGAAATTGATAGATTTCCGATTAACTGTGATGTGAAGGATTATGAGGACAGTGTGGGTAAAAGGCGTTCAAATGTCCTATCAGCCATGATCATATTAAATGGTGAAACAGGCTTAATGAGCTGTTCCTTTTTTATTATTCTTTCACGGGATGTGAGCATTGCTGGTAAGGTCAACCTTTGTTTCAAAGCTAATCTCTTCTTGGATGGCTGCAGTCCTAATAATTGTTTCTTAAAGCAACTGTAAATGATTTTTCTATGCTAACTGCAGGTTTTGTTAAACTTAATTCCATGCAATTTTGAAACAAAAGGCAATTACAGTCATAATTTACTTATCTTGATGGAATTGTAAAGCTTTCACTATCACTGCTTTTTTCATGTTTCAGTCTCAGGGCTTAGTCGAAGCTGTTGGGAAAATATGCAAATGCTTTCTTCAATACCTTATGATAATAAATGCTGTTAATTGCTTAGATTTTGCAGTCAGCAGCTAATGAATGCCACCGGTCATTCATGATAATTACACTATTACACTGGCCCACACATTCATTGTGGGCAAAAGCCCTGGATCTTGCCATTATCAGAAATTCAGAGAAGCACACCATCATCTACTGTTGCTCCTGAATTGTATTTGTTCACAGGGGATCTGGGACCTATGTAAGCAAAGCAAGTAATTAGTCTATTTCATTAACCATTCAGATTGAAGAATCATTACTGAGCAGTGCACTCTTAAATGGGAAGTGTACATTAGAATAGTTAATTAAATGCACTGAAAGGGAACTAAAAAAAGTGAAAGAAAGCTGGTATTAAGATTGAAATATAAGAAATAGAACAAGTCAAATAAACAATGGATGGGATTTTCCTGCCCGTCTGGGGTGTGTTTCATGGCAGCAGGAGCCAGTGCTGCGCTCACTGTTGGTGGCTCCGCTGTTATCAATGGGGTTTCCTATTGAATGCACCGCTTGCCATCAGGAAACTCCATGGTGGGAATGCACGGTTGTAATATCTCACAGTTCATCAATGTGAGCACCAATAGTGTGTGCCAGGGAATCGAGACCGTCATTCACAGCTTCACTCACAATTATATACCCATTATCCCGAGGTCTACAGTACCACCAGCAAAACTGCCACTGCAAACTGAGCCCCACCGTAGCTGTCTCCAACTGCCTCAACCAAACGTGGATTTTCCTGACATCTGTCCATCACCAAAACATAATCAGGATTTTCCAGGAGAGATTATACACATCAGGATGAAATAATTATGAGTTATACATCAGGATGTACAAATGGATTATGAGATTTTGCAAAAATGCAGCCACTCCCCTGCCTGAATCACATGATCCTGTCCCCATGATAATAAATTCTGAACATGGATTACAGTTCTGTGAATTCATGTCACTGACATTTAGTTTTGTCTGATGGGTTTATACAGTAAATCTGAGATTGATGTTCCTGCACAGCATGATGTACTATTATTCCTGCTTGCAGTTAGCACATCACCTTACCCCACGAGATGCTCCCATTCGGCAAACAAAAGCCAGATTCTAATTTAGCAGAACCGAGTAATTAAAAGGATCTTGTCACAAGAGCTTTGAATGCTGTGTTTCTGTTTCCTCAATGTTTCTTCCCGTCACTCATCTTCTACTTGTGATTTTTGCCCACAGAGCATGACGAGCAACAACTCATCAACATTAATTAGCAGAAATGGCGTAAGTAGAAAAGCAAATTTATGCTTCCAATTTACTATGGCTGCATTAATTATCAGCATAGATTAAAAAAAATACATTAAACAGTACTTGCATTTTGTTCAATCAATAGAAAATTTAGCCACATAAGACCTCATTAGTTTAGCAACATTCAGCACCTAACTAAGCTTTTTGTACTTTTACTAACCTAATCAATTAATTCAGACAGATCCAAAGATGTCATTTTCCAGATTGGCAAGTGGACAAATGCTTCTGTTCTTATAAATCCCACAAGGTCATTTACTGTGAAAGTTTCAATGCAAGCTTACTTAGTAAAGGACTATTTAAATTAATTAAAATGAGTGGTGATAAAAAAAAGAATAAAAATAGCATCAAAATGAAGTGATCTTTGTTTTTAAAATCTAATAGATAAGATGGAGGGGGTGATTACCTCATTTGTTAGTTCAGTAGCCTTCAAGTATCGAGAGTAGGAGGAGGAATTTGTTTTTCAGGGCAGTTACATTCTTCCTGTCGACTAATGCAGATTATTTAGATTTTCGGACGCAGGCAACAATTTGCCAATTCACCAAACTACTCACATTACAGTTACTAATATAGTACATTTGAGGAATACAATTTTGAATCCAAACCAAAGACAATGGCCCTAATTCCGTTTTGTTTAGAGCCCTAGGTATTGGTGCAACATCTTGGTTCCTAAAGTTTAAATTAGCAGAATAGTTTAACATAGGACCCTGGCTGGTGCTGTGCAAATGGCTGCCATTATTTACCCATTTACTCATAGGCCTGAATTTGCACACTGACGTAGAGACTCTCCATCAACTAAGTTGAGATAGAGCTGGAATTTCCCAGCCATTCCCAGCAGCAGGATGTTCTGGTCCTGCCAATTGCGAACCCCCCTTGCGGGACCCCTAGCACTGGGTGAATACAACAGGAAACCCTATTGACAACAGCGGGACCAGAAGATCCCACCATGATCAATGATGGGACGCTTCCACCGCCACAAAATAAGCCACGGCGGGGGGAATGTGGAAAATTCCACCCAGGGAACATAAAGGCAGTAGGAGTTGGGTAGAGGGAATAGGCATGAGGGATATCAGGAACAGGGGAAGAGTTGGGGGAGGGTGACATGAAGAGTGTGGGGAGGTTGGGGGGGGGTGAGTGCTGATGCAAGACTCCCATCTAACTGAGCCTGCCACAATGAAAGTCTAATCTTCTGGAATTCTCCCAACTCTGCATACCAGAAGCAAGAGCAAAAATTCAGGTCTTAGTTATTTCACAACCAAACTTATTTTAGAATGTAGAACATAGAACATTACAGCACAGTACAGGCTCTTCAGCCCTCAATGTTGTGCCAAGCTATATCCAATCACAAGATCAAGCTATCCCTTCCCTATAATTCTGGTGTGCTCCATATGCCTATCCAATAACCGCTTGGAAGTTCCTAAAATGTCCGACTCCATTATCACAGCAGGCAGTCTATTCTACACCCCAACCACTCTGAGTGAAGAATCTACCTTGGACATCCCTCCTATATCTCCCACTATGAACCTTATGTTTATGACCCCTAGTAACAGCTACATCTATCCGAGGAAATAGTCTCTGCATGTCCACTCTATCAATCCCTCTCATCATCTTATAAACCTCTATTAACTCACCGTTCATCTTCCTCTGCTCTAAAGAGAAAAGCTCCAGCTCCCTCAACCTTTCCTCGTAAAACCTACCCTCCAAACCTGGCAGCATCCTGGTAAATCTCTTTGCATTCTCTCCAATGCTTCCATATCCTTCTTATAATGAGGTGTCCAGAACTGAACACAATATTCCAAATGTGGTCTCACCAATGTCTGGTATAGTTGCAGCATAACCCCATGGCTCTTAAACTCAAACCCCCCAGTTAATAAACACTAACACACTATAAGCCTTCTTCACGGGTCTAGCCGTTTGAGTGGCAACCTTCAGAAATCTGTGGATATAAATCCCAAGATCTCTCTGTTTCTCCACATTTCTCAGAATCCTGCCATTGACCCTGTAATCTGCATTCAAATTTGTCCTACCAAAATGAATTACCTCTCACTTATCAGCCCAGCTCTGCACCCTATCAATGTCACTTTGCAGCCTCTAAGAGCCCTCCACTTCATCCACTACTCCACCAATCTTGGTGTCATCAGGAAATTTACTAATCCACCCTTTAGCCCCCTCTTCCAAGTCATTGATTAAAATCACAAATAGCAGAAGACCCAGCACTGACTCCTGTTGTACACCGCTGGTAACTGGCCTCCAGTTTGAAGATTTTTCCCTCCACCACCACCCTCTGTCTTTCATGGGACAGCCAGTTACTTATCCAATTGGCCAAATTTCCTTCTATCCTACATATCCTTATGTTCTTCATGAGCCTACCATGAGGAACCTTATCAAATGCCTTACTAAAATCCATGTATACGACATCAACTGCTGTACCTTCATCCACATACTTAGTTACTGCTTCAAAGAATTCAATCAAATTTGTGAGGCAGGAATTACCCCTCACAAAACCATGCTGACTATCTTGGATTAAACTGCATCTTTCCAAATGGTCATAAATCCTATCTCTCAGGACCCTTTCCATTAACTTACCGACCACCAAAGTGAGACTAACTGGCCTATAATTACCAGGGTCTTTCGTATTTCCTTTCCTGAAGAGAGGAACAACATTTGCCACTCACCAGTTCTCTGGCACTATCTCCATGGACAATGAAGACCCAAATATCAAAGCTAAAGGCTCTGTGATCTCATCTCTTGCTTCCCAAAGTATTCTAGGATGTATCCCATCTGGGCCAGGGAACTTATCCACCCTTTGATTTTTCCTAATTGCTAATACATCTTCCCTCAGAACGTCTACCTCCTCCATCCTATCAGCCTGTATCATGCAGTCAAAAAACATGCTCCCTCTCCTTAGTGAACACTGAAGAAAAGTATTCATTCAATGCCTCACCTATCTCTTCTGACTTCATGCACAAGTTCCCACTACTATCCTTGACTGGCCCTAACCTCATCCTGGTCAGTCTTTTATTTCTCATGTAAGGGTGAAAAGCCTTGGGAAGCTCAAGGGAAATTAAATACTAAGTAGAATGGTTATGCTTCAGCATACAGGGCATTGGTGAAATCACATTTGGTGTACTGTGGTTTCTTTCTTTAAGAAAAGATGTAAATGCATATGAAACAGTTCAGGAAAGGTTTATTAGACTAGTACCTGGAATGGGTTTGTTGTCTTTTGAGGAAAGGTTGGACAGGCTAGGATTTATCCGCTGGAGTTTAGGAGGTTGAGAAGCAACTTGACTGAAACATATCAGACATTGAGGGGTCTTAACAAGGGAGATGTGGAGAGAATCTAAAAGTTGGGGTCACTGTTTAAGAATAAGGAGTGACCCATTTAAGACAGATTAGGAGACATTTCTTCGCTGAGAGGGTTATAAATCTTTGGAACTCTTTTCCTATAAAGATGGTGGAAGCAAAGTCATTGACTGTTTTTATGACAGAGGTGGATAGATTTTCAAGAGGCAAGGAGGTGAAAGTTAATTGGGGTGCATGGGAATGTGAAGTTTAGATCTGCCAGGATCTCAGTAAATGCCAGAGCAGGCTTGAGAGTGACCTGCTCCTAATTCAACTGTTTGCATATTCATAAAAGGAACTGAAAATATGATATTGCAATTCATTTTAATATGACTTAGTTTTTGCTAGCAATGTAAAATTCTGAGTTGTGTAAGGCAAGTCAACAATTCCATGATGTTTTCTTCCCATTTTATTGTTAATTGTGCAGCACCAAGGAATCCCGAAGAGAGAAGACAGTGAAATTTTACGCTATAGCTCTGATCCAACAATGCCCCCTGACGATGTTGACATAAATACATGTTTCCAACCAGCCCCAGGTTTGTGCAACTAATGCCATATTAGTCCTCTTCTGGCACTTGAACTAAATCATTGGCAATGAATACATTTGTGACTTGCATTGTTTCATACTGTTATTTAAACGTTGAGGAAAATGCAATGGCTTGCTGTACTCAGCTGATTTTTTGATTCAGGCAATTCAAACAGTCGTTTACTTCACTACAAATAAGCCTCAATTGATCAATTTATGAGAATATTAAGTGATTTTAATAAAAACGATATGTTTGTCAACGTAGGTTTTTAAGGTGTCGTGTCTCATTTATGTGACATAAAAAAAATCAGAAAATTTGTCTCAATTTATGATATGTTTGTCTTACCTGTTCACAATTATACAGCAAGGAGAGGTG
The DNA here is from genome assembly GCA_024679065.1 of Sphyrna mokarran. Lineage (NCBI taxonomy): Eukaryota > Metazoa > Chordata > Chondrichthyes > Carcharhiniformes > Carcharhinidae > Sphyrna > Sphyrna mokarran. Next base: position 56,051,936 of record JAGIQG010000002.1, on the reverse strand, counting down.
AACGTTATTTTCTGTGGCTAAGACCGTTAACTTGTTTTCCCTTTTTTGTTTTGGCAGAGTACATCAATCAAATTAAAAGAAACCCGCTTCCTAATAGTTTGAGAAGCCCAGTCTCTGATATGGAAAACCCAGGCTACCAAGAGCTTGTTATACCCCTCAAACATAATGGCTGTGGCCCTGCTACTGATTCCCAGTATTTGAACTCATTCCCAGACACAGGGAAGAACCCAGAATATGTGAATGCTTGCGAACCCAACAGCAAAGCGGGGCTTCTGCATGCAAATCACTGGGGCCAGAATACAAGCCGCAATGTGAGCCTGGACAATCCTGAATACCAGCAGAATCTCTTTCCGAAACATGCGAAAGTGAATGGTCACATCCTGAATGCTGCAGCGGAGAATCCAGAGTATCTTGGTGTTGTATTGCCACCTACTGGTCAGATACATTCTACGGTATGACATGGGCCAAGCAGAACTATTAAGACACACCAACTGATGACTCTGAATTGCATAGTGCAACTATGCTGGGGTACAGTTACAAATCCTTCCATGGAGGGGACTAGGCAGAAGAGACAATGTGAATATTTCCTGCTAACTATGACAAATCATTAAGATATTACTGGTGATGGAACTTTACCCTGACAACTTAAATTAGGTTTAAGCAACCTAGAAATGGAATAGGCTGTAGTTTTTTCAAAAACATTCCAGTTTTGTTTTTTATCACTAAATAACACTTTTGATATATGTAGATAATGTGTAAAGTTTTAGGTGAAATCAGTTGTAATTCAAATTTCAGAAACTGACGCATACGGTCAAGTTTTGTTTCACAGTGTCTTCTATGTAGCTGAATAGATTCTTCTCACCACAATACCATAAAACATGCAAGTAATTTAGGTTTTACAAAACTTCTTTCTTAGTATTTCAATATAGTGGTTCTACATATGTATAAACATATATACATATATACAGAACATAGAACATTACAGCGCAGTACAGGCCCTTCGGCCCTCGATGTTGCGCTGGCCAGTGGACCCTCTAACCTAAACTATTCCAATATCATCCATATGCCTATCCACCGACCATTTGAATGCCCCCAAAGTAGGCGAGTCCACAACTGCTGCAGGCAGGGCATTCCACGCCCTCACCACCCTCTGTGTAAAGAACCTGCCTCTGACATCCAGATTATGATTATGTGATATAAATCTCAATATCCAGGTAAAATGGCCATTGAAATGTACTGGCTATCACTGGGAAAAATCATAACAATGATCAAAGAGCAAGATAAACAAAGTACCAGTGATATGTTTTGTAGAATGTCACATAAGCTAATTCCTCCTGATTCCTCCTGTTGATTTATGTATCTTCAGACTTTACAATTTATTAACTTGCTGCTTTACTTTCCCTTCAATTAAATATGGGATAAAATAACAACTTGCTTTACCCAAAACTACCCAAATCTTACCTGTGACTCGATTAAGTGCAATATTAATCTTCTCCTGTGTTAGTATGTCCCCTCCATTCTAAAAGTAGAAAACTCTCCTTGTATCTTAACTCAATATACCACCCAGCATTTTTTGTTTCTACTACAGCCCTTAAGTTTGCTTCTTTCCATTCTTTGTTGCAAAGTCATGGTTAAGAATAAGGTTCTGAAATGTAGCAGCGATTATCGTTGAGATGAAACCAAATTTATTCCTATCACAGGTACTACAGGTGCTGAAGACCTAAAACAAAAGCAGAAAATGCTGGAAACTTTCTGCAGGTCAGTCAACATCTGTACAGAGGAAGATAATGTTAATTAATTTCACAGAACTTGTGACTCTTTGTCCGAACCTTTGTTTCCCTCCCTCTCTTTCTCTCCATGGATGCTGTCCAATTGAGTATTTCTAGTGTGTTCTGCCTTTATTCACAGATATTCATTTTTACAATACGGTATGACTAGTCTGTAAAATGTAGTCTAGGTTAGAACTAAATATAAAGATCTTAAATTTCACCTACTCCTTTTTTAAACTAACACGTTATTTATTTTACCACTATTTCAATGTGATACATTACTTCTCAACCTCACATTTGAGCATCTGTGTTGAGCACTTTCCTTCAAAGAACTTAAAACACAGAGCAAGATTGCATACCTACTTTACTGTCTCAGGCTAGCATTTGTGCCACAATTAAGGCCTCTGCCATTGATGAGTTGGAAGATCCAAACTTAATTGTGTAACTTTTAAAGGCAATGGCTAGGGTTTAATGGCCCCGTCACAGCACATCCCCCAGTTGGTGGATGTGGTGGGTCATCTAAATTACCATTTACTTCGGCAGGTCTGCAATACCCCACTGGGAAGATGGGGTGATACAATCCTAACCAACATCCTTATTGTCACTAAATTATATAGCATTTCCTCCCTTTGAAAATCAATGACACCTAAATCAGATTTCTGTTGGGATGCTTAGAAAGACTGGGCAAAACAGATCTGAACATATCTCCCTCTGGGTCAGGAGTGCACCTGTTGCTAATTGAAATCGTTATATCTTTTTATTTCAACTTTTCACTCACTAACTTCTTGGGTGAACTTTCCAATTTAGCTGGTTGTGCGCCTGTCATCAACAGTCTGCAACCATTGCAGACAATTGCTGTGAGACAAAGTAGAAATCATTTTAACTGCATTTGTTGCTATGAACAGCCAGAATCTCATTCAGTTAGGAGCACTTGCTAAATGATTCTTAACGAGTAACAGAATGGGCCAAATAGGGGGAACCAAAGGTGTAGTTGTATTGTCGCTCAAGTAGTATTCCAGAGACTCAGAGCAAGGTCTGGGCACTTGGATGAAATATCACCATGGTGAGATTTGAATTCCAAAGAAGTCTGGAATTAGAAGTCTAATAATGACTGTGAGACCATTGTCGATTGTCGTAAAGACTTAACTAGTTTGTTAATGTCTTTTAGGGAAGAAAATCTGCCAGACTTACCTGGTCTGACCTGCATGTGACTCCAGACACACAGCAATATGATTGACTCTAAGATACCCTCTGAAACGGAGGGGAATTAGGGATGGGAATAACCATTAGCCCAGCCAGCGACACTTACATTCCGTAAAAGGAAATTTGAAAGTAAAATGGTTGTCTTCTATGCTTTATCATTCCATGATTCTGGGAACAATAAGACTAATGATCCTTCCATCTTCAATATCAGAATATTCAAATAATGGTGCTCAGATGGAAATTGTCAAAAGTTAACATTTAAATGTGAACAAATCAGAATTTGGGATCTCAGTACCCTTTCCACTCATGGTCTCTCAATAATGCATTGCTTGCAGGAACCTCTTCCTTTACAAAATTCCACAGTGACCAGCACTAATTTCCATTTTTCCCACAAATGATCTCCATCATCCCATCAATTTCATTTCCCAGATTCAACTTTTCCTACAATATGTTCATCAAACTCTGTACTTCAACTGAAACCTTAATTTCAATCTATATTATCCTTGAAATTATCTATTTTATCTGTATTCAACAGAAGAAGTTCTGGTCAGGTGTAACCAAAAAGCTGCATGTAGCAACTTAATTCCCAGCTAGCCTCCGTGCTGACTATTCTTGGCTGGTTTAATTCAAAGCTGAACCATATTTTCTTCTCTGACTGCCATCTTACAACTGAGAAGGCAAGAATGCTGACTACTGCCACTGTTTCTTGTAACCAACTGCTAGGATGTGCCACAAATCTCTCACTTGTGACTGTTGCAGCTGGTCACAATGCTCAAGTGGAACTGAGCAGAATGGGATCTATGGGTGGAATTTGCTGCACTCCGCAAGACATGTTTGGAGGCCATTTAATTGGGTGAGATTGTATCAGGTAAGAACCCTGCATCCTCCTGCCTCTCTCTTAATACATCTGGGGTAGGAAGGCTTGTGGACTAACTTCCCACTCTGATCTCACTTGAGCATCTTGAGTGATTGATGACCATTTAAGAGCTGCATCTCACAACTGTTCACAATTATTCAAACAGCAGTTGAGATGGGGATGGTGGGATATGGCCACTTCAGAGTCCTAAAAGCAAATCTTGAATGTGGGCTTGCGGAGAACGACCCTCATTGTCAGGCAATCAGTCTGATCAAGGGACCTAGTGTTGAGAAGAGGGCAACCTGCTGAGAGCCATTCTTGCCCTTTCTTTGATCTCCTTGCCTCCATTCCCTGTCCGATGTCTCATGCGCTTGTGATCTGTAGTGCTGTGTTCAATAATCCCAACGCAGTACTCATAGTTGAACTTTATTTTGTGGCCTTCCTAATTTCTGGTTCTATCTTCAGCTTTTCCTAACCAATTTCACGTGATGACCATTAATATACTGCTTCTATGTGTTAATAAATTTGATTAAGGTGATGTAACGTTTGCAAAGTGTAGAAGATGGCTGAATTATATGGATGAAGGATAATAGAAATGAGGATAACTGAAAACAAGTGTTTCAACAATATGGATAACGTACCTTTTTGAAATGTATATTTTTGCAGGCAAGCGTTGCTGAGATTTAGTAATTTAAGAAAAATGTTGATGTGATGCACTATTTGTACAAAAGTGAAATCCTTTTTATATGATGTATTGATAATGAGAAATCAGTAAATGCTTATATGTATATTGAGTTCAAAAAGATGATTGAAACATATGCCACTGTGTAAACAACTACTTGTCAAATATTTTAACTGCTACTTTAAGGCAAGGCAGACATTTAAGATTTTAAGCACATTGACTTTCATGGATATATTTGGAAGTTTTACTCGATTTAACAGGAATCATTTGACTCTTCACAATTACGTATAGCAGTAGGTTACTCTGGCTTTTCTGTAAATAAACATTACCACAGATCACTGCCAATCCAGCATCATCTGTATTTACCATTTTATAAACTCCTGGCATAAGATCCAATTACATGCTGTATTTACATGACAGTTACATTTTTGTATGCGTATATTTTACTAAATTTGTTTTTTCCACAGAAATATAAAACCACTAGCGCATGAAATAAAAGATTTGTGAAACATCATGGACACGGCTTGGTTTGGTGTTGCTCTTTTTGTTACTAATTAATTTTAGTGGACAATTTTCTTGTCTGAACGTCAATCTTTTTTAATTATCAGCTGCAATAATTCAAACAAAAAGCTAAGATAGGCCGGCTAAGGTGACATATGTTCAAAGGAATGAGTTTTTTGAAATATTGTCCCAGGATTTTACAATCTCACTCGGACGAGACCATAAAATCCCACCCAAGGCAACAGAGATTTCCATTCTGTCAGCCTGGAGTAAAACCCCGGCAATAATTATTTTGGATATGGAATAAGCATGTTGTTGTCTGTTTGGTCACTTTTTTAAAACATTAGCATCACATTAGCCTATCTCGTCTCTGTGGTGACCTACCCAGTGGCCATTTATGTTCTCAGGTGACAGTCCCTTGTAAATCTGTCCCCTCATTTATTGGCACTCTGGAATAAATACCATATACCATTGGAAATTTATTTGTTTTCTAACCCACCTAATCTGTGCAAGACTTCAATATAATTTAACTTTTTTACATGGATATCTTTGTTGAGAGTCTTGCTAATGCCTTTTTTTATCAGTCCTTGGAGGAAGTATTCAGTCAGAATACTAACTCATGTTAGTCCTCTCTTTCAAGGCCAAATGTAACTAATTTTCATTCCTTTCTCTGGCTGCATTCCTAACATATATACATTAGAGGAAAAATATGGTTGCACTTAATCTCAGCAAATATTCTGATTAACCTCTCAATGTGTTTCTGCATTTTCATTTGTTAATCTCAGTGAGACCCTTTTCCTTGCTCATTACCTCAGTCATACTTTATCCATCTATTTAGGATCATATTTGAGAAGTGGTTATTGATTTTCGAAATGTGTTTATTTTGCATTTTCAGCATCATTGTTTTAAAACATTCTAATTGTCGATGACTGTAGGGTTGTTGAACAACATCCCTTAAATTGATTTTTCTTAGTTGTTTCCTCATGTTCTTTTCAATCTATTTCTGCCTGTGCTTCCCTTCAGGAAAATACTCAGAATTGATGACGCATGTTCTTCCAAATGCCATCATTTTGTCTGATTGTTGGAGCTTTTCACAATTTAAGAGGTTTCAGAGAATCAAGTACTCCCAACAGTGAAATTCCACCTACTTATGACTTACTTTTTGTTATCCATTTAGCTAGTATCTGATAGAATCATGAACCACTATATCTTTCCACTGTGTTCTTAATTCATCCCATGTCTGTTCGCCACAATTGTTGGTGAATTCTAAACTATTATGGCTAAAACTTTCATACAAGCTCTTGGTAGCAGTACCAGTTGACTGGAAACCATTTGCCTTCTTGTTTAGATACACTTTACACCTGTACTGTACATACTATATTTTATATACTGGTGATGTTAACAAGGGGATGTGGAATGGCATGGTGATTGTTCCTGCCTGCCCCTATCATTACTATAGAACCATAGAATCCCTAGAGTACAGAAAGAGACTATTCAGCCCATCAAGTCTGCACCAACTTTCCAAAAGAGCATCTTACCCGCACCCAGCCCCTTGCACTACCCTAGTAACCCTGCACTTTTACCATGGTTAATCCCTTGGTTAAACCATCTGTGGACACTAAGGGGCAATTTAGAATTTTTAAAATTAATTTGTGGGACATGGAGGTCACTGGCTGGCCAGCATTTATTGCCTTAGTTGCTGCAATCCATGTGCTTTTGGTTGATCCACAATGTTATGGAGAGAATTCCAGGATTTTGACCCAGCGACTGAGAAGAAGTGATGATATAATTCCAAGTCAGGATAGTGAGTGGTGGTGTTCCCATGTATCTGCTGTCCTTGTCCTTCTAGACGGAAGTGGTCATGCATTTGGAGAGTGCTGTCTAAAGATCTTTGGTGAATTGTTGCAGTGCATCTAGTAGATAGTGCGCACTGCTGTAACTGGCATCAGTAGTGGAGGGAATGGATGCTTGTGGATGTGATGCCAAGCAAGCAGGCTGCTTTGTCCTGGATGGTGTCAAGTTTCTTGAATGTTGTTGGAGCTGCACCCATCCAGACAAGTGGGGAGTATGCCATCACACTCTTGATTTGTGTCTTGTAGATAGTGGACAAACTTTGGGGAGTCGGGAAGTAAGTTACTTGCTGCAATATTCCAAGCCTCTGCCCTGCTTTTGGAGACACTGTTTTTATATGGCATGTCAAGTTGAGTTTCTGGGCAATGCTATCCCGAGGACGTTGACAGTGTGGCATTCAGTGATGGTAGCACTATTAAATGTCAAGAGGTGGTGGTTAGTGTCTTTTGTGATGTTAGTATATCTTTAAGAAACATTTTTTAAATCATGTTCTCTGCAGCTCTGTGTTGCCGAGTTGTCTGTAGAAGCCCTTTTATTGCTTTTTCAGTGATTTAAATGGGGGTTGTTGATTTTTATCCTGTGATTCTTTTATGGCCTGTATTTTGAGGAGGAAAGCCATGTGTTTTGGATGTTTTTTCTTTCTTTCCAAGTGAATTTTTGTTTGGCTGTTTGGGAAGGCACTTCAAGCTGAAACAAAATGGTTCTCGCTCTCTTTTTTTGGAAATTCTGCTGATTAGCCAAATATAAGGCTTCGTGACTTCCAGGGGTACAAAATCTGCTGCTGGTGGCTCAACCAGAGTCTTTCTCTCTCTGGGAGGTTGTTCTGACTCCAAGCTGCCTATGTGGGCCTCAAGAGAATTGCATCATTTATTGAAAAGGATTCAGTCCCAGTATTACATGAGTTTAACCTTTGCTGTGTTAAACCTGGACAAAAGGTTTTTTTTGTCTACTGGAAGTTTTGTTTGAAATAGAACATTTTAGATATTTTGTTAAGAACTATACGTTATCTTGGTTGTTTTGTTTTTTGTTTGTAATTGATAGAAGTTAATGTTAATGTTCTTTCAATTCATTCTTAAGTCCAAAAATGTGCAGGTTTAGGTGGGTTAGCCATGATAAGTTGACTCTAATGGCATGGGGACTAACAGGGTAAATATGTGGAGTTACAGGAATGGGCCTGGGTGGGATTGTGGTCAGTGAAGACTTGATGGGCTGAATGGCTTTCTTCTGGGATTCTATGATTCTGTTCTGTGATTCTAAATGTATTCTTAAATAAACTTTGATTAAAAAAAAACCTAGTGGATCATTTGAATTATACCTGAAATGAGACAGCTCATGTTTACCCTAGTCTAATTTAAAGTGCAAAACTTAATGATCCAGGTGGACTACTTAAAACACTTAGAGTTTCTGACCTGAATTATAACACTCCTATTGGTGATGGTCATTGCCTGGCATTTATGTGTGTGTATATGTTACTTGTCATCCCAAGCCTGGATATTGTCCAGATCTTGTTACATTTGAACATAGACTGCTTCAGCATCTGATGGTCTTGAACATTGCACAATCATTGGCGAACGTCCCCACTTCTGACCTTATGACAGAGGGAAGGTCTTCGATGATGCAGCTGAAGATATTTGGGTCTAGGTCACTACCCTGAGGGTAGAAATGTCCTGGAGCTGAAATGACTGACCTTCCACAACCACAACCATTTTTCCAAGTGCCAGCCAGCGGAGAGTTTGCCCCCAATACCCATTGATTTCAGTTTCACTAGGGTTCCTTGATACCATACTCAATCAATTGCAGTCTTAATGTCACGAGCTGTCACTCTCACCTCACCTCTGAAATTCATGGCCAATCCAATTAACCGGCACATCTTTGGAGTGTAGGAGGAACCTGGAGAACCCAGAGGAAATCCAAGCAGACATGGGGAGAAAGTGCAAACAGACAGTAATCCAAGGCCGAAATCGTGTCCGGGTCCCTGACGCTGTGAGGCAGCAGCAGCTTAAGCACTCTGCCACCATGCTGCCCGCAGAGATTTTAATATCCAAGCTGACATTAAAGGGATTGGTAGCATGTTTGAGAAAAGTTTGGATACAATTTCCTTCGCACATTTCAGTTGGTAGATCTTCCACAGCATTTTATAATTTAAATGACCCAAAATTTTCCTATAAAAACGAAAATCCATCCCATGCAGTTGCTGTGGAACCATCTATTGGAAGTAATTAAAAGATAACCACTGGGTGGCACCAAATAGTTGAGTATGGTAATTAAATACTAAAGTTACACTGCAAGACATGCTTGAGAATTGCATTTGCTTTTAATCCAGTTCAGTTCACCAGCAATGAATTCTACTGCTAACTAAATTCCACCCTGGGAAAAGCACTGCTTGGATTGTGAGATTGAATTCTAAAATCATTGCCAGTGAAACAGGTATGCCATTGTAGCATAATAAACCTAGATTTTTTTAAACATGATTCACCCAGTGCACATTTGAAATATTTTCTATTTTTATTTCAAATTCATCTCCAGTTAGTGGAGTATAAATCTGGAGCATATTTTCTTTTAATCTGCTTTATTGTCTTTAAATGTGTTAATCTATGGGTTTGATTCGAAAAAGACACAAGCTTGTGGAATAGGCAGATGTGTAACAGATGAAATTTAACGCGGAGAAATAGAAGTAATACAGTAGGAAGAACAAGGCAAGTAATATAACCTAAAGGATACAATTCTAAAGAGGGAGTCAGAGCAAAGAGATTCGGGTGCTGAAATCTTGCTGCAGTTCACTTTGGCAGGATCTTGCGGTGCCTCTTACAACGCACACTCAGCAAGGATTCCCCAGCAGCGAGGGATGCATTCAATGGGAAACCCCATCGGCAACATAAGATTCTACTGCAAGCAAGCAGTGCACCACCTTTTGCCACCAAAGAGAGAAAAATCCATCACAGGCTGTGGATGCGCAAATTAGGACTGAGATGATGAGAAATTTCCTCACCCAGAGAGTGATGAGCCTGTGGAATTCAATACAACGGAAAGCAGTTCAGACCAAACAGTGTATATTTTCAAGAAAGAGTTAGGTATAGCTCTCGGGGTGAAGGGGATCAAAGGACATGCAGGGAAAGTGGCTTCAGGTTACTGAGCTGGATGATCAGCCATGATCATGATGAATATAGAGTAGGTTCGAAGGGTCGAATGGCTTCCTCTTTCTCCCATTTTCTATGTCACTATGTAAATCATTAAAAGTGGAAGATCACATTGATAAATTGGTTAAAAATTGATTCTGGGTTTTACAATAGAGATATTGGCCGGAATATCACTGGCCTGCCCGCCACGGGAATCGGAGTGGACAGGGGCTGACCGTAGAAAGGTCTGTTAACCTTGGGTAGGATTTTCCAGCTTCAGGATGAGCTGAGTCAGTCCGCCTTGTTGTCTAACATGTGATGGCTCGTGAGAGGACTGCTCTTGGATTTTTTCGAGAGGAGCCTAGTGCTTCACATCATTAGTGTATGCTTGACCTGGATTCTCCCTAAATTGTCTCAAATTTGGTTTTTAATCCATAGATCTATAAACATAGACAGGGATCACGGGTAGAGATGGGAACATCAGGGTGGCGGTGTGGGCTCGTTGGGCTGAAGGGCCTGTTTCCCGTGCTGTTTTGTTCTTTGTTCTTGTTCTTAAGGTAGAGAAACAATTCTATAGAAGTGAAAGCAGCCTCAAAAATTAAAATAGTGTCTATTACAGAGGATATGAATCATAGAATGCCTACAGTGCAGAAGGAGGCATTTAGTCCATCAAATCTGCACTGATCATAATCCCACTCAGGCCCTATTCCCATAACCCCACATGGTTACCCTGCCAATCTCCCTGTCACTAGGATCAATTTAGCATTACCAAGCAACCTAACCTTCACACCTTTGGACTGTGGAAGGAAACCCATGGGGAGAAAATGCAAACTCCACACTCGCAGTAACCTGAGGTCAGAATTCAACCAGTATTCCTGGTACTGTAAGGCAGCAGTGCTAACCACTGTGTCTACTATTTAGTATTATAATTCTTCTGTTCGGTATTGTAGCTAATATCTAATCACACTTGTAATCTGCACTCATTTTTCTAGCTCTTGCATTAAACTGTCACTGTGTTTACATGCTGTATTTTGACATCCCACATCGATTGAAGGAGATATTCTTTGCATTTACACTTTAAAGAGTTGAATGGGGGAGGAGCCCGGGGTGGGGGGGGTCGGATTCTCTGACCTCGCTGCGCCATTAATAGATCACACTGATCATGGAAAATACTGTGCAGGCCTAAAAATCTGTTTTGCATCCGATACCAAACAGTTCATGATTCTCCTAGTCTCTTTCTAATGATGGGAACTGGTTCTTACCCAGAAAGGCATGAGGCTGATGAGCATATTTAAAGTAGCAATTAAATATACATAGCCTGTTCAAATCCCAACCACTGAAATTCACTGTCTTTGGGCACGGCCCAACAGTGGCAAGGATCACTATGGCACAATGGTCATACCAGGGAGTCAAAGGCCACTGAAGCTGTTGGGTGATCAGGAGCATGATGGCACAGATGGCAGTGCCCAAGTGGTGCACTGATGGTGCCAAGTAGTGGCCGCTGGACAACTTGGCTGTTCCAATAGAACACAGCCAGTGTGCTAGGGACAGTGCTGAGGTTGTGGGGCCTGAGTGGAGGCCAGCATAGGATTGCTAATGTGGTGGGAGGAGGATATGATGGAGGTGGGGATCGTGTAGGGGTAGATTGTGAAGACGGTCTTGATTGGGGAGCATGTTGGGTGTCCTGATGGGGGTCATGTCAGGGCTGGGCAGGGGGCTCATCCGGAGGGCTCGGATCTGTCAATCTGTGTAGGGGAGGGAGTGAGGATAATGCCGTGAGGGCAGATTCCGATTTCCAAGGAAGAACGAAAGGGGTCTCTCAGTGCACTGTGAGAATGGAGCGGTGTTCAAAACACTACCTGAGCACTCAGAAACCAGGCTCACCAATGTTTTTAGGGCGCCCCTCACCCTTTCCCCTCCTCCACTTCTCCAGTCATGATACAAACCTCCCAACTCTCCAAACAAGTGATGTAGTATGGGAGGACTGTGATGCAGAGCCCACCTGAGAAACTGCCCCACGTTTTATATCATATGGTTATTCCTCATGTGAAATTACTTATAGCATCTCCTAATTCTGGAGCAGGGCTAAGTGATTATTTCAGAATAGGCAGTTGCAGGAACTTTAGTGAAAACAGTCTTGGTGAATTTGATAGTTCACATTACCAAGCCCAGTAGTCCTGTTACTGTAAATGGTAGTTGCATATAAATTTAGGGATATGAAATAAACAACGATATGTTCCTCCAATACTTCAATCATCTTATACAGTTACAAGTTGAGACAGGGGAGGCGCCAGATTCAAACTCAGGTTTGTGTTGCTTTTGCTGAGTTCAGTTACAACTGTAAGCTTTTGTCTGAGTGTTACAGATTACCTACAAAAGGACTTGAACTCATGGACGATTTGAAAGCAGTTTACTAAGAAGCAGCTATGTAGATATGATACTTAAGATAAGTAGTCAAACAACCACTCTTTTTGGATTGACTGGAAACTGGGAACCGTTGCATAGTAGGCAGGAGTAGTGGCTAAGTGTAGCAAAGGGAGGAAACTGGAGGGTTAGTGAGCAGGAGGATGTGAAATAGGGAAAAAGGAAGTTGTGATTGGTGGATCAGTAAGCATGGTAGGAAAAAGGAGATTGTGATTGGTGGATCAGAGTGCACAGAGTGGATCAGAGAGGGTGAGATTGCTGTTAGTGATACATGTATGTGGAGAGGTGTGGACAAGGTCAGTAAACAACTACTTCAGAACATTCTCAAAGTTCCAGATTCATCAGTGGAAACTTTAGGCATTTGTGGAAAGTTGTTCATATCATTTTAAAGATCTATGCAATTTCAGTTCAGTTTTATGTTGCTCTAGTTTGCCTAATGATTGCACTGGCCCTGCTTGTTTGACACATATTGAATCAAAATCGAGAAGGAAGCATTCATAGGAATTCACAGTGATAGGGATTGTGTTTTGTTGCTGCTTGGGGCTTATTCTTGAAGTTCATAGCTAAGGCTGACTAACTGTTTGGCTGGAGTAAATATGCATCTCTTTAACCTGTGCTTAACTGTCTCTCCACTCATATTATCTGTACCTTTAGCACTTGATTACCTGTAAAGACTCACATTCCAACCATTATCTTGTAAATTGAGTTTGTGTCTGTGTATGACTTGTTTGTGAACACAAGTCCTCACTCAGAAGAAGAAGCCTGAGACTCCGAAAGCTAATGCCAAGTAAATTTGTTGGACTTTAACCTGCTGTTGTGAGACTTCTTACAAAGTCAATAGATCCATGGCATTCAAAAATATTTGCAGATCTGTATAGAGCACTTTTATTTTTAAGGTTTGGGATTGAGCCAGGCATGTGGAAGAATTCTTAATAGCCAGAGCAGCAGAGTTTCTGATGATGGACATGTAGATCATGTGGTTGTGTAGATTCAATATGATTATCTCTTAAAACTCTCAACACAAACACAGATGGGCAATAAACCCATGTCTGAATTACTGCAAGGGAAAAAAAAATGAGCAACTTTAAAAATTTTACATCAGTGGTTGAGGAGCTTGCTTTAGTCGGTGGAAATGTGGAAGTGAGTGTAAAGAAAAATAAGAAGGAAAACTTTTATTACACTCAAACATTTTGCAGACATATTAACATAATAAAACCTAACTTTGGCACTGAAGTGGGAAAGGACCAAAGAGCTTGTGTAATTGAGACATTTGAAAATCTGAGGTTTTGTTTGTAAGGACTTATAATTAGAAGTTGTTATAATTTTTGGGGTGATATGATTTTGAGGAAGACTGTAAGTGTTGCACTCTATCAGATTGCATATGGCAAGTGACTTGTTTTAGTATTCATTTATAATCCCAACACGGACAGCCAATGGCACAGAACAACAGATGGTGCAAATGAAGACAGAAGGTTGCAGTGGGGGAGGGGACAATGTTGCTTCAGAAATACTAACTTTTTTCCTGTACAAATTTGGCAGAAAATCTCTTCTTTTCCTCCAATTTGCAACAGGAAAAGGCCAAAATAATACATAATACAAAGGCAAATACTGCAGACACTGGAATCCAGAATAAAATCGTTCAGTACTCAGCAAGTCAGGCAACATCTGTGCAGAGAGAAATAACAGGGTTAAAATTTCAGGTCTTCGACCTTTTCTTCAAACTCAATCCCAATGAAAGGTCACAGGCCTGAAATGCTAACTTTGTTTCTCCCTCCACAGAGACTGCCAGCTTTGCTGAGCATTTATAGCATTTTCTGTTTTTATATTAAGTTTTAAAGTTTAAGTTTTAGATTTATTTATTACTGTCACAAGTAGGTTTACATTAACACTGCATTTTCACTAGGTGAAAAATCCCTTAGCCGTCACACTCTGATGCCTGTTCACGTACACTGAGGGAGAATTTAGTATGGCCAATGCACCAAACCAGTATGTCTTTCGGACTGTGGGAGGAAACCAAGCAACTGGAGGAAACCCATGTAGATACTGAGAGAACATGCAGACTCTACACAGTAATTCAAACCAAGAACTAAATCCAGGTCCCTGACGTTGTGAGGTAGCAGTGCTAATCACTGTGCCATTAATTATATAATTATCACATTGGTTTCTAGTTTTCTCTTACTTGGACTAAATGATACAGAAAACCATGTAAAGATGGGCCAACTTGGACATACTGAAATTGGAATCAATATAACAGACACCCTGTCAAGCGACCTTGATATCCTCAAAGAAAGTATAGAGGTCATGATGGGAATTACATTTTAGTGAACTCTCATGGGACATTGCATTAAATATTTATCATGTCTCAACTGGAAAGGAGAGACAGAAAAGAAATGAGGCAGTTGGCAGGGTAAATTAAAAATCTGATATATTTTGACAGCAACCTTTCAAATGTTATGTGATTTAAGAAAGTAATATGAAATTAACGTGAACAGAGATAAATCAAAACATAGAATGGGAAGTATTCTGGGAACGAAGTTGAGTAAGGCAATTTCTTGTTATAATTCGTTGCTCATTCTCCAAATAAAGGAAGAATCTGGAGACAGCCTTTCATTAACATAGGTTTATTTACAAAACCCATAAAATGCTTTTTTCTCGCACGTCCCCCCATCCACATCCACATACACACACGCACACACAAGCACATATATTCTTACATATGTTTAAGAATGATGCCCCAACCTTTCACCAATCAGTTGCAGTTGCTCCCACTTACAACTAGAGCATTCACTTTGTTGTGACAGGATTGCATCATTAATATTTATTAGTTTCGTACTAAAAGGAAATGGATGTCTGTAGAATTGCCAGAAAGAGGGCATTCAGCCCATCATTTCTGTGCTGGCTCTATGTCAGATCAACTGATCTGGCCCCACTCTTGCATCCTTCCCCATAGCCTGCAATTTCTTTTCTTCAGGTAATCATCCAGTTCACTTTTAAAAGCCACAATTTAATCCACACAACACTCTTAAGCTGTGCATTCTAGATCCTAATCACTTGCTGCATTAAAAAGTCTTTTGTCTTGTCACTGTGGGTTCCTTTGCCAATCATCTTAAATCAGGGTCCATTGCTTCTTAACCTTTATACCGTCGGAAACAAGTTCTCCTTATCCACATCTCCAGATCCTGTGTAATTTGGAACAATTCTATCAAATATAACTGAAATCTCAGACCCATGCAAACACATGCGAAAATCTTTTCTGCACCCTCTCTAAAGCCTTCACATTCTTGCTGAAGTGTGGTGCCGGAATTGGACTACTTCAGCTGTGGTCAAACAGTGTTTTAGAAATGTTCACCATAATTCATGGTACTCAAGGCTGGGAATTTATGACTCAAAGAAAAAAATCTTACTCCTGTAACAAAGAACAAAACAGCACAGGAAACAGACCTTTTGGCCCAACAAGCCCGCACCGTCACCTTGATGTTCCCACTTCCACCCATAATCCCTGTCTATGTTTATAGAAATATGCATTGGAACCAAATTTGCTAGAGAATTTAGGGAGAATTTGTTTTGCCAATTAGCCTAAAACCACATCTTTGGGATGTAGGAGAAAACTAGAGCACCTGGAGAAAATCCACGCAAGCACGGGGAGAATGCGCAAACTCCCACAGACACAGGCCCAAATCCATGTATCTGCATAGCACAGCGATAGTCACTGAGCTGTCGTGTTGCCCATCAAATGGTCCAGGTCAAGTGTACACTAACGACGTGAAGCACTAGGATACTCTCGAAAAAAAATCCAAGAGCAGCCCTCTCACGACCCATCGCGTGTAAGGCCCTCGTTAGACAATAAGGTGGACCAAAGCACCTGCAGGATAAAAACAAGTACATCAGTATCATCATCTATTTACACACTTCCCAGGGACTCCCAAGGCTCATGATCCCTATTTTAAATCAATTTTCTATATCCTACCATTCCCATTCTGTTCATGTGCCCATCTAAGTATCTCTTAAATAACTCCAGAGTGCCTGCCTCCACCACTTTACTTGGCAGCGCATTCCATTTCCCCACCACCCTCTGTGTGAAAAAACTCCTTCTAGCATCCAAATTATTACCTTAACCCCCTCACCCTAAGCCCGTGACCCCTCATGCTATTCGAGTCCATCCCAGGAAAAAGCTTAACCCTGTTTCTATCTATACCCCTCATAATCTTGTACACCTCTATTAGATCTCCTCTAAGTTTACGCCTTTCTAAGGAAAACAGTCCCAATTTGCCTAACCTTTCCTCGTAACTCAGATCTTCCATACCAGACAGCATCCTGGTAAACCTCCTCTGCACTCTCTCCAGAGTCTCCACGTCCTTCCGGTAGTAGGGCGACCAGAACTGGATGCAGTATTCCAAGTGAGGCCTAACCAACGTTTTATACAACTGCAATATTAAAGGCCAGCTCTTGTACTCTATACCCCTTCCCATAAAGGCTAGCATACCATATGCTTTCTTCACAACTTAGTAAGATTTTAGGAATACTTTATATATACTTGATTCTATTCAAATTCTGCTGTATAATATAATACCTGTGGTCCCTGGTTATCTGAATATGGCCACTTTGCTACAGCAGACAGTCTCACCCATCCGAATAATTTCTTCAAGTATAGTGGTGTTTGGAAAAAGATGGATTTGACTGTAAGAGAGGCAGTTTTGGGGAGAAGCTCCAGCGCTAGCAGTTGTGCAACAAGTTCAATGTTCTTTCAGTTTGCGAGGACAAGAGTCAGATCTGCAGGGGGTGGTGAGCGAACTGACCACAGCATGATGGTGCAGGATGTCATTCAAATGGAGGGAGAAAAAAAGGAATTTTTTAATTCATTTTTTGGATGTGGGTTTTGCTGACCAGACCAATATTTATTGCCCATCCTCAGTTTCCCTGTAGGGCACTTAAAAGTCAAGCACATTACTGCAGATCTGGAGTCACATGTAGGCCAGACCAGGTAAGGATGGCAGATTTCCATTAGTGAAACAGATGTATTTTTATGACAATTGACAATGGTTTCATGTGTGTTCTCCCTTCAATGGCCACTCCCCCATCAAAGCCAAGTGCCCCTCCCACTTCAAAGGCCTTGGTGCTCCACCTCCTTCCACCACTCATAATGGGAATCCCCTTCAGTTGAGCTTCCCCAGAGGTCCCGGCAGGAAGCCCTTGACTGTTTTCTGCTGAATGGCATAGATGGCTTGATGGCCCAAATGGTCTACTCTGCAACTATTTCTTGTGATCTGATATAAAACCATTGACCATAACATTATCTAAGTTTGGTTCATTAAAAGTATGCAACTAGACACTGATACAGGGTATTTTCTCTTTTAGTTTAGGTTTACTATGATAATCTTCTTGGGTTGTTTTCATCAGAGCAGAGAAGACTGAGGGGCAACCTTATCGAGGTGTACAGGATTACAAAGAGAATGGACAGCATGGTTAAGGAGCAGCTGTTCCTCTTATTCAGTCGTGAGATAAGGGGCAGGGGGTTTAAGGAGATGTAAAGAAAACATTTTTTACCCAGAGGGTGGTGACAGTCTGGAATATGCTGCTTGGGGGGGGTGGTAGAGGCGGGTCGCATCACATCCTTTAAAAAGTACCTGGATGAACACTTTGCATGTCATAAGATTTAGGGCTATGGGCCACGTGCTAACAAATGAGATTAAGTGGACATCAGGTGTTTCTCATGTGTTGATTCAGACTTGATGGACTGAAGGGCCTCTTCTGCACTGAATGATTGTATTATTCTATTCCTTTACTCTATTCTCTGACCAACATCCTTTTCCCTCATAACTGTCTAAGGCTAAACCAGACAGTTTGTAAGTCTTATTTGACTACAAGATGAGCTTCCAGCCATGTAACCACACCATCACTGAGGCCTCCCTGTGCCATCACAAACTCCACTCCCAGCTCTTCTGCTGTTGAAACCCCATTCATGCCTTTACTTCGAGATTTGACTATTCCAATGCACTCTTTGTTGGCTTCCATTGTTCTCTCTTTTGTAAACTTGAAGTCATCCCAGACTCTGCCTCCCATATTCTCAAGTTTTGAAGTCCTGTTCACCCTTCTCCTGTGATCACCAAATTACATTAGCTTCCAGTCAAGCAACACTTCAACCTTAAAACTTTCATCCTTATTTTCAAATTCCTCCAGCCTTCCCTTCTCCTGCGATCCCCTCTAATCCTACAATGCTCTAAGATATCTAGACTCCTCCAATTAAATTTTCTTGTGAATTTTCCACGCAATTGCTCCACCATTATTATCCACGTCTTCAGCTGCCAACTTGAGGAACACCCTCCCTGAAACTTTCTGACTTGCTCCAACACACTTTCAAAGCTGCCACTTTGAACAAGCTTTTCATTACTTAAAGTTTAAAGCTTATTTATTAGTGTCACAAAGAGGCTTACATTAACACAGCAATGAAGTTACTGTGAAAATCCCCTTGTTGCCGCACTCAGGTACCTGTTTGGGTACTCTGAGGGGCAATTTAGCATAGTCAATACATCTGATCAGTACATTTATGAACTGTGGGAAGAAACTGGAGCACCGGGAGGAAACGCATGCAGACACGAGGAGAGCGTGCAGACTCTGCACAGACAGTGACCAAAGCCAGGAATTAAACCCAGATCCCTAGCACTGTGAAGCAGCAGTGCTAACCATTTTGTCACTATGCCATCTGCCCTAATTTCAAGTGTCATTTTATAATGCTCCTGTGAAGTGTCTCAGGGTGTTTGATTACATTACAAGTGCTATATAAAATACAAGCTGTTGCTGTTAGATTCTGGAAGCCTTTCCTCAACCTTCACTGCCCTTTTTCTGAAGAACTGGAACCAACGTTTTCCAGAAATCCACTATAAGAGCATGTTGTCTCTTATTGCTTCTCTGACAAAGCAGGCCAGGTGGTGGTGTGGTTGTCTTGTCACTGAACTAGTAATCCAGGGTAATACTTTGGGAACCTGGGTTCAAATCCCACAACAGCAGATGGTTCAATTTTAGTTTATTAAAATCTGTAATTAATAGTCTAATGATGACCATAAAACCATTGTTGATTGACATAAAACCCATCTGTTTCACTAATGTCCTTTAGGGAAGGAAATCTACCATCCTTACCTGGTCTTGCTAAATGTGGCTTCAGACCAGAACACTACATTTGCCTGACAAAGACACAGAGTGTCAAAAGCTCGCAAATTTACTATCAAATAAAGCGGTTGGATTTAAAATTGGTGTTGCTAAGTTCTTACTGAGTTCCTCTTATATGGCCTAACACTCAATTTCCAGGGCAATAAGGGATGCATAATAATTTTTGGCCCAGTCAGTGATGCCCACACAGGTAGATGGGATAGAGGAGGGGCAGGAGAGAAAAAAAGAGAATTACACAACATCAAAATATACTGTACATTTTACAACCAATTTGTTGCTTTTGAAATGCAATCCTTTGTTATGTATATTACTAGAGAAGCTAATTTTCACATAATAAGTCCCCACAGAAAGCAAATAGAAGCTTTCTTTCAATTGATTCCTTTGTGTTCACTGGAAACTGTTAAAATTACCTTGGTAATGCATTTTGAAATTCCCATCAGAGAAAGGGACATAACAATGTGACTTCCTGACCCTCACTGTCATTGTTTTTGGATAACCAAAGATAATTAAATTCCAAGTTTTAATTAAAAGCCAGTTTGATCATCTATAACATATTTGGATGGCCTTGAGCATTTTGAATTTCAGAGAACAGAACATCTGTTTAGCTGTTATAGAATTTTTTTTAAAATAATCTTGCTGAGGCAGTAGGGGGAGCATATTCGCCATGTGATCAGGAGAGACTTGCTCCTTTAGGGAGTGTTGGTTTGTTCAGATATAGAGGGGTAAGTTTGATGTCCAAAATAGTTACTGTTAATCAACATGCACATCTTGGAAAGCTTTTGCTGACCGCACTCCTGCTACTCATAAAACCATATAACACAGGAAGAGGTTCATTGTACCTATGCTGAATCTTTCAAAATGTGTTAGGGAAAACCTGGGGAGAAGATACCATCTTGCAATTTAATTGTGGCACTATTTTACAGATAAGAACTATTTACCTTCAATCTTTTTTTCTCTTGGACCCAACCAGGCCCATTCTACTAAATCACACATAACAACATTAAATGAACAACTAAAACACTGATGACATGTTTGGGACATGTGTCAGCAGGTTTCCCCATTCAGATCAATAACTAGCCTCTTCCTCAGGCAGCAGTTTATTTACTTTTCAGCAAGTGTTGTCCTTTGGGCTATCAGTTTTTTCATACAGCTTATATATGGCTATTTTTCTGTACGTAGATTTTTGCATTGGCTAGTTAAGACTTTTATCAGTTGACCTTAATTTCCCTGATGAAAGTTTTGCTACTGTTTGATTCATCTTGATCTAGTAAACATTGTTCCTGCTTAAACAGTTTGACAGTATGTCAAACTTACAAGGCCATTACTGAATCTAGCAGCTTGAGATTTTGGAGACTGTGTTCTATGGGCTACCATCCAATGATAGGCCAGAAAACTTTATACTTATGCAGCACAAATAGCTGCAGTACCTTTAGAATCTTTATTCATGAACCTTGTTTAATAATAGGGTAATGAAGCTAATGGTATTGACAAAACACTATTATTTAAATATGACATTGGGTGAGATCTGTAAAACATCTCAAAGAGAAAAGAGAAAAGTATTTCATAATTATCATTCACACATAAACTACTCTTCTCATTATTTCTATCGATGTCAAAATAGACACACTATCTTCTCATTATCAAAATACTAATTGCAGAATGACTTTCTGGGGGTTAAACTTTCTTACAAATTGTGCCATTAAATGTGACTGCAGGGTAGCAAATCTGCACCATGTAGGTCCATATAATAAATTCATATTTTTCTGTAAACAAAAGGCATTTTGCTATAAAAATACCTATCGTTTATAGGGCCACACACCCAAATTGAAGGTAAGATGATTTTAAAGAACTTCTTTCTATTGCAAAGTGTTTTAAAGTACATTGGAGTGTTTTTAGGAGTGTTGTGTTTTGCAGGTTTTATGATGAGTTCTTGGATTTGCCATGGAGCATTGCTATATGCTCACATTGACTGGGCAGAAAAGTAAGTTGTAGTAGGTTTAGGAGAAACATTAATAGTGCTGTTTGGTCAACAACACAATAGAGAGATGAAGCAGAGGCTGTGGAGAGGGCAAGCAGCGCTCCATGCACTCTACCAACTTGAGATCAGAGTCATCATGTTCCTTGACAGTGGCAAGCGACAATGGCCTTACAAGCCATTCAATGTACCAGAACTTCAGTGTGCAAGAGAATCAACATGCTCCTGTCTGTGACCCCACTGAGATCTTCATCTGAGCCTTCTGCAGCAGAACCCATCTGTGATCTTGCCCTCCAGTGAGCTGATAAATGATTCTTCCTTTACATTTGGCCTGCCTGCAGCTCACTCAATCCTCGATGACTCACTCTGTAGCAATCTCAATCTATAATGAGAAAGGATCTATCCTCAGAAGATCATGAAGTAGAATCAATATGGGTGGAAATTAGCAAATATAGATAAACACTGGTGGAAGTAGTTTGCAGCTCCCCTAATAGTAGCTATGCTATTAACATGACATTAAACAAATTATTATTGAAGCTTGTAACAAAGGAAATGTAACAATTGTGAGGGACTTTACTTTTCATATAGACAAGATCTATCAAATTGGTTAGAGTGGTCTAGAAGTTTCTTGGAGCATTATATTGTGAAACCAATTATGGATAAAGCTATCTTAGAACTGTTGTTATGCAATGAGGCAGAATTAATTAGTAATGTTACAATTAAAGATCCACTAAAAAATAATGATCATAATACTACCGAATTTTGAAAGTAAGATACTCTAATCATAAAGAATTTTAAATTCAAACAAAGCTAATGGCATAGGCATGGGCATATGGTTTAAGTACCTGGCATTGCACTGTCACTGAAATTCATTTTTGAAACAATAATAATCGTTTTTACTTTATTTACTTAAATCCTTCTTTAATATATGATTCATTAATCAAGTCAAACAAAGAGAAATGGAAAACATTTTGTACTCATCAAACTTCAATATTGTCAGTGCTATGATATCAATATCATAGTAGCATGGTAGCACAGTAGTTAGCACTGCTGCTTCACAGCTCCAGGGACCTGGTTTCAATTCCCGGCTTGGGTCACTGTCTGTATGGAGTTTGCACATTCTCCTCATGTCTGTGTGGGTTTCCTCCAGGTGCACCAGTTTCCTCCCACAGTCCAAAGATGTGTGGGTTAGATTGATTGACCATGCTAAAATTGCCCCTTAGTATCCTGAGATGCATAGGTTAGAGAGATTAGCAGGTAAATATGTAGGGATAGGGGGGTTGGACCTGAGTGGGATTGTGGTTGGTGCCAACTCAATGGGCCAATGGCCTCTTTCTGTATTGTAGGGTTGCTATGATTCTATGAATATCAAATTGAAAAAAAAATCACGACAACTTGCATTTCCTCTGGGGTGGGGAGAATATCACATTTCATTTAGGACAGATCTCCAGATATGCCTGAAATGAAAGGCGCCCCTAATTAAAAACTGTCATGCTAAATTTGTAAGGCTGGGTATCATCAACACAAAAGTGGAAAATCAGGTCATTTGTGAAACTGTTTTATTCCACAGAACTGCAGTTCCTTCACCTTAATACTTGTTTTGAGAGGGTTCATATGGACATGGATAGATGAGACATTGATTGTCTCTCGTTATTGTCTTCTTGCTAGTGAAACTTGCAGCATTTCCTGCTATGCAGTTCAAGCACTGTATATTTTATCTGCCTAAATCTGTTCCCTTCATTATTCTGTTATAATGAATCCAAGTGAGCCACATGCTATGCCATCTCCTGTAACGATGGAATGGCCTGCTGAGACTTAATATATTAACTTCATTTGTTAACCTTGTGTTGCATTAGTGAAATCAAAATAGCACTTGTGCAATTCCCCTGGTGAGGCAGTGAAGTTTATCTAGTTGTGGCTAAGCCATACATATAGGGTAGGTTTCAGGTTCTGTGCTGAGTTAGTGACTGTCAGCTAAGCGATGATTAAATTAAATGAAGCCCTAGCACCTCTAGATATGGATGGAAAAAAGCTGGATAAAGTTCTTGCTACATCACTTCCCAGTGACCCTTACTGTATGTGTGAGAACATTAGAGTCAGCTGTAATGCTAACCGTGATAATAATAGCCTGACTGTACCTGTTATCAAGGCTAAAGATAATCATTTTGAGCAATGTACTAGGGAAACCGTACCCTGAGAAATCACTGCAGAGAGAAATTTAATGGTGAGAAAAATATTTTTGCTTGCATGTCTTAAAACCTTTTTATTCTATTTGGGTCCAGCCTGGCATTGCACTTCACTTTTATTTTGCCTTAATTAATTGTTGAACTTTTGCTTTACTTAATGTAATTGCCCACATAGAAACTACACCTTACCAATAATTTAAACCTTTCACTTAAATATAAGAGAGCAGCATAGCTTTCTCACTGAAAATAGAACATTGTGTTTTTTAAACAATGATCTTTCAGAGATAAAAGTACTCAACAAAGAGACACTTACATTTATAAGGCATCTCACCACTTCACAACTTTGAAGCACAATGGCAATGTTACATGGACAGACATACCAGTTATTGCCACGCAACAAGATGCAACAATGATTTGATTTGATTTATTCTTGTCACATTTGTTGGGGTGCAGTGAAAAGCATTGATTTCTGCACTCTATACAAAATATACAGTTCATAGAGTACATAGGATAGAAGGAAAAGAGATATAATGTTACAGTCACAGCTAGGGTGCAGAGAAAGATCAGTTTAATATATGCAAGGTCCATGGAAAAGTCTCATGGCAGCAGGAAAGAAACTGTTCTTGAGTCGATTGATCTCAGATCTCAGACTTTTGTACCTTCTTCCCAATGAATCTGGTGGAAGAGAATATGTCTGGGGTACATGGGATCCTTGATTATGCTCGCTGCAATCAAAGCTCAAGAGGGTAAATCTCATCAGGGCTATTCTTCGCTGTTGTCCAAACTTTGATGAGCATTCAGCAGGAATCGCATTTATAAATGTAAATGAAAAAAGTCAACTGTTTACTGGGGCTGGCTAACGGATGAATGGTCACCAATTACCAAGAAGGAAAAAGTGCTGTTGGATCTTTAACCTGTACTTGGATCACCTGAGCTAGATCTGGAGTTAACATCTTTTTTAAGTGATGACAGTGAAGCATGCCTTCAGTAGTTTGTCTAAGTGTCAGCCTTGGCCACATGGTCTTCATTCCACAGCCTGATTTAGTGATGGAACAAAATAGTTTATTTTAGTCAGCTGACCCTTTACTTTCATACTGAAGTTTTAGGGTGATTTCTGGAGATAGAGATCCCAAAGTTTCTTGGTGTCCAGATGTTGTACGTTTGAGATTTTCTGCTAGAACATTTCTTAAAATTCAAAACCACCTAGGTACATGTAACAAGAAAGGACATAATTGGACTAGAAGCTGTTCCAAAAAAATTCACTTGACTGATGAGGGGAAGTATGAGCCTGTATCCACTGGGATTTAGAAGGATGAGAGGAAATCTTATTGGAATGCATCAGATTCTGAGGGGAATTGACAGGGTGGATGCTTTCTCTAATAAGAGAGACCAGAACTAGGAGACGCAGTTTCAAAATAAGAGGTCTCCCTTTTTTTATTCATTCAATGGACATGGGCAAAGTTGGCTGGCCAGCATTTCTTAACCATCCCTATTGCCCTCAGGAAAGTGGTGGTGAGCTGTCTTGAATTGTTGCAGTCCATGCAGTATGGGCTGACCCATAATGCCATTAGGGAGAGAATTCCAGGATTTTGATCCTGCAACTGTGAAGGAACAGTGATATATTTCCAAGTCAGGACGTTGAGTGGCTTGAAAGGGAACTTGCAGGTTGTGATATTCTCATGTATCTGCTGTCCTTGCCCTTCCAGATGGATGTGGTTGTGGGTTTGGTAGGTGCTGTCTCAGGATCTTTGGTGAATTGCTGCAGTGCATCTTGTAGCTGGTACTCGCTGCTACAACTGAACGTCAGTGGTGGAGGGAATGGATGTTTGTAGATGTGATGCTAATCAAGCAGGCTGTTTTATCCTGAATGGTGTCAAGCTTCTTGAGTGTCATTGGAGCTGCATCCATTCAGGCAAGTGGAGAGTATTCATCACACTCTTGACTTGTGCCTTGTAGATGGTAGATAGGCTTTGGAGGTGAGGAGAATTTATTTCCCTTGAGGATTTGAAACTGTGGTATTCTTTTCCCTGGAGACCAGTAGAGATATGGTCATTGAATATTTTTTAAGACTGAATTAGGTAGGTTCTTGTTTGGCAAAGAAGTCAAAGACTATGGTGGATATGAAACAAAATGGGGTTGAGGCCACAATCAGATCAACTGTGATCTTATTGAAAGGTGGAGCAGGTTTGAGGGGCTGAATGACCTACTCCTGCTCTTCTTTCATATGTTCATAAATGCAAAATGTTTATTTTCATATATGTGGTTCCTTGTGCCTTACTTGTCACCCCACAGCTTAAGGAAATGCAGTCAGAGAGGGAATGTGTGACCACCAGTCAGAAAGAGGAAGGCTGGCAGGTAGTCAGGAAAGCTCCAGAGTGCATCTCATGCATGAACCATTTATCTGTGTTGGAAAAGGGTGAGAGCAACAGTTCCTCTGGGGAGTGCAGCCAGAGCCAAGTTCATGGCACTAACTATGTGTGTGGCTCAGCTGCACAAAACAGGGGAAGGGGTAAGAGTAAGAGTAATTATCATTGAGAATGTGCTGGTGAGACATCTTATCACTGCAGTCTATGTGGCGACACATGATGTTCTCCAAAAGGGAGTTCCAGAATTTTGACCAAGTATTAGTGAAAGAACAGCAATACAATTCCAACTAGGAGCTGCATCATTAAAAAAGGGGGCTGAAAGAAATCCTTTAGTCTGGATGAAGGGTGGTGGGGGGAGTGGGAAGACAGTCAGTAAATTACAGTAGAGAACATTTGTTGACTTCAAAACTTTATCAAGGATAATAAATCATAAATAGAATAAGAGGAGTGGCAGTCTTCTGGTCAGAGAAGCTGTGTAACATGTGCTGAGTACAGGGTTTTCAGCTTATTAGCTATTGTAATTTGGTAGTTTGATTTATGCATTTATGTGGTTGTTTGAGAGTGTGCCAAGCAGCCTGTACTGTTTGGGGCAATCTTACAGGATTCTGTCAATTTCATCTTACTTCCAAAGAACCTGGGCAGCTTTGGTCTCATCAGCAGAGCTCTTCTTGGCTGAGGTCCAAGCTCAAACATCACTTCCACCATTAAAGTTTGCCCAGAGCTCTTGAGACCTTGAGTTCCAATCTACAAAAGTTTATCTTTTTCCTCATAATGGGGAAAACAGATAACACAACCAGTGATGTGAACATTACTGTCATGGGATTACCTTTGGCAAGTAATTGTATGAATGTAAGGATTAATGGAAGGAGCCCGGCAAAATTGTTCACATAAAGCTACGTTCAATTCATAGGTACATACAAATGCTGCAATGTAACAGAGATACATAATTTAGTGCTCCAGTTTCAAACATATCTATCTGTCATGCCTACCCTGAACCTCTCTCTTCTCTACAACTCACATATTACTTGCCATTTGTCAGCCCAACCTGAATGCTGTCCAGATTTTGCTGCTTGCAGACACAGACTGATTCAGTATCTGAAGATTCATGAATGCTACTGAATACTGTTCAATCATCAACAAACATCCACACTTCTGACCTTATGAGGGAGGAAAGGTCATTGATGAAGCCGTTGGAATTGGTTGGGCCTTGGACACTACTTTGAGGAACTGAGTTTTCCTTCTGATTTCAATTGACTTCAGTTTTGTGATTGTTAGACAATCACTCCAGTTGTTTTAATGTTTGGAAAGGATAAGGAACAATCAATAAGAAACAATGGGCTGTTAGGATTAAGTGGACACAATGGCATATTAGCATTGTCACTGGACTAGTAATCCAGAGACTCAAGATAATGCTCTAGGGACCGGGTTTAAATCCCCCCATGGCAGATGGTGAAATTTGAATTAAATGGTGATGTTAAAATCTCTGTTGATTGTTGTAAAAATCCATCTGGTTGACTAATGTCCTTTAGGAGATGAAAACTGTTGTCCTTTTCATTTGGTTTATATGTGACTCCAGAGCCACAACAATGTAGTTGACTCTCAACTGCTCTCCACCAACAACGAGGGATAAGCAATAAATGCTGACCAGCTAGTGACACCCATGTCCCACGAATGAATAAAAAAAGTGCTTGCAGATGCACATCAATTTGGTTGACTCTGAAATGGCCTAGCAAACTATTCAGTTCAAGGGCATTTAAATGCTGCTTCAGTCAGTGATGCTCGCATCACCTGAATGAGGATGAAGGTTCACAGTAGGCAAGTGGGCTATAATTCATCTGTGTGCCCATTGTAGGTCTCTCTGATTCCTTCCCCTTCTTCCATAACTCTGCCTGGAGCTAGCAGTGGCTCAGAGAGAATGGCAACTCTGCACGTTGCTGTGATCTCGTTGCTATGGGAACACTCTAGACCAGACTTGCTGCCATATGGCCTTCACCAAATGGCAAATGAGAAAGTTCCCATCCCATTCTCTGCAGGATTATTGGGTTTCCCTGTAGTTGCCCAGTTGTGCTGATCTTCAGTTCCATCCACCTGAGCAGACCCTTGCCACATCTTCATGTTTTGCAGTTGGGCATTGAGAACATTGCCTTGATTTGGAGCTGCTTCTGTCTCAGGCCGACACATGGTTAATTTCAAATTGTCTCCACTACCACTTATCCACCAACACAATTTCAGTCTGTTGGAATGTTAATGAGAACACATGAGTTGCAAAATGAGCTCCCAGCAAGCTGAAGCTGGAGACCTAACCTACAGTCAGAATTTCAGAATGAAACAATTTCTACTTGGTTCCCGGATATCGGGAAACCGATATTTTGCCTTCCTTAATATTTTTTGTACCCACCTGCCACACATCCTGCTAATGGCAGGAGGGGAAGATTCTATTCTTGGGTGGACAACTTGTCCACTAGCAGCCTGTTACCTGCCCATTGCAAGCTGGAAACAAAATTGATCCCATTATGTGGATGGCAAAGTTTTCCTCTTGAATTAAAAGATGTACTGGCCACATTAAACACGAGCATTTCAGGTGATAATTACTCTTCTTAATCAACCACATACTTTGAATTCTTTATTCTATAAAACTCATCCAGCAATGAATGAACATCACCACAAAACATTTTGTGGGTGCAATTCACTTTAAGGAGTTTAAGTTGATGCCCGTACCATGTAGTTCCCAGTACCTGGTCAACAATGAGAAATTTGCCACAATTGAGGGCCATGACAACACTGCAACTTACACACAATTTAGAAGTTGCGGTGCACCTGAATGGGCTCCAAGGGAACGCATTCTGATGTTTCCACCAGGATCTGCTAGTATATGAACTGGGCTGAATGTTGTAGATTTACCAGGGGTAGTCAGGCCAGGGGGTGATGGTCAGATTGGGAGGGGTAGTCAGGTCAGGGAGTGATGGTCAGATCAGGAGGTGTAGTCAGGCCAGGGGGTGATGGTCAGATCGGGAGGAGTAGTCAGGTCAGGGGGTGATAGTCAGATCAGGAAGGGTAGTCAGGTCAGGGGGTAATGGTCAGATCGGGAGGGGTAGTCAGGCCAGGGGGTGATGGTCAGATCGGGAAGGGTGGTCGAGTTGGGAAGAGTAATCATGTGGGATGGGGATGGTCGGATTGGGAGGGGTAGTCAGGTTGGGGGGTAGTTGGGTCAGGAAGGGTAATCTGATGAGGGGGCATTGGTCGGGTTGGGAGGGGTAGTTAGGTCAGAGTGGAGGGAACATGAGGAAGAACTTTTATTTAGGCGAAGGGAAGTGGGTGTCTGGAATTCACTGCACGAGTTGCTGGTGAAGGCAGAGACCCTAAACGCTTTTCAAAAGTGCCTGATCTGCACCTTAAGGCTATAGGCTGAGTGTAGGAAAGTGTAATTAGAAAGAACACCTGAGAGTCCTTGGGCCGGCATGGAGAAGTTGGACCAAATGGCCTCCTTCTGTGCTGTAATTTTTCTATGGTTCTAATAAGACTTCTATCCAGATAAGTTAAGTATCCAAGTAAAGACATCAGAACTGTCTGAAGACAGACTCTAAACCAGAATTGGAACCTTTTGCAGCGGGTTCTAGGGAACATGCGGTAAAGAACTGAGCACTAATACATTTCTGAGTAACAAGCAATGTAATTCATCTTGGAAGTCTCACAGCAAATTAAAAACTGACAACTTTCGATTAAGCAGGCTGTTAAAATTTCTGCTACCAAGATGGGAAGTCAGTGAATTGAATATTTAGAAGCAGCTGAATTAAGTAATATCATCAGCATAACATGTTACACAGCAGGGAACACCATTAGTGCTATTATAAATCTTCATGATTATCCTAAGCAGCAGCTGAGTTCTGATTTCAAATTTTGCAAGGACGGTTGCTAAGTATTGTATTGCTGTTACAACTTTAAAAAACATTTATCAAATATGCTAATAGCTATCTTCAGTTTTGTTTGTCAAAAGTAATTCACACTTTGCCTGTATTGTCAGAATCAAGGTCAGATTCTGAAAGCTCACAGCTACAGAATGAACATTGTTCCACTTCTTTAACAAAAAGTGCTGAAAAATCTCAACAGATCAGACAGCATCTTTGGAGAAAGAATAGAACCAACATTTCAAGTCTGGATGACCCTTCATCAGAACTTCTTTATTCTGATCAGTTTTCCTTCACTAGTCACTCTGGGAGAGGCTCACAAATGGTCATAAATTTTGGACAGATACATGCTTATGTGAATCTAACAGAAGTATTAATCAAGTACAGAGATAAAGCTTGTCCCTCAGAGCCTTAGCAATTTCATGCCACGTGTAGGTACTGGGCGGTGGCTATGAGGGAAGAGCAGGCCAATGATGGCCTGCTGTTTGTTTTGTGAAGGCAGCAGGAACATTCCTGCTTCTTCCTAATCCACAAGACAAGAACAAGACTGTTTAAAGATTTTGGGCTTTTTTTTTGCACTACCTCCTTTGAGGATTACTGGCTAAGATATTCAAGATCCAAAAATTCCAGCCACAGTTTATGTGTATATGACATCATAAATCCCAATTTGAATTCTTGGCAAGGTTTCACTTCAGCATTCAAATGAGGCCTGGGTTAATTTCAAGAGGCTTCTAGGGCCATTTGTTCAAATGTTCCTGACCAATCTCACTGTGCCCAAAATGCACTACTAAATTGATTATTGCTGTGTCCGTTTTAGGCCCATAAAAATAAGCCCAATATTGATAAATGTAGACGTCTATCATTCTATCAATCTACATTACATTCCAAACCTGGGTGGCATGCTGGCATAGTGGTTAGCACTGCTGCCTCACAGCACCAGGAACCTGGGTCAAATTCCCTATTTGGATCAATGTCTGTGTGGAGTTTATACATACTCTCTGTGTCTGCGTGGGTTTCCTCCGGGTACTCTGGTTTCCTCTCACGGCCCAATGATGTATGGGTTAGGTGGATTGGCCATACTAAATTGCCCCTTTGTGTCAGGGAGACTAGCTAGGGTAAATACATGGAGTTATGGGGATAGGACCTGGGTGGAATTGTGGTCAGTGCAGACTTGATGAGCCAAATGCCCTCCTTCTGCACTGTAGGATTCTATGAATCTATGACTTTGAGCTCATTGAAATCTGTTAAGGAGACTTTGTGACTCCATTTTAACAACTCTTCTATTTTTAATCTTAATTGTTCAGTTGACCCTCAGTAAGTCCATCAGATAGGAGACAAGAAGGGTAACTACATTAACAGCCTACAAATGAAGCAGGAGGAGCAAGTGTGTTTCCTCCAGGCCTAACAAGCTGACCTGTAAAACCTCCCCAACTCAATGAGCTCCCCCCAGAACCCCCACGATCATTGATTCCTCCTTACAATCAATCGCTCTCATCAGACTCTTTATTGTACCTCCTGATCATTCTCTCTAATGCTCCATCTCTCCCTCGGATCTCCCTATGATCCCTCATTTCCTCTTAGATCTCTCCCTGATCCCATCCCTTTTCCCACTAAAGGATAGAAGCTAGGAGCAGAAGTAGGCCATTCAGCCCTTCAAACATGTTCCACTATTCAATGTGATCATGTCTGATCCCCTCTCAATGCAATATTCTTGCTTTCTCTCCATACTCTGTGATGCCATTAAAATCTAAAAAAAATCTCTTTCTCGAATACATTTAGTGACCGTTATAATTCAGGTCAGAAACCCCAAAGTGTTTTATGAAGTCTGCCTAGATCACAAGTTTTGCCATTTGAATTTAGCTAGGGTAAGCATGAGATGTTTCACTTCAGGTATGATTCGAATGACCCACCAGGGAGCTTTATCAAACAACATTAATTTAAGAATACAGTTAAAATTTATAGAAACAAAATCAGCAAAAACTTTTATCAATTTAGAAACAAGATTTAAGAAAACATGATATTGTATAAGCCTTAACAGTTAAATACCATTCCAACCAAATAAATCCCATAAACAAGATCCTTACCACAGGTTTAGCACAGAAAATACAAATGTTTGCATGATGCTGGAACTTAGACTTTTGATTGGAGGCTTCAGTTCTCCTGATACACACAGACAAACTTGAAGTCAGAACAGCTTCTCTAAACACCAGGGAAAGAGAAAGAGAGAGAGAGAGAGAGAGAAACTCTATGCGCTAGCTAGCACACCACCAACAGCAAAGTTTTCACTCCAGAAAGGCCAGGAGACCTGCTTCCAGCTAGCTAGCAGAATTCACAATTCTCTCTCAGCAGGGAGAGAGAGAAACATTGCTTTTTAGTTTAAATTCAAACACTTTCCAACTGAAGAAACAAAAAACAGTCCAAAATACTTGACCTGCCAACCACTCATAAATTCCAAGTTAGTGCATTGGACCCAAATTAAAAATAAACAAAAACCCATTTAAACCATTGAAGCAGCAGTAAAAGGACTTTGAGCAGACACCTCAGCAACAATAAAAAAACCAAAGTTGCTTAACTTCAAATAATATGATTTAAAAAAACATAAGGTTCACAAGCATCACATCACTTAAATGTCTTTCTAAACTTTGTCTTTCCCTCCTATCTTTCTCTAAGCCCTATCTCTCCCTCAGATCTCTCTCTGAACACCTATCTCTTCCTTCAATATCTGTCCAACCACCACAATCAGCCACAGATTCTAAAAACTACATTATTTGCAATCAACATCCCTCCCCCATCCCTTTCCCATACCTTTCTGCAATCTGTACCTCAAGCTGCATAAAATCTTTTGCTCCTGGGCCATGGCTTCTTCTCCAGAGCTCAACAGGGGACAGAATGATATAATACTAGTCCATTTGGTTGATAGTGTGAAAAAAAAACTGCAGACTGCAGAAAGATATCAATGGAGTGGTCAGGTGGACAGCAAAGTGGTACATGGAATTCACACTGTAGAAGCCCGAGGTAAACATTGTTGGGATAGGGTAGGTGCAAACAAAGCAAGGGAATGCAAAACAAATGGTAGGTTCCGGAGAAGTATAGTGATAGGAAGACTTTTGCATTCATAACCCCAGATCCCTGAAAATAGCAGAAAGATAGATAAGATCACTGCAAACATATGCTGAATAATTCCTTTTACTACCTGAGGCATAGGATATGAAAGCAGTTAAGCTAGAACAATGTAGGCCGTAGAGTATTGTGTACAGTACACTGCATTATATGATGCACGTGATCACGATAGGGAGGGAACAGAGGGGATTTACAAGGATGTTGCCAGGAAAGGAGAATCAGGAAAGATTGAATGAGTTGATGTTATTTTCTTAGGAACAGAGGAGGATGAGGAAAGATTCAACTGATATTTTTAAAAAAGCTTATTTATGACGTGGATAAAAAAGATCTATTTCCCTTAGCAAAGAGGTCAGATAGTCAGGGGCAGAGAAAATAATTGACAGAAGGCTTAGAGGGGAGTTGAGGAGAAACTTTTCCACCTGATTTTCAGGAACTCACTACCTGAAAGGGAGTGCAGAAATGTAGACTCCCTCATTATGTTTAAATATACTTGGATAAGCAATTGAAGTAGTAATCTTGGGCCTCAGACCAAGAATTGGAAAGCGGTCAGTTTGAATAGTTATTTTTCAGATAGCCGAAAAACCTACTTCTATGCTATACATTTTCCGTGTTTCTTTATTTTTATGTTTCTAGTCTGGCAATCAGCCTGGCTTCCAGGCAGGAACATGTTGAAAACACAATGTACACTCTGGAGTTAAAACTTCATGGTGATCCTCATCCAGAACTTTTCCTTCAATAATTGGAGATCTCACCTCAGTAAAAGTTGGGGCTATTGTTTCTCCTTACGTGCCAAGGATGAATAGCAAACTTACCCCAGCTCTTGCTGATGCTCCTACGTAATGAACCAAAGCAGATACACAAGATCAACCCATGTTTGTTCATCCTCAATTATCAGTTTCACTCAGTACTGACTGGATACTCTTCTGAAGAATTACCAACTCACTATTACGCTACCCTTGGCATAACATGTTGACATTCTACTGTGTACTAGATTTCCCTCGAGATATTCTTCAGTATTCATCGTATTGCTATGTGCAATCCAATAATCACTTTCTTTTTTCTTGCTGAAATTTTGTTTGATTTCTTTTATGAGGAAAGAGGCAGCTCATTTTTGTTCCTCAGTGACCGGGTCAAGTCCTCCCAGTTCACATATGACTCTTTTACTCTGCCCTGATGCTCTCCTTTAAGCCACAACATTGAATAATATTCCTATTTTTACAATGGAAGTTTTCAATTTCTCACATCATTCACATGGATACATTATCAGCTGAACTATTAACTTAGTATCCATTTGTTCTAGTGATTAAGCAAGTTGTGCTATAAACATTGTCCATTCGGAACTGAATTGATGTTGCTCAAGATTCATTTTAATCTTTGTAAAGCACGAAACCATTGATTCCATCAGTATGAACTAGTGTCAGGGAAATATCAGAGAAATCCAAGAAACTGGAATATTTTCTGCTGATCCTTATATATTACACTGTGGAAATTGTAAGATAATTAAGACAGAGACTGTGAAATTTAATATGTTCGTGAGCCTAGCAATACTGCAAGCAGATGTCAACCTAAGACAATTTAGTAACAATGGGGACAGAACATGAATGGATTTGAATAGGTTGATAAGGGATCAAAAGAAGAAATACTAGGTGTGAAGGAAAGATATCAAAGGGAAGTTGCATAAACTGAGTTTGCTTTTAAACTCAAAAAGCTAAAATAAAGAGATGAAGATGATTAAGTCTGGGGAAGAAATGTATTTAAGGAGACACTGAAACTTGTGCAGGGAGCTGTTTCTTTACATCTCAGCTAACAGCAGAAATAGCTGTTTACCTCTCAGCAAACAGTGTGTGAGAAGAAAGTTTATCTCAGGAGCATTATCAAGAGATATAAATGCTCTGTGTGGTAAAAATTACCAGATTTTATAGATGTTAAAATCCAAAAGATTGTGAAACAATTTGGAGAGGATTAGCTTTGAATATAGTTAAGATTGTTTGGAACTTTTTTAAAAAGTAATACCATGTAAAATCATTATATTAGTTAAGTGTACTTCTAGTTTACTTAGTTGTTTTTATTTCTAATTCTTAATAAGAATTTACTTTATTAAAATCATCACAAAGAGTCAGGACATTATTTTCTGGATTTAAATCTCTTTACAAATTGCAAAATATGTAGTTGTTTCAAGTTTCCGTTCTGGGATTTGAATAAACTTGGCATTTACCATCAGCAGTGTCCTTAACACTAAATTAAAATCCCACTTACAAAATGAAGAGAAAGTGTGCTTCTTTTTTCTTTTAATGATCTATATCATTATTTATTGAATGTACAATTATTTTATCACTAAAGTTCCAAAAACCTAATATCATTCAAAATACTTTATGAATATTCACACATTAGATCCTAGATTCACAGTAATGAGGTTGATACTTAACTCCTGTTGAAATGTCCTAGCAAGCCACTCAGTTCAAGGGCAATTAGAAATTGGAACAAATACTGGCATGGCAGTAATGCTATACACCATGAAAGATTTTTTTTCAAATCATAGCTAATAGAACTTAAGACATTAATGGAACAGTGTTGAAAAGGTTAACCAGAGCAGCAGAAGAAATGCTCCAACTAACATGATTGGTGAATAGTTCCACTTGGTTAGTATTGTGCTTTGTTTTATATTGGTGTAAATTCTGTTTTATTTCGCAAACATATAATCCAATCTATAAACCACAATGTCTTAGAGTGACTAATTAGTGCCTAAGTACTGTTTTGTAATTGTATGACAGGAAATTGCTCAAAGCTTGTGAGTGGATGAATGAATAAGGGAGTGGGATCTGTGGTTAGAAGATAAAAAGTATGTTCACTTTGGGAAAATAAGTAATTAGGTTGCAATGGAACATTGAGCTATGGGATGAGACAGGCAGGCTTGGGAATTGGGAGATTGCTAACTATGTATAGATACCAGACTTATGTAGAGAAGGTTAGAACGGTTGAAGAACAAATGACACTAGGAAGAATGTGCAGCATGATTAGAACAGGTATGTCACTTTTAATCAAAGCCAAAGGGCCCTTTAAACAAAGCTGCTTGATCACAATGCCATTGACTTCCATGTTAAATTTGAAAGTGAAATATTCCAATCACTGTCAAGTATCCTAATCTTAAATGTGGAGTTGCTGGTGTTGGACTGGGCTGGGCACAACAAGTAGTCTCGCAACACTAAGTTGAAGTCCAACAGGTTTATTTGGTGGCACAAGTTTTTGGAGTGCTGTTCATTCATCAGGTGAACTTGGAGCAGCATCCGAAAACTCGTGCTACCAAATAAACCTGTTGGACTTTAACCTGGTGTTGTGAGACTACTTACTGTGCCTAAACCTAAACAAAGCCAATTATGTTCATTTTAGGGAAGAACTAAAGTTAATTATGTAAATAGACTAAAAAGTATGGAAGTAAATGAACAATGGGAAACATTTCAAAGAAACAATGCCAAATGGTCAACAAATACACATTGCATTCAGAAAACAGAATCTAGATGAGAACTACCCATTCATGACTCACTCAGAAATTTAAGGAAAGTATTAGACTAAAAGGAGATGTTTACAATGTTCTAAAAAACAATAGTAAATCTGAGCACTGGGAGTGTTTTAGAAAGAGCAGAGGGTTGCCAAAAATGTATAAAATGGGAAAATATAGAACATGAGAGTATACTAGCCAGGAATATAAAAACAAATTGTAACAGCTTTTATACGTATATAAAAAGGAAGACAATAGCTAAAGTAAACTTTGACCATTTAGAAGTACAGAAAGAAGAAATTGTCATGGGGAATAAGGGAATAGCAGAAGCAGGGAAACAAATATTTTGGATGGGATATTTCACTTTCTCTTTTGAAATTCATTTCAAAGAGAAAATTAAACTACATATTGTCAACCAGGCTTAGACTCTGTCAACATTGCAGTCAGGATCAAAGGGGTACTTGATGTACATTCAATTTTGAAGGAAAACAAAGGTAAACATGGCTGGATGAAGGATGATAGAAGTCCATTGGGTTGATAGATGAATCTTTTAAAGGCACTGCACATTGAATTTATTAACTATCAAAAGCTTCACATGCAATGGAGAGAGTTTCAATAGTTTCAGCCTTCTGGGAAGCCTCAGCAACTTCAAATTAAAGCTATGTGCATACATTGGGGCTGAGTGCACAGCTGTGCGGACTGAAAAGCTAACCCCCCTCCCCCCCAAGTGAAGTTTACATCTTCTCTCTGTCAGAGGACTTCAAAGGGGATTGCTTACACCTGCAGCTTCTGACAGGGAGAAAGGGAAATTTGCTGAATGGAGTGCTGCAATGATTTAAATTCCTTTCATGTGAAAAAGGCGGCATAGAACTTAAAGCAATCTGGGCACTTCAGAATTTGCACAGAATGAGGGCAAGAAACCAATCAAAAAATTTAAAATATTTTGATAAATCACTTGTCTCCAGCAGCTGAAGAAACGTTAAAGAAAAGAAAACATTAGATAGCTGCTGATTCTGGGAATCAGGAGTAAAAACTGAAGTGCAGGAAATACTCAGCAGATAATGCAGCATCTGTGGAGGGAGTTAACATTTCAGATTGATGACCTTTCAGCAGAACTGGAAAAAAATAGGTTTTAGCAAATAAAGTTAAATGACAAATGGCTGGTGGGGCAAGGCCAAGAAATAAAGTATGCATCTCAAGGAGGTGTGAATGTCAGAATGATGAACAGTTACTGTCCAAAAGCAAAAACGAGAGATAAAATTGAGTCAAAGTGAAACATCAAAGAAAAAGGAAGGAAATGGACATAGAGATTATGGTCAGCACGTTGCTGAGTGTAGCAGACTGTAATAAAAGAGGAGGTGATGTCCTTTGAGCTGGTGTTGGGTCTCATCAGAAGACTGCAGAAGGCATGAAACCTTTTGTTATTTAATCTCTCCTGTCTTCCAGTCTATCACAGATCTTCCGTCTTGATCTTTAATCACCCTCCCTCTTTCACTCATTTAAAAGCTGAAGGGCAGGATTCTCCAGCCATTCATGCCAATGGAATTCTCCTGTCCCATTGCAATGAACGGAGATTTGGCTACTCGCCAAATTCTTTATCATCTCTGACAGCAGCATCAGGTTAGAGAGTTGGTGTCAAAGGTACCTTCGTGAGTTGCTGCAATGCACCATGTTAATTGTACATACTGCAGCATTGTGTACCAGCAGTCAGAGTGCCAGTTAAGTAAGTACTCTGACCTGGATGTTGTTGAACTTCTTCAATATTGTTCAAACTGCATCATTGAGGTAAGCAGTGAGTGCTGTATCTGTCCTTCCTTGTAAATAGGGTGTTGATATGGCTGGAGCAGCTGAGCTTAAGATCACAGTCAAACCCCAAGATGTTGATGGTGGGGAAATCAGCCGCTGGAGCAAAGAATAAGGTTGCACTTAAAGAGCAACTTACAAGTTTCATGATCTTTTCATGATCTTCCTTTGTGCCGGATATGGCTCTAGTTATTGAATGGTTTTTCTTGAGATCCTCATTAATCTCAATTTTGCTTCAACACTGTTCTGCAATTCTTGGTCAAATGATGTCTTGGGTAATTTTATCTCTCCTGCACTTTAAAAGTAAGGCTATCTGCTACAAATCACTTTAAAAAATGCTGTGATTATTTTTATATAAGCAAATGTGGAAGCTGTTTTGCACACAGACAGCAATGAGATGAAGGAAGATTTGCCAATATACTGAACAGTATAGTGACTAGGCTACATCTATAAATATGAAATCTCATCTCCACATATCAATAATAGAATTAAGTTTGACAAATAGGTGTGTATAAGTTCATCCTCATAATATATTTTTCAACTTTTCCAACAGCAATCATTTATTTTGTATATAATGTTTTAAATAGGCTGCCAGATGGCTCTGTTCCTTGTGATAAGCGAAGACTTCAAGAATACATTTTTGAAAAGCCAGCCGGTTTTATGACAGTCTAGCTTACTAAGCAGAATGGATTTTTCAATAAATATGAAGCATTTTGGCTTCTTGACAAGCAAAGAGTCTGTAATCATCGTAATGCAATCTTAATAAGGGATGTTGGTCAAGTTTAAATTCCTAATACAATTGCGATATCATGCACACTTTTTGGAATTATGTTTGTTACATTACTTTTGTGTTACCTATTCCTTTAAATGATTGCTGCATGCATCCAGTGCTCTTCTTGCTGCTCATTTGGGAGGTACAGTATCACAACTGCCTAGCACTACATGCAAGTAGCCAGAACCTTTTAAGGGAGTGATGTTTTGTGGCTTCAAGAAGTGATAGATGTTTTACCAAAATTCAAACTGGTTTGTGATACTTTGAAGAATGGTTGGATGTGCCAGAGAGCGATCACCAAAGTTTCAGACAATGCATTGGAAGTCTTGGTG
Source organism: Sphyrna mokarran (assembly GCA_024679065.1). Classification (NCBI taxonomy): domain Eukaryota; kingdom Metazoa; phylum Chordata; class Chondrichthyes; order Carcharhiniformes; family Carcharhinidae; genus Sphyrna; species Sphyrna mokarran. The sequence goes on along the minus strand of JAGIQG010000002.1, from coordinate 56,012,415 downwards.
GAAGAAGTGAAAAGCAGGAGAGACATCAAGAGTACAAAGCACCATCAATATAAATGATCAGAGGGATCATGGGAACAAATAATGGAAGAGATAGTTGATGGAAATATTGCTGCAAGAACAAGGATGCAGTGCAAGAAAAAGTTTAACAATCTGACATGAATTATCAAAGCAAGTAAGCTTATCTGAAATGCTATATCCTACTGTGGTTGTTGTTCATTTAAGGATCAATGTGCAGAGTATGGATCATGTAACCCAGGAAACCAAATCAAGGAACAGGTAAGTGTGGACTTCTGCACTCAGCGTCGTTTCAGGAGCAGATTGCAGCCATGAGACTGCAAGCCTCTATACAGTTTTAATCTGTAAATGAATGAGTTGATTTTCCCTAAACCAGCGAACAAGTATCTTTACACCTACCAACTACACCAAAAGTCTCAACCACTGCTTAATTCATTTCCCTCCTATCACCCATCTACTGTCAATTTCTAACAGTAGTCAACCACAAAATTCATATGCTTTCTCTCACCTTCACATGCAAGACTCACACTCATAGTTCACATACATTGAGCTAAATTTAATTGTGGCAGTAGTGGCCTGGACCGTGGTCAGGAAAACATGGGACAACTCTGCTGTAGCCCATCCCTGAAGGTCTCAAACCATCATAGCCATCAAGCAATTCACTGTCTGGCATCAGGGATGGCATACTTTTGAGGCCAACAAGAAGGCTAGTAGCTCTTCAGTCCCAATAGTGCTATCAGGAGTAGTGGCCACTGATGGTACTGCAGCCAGTGAAGATAAGCAAACATGGAACAGGCTGCAGATCACAGCTAAGTGTGTTAGGTTCAATAGGGCTAGTCAAGTAGCCCCAGTGGTGTGGAGTCAATGGTATACTAAGAGATATTTTTCTAAGGTGATGGTCATACCTACAGTTGAGGTCTGTCATGTGACACAGGATGCCTGATCAAAAGGGCCCTCCCTTCCTGAGCCTAAAAGCATGCTGCCAGCTGTTAGGGCAGTATTGCCATGTGGCATAAAATCCCTCCACCACTATTGCCTGTGGTGCTAAGACGGGCATAATTAACTGCCCATTTATTAACCACAGGAAGGCTCTGAGCGGTATCTGACTGGGATAGCTGTCCTCAACCTGCTCCATCCTGGACCGAACTGCAGAAGTTGGGAAGTATATGAGCACTCCACAAAATGCCCTCCTCCCCAACCCCACAGCCGGCAGCTTCCCACCTCCCAGCCTGCTCCTGGGCACCAGATTAAATTCCATCCAATAGCTACTTATGAATCATGACAGTCATATTACTCAAACATATTGCATGCCAGTCACTGGCACACTTCCTTCTCTCTGGCAAGAGAAAATAGCGTATAACAGAAAGCAGCAAGCAGAAATGGAGGACAATTGTTTCTGAATATTTTAACCACCTTTCTTCTCTTCCTTAACCATAATCAAACCCTTGTCCATTTTCCATTTCAGTTAGCAAAGAACTGGAAGCCCAAATCAAAATAACTGGAATTTTCCCAGTTAGTGGAGGAAGAAAACAGGGAAAAATAAAGATATATATTGATCTTACACTTTCAACTAGCAATTCAGAGAGTGACACTATTGCTTTAGAGCCTGAATAGCAGAGGGATCGGCACATGCTGAGACATGGACATAGAATTCTTAGAGTAGAATTCTTACATTTGGCCCTCATGTTTGCACCGACCCTCCAAATGAGCATCATAACCAGATCCTATCCCCATTGCTCATATATTAATTCTGTTAATCCCTAAACCTACACATCTTGAGACACTAAAGGACAATTTAGCATGATCAATCCACCTACCCTGTACATCCTTAGACTGAGTCATCATGCTGCCTGAGACAGTGGGAACAAGTGTACAGGAGCTAAAGTTTGGAGAGTTGGGGATGGGCAAACGTACAAGCCCAAAAATAGGCGAGATCAGAGATTAGTTTTGCTGCAGAGGACTCCAGTGAGAGATTCAGTGGTTCAGGTTAAGGAGAAGGCAGATAGGTATACAAATGCTTGCACAATACACTGGAAAGTCTGCCAAAAAGTCAGCGCTCAGTGTCAAGGAGGATAGAGGAATCCACTTCCAACTTGGTACAGGGTTTTGCACAATGTTTAGAGTCCATTCTTTCCAACATGTCAGCTGTGGGACTCACCATGATGCAGCATATGATGGTTGCTACCACTTGGTTCCATTGTAGCACAAATAGCCTCTCACCAAGATCTGAGTGCTGAAGTGGAAACTGAGACTGCTACCTCGCAAACTCAAACACTTGGCTCTGAATAGGGCTTATAGTGTTCCATCAGCCTACACTCCAACAATCAATAAAATTCCTGAGACGCTGCCGTGGCAGGGTAGAATTGATACATGGAGAATTCCTGTCACTCCACTGCTGCCCATGCACCTGTACTTCAGCATCAGCTAGACAGCTCCTTAGAGACAATATTCAAACTTTACAAAATAACTGAAAATGACAACTATAGAATTCCTTCAATGTAGAAGGAGGCCATTCAACCCATTGAGCCTGCACCAACAACAATCCCACCCAGGCCCCATCACCATAACTCCATGTATTTATGCTGCTGATCCCTCTGATACCAATTAAGCATGGCCAATCAATTTAATCTGCACATCTTTGGATTAAGGGAGGAAACCAGATCACCTGGAGGAAGCCCATGCAGATACAAGGAGAACATGTAAATTCCACTCAGACAGTCACCCAAGGCTGGATTTTAACCTGGTGCTTAGCTCCATGAAGTAGACAGCAACTAAACTTTAAGTAGTTCATGATTTTTTTAGGTCACCATGTAACATCTAAAAAAAGACAACTCATTTTAATTTATTATTGCCACATGTATGAGTATACAGTAAAAGTTATAGTTTCTCCTTCTCAAGGAGAGAGAGTGCAGAATGTAGTGTTATAGTCAAAGCTAGAATGTAGAGAAACATCAACTTAGTGTGAGGTAGGTCCATTCAAGTATCTTTTTCCTGACAGAAGAAAGTGGAAGGAAGTATGTATTGGGTGCCTGGGGTCCTTGATTATGTTAGCTGCTTTTCCAAGTGTCAATGGCTGGGAGGCTGGATTGTGTGTTGGACTGGGCAATTTCACCTATGTTAATTTTTCGACATCTTTGTACAATTTTAGATTATTACCAAAATATCATAATTAAAAAATGCAAATGATAACCACCACAACTTTGTGCTCAAATTAAATATCTTAACTTATTATTGGAGTACAGCAAGTGTAAGAGTGAACGGTAAATCAAAGGAAATATACAAATGAAGCATTCAAATAATATAGTATGAACCAGAGATCTTTTAAGATCAATGTCTGCTTTACAGCTTCCTCCCAAGAGGAAAATATATTTCTCTAAAATTGACTCAGTGATTCAGGCTGGAAATAGCAAGATAGGTCAGACACGTATTGGGAAAGAATTGGTGTTCATTGTGCCTGCTTACCAATATGTGCAGGAAGTAGGTTGAAAGCATCTAATTATAGGTTTTTAGAAGTTACTTCAGTATAAGCTGGCAAAAAGAATGATTTTCAAGAAAAAACTTGGCTTTTATTGGTAGGGGGATTGAATTTCGGAGCCGCAACGTCATGATGCAACTGTACAAAACTCTGGTGCAGCCGCACTTGGAGTATTGTATACAGTTCTGGTCTCCACATTATAAGAAAGATGTGGAGACATTGGAGAGGGTGCAGAGGAGGTTTACCAGGATGTTGCCTGGTATGGAGGGAAGGTCTTATGAGGAGAGGCTGAGGGATTTGAGGTTGTTTTCATTAGAAAGAAGGCGGCTAAGAGGAGATTTTATTGAAGCATATTAGATGAACAGAGGTTTAGATAGGGTGGACAGTGATAGCCTTTTTTCTCAGATGGAGTAAGCTAGCACGAAGGGACATAGCTTAAATTAAGGGGTGGTAGTTATAGGATGGATGTCAGAGGTAGGTTCTTTACCCAGAGGGTGGTAAGGGTATGGAATGCCCTGCCCGCTGCAGTTGTAGATGCGCCAAGTTTCGGGGCATTTAAGTGGTCAGTGGATAGGTTTATGGATGAAAAGGGAATGGTTTAGGTTAGAGGGTCATTGCTTTTTCTTAATTGGTCGGCGCAACATCAAGGGCCGAAGGGCCTGTTCTGCGCTGTAATGTTCTATTTTCTATGCTCTATGTTTTGCAGAACTACTTGAACTAGAAGTGATTGTGTTTCTTGGATGTTGATGCTATAGAATCTGAAAGGAAGGCAAAGAAAAAGATTTTCATTTAAAATGACCTCAGGACATTGCAAACTGTTTCATAGTCAATGAAATACTTTTGAAGTAGAATCAGTTTTGTAAACAGGGAAACAGGGAGACTGTTTAGGGCATGATATGGTTCCACAAACGAGCAAGGTTATAATGACCAGATAATGTATGAAAGATCTAATGTTCAATGTACAACCTCTCCACATGGCCTACATTTCTGCTGGCAGCTCCTTCGCATGCTGCTCCAGTTCTGCTGCCACTCATAGTTTGGGTAACAGTTTCTCAAGGTAGGTTATTCACACTGCTCTTGGCAGCACAGCCGTATTAATTATGTAACAACACTATTGCCAAAGATGGTACTACTGCTAGAGATGCCACTGCAAGGTAAAGGCAACTGATCTCTGAACATTAGATGCCACCATAAATAGGCATAAAAAGTCAATTGCACTGGACAACATAAAATATCAGTGCATATTCCATTTGATAGCTTAATATTTTTTACATCATTGAACAATGAATTGTGCCCGTCTCAGTGCTTAAGTTGGTATTTCCTTGGTCAGTTCATTTGTAGCAACTAGTAGTTGGCACAAAAGCAGCATAAAATGGGAGTAGCCTGCTGAGATGCAATGGAAAGTTGGAAATCTGCCTTTAGCAAGCCTACAGCAAGTCTGAAGACAGCAGCAACCAACTGGGGAACAGCAGGTAAGTAAGGAACAATACTTGGCTTAGGGACTTGGCTGAATATCTCATGTTTTTGTGCCACTTTACAAGAATATTTTGTGCAATGCAGCAAAGGCAGGCAAAAAAAGAGTCAAAGGCATGATACAGATACAGGGAAGAAGTTGATTTTAATCTGTAAATTCTACTTGATGAGCTTAAACACAGTAGAAGTGCTGGGCATCTTTGGCAACTCTTTCCTTCTAAAAATAAAAACTACACAAATAATTTTGATTCAGAGGATACTAGTTCAAAATCTCATAATAAGGCCATCTTCTTGATCTAATTCTTTGCATGTACAAATCTGTCCTCCATTTTAACAGGCTGATTTCATAATTTTTGCACAGCTCCCCCTGCCACTTGGCACACATATCTTAACTGTTAGGTTTTATCAAATTCAACTGCTTCAGAAGAAAAAGACACACAATTCTTACACTGCAGGGACTGCAGCAGTTCAAGAAGGCAGCTCATCGCCACTTTCACAAGGGCAATTAAGAATTCACAATAAATGCTGGCCTAATCACCGATGCCCACATCTTGTAAATGAAAAAAATGAATGAAGAAATCTTACTATAATTGAATGAAGCCTCGTTAATATCAAGGCTAATCTCTGGTTCATACTATGTTGAGACCTTTACCTGAGGACAGCTTTGGTATTGTTACCAAAGGAAAGATATACTACCTTTGAAAGGTGGGAGAAAGATTTCACTGATGTATCCAGGATCTAGAACATAGAACATAGAACAATACAGCACAGAACAGGCCCTTCGGCCTTCGATGTTGCGCCGACCAAAATAAAAAGCAATGCCCCTCCTAACTAAACCATTCCCTTCTCATCCATATACTTATCAACTAACCTCTTAAACGCCACCAAACTTGGCGCATCTACAACAGCTGCAGGCAGGGCATTCCACTCCCTAATCACTCTTTGAGTAAAGAACCTACCTCTGATATCCGTCCTATAACTCATACCCCTTAATTTAAAGCTGTGTCCCCTCGTGCTAGCTTTCTCCATCCTAGGAAAAAGGCTATCACTGTCCACCCTATCTAAACCTCTAATCATCTTATATGTTTCAATAAGATCCCCTCTTAGCCGCCTCCTTTCTAACGAAAACAACCTCAAATCCTTCAACCTCTCTTCATAGGACCTGCCCTCCATACCAGGCAACATCCTGGTAAACCTCCTCTGTACCCTCTCCAATGCCTCCACATCTTTCTTATAATGTGGGGACCAGAACTGCACACAATACTCCAAGTGCGGCCGCACTAGAGTTTTGTACAGTTGCAACATGATGCTGCGGCTCCTAAATTCAATCCCCCTACCAATAAAAGCTAAGACTCCATAAGCCTTCTTAACAACTTTATCCACTTGACTGCCTACTTTCAGGGATCTATTGACACATACACCAAGATCCTTCTGTTCCTCAACACTATTAAGAGCCCTACCATTAGCCCTATACTCTACACATTTATTGTTCCTGCCAAAGTGCATTACCTCACACTTTTCCACATTAAACTCCATTTGCCACCTCTCGGCCCAGCTCTGCAACTTGTCCAAGTCACTCTGTAAACTAAAACACCCCTCTTCACTATCTACCACTCCACCAACTTTAGTATCATCTGCAAATTTACTGATCCATCCCTCAATACCCTCATCCAGATCATTTATAAAAATTACAAACAGCAGGGGCCCCAAAACAGACCCCTGAGGCACACCACTCGTCACCGAACTCCACGATGAATATCTCCCATCAACCACCACCCTCTGTCTTCTATCTGCCAGCCAATTTCTAATCCAATTAGCTAAATCACCCTCTATTCCACACATCTGCATTTTCTGTAGAAGTCTTCCATGGGCCACCTTATCAAAAGCCTTACTAAAGTCCATATATACTACATCAACCGCCTTACCCCCATCCACCTCTCTGGTCACTTTCTCAAAAAACTCAATGAGGTTAGTAAGGCATGACCTACCCTTCACGAAACCATGCTGACTATCCCCAATCAATTCATTTCTCTCTAAATAACTATAAATCCTATCCCTAATAATTCTCTCCAATACCTTGCCCACAACAGAAGTAATCTGGCTCCTAAGAAGTCATATTGGACTCGAACTATTAACTCTGTTTCTCTCTTGCCACTAGACATGCTGAGTTATTCCAACATTTTATGTCTCTATTTCAATCTTCCAGCATTTACAGTTTTTTGCTTTTATTGAATGGGTTGGACTATTGTTCCCTAGAATTTAGAAAAATGAGAGAGTATCTCTTTCCAACATCTACAGTTCTTAAGAGGCTTCTTGAGGGGAGTTTGTGGAACTGTGGTATTGTTGCTTGACTAACAATTCAGAGTAATGCTCTGGGATTCGCATTCAAGTTCCACCATGGCAGATGGTGGAATTTAAGAACTCAATAAAACATCTAGAAGTCTCACAATGTTGTAAAAACCCATCGGGTTTACTAACATCCTTTCAGGAAGGAAACTTGCCATCTTTATCTGGTTTGTGAGTCCAGACTCACAACAATGTGGTTAACTCTTAAATGCCCTCTAAAATGGCCTAGTAAGCCATTACAAATGGAATAAAAATGAACCCAACATCGAAGTCATTCTTACTAATATTTGGGCATTTGTGTGAAAAAAGGGAGAGCTGTCTCACAGACTCATTAAGTAACAGTATGACATATTCATATTCATGGACTCATACCTTGCAGACACCACCATCACCGTTCCCTAGTAGAACCTATACCACCGGCTAGACAGACTCAGAAGAGGTGGTGGCACAATGGCGTATAGTCAGGAGGAAATAGCTCTGGGAGACCTGAGCATCAATTCTGGACCCTGTGATGTCTCATTGTGCCAGCTCAAATATGAGCAAGAAAACCTTCTGGTGATTACCACATATCGTTGAACACCACTTGGGGGTGGAAAGGGTGCAAAATGTCCTCTGGGTGGAGGACATCAATGTCCATTACCAAGAATGGCTCAGTAGTACCACCACAGACCAAGATGAGCAGGTCCTAAAGGACATAACTGCTAGACTGCGACTATTGGCAGATAGTGAGAGACCAACAAGAGGGAAAAACATATTTACCAACCTGCATGCTGAAGATACATTTGTCCATGACAAAACCGGTAGAATTGACCACAGCACAGTCCTTGTGGAGACAAAATTCCAACTTCACATTAAGAATACCTTCCATAATGCTGTGTGGTACTACAACTATGCTAAATATCATAGACCTCAAACAGACCTAGCAACTCAAGACTGGGCATTTATGAGGTGCTATGGACAATCAACACCAGAAGGATTGCACTCAACCACAATCTCATGACTGACTTACCCCCAATATATCATTACACCAGAATCAACCCTGGTTCAAAAAAGAGTGCAGGAGAGCATACCAGGAGTAACACCAGACATATTTGAAAATGAAGTGTCAAGCTGGTGAAGCTACAACACAGAACTATGTAAGTGCCAAATATCATAACTAGCAAGTAATAGAGCTAAATGATCCTACAACTAACAGATCTGATCTAAACTCTGTAGTCCTGCCATATCCAGCTATGAATGGTGGTAGATGATTAAACAATTCAGTGAAGGGGAGATTCCACAAATCTATCCTCAATGATTGGGGAGCCCAGCACATCAGTGCAAAGATAAGGCTGAAGCATTTGCAATAATCTTCAGCCAGAAGTACCATGTGGATTATCTTAGCCTCCTCCAAGTCCCCAGTGCCACAGATGTCAGACTTCAGCCAATTCAATTCACTCTCTGTGATATCAAATAACAGCTGAAGACACTGGATACTGCAAAGATTGTGGGCCTTGACAATATTCCAGCAATAGTACTTGAGCTCCAGGACTTGCTGTGCCACTAGCCAAGCTGTTTGAGCACAGCTGCAACACTGGCATCTATCCAGCAATGTAGAAAATTGCTTAGGCATGTCCTGTACACAAAAAACAGGACAAATTTAACCCAACCAATTACCAACCCATCATCTACCCTCTATCATGTATAAAGTGATAAAAGTGGTCATCAACAGCGCTACCAAGCAGCACTTACATAACATTAACTTCTTCACAGACACTCAGTTTGGGCTCCACCACTGTCACTCAATTCCTGAACTCATTACAGCCTTGGTACTAACATGGACAAAAGAGCTGAATGCCAGAGGTGAGGTAGAGTTGACTGCCCTTGACATTAAGACAGCATTTTGATGAAGTGTATGGCATCAAGGAGTTCTAGCAATACTAGAGAGAATGGGAATCAGGGGGAAAACTCTCTACTAATTGGAGTCATACTTAGCACAAAGGAAGATGGTTGTGGTGAATAGAGGCTAATCATCTGAGTTCCAGGATATCACTGCAGGAGTTCTTCAGGGTAATGTCCTAGGCCCAACCATCTTCAGTTACTTCAACAACAACCTTCCTTCCAACATGAGAAGAGGGAGGGATATTCGTTGATAACTACTCAATGTTCAGTGTAATTTGTGACTCTTCAAGGATGAAGCAATACATGTCCAAATGTAGCAGGACCTGAACAATATCCAGGCTTTGGCTTAAAAGTGGCAAGTAACATTCTTGCCACACAAGTTCCAGGCATGACCGTTTCCAACATAAGAGAATCTAACCATTGCCCCTTGACATTCAATGGAATTACCATCACTGAATCCCCACTATCAATATCCTGAGGGTCACCACTGACCAGAAACTGAACTAAACTATCCACAAAAATATTGTAGCTACCAGAACAAGTCAAAGGCTAGGAATCCTGCAGTGGGACCTCACCTCCTGACTCCCCAAAACCTGCCCATCATTTACAAGGCACAATTCAGAAGTGTAATGGCATGCTCTCCATTTGCCCAGATGAGTGCAGATCCAACAATACTCAAGAGCCTTGAAAACATCCAGGACAAAGCAGCCAGCTTGATGCTAACCCTTCCACAAACATTCACTCCCTCCATCACCAACAAACAGGTAGCTGTGTGTACCATCTACAAGACACACTGCGGAAACTCACCAAGGTTCCTTAGACAGCACTTTCCAAACTCACTATCATTTAGAAAGACAAGAGTGGCAGATACCTGGGAATGCCAGTGCCTGAATGTTCCCCTCCAAGTCATTCAACATCCTGACTTGGAAATGTATCACCATTCCTTGACTGTCGTTGGATTGAAGAATTCCCTCCTGAATAGTACTTTGAGTGTACCTACATCTCAGGGACTGCAGCAGTTCAAGTAGACAGCTCACCACCACCTTCTGAAGGGCAACCAGGAAAGGTAATAAATGGTGGTTTAGCTAGTGACATTTAAAGCCCAAAAAAAATTTAAAAAATACAGGGTGGTTGTTGGGAAGATGTCTTCTAAGTGACAAGTCTACAACATGAGGTCATGGTGTCAGAATAAGGGACATTTAGGACTGAGGTGAGGAGAAATTTCCTCACCTTAAGTGTTGTAGATTTTGGAAATTTCAATCCTAGGGAACTGTGGGTGCTCAAATGTTGAATATATTCATGGCGGAGAGCAATAGAATTTTAGATACTCAGTGAATTGAGCAACATGGGATTGGAGCAGCAAAGTAGAAAATCAGCCATAATCATATGATAGCACAATGGCAAAACAGGCTGGAAAGGCTGAATGGCCTGCTCTTGCAGTTATTTCCTACATTCCTATGTTCTTACTTACAACGATGTAGTTCTGCTTTAATACAAAAACAAAAATTGCTGGCAAATCTCAGTGGGTTTGACAGGATGTGTGGGGAGAGAATAGAGCCAACATCATCCAGACTCGAAACATTGGCTCTCTCCACAGATGCTGTTCTACCTGCCTGTGATTTTTCAACACTTTCTGCTTTTGTTTCAGATTCCAGCGTCCACAGTATTCTGCTTTTTAACATGGTTCCAATTTGGCTTCCTTTGAGAACTGCTATCTGCTGGAAGAAGAATTGGTGAATTGACCCTTTTTTTTTTGCTTCAATTATTTTGCACCGATCAGAACACTTATGAAAAAAGAGGTAGTTTGCTGATGCTTTTCATCTTGCACTCAACTGTACAAATGCAAGAAAGTAAAATTTCGAACAATCATGACAATTTATGCTTCAGAAGAAAGGGTTACTAATTGTTTGATAAGTCAATTCTGATAGGCCGAGGTATTGCCATGGGGAAAGCAATGAGAAAGCTCCCTGATAATTCCAAAACGGCATAAGGATTGAATATCTTCCTTTGGCTGGCAGAGAAAATATTCCTACATGATGAATTAATGTTGCTTCTAGTAAATGTAAATGAACCACTTTATGGGTTTGACTGAGTATCTTAAATTGGCTGTTAGTGTAGCTATTAGAGCACCCAGGAGTATTCAGCAAGTGCTGTCCAATCACAGAATCACATCTATCAGTAGATGTTTTCTTTTGTGTTTTAAGAGCACGGACTGGTTGAGTGTGGCCTATATCCTGCCTATCATGAACAACTGAAGGAACATGCTGGCTGATTTGATCAGCGAATCACTGAGACCTTTTGTGATCCTTTAATTATTAGTAAAAGACAGAGTACAGACTATACTCAACCAACCTGCACTTGCAAAGCCCAAAACACGACATCTATTGTTGGATATGATTCTGTAATTTGGAAACATGTTGAATAATCTTAAGTGTGCTACAGCTATACTAACAACCAGTTTAAAGCAATCAGTCAAGGTTATAACATAGCTCATTTACACGAGCTAGAAGCAACATATATTTTCACAAGCAGGGAATTGTTCTCTGCAAACTAAAACAATGGCCAGAATTTTCCAGCTGTTCAACAGCAGTGAGATTCTCTGGTCCTGCAGCAGTGAATGGAGATGTAGCTGAGTGCCAAATTCTCTGCACTTGCTTGCAGTAGTAGTAGGAAGTGAACGGCTGGAAAATTCTGGCTAATATGTTCAAGCCTTGCAAAATTTTGGACATAGCTGGGGGCTTGGGGAACCTATAGTTCCCTGCTTTCTCCATGACAAATCTTTATCCAAACAAAATCAACTTGTCAACCAAGCAGCACGCTTTCTTCTTGTGGTATAAATTATTGCGATCATTTGTAATTTGTTTTCCTTGTTCTGATGGATGTAAGGAAAAAGTTTTGATAACACATCTCTTTTCTGCAATATTCAAGTTCTGACGTGAAAATGTTTAATTATTAAATTTTATAGCTTTAATAAGAAGTCCAAAATTCTAATTAGGCAAGTCTAGTAAAACACATTATAGTTAGTTAATGGTCATCTGGATAAATTGCATTGAAAAATGTTATTGAGGCCTTTTTAAAAAAAATGCATAACATTAGGACTAATTTGGTAAAACTCAGTTGAACTAATGTTAATGTTGATTTTCTTTGGGAGAATTTCTGTACGTGATGCTTTTTATTGTAAAATAGGAAACATCATTAACAACAAACAACAATTTACATTGATATCGCACTATTAGCATTTAAAATCTTTAAAGACGTTTCATAGAGGCACAATCAGACAAAAATGAATGCTGAGCCAAAGAATGGAGGCTTTGTTTGACCAAAAACTTCATCAAATAAATGATCAGGATCAGAAATAAAAGCATAGGAAGGTGTTCAGTCTATCAAGCCACCTCTTCCATCCAATATGATCATGGCTGGTATGATTGTAGCCTTATCACCACTTTCCCCATAACCCTAACCTCCTCTTTATATCAAAAATCTGTATGTACATTTCAAGGAAGTTCAAAAGGACAAAGGAAGATGGAGAAAATGATTGGATTTAGAGAAGAATTTCTGAAGAATAGCACGCTGTGTTCTGATGGCTGCCAACACCAGAGCAAAAACAGGGGTGGAGGAATCTTGAATGTGGAGTTTTAGGTTTGATTATAGGACTGAAAGGCACCACAGAGAAGGCTATGAAAAATTTAGATATGTTGGTCTCGATATTCATGACAATATCGAAAGAGAGTTGCCTTCACAAGATGGCAAAAACAAGAGGCAGACCTCATCATTTCTTGCAAAATTTTGTAGCCAGCATGCAGCCAAGGACACACTTATAGGATCATAGAATGATGTAGCAAAAAATGCGGCCATTTGGCCTATCATTTTTATTGGCTCTCTGAAAGAGCACCTCAAAAAGTCCCATTCCCTGACCATTTTCCTGTAGCCCTGAAGATTTTTCTTCAGATTATTATCCAATTCCTTTTTTAAAGCCATGTCTGAATCTGCCTCTACCAAATTCTCAGGTGGATCATTCCAGATCCCAACCATTGTGTGAAAAAGATTTTACTTTTTCATCTTAACATAATGCCTTCCCTTTCTCAATCCTTTTGCCAAAAGAAACAAGTTCTCTCCATCTACTCTGTCCAGACCGCTCATGATCTGAGCTCATGATCTACCAAATCTTCTCTGAACATTGTCTTCCTGAGGGACAACAGTCCCAACTCAGCTAATCCATTCACATTACTGAAGTTTGTCATTTCTAGAAGCTGGAATAAGTCTCCTCTGCCCTCTCCAAAGCCTTCATATCTTTCCAAAAGCGTAATGCACTGAATTGGACACAAAGCTTCAATTGAAGGTGAAGGTTAGTCATGATTTACTTGTTTTTGTACTCTTATGTGTAGAATCTCGTGGAGCTGGAGAGCATCTTGATTCCTGTGTTCAACAGAGCCACTGGTGAGACAGTGATGTTGCCAATGCTACACCCACCCAAAGCTTCTGAATAAGGAGAGACCCAGGCACAAGTGAATGCTGTGGAAGACTGTCTCAGAGAGGATAGTTCACAGAGCTCAACAACAAAGGCCAGGGCCTATCTCAGCAGCCTATTCGATGGGCCACACCGTTACTGATGTCATGTTTCTTTTCAGGTACAGAATGCCTTTGAATGAGGGACCCCCACAGTGAGCCTGCAAGCTAATGCTTCAGGATGTGCTTCTCGACTGCTGGCATGGTGTGGAACACCATCATCAAATCACTGGATTAACATCAGTGATGACAGCACACAGCTTTTAAATGGGCCTTTCTGCCACTTCCACCATCAGAGGTAGTGAGCTGCAATATCAAATCTACCTCAAATTCCTTTCAGATTTGCAGCAATACTGATCTTTGGGACAGTATCCTGATATGCAACCAGCACTACCATTCTTACATGTTTCTCCATTTCAAGCCATCAAACAGCAGGTCAGCTTTTATACTTTACTGTCCTGTCATACCTTCTAGACTCTGTTTCTTTTAATGTCTGCACATTAGGTTTCCTAACATCTCATTTTGTCTGTCACTGCTTATTTCTTTCCCCTTTTAAGATTACCAAAACAGTCACAAAGTTGAAATGTCTTTTGAGCTTTACCAAAGGCTGTTAAAAAAAGTTCCCTAAATCCTCATATCTTTGAATTTCACCTGAATTTCAATTGTCCAATGCTAATGCTAAGCTACCTGCGTGGTAATATAGTTATGAATAATTACAATAATATGTTGACTAAGGAAAATTATGTGCAATCAGCTCACCATACTTCAGTTGATCTTTGCACTCATGTTTAGCCATCTGTGATTAATTGCATCTATACCAGGAAATCCTGACCCGTTTGCTGAAAGTGTGTTCTTTTACATTTTATTCTCAATGGGAGAACAGCATATTATGCTCACAATTATTATAGACATAACAGATAAGGTTTGCATATATATTAAGTTATGTAAATCAAATTTACTACTCCTTTACATAATCAACCAATAAGATTGCTTTAGAAACCACAGGCCATGTTTACAGCATCAAAAATGATTAATTAAATGAATTAATGGTTCAACTCTGGGTCCTTTATCATCTTCAGTTGCAGCATCACATTCTGTCAACTGTGCTTAAATTATTCAAATGTTTAATTACATTCAGTCTTGTACACTACTGGGAGAACGTAACTAAAATTGTCAGAGGATTTCAAACCACATTCGTTGAAATTTGTTAAATCAATAGTACAGTTCGCAGAGTCAAAGATTGTTGAAGCAACCATGTCAGTCAAAGCATTTTGAAACACACAAAGACATTTGGGAATCTAAACTGTTTTATTAAAAGTAAGCAAAGCCCAGTTAAAACCTATACCAAGAGTATGATTTCTCTCCTGCAGTGATCTGTAGCAGAAGCTGCTAACTTTGAGCAACCAACAATGACACAGCAGTATTTCTCCATGTTATAATGTATTGATGCAATCTTTCTCTAAATTCAAAGCCATATCTTGTAAGTTTCAAATCCAGTTTGATTACCTGGAAATAGTGTATTTAAACTATGCTCTTTGGACATCGGCACAACTAAGCCTGCTTGATAGGGCAATAAAATGAAGTCACCATTTCTGATTAAAGGAAATATTATTTTGACAACCTCTACTGAAGAGGGCACAGCTACCAGAGTCCAGACAGGGATGATTAGTTCTTTCATAACGAAATAAAAACAGGAAATGCTGGAAAACTCTTTCATATTCTGGAAAACATATTTTTCAATGTGATCAGAATCCCTCTCAAAGTTTCCCTCTGTGCCTTCAGGAGTTACAAACTACCTCATATTTTGAGGATATTTAAATTTCTCTTTAATTCACCGTTCTACTGGTTTTAAATCGTGTAATTTTGAGAATGGGAAAACAGGAAGTTTTACTGATGCAGAATCTTCATTACTTAATTATAAAATATGAACTAGGGTTATTCAAAAACAGTAAGGTATAAGAATGAACAGTAAGAGTAACATAGGACAAAGACAAAGATTTATGCATTGTTTGTATGGCTGTATTCTTATACAGTTATGGAAAAGAATAAGATAATGAGAAAATCAGATGATCTTCTGGATGGCAAGATGGCTTTGGTTTGTAAACATGAATAAAATATGGGCTTATAAGTTTAACAGGCTTGAATCAGCAATCAGCAATCCTGAGTGAGGAAAAGGAGAGACAGTTTTCCTGTGTCTTGGAAAATTATTGTAGAGGGGTGTATTGAAATAAAATTTATAAAACAAAACAAATTATAATTATATAATATCTTTAACATAATAAAACATCCCAAGACACAAGAGCACTATATGACACTGAGCCGCGAAAGGAATATTAGGACCAAAAACCTGGGAAGAGGTAGGTTGTCTGGAGTATCTTAAAAGAAGTAAGTAACATAGAGAGGCAGAGAAGGTGTAGACAGGATATTCCAGAGTTTAAGGCCTAGGCAACTGATGACAGCCATCAATGGTGGACTAATCAATATTAGGAATGTTTTGGAGGCTTAATTAAAGGATTGAAGTTATCGCAAAGGGCTGTGGAGCTGAAGGAGATTACAGAGACAGGGAGGGTGGAAAGAATTAAGGGATTTGAAAATAAGATGAGAATTTTAAATCAATAATTGCTTGATTGGGAATTAATGTAGTTCAGTGAGCAGAGTGGTGATAAGTGAATGGAACTTGGTGCAAGCTAAGGCATAAATAGCAAAGTTTTGGATAGCCTCAAGTTTATGAAGGGTAGAATATTGAAGACCAACCAGGATCACGAGTAGAGATAAAAAGGCTTAAATGAGACTTTCAACAGGAAATGAGCTGAGACAGAAGCAAAGTCACACAATGTTATAGAGGATGGAAATAGACAGTCTTAGCAATGGCACAAATATGAGATCAGAAGCTCATCTTGGGTATAAAAAAAAGTGTGTCCTCTATGTACCAGGAGAAGTTATAACATCGAATTTGAATTGATCATTTATCTGAATAACTAACATTTCACACTGCAATATTTGTTTTCACTATCTTCAAAACGTTTACCTCCTTAGTGGGTATATTTATATGTAGAGATGCTGGCATTGGACAGGGGTAAGCACAATAAGAAGTCTCACAACACCAGGTTAAAGTCCAGCAAGTGTACTTGGTAGCACAAGCTTTCGGAGCAACATTCCAAAAGCTTGTGTTCCCAAATAAACCTTTGGACTTTAATCTGGTGCTGTGAGACTTCTTACTATATTTTTATTGTGAATTTATTAACTAAGAGGTCTAAATTTGTCTACATTTTTTAGATCTGAAATCACAATGTATCATTATCCAGGTGTCTTGGAGTCATAAAGGTTTATAGCATGGAAACAGGCTTTTCGGCCCAACTTGTCCATGCCACCTTTTTTTAAACACCTAAGCAAATTCCAATTGCCCCATTTGGCCATTTCCCTCTATACCCATCTTATCCATGTAACTATCTAAATGTTTTTTAAAAGACAAAATTGTACCCGCCTCTACCACTATCTCTGGCAGCTTGAACCAGACAGCATCCTCTGTGTGAAAATATTGCCCTTCTGAATACTTTTGTATCTCTCCCCTCTACCTTAAACCTATGCCCTCTAGTTTTAGATTCCCTTATCTTTGAGAAAAGATATTAATTATCTACCTTGTCTATGCCCCTTATTATTTTATAGATCTCTATAAGATCATCCTTCAGCCTCCTACACTACAGGGAAAGAAGTCCCAGTCTATCCAGCCTCTCCTTATAACTCAAACCATCAAGTCTGAGTAGCATCCTAGTCAATCTTATCTGCACTGTTTCTAGTTTAATAATATCCTTTCTAATAGTAGGGTGACCAGAATAGCACACAATATTCCAAATGTGGTCTTATCAATGTCTTGTACAACTTCAACAAGACATCCCAACTCCTGTCTTCAATGTTCTATACAATGAAACCAAATATGCCCAATGCCTTCTTCACCATTCTGTCCACCTATGACTCCACTTTCAAGGAACTATAAATATGTACTCCTAGATCTCTTTGTTCTGTAACTCTCCCCAGTGCCCTGTCATTAACTGAGTAAGTTCTGCCCTGGTTCAATCTACCAAAATGCATCATCTCACATTTATCCAAATTGAACTCCATCTGCAATTCATCAGCCCACTGGCCCAAATGATCAAGATCCCATTGCAATCAGTCTAATTTGTCCTTGGACTTTCAACTCATAGCATTAAGTAGATTTCAATGTGTCTGACTGTTTGAATAAACCTACTTATGGCACGTGAACTACCTCAATGCAATCCAGAGCAATTTGTTTGGTGATAAGAATGTTGAATTCTATGGGCGCAATCTTCTGGCATTTCATGCCGAGCAGGATCTTCAGGTTCTGCCAACAGAACACACCCGTCACGCCTATCCCAGCAGTGTGGGGTGGAATTGACAGTGATGGGACCAGAAATTCCTATCATGAGCATGGCACCTCCTGCTAAGATAAATGCCATGGGGAGGCTGGAGAATCCCGGTGTACGGGCACGAACTTCTGGCTCTGTGGTTTCCCAGTGTGGGTGGAATCGATGGGAAATCCCATTGACAGTGATGGAACTAGAACATCCTGTTTCCGGCCAACAACATGACACCTCCTGGCACTCTAAAGAAAGATAACTTTCTTTACTGTTCACTATGTCACCAATCTTGGTATCATCTGCAAACTTACTAACTATGCCTCCTACATTCTCATCCAATCATTAAAATAAATGACACATAACAGTGGACCCAGCACTGATCCCTGAGAAACACAGGTCTCCTTATGTTCATTTCAAGATTAATTCAAATTTTGATCTTGCACTTAATCGGAAATTTAAGAGCAGTAGTAAGACGTTGTAGAAGACGTGGAATAAGTGATTATATTATTTATATCATTAGAATAAGTAGTCAATATAGTCAGGATCATAATTCAATACCACATACCATTCTCTCTCTAATTCCTTTTCTCTCCTTAATGTTTACAAATGTAATCAGAGTATAACAGGTAAGTAACACCTAACCATGGCTAGAGAAGCAAAGAAACTGAAGCCTCTTGACGTGTCCCACCATTCAACTAGATCATGACTGACATGTTACTATGGTTAACAGAAACAACAGTTGGGTGCAATTTTCAGGCCGTGTGCACCCAAATATGAACCATTAGCAGTGCTAATGGTTGATATTGAGTTCATGAAAAGAAATCTGCAACATCTTAATTTTGGTTAGTTACATTCACATCTCTGTGACAGTGTCCCTTTCCCAAGTTTGCAACTTGGTCTCCTATTTGACCCCAAAATTAGCTTCCATTCACATAGTCACAGCATCAGCAAGATCACCTATTTCCATCTTTGTAATATTACCTGACTTTGCCCATGTGTCAGCTTATCTACTGCTGAAATCTCATCCATGCCTTTGTTACCTCTAGATATGATTATTCCAATGCACTACTGGCTGGTCTCCACATTTACTCTCTGTAAAGTGGAGATCATCCAAAACTCTGCTGCCTATATTTTAACTCATATGAAGTCCTATTCACCTTTAATCTCTGTGCTCGCTGATCTACACTGGCACCCAGTCATATTGATCTTTAAATTCTCATTCTTTTTTGTAAATCTCTCCCTATCTTTGTAATCTTCTTCAACTCTACAATCTTCCAAGGTATCTGTCCTCAGGCCTCTCAAGCTTTCCTGTGTCTTTAGTTGCTTCCTTTCAGACATGTGTTAATTACTTCTTTTTGGTCATCTAACTTAATATTGCCTGATGTGCCTCATATGTCCTATTTTGTTTTATATTGTTTACAGAGAACCTTGGTATGTTTTATAATATTAAAAGCACTATATAAAGATAAGTTATTGTAGCTGTAGAGACACAAATGTTCATGTTGCCCAGGAAAATAAGATCAAGGTTTCCTCAGAGTGAATTTCATGACACAGTAGAGCACAAAACCACCTCATATCCATTTATTTTAGCTTTGCAGAATTAGAACATAGAGGACTGAAATGATGCCTTATACACCAGAGTTGCCTCAAAACCTGTTGCCTTGATTCTCTGGCCTCCCTGCAGCATTCTTAGTGCCGGGAGGTGTCATGTTGTTGGCCGGAAACAGGATGTTCTAGTTCCATCACTGTCAATGGGATTTCCCATCGATTCCACCCACACTGGGAAACCACAGAGCCAGAAGTTCGTGCCCGTACACCGGGATTCTCCAGCCTCCCCATGGCATTTATCTTAGCAGGAGGTGCCATGCTCATGATAGGAATTTCTGGTCCCATCACTGTCAATTCCACCCCACACTGCTGGGATAGGCGTGACGGGTGTGTTCTGTTGGCAGAACCTGAAGATCCTGCACGGCATGAAATGCCAGAAGATTGCGCCCATAGAATTCAACATTCTTATCACCAAACAAATTGCTCTGGATTGCATTGAGGTAGTTCACGTGCCATAAGTAGGTTTATTCAAACAGTCAGACACATTGAAATCTACTTAATGCTATGAGTTGAAAGTTCAAGGACAAATTAGACTGATGCCATTCAGTAGATTAACGTATGTTCATTTACATTATTACTATGTACCGATATATGGATGTACAATCAGTCCTTTGAACTGATGTTAGGGACTAAATCAAAGTGAATTTACAAATTCTGATTTTATAATACTACAGTGGTTCTTGGTTGAATGCCAGTCTAATCATATAACTGTTGTTGATTCTACTGCAAACAGTCTTGCTAGTTAAATATTCAGTAGAAAATGCAGACAATAGTTTTGCCATAAATTATTTGGTAGCCATAAAGATTGAACAATTAAGTGGACTGATTATTGATGTGAGCAAGCCATACATATCTCTATCACCTTGAAGGACAAGGGCAACACAAACTCCACCACCTACAAGTTCCCCTTCTAGCCACACACCATCCTGAGTTAGAACTATATCATCACTCCTTCTCCTGTCACTGGGTTGAAACCCTGAAACTCCCTTCCTAATAGCACTGGGTGTACCTACACCATATGGACTGCAGTGGTCAAGAGAATGGTTCATCACCACTTTCTCAAGGGCAATTAGAGATGAGCAATAAATGCTGGCCTAGCCAACTACACCCTCCTCTGAAAAAATAAATTAAAACCCCATAAAATCCCAGTTAATTGTTTAATCTGTTAATTATTCAAATAAGATAGAATGATGGTTCAGTTAACGTCGGTGCTACTCAGATGGGGAAAATGCGGCACAGCATTTAGCCAGCACAGCTAATAGACCGTATAAGTGGACCACTGTTAAGTACAGTTTCGGGTTCAGGTGTAATAGGTGCCACAGCCCAAAAATCTTTCAATTTCCATTAATTTGAAATGAAGTAGTAAAGGGTTGCTGCTACCCTTGAAACTTTACCTTATTATGAATGATCATCTTCAGAATAGGAAGAAGAAGAAAATCAGAAAGGAAATTGGAGAAAAAACACAAAAAATATTGTATTGGATTAAATAAAATTTATTCAACGCAAAAAACATTTAAAAAATGAATTTATTACTCTAGGTAGAATTGAGTGATGTATTAGAAATAAGAAAAGCACCATCTATTCAGCTGAGTAGTGAGTGGTCCAGCGGTCGAGTAATGTCTGTCCTCACACAGCTTGATGGCTCTGTAAAGCTGCCCAACCCCCTTCACTAACTCATCTGTATTACAAGAGTAAAAGAAAATAGAAAAGTAATTCATGAAAATCCTTTCTGAATATCTCGTACCTCAATTAGTTTTCTAAAATGGAACGATCTGTCACTATGATCTCTAGGGTGTTTGATAGGAGATTAAATAGAAATGGAAGGGTTGTTTGCATTGTCAATACAACAGGCGGTACGATTCCTGCGCTAGAAAGTGGACTGTGGTGTTCTGTTAGCATAAGAAAGAGCAGATTGTAATGCAATCCTGCTTTGAAGAAACCAGCATTAAAAAATTGCAAACACAATTAATTCTTCGAGTTTTTATTAAAATCAAGGATGTGGAAGAATAATACACGTCGTTTTATGCAGACTGTCCCAATTATGAATAAAAAAGTGTTAACGACACGGGTTATATTTCACTGATAGGGAAAAGTATATGTTGAGAAAATTAAACCTAATATAGTCACTCAACAACTGTGGAAAACCATGGTGACTTGTACATGCTGCATTGTATTTAATAAAAAAGAAACGGAATAAACGTGCACTAGCTGTATTCTTTTGATATAGAATAGCTCACCGACACACATTTGAAGGGCATATTGTGTTGATGTGCAAAATACGAGGGATGAAATAATTTGGGGGTGGCCAGTGCATTTTAATTAAAGGCATGAGGAAATAAGTGAATGGTTGGGGGGGGTGGTGATTGTTGCTGATTCAAAGGTTAGGAACGATTGACTTGCATATTAATTCCACGAAGGTGATTAAAGCCAGGAGGAAATAAGTGAATTTGAGAGGAGGTTGTTGATTCAATGATTGACTGACAAATTAATTGAGTGGAGGTGATGGTCAGGACTGTTTACAACCTGGCTTTGTGTGTGTGTGCGGTGTCAGACACTTAGCCATGGTTTAGGAGCACATTAGAAAGGAGACAGAGAGGGAGTGGTTGCTGATTTTTGTGTTGTGTAGTGAGAGCAGACGGTGCACCCGCTGTAGGAGCACCACCTCCTCCACCACCACCTCCTCCTCCTCCTCCCAGTGGCAGTGAGAGGCGCGAGGGCGACAGTGTCCCAGGCGGGCGGTTGGGCGCCTCTCGCTGTCGTCGCTGCCCCCGGGGCGGAGGCAAGGAGAGTGCGAGCCAGGTCGCTCCGTCCGCTCGCGAGCCGCCCCTTTTTGTCCCGCTCGGGGCTCCCGTAGCCCCGGGGTGTGATGGGAGAGACCATGTCCAAACGGTTGAAGTCGGAGATGGAGATGGAGGAGCGCTCCTTCTGTAACCCGTACCCGGACAGCAGAGGCAATGGGGCCGCCGCCAGCAGCAGCAGCAGTAGCACCGTGACTGGCGCTGAGCAGCAGCAAGACGAGGCGGCCGACTGCTTTGACTCGCAGGGCAAGGTAATGGAGGCAACACCTTGTTAGAGAGGGGACGGCGGGGAGGCCTCTGCCCGCCCGGGCGACCGGGAGGAGCTGTCTCCCCTTCTCCTAGCCCCCAACTCCCGATAGGGGGGAAAAAGATATACATCGCCGCTGATCCTCCGCAGACCGTCCCTTTGGGGTTTGTGATTTATCCCCGCGATTCCCTCCCTTCTCGGCATTGGGGGGTGGGGGGGGTGCTCCTGTATTTTCTTTTAAATTGGCCGCTGAAACTGGTGACTGACAATGTTATAGGAAATGTGAAGTTACTGCAGCCCAAAACATTATCCAACCTCTCCCGGGAACTGGCCTTGATGTCAATGCACGCTGGGGTCTTCTGGTCGTCTTGTCGAATTCTTCCAGGGCTGCAGTGGGAGGTCTGACTAAAGATGTACGTAGTTAAAGTCATATATGAAGTTGTGGTTTGTGACAAAAGTAAAATATCCCTCCTTTTCCAGGACCTGACTGCAGCCTGTGATATTGTTGGCCATGCCATCCTCCTCCAGCACCTCCCATTGTCATGCAGCTAAGGGGAAACACACTTACCTGGTTGCATTCTTATCTATCTGATCAGTGTATCACCTGTTTCCCTTCATGCTCCTACGCTGCTACCTCTGGCGAGTGCCAAAGATAGATCCTCCTTATTTCTCATCTACATGTTGTGACGTCTGAAACACAGCACTCTTTTCACATGTTGGGGTATCTGAAATATTTAAGTTTATTTATTAGTTTCATAAATAGGCAAACATTAACATCTGTGATATTACTGTGAAAATCCCTGAGTCGTCACACTCTGACACCTGTTTAGGTACACCGAGGGAGAATTTAGCATAGCCAATTTGGAGTTTGGGAGGAATCCCATGTAGGGAATCTAACCTGGGTCATTAGTGCTGTGAGCAGTGCGAACCACACTGCCATTAGTATTTACTAAAAAAGAGGCTACAACATTCTAATTTAAACAAATTATTTTTACTAAACAGAAAACAAAGGAACATAAATAGTTATAACAACATTGAGTATAGATTTGAGTTTTATGAATGCGATTGTAATCTAGACTAATTTCCTTCTCAGCTGAGTTTTATGGTACAGGAAGAGGCCCTCTGGTCTGTTGTCTGCATTGGCCATCAAGTACTGATCTGTTCGTATCCATTTTCTAGCATTTGGTCCATAGCTTTGTATGCTGGTCTACATGTTTGACTTGCACTCACAGTAACTCAAATCATGTACTCATCAGAAATTGGAAGATTAACCACTTAGCCTGAGTACTATTTCAAAAGCTCATGTCAAGATTGAGATTTCTTGGGCCTGCTGTTTACCTCTAAGATTTTCCCTGTAAATCTTCAACTGTCCCATGGTTGTAGACTTATTTAACCCTGGGCTTTGCTTTTGCATTTTCAACATCGTAATCTTTGGTCTTGTATTCTATTGATTCTAATATTCTCAAACTCCAAAATCTTGCATATTAATCTTTCTCAGTTTGCTTATCCCAAAAGTTCAACTCTAAGTAACAAAGTCCTTCATTATCTTTTTAAAAGAAGTTTTTTTAACCATCGCAAACACAATTTCCTCCAAACTCTTTGGGAAAGAGATGTCACCTGCATTCATAGTGCTCAAAACTAACTAAACTCAAACTGTTTGTAACACAGACCCAGGAACCTATACAACCCTATAATTAACTTCTGGTTGACCCTGTTCTATTGTTTACCTCCTACGCAACTTGATCATTTTTTTCTGGATGCCTTCTGTTGCTTTAAGATTTTAAGAACCACCGTTTGACCAAGCTTACAGCTCTCTGCTCTAATATTTATAGAATCCCTACAATACAGAAGGAGGCTGTTTGGCCCATTGAGTCTGCACCAACAACAATCCTACCCTATCCCTGTAACTCCACATTCACCCTGCTAACATTCTCAAACTAGGGTCAATTTATCCTGGCCAATCAACCTAACACAGTATCTTTGGACTGGAGGAAACCCATGCAGCCAGAGATTGTGCAAACTCCACACACAGTCACCCAAGCTGGGAATGTAACCCAGTCCCTGGAGCTGTGAAGCAGCAATGGTAACCACTGTGCCTCCATGTTGCACTAATATTGTGTAATTTGGCTTCTAATGTTGCTTTATCATGTTCCAGTGTCTTGGGACATTTTATTTAAACAAAAAACACAAATGTTAAAGGAGGCAACTTTTATACCTTTTTAATAAATCATGTTACTTTAGGGGGAGAAGAAAAGGAGGAAATTGGCTTAGATCAGTGATTAGAAAAAATATTTATAGGTGAGGAAGGTTTGGAAGATCTAAATTCATCAACCTAGAATAGCAAGTTAAGGGGATTGACCATGCTAAATTGCCTGTTAGTGTCTCAGGATGCATAGGTCAAAGGGATCAACGGGGTAAATGTATGGGGTTATGAGGATAGAACCTGGCTGGGATTGTTGGTGCAAAGTTGATGGGCCAAATGGCCTCATTCTGCACTGTAGGGATTCTATTATCTATAATTTACATATATTTCTCATGTCTTAAAACTATTTTGGGATCTTTTATTCTGACACTCTCCTTCTGAAAGGTTTAATGTTTTTATAATTAATTGGATGTGGATGTTGCTGGCTCAGTCAAGACTTATTGCCCTTGAAGATTGTGATAAGCTGCATCACCACAAACACGTGGTATGGGTATACCCACAGTACTGTTAGCAATGGGATTTTAGGATAAATATTGATTGATGCTTTCATGAACTTTCTCTGAGAAAATAACCCTTTAACTTGTACCTGCCTCTACTTTTAAAGTAGTGTTTTGGGTTAATTACTGTGCTTTTTTGTATAGCTTTATAAGATCACATTTCGATTGCCTTCTGTCCCAGACTGAAAAGCCCAAGGATCTTAAGTTTTTCCAGATACTTAGTTTTACATGTTTAATTTAACTTATCAACCATTTGGCTGCCTCTGCACTGCCAATGTTTGAATTTTCTCAGTGACCAAGACTAAATAGCTCTTGCTGTACTTTTCTAGCTTGTCCTTCAACTCCAATATTAAATGAAAATTTAACTAACTTGTATTTTATATTCTAAGGCATTGATTATAGTCAAAACAATGGTGAATTGAAGATTGATCCTTGAGATGCCCTACCTAGCATCGGTGTTTGCCATCCAAGCTGACATTAACCTTTTGTCATTTCCTACCTTTCAGACAGTTCCCTGTCCACACCCAAGTTTTGTCCTGAGTGCCACAGCTTTGGAATTTTAATGAAATTCCCTTTTGGAAGTCGAGTAATTTTCTGCTATTTTTGCTGCAGTTTGTGTGGATACAAAATTGCTCATCACATTTTGATGCATTGTTTTGTAGGAATAGTAAATATGTTGTTAACGTCAGTTATGTGACATGCAGTCTCTCTGTTAAAATGTTAAATTGTAGCTATGTCTCCCCAGTTTATTTGGCCTACCATTATTTCTAGCCTTTGTCCATTTTAGAAAGTAACTTCCATTATTTTTAGGCAAATCTGAAGTTATCCACTTTGGGCCTATGTTGAAATCTATTTGCTGCAATTGTGCTCCTTCACTTAATCTATCTTATTTCTTGATGATACGTTTCAATGTACATTGCCACTTTCTGCCCAATACTTTGACAAATGTTTTCGACCTATCTGTGGAGTTAGGCTAACTTATCTAATTTTCTGTTTTGCCCATCTCATTTTTTAAAATAAGAGCAGTGTACAAATTTCTAACTAAGTGGCTCCCTCCAAAGAAAGCTTGACAATTTTAAATTTAGGGCATCTTCAATCTTCTCACCTACTTGCTTGAAATTCTAGGATGGAAATCTGGTCCTGGGAATTTGTCATTTTCTGGTATTGTTTTTATTATTATTATCATTATATTAATTTTGGTAAGTTCTTGACCTTAATTCAGTGTTAATTTCCTTGGTGACTAGCATTTTGACTTTTTTACAAATTTGGCATGAGACACTTAAAAGCTCATTTTTGTTTTAAACAGTATTTTTTTCATCTTTGGAACAATATTTGGGCTTATTGCAAAGCATTATCTTGAAACTAAGCAGTTCAGCTTGCTGTGGACCCATGTATTCCAGTAGTATCTTCACAACTGCTGGGCTGCTCACAAATTTTTCCAAAGAACCAACATGATTTTCTTAGTAACAATTAGAACAAAGCATTCAAAGATTACATGACTCTTCTCACTTGAATCTACAACTGATGATGAGATGCAGCTGTTTATAATATTGGTAATAGCTGTTATTAAAACTTGTCATTTTGAAAATATTCATTTGCCTACATTATGGCTTTCCTAGAATTTGAATAAAAGTAACATTTTACATGAAAATGTTATCATAATGTGTTCTTGAATCTGAGTCAAGGGTTCATTCCATCATCTGGGATGTTGAATCTAAGCTAACTTTTTTTCTAGTAGTCCTGGAGAACAGCAATATAGGAAATGCCATTTTTTTGAGTTAGAAAAACGCACAGGCTCCTAGAATGAATGTCAAAACTTTCTTATTCATATCCCTCAAGTCCTAGCACTAAAACATTAAGTTTCTGCATATAGAATCTTGCATACATTGGCTGCTGTTTCCATATTTTACTACACATAAGTAATTCATTGGCTGAGAGCACTTTGGGATATTTGGAGAATGTGCAAGACACAAAGTAAACAAATGATTTCTTTATTAAAACTTGAGCCAAATTTTTTTGGGTGTAGTGACATGGTGAGCAAAGTTCCTGCACAGAGGAGGAATATACCCCCCCCCCCCCCCCAAAAAAAAGTTTCCCACATAATACTGTACATGTCAGAATGGCCCATGTAGTTCAGTTTTCAGAAGAAGAAAAGCATTGAACAAAGAGACTGAATGAAATACTGTAGGGCAATTTAGATATCATCCATGAATATGAACACTAATGGTAACATAAAACAATACAGCCCTAAGCAAGAGACATGGATAAGAATGTATTAAATATGTCTGGACTTGTTTGAACAGCAAATGAAAATAATGGTACTGAGAAATTCCTCTCCACACTGATAAATATTGGACAAGAATTTCAGAGCAAAACTCCTGAAATTATTTATGGACAAATTAAGCACATCAATGGTGAAGCTTCTTCATTCTGAATTCATGAATGAGATTCCTAATTTTATGAAGTCATGAACATTCCAAAATAAAAATGAATAGGTATCCTGTCTTGAGTATTTGTCCATATTAATATTATAATGCTAATAAAGAATGGTGAACATTTCAAATCTTGGTTTTGTTCTGCTTCCAGATGGTAGCAAATATGAGCAGTTCTTGCTATTTCAGAATCAGGTTATAGTGATAGTGGTATACAGTTTGGAAATAAGCCCTTCAGCCCAATTTGTCCATGCTGCGCTCTTTTTTTTTTTTATTTAAACACCTAAGCTAGTCCCAATTGCCTGCGTTTGGCCAATATTCCTCTATAATATAAATGGGTGGTATAGTAGCACAGCAGTCAGCACTATTGCTTCACAGCTCTAGGGACCTAGCTTCGATTCCTGGCTTGGGTTAGAACAAAGAACAAAACAGCACGGAAAACAGGTCCTTTGGCCCAATGAGCCTGCGTCACCACCCTGATGTTCCCACCTCTACCTGCGATCTCTGTCCAGGTTTATAGATCTATGGATTAAAAACCAAATTTGAGATAATTTAGGGAGAATTTGTTTTGCCAATTAGCCTAAGAGCACATCTTTGGGATGTGGAGGAAACCAGAGCGCCTGGAAAAAACCCACACAAGCACGGGGAGAATGCGCAAACTCCCACAGACACAGGCCCAAATCCATGTATCTGCACAGCACAGCGATAGTCACTGAGCTGTCGTGTTGCCCATTAAATGGTCCAGGTCAAGCATACACTAACGACGTGAAGCACTAGGACACTCTCGAAAAAGATCCAAGAGCAGTCCTCTCACGACCCATCGCGTGTATGCCCCTGTTACTGTGTGGATTTTCACATTCTCCTTGTATCTGCATGGGTTTCCTCCAGGTGCTCAGGTTTCTTTCCCACAGTTCAAAGATGTGCAGATTAAGTTGATTGGCCATGCTAAAATTGCCCCTTAGTGTCCTGTGGTGTGTAGATTTAGAGGGATATGGGGGTAGGGCTTGAGTGGGATTGTGACAGGTGCAGACTCAATGGGCCAAATGGCCTCTTCCTGCACTGTAGGAGTTTCTATGAACTCTAAATGCTTTTTAAAGGCAAACTTGTATCCACCTCTACTACTACCTTGGCTTGTTCCAGGCAAATACCACTCTGTGGAAAAAAATTACCTCTCTGGACCCTTTTGTGTATCTCACCTTAAACCTATGCCGTCTAGTTTTAGACTCCCTTATCTTTGCGAAAGGATGTTGACTATCTAGCTGATCTATGCCCCTCATTATTTTATGGATCTCCATAAGGTCATTCATTGGCCTTTTTTCCTCTAGAGAAAAAA
Organism: Sphyrna mokarran; assembly: GCA_024679065.1. Taxonomy (NCBI): domain Eukaryota; kingdom Metazoa; phylum Chordata; class Chondrichthyes; order Carcharhiniformes; family Carcharhinidae; genus Sphyrna; species Sphyrna mokarran. The sequence continues at coordinate 55,983,225 of JAGIQG010000002.1, read as the reverse complement.
GTCCTAGTGTATCCAGCCCCTCATAACTCAAACCATCACATCCTCATAGCATCCTAGTAAATCTCCTTTACACTCTTTCTAATTTAATATCTTTTCTATAATGTGACCAGAACTGTACGCAGTATGGCCACATCAATGTTGTATACAACTTCAACAAGATGTCTCAACTCCTGTATTCAGTGTTCTGACCAACAAAATCAAGTATGCTGAATGCCTTCTTCACCACTCTGTCCATCTGTGACACCATTTTCAAGGAGCTATGAACCTGTACCCTTAGATCTTTGTTCAATAACTCTCCCCACTACCCTACCATTAACTGAGTAAGTCTGCCCTGGTTCAGTCTACCAAAATGCATCACCTTGCTTTTATCTAAATTAAACTCCCATCAGCCTACTGGCCCAATTAATCAAGATCCTTTTGCAATTGGAGATAACTTTCTCCACTGTCATCAATCTTGGTATCATCTGCAAACTTACTAACCATGCTTCCCATATTCTCATCCAAATCATTAATATAAATGATAAATAGCAGTGGACACAGCACCAATCCCTGAGGCACACCACTGGTTACAGACCTCCAGCTTGAAAAATAACCCTTTACAATTACCCCCTGGCTTCTGTCATCATATCAATTTTATATCTATTTAGATAACTCACTCTGGATCCTGAGATTTAACTTTATTTAACAACCTACCATTGCAGTGCCTTGCTAAAGTTCATAGAGACAACATCAGCTGCACTGCCCTCATCTGCCTTCTTGGTTACCCCTTCAACAAACTCAATCAAATTTGTGAGGTATGATTTTCCATTCACAAAGCCGTGCTGACTGTCCCTAATTAGTCCTTGCATCTTTAAGTGCCTGTGTCCACTTATTTATCATTTATATTAATGTTTTAGATGAGAATATAGGAGGCATGCTTAGTAAGTTTGCAGATGACACCAAGACTGGTGGTATAGTGGACAGTGAAGAAAGTTATCTCCAATTATAATGGGATCTTGATCAGTTGGGCCAGTGGACTGATGAATGGTAGATGGAGTTTATGTTAGATAAATGCAAGGTGATGCATTTTGGTAGATTGAACCAGGGCAGGATTTACTCAGTTAATGGTACGGCACTGGGGAGAATTATAGAACAAAGAGATCTAAGGGTACAGGTTCATAGTTCCTTGAAAGTGTTTTTATGACATTAAATAATGGTTTCATGGTCATCAGTAGATTCTTAATTCCAGATTTTTATATATGTATTGAATTCAAATTCATGCAGTATAAATTGTTCCTTTTGCATTTGGTATTTTTGTGAATTGTGTTGATGAATGCAAGACAAAAGGTTGATGTCTTTTTTCTGTACTATCAGATGATTTTTCTACTATAGCTACTGTACTAGTTACATCCTCAAAAAAAACTTAGATTTGCCAAGACAGGACTTCCCTTTAATACATGTTGATTTGTTTTAATCATACCATGTTTTTTCACATGCATTAAGATTTGTTTAATAATAGATTCCAGTACTTTCCCAACAACTGATGTTAGACTCTTTGTTCTTTGTACTAATTGGCTTGTAGTTCACTGTTTTCTCTCTCCCTCCTTTCTTGAAAAGCAGTGTAATAATTATATAATCTAAAATGATGCATTGGTGCAGCATCTGAGGATGTTGTTGTTGCAACTCCTGTTCTTTGAATAAGACATTGCAAATATCCCATCTGCAAATGTAATAGAACCAATAACACTCATTAGGATCCAGGGGATTCATCTAGTTTTGTGACCACATTTACACAATCAATCCCAAGAACAGGAAAAAAAATTACCTAAAAGTTAAAAAGAAAAGACAAGCTGACATCTTAAAAAGGATCAATGTAGTACGTAATAATTAGTCAATCCTCTGATGTTCCATATAGTTTCATTCCTAAAGGGCTGGATGTAGAATGCTGCTGAAGAGTTGTGCATTAGCGTTCAGAACTTTTAAATTGGGAGGAAATGACTTGCCTGTTTAATAGAATTAGGAATTAACTGTAGCAACTTTGGTACAAAATTCCCAAATGATAAGTTGCATATGAAAGAAAATTTATATTTTACCCAATCAGCAAATCAGTACTGGACTTCAAGACAGTTTGTTTCAAATTGCGTAGTACAACATTCTGTTAGAAACTCACTCTGTGCTGTAACGTATTATAAAGAGGAGAAAGTGATAGCCCTTAGGTGTTATATTCTATGATAGTGTGCAGCTATCAATACAGTCTGGGTGTTTTAGTACACTGGTGAATCTCTCAGTTGCAGAGTGTACTTTTGGAGTCTCCGCTTGATTGAACCTCTTCACTCAGGAGACCTGAGGATTGTAGAACTCCAGGTCCAAGGTTCAGGAAAATTTCTTGAAAGGCAATTTGGTGTATAGCTGCTAATTTATAGATTATAATTACATACTATTTAAGATAACACATTTTTTCAGTTATGGATTCATAGTTAGAAATCAAAAGTGGCAGGTCAAATCAAAAAGCAGAGATGTATAACTAGCTTAAATTGCAACATTTCAAATAGTTGCTTTTCAATTGTGTTTTTGATTATCTTTATTTCCAAAAGAAAACCAGCATATACAAGTTATTTACTTGAACCTAGATGACTTTTTTTGTAAAAGGCAGATATAATACGATACCTGAAGTTTTTCTAAAGATTTCCATTTTTCCTCCCTCGCTCAGGAGAATTATTGCAAGGGACAAGCAGCTGAGCAGAAAAGAAAGGGCAAGGAATTGTTATTTTACCACTACTCTCTCCACAAGATTTCCTGCTAACCTCGGGTGAAACCATGATCAAGCAGGTGATTCGCTCAGGATGAGGCTAGCCCACTGCACGTTAGGTGTGCTGACGCCTGCAATGTCCCCAAATGTGAGATTCTTGACTGCAAAATTTGTGGTAGTAAAAATTGACAACTGGCTATTAATCATTTGAGCCATATTTGCCAATGTTAGTAGAAATTGTCATACTTCATATAATCTGGGCAAATGCATTTCACATGTTTAAATTTACACCCACTCAGTAATCAAGGAAGTAAAGCAGTCAATGATCAAAAAAAAGTCTAACAACAGCCTGTTAAAGTCCAACAGGTTTATTTGGTAAAAGCCACTAGCTTTTGGAGTGCTGCTCCTTCATCAGGTAAGTGAGAGTTCTGTTCACAAATAGGGAATAGAAAGACACACATTCAATTTACAAAATGATTGGAATGTGAATCTTTACAGTTAATCAAGTCTTAAAGATACAGACAATGCGAGTAGAAAGACATGTATTGTCTCCAGACAGGATAGTTAGGTGAGATTTTGCAAACCCAGACAAGTTGTGGGGGTTACAGACATGAATCCAAGTTCCTGGTTGAAGCTATCCTCGTGTGCGTGGAACTTGGCTATCGTCTCTGCACGGACATGTGTCGTGAAGGCCACCTTGGAGAACACTTACCTGAAGATCAAAGGCTGAATGCCCATGATCGCTGAAGTGTTCCCAGTAGGAAGAGAATACTCTTGCTTGTTGATTGATGAGTGGTGTTCATTCATCTGTTGTCGCAGCGTCTGCATGGTCACTCCAACGTACCATGCCTCGGGACATCCTTCCCTGCAGTATATCAGGTAGACAACATTGGCCGAGTTACAAGAATATGCACGTTACCTGGTGGATGGTGTTCTCATGTGAGATGATAATATCCATGTCGATGATCTAGCACATCTTGCAGAGGTTGGTGTGGCAGGATTGTGTGGTGTCGTGGTCACTGTCCACCTGAAGACCTGGTAGTTTGCTATGGACAGTGATCTATTTGAGATTGTGCGGTCGTTTGAAGGCAAGAAGTGGAGGTGGCCTTCAGCTTCATCGATGACATGTTGAAGGCTCCGGAGAAGATGCAGTAGCTGTTGTGATCCTCCTCAGCCCCAATAGACTCCGGGTAAACAATCATTGAAACAATTATATGACATCAACAAGTGCCATCCCACTATCAGACTCTCCAGAATCGCTTGTGTTCTTGGACACACGCATCTCCATCAGGGATGGTCACCTCAGCACTTCAGTGTACCTCAGATAACCTCATGATTCTCCACTTCCGTTTAAACACGTTAAAGAAGCCATCTCCAATGGACAAGCCCTACGTATCACAAGATCTGCTCAGATGAGGAGGATCGCAGCAGACACCTCCAGACGCTGGAAGATGCCCTCACAAGAACAGGATATGGCACTCGACTCATGATCATCAGTTCTGATATGCCACAGTAAAAAACTGCACCAACCTCCTCCGAAGACAAACATGGGACACAGTGGACAGAGTACTCTTCATCGTACAGTACTTCCTGGAACGAAGAAGCTACGAGATCTTCTACGGAGCCTTCAACGTGTCATTGATGAAGACGAATGTTTCACCAAGGCCATCCCCACTTTTTGCCTTCTGGAATACAAACGGTAGGAAAACACAGCACCACACAACCCTGCCACAGCAACCTCTGCAAGACATACCAGATCATTGACACAGATGCCATCATCTCACGTGAGAACACCATCCACTAGGTACATGATACACACACTCTTGCAACTCGGCCAACATTGTCTACCTGATGCGCCGCAGGAAAGGATGGCCCGAGGCATGGTACGTTGGGGAGACCATGCAGACACTACAACAATGGATGAACAAACACCACTTGAGAATCACCAGGCAAGAGTGTTCTCTTCCTGTTGGGAAACACTTCAGTGTTCATGGGCATTCAGCCTCTGATGTTCAGGTAAGCGTTCTCCAAGATGGCCTTCATGACACACGACAATAGAGTCACTGAGCAGAGAATGATAGTCATGTTTCGCATACAAGGACTGCCTCAACCAGGATCTTGGGCTCATGTCACACAATGCGTAACCCCCACGACTTTACTGGGTTTGCAAAATCTCACTAACTGTCCAGTTTTGAGACAATGACATCTCTTTAACCTGTGCTTAACTCTCTCTCCACTAACATTGTCTGTACCTTTTAAGACTTTATTACCTGTAAAGACTCGCATTCCAACCATTATTTTGTAAATTGAGTTTGTATCTTTTATATACCTTGTTTGTGAACAGAACTCCCACTTACCTGATGAAAGAGCAGCGCTCCGAAAGCTAGTGGCTTTTGCTACCAAATAAACCTGTTGGACTTTAACCTAGTGTTGTGAGACTTCTTACTGTGTTTACCCCAGTCCAACGCCAGCATCTCCACATCAAAAGAAAAGCAAAGGCACACAATTCTTTAGGCTCGAACGAAAGCAGAAAATTCTGGAAATATCAGGAGGCACATTTGTGGAGGAAGAATTAGAGTTACTGTTCCGGGTTTATGACCTTTCATCTGAACTGCTTTCATCTTATCAGTATACCAACACGAATAATTAAAATGCACAGAATGCACCATGTGAATGACCATATAGATTCCCAACCGTACCCATTTCTCTTGTATATTCATCTGAAGTGCAATGAGCCACGTGTAGTGGCTAATATAATGGACAACAGTAATCAAGTAGGTGGCCGTATCCTAATACAGTGTTGCATGGCTCACTATATCAGCACTAATAATCGTATAAGTACTAAAAAACCAAGGTACATGTTAGCAATTCTGGCCACCACATAGTAGATGGGATTGGCCAACCTTGGACAAAGTGCAGTGTAGATTTACTAGAACAATAGTGCTATTCCAAAAGTTAAATTACAAGGAGGGATTACACTAGTTACAGTTGTATTCCCTGAAATTTAGAAGGTTTAATGGTAATTTGGTCTAAGTTAAGATATCAAGGAGGACATTTAGAATAGAGAGAATTGATTTTCATAGGTTGAAGTATCTAGGACATGGGGGCAAAATTTAAAATTTAGAGCCAGGGCTCTCAGGAATTGAATTAGGAAACTCTTCTATGTGTAAAAGTGTGACAGAAGTTTGGAATTATTTTGCAAAGTCAATTGATGCTAGGTCAATTATTAATTTCTAATTGGGATAATAAAAATCTAGCAATCTACTAGATATTAACGATATTGGACAAAAATGAGTATGTGGAATTACACTGCAAATCAGCTGTGGTCTCACTGAATGGCAGCATAAGCTAGAGGCATAAAACAGTTTACTCTTGTTCTTATTGCTACTCATTAAATAGCTATCCAGTTTTGCTGAACAATTATCAAATACACTGTCTTTACATCAATGAAAACAAATGTGATCAATGCATTACATATGCATTTAAAACAGAACATATGCAAAAATGTGTGCATTTTGGGGAATGTAGTGACATGAAAGTCACTACCATCTGGAGAATCAAAACTCTTTGGTTTTTTTTAAACCAAGTATAGCTCATGTTATGGTAATAAGCAGATGGATTCTCATAGTCCCTAGTGGTTATTGCAACAAGCAGCAAATGTTCACCAGGCTGGATATTCATCTCTGATTTTATTTTTTTTTAAATATCTTTCATAAAATAAGGGGCTGGAAATAGCTGTCAATAATTTTTAGATTACAATTGGTTGAATTGTGGTATAACTTTAAGAATTGAAAACATTTAATTGCAAAAATAAATAAATAATAAATTAATTGCTAAAATAAATTAGTCTATTAGAAAGCACCAAACAGAAGGCTAAGGCACCAATAAAAACTTGATTATATTCTTTGCTGTAGGTTTTGATGAGTCTGAGAAATATCTTCTTGTTTTAAAATGTATGATTGCACTGAAACAAGCATTGTAAATATGTGCCAAATTACAAATGTACCCAGGCTGTTTACTTTGACACAAATAGTCTGTATTAAAGAATCTGTTATTATTTCAGTTAGATTACAGATCTTATTTCAATTCCATATAGTGCACTATGTACGGTAACCAGGTATTAGATATATAGTTAGAAAGATGAAATTTCAGACTGAGTCATCCATTTGGAAGGAATGCTGATTGGCAGTTGGAGTATGATTGATATAGGCGTTGTCATGAGGGAATACACTAGTTACCTGGCAAGCTTTGTTTAAATTCAAGCCCGGTAGGTTTGCTCTGGTCGGAGCATGGCCCTGGAGAATGGCTGTCACCTATTTTTGTTTAGTTGGAAAAGCGCAAAGGACGGAGCCATCTATAATAATGATATATGTAGCTTCTAGTATTATTAAATACATTTAAGGCTGGATAGACATGTTTTTGGGTCTCGGAATTAAGAGATATGGAGATCAAGTGGGAAAATAGAGTTGAACACCAAGATCAGTCACCATCATAATGAATAAGCAGGCTCAATAGGCTGTGTGGTCTTCTGTTCCTATTTCTTATGTTCTTACTTTATGTACTCCTAGTCTCTCAATTGGAGATTGAACCCACAACCTGCTATTGCGCAGGCAGTTGTGATTACTGAGCTTAATCTGTGATTTTTAACCAATTGCCTTTTTCCAATATCATATCTTGAAGTGGAATTGCTCATCTGGAGCAATTCCATACACAATTTTAAATTGCCTTCTTTAATTTATATATTTTCTTTGCATCCCAGTTGAGAAAGTCTGTGCCTGGTCTATCATATCTTTACATTGGGAAACATTTATCATAATTGTTATCCTTTTGGAATATGGTAGGCAAATTTACAATTATTAAAAATTGCAATAAAAAGTTTGTTTAACTGCAAGACTTTCTTGCTGTACTACTATTGTAATATTGAAAAATACATGAAAATGCAATAACTTTTTTTGCAGATCAATCCGGCCTTCATAAAGCGGATTAAACATAAAATCAAGGACCTCCTGATACAGATGGAAGAGGGTCTGAAGACTGCAGACCCTCATGACTGTTGTACTTATACTGGTTGGACAGGTGAGAACATTGCAGTATCTTGATAGTCACTGTCTTATGAATTCAAATAAATTCCCAAATTTATTCACTGTACATAAGAAATGTTAGGATTATACTTATTAATCTTTGCCCTAACCATCATGCTGTATGCACAGAATCCTATGTATGTCATAGTCACCACAGAAGAAGACTCGGATAATTCCACCAAAAACACCTGAGTTCCATCATGAGAACTTGATGGCAGGACAAAACAATGAGGGTGGCACAGTGGCTAGCACTGCTGCCTCATAGTGCCAGGCACCTAGGTTCAATTTCTACCTTGGGTGACTGTCTTAGACATTCTCCCTGTCTGCATGGGCTCCCTCCAGCTGCTCCAATTTCCTCCCACAGTCCAAAGATGTGCAGATTAGGTGGATTGGCCATGCTAAATTGTCCCTTAGTATCCCAAAATGTGTAGGATCAAGTAATCAGCCATAGTGAATGTGTTACAGGGATAGCACTATGCCCTGTTGGAGTCAGTGCAGACTTAATGGGTCGAATGGTCTCCTGTGTAATGTAGGAATTCTTCTATGATCTGACATCGTGCTGGACTCAACAGCATGGAGACCACTCCAGAAAATACAACTTGGAAGGCAAATATCCAATAAGAACTGAGGATGCCCTTGCCAATCTTGCAAAGGACTCTTTGGTCATGAAAAAACACATGTAACGCTAAGTTATGTATGCATTGGGTATACTTGAGAAATCTACCATCATCAGAATGCATTAGCTTTTTTGTCTCTCGTTCAACAAAAAGCAAGGTGATTAAGGACCTTAACCATTCTGAGGTCTTTGTTCTATGCATTGTATCACAGAATGCTTAAACAGAGATAGTCAGATGGGACCTATGAGCTTCAGATTACACCAAAGTATCAGATAGCAGGAACATGAAAGGAGCTATGTGAATGCAAATTTTTTTTTCCCTTTTTAAATTATATTCAGTAATTCACCAAGACCATCTTTTGTACCTACACCTCTTTAGGGAATGCAGCCCAAGCTTATGTGATGATATCCTTTCATTCTTAATATCATCTTAATGAACTATTGCTACATCTTGGATCATCCCTCTAGTCACATGCCATTGTCTGCCTAGGGACATTAAAAGCATTATGTCAAGGCACCTTGATGCCATTTCTCACAATTGAGTTTGTTTTTAATGAGCAGAATCTTTGGGTTCCTACACCACCCCTCCATTCTATTTCCATTTTGTATCTGTATAGATAATTATATAATTTACATTAAACTGTATCATTTTATAATTTCTTACTTGATTCACAGTTCACTACATTTCCTTTGTTATCTTCTGTAAATTTTCTATTCTCAAATCATGCATAACTTATAAAGGGAGAGAATGTCCTGCAATACAGATGCTTGGGAGCATGATTTGCTAATTTAAACCAATCCAAGAAGCATCTCCTGCTACCTCTTTTCCTGCGACTTCTCAGCTAATTCTGGTCCAATTTACCTTAAACTAGTAATCTCAATGCATGCAGATTCTCATTGTGCTTATTTACTTACTACTGGTAAAATTGAAATGCACAAGATTGATGCCAGTTAATAATCATTGTGGGGTGAGGGGGAAGCAAGATAATCATTTTAGGAATAAAGTACTGATCCTTTTAAATGTAGGAAGACTTCCTAAGACACCACACAGGAATGGAATCAGACAGAGTATCGGAAAGATAAGGAGGATCTTTAAAAAGATGAGAATCCACTGATCCTCTGTCCTTCCAGCAGCTTCTGGACTCTTGCCCTCCCCAAGATGGGTATTCCAGTTGAAGTTAGCCTACCACAAATCAAAATCATTCCGCTTCCAAAGCTCTGACTTAGATTTTTTATCAATTTTTTTTCAACATTTTCAATCAGAATTTTTGTAAACGAAAATTATTAATGGGTTGAGAAATTATCTCAGTAATTGCAAATTACTTCAAATGAATATTTCTGAAAATCAGTTGCAGCAAGGGAAAATGAGCCTAGTTAGCTTATTGTTCTGGACTCTAAATATTAACATCATGATGCATAGAAATAAAACAGAAAATCCGAGAAGAGCACAACATGCCTACTTTCTTTTATCAGAAATGAAAATAAGTTTGTCTGGGTGTAAAATGTAACAATTAGGACCCTTCAAAGTTCTACATTAGCTTCAGACCTGAGATTAAAAGTCAGTTGCTAATTTTGAAAGATATTAATGGATTGACATATTTGAATTAATAATTAATCATGTGAGACAAATTTACGTGGTCTAGTATGACATGTTATTTTTATATTGAAGATTTTGACTTGAATTAACTACAAAGGAACTTTTTTTTTGGTCTAGGGATTGCCCTTCTTTATCTGCAGTGTTTCCGTGTAACACAGGAGACAGCACATCTCCAACGATCTTTATATTATGTGAAGAGGACTCTGCGTAATCTGAATGGTCGAAGAGTTACATTTCTGTGTGGTGATGCAGGACCTTTAGCTGTTGGTGCTGTTGTATACCATAAGTTGAAGAATGAAACTGAATCACAGGAGTGTGTCACAAAGTAAGGACATCGATTTTAATTTTTGGCAAGTTCACCATTTAACTTATTTCAAAAATAATCTAATTATCTGAAACTTTAAGAAGTTTACAATTTTTAAGTAAGTTAATAAAATTCATTATCCTATGTATTTTTCAATTCTATTTAGAATTGCGTTTCTAGACAATGTCATGCTGGATTATTTAGCATTATTGAGTATATATTAATATTTGACATGGACGATCTAAGCATTTGGCTGAACATACTACTAATTCTGATTGAAGTTTTCAATCTGCATTGGTGGTGGCAGCCTTCTATCTTGTGATATAATGGCTTGGATTGCAGTGGTCGACTTTGTGCTATGATTCTAATTGGATTAGGAATTGGCTGGCAGATAGAAGACAGAGGGTGGTGGTTGATGGGAGATATTCATCGTGGAGTTCGGTGACGAGTGGTGTGCCTCAGGGGTCTGTTTTGGGGCCCCTGCTGTTTGTAATTTTTATAAATGATCTGGATGAGGGTATTGAGGGATAGATCAGTAAATTTGCAGATGATACTAAAGTTGGTGGAGTGGTAGATAGTGAAGAGGGGTGTTTTAGTTTACAGAGTGACTTGGACAAGTTGCAGAGCTGGGCCGAGAGGTGGCAAATGGAGTTTAATGTGGAAAAGTGTGAGGTAATGCACTTTGGCAGGAACAATAAATGTGTAGAGTATAGGGCTAATGGTAGGGCTCTTAATAGTGTTGAGGAACAGAAGGATCTTGGTGTATGTGTCAATAGATCCCTGAAAGTAGGCAGTCAAGTGGATAAAGTTGTTAAGAAGGCATATGGAGTCTTAGCTTTTATTGGTAGGGGGATTGAATTTAGGAGCCGCAGCATCATGTTGCAACTGTACAAAACTCTAGTGCGGCCGCACTTGGAGTATTGTGTGCAGTTCTGGTCCCCACATTATAAGAAAGATGTGGAGGCATTGGAGAGGGTACAGAGGAGGTTTACCAGGATGTTGCCTGGTATGGAGGGCAGGTCCTATGAAGAGAGGTTGAAGGATTTGAGGTTGTTTTCGTTAGAAAGGAGGCGGCTAAGAGGGGATCTTATTGAAGCATATAAGATGATTAGAGGTTTAGATAGGGTGGACAGTGATAGCCTTTTTCCTAGGATGGAGAAAGCTAGCACGAGGGGACACAGCTTTAAATTAAGGGGTATGAGTTATAGGACGGATATCAGAGGTAGGTTCTTTACTCAGAGTGATTAGGGAGTGGAATGCCCTGCCTGCAGCTGTTGTAGATGCGCCAAGTTTGGTGGCGTTTAAGAGGTTAATTGATAAGTATATGGAAGAGAAGGGAATGGTTAGTTTGGAGGGGCATTGCTTTTTATTTTGGTCGGCACAACATCGAAGGCCGAAGGGCCTGTTCTGTGCTGTATTGTTCTATGTTCTATGTTCTATTCCCAGGTGTGGCTTGAAAGCTGCATTATATCATGGCAATCTCTGCCACATTTGTTGCAGAGGAAAACTTTTCAGTGGGTTTAAGAGATACAATTTTCTGGCCTCTCCTAGCTGGACCCTTTTCTCACCCAGTTGAGCGTTTCATTTCCGTTCACCTCTTTGAACAGTCAGCCACCAGAGGTCACAGCTATCAGTGACTGTTTGCCATCTCATAACTCGTTTGCAGATGTCTTTGTAACAGAGGCATGTTAATTCAGGAAGTTGTGGCCAGGTCACTACAGAAAGCCTTTGGATATAAAGCCATCACCCATCTATTGAATGTGGATAAGCTAGCACTGATGTTGGCTTAGCAATGTCGTATGCTGATTGAATTAGCATGGTTCAGGGTTACTTGAATTAGTGATCTTGTTCTACAAAGAGGCACTGAGAAATATATCTAACGCACAACATGGAAATTGTTAATGGTGTAAATTCTGTGACAATTTAGTGAATGCCAAGTGCAACTGATATTACTTGGGAAGTTGGGGTACAGATATAAGAACCAGTTCCCAACTGTGTGGGAGAAACTATGAATGGGGAAAGTAGTCTGCATTTTTATTGAGTTTTGTGACTAAATCTATGTTGAAGACGGACTGGATCCAGCTTATTCCTTTTGCAGATGGATGATGACTGCAGTGTTTAACTTTTTCTCCTTCCTAGTATTTGTTGTCAAAGTCTCACCACTGTAGAGGAATGCATCAAATAAGCAGGCTAGGTAGACACTCAGTTTGGTAGTCTCAGTCAGATTTGTTGTTGTTCCAGACTCTCTCACTCAACTTGGACATAACAACTGCAGTTTTTGCAGTATGTGTGCTGATTGCAAAATCAGGTGACAGGTTGTTCATGATTGTAAAGCTATCAACAGCCTCCAGATGGGTGGCAGTATTGCAACATCCTTGACCATGGCATTTGTCTTCCTGATAATGGTTAAATCAAACTCTTCACAGGTGTGAGACAACCTGTGTATATGCCACTGAAGGTGTGCCTCTGCAAGGAATGTTAAATGTGGTAACATTAGCATAGAGCAACTCTCAGATGAGGATTTGGACGCCTTTGTCTTGGATCTGAAGTGAGCGAGAATTAATAGCTTTCCAAGAGTTCTGTATGTAAGTCAGCACCCTCTGTAGATGACTTGAAGGCATACAGCAGCAGCAAAGGGAGGAAAATGCTAGAATGTTAGTGCCAGAACACAACCCTTTTGACTCCACTGTAGACCTCAAAGGTGCTGTCATAGCTTTCTTGCCCATCGTGTTGTCATAGAGAGAGATCACCTTGAACAGCTTTGGCAGGCAGCTCAGCAGCTTAAATAGACCATCTTTGCTCACGTGGTCAAAGACTTCACGAGATTGAAGACGTTATTTCCTTTGTTCATGGCATTTCTCTTGTAGTTGCTGGCCTAAAAAAATCATTTCATTGTGGATTTTCCATTTCTGAAAACACAGTGGGATTTGAGGTGATGGATTCAGAAAAATTTGCAGTTTGAGGGCAATATCGGCAAATAATTTACCAACCATGCTCAGGGTGATGCCCAATAGTTGTTGTTGTTGCTTTTGTTCTTGTGCATGGCCACAATCATTGCACTGCATATCCTGGGGCACTGTTCCCTCCCACTCGTAATGACTGAAGTTTATGCAAATACTGTAGGCATGCTGGCTCCCCGTGTTTGAGTTTAGATGGTCTAGCATTAATATCCAGAGTTGGAATATATAAGCTGAGGTTCAATGTGAGTGATCGGGTCGTTAGTTCTGTAGTTAGCCAGGAGTGAAATTGGGATTTTTCGATATAGCATTTGCCACATAACTTTTTTCAAAAGGCCTGGGGAGCAGGGGAATTGTGCATTGGAAGTTCAAATTTCCTGGGGAATTCCCACGGCCAGTGCATCGGGACATCTGCAGAGTGCACAACGTACCTTGTAGAGTATGTTGAGTCTCCCAACAATTTGGAGATGAGAAGATCCAGCCTGACCTATTTGGACATCAACGTACCTTTGGACTCAATTCCAGATTTTTTTTGTCAGGGAACTGTTAGCCTTTAACTCTCCTGAGGTATCCACAAGTATATACCTATAATTAGGAGTTTGTTCATGATTGCCAGGGCATGTCCATATGCTAGATGGTCTCCACACTGAATTTTTGGACCTCTTCTGAAGCTCTTGCCTGAATCTACAAGGGACCTAATTTGTGTTTCCCCATGAGATGAGACTTAAACGTTTGGCTTTCTTTTTCACATTGCTGCTAACCAGTAATTAGGCTAAAATGAGAAGTAAACAGCCACTCAAAAGCAAAGAAACCACAGAGACTTTATTGCATCCAAACACTAGACATATCACATTGACATAAAAAATATGTCAAGAGTGAGATCAGGATTACAAGTATCCAATTGTGTAAAAATGTTATTTGGTGTAGAATTTTCTGTCATGACTGGCTTAATATTTTATCATAACCCTTAAGGCAGTTATTCAAGGGCATGTGATTATTTTTTCTTGATGATCATTATTTTTCTTGCACCTATTAGATTATTACAACTGCAGAGAACTGTTGTTTGTTTGGATTCTGATATCCCAGATGAACTACTATATGGCCGAGCTGGATATTTATATGCCTTACTATATGTGAATACAGAGATTGGGCACGATACTGTTCCTTCTCCTGTTATTCAGGAGGTAAGAAAACTACATTTTTAATAGGTTTAATTCGTAAATTAATTAACTGCAGTTTTGTTTTTGCACTTGTTATATTTCTTACAAGTATTGATTTTCCTCAATTTGTAATGTTCAGTGATGAAGTGTCACTTAGGCAATTGAGCATATACTTAAACTGACATTTAAGTGATACGCTGAAGTGCTGCATTGTTGGAAAAGCATTTCTTTTGGATGAGGTGAGATCCTGTTTGCTTGTTCAGTTGAATGCTAAAGATATGGCAGCACTATTTGAAGAGAAGCAGCATTCTTCCAGGATTCTGGTCAACGTGTTTCCTCAATGGATGCCTCCACGAATACATTGACTGGGCATTCATTTAAAGTGCTCATAATGAGATCTTGATAATGCAGTTTTGATTGTAGTGTTTTCTTTTGTAACATTAGCTACAAAAATAATACACTCCCTGCGAATCAGATAAAGGTATTGCAGTAATTTCTTTACCGGTTGAAATACATTTTAATGGAAGAAAATTGATGTACATACTGGATAGACTAGAATTAAGGCACGTGACACAACATTTGCAGTTGGACACAGTAGTGCTATCTTGTTTATATTAAAGCTGTGTTGATGTTGGGCTTCTGGGACAATGTTGTAATGCCAGTACAACATTATTCTTGGCAGTACAACATTATTCTTGGAAGCTGCTGGAAAATCACAAGATCCTGAATAGGTACTTTTCCATATGGATTCTCTCCTGTGTTCTACAAATAATTCATTCATGAAAACCACTAGTTCAATCTCAATGTTGCATTCCTTTCAATTCTTGATTTATTGTCAGATGCTTGTGCATGAAATTTGATCAAATTAATTCATCCCCCCATCAAAAAGACCCTTGCAGGAGCCCTGTTGTAAAATCTATTTTCCAAATTTTTATTTTCCACTTGCTTAATTATAAAATATCAAGATTACTTTCAGATATCTCCTTTCTAGACTCTTCCTTCATTAATTGACCCTTTGATATCAGGTTAGCCTTATTACTACTTTCTGCACTTAAATATCTGTCTCTGATTTTTCAGCAACTTGTATCAAATACAATATTCAAGATGTAGCCTGATTGCTATATCTTTGTTTTATTCAACTGTTTTGTCTACGTAGCTCCCAAGGTTATATTGGATTAGTTGGTTGCTATCCTGCATTGTTTCTACATGCTTAATAAGTCTCCTAAATCTTCATGGATTAATGTCTCAAAAATTAAAATGTACCCGATTTGTCTATAGTAAATTTCATTTCCCATTCTGCCAATCTACGCTTGTTATTTAACTCATTCTGAAATGTCTGAGTCATTTCCTCCATTTGACGCTGCTCCTTCTGGTTTCTGGTATGAAACTGCAAACGGTCCATATTTGCCACGAGTTTCTGAATCTAAGTTGATGTAAATTTCAAATATTCCCAACTACACTTTAGTTTATTCCAACCAGTCAATTTCCTATCCATTCTCAAATTTGCCTTGAAACTTCATAGATTTAAGTTCAAGTATCAGCTGTTAATTTGAAACTTTATGGCATGCTTTTTGGAAGTTTAAGTACAGAATGTCATGGTGTTTGGTTTGTCAGTTACTCAAATTCAGGAGGCTAATCAAGGCAAATGTTTCCTCCTCTAAAGCAATGTTAACTGGTACTTAATAGGTGAGGGTTCGATTTTTTTTTTAAGTTTGCTCCTGGTAGGTGAATGGATTTATAGTTGCACTTTCATAGAATATGGACATCACATTGGCCTGTTTTCAATCTATTGGTTCATCTCCAATGATCCTCTTAGTTATTGTCAATGGCTCAAATATTCAGTGTTAATTTGCCATGACCAAATATTTTTAGATTTGTAACTCATGCCCTTAGTTATCAATTTCATTTTATTTGCTTTCTTCGCTGCCTGCAAATGCTGGACCAATGATTTAATGACTGATTCACCAAAGAGAAAGACTTTTCTCCTGTTCTGTTATCGTAAATGTTGAATATGTAATCCGTATTCTCAGTACCACCTGATATTATCCACCATTTCTCTACACAGTGGACATGCTTGCCCAGGTATTTTTTTATATCACACGTTGATTTGTAATACTGACCACTGAACCTAGGTTGCTATGTCCTGCAAACTTGGACAAAAATTAGGTGGTATTCAAAACTGTTGTCTTGCTGTGATCATTAGTTGCCTAGGCCTTTTGGCAACCTTTGGTTTATAGGAATTGATGACTGAAGCATATGATGCTTGTATTTCATTTTAATATTTGAATGTTTTAGTTGATAGGATGTCTTACAATTTGTAAGAGTTTCTCACATTTTTTGACTGCTTTAGACTTCTTAACCACAGATTTTCTATTTTCTGCCTCCATTCATCAGGTGGTCAATGCCATTATTGAATCTGGCAAAAATCTTTCCAAGGAAGAACGTAAAACTGAACGCTGTCCTCTTCTGTATCAATGGCACAAAAAACAATATGTTGGAGCAGCCCATGGTTTAGCAGGGATCTATTATATGCTAATGCAGGTTGGTTTCGAGTGTAAAATTCGGATTGATTTTCGTTTATCTTCAAAGATATAATCAAAGCAGATGAATTCTAATAGCATGCAGCATCAATGCATAATTCATCTTAATAGAATTCACCAGTCCAATAGACACAATAATAACTGATTGAGTGCAAGCAGTATATTGTTTAGTGAAATTAGAAAAAAATTCTGTAACATTATGACCAGCTGCATGAATACATGGGAAGTCAAAATGGCCCAATCCTCAAGATGCAGCAAATATTTTATTTGGATTTGGCAGCACAAATAATGCTGGGCAATCAGTGCTTACCATTGTTAAACTGTAAATCGGGCAGCCAATTTCCAACATGATACATGCACAATTAAACATGGAAATCTGGAAATTGCTATCCTGCTTCCCCACATGCTTCATTCTTTAACAGTATCCTGCATTGAAGAGTGTGAAGTTATGGTATTTCCCCACCGGGTACATACTAAATGAACCAAAGTTTGGGATTTATCCAGTTGAGTGTAAGTGGCTTTTTTTAATGCTGTGTTGCATCTTAATTATTTCCAAACAATCTCTCTGGCATTGGAAGTTATTCTTGAAAGTGTGGCATCTCGTTTTCAAATTTTAAGTGTTTGGAAATTTACTTTCTTTGTGTCTTTTTTTTTTCCTTTCTGTCAATCCCAATTTTCTTTCTTCCTTTTTCACTTGCTATGCATGATTTTACTTTGAATCAAATATTCTAATTTGCACTTCCTAGTTTGTCCCTATTTGCATCAGTAGGATTCTTCAAATCTGTTGGTAAAGAAGATACGTTCTCAGTTGTCCTTCTGTCACGAGTCTATATCTGTAGGAGGTGGTAAGCTATTTTGATTTTCTGTAATTGAAAATCACTTTGCAAAAACCCATAGACTTTCTGTGGGCAAGTGCAACAAACTGTGCTATTTATTAGCCACTGATACACAATTTGGGCTAATCTACTGTCTAATCATTGGGGCACACAACTTCAGTCAAATAGTATAACCTATTGAGCCAATGTGATGCCATTTCCTTTAATTCTTTGAGCATAACAATTAAATATAGAAGAACAAAGAATTGATTCTCCCAAGAAGTAAATATTATAAGTCTACTAAGATTCAGCAGTTGTGATATGTTCTTTATTTAAATTTAAAAATTCCAAATGTTGGTAATATTCAGGTCCACCAGTAAGTATAAAATGACATATAAATTAGTATTTATAACAGAAATGGAAGTACAGTGGTGAGTGGTGCTGCCGCACAGCCCCAGGGACCTGGGTTCAATTCTGTCTTTGGGTCACTATGGAGTTTGCACTTTCTCCCTGTGTCTGCCTGAGTTTCCACCGGGTGCTCTGGTTTCCTCCCATACTCCAAAAACATGCAAGTTAGATTGATTGACTTTGCTAAATTGTCTGTTAGTGTCAGGGAAATTAGCAGGGTAAATGCATGGAGTTATGGGGATAGGGCCTTGGTGGAATTGTTGTAGGTGCAGGCTCGATGACCAAATGGCCTCTTTCTGCACTGTAGGGATTCTATGATTTTTCTATAAACTTCTGTCAGGCTTTTCTCTTTCAAATTCAAATGTTGAGGATTTACCAACAGTGCAAAGGATCTGTTAAGATTTCCAGAATTAAAATAGAAAATGTTGCAATATATTCAGACTGATTAGCGCCCATGGCAATAAGAGGATTCTAGACCTGAAAAATTAACTCATCTACACTCTAGATAGTTATGAACTGACCTATTGATTATATCCACAGCACCTGAATTTTTGTATTTTGTCTTTATTATATAAACAAAGTTAACTGTCGTCTCTATGAAAACATTAGATATTACACTTGATTTCACTTGGAAAGTTGAAATCCATCCCGTCATGCTTGTGCTGACACTTTACTAGGGCAATCCAAAACTCATCCCACTGTCCTGCATTTCCCTAAAGTTCTCTCTCTTGCTGTAGTTCAGTTTTTATTTGTTTCAGTTCCCCACCATCTCCTAAGTAAACTCCCAGGATGCATGCTGCACTCCTACTCAGTGTTATGAAATTGTAGTTAGTGTCATCTAACCTCTTTATACTCTTAGGGTGCTTTAAGTGACATTTGCTAAATTTTTTTTTGAAACTTATTCCCCTTCCAGCCAGGCTCAAAGTTGGACCAAGAGACTTTGATGGAATTCGTAAAACCTAGTGTAGACTATGTGCGACATAAAAAGTTTAGGTCTGGAAATTATCCTTCTTCATTGAGCAATGAAACTGACAGACTGGTCCATTGGTGCCATGGTGCTCCTGGTGTTATACATATGTTGATACAATCATATAAGGTTAGTATTTGAAAGTTGCATGGAAAGTTCACATTTGCTTTTGCTTTTATTTGTTACCCAAAGTGACTTTAGTATCATAACTATGTATTTTTCATCTCCTCATGGCTCTCATACATCAACCAGAAGGGCAAGTTGAAGGTGATGGCTTTGCTTTCTAGAGCAAACTAAACATTCATTGTATGTTATTTGGGAGTCCAATAGATTAGCATAATGTTAGTGACAATATGATGTAATTGAAACTTTTTCCAATCCATCTCTACAGGAGGTGACGGAGATATCCTACGTCCACACAATTATGCTGTTGTTATAGATGTTCTGCATTGGCTGAAGAAATGTGTAATATTGAGCGATAAAGACAGTGGATACTGCAATGCTGTGCAGTGCACAAGATGGAAAATGGATTAGTGGTATACATTTGTTGAAACAGATGTCTAGTGCATCAACCCACAATTTAAAGTGGGATTTTCTACACTTTCAGGAAATGTAATGGTCTAATGAACATGGCATCTCATAATGTTAAATGCAGTTCAAGCCTTCAAAAGCAAATATTATTAAAAACGTCCCGTACGCTACAGCAGTTTAAACGTTCACTCCCTCCATAACTGACACAGTGGCAGCAGTGTGTGCCTTTACAAGATGTACTGCAACATTCACCAAGTCACTTTTTTTTAGCATCTTTCAAACTCATGACTTTGAGCAACAGATGCATGGGAACAGTATCACCTGCAGGTTCCCCTGTCAAGCCACTCACCATGTTGACTTGGAATAATATTGCCATTCCTTCACATCGCTTGGTCAAAATTGTAGCACTCCTTTCTGACCGTGCTATTGATGTACTTTAAGAACGCAGCTCACCATTTTTTTCAAGCACAGTGAAGGATCACCACCAAGTAGTTTCCACATCTCATGAAAGAACTTTAAGTACCTACTGTAAACTGTGATGGACTGATCTGGTGAGTGAGGCAATCCTTTTCTTTACTTCAAAAATCATGCTTTTAAATGTACACGGCATAAACGGCCCACAAACCTCATTTTCAGAACTTGCAATATTAGTCAACCTCAATTTTTTTACCACAGAAATGCATGTTTGCTCATTTTTATATTGTAATTTGGCTCATGGGACAAGCAAGAGATGTGGATTGTGTTGTGAAGATGAGTGGGAGTTTAAGCTATGGCCACACAGAGATCAGTGTGTGATGAAAAGAGATAGGCCCTTCAACCAAAGTATGACACTGCTTTCAAGCTAAAAGTAGTAACATGTACTTATTTGTCAAATGTGCTATAGTGAGGGAATTTGATAGAAGTGAAAAACTAGTACAAGACATAGAACATAGAACATTACAGCACAGAACAGGCCCTTCGGCCTTCGATGTTGTGCCGACCAAAATAAAAAGCAATGCCCCTCCAAACTAAACCATTCCCTTCTCTTCCAAAAGAAGACAGAAGAAGGATTTTGCCATAAAGATGCCCAAGGCCAAATATGCCATCAGGGCAAGGACCAGCCACTGGCCTAATCTTGAAAAGCATCTATCAAATGGGTCCTTTGCTGGAATGTTTACATTGTCATCAGAGATGCAATACCTAAAAATGGACTTCAGCAGACCAAATCAAACATTAGCTGAACAAATTTTGGTGTAGTTGCTTTGTGGAACAAAATACTCCAGTGTTGCAAAAGAAGACCAAGCTCTGAAGAATCATCCAGACTCAACGTTGGCTCTATTCTCTTTCCATGTGCTGTCAGACGTACTGAAGTTTTCCAGCATTTTCTGTTTTTGTTAAAGAAGATCAATCTTGTTTAGTGACTGCCAAGAGACCTTGATGCCAAAATTATCAATGTCTGATGACAAAATCATTTGAAAACAACAAAGAAAAGCATAAATACCTATTATGCTTCATCAGCTACAAGGCTGAAGAACCCATGGATTTTGAACTGCCTGGCAGTGAAAATGTGTAACGGTAAGATTCAAAAACAGTTTTAGTGAAAACAGCAGGACATCAGAAGACCAGATTTGGTGGTGAAAGCCTCCATGGCCAATGAAACAAAGTTAAAACATATGCTAATTTTTGAACTTGGCCAACATCCAAGTTCCCTGCAGAAGATTTTGTATATCTGTATAGCAGTAGCTGGATAGAGTAAAGTTATGCATCCCTAGTGTGTCCTTGGTTTAAAAAAAATGCAACTTACGAATGCGGATGTCTTCAGATTCCATATGACCGAAGAGATCAAGAGATGCCTGCAAATAAATAACATCCACGTTGTTGTTTATATCAGGAGGTCTAATGTCCCTGATTCAAATTTTGGATGCAGGTATCAACAACCCATTCAAGATTCGTGTTTATGCCAATTTGAATTGGTGGTGATGGTTGATGAAGAAAAATTCTTCACAAAAAACTGGAAATATATATGTTGCCCTGCTTGATGTTTTGTGTGGTTTTATTATCAAATCGTGGTATGACCTTTGTGCCACAAAGTGTTTGGGAATCATCCAGAAATACAGAACATCTAATTCAGTGGCCACAGGAAGATTTGTTTTGGATGATTCTGGAAGTAAAAGCATCAAGTCAGACCTGGAGTTGAAACCCTTATGTTAGAAATAGCCAAAGTGATTCAGAATTCAGGACAGCATGGGTTCAATTTCGGGCTTGGATCACTATCTGTGTGGAGTTTGCACATTTTCCTGTGTCTGTGTAGGTTTCCTTCAGATGCTCCAGTTTCCTTCCATAGTCTGAAAGATGTGCTGGTTAGGTGCATTGAACCGGACAGGTGCTGGACTGTGGTGACTTCGGGAATTTCACAATAAGTTCATTGCAGTGTTAATGTAAGCCTTACTTGTGACAAATAAATAAACTTTAAAACTTTAACCCCAGTGAAATCTTTGCATTGGATGCTGAAGACTATTAAATTGACTCTTTTTTAAAAATGTTCTCATATCTTTGTGTAATTCCTAAATGTGTAATTATTTGTATAATAAACTGAGCAATATTAATTTAGTATGAATTCTTGATCTCTCTCTTCCTCCTTTTTCTCCACCCGATCTCTCTCTCTCTCTCTCTCTCTCTCTCACACACACACACACACGCTTGAAAATGCATGGTGGTTATCCACACCATTGGTTAACATTGTGTATTTGTTCTAAAAGGCGACCCCTGTTTTTGGAAATACTTTTAGAGGCTTCAGAGTCATGTTGTCATCTATGGTATTTGTCTCACCAGATGAGAGAATATTTTTAAGTTTAAACAATTTCACTTCTTTTTGTAAACAGACTTTTAAAGAAGAAAAGTACTTGAAGGATGCTTTGGAGTGTAGTGATGTTATCTGGCAGCGAGGGTTGCTGCGAAAGGGTTATGGAATCTGCCATGGAACTGCAGGAAATGGGTACTCTTTCCTCTCTCTGTACAAGTTAACTTGGGACAAAAAGTATCTCTACAGAGCCTGTAAGGTAAGATGAAAAATTATCCTAATCAAAACATATAGGTTCTTTAATTTATTTTAATGAATGATGTTGATTTGGGAAAGCTTCCGGAGGCATTTTGCTCACTCTCTCTGGAACAAATTTTCTCGTTCTGCCTGCCTTGGGAATCGTAGTGGGCAAAGGAAAGCGGGAAAGTCTGTTAACCTCAGGTAAAATTTTCTGGTTGCAGGGCAAATGTGGCTGAAAAATTCCCTCCTCCTCCTCCTCCCCCCCCTCCCCTAATGTCACATTTCAGGATGTTAGTACAGGATTGAACCCACGCTGTTGTCATTATTCTGCACCACACTCTAGCTTTTTAGTCAACTAAACTAACCAGCCCTTGCAAGGCACTTGGTAGTGATACTCAGACAAAAATTCATGTTTAGACAAAGGAGGTAACATAGAAAGGTAAATGACTGTTTGGTCAAAGTAGCATTTAGAAGGCCTAAAAGGGGGAAGAGGGATGTGTAGAGGTGAAGAAATAGGGAGAGAATTTCTGTCTGTGGCCCCTAGATAGCTGAAAGCATGAGAAGGAACAGATAGTTTGGGGGTCAGATGGAGATGAATTGGACGACTAGTGGAAGTTACAAAAATGGGATAAGTTCATGTTTAAAATGAGAATATTAAGTTGGCACCTTTTGGGTAATGGAGAGTTAGCAAGAACACGTGTGATGGGTGAGCAAGATAGGAAATGAGGAACTGAAGGATCTGACCAGGAGAGCTTGGAATGATTAAGTCTAGAGTTGACAACAGTATGGATATAAGCTTCAGTAGCTGAAGCAGCAGAGGAGATCTGTGAATTTTGGAGAGGGAAATATAAAGTCCTGGTGTCAAACTCAGCTTGAGGTCAAATAGGACATTCAACAACAACATGTATTTAAAGAGCCTTTTAGCAGAATGAAATGTTCCAAGGCACAAGGGAACATAAAATACAGAATGACACCAAGCTAAATAAGGACAATATAATATCAAATAACCAAATTCTTAGTAAAAGAGATTGCTTAAAACCAATGTATTAGAACAGGAATGTGAGGTGGGGAGGGAATTACAGATCTTGGGGCAAAGCAATGAAAGATGCAGCTACTAATTGTGGAGCAATTAAAACTGGGAATGCACAAGACTTCAGAATCAGAGTGCCCATATCTCAGACGATTGTACTGCTGGAGAGATTACAAAGATGGATAGAGCAGAAGCCATAAAGAGTTTGGAAAAAAAAAACAAATTTTGAAATCAAGACATTGGCAGTCAAGCAATCAGTGTAAGTCAGCAAACAGACGTAACTGGGGAATGGGACTTGGTATGTGTTAAGACAAGGGCATCAGAGTTTTGAATATATCAAATCTATGGAAGATAGAATGTACGTGACCAGCCAGGGCAGTCTGAATGATGGCATGAATATTAATTCAGGAATTCATCTGGGGATCAAAATATAACACCAAGGTGTGAACCAATTAGATTGATCTTAATCTATTACTGGAGAGAGAGATGTTGAAGTAACAAATAATCTGGTTTACGCTCAGCTAGGAAGCAGTGAGGGCAGGGTATTTTGCAGTGACCAAAGATTCCCATGTTTACTTGGAAGAAATTGAGGTTCATTCAGATTTGGTTGTTTGACCAGCAGCCTGACAGTACAAAGGGGTTGAGAGCTCTTTCATAAAATGCAATGAAAATTCACTGTTTAATACTTAGTAGTTATTATGATTCCATCAGATTGAAACTTTTTTTGGGGGGCACAGTTTAAGTTTGATCAGTTCTCAATTTTTTTGCGAGGAAAGACTTGCTGACCTAGGTTTATTGGCTGCAAAAGCCTTCATTTAAGCCTAATGTGTACTGTTTACAAACAGTCCCTTATATTGGAAGTCCCTTACTGCAAAGTAAATTAATTGTATAAAGATATTCAACATAGAAATAAGCCCTTTGGGTCCTACCAATTTTTGGAGATTATCTGCCTTTTCCCATGTTCCTTCAATTTAATTTGCTACATCCAGTCTAACAGTAAATGTTACCACCGTTTCTGCCTTTTCCACTAATTGAGAAGTAAGTCTTTGTTATTTACTTTTCAACTTGCCCTATCCACATTTCTCCATTTAAAAAAAAATTCTAAACACTTCTGAGGGAGCTGTGGACCAGTTGAGGGAAATATCCATACCGAGGGAGGAAGTGTTAGGGCTTCTAGGTAGCATTAAAACTGATAAATCTCCTGGGCCTGATGGCATTTATCCCAGACTGCTTAGGGAGGTGCGAGGTGAAATTGCTGGGCCTCTGACGCAAATCTTTGTCTCTTCCTTGGACACAGGTGAGGTCCCAGAGGACTGGAGAATAGCTAATGTTGTACCGTTGTTTAAAAAGGGTAGTAGGGATAACCCTGGAAATGATAGGCTGGTGAGTTTGACGTTAGTGGTAGAGAAGCTGTTGGAGGGGATTCTTAGAGATAGGATGTATAGGCACTTAGAGCGTTGCAATCTGATTAGGGATACGCAGCATGGATTTGTTAAGGGGAGGGTCGTGCCTTACAAATCTGGTAGAATTTTTTGAGGAGGTGACAAAATCAGTGGACGAAGGGTGAGCCGTTGATGTGTGTTTGGATTTTAGTAAGGCGTTTGACAAAGTCCCTCATGGGAGGTTAGTCGAGAAGGTCAAGGCAAATGGGATACAAGGACAGGTAGCTAGATGGATAAGTAACTGCCTTGGTAATAGGAGACAGAGAGTAATAGTGGAAGGGTGTTTCTCTAGCTGGAGGTCAGTCACTAGTGGTGTGCCGCAGGGCTCGGTACTGGGACCTCTTCTATTTGTAATATATATAAATGACTTGGAAGAGGGAGTAAGTGGAGTGATCAGCAAGTTTGCAGACGATACAAAGATGGCTGGACTTGGGATAGTGAGGAGCATTGTCAGGCGATGCAGCAGGACATAGATAGGCTGGTACCTTGGGCAGACAGATGGCAGATGGAATTCAATCCTGATAAATGTGAGGTGATGCATTTTGGGAGAAAGAATGTAGGGGGGAGGTATATGATAAAGGGTAGACCTATTAAGAGTATAGAAACGCAGAGGGACCTGGGGGTGCAGGTGAACAAGTCTCTGAAGGTGGCAGAGCAGGTGGAGAAGGTTGTGAAGAAAGCATATAGTATGTTAGCCTTTATAGGAAGGGGTATAGAGTACAAGAGCTGGCCTTTAACGCTGGTTAGACCTCATTTGGAATACTGCGTCCAGTTCTGGTCGCCTTACTACCGGAAGGACGTGGAGACTCTGGAGAGAGTGCAGAGGAGGTTTACCAGGATGCTGCCTGGAATGGAAGGTCTGAGTTACAAGGAGAGATTAGGCAAATTGGGACTGTTTTCCTTAGAAAGACGTAGACTTAGAGGAGATCTGATAGAGATGTACAAGATTTTGAAGGGGATGGATAGAGTAAACAAGGTTAAGCTTTTTCCTAGGATGGACTCAAATAGCACGAGGGGTCACGGGCTTAGGGTGAGGGGGGTAAGGTATAATTTGAATGCTAGAGGGAGTTTTTTCACTCAGAGG
Organism: Sphyrna mokarran; assembly: GCA_024679065.1. Taxonomy (NCBI): domain Eukaryota; kingdom Metazoa; phylum Chordata; class Chondrichthyes; order Carcharhiniformes; family Carcharhinidae; genus Sphyrna; species Sphyrna mokarran. The sequence goes on along the minus strand of JAGIQG010000002.1, from coordinate 55,956,946 downwards.
GTGGTGGTGGTATGGAATGCGCTGCCAAGTAAAGTGATGAAGGCAGGTAGTCTGGAGTTATTTAAGAAATACTTAGATGGGCACATGAACAGAATGGGAATGGAGGGATATAGAAAATTGATTTAAAATAGGGATCATGAGCCTTGGGAGTCCCTGGGAAGTGAGTAAATAGATAATGATATTGATGTACTTGTTCTTATCCTACAGGTGCTTTGGTCCACCTTGTTGTCTAACGAGGGGCATACACGCGATGGGTCGTGAGAGGACTGCTCTTGGATCTTTTTCGAGAGTATCCTACTGCTTCACATTGTTAGTGTATGCTTGACCTGGACCATCTGATGGGCAACACGACAGCTCAGTGACTATCGCTGTGCTGTGCAGATACATGGATTTGGGCCTGTGTCTGTGGGAGTTTGCGCATTCTCCCCGTGCTTGCGTGGGTTTTCTCCGGGAGCTCCGGTTTCCTCCCACATCCCAAAGATGTGCTCTTAGGCTAATTGGCAAAACAAATTCTCCCTAAATTGTCTCAAATTTGGTTTTTAATCCATAGATCTATAAACATGGACAGGGTTTGCAGGTAGAGATGGGAGCATCGGGGTGGCGGCGTGGGCTCGTTGGGCCGAAGGGCCTGTTTCCCGTGCTGTTTTGTTCTTTGTTCTGCTATATTACACGATAACGTCTGATAGGCAAGTTCTGCACATATGAGGATGGCCTCAATTGAGATCTTGGGTTCATGTCACACTATCTGTAACTTCCTGGGCTTGCAAAATCTCACGAACTGCCCTGGCTGGAAACAATATTTCTCTATTCTGTGCTTAACTATCTCCCCATTCACATTGTCTGTACCTTTAAAACTTGATTGCCTGTAAAGACTCGTATTCCAACCATTATCTTGTAAGTTGAGTTTGTGTCTTTATATGCCCTGTTTGTGAACACAACTACCACTCACCTGATGAAGGAGTAGTGCTCCGAAAGCTAGTGCTACCAAATAAACCTGTTGGATTTTAATGTAGTGTTGAGACTTTTTACTGTGCTTACCCAAATCCAACACCGGCATCTCCACATCATATCTGAGGATTTGATATGGATCTTTGTTCTTTGAGTTAATTAACTTGCTGAGCTCAAAAGGCTATTGCAAGAATAAAATAATGCAGATCACAGTAACCAAACGTACAGATCTTTAATTTTTATAGTTTTACATGTCGCACAGTGTAAAATCAGAGGAATCAAGGATAGGTTGTGGTGACCAATTTGTAAAGGAAAAGGGCAGCTCCTAATAGCAAATCATAAAACCATCTACACAGATCTACTTAAAGTTCTTGGCTCCGGTTTTACTGTTGCGGAATTTTTAAAATTTGATTTGACTATTCTGTCTTCTAAAATCAATAAATTGTATTTTGAGTTCAGTTTTCATAGCTTATTAAGCTTAGAGTACCTGCGGTAGTAGTTAACAATATTACATCAGCACCAAGGCATGGATTTATTGGGCCACAAACTTGTTACAATTCTGAGTTTAGTTCAGTAAGACCTTTTTCAAATTGTAGGTATATTGTAAACTTCCATCTTTACTATGCACATTTATTCACTGCCTGCTTATCAAAAAGATCATACAATCCCTATAATGGAGAATGGGTCATTTTGGCATTCTACACCAACTCCTCGGCAGTATCCCAACAGGCTGCCTTTCTCCACCTTACCCTATCCATCCAGCCTACACAAAGGGGCAATCCAGTCTGGCCAATCCATCTAACCTACACAGCTAAAATTCAACAGCTATTGCAACCAATGAAGAGACATGTCAGGATTTACCTTTTCTCTTCAATTGATTGTAATAGGGTTTTTTGCCATTTCATGAGAATCATAGAATCCATACAATGCAGAAGTAGCCATTCAGCCTATCGAGTCTGCACTGACTCTTGATAGAGTATGTAATCCAAGCTCTATCCCCATAACCCCACACATTTTCCTGTGGCTAGTCTATCTAATCTACGCATCTTGGGACATTAAGGGGCAATGTAGCATGATCAATCCATCTAACCTGCAAATCTCTGGATTGTGGGAAGAAGCCACATGAGCAGTATGCAGATAGAGGGATGTAGTAGGACTGTTTAACTATGGCTTTTTTTTCCACAGGTAATTCAGTCCAACTTGACCAACAAGGAGCATGCATTCGGCAGGTGGTGCGAGGACAGCTCTTGGATGTTGATTCATGGGTTGCCTGGTGCTTCATGTCGTAAATGAGTGCTTTATCTGGACTATCTGAAGGGCACCATGACAGCTCAGTGACTATCGCTGTAGCTGTGCAGACACTTGGAATTGGGCCGGTGTCTGCGGGAGTTTGCGCGTTCTCCCCGTGGTTGCGTGGGTTTTCTCCGGGCGCTCCGGTTTCCTCCCACATCCCAAAAATTCACTCTTAGGCTGATTGGGAAACAAATTGTCCCTACATTGAGATTCTTCCATATTAGGAATAACCTAAAATTAGAATAGGATAATGGAATTGTTACTATATAGTTATGACGGCGGCGCGGGCTCGTTGGGCCGAAGGGCCTGTTTCCCGTGCTGTGTTGCTCTAAACAAAAGCCTGAGCACCTGAAGAAAATGTGCAAACTACACACAATCACCTGAGGCCAGAGACCCAGAAACTTAAGAGGGGTCACATTTTCGTACTTCCAACTCTGACTTTATTCAATAAACATAGGCCACCCTTTGGTAAACTCGGGTTTACCACTGTCGGGTCACTCTGTGGAGTTTGCATGTTCTCCTCATATTTGCATGAGTTTCCTCCAGATGCTCTGTTTTTCTCCCACAGTCTAAAAATATGCAGGTTAAATTGGCTGGCATGCTAAATTGATCCTAGTGTCAGGGCATTAGCAGAGTAAATATGTGGAGTTATGGCAATAGGCCCTGAGTAGGATTGTGGTTGGTGCAGACTTGGTGGGCTGAGTGGCTGACTCCTCTACTATGGGGATTCTATTCTAACCCATAAAACTGATCTAAACCAAGTACAATTCATTTTCGTTTAGTTCGTGTAAAAGTTTACATCCCCTTACTAAAAGTTACATTCTTAAAACATATATAATTGGATATTCATAACTCCTTTCTCAGAGGGAAATTGAAAAGCAATCACCATCATGAAAGCTATTTTAAATTTTTTTATGAAGATTTTCAACTTTATATTCAATTTGCTATGCACAATACAGAATGATCATCATTTCACATATAAATGGAAGAAGATCAGCAACGATCGTTACAAATAATTCAAAAAACAGACATCAGAATCCATGCTATTAGCTCAGTGCCTATACAGATATTCAAAGGGCAACAGAAAACATTATAATATATTCCATTTCACAGAGCAACAAAATAGAAACTTGACTCAAAAGACCTTCAACTGTCCTTAGATGTATACCACCACCATACCAGCCCCACGCTCGCACCAACCAGAAGTCCTAATGGCAAGGTAAAGAAGTTCACTCCAGAATATGTAGTCTGCACGTCGTAGGATAAGCACAGGATTTCTTTGACTCAGAATAACTAACAAAAAACAAACAGAAACCTGGCACCAATAGTTCTAATGGGGGAGGATTTCCTCATGTAAAAGGAGGAAATAACCAACTGCCTCTACATCTATTTGTCCACTCACCACATTGCTGTGTCTCTGCTCATCTTTTTTTAATAAATAAAGCAAAAGCTACTACAAAAGAATATACTCCTTCCGTGCAAATGCAAGCATCACAGCATACAAAAAAAACAACCAAATGTGTATTGCATGAACCCAAAATGGACAACTCACTTGGATCGCTCCTCAACAACAAAAAAAAGAGATCCCCCATCATCAGAGCCAGCAGCAAGGACATCAAAGAATTTATAACACAGTTGGGAGCAAAGTCATAAAGGAACAATGTGCAGGATCATTGGGAGTAAACCACAGAGCCCGAAAAAACTGAAGCCATGACTGAATTGCTGAGGAATAGCCAGGACTCGAGATGCCTAGCCCTCAAATCGCAATAGCCAGTCTTCAATCAGCCAGGAATCTCACTGCAGGTCCTCTTTCCTGAAGGAACTAACTTACAGGCAGTCCTTGTCAAATCATGTCGAATAAATAAGATGTTCAACATGCCCAGGATTTCCAACGATCAAAGGTGAGTCTTCACCAAAGAAACTTCCTTGATTGAAAGGAGCATCCTTTCTGGATATTCATTGTTTGGATTTCCCGCAGTTGATTATGGTGACCACTCATATAATCTGTGCAGAGGAGCAGTATACATTCTTCCATGTTTCCATTCATAAAAGTGGCGGTCTTGATGTCAGCCGCACTATCTAAGCATGGGCCTGCTCACCAGCAATATCACCACTGCGAACCAGGCCCAAGTCAGTTCTAACCACAACACTCAAGGATTTCTTCAACTTAATTCGACTCCCTTCAGTCAAAAATGTTACCAGGATCTTCCATAAACATTGCACAGTTTATATCTGCCAGGATCAACTAATTACGGATCATGCATCATGGTAAAAGAAAGAATTAAAAGCTGAATCGTGCCAGAGTTTGCAAAAATGCAGCTGTTCCCAACTCATATGACCCCAGTTAAAGCTATTTTTAGCCTTCTCAGAGGAGCAACAACATCCTTTCAACTTCACAGCACTATGTCAGGCTGTTACCAATCGTACGCTGTCGTCCTGTATCAACAACGTGAATCCCAAGTCTCTGCCCCTTTGTTCACCATTTGCTAACATTTTTCTTTCACCACTTTAACCAAATAATGTCCCCAGTTTTTACTGGTTGCTCCTGTCATGTTGCATTGATGCTTTGCATGTTTGCACATTCTCCTAGTGTCCGCATGGGTTCCTCTGGGTGCTCCAGTTTCCTCCCACAGTCCAAAGATGTGCGGGTTAGGTCGATTGGCCACACTAAAATTGCCCCTTTAGTGCTCTTGAATGCGTAGGTTAAAGGGATTAGCGGGTGAAGTATGTGGGGATAAAGCCTGAGTGGGATTGTGGTTGGTGCAGACTTGATGGGCCAAAGGGCCTCTTTCTGTACTGTGGGGTTTCTATGATTCTATGATCTCACCCCATTCTTCTGTCCAATCCCATTGTGTTTTTTTTTTGCTTCTCTTTCCCTGTCCAAGATCCAAACTTGCTGACTAGATTGACACAGTGGCTCAGATTTTAAATTCCCATCCTCATTGTCAAAGCCTTCATGGATTTTCTTCTCCTTAACAACTTCCCTCCACCCTACGATCTGTGCTGGCTAGTGAGTGGCCAGACATGCAGTGTTGGTGCATATTTTTTGGTTCCAGATCAGTAAACAGCCCTGATCACATGCACTTCATTGCTTTTTGTTGTTTTTAAAATTGGAAGCCAGGTCCATACCTGCACAGAATGAAAAAAGAAAACAAAAACGTAACACTGCAAAAATGAAGTTAAGGTGACCTGAAAGAGAATGATATTCTAAAAAATTGCTAGAAGAAGCAGGACTGGAGCTGCGGGGAGCAGATTCCAAAGAAAAGAACTAACTGTTAAAAACCAGGGAGTGGCACAAAAATGGGTACCAGAAAAGTACCAGTCAAGGAACAAGGATGGGAATCCAAAAAAGATTCTGATTAAATTCAATGTAAGAAGCAGAGGAAAGGGTCCAATTAAAGAAAGAGTTTGTAGGGAGTAGACTTGGAGCAAAGTGGGCTTGCTAGAAGCCAGAAGATCTGATGACTCTTTACTGCAGGCAATTCTACTTGGCCCAGCAGAATATCTGGGAGTATGCACGGAAGGTACGGCTTGAATGCACACACAGATCCAGGAAAAGGAATCTTGAAAATAAAGTTTGAAAGCTTTTAGGTGGAAATGTCAGAGTGAAAGTGTTGTTTTGGAGAGAATTCCAAGGTGAGCTCCTCAAACATGGAGATTGGAAGCCCTTGTAAGGAAACACCAGATTTTGGTGAGAACAGTTGGCTTAGTGTGAGAAGTGTCTGGAAGATGGTTGTTGAGAAATCCATGGAAACCTGGTTTTGAAGTGTGGTATATCTGATCACAATTCATCAATTAGTTTACATGGACTTTGTAAACATATATTTGAACATTAGAAATTGAATTAGATTTTGTAACTTATTCTATCTTTACAAGTGTATATATTGTACAGATATAGTTACCAGGCTCAAAGAAGCAGATACCAGGAAACATGGAAAATGTGCAGGCTGCGGGTGAGAGTGAAGCAAAGCAGACATTCCCTGTCCCAAGCCCACCCCCCCTCCCCCCACTCCTCCCGCGCACATGTCCAACCACTGAAAACAAACCACACAAACTTAGAAACAGAACTGAGGGACTACTGTGTACTCTGTTTCACGAAGGTACAGCTCACTCCTGCTTCACCGGACAGTGCCCTGTAACCATAAGGCTTCTCAATCCATCAAATGGACTGTACAGTGGCCTCAGGCAAAGCTAGGAGAGGTGGGGTCAGCTTCTAATCAACACCTTGTGGTGCCTTGACGTAGCAACACTGGCAACTTTCTGCTTGCCAGACGTAGAATATCTGACATTGAAATGCCGCCCCTGCTACCTTCTGCAAAAGTTTACCTCAGTTATCCTGATAGTTCATATCCCACCCCATGCGGACATGAAGACCACACTGGATGAAGTATACACCAAAACAAATAGCCTTGAGACAAAATATCCCAAGACCTTTTCCATCATGGTCAGGGACTTCAGTCAGGCCAAGCTCGAGTGTATTACCAGGTTACCACCAACATATCTCCTGTTCTACCAGACGCCCAAACGTCCTAGACCATTGCTGCATAACCATGCTTACCATTCTATAACCTGCCCACACTCTGGAAAATCAGACCACAAGACAGTACTCCTGCTCCCAGCTTACAAGCAAAAACCGAAATGGGAGACTCCATCAAAGAAAGTCATGCAATGTTGTTCTAAGGAATCGGATGACCTCCTTGTGGCTGCTTGGAGTCAGTAGACTGATCAGTATTTAAAAACTCTGCGACCAGCCGGAACAAGTATATCACTGCAGCAACTGACTTCATTGGTAACTGCGTAGAAAACTGTGTGCCAAAGAAGCAAATTCATGTGTTCCCCAACTGGAAATCATGGATAAACAGGGACATCCACTGTATGCTAAAGTCCAGGTCTGAGGTGTTCAAGTAAGGCGACATTGACCTATTCAGGAAAACCAGATACTATCAAAGATGCCAAAAGACAGTACCAGAAAGAGAGACCCAGTCTAGCCACACCAACCCTCGCCGACTTAAGGCAAGGTCTTCAAGACATAACAGGCTACAAGATGAAGGCATGTAAAATCACCAGCTCCAGTGCACCCCTCTCTGATGAGCTCGATCGTTTTTATGCCCGTTTTGAGCAAGAGGTCAGCGGGTGCATACCTTCCATCATGGAAGCCCTGGATGAACTTTTATCTGGAGTGACCATTTCAGATGTCTGAGCAACTTTCTCAAAACTCAAATCCATGGAAAGTGTTTAGCCCAGTTGGGGTATCCGGATCAGCACTCAGATCCTGTGCAGGGGTATTCACAGACATCTGAGGTTCCTATCTGCTTCAAGAAGACAACCATCATTCTGGTATCTAAGAAAAACCAAGCAGGTGCCTTAATGACTGTTGGCAGTGGCTCGGACATCCATCACTATGAAATGCTTCGAAAGGCTAGTCATGGTACAAGTCAATTCCAGCCTCCCAGACTACCTAGATCCACTACAGTTTGCCTACTGCTGCAACAAGTCCACAGCAGACACCATCTCCCCAGTCCTGCACTCAACCCTTACTCTAGGTAAGAAGGACACCTATGTCAGATTCCTATTTATTGACTATAGCTGGGCCTTCAACACTATTATTCTCATGAAACTTGTCTCCAAGTTCAGTGGTCTAGACCTCCTGTGACTGGATCCTGAACTTTCTAACTCACAGACCACAATCAGTAAGGATAGGCAACAACAGCTCCTCCCATGATCATCCTCAACATCAGTGCACCACAAAGCTGTGTTTTCAGTCCCCTACTATATTCCTTATACACCTATAACTGTGAGACCAAATTCTTCTCCAATTCAATTTTCAAGTTTGCTGACAGCGACACCATAGTGGGTCACATCTCAAACAACAAGGAGACAAAGTACAGGAATGCGATGGAGAATCCAGTGAACTGATGTGGCAACAGTAATCTCTCCCTCAATGTCAACAAAATGAAGGAGATTTTCATTGATTTCAGGAAGCGCAAAGGAGAACATCAACAGGGACGAAGTAGAAAGGGTCGGAAACTTCAAGTTTTTAGGTGTCCAGATCACCAATTGTCTGTCCTGGTCCCCATGCCGACACTATAGTTAAGAAAGCCTACCCATTCCTCTATTGTCTCAGAAGACTAAGGAGATTCGGCATGTGAGCTATGATTCTCACCAACCTTTACAGATGCACTATAGAAAGCGTTCTTTCTGGTTGTATCACATCTTAGTATGGCTCTTGCTCTGCCCAATGAGCTACAAATGATTAAGAATGTAGCCCAATCCATCATGCAAACCAGCTTCCCATCCATTGACTGTCTACACTTCGTGCTGCCTCATCAAAGCAGCCAGCATAATTAAGGATCCCATTCACCCCGGACATTCTCTCTTCCATCTTTTTCCATTGGGAAAAAGATACAAAAGTCTGATGCCACATACCAACCAACTCAAGAATAACTCCTTCCCTGCTGCTGTCATACTTTTGAATGGACTTGCCTTGCATTAAGTTGATCTTTCTCTGTACCATAGCTATGACTATAACACTACGTTTGGCATTTTTTTTTTGTTTCCTTCTCTATGAACAAGAAGCAATACTTTTCACTATGTTAATATATGTGATAATAAATCAAAGTTATTATCATCCACTTCATCCTCTCCAGTTGAATAAATGTTTTATTCTGTTGTTAAAAGTTCATCCGACTTCTCTGTTCAATAACCACCTTCCACATTTCCAAACAAAGAAAAATTGGGATCTATCAAGCTGTTCCATTCTGGGATCTGACTGGTCCATTAGTAATATCAGCTGGGATCATAACACCCATGCATTCCAGACCTTAACCACACACTATGTGAAAATGTTTTTCCTCATACTGTTTTTGCTGCTTTTGCTAATTATTTTAAAGGTGTGCCCTATCATTCAAGCTATGGAGAAGTGATTTGTAATTCAGAATTCTATAAACTTTAGTCATGCCAGTATTGATTATTTAATCAATGAAGATTATGTTATTACTGGCTGGACCAATTCATGGTTCAGTGTAATGCGCACTGCAGTAGATTTGAATTTGCAGTACTTTTCTAGGAAATTTGGAGTAAATTGAAGATTGGTGTTTGAATCAAAAAGTGCAAGTAACAGGATGTGCCATTCCAGGAAATTGTAGCCCGACTGCTTGTTCCATTGTTGCTAATACCAGCTTAATCTGGTTGAGCTGATTTATTAGCTGACCTGGTTCCTGGTTTTGGGTGTCAGTGACTTCACTGCTATCAAGAGGGTAATCATACAAATTACTTAATTGCAGAATTGAGATCTGAAAGCACTAGTTGCTCTTCTTTAGCTGTGGTGACAACCACCACCTCCATTGATAATTAAATAGCTGAAGGTATGCATAAGAGCTATTACCTTGAAATTTGCAGCAGGCAGCCTCAAATCAGTGGTGTGGACCACTAGAACTTGAGCAATTCTAGTTCTCTGTAACAGTTTATCCTTGTGCATGAAATTGCTGAAAAGGAGATTTGATGTGAGATCTGTTTCCACCCTTCTTTTGATGAACAGTTTTAAAATGTACAAAGAGGAGCCAAACAATAGCAGTGTGATTATAATATTTCAAATAATACTCATCTTTCTAGCATCTTTTTATTGCTTGCTTTTACAGTTTGCTGAATGGTGCTTGGACTATGGAACACATGGATGCCGTATCCCTGACCGACCCTATTCCTTGTTTGAAGGTAATGTCCTGAGCAATATGGTTTTTTTAAAAATGTTTTAAGGTTAATTAAATCCAAATTTGCTTTGCCATTGCAGTGATATGTTTAGGGAAAACAAATGTTACTATAGCTTTTTTATTTGGGGCATAGGTAATTAACTAATTAAGTAGTGTGTCAGAAATGTTATGTTTGGATTAGTGTTCTGAAGCATTAAAGAAAAGTACTTTAGCTTCTGAATTGCAACTTTGCTCCAAATTAACTTGACTACTTATTGGCATTAATTGCTTGTAACTCCAAACTGTGTTACCAATGTACTAAAGCTGCAAGTTGTTCTGAATAGTACAAAATAAATACACAGTTACAGGCCTTTGAACCCCAAAATGTTGTCACTGTATTTCTAAGGGGTGGAGTGGAATATACATCAGTTAAAAATGGCATATTTTAGAAGTATAAGTCACACTGCATGACTGAAAGAGTTACGGTACAATTGAATTAGAAAAAACTGTCAATTACAAACAATCTACACAACAATAGTCTACTAGCAATTGATAGTCAACATATAGTGCAAATCAAATATAGTAAATCGTTCATATTACATGTCATGTTACAACTCTCTATGTTCATGACCACTTCAGGCTTGTAGAGAGTAACTTAGTTACGTGAAACAAATGTCAACCAAAGATCATTTCTAACAGGAGCAAATTTAGCCCTCCATTTACAATCAGTGGTATTGCCATCACTAACTATTCCCACTACCAACATCCTAGGGAATCAACACTGACCAAAAACGTAACTGGACCAGCCATGTGAACACTGGCTACAAGAGCAGGTCAGAAGCTGGTTATTCTGATACAAATAATTCATTTCTTCTTTTCCAAAGCCTTTCCAAAATCTAGAAGGCACAAGTTTAAAATGTGATGGAATATCCCTTACTCAAGTGCAGCTCTGATCACACTCAAAGTTAAACATTGGCCAGGACAAAACATCCTGCATTATTGGCACATTATTCATCATTTTAAACATTCATTCCTCCCCTCACTGGCAGGGTGAGATTGCAATGCGTACGATCTACGAAATACACTGCAACAACTTGCCATGGCTTCTTCCAAAACCTTTACTTTTAGAAGGATAAGATGGCAGGTTCATTGGAATGTTATCACCTGTCTGTTCCCTTCCATCCTCTCTTGAAATTATATCACAGTTTCTTCATTTTAGTTGGATTAAATTCCCAGATCATCATACTTAACAGCACTGGCAGTTTCCATCTAACAGCCTGTAAACTGGTAATAGGCTAGCAGACCAGAAGCAAGAGTGGAGAAACCTTTTGTGGAGGCAGACAAAACCATCACTGGAATTCTATCACCCTGTCTGCTACAGGAACCAGCAGATGAGGAGCAAACAATGGGGAAAGTCTGTTGACCTTGGGCAGGATTTTTTCGATCTCTAGTTGAGCAAGGCCATAAAACCCCACCTCATATCTTCACTGAACCAAGAAGAAATGGTCCCCAGAATAACTCCTCAATCATATACAGTATGGTAATCATACTCTGGCCTTTACTTATCTATTGAATTGGATGTTATTTGGGACAATGGAAGTCCTGAAAAGTTCAGATCTTGTAAATATACTTTGAATCAAAAAAAGGTAATTTCTACGTAATCTATGTGGGTGCATTTAGCGGTCCCTATACATAACTATCTTGGATCACTATAGTTCTGTTCGTATATGTCTTTTTATCGTAATAGTCTTTAAACATTATATTAATACTGGGCTGGCTAATGTTCTCCTTGTATTTTGTATATGACTCCTCACACCATTCCGATAAACTAAAATTATACACCAGCATGAACCATTTTTATAGGTTGGGTCACCCTTGCAGATAACATCAGCTAGGTTTGTGATGATATATAAATACATGCATGTAACAACAGCCATTGGGAAAGATTAGACGTTATGTTCATCCCTCCTACCCCAATTTATGTTTTGTGGTGAAATTATTTCCCTTTTCTACCTCTTCAAACATTGAAATTGCTCAATACAGCAGCAAATTATAAATATTTTGGAGAAGCTAGCCATTTCACTCATCATCTGAGGACTGATGGTAATTGCTAATTCGAGCTATTTACTATGGTCCTGTTTTGTCATTTTAATACTTTTGATGAATGAAATTGCATGTGAACTTCTCAAGATCTTGGTTTGGGGCCTCTCAAGTTTTGTTGTAGTGTTTGAGCATGTACTTGGCAGACCCAAAATCTAAAATGAGTTGGATAAGTACTTAATTATGAAATGGACATTGGGCAGAATATAGATTAAGATTATTTGGAACCTGTATCACTACAGATAGGAATGTTTTGTGTTTGAATACTCTGGATTGTGTTAGATGAATATCCGCTTGATTAGGAGAAGTCAGCATGGCTTTGTCAGAGAGGAGGTCATGTCTAACAAACTTGAATTTTTTGAGGTGACCGGATATGTATATGAGAGTAGTGCAATTGATATAGTTTATATGGTTTTCAACAAAGTCTTTGACAACTTCCCATGTGGAAGACTGATAAAGATGATATGCACATGAGGTACAGGGTAACTTGATAAAGTGGATTCAAAATTGGCTCAGTTGTAGGATCAGAGAGTGATAACAGAAAGCTGCTTTAGTGACCAGAAGTCAGTGTTCAGTGGCATATCACGTGGATGTGTGCTGGGTCTGCTATTATTATCACCTATATAAACAATATAAATAACAGTGGGGGGTAGGTTAGTAAGTTTGCAGATAACACAAAGATTGGCTTGAGTGGTTAACAGTGAGGCTGAGCATCTTGGGTTACAATAAGACATAGATGGCATGGTCAAATGGGCTGGTAAATGGCAGTTGGAATTTAACCCTGAAAAATGTGAGGTGATCCACTTTGGAAGGAATGATTTGACAAAATATATTCGTTGAATGGCATGACACTATGAAGTTCTGTGAAACAAAGAGACCTTGGTGTGTTTGAGATGGGAGGGCATGTTAGAATAGTTAAAAACTCACATAGGCATACATAAGCACCAAGACACATTGTGAAAAAGACACGTTCGATATCATTTGAACTTTAGATTATAAAAGCAAGGAAGTCATGTTGGAGTTGTATGGAACTTTGAGGCCACAGCTAGAGTAATGTGTGCAGTTCTGGTTGCCACATTATTAAGAAGGGTATGATTGCACTCGAGTTGGTGCAGAGGAGATTCACCAGAATGTTGCCTAAGATGGAACATTTAAGTTATGAAGAGAGATTGGACAGACTTGGGTTGTTTTTGTTGGAACAGAGAAGACCTGAGGGGCAACCTGAGTGAGAGGTATGGACAGAGTGGATAAAGAGCAACTCTTTCCCTTAGTTGAAAGGTCAGTAACAAAGGGACCTGGGTTCAAAGTGATGGGCAGGAGGGTGTGTGGGGAGGCGGGAAGGGGTTGTGAAGAAAGCTTTTTACCCAGAGGATGGTGGTGATCTGGAATCTGCTGCCTGGAAGGGTAGTAGAGGCATGTTGCTTCTCATCCTTTAAAAAAATATATCCGGCTGAGAAGATGGCATGTTATAATATTCAAGGCTGTGGGCCAAGTGTTGGTAAATTAGATAGAAGGTCATGTGTTGTTGCAGATTCAGTGGGCCAGAGGGCTTCTTCTACACTATGATTCTATGAATGTTCTGTAATTTTTTTGCTGAATTAAACTTATTTTGCACCTGCTTGATATTTAATGACCTTGCCATGTACAGAGATGCTACGTAAACCATGATCGATTAAAACAGGCAGCATTTTTATTGCTATACGTTCGGAAAAAGAATGCTTCATATTTTGCTAATTGCCATTTTAAAGATATTTTCTGTTTTATCTTGTATAAATAAAATATTAATTATGCATTGTATTGTCTATCCTGCCTTAATCTACGCAGGGATGGCTGGAGCTATTCATTTCTTGTCGGACATGCTGAACCCAGAGACATCTCGATTTCCAGCCTTGGAACTCTGAAGTACAACAATGTTATGCTGAAAGAAGATTGAATGATTTTGTATCTGATTTAGGAAGACTTCTTTTCAGTGAAGAGTGGGACATATTAGTGCCTCCTTTATGAATATACAGGCCAAAACCACCACTATCTCAAGAACCAAGACACTGGAGGCAACATAAGTTCTGAATAACTTCTTTGTCTTAACATTAGTGTGACACTTCAGTTCACCAGTTTAATATATGTCCTTACTTCGGGGTTTGATTGTATGCACGCTTAAAATCTGTTGTCAGTGGCTGTCTTTATTCTTGTTTATATGCAATCCATCTTGTTTGCAAAGTTTCCATTATAGTGGTTATGTCCTTTTGTGCATGTGAAGAAGCTCATAACTAGTGATTATTGACTTCCTGGTACCAATTTACTTTTGATTTGTGCTTGGATGTAGCTATAAAACTAGCTCATAAAATTGTTCAATTAGTCAGGGTTGTTGGTCGTATTGCAGACTTGCAAAAAAAAACGTTAGCATTAAGATTAACTATAGTTTACCTTGGCTAAATTTATCAATTGATTTATGTCCACAAAAAATAATCCTATACACTAGCTTTGCGTAACAGTGACTTTGATCCCTTGCTCATTTTCTCTGTTGTTTCTCTCTTGCTTTCTTTTGTTGAATTACAGTAGGTGTTACATGATTATAACAGTTGGTTCAGTACTTTTTATAAGGATTGGAAAAGAGCAGATATCACAGAAATATGAAGAAGGGTCTTTTTTGGACAAGAACTATCCTTTCCAGAATTTCAAGTTTTCTGTGAAATCAGTAAACTAAGCTTGTTTACCTATAGCAATTGTTTTGCCAGAGGAGGAAAATAATATACTGAAATTTATTAATATTAGTGAATTGATGTTGAAGAGAAATTTGTTTTTCTTAAAATAAAATGTTAAGAATAGCCAGCCTTTTAAACATCAGTGCCAATTCTGTCCATTAAACTAATTTTGTTTTCGTTACTTCACCATAAAATGCCAAATGTGTAAAGTAATATTGTGAAATAGAGGTTCAAATTTTCAGTCTTTTTGATGTGATCTTTTCAGTCCATTTTTAAAAATAAGACGTATGAACTGATCAGCTCAGTCATTAGTGTAACTATGCTGTAGATTGTCATTGCTACTGTCCTTACTATAAACCAAAGCTGAGCCTTCTATGACATTTGTTTGCTATCATTTGATTTTTTTTTATGGTAGTGTTAATTTTATCTGCAGGTTTTTTGAGTAGCATAAGCTGCAAAAGTGTTATATTTGTTTATTTTTCCTTCTGCTGTTCCAATACTGCTTCATTTGTTAATTATTGGAGATGCACCCGAGATGAAAGATGATATTGGTTGACAGGCATGTTGTGATCTGGCCACTATCATAACTGAATTTCTCCATATAGACTGTTAACATTCACATTTTCCTCAATCCATGTTTTTGTAATAGGCAAAAGTGATAGAGGGTGCATTTTCAATGTGAGACATTTCAGATGAGAAGTCTGTTCAGCTGATGACTCACTTGCTGTGTATTTGCAGCACTTTTTATTTTTCCATCTGTATTGATTATTCCATGTAAATGGTTCTTATATCTTTCAGACAAAGCAATAAAAAAAAGTGTAGAAAAAGTAACACCAGAGGGTTATGGGTGAATACTTTCTTAAAAAGTTAGGGAAGTTGTAGCTTTCAAGGGGTGAAAAGTCTGAGTAATTTTGTTCAAAGTATCCTTTCATATCGTATTCTTATTTCATAGTTTTATGAAATTATTAAATTGTTACCCCCACAGCATCTCACCCAGGCGAAGTACCCTTGCTACTCAACACTTGTATTTCTGATGGAGTTATGGCCACGCATGCAAAATACCTACCATCCACTGATTTCCTTTCCTTTTTAAGTGAAGTTGAGAATGAGGTAAACAATGAAGATCTTTAGATCTTCGAACGGAGTTTCTTTGGAGGTTATCATTAGAACAGCAAAATGCAAGACAATTGAATGTCACTGATACTGCTTACTGAAGCCTGGTTAATGTCCCCAAAGGCTATGTTCAACAAACTATTAAAAAGCTTCCATATTTAGCATACCATATTCCATAAGGATTGTGTACAGTATACAAAGAGAATGTTTGTTCCTTCTGGACTTTCAATTTACAGGTACTGCCAATTTAAATATACATATAAACTATTAAAAAAACAAATTGCTTCTTAATCCCCCACTTTTTTTTCCTCACTATATTGAAGAATTGGCTGTTATGATATAGAATCTACAGTTCAGAAGGAAGCGATTTGGCCGATTGAGCCTGCACTGATGACAATCCCAACCAGGTTCTTTCCCTATAACTTCATATATGTACCGTCCTAATCCCCCTTACACTGAGGGACAATTTAACACGGCCAATGTCAGCAATTTTGTCATCAGAGACCTACAGTAACTGATGTAGAGAATGGTGGGGTTTATAAATTCATGATTTATGTTAGCTGACACTGTTAAGTTACTGTTCCCCTCTATCTTTAAATCTACGTCATCACCTTCTCACAAAACCTTTCTTGCAAACTACTGCTTCATCTTCGACCTCATTTCCCTCTCCAAAGCCCTTGAATATGTTGTTGCCTCCCAAATCTGTGTCATTTCTTTTTGGAACTCACTGATCTGAATTTTATGTGGTGTCAACTATATTCTTTGCACACTGCCTGAATTGTAAAGTCAGTCATTAGCCTGTCCACCCAAATGCTAGTTGATTTGCAGCCATTTTACACTGGGAGTGACTTTAATTAGATCAGTGTGAGACTTCTGCCCATCTAGGAAGAAATTCCACCTTCAAGAGAAGCCAGCCAGTGTTGCTGGCTCTGTAGGTCTAGCAGCATCAGATTTAAGTGGTCGCAATGCTAGGCAGTTCCAAAGCACTGATTAAACTTGGAGCTTAAGGTACGTCCAAGAATTTGGATGACTGCCCCATTGAGGTGTTGGCATGGATTTGAGACACCAGTAAAGGGGGTGAAGGGGGCACCTTCCCCCCCACCCCCTCTCCCTTCCCCCCCACCCCCTCTCCCTTCCCAAAAGGAAGTTCCCCCACTTTCTTGGCCAACAGCAATCCAAGCATTGAAAAAAATGGCAGAGAAGGAATGAGGCCTTTTAATGACCATCAGTTGGACATATAAGGAGTTCATTTGACTCTAAGACAGGCTGCCTAGCACCTACCCCACTCACTATAAAATGAGAGACCGGTTGGCATAGGGCAGTGATGGCAAGTGCATTCGTTTCATTTTATAAGCACGGAGAGGACCTTTAAAATTCAGCCCCTTGTTTGAATCCCTCAATTGGATCCGATCCAATCTCTCCTGCTCATTACCAAAACTGGTCTTATCAAAATGACTAATTACCTCTTATCTGATTTGACAGGTGGATGTTCCCTCCTCATCCTTTTCTACCATCTGAAGCCTTTAGCACAGTTGATGACGCATTCTTTTCCGATGGCTCTCCACTGTCAACCAGTTGGGTACACACCTGATTCCATTCTTAACTGTCTTATTCTGCAACTTTCTCTCTCCTTGCTTCAACATTGCTTTGATGTTTGTCAAGAATCTGATCTTGGTGCTCTCCTATTTGTCACACGCCTACTGTCCTCAGCATCATCCAATAATAATGGTTTTCACATTTGCTGGCAGTATCAAGTTCTACCTCACTATCACATTTTCTTGTCTACCAGAGATGACCAGAAATTTCCTTCAGTTAAATCTTCGAAAAATGGAAGCTATTCAGTTGCTGTGGCAACTATCTTGAGATTGAACAGGTTTACAACCTTGATGTCGTATTTGATCCTGAAATGAACTTCTTATCACATCTTCCATGCCGTTACCTAAGACCATCAATTTCAACCTCTCACAATCGCTCAAATCCAACGTTACCTTAGCTCACCATCTTAATGCACCCTGGGGAGCTTTCACATTCTACTCAGTAAACTTGAGGTCATCCTGAATTCTTCTGCCTATGTTCTTGTTCCTCCAAATGCAATTTACCTCTCATTCCTATGCTCACTGACCTATATTGGTTCCTATCCAGCAACACCTCAATTTTCAAATATCTCCATGGCTTGTTTAAAGTCCTGTCCCACCTCCTAATCTCCAGACCCACAAATATGTGTTTATCTAAACCTGGTCTTCTGAGCAACTCAAATTTTAATTAGAGTCATAAAGATATAAAGCACCGAAAAAGGCTCATTGTATCTGTGTCGGTTAACTTAAAACTTAAATTTTAAATAAAGACAACCACATAATTATTCTAATCCTATTTCCAGCACTTAGCCTGTAGCCTTGTATGCTTTAGCATTGCAAATGCATATCTTAAGTACTCCTTAAATGTTACTAGGGTCTCTGCCTCCATCATTCCACCATTGGTGACCACACCTTCAGATATCTAACCCTAAACTCTGGAATATCCTCCCTCAACCTGCCTCCAGCGAATTTAGCATAGCCAATGCACCTAACTAGTACATTAACTAGTACATCTTTTAGACTGTGGAAGGAAACCGGACCACCCGGAGAAAACCCATATAGACACAGGGAAAACATGCAGACTTTGCACAGACAGTGACCCAAGCTGGGAATCAAACCTGAGTCCCTGGTGCTGTGAGACAGCAGTGCTAACCACTGTGCTACCTTGCTGCTCCTTGTGTATGAGAAATATCTCCAAGTCATTTCATATTAATTAATCTTGAAGTACAAATAATATTATGTAGGCAAACAGCAGGGAATTTGCCGACAACATGTATTCGATGTAGCAATAAGATAAATGACTGTTGCTTGAGAGATGAATGCTTGCTGCAGCAGTGGGAGGTCTCTGTGCTCTTTGATTTGTACCTTGGGATCTTCTACATTTGTTTCAGCAGCTGATACAGACCTTGGTTCTAATTATGTCTACCAGATAGCATGTCTGACCATGCATTAAAATCTTTAAAATTGAAATATATAATCTAAATTAACATATGAAATGTTAGATTGAAGCTTAGATTATGTACTTAAATATTGGAGTTTGATATGAACCCATAATCTTCTAACTCAAGGTGCATTTACTTGTTATAAATCACTTTGTTTTATAGTAACAGTACCAAAGTTCTTGGCAGTTGTTCAATGGATAAAGTGAGATCATTTCAATCTACTGTTCGCATTTGCTATAAATTCTCATCTAACAATGCATTAGCTAATTTTCTTTATGTAAAAGTAATATTTTTCATTAAATGCAGTGGTGATGGCACTAGTCTAGCAATCCAGTGGACAACAGTTCAAATTCCATTAATATAGAAGCAAAATAATACGGATGCTGGAAGTCTGAAATTAAAAACTGAAGGTGCTGAAAATATTTATCTTCCATCGGGTAAAGTTAACTCTGTTTTTACCCATTGATGCTGCCTGAACTGCTTAATCGTTCCAGCATTTTTTGTTTTTAGTTCAAATTCCAGAATGGCAACTTATTTGTAAGATTTAATTCAGTTAATCTGGGAAATCTCTAATGTATTGGCATAGAATTTCTCTTTAGATAAACTGTTTAGTTGCTCTAAAAACCCTAATTAGTTGAGTGATATCTGGAGGGAAGGGAACCTGTTATCACTACCTTGCAAATAATTCCAATCTCTCAATGTCATCTTAAAGGGCTTAGCAAACCACTCCAAGTGTAAATACAATTGCCACACAGCCTTAGTTTGCACCATTATCAAGCAAAAGATCTGTCATCAACTCAGACCACCTATTGATAAACATTTAATGTGATCATACCAATCACCAACATCGTGAAAGCAAATATTTGACGGCCCAGCCCGGACACTGCCCGCTTAGCACAGGTTGACACTACCAGCTTAACACAACCAACATGTCAGTGCTAACTTGTCCTCGGGCATATCCCTCACCCCCAGAACTACATTTACCTTTTGCCCTCAGGAATATTCCCACGACGGAATCTCATTTTTTTAAAAAGCTGTTGTAAACCCTGTGATTTCATTGAAACATAGAAAATAGGAGAAGGCCATTTCGCCCTGTGAGTCTGTTCTACCAATCATTGCTATCATGGCTGATCATTCAACTCACTAGCCTAATCCTGTTTTTTCCCCATGATCTTTGATCGCATTCATCCCACCCAAGTGCTATATCCACCCATCTTAAATACACTCAATGTTTTGGCATCAATTACTTACTGTGTTAATGAATTCCACAAGCTCACCACTCTTCTGGTGAAGGGAGTTAGAAGGGCAAAAAGGGGGCATGAAATGGTTTTGGAGGATAGGATTAAGGAATATCCAAAGGCTTTTTACTCCTATATTAGGAATAAAAGGGTGGTTAGAGGAAAAATCGGATCTCTTAGGGACAGAGGAGGGGAACTGCGCTTGGAGCCCAATGGAATGGAGGAGATCCTGAATGCGTCAGTATTCATGAAGGAGAGGAGCTTGTTGACTGGTCCTGACTCTGAGGGAGCTGTGGACTAGTTGAGGAATATATCCATACCAAGGGATAAAGTGTTAGAGCTTCTAGGTAGCATTAAAACTGATAAATCTCCGGGGCCTGATGGCATTTATTCCCAGGTTGCTTGGGGAGATGTGAGGTGAAATTACTGGCCCTCTGACATAAATCTTTGTCTCTTCTTTGGACACAGGTGAAGTCCCAGAGGACTGGAGAATAGCTAATGTTGTACCGTTATTTAAAAAGGGTAGTAGGGACAACCCTGGAAATTATAGGCCAGTGAGTTTGACGTCAGTGGTAGGGAAGCTGTTGGAGGGGATTCTTAGAGATAGGATGTATAAGCACGTGGAGTGTTACGATCTGATTAGGGATACGCAGCATAGCCTTACAAATCTGGTAGAATTTTTTGAGCGTGTGACAAAAACGATGGATGAAGGGCAAGCTGTTGATGTCATCTATATGGATTTCAGTAAGGCGTTTGACAAAGTCCCTCAAGGGAGGTTAGTTGAGAAGGTCAAAGAACAAAGAACAACACAGCACGGGAAACAGGCCCTTCGGCCCAACGAGCCCACGCCGCCATCCTAACATCTTAATGACATATAGAGACCAATATAGGGACAATTTGTTACCCAATCAGCTTAAAAGCACATTTTTGGGATGTGGGAGGAAACCGGAGCACCCGAAGAAAACCCACGCAACCACGGGGAGAACGCACAAACTCCCGCAGACACAGGCCCAAATCCATGTGTCTGCACAGCAACAGCGATAGTCTCTGAGCTGTCATGTTGCCCATCTGATGGTCCAGTTTAAGCATACACTAACGACTTGAAGCACTAGGCCACTCCTGAAGTAACCTCTAGGAGCAGCCCTCGCACGACCTGCCGAATGCATGCACCTTGTTGGTCAACAAGGTGGACCGAATAGCCTGTGGAAACAATTAAAGTATTTAAACAGTCCTCCTATATCCCTCTATCTGCAGACCGCTCATGTGGCTGTCCAAGAGACCCTTAAACAACCCTAGCGTGCCTGCTCCCACCACCTTACTCGGTAGTGCATTCCACACCCCCCTACCCTTTGTGTGAAAAAATGCCCTCTAATATTAGTCTTATACATAGCCCCCCTCTCCCTAAGGCCGTGACCCCTCGTTCTATCTGAATCTAATGGTGGAAAAAGCTTACCACCATTTACTCTATCTATACCCCTCAATCTTATATACCTCTAATAGATCCCCTCTCAGCCGATGTCTTTCAAGAGGACTGGAGACTGATATTCTCCAGTCCTCTGGGACCTCACCTGTGTCCATAGAAGGGACAAAGATTTATGTCAGAGGGCCAGTAATTTCATCTCACATCTCCCCAAGCAGCCTGGGATAAATGCCGTCAGGCCCCGGAGATTTATCAGTTTTAATGCTACCTAGACGCTCTAACACTTTATCCCTTGGTATGGATATATTCCTCAACTAGTCCACAGCTCCCTCAGAGACAGGACTAGTCGATGTCTTTCAAGGGAAAACAACCCCAGTACGTTCAACCTTTCCTCATAAGACAGCCCTTCCATACCAGGCAGCATCCTGGTAAATCTCCTCTGCACTCTCTCCAGGGACTCCACATCCTTCCGGTAGTACGGCGACCAGAACTGGACGCAGTACTCCAAGTGAGGCCTAACCAACGTTCTATACACTTGCAACATCAAACTCCTACTCTTGTATTCTATACCCCTTCCTATGAAGGCTAACATACCATACGCTTTCTTTATCACCTTTTCCACCTGTACTGCCACCTTCAGAGACTTGTGAACCTGCACCCCCAGGTCTCTCTGCGTCTCTATACTCCGGATAGTTTTACCTTTTATCCTATAACTCCCTTCTACAGTATTCCGGCCAAAATGCATCACCTCGCATTTATCCGGATTAAATTCCATTTGCCATCTATCTGCCCAATCTACCAGCCTATCAATGTCCTGTTGTATTGCCTGGCACTGCTCGTCAGTCCCCACCAATCCAAGCATAGAACATAGAACATAGAACAATACAGCACAGAACAGGCCCTTCGGCCTTCGATGTTGTGCCGACCAAAATAAAAAGCAATGCCCCTCCAAACTAAACCATTTAAACCATTCCTTCTTCTCTTCCATATACTTATCAATAACCTCTTAAACGCCACCAACTTGGCGCATCTACAACAGCTGCAGGCAGGGCATTCCACTCCCTAATCACTCTTTGAGTAAAGAACCTACCTCTGATATCCCGTCCTATACTCATACCCCTTAATTTGAAGCTATGTCTCCTCGTGCTAGCTTTTCTCCATCCTAGGAAAAAGGCTATCACTGTCCACCCTATCTAAACCTCTAATCATCTTATATGTTTCAATAAGGTCTCCTCTTAGCCGCCTTCTTTCTAACGAAAACAACCTCAAATCCCTCAGCCTCTCCTCATAAGACCTGCCCTTCCATACCAGGCAACATCCTGGTAAACCTCCTCTGTACCCTCTCCAATGCCTCCACATCTTTCTTATAATGTGGGGACCAGAACTGTACACAATACTCCACCTCTCTTCATAGGACCTGCCCTCCATCACCAGGCAAACATCCTGGTAAAACCTCCTCTGTACCCTCTCCAATGCCTCCACATCTTTCTTAATAATGTGGCGACAGAACTGCACACATTTACTCCAAGGCGGCCGCACAGAGTTGTACCAGTGCACATGATGCTGCGGCTCCTAAATTCAATCAACCTACCAAATAAAAGCTAAGGACTCCATATGCCTCTTAACACTTTATCCACTTGACTGCTACTTTAGGGATCTATTGACACATACACAAGACCTTCTGTTCCTCAACACTATAGAGCCCTACCATTAGCCCTATTACCCCCCCCTTTCTTACCCCCACATTATGTTACTGCCAAAGTGCATTACCTCACACTTTCCCACATTAAAACTCATTTGCCACCTTCGGCCCAGCTCGACAACTTGTCCAATACTCTGAAACTAAAAACACCCCTCTTCACTGCTTACCACTCAACAACTTTAGTATCATCTGCAAATTACTGATCACACCACCTACCCCAATCCAAGTCATTTATATAAACACCAAAAGAAGAGGCTAGTACTGAGCCTGTGGCACACCATAGTGACTGACTCCAGTTCAAAAAGAGCCTTCCACTACTACCCGCTGTCTCCTCCTCCCAAGCCAGTTCTCAACCCATCTACATACCTGGCCCTGTATCCCATGCGCCTTCACCTTTTTTATCAGCCTACCATGGGGAACCTTGTCAAACGCCTTACTGAAATCCATGTAGACGACATCAACGGCTTGTCCTTCATCAACCGTTTTTGTCACCTCTTCAAAAAATTCCACTAGATTCGTAAGGCACGACCTCCCCTTAACGAAGCCATGCTGCGTATCCCTGATCAGATCGCAGCGCTCCAGATGATCACACATCCTGTCCCTAAGGATCCTCTCCATTAGCTTACCTATAACTGAAGTCAAGCTCATCGGCCTATAGTTCCCTGGGTTATCCCTCTGACGCTTTTTAAACAATGGTACTACATTTGCAATCCTCCAGTCCTCTGGGACCTCACCTGTGTCCAAAGAAGAGTCAAAGATTTGCGTCAGAGGCCCAGCAATGTCATCCCTCACCTCCCTTAGCAGCCTGGGATAAATACCATCAGGCCCCGGAGCTTTATAAGTCTTTATGCTACCTAAAGGCCCCAACACTTCTTCCCTTGTAATGATTATTTCCTTTAACGGGTCCTCAAAATCAGATATCAGGCCCCTCTCCTGTGTGAATACCGACGCAAAGTATTCATTCAGGATCTCCCCCATCCCCTCAGGCTCTAAGCATAGATCCCCTCCTCTGTCCCTGAGAGGTCCAATCTTGCCTCTAACCATCCTTTTGCTCCTTACGTAGGAGTAAAATGCCTTAGGATTTTCCTTAATCCTACCTGCCAAAGCCATTTCGTGGCCCCTTTTTGCCTTTCTGACACCCCTTTTAAGATCCCGTCTACACTCTCTATATTTTTCCAGCACTGCCACTGTCCCCAATTGCCTGGATCTAACGTACGCCTCCCGCTTCTTCCTGACCAAGTCCTCAACATCCCTGGTAACCCACGGTTCTCTAATCCTACCCTTCCCATCCTTTCTCCTTACCGGCACATGTCTATCCTGCAAAAATTTTAGTTTTCCCTTGAAAGATTCCCACATGTGCAGTGTCGACCTACCCTCGAACAGCTTATCCCAGTCGGTTTCCTTAAGATCCTGCCTAATCTGGCTATATCTAGCCCTCCACCAGTTTAACACCCTCCCCTTAGGGCAGGATTCATCTTTTTCCATTAATACCCTAAAGCAGACAGAGTTGTGGTCACTGTTAGACACGTGCTCTCCTACTACAACGTCAACTACCTGCCCTGGCTCATTCCCCAGAACCAGATCCAGTATAGCCCCCTCTCTAGTCGGGCTATCCACATACTGCTCCAAGGACCCTTCTAAAACACACTGTACAAATTCCTCCCCGTCCGCACCTTCCGCTCTCGGCACCTTCCAATCTACCCCAGGGAAATTGAAATCTCCCATTACAACTATTCTATTCTTCCTACACTTATCTAAAATTTCCTTACATATCCCTTCTTCCACGGCCCGTGGACTGTTGGGTGGTCTGTAGTACACACCCAACATAGTAACCTCTCCCTTCCTATTCCTCAACTCCACCCATACCGACTCAATTCCTAACTCAGCCATACCACCCTCCTTCTGCACTGCTATGATGTGATCCTTAACTAATAACGCCACTCCCCCTCCTCTCCTCAAACCACCTCTATCATGCCTAAAACACTTATACCCCGGAATATTCAATTGCCAGTCCTGCCCTTCCTTTAGCCACGTCTCAGTCACCGCCACCACTTCTAACTTCCTCTCGAACATTATTGCCTTCAGTTCATCTGTTTTGCCAGTCACACTCCTCGCATTAAAACACATGCACTGAAGGCAATAATGTTCGAGAGGAAGCAAGGCTAATAGGATATAAGGACAAGTAGCTAGATGGATAAATAACTAGCTTGGTAATAGGAGACAGAGTAACAGTGGAAGGGTGTTTTTCTAGCTGGAGGTCGGTCACTAGTGGTGTGCCACAGGGCTCGGTACTGGGAGCTCTTCTATTTGTAATATATATAAATGACTTGGAAGAAGGAGTAAGTGGAGTGATCAGCAAGTTTGCAGACAATACAAAGATGGCTGGACTGGTGGATAGTGAAGAGCATTGTCAGGCGATGCAGCAGGACATAGATAGGCTGGTAGCTTGGGCAGATAGGTGGCAGATGGAATTCAATCCTGATAAATGCAAGGTGATACATTTCGGGAGAAAGAATGTAGAGGGGAGGTATATGATAAAGGGTAGACCTATTAAGAGTATTGAAATGCAGAGGGACCTGGGTGTGCAGGTGCACAAGTCTCTGAAGGTGGCAGAGCAGGTGGAGAAGGTTGTGAAGCAAGCATACGGTATGCCAGCCTTTATAGGAAGAGGTATAGAGTACAAGAGCTGGCTTTTAATGTTGCAGTTGTATAAAACGTTGGTTAGACCTCATTTGGAATACTGTGTCTGGTTCTGGTCACCTTACTACTGGAAGGATGTGGAGAGTCTGGAGAAAGTGCAGAGGAGGTTTACCAGGATGCTGCCTGGTATGGAAGGTCTGAGTTACGAGGAGAGGTTAGGCAAATTGGGGCTGCTTTCCTTAGAAAGACGTAGACTTAGAGAAGATCTAATAGAGATGTACAAGATTATGAGGGGTATAGATAGAGTGAGCAGGGTTAAGCTTTTCCCTAGAATGGACTCAAATAGCATGAGGGGTCACGGGCTTAGGGTGAGGTGGGGTAAGGTATAATTTGGATGCTAGAGGGAGTTTTTCACACAGAGGGTGGTGGGGGTATGGAATGCGCTGCCAAATAAAGTGGTGGAGGCAGGTAGTCTGGAGTTATTTAAGAGATACTTAGATGGGGAATGGAGGGATATAGAAAATTGATTTAAAATAGGGATCATGAGCCTTGGGAGTCCCTGGGAAGTGTGTAAATAGTTAATGATATTGATGTATTTGTTTTTATCCTACAGGTACTTTGGTCCGCCTTGTTGTCTAACAAGGGGCATACATGCGATGGGTCTTAAGAGGGCTGCTCTTGGATTTTTTTTTGAGAGTATCCTATGCTTCACGTCATTAGTGTACGCTTGACCTGGACCATTTGATGGGCAACACAACAGCTCAGTGACTATCGCTGTGCTGTGCAGATACATGGATTTGGGCCTGTGTCAGTGGGAGTTTGCGCATTCTCCCCATGCTTCCGTGGGGTTTCTCCGGTTTCCTCCTACATCCCAAAAATGTGCTCTTAGGCTGATTGGCAGAACAAATTCTCCCTAAATTGTCTCAAATTTGGTTTCAATACATAGATCTATAAACATAGACAGGGATCACTTGTACAAGTGGGAACATCAAGGCGGCAGCACGGGCTCTTTGGGACTAAAGGCCTATTTCCCGTGCTATTTTGTTCTTTGTTCTTTATAAATGTCTCCTCACCCCCATCCTAAATAATCTACCCTGACTCCTCAGTCTGTGACCCCTGGTTCTGGATCAGCACTACCCACCACCACCACCACCACTTCCTTTCTGTTTCTGTAATCAGTAAGAAGGCCATAATGCCTGTGTGTAATGAGAGGGCAATTGATAAAATTAACTATCAATAATAGAACGTAAAGATAAAAAGCTGATTCAAACGGAATGCATCCCTGCATATTAAAAGTTAGGGGACAGCAGTGCTATGAACCATTTTTACATATCTATAAAACAATTTATTAAAAAACAAACCAGAGGATTGGTGCACAATGAATATTCCTATTTTTGAAAGGGAAATTGAATAAGTGCAAGGGAGTTATAGATTATATAGCTTAAAGTCAGTGATAGGAAAGATAATGAAACTTTTACTCAACAATTAATAAAAACAACATCTATCTATTGTAAATAGTAGAGCAGTTGCTTTCAAGAAGGAAGGCCATGCTTGACCAACCTATTGAAAGATTAGACAAAGTAATGTGGTAAATGAAAGGCCAGAACTTCTGAGGAGTGACAATCACAGTTGGATTGCTCACCACTTCTACTTTAGAGTAATAGAAGTTTACAACAAGGCCCTTGTCCAGCCGCCCAGTTTTTACCATTAAGCTCGTCTCAATTGCCCACATTTGTAAAACCCTGTGATGTCATAGAAACATAGAAAATAGGAGGAGGCCATTTAGCCCTTTGAGCCTGCTCCACCATTCCTTATTATCATGGCTGATCGTTCAACTCAATAGGCTAATCCTGTTTTTCTCCATAAGCTTTAATCCCATTAATGATTTGGATGAGAATTTAGCAGGCATGGTTAGTAAGTTTTGCAGATGACAAAAAGACTGTGGTGTAGTGGACAGTGAATGTTATATCGGATTGCACAGGATCTTGATCAATTGGACCATTTTTCTATACCCATCTTAACCATGTAACTATCTAAGTACTTTTTAAAAGATAAAATTGTACCCACCTCTACTACCAACTGTGACAGCTCATTCTGGACACTCAGTATGCGCTGTATAGAAAAAAATGCCTCTCTGGATCGTTTTTTTGTATCTCCTCTCTCTTTTGTACCTCTCCCTTCCTGAAACCTATGCTGTCTAGTTTTAGGCTGCCCTACCTTTGAGAAAAGATGTTGACGATCTATCTTATCTATGCCCCTCATTATTTTATAGACCTCTATAAAATCACTCCTAAGCCTCCTATACTCCAGGGAAAAAAAAGTCCCAGTTAACCAGCCTTCTCCTTATAACTCAAAACATTAAGTCCCAGTAACATTCTAGTAAATCTTTCTAGTTTAGTAATATCCTTTCTATAATAGGGTGACCAGAACTGCACACAGTATTCCAAGTGCGGCTGTACCAATGCAACGTACAACTTCAAGACGTCCCAACTCCTGTAATCAATATTCTAACCAATGAAGTTAAGCATGCTGAATACCACCTTCACCACTCTACCCACTTGTGAATCCACTTTCAAGGAACTATGAACTTGTACCCCAAGTCTGTGTTCTATAACTCTCCGCAACACCCTATCATTAACTAAGTCCTGCCCTGGTTCAATCAAAATACATCACCTTACATTTATCTAAATTAAACTCCATCTGCCATTCCTTAGCCCACTGCCCTGATTGATCAAGATCTCGTTGCAATCCGAGATAACCTTCACTGTGGTTCCTTTCTTTAAGAAAGGGAACAAGGATAGTCCAGGAAATTACTGACTGGTGAGTCTGACTTCAGTGGTTGGTAAGCTAATGGAGAGGCTTCTGAGGGATAAGATTTATGAACATTTGGAGAAGTTTAGACTGATTAGAAATAGTCAGCATGGTTTTGTCAAGGGCAGGTCGTGCCTTACGAGCCTAGTTGAGTTCTTTGAAAATGTGACTGAACACATTGACAAAGGAAGAGCAGTGGATGTCGTGTACATGGACTTTAGCAAGGTATTTGATAAGGTCTCCCATGCAAGGCTTCTGGAGAAGGTGAGAGGGCATGGGATCCAAGGGGCTTTGGCCTCGTGGATATAGAACTGGCTTGCCAGCAGAAGGCAGAGAGTGGTTGGGGATGGATCATTGCATGGAGGTCGGTAACCAGTGGAGTGCCCCAGGGATCTGTTCTGGGGCCCTGCTGTTTGTCATTTTCATAAATGACCTGGATGAGGAAGTGGAAGGATGGGTTAGTAAGTTCGACGACGATACAAAGGTTGGTGGTGTTGTGGATGGTCTGGAGGGATGTCAAAAGTTGCAGCGGGACATAGACAGGATGCAAGACTGGGCAGAGAAGTGGCGGATGGACTTCAACGTGGATAAATGTCTAGTGATCCATTTTGGCAGGAATAATGGGATGAAGGAGTACAATATAAGGGATAGAAGTGTTAGCTGTATTGTAGAGCAGAAGGATCTCGGGGTCCTGGTCCATAGGAATCTTGAATCGGCCTCGCAGGTGGAGGAAGTGGTCAAGAAGGTGTATGGTGTACTGGCCTTCATTAATCGAGGAATTGAGTTTAGGAGTCAGGAGGTAATGATGCAGCTCTATAAGACTCTTGTCAGACCCCAGTTGGGGTATTGTGCGCAGTTCTGGTCGCCTCATTATAGGAAGGATGTAGAGGCTATTGAGAGAGTTCAGAGGAGATTTACAAGGATGCTGCCTGGATTGGGAGGCAGGCCTTATGAAGATAGGTTGAGGGAGCTTGGACTCTTCTCACTGGAGAGACGTAGGTTGAGAGGCGACCTGATAGAGGTTTATAAAATGTTGAGAGGAATAGATAGGGTGGATTCTCAGAGACTATTTCCCCGAGCTGAAATGGTCACTATGAAAGGACACAGATTTAAGGTGCAGGGAAGCAAATACAGAGGGGATGTTAGGGGTAAGTTTTTCACTCAGAGGGTGGTGAGTGAATGGAATTGGCTGCCGTCGGAGGTGGTTGAGGCAAACTCGCTGGGGTCTTTTAAAAGACTTCTGGATGAGTATATGGAAACGAATGGGATAGGGGGTTATAGATAGGTCTGTGGATCGGTAGATATAGATGTGATCGGTGCAACTCGTGGGCCGAAGGGCCTGTTTGTGCTGTATTGTTCAATGTTCTATGTCCACTATGCCACCAATTTTAGTATCAGCAAACTTAACATGCCTCCTAAATTCTTGTCTAAATTATTAATATAAATGACAAATAACAGTGGAGCCAGCACCAATCCCTGTGTTATACTGTTAGTCATGGCCCTCCAGTTTGAAAAACAAGCCTTTACAATTACCCTCTGTCTTCTTTCATTAAGCCAATTTTATATCCAATTGGCAACCTTATCCTGGATCCCATGTGCAATAACATACCATGCAGGAACTTGTCAAAGGTCTTGCTAATGTCCATATAGACATCGACTGCACTGACCTCATCTAATGTCTTGGTTACCCCTTGAAAAAACTTAATCAAATTCGTGAGACATGATTTTCCACTTACAAAACCATGCTGACTGTCCCAAATCAGCCCTTGTCTGTCTAAATGACTGTAAATCTTGTTTCTTAGAACACCTTCTAACACCTTGCCCACTATAGATGTTAAGTTCACTGACCTGTAGTTCTCAAGCTTTACCCTGCAGCCTTTCTTAAACAAAGGCACACATTTGCCACCTTCCAATCTTCAGGCATCTGTCCTGTGATGGTCAATAATTCAAATATTTTTGCTAGGGGATCTGTAATTTTCTCCCTAGCCTCTCACAATGTTCTGGGATACACTTTATCAGGTCCTGGGGATTTATGTACCTTGATGCACTGTAATACTTCCACCACCTCTTTCTCTATAATATATACACTCTTCAAGGCACCGCTATTTATTTCCCAAGCTCCCCAACATCCATGCCTTTTTCAACAGTAAATGCCTTTCTCAACAGAAATATTCATTTTGGATCTCACCCATCATTGTGGATCTGCACATAGATGATCTTGTTGATCCTTAAAGATCCTACTCGCTCCTTGTTACTCTTTTGCCCTTTATGTATTTGTAGAAGCTCTTTGGATTCTCCTTTGTCTTATCTGGCAAAGCAATCTCGTGTCCCCTTTTTGCCCTCCTGATTTCTCTCAACTTTAATCCTACACCTCCTATACTCTTTAAGGGATTCACTTGATTCCAGCTGTCTGTGCATGTCACGTGCCTCCTTCTCCCCCTTGATCAGAGCCTCAATATCTCAAGTCATCCAGGATTCCCTCTTCTACCAGCCTTGCCCTTATTCTAAAAGGAATGCACTTATCCTGAACCCTGATTAACAAACTTTTGAAAGCTTCCCACATACCAGACGTCGCTTTGCCTGCCAACAGACTCGCCCAATCAATTTTTGAAAGTTCCTGTCTAATATCATCAAAATTGGCCTTGTCCCAATTTAGAATTTCAACTTTTGGGCCAAACCTATCATTTGCCATAGGTGTCTTAAAACTAATGCAATTATGGTCATTGGTCCCAAAGTGATCCCTCACTAATAGATTGATAGAACGAGGGGTCACGGCCTTAGGGTGAGGGGGGCTATGTATAAGACTAACATTAGAGGGCATTTTTTCACACAAAGGGTAGTGGGGGTGTGGAATGCACTACCGAGTAAGGTGGTGGGAGCAGGCACGCTAGGGTTGTTTAAGGGTCTCCTGGACAGCCACATGAGCGGTCTGCAGATAGAGGGATATACGAGGACTGTTTAAATACTTTAATTGTTTCCACAGGCTGTTTGGTCCACCTTGTTGACCAACAAGGTGCATGCATTTGGCAGGTCGTGCGAGGGCTGCTCCTGGATGTTACTTCAGGAGTGGCCTAGTGCTTCATGTCGTTAGTGTATGCTTAAACTGGACCATCAGATGGGCAACATGACAGCTCAGAGACTATTGCTGTTGCTGTGCAGACACATGGATTTGGGCCTGTGTCTGCGGGAGTTTGCTCGTTCTCCCCGTGGTTGCGTGGGTTTTCTCCGGGTGCTCCGGTTTCCTCCCACATCCCAAAAATGTGCTCTTAAGCTGATTGGGTAACAAATTGTCCCTATATTGGTCTCTATATGTCATTAAGACGTTAGGATGGCAGCGCGGGCTCGTTGGGCCGAAGGGCCTGTTTCCCGTGCTGTGTTGTTCTTTGTTCTTTGTTCTAACACTTCTGTCACCTGCCCTTCCTTATTTCCCAAGAGGAGGTCAAGTTTTGTCCCCTCCAATCAAGCCATCCACCTACTGAATTGAGAAATTCTTCCTGAATATACTCAACATGGGATGGCACAGTGGTTAGCACTGCTGCCTCACAGCACCAGGGACCTGAGTTCAATTCCTGCCTTGGGTCACTGTCTGCATGGAGTTTGCACACTCTCCTTGTGTTTGCATGGGTTTCCTCTGGGTGCTCCAGTTTCCTCCCACACAATGATGTGCATTGACCTGAATAGATGACAGAGTATGACGACTTGGGAAATTTCACTAATTTCATTGCAGTGTTAATGTAAGCCTTACTTGTGACTAATAAACATTTTTTAAACTTCTCTCCATCCAAGTCCCTAATACTATGGCTATCACAGTCAATCTTGGGAAAGTTAAAATCCCTTAACACTATCCTATTTTTCTTGAAGCTATCTGTAATCCCCTTACATATTTGCTCCTCAATTTCCTGCTGAGTATTTGAGGGTCCACAATACAATCCTATCAAAGTGATCTCCCCTTTTTTTGTTTTTCAATTCCATTTACATAGACTCAATGGATAAACCATCAGAAATTTTCCCCTTCAGTATTGCCGTAATGTTTTTCCTAATCAAAAATGCAACTCCTCCTTTCTCACCTTCTGTTCTATCTTTCCAATAGCATCTGTACCCTAAAACATTGAACTGCCAGTTCTGCCCCTCCCTTTGCCATGCTTCAGTATATCCCAGTCCTGTGTACCCACCCATGTCCTGACTTCATCTGTCAGGCCTCTTGCATTGAAATAAATGCAGTTTAATCTAGAGTTCCCTTTCTCTCTTGCCTGACCTATCTACTACTGGATTACTGTTACTGCCCTCTTTGCTCTCTTTAATTATCTTGCCACCCTCAACTTTCTCTTTGGGTCCTACCCCCTGCCAAACTAATTTAAACCCTCCCAAGTGGCTCTAACAAAGATGTTAGACCCCTTCAGTTCAGGTATAACCTGTTCACTTTGACCAGGTCATTCCCTGTCCGCTGCACCAGCTCTCAAGCATTCATCTGTCTAATCTTCCTATTCCTACTCTTGTTAGCACGTGCACTGGCAGTAGTCCAGAAATTACTACCCTAAATATTCTGCACTTTACCTTCTACTTAATTCTCATTATTCATACTTCAGGACCTTATTCTTTTTCCTACCTATGTTGTTGGTATCAACATGTACAAAGTCCTCTGGCTGTTCACCCTTCCCCTTAAAAATGTCCTTCAATGCTCTGATATCCTTGACCCTGGCATCAAGGAGGTGACACCATCATCCTGAAGTCTTGATAGAGACAAACATTTCTGTGGGCACAAATTAGTGTGTTTCCTGTTACGACTTGCCGTAGTCAGGAACTGTATATTTCTCACCTGACTTCCCAACTCGAGTTTGCAAAGAAACGTTCTGCATACTGGCTTTTGGCCTCTAATTTAAATTGTCTTATTTTTATCTTCTACCAAATATTGCTACAAATCTGTGATTATTCCCAGCTCAGGTCACTGTCTGTGTGGAATTTGCACATTCTCCTCGTGTCTGTGTGGGTTTCCTCCAGGTACTCCAGTTTCCCCTCTCAGTCCAAAGATGTGCAGGTTAGGTTGATTGACCATGCTAAGAAATTGACCCTTAGTGTCCAGGGATACGTAGGTTAGAGGGATTAACCGGTATAATATGTATGGATATGGGGCTAGGACCTGGGTGGGATTGTGTTCGGTGCAGACTTGATGAGCTAAAGGGCCTTTTTCTGCATTGTAGGGTTCAATGATTCTATGATTTGCCGCTGATCCTCCTAGTCTACCTACCTGTCTCAAAGTCATGACCACCCTCTTCACTGTACTTCCAAGTTTTGTGCCATCTACAAATTTTTAAATTGTGCCCTGTACATGAGTCCAGGTCACTTGCATATATTACAAAGAACAAAACAGCATGGGAAACAGGCCCTTCGGCCCAACAAGCCCACGCTGCCACCTTGATGTTCCCACTTTTACCCGTGATCCCTGTCTATGTTTATAGATCTATGCATTGAAACCAAATTTAAGACAATTTAGGGAGAATTTGTTCTGCCAATCAGCCTAAAGAGCACATCTTTGGGACGTGGGAGGAAACCGGAGCACCCAGAGGAAACCCACGCAAGCACAGGGAGAATGCGCAAACTCCCACAGACACAGGCCCAAATCCATTTATCGGCACAGCACAGCAATAGTCATTGAGCTGTCGTGTGGCCCATTAAATGGTCCAGGTCAAGCGTACATTATAACGATGTGAAGCACTAGGATACTCAAAAAAAAATCCAAGAGCAGCCTTCTCACGACCCATCGCGTGTATGCCCCTTGTTAGACAACAAGGTGGACCAAAGTACCTGTAGGATAAAACGAATACATCAATATCATTGACTATTTACACACTTCCCAGGGACTCCCAAGGCTCATGATCTCTATTTTAAATCAGTTTTCTATATCCCTCCATTCCCATTCTGTTCATATGCTCATCTAAGTGTCTCTTAAATAACTCCAGAGTGCCTGCCTCCACCACTTTACTTGGCAGCGCATTCCATACCCCCACCACCCTCTGTGTGAAAAAATTCCCTCCAGCATCCAAATTATACCTTACCCCTCTCACCCTAAGCCAGTGACCCCTCGTGCTATTTGAGTCCATCCTAGGAAAAAGCTTAACCCTGTTTACTCTATCTACACCCCTCATAATTTTGTACACCTCTATTAGATCTCCTCTAAGTCTATGTCTTTCTAAGGAAAACAGCCCCAATTTGCCTAACCTCTCCTTGTAACTCAGACCTTCCATACCAGCAACAAACTGGTAAACCTCCTCTGCACTCTCTCCAAAGTCTCCGTGTCCTTGCGGTAGTAGGGCAACCAGAACTGGACGCAGTATTCCAAATGAGGTCTAACCAACGTTTTACACAACTGCAACATTAAAAGCCAGCTTTTGTACTCTATACTGCTTCCTATAAAGGCTGACTTGCATCGGGATTCACATACTCAGAATTCATGCATTGTAGTGCTCTCATAGGAACTTCATATAGATGATTCTTATTGTTATTTAGTTGTATGTAAAAAAAGATAGTGCGCTGCCATCACATTAGGCATTGAAAAATGAGATTGTTGTGGTGACCCAACTCCTGGAATAACTAATACAAATTAGAATCTAGGGTATCTTCTGCTTTGTTGCCATTTCCCTCAGTGTCTCTTTCCTTCCTTTTTCCTCTTATTTCTTTCTTGGAGCTGCAATGAGTATGCAACTTTAGTTGGCTGAGAAGTAATTCTCAAACATTATCAGTCTGAGTTTCCAAATATCAATCCTTTCATGGCTGTAGGTCAATGAGATTGGCAGTTTTTCTTTTGGAGTGAGGGAAAGCAATCTTCTTGATATCATTCTGCTAATTCAGGCCAATAGTAAGTGCCAACTCTAAGAGGCCCACTGATATTTCATGCTTAATTCTGCATTGATTGGCAGCAAGCAGCATTTCCATCTGGCCTTGGAGAGCCAATTAGATAGGACAGCAGCTCTCCAACCTCTCCTGGAAGAGCACTGCAGAAAAAGCATGCCAAGTGGCAAGAATTAATGGGAAGCCTTTAAAAGAAAGCAGAGGACAACTAAAAAAATCAATAAGGGAGAAGATGAAATATGAGTATAAGCTAGCTAGTAATATAAAAGCAGATAGAAAGAATTTTTTTCAATGTAAGAGAGAGGCACAAATATACATTGGACCAATGGAAAATGAGGCTGGAGAAGTAATAATAAGAAACAAAGAAATAGCAGATGAACTGAATACTTAGCATCAGTCTTTAACGTTGAAGACACCAGTGGGATGCCAGAGCTCCAGGAGAGTCAGGGGCACAAGTGAGTGTAGTGGCCATCACTAAGGAGAAGGTTCTGGGGAAACTAAAAGCTCTGAAGGTGGATAAATCACCAGGACTGCATGGGTTACACCCCAGGTTCTAAAAGAGATAGCTGAGGAGATTGTGGAGGGATTGGTGGTGATCTTTTGGGATTCACTGGAGGCAGGGAGGGTCCCAGAGGACTGGAAAGTAGCCAATGTAACACCTCTATTTAAGGGAGGAAGGCAGCAGATGGGAAATTGTAGGCTGGTTGCCCTGACTTTGGTCATTGGAACTGTTTGCTGCAGAAGGCTGTGGAGGCCAGATCATTGAGTATATTTAAGACAGAGGTAGATAGGTTCTTGAATAAGGACATTGGGGTTATGGAAAAAAGGCAGGAGAATGGGGTGAGAAAAATATCATCCATGATTGAATAACGGAAGCAGATTCGAATGACCAAGTAGCCGAATTCTGCTGCTAAGTCTTAAAATCTTATGTCCGAGCCCAAATCCCTCTTCAATTCAGTACCAGAAGACTTGGAGTCAGGAGGGTCGGGGATGCCCTGGGCATCAGGAGGAAGGAGCAATCTCCATGTTGGGAGGTTAAACCAGTGGGAGAGAGATGAAAGGAAGGCCTGAGATCCCAAGTCCCTGAGGAGAAGTTGCCCCAAATCTGATGGGGCCTTCAGCTTGAAGTATCACTCAAACTCCCTGCACTCCTACTCATCCAAGATTGAGATTGTTAACTTCGTCTGTTTGGCACCCCTGATCCAACTGGTAACCGCCAGCCACAAAATTGAGGTTAGATGGAAAAAGATGTTTAAGTGGCCACTTAAGACCTTGATAGAAGCTATGGGTGGGTTTTCTGTGTGAGGGTCTGTCTGCTTCCCTATCGAACTGCTCTGGGTCAGGGCAGGTGGGATCCTGACAGAATCTTGTCCTTGCAATTTTAGCATCCTCTTCCCTGCCTCAGCTGGGGCAGAGTGAGTGGAGGGTAGCTTCTTTCTGTAAACTGTGGCTGTGGGGGAATTTGATCAGGATCAGAGACACATTACAAGTTGGGGGTGGTGAGAGCTGAGAGAACTAGATCTGACCAGAATGCAAGATATCTGCTTCCAACCTCTTCGAACAACAGTATCCTATTCTGTTATTCCTATAAAGTCCCTTCCTCATCCTTTCTTGCTATCCTATCCATTTGTTCCATAATTCTATGCTTTCCTTTTGCAGTACTCCTCAATCTCTTGGTGCTGCTGCTACATCTTGTACCCACACAACCCTAATCTTCTTGTGCTGTACCTTGACTCTCCTCCTGTCCTAAATCCATCTCATCCAGATTCACTCCTGTTTCATATACTATTTGGCTTCAACCTGCTTGTAATTTTTTTTTTGATGAAAATTAAAAACTTGCATGCAGAAAATGAGAAGTTAAAAATAAATGTAAAATCGGAACTTACCCTCTGAAGAACAAACATTGGCAACACATTATGGAGCAGCAGCAGTGCCACCTGGTGCTGGAAGATCTTTTTTAAATAAATTTTCTTTCAATTGGCATTCTCAACATGCAGTGACAAGATACTCAATTCTTACAAATAGATGAGAGATCCAGGCTTAGCAACAGGAACAATGGTGTAGGCCTTTAATGTTATAGATGATCATGATAGGGTTAATATTGATTTCTGGGCAGCCAGCTAGTAGCCAGTACTTAGTGAAGAACAGTTCACAATTTTGACACGTGATGTTGCATTTGGCTTTCCCATAGGATTTCCAGTCAGATGCGAGGCTCATTCAGGTAGATCATTTAAGGGGAAAATGAAGGAAGGGGACCCAGCTGACAATGGCCATAGTAATTTTCTGTGGTCTGGAAAACACTCCAAAACTCAATGCATTGTGTATAAATGTTATAGACCTTAATATGCAGTAAATGCACAAGTCCCAAAGCCCAGTGTTGTCTAGTGTGTTGTCTTGGATAGTGGCAAGAGGTGTGTTTGATCCTGAACTTTGCAGCCTCAGGTCTAGTACTGAACTGAGGTAGTGCCATAGGACGATAGTATTTTCCATTAAGACCAGCTCAGCATGGAGATGAAGGGCACAAACTAGCTTACCCCAGCACAGAGATGTTCAGCACATCAGGAGCAGTGCAGCACTTTGGCAGGTAGCCATTTGTTGTACTTAACTTGAAGTTGCCTTGTAAATGCCAACTTACCAGTTGGATTTGGTGATGTGATTCCTGCAGCTGTGGCACAAGATGGGAAAGCCTGAAAGGATTCTGGTGGCTAGCTGTTTTAATAAGCATTCATTAGATGCAAATGAATGCAGCTGCTGTTCATGCCATCAGGCAAAACAACCTGCCTTTAGGAGAATTGCAAAATAATTTTTGCTGACATGTTTGCGACTTTTTAGCTCCTGCCAGATTCTCTGCAACCGCCTGCCATAGACAAGTTGGAGGAATTCCATCCCGAATTACTTACCTGATAATGAAGCTGTTTCTTTCACATCCAATCTTGCAACTCATAGCAGGTGAAAACGATATATTGCTCCTGAGGCTTTCTGTAAAGGGCAGCTTGAGTCAGAGGAATGAAAGTAGGAAGCTTGAGATGATTTGGGGGAGTGTTGATAATGGTACTGGTGGAAGAAAGTAATGGGTATTCATATCTGAGAGAGGACAATTGGGAATCAGGGGTTAGTCAGCACTGATTAGTTACCCAGAAGTTATTACTTTCAATTCTTCTACCTGTTTCTGGCTAACTGTTATTCTGAAGCGGTCGGCCCCATCCAAAGTTTGCAATTTATATTGTAAAGTTGCCATAGTCCCATATGACTATAGGCTTCTCTTCTGAGGGGGAAAACTGGCTGGTGGTGATTTAACCTGAGGATCACATCTCAGGTGAGGAGCAAGGTTGAGATGGTGGACCTTCATGAATAACCTCAGGTAAGGAAATTGAGTCTATGCTATTGGTGTCACTCTGCATCATCAACCAACTGTCTAGACAAGTTAGCTAAACTGACTCCTAGTTTGTATTGTATTTGCAGACGGGTCAGTCCCATTGTATGGCAATTGCCTTACAAAAGTTTGAACTTACTGGATAATGTCCTACAATGGAGGGAGCATGCCCAAGCATATCTTTGGGATAACCCCCTCTGGAGCTGGAAAGTTACAGATCATTCTCTAATTCTCTTGCTGCAGTTCAGCCTTTTAGCTAAGATCAAGTGTAGTATTGACATGCTGTACTTGGTTGAAGTTATTAGCTTACATTTCAGCTTCAATTGAAGCAATTTTTTAAAGCGGCATCTTGGCCTTTTGGCTAAGATGCAAATAAGATCAAGCCTTGCAGGACGAGCTATACCTACTCCAATCAAAGAACAAAACAGCACGGGAAATAGGCTCTTCGGCCCAACAAGCCTGCGCCGCCACTCCGATGTTCCCACCCCTACCTGCGATCCCTGTCCATGTTAATAGATCTATGGATTAAAAACCAAATTTGAGACAATTTAGGGAGAATTTGTTTTGCCAATTAGCCTAAAAGCACATCTTTGGGACGTGGGAGGAAACCGGAGCACCCGGAGAAAACCTACACAAGCATGGGGAGAATGCGCAAACTCCCACAGACACAGGCCCAAATCTATGTATCTGCACAGCACAGCAATAGTCACTGAACTGTTGTGCTGCCTATCAAATGGTCCAGGTCAAGCATACACTAACGACGTGAAGCACCAGCATGCTCTTGAAAAAAAAATCCAAGAGCAGCCCTCTCACGACCCATCGTGTGTATGCCCCTCGTTAGACAACAAGGTGGACCAAAGCACCTGTAGGATAAAAAACAAGTACATCAATATCATCATCTATTTACACACTTCCCAGGGACTCCCAAGGCTCATGATCCCTATTTTAAATCAGTTTCTATACCCCTCCATTCCCATTCTGTTCATGTGCCCATCTAAGTATTTCTTAAATAACTCCAGACTACCTGCCTCCACCACTTTACTTGGCAGCGCATTCCATACCCTCACCACTCTCTGCGTGAAAAAACTCCCTCTAGCATCCAAATTATACTTACCCCCCTCACCCTAAGCCGGTGACCCCTCGTGCTATTTGAGTCCATCCTAGGAAAAAGCTTAACTCTGTTTACTCTATCTATACCCTTCATAATCTTGTACACCTCTATTAGATCTCCTCTAAGTCTACGTCTTTCTAAGGAAAACAGCCCCAATTTGCCTAACCTCTCCTCGTAACTCAGACCTTCCATACCAGGCAGCGTCCTGGTAAACCTCCTCTGCACTCTCTCCAGATTCTCCACGTCCTTCCGGTAGTAGGGCGACCAGAACTGGACGCAGTATTCCAAATGAGGTCTAACCAGCGTTTTATACAACTGCAACATTAAAGGCCAGCTCTTTTACTCTATACCCCTTCCTATAAAGGCTAACATACTATATGCTTTCTTCACAACCTTCTCCACTTGCTCTGCCACTTTCAGAGACTTGTTCACCTGCACCCCCAGGTCCCTCTGCGTTTCTATACTCTTAATAGGTGTACCCTTTATCATATACCTCCCCCTACATTCTTTCTCCCAAAATGCATCACCTCACATTTATCAGGATTGAATTCCATCTGCCATCTATCTGCCCAAGCTACCAGCCTATGTCCTGTTGCATCACTATCCTCACTGACAATGCTCCTCACTATCCGCAAGTCCAGCCATCTTTGTATCGTCTACAAACTTGCTGATCACTCCACTTACTCCTTCTTCCAAGTCATTTATATATATTACAAATAGAAGAGGTCCCAGTACTGAGCCCTGCGGCACACCACTAGTGACCAACCTCCAACTAGAAAAACACTCATCCACTACTACTCTCTGTCTCCTATTACCAAGCCAGTTACTTATCCATCTCGCTACCTGTCCTTGTATCCCATTAGCCTTGACCTTCTCAACTAACCTCCCATGAGGGTCTTTGTCAAACGCCTTACTAAAATCCATATAGACAACATCAACGGTTCGCCCTTCGTCCACTGTTTTCGTCAGCTCCTCAAAAAATTCTACCAGATTTGTAAGGCATGACCTCCCCTTAACAAATCCATGCTGCGTATCCCTAATCAGATCTCAACGCTCTAAGTGCCTATACATCCTATCTCTAAGAATCCCCTCCAACAGCTTCCCTACCACTGATGTCAAACTCACCAGCCTATCATTTCCAGGGTTATCCCTACTACCCTTTTTAAACAACGGTACAACATTAGCTATTCTCCAGTCCTCTGGGACACCTCACCCGTGTCCAAGGAAGAGACAAAGATTTGTGTCAGAGGCCCAGCAATTTCACCTCGCACCTCCCTAAGCAGCCTGGGATAAATGCCATCAGGCCCCGGAAATTTATCAGTTTTAATGCTACCTAGAAGCTCTAACATTTCCTCCCTCGGTATGGATATTTCCCTCAACTGATCCACAGCTCCCTCAGAGACAGGAGCTGTCAACAAGCCCCTCTCCTTCGTGAATACTGACACAAAGTATTCATTCAGGATCTCCGCCATTCCCTTGGGCTGTAAGCACAGTTCCCCTCCTCTGTTCCTAAGAGGTCCGATTTTTCCTCTAACCACCCTTTTATTCCTAAATAGGAGTAAAGGGCCTTTGGGTTTTCCTTAATCCTACCTGCCAAAATCATTTCATGCCACCCTTTTGCCTAACTCCCCGTTTGAGTTCCCTCCTACTCTCTCTATATTCCTCCAAAGCTGTTTCCATTCCCAGCTGCTTTGACCTATCAAATGCCTCTCTTTTCTTCCTAACCAAGTCCTCAATATCCCTAGTAATCCACAGCTCTCTAATCCTACCTTTCCCATCTCTCCTGTTGGCCAGCACATATTTATCTTGCAACATTTTCAGTATTCCCTTGAAAGAGTCCCATATGGCTAGCGTGGATTTACCCTTGGATCATGTAGATCAAGACCAACGCAGGTGGTGACAGCCCTATCTTATCAGCTTGGATCAGGAATGTTTCAACTTGTTGGGACTCTGAATTGGATTTAATTTGACTTGATTGGATTGGAATTAAGTTTAAAAAATAAAAAAACAATAAAAGAAACAATCAATGCACGCAAACAATTTTTATTAAGATAAAAGTAGCATTAGGGTTTAACAGGTTACATTGTATTAACAACATTGTAGACAATGTTTAGACAACTTTCTGCAACTAAAACTAACATCTGTACCAATTCGAAAAGATAAACTTCAAGTTAAATTTCTTAGCCTTACATTTTGATTCTTTAATAACTGCATCTTTCTTGATCTCTGTTATATAATTCAGCTCACCAATGTCCCTCCAAGAGCAAACATTGTTCCTTAACTCTGGCTTTTTGTTTATCTGCTCTCCTGTCTGTCACCTCTCAATGACAGCCACGTCTTCAAATACCCAAGTCAGAGGCATGATCTGAAAAGATGTCCTCAATTCTCTCCATCTTATTCAAGACTTTCTTTAAAACCTACTTCTTTGACCAACTCTTCTTCATCCCTCCTAAAATCTCAGTACTCCTTATCCCCACCTCCCCACTCCTTATTCTTATGCGAGGTGCCTTAGGATTTGTTTTCTACATTAAAAGTGAGATGGAAATGCCAGATTGTTAAAAAGTCTCACTGCACAATACAAAGTAGCTCTCTGAATTTTAAACTTTAAATTCTACTTAATAAAATTTCTAATTGCACCAATGCTAAATTTTACTATTAGGTTCATACTTAGCATTGGTCAATGCAAACATGGGTAAATATTGGTGACCTACACTCTGGCAAGCGTGACCTGGAGAAATGCAGGTCAAAAGATGAAAATGAAGAGAATTTTTTCCAAACTTCCTTAAATGTCTTAATTGAACTGGAAAGTCAATATATTATGTAATTTTTAAAATTTACAAATTAAGAAATCTTAAACATTTTGATTCATATTTTTATGCTTGCACTCAACCACTTGCCACTCAAAACTAAAAATGTCCCTCAGTTACTCTTACAACTCTTCATCACTTAAACCCTCGAATCAAAATTTCCATTTAAGTTCAATGTTAACATCTCTAATAGACATTTAAACTACAGACTTCCCCTTCCATCTAAAAATATTGAGGACTCGAATTCAAGCCTATAGTAATACAGAAATGTTAAGGTCTATCCCTAAAGGCAGTGTTATTAAACTTACAACTTTAAATATATTACATCTTAAACTAATTTTTATATGTAAGGTTAGCAATCTTAAAGATTGGTGGGCACCCTGAGCTTTACATATTAACAACAATAACTTAGACAATGGCCAATTTTCATCTTTACAGAACAAATCATGGATAGAAAATTGTTATATAGAAGTGCAATTTTTGCAAGCAATATTGAGAATTGGACAATCAACTGTACACATTCACTTTAACATAATCCAATATATTTTACTATTTTCTATAAATGTTATTCCACTTGAAAGCACTGTTTTTGAACAAATAAAATGTTTTTAAAGCAAGAAACAGGAAGCAAGCTGCTTTAGAACAATATTTTACTAAAACATTTCTGTTCAGTGATGTAAGTCAAAAAAGCATCTGTCCCAAAGTAATTTGCAGTAGAACAACAGTTTATATGGACTCACTTTCAACACAACCTTACAAAAGGTATAAGTTTAGTTTGCATCCCACAATTGAAATAAACTCAAAGAGGGGAGTTTGGAATTCAAATTGCAAGAACTCTGTGCATGTTTGCTATTAATCCAAAATTTTTTTTAAAAAAACTACAACTTTACAAAACCATTTACAATTTCAAATACTGTCAGATGAAAGTTAAAGTCTGGAGCCCCAACTGGACTTTCCTTCACAGCCTTGTCTGTTTGTGGTTTTCCTGTCCATTTAAATTAAAAGCTGGATAATCACGGAGTTGGCCAGCATACATATGGAAGCCAATAACTTTACCAAAACATCCACTCATTTGGTATAATCAAAACAACAATCTCTTTACATTTGTTGCAATCTCTCAGTTACATTTTAAAATCTAATACATTTTCCTTTTCTTCAATTCTGGCAAAGACCCAAAAGGATTCGAAATGTTAATTGCTTTCTCTCCTTATAGATGCTGCCAGATCTGCTGAGTTTTCCCATCGTACTCTGCTTTTGTAATCTCTTTACCGCTGTCAT
Organism: Sphyrna mokarran; assembly: GCA_024679065.1. Classification (NCBI taxonomy): domain Eukaryota; kingdom Metazoa; phylum Chordata; class Chondrichthyes; order Carcharhiniformes; family Carcharhinidae; genus Sphyrna; species Sphyrna mokarran. The sequence goes on along the minus strand of JAGIQG010000002.1, from coordinate 55,912,863 downwards.
TCATATCAGTAGTAGTAGTACAGGCAAAGGAAAATGAGCATTTTGAAAGCGAAATTCCTCCCCCTTTCATCCCCAGTGTACTTTTAGTTATATTTCATGTGGTCATCGCTTGAAAGAATAAATGCCTGTTGGAAATTATGCGAGGACTTTGGATAAGGACAAGATTAGGATTAGATGCAGCCATAATTCCTTTCATAATTAAATAGCTTGTTCACACTTAATTCATTTAACCTTACATGAAAAAGAACTGCTTGGATTGAGGTAGTGGAAGGAAAGAAAACTGCAAAAGTGACCACTAATAGTAGTGAAGACCATTAAGAAATCTGCAGGATTTTTTCACCAATTTCCATCCTTGAATTACAAATCTAGATTAGGAGCATGAAGTTGCAAAATTCATCATATCTCTACATTATGAAAAGTGACAGATAACAATAAGCTTTTGATTATTGTACAGAACTAGGTAAGAGGTGGGGGATGATGTGCAGGTTAAAGCAAACATGCAGCAATAAACCACCGAGGCATGCACACAAAATGGTTACCACCATGGATTAATTCAAAGAAATGCAATCACAGAAAATTCAGCACAGATAAAGATCATTTAGCCCATCATATTGGTGCAATGTTAGCACCATCTCAGAGCCATTTACTCGCATGACATTTTCCTGATTTTGCAAATCTAAAATTGCACAAGATCATTCAAATCGATTCTAACCCAAATTCCTTCTTTTGCCCTAAATCCTGTTTCAAGCGTTCACCTAATTTCCTCTTAAAATGGTGTGACTGACTCCAGTTCATTGAATTCCATAACTCAATATACCTTTGCCATGAAAAAAGAATTTGAATTTATATAGTGTATTTTACACCTTTCCCAAAGCTCTTAATATTTCAAAAGTACTTAATTGATTATAATGTTACAAATTGGGGAATATTCCCTTTTAGTTCTTAGTAAGGGACATTTATTTTGAATTAGTGCTGCTTTACTCCCCAGTGGAAATAACCTTTCACTATAAGGCTAATGTTCTAATTTTATCCTCCCAACATGGAACCTCTCTTGGGTACAGCAAATGATATAAATTCTAGGGCAAACCACATACAATTATCAGTAGTCAAAGAAGTGTGTATAGGGGATGTTAAAATTTTAAGATATGCACTAAACTCCCAACCAGAAGCACAAAATCAAACCAAGTCTTTCATTTAACTTCTTGACACTTCAAGAACTTTAAACATTTTTACTACATTCACCATTAGCCTCTTGGCGAATACAACCCGGGTTTCAACATTCAGAATCTTACTGCACTGCAGGAAGCCATTTTTCCAATTGTGCCTTTGCCAACTCTTTGAAACAGTGATGCAATTAGTCTCACTCATTCTTTCCCTACAGACCTACATTTTTTTTCCTATTATAACTATTCTTTCATCTCTAACATCAGCCTAGTAAATCAGCATATTTGTCACAGACCAAGACGCTTCCCATAAAGCCTCTAAATCTGCACACAGTGATCAAATTATTGTATTTATGTGCAAAAGTCATCATTTTAGTACTGTATATGAGTGAACATGTATACAGAAGTATAGTTTTTTTAATAAGCCATATCATTTTATGGTAGGTTTCTAATCAAAACACTTAGCTCTAAGATTGGACTATTAACAATTCTGCAGCCTGTAAAAAAGAGAGATATGATTGAGAACAATTTATTTTAATGCCATATGAATTTGTAGGTAATTTAGGAAAAAGAAAAACATGAAAACCTGGTAGTATTGTTGCTCTTGAAAGATCTTGTTTCCTGATACATGTTATTGCAGTAGCTATGTTAGCACGGTGCAACTATTGATTCATTCAACATTGATTGTTTGCACTGAAGCAGGATTCTTTCTGTTCCAATAACTGACAAGACGTGGAACAAGTGCAGTTTCAGAATTTGAGGAAATTATTTTGCAACTTGTTCCTTTAACAAAGAAGTCTGTAATGATTAAACAGCATTGATGCAAAACAGCTCAAGCTGTATGGCTCCAACAATTAGTACGTTTTATTGCATTAAATGAAAAGTTATAGAAAAATTCAAATTTAAATCATTTGTTGAATTTGATTTCAAATAAAAAGTTCTCTTTTCACCATGTATGCAGAATTAATTTTCAAAATTACTCAGGACAAACACAAAAACATTTTATAAATAAAAGATGATATTTTATTATTTTAAAATAGAACATTTTCAAATAATAAATTTTCTGGAGTTTTGTTTTTAATTTTTTTTAAATAAGTATAACCAAAATGGAGTCATGCAGCTTTCAGAGCATCACTGTGCTACAGCTGAAAAGTCATGTAAGGTTTTTTTCTATTAGTAACACTACTGATTTCATCTCACTGCAATGACCAGTAATTTAAAATACATTGAACACTCAAAACAAATTAGTAAAATCTACTCACTCATGAGCATACTGTATTTCAAGGTAACAAACAATTCTCCATTCACTACAATAAAATAGATGGGGTAATCTCATACATCCAGGATAAAGCATCTGTAGCTAGTCATAGCAAACCTGAATTTTGTGTAACAATGTGTATGCGAACAAGATTGACATTTAAATGAACTTAAAAAAAGTTTATAGATTAAAAACGTTTTTTGACTTACTTTCTCAATGTTCATTTCAGTTTCCTCCACATGAATCTTTTAAATGTCTCGAGATTGGCTGACAAATTGAGTATGTTTATTAAGAGATCCACATTACTGTTATCTTCTGGCAATTGTACATTAACCACCAATAAATAAGTCCAGTTAAACTGAGAAAGCATTTTTTTCTACTTTAATCTGACCAAAACATAGCCACAATAGTGATTTAAAGTGAACAAAATTTACTTAGAAACCATCTTCAAGGGAAATAGCTTTTTACAAAATTTCTACAGAATTTTAGGTTTACTAAAGATTATACAATTCCTTATCTTACATCCTCAGTTTTGAAATAGAACAGGTTATTTCTTACAAAGCTTTGATCACATATGCTGGAGGATCTACAGTACATTAATCTATCAAAAGCATCAGAGCTAAATGCAACTCAAGAGGTGCACTGTGGTCAAGTGTATATCCCGAGAGATGTGCACCTCTCCCATAATTCTGTAGAAGGCAAGCTGTCAGTCTGAGAATGATATCCATTAAAACATGACATTTATCTTTCACCTTCCTTATTTGAGGTTTTTACAACTTGCTCATAGGGAGGCGGCGGCTGATTGCAGTAGGCTGGTGGGGGTGGGTAGGCTGGGTTGAGTAGAGGAAAATTTGGCTGAATTTGAAAAGTTGATGCAATGGGATTAACAACAGGTGCTCCAGGTTCTGTGTAATATTGCATTCCTGTCTGACTGCCTGTAAGCAAAAGAGAAAGATGGTTACACAAATAGTTAGCACTCAAATGCAATACAAAGAAAAGAGAGCCTGAACAGGCCCTCAGGCTCTCCAAGCCCACGAGAATCATGATGCCCTAAAAAAAACATGTAGAAAGTTAATCAGTCAAAATATGTAATTCAATGACATAGTGATGATAACAGGTTATTTGCCTGATTTAGGCAGACTAAGAAACGTAAGATTTAATTATTTTCAATAGTATTTCAGCAACAACTTGAATGCATATAATGAAGGATAAGGTCCCACTGGAGTGCAACTTTGAACAAGAGTGGCAAGAGTTGAATGAGTGACGGAATCTGAATCTCTTTCTAAAAATCTAGTTTTGTTTGTATTTGACATTTAAATTTAACATAAAGTATACCGTTTAAATTCTAATTTTCATCCAGGCTTAAGCAAGGATACATTAGCACTTCAATGAAGAGTAGTTAAGTTATTTAACTAAAGGAACTGGCATAAATTAATTTTCTCTGCATCTGGAACTAAGAGTATGTTTAAGCGTATGTAAATACAGACCTCTTAATGCAGTTTAGCACTGGAGAACAACTTTGAATAAGAGGGCTGGGAATTGGGTGAGTGACAGGATTAGGGGAAGGTGGTGTTCCTGGCTTTAACTTTTTCATCCTGAAAGGATAGGAAGCTAGGAAAAGATGATGGGTTGCCCTGTTAATTAATGATAGTTTTAACACAATGACTATGGGTAGATATTCTATTTGTGCATTATTTGTCTTGCTAAAAACATATAAATGTTAAAAAGTTCCTGCATGCTTTCAGTTTTTCAAAGAGGAATGTACTGAATTGGTAAACTCAAAGCCCGGCCACTTTAATGCATTAACTCTAAGAAAATGAATGAAGAGCTACAGATTTCTGCCTTCTCAGAATGATATATTTTGCTGCTTTTTCTTGACAATAGGATAATATGGTCAAGACAATCCAACATTGACATTTCAAAGCTGATCAACATATATGCTCTTTTGAACATAAGTTCAGTTAAACTGAGAAAGCATCATAAGATGGATAAAAGCTTTATTTCCACATCATATGCAAAACAGCAATTGATCTGGACAAGTCACATCTGGCAAGGTCATTATTCTTTTGGTTTTATGTAATGTCATATATCTATTGGAGGGACAAGTGTATATTTTATCTTTAAACAATATTAATACATTTAGACATAGCTTCTCCTATTATATCACCGACAATTAAAGTGGGCTGTGTTTGGATTAGGATTATAAAACCTAGGCCTTAGCGCTGAGGTGGATATTATGTTCTTTCATTCTTAATGAAAGACAAATATAAATTAAAGCTACAAACGTGATGTGCTGTATTTTTGTTTTTATTTCTTAAGTTGCTCTTGGGTTCAAACAACAAAGTAAAATACAGTATAGAAACAGGCCCTTGAGCACCCCCAAGCCTGTGCTGATCATGATGCCCTAACTAAACTATGAAAAACCTTCTGCTCTTACTCAGTCCATATCCCTTTATTCCCACCCTATTCATATACTCATCCAGATGCCACTTAAAATGTTGCTAATGTGTCTGGTTCCACCACCTCCTCTGGCAGCACATTTCAGGGCGCCACTACTGTTTTTTTTAAAACTTTCCCCACACATCTCCCTTAAACTTTCCTCCTCTCATCTTGAACTTATGCTCCCTTATAATTGATCCTTCCATCCTTGGAAGAAGTCCCTGACTTATGCCCCTCAATTTTGTAGACCACTATTAGGTCTCCTCTCAGCCTCTGTCTTTCCAGCGAAAACAATTCTAGGTTATTCATCCTTTCCTCATAGTCAACACCCTTGAGATCAGGCAACATGCTGGTGAACCTTCTTTACACTCTATCCAAAGCTTCTGGTAGTTTGGTGACCAGACTGCACACAATATTCCAAATGTGACCTAACCAAGGTTTTATATAGCTGCAACATGATTGTATTCAATGTCCCAGCTGAGGAAGGCAAACATGCACTATACCTTCTTAATCACCTTGGCCACTTGTAGTGCCATTTTTAAGGAACTGTGGACCTACACACCTGGTTCTCTCTGTATGTTAATATCCTTAGGGGTTCTGCCATTTACAACATAATTCAGACTTAAATTTGATCCTCCAAAATGCATCACATCTCATTTTTGTCCAGATTAAACTCCACTGCCCAAGATTAAATTAGATTAAACTTTTGCCCAAGTCTCCAATCTATCTACAATCTGTTGTACCTTCTGACAATCACTGGTACTATCAACAACTCCATCAATCTTTGTGTAACCCACAAACTTAATCAGACCACCCATATCTTCCTCCAGATCATCTGTACATACTACAAACAAGAGGTCCCAGCAGTGATCCCTAAAGAATATCACCAGTTGTAGATCTCCATTTTAAAAAACACCTTTCCATCCCTACTCTGTCTTCTACAACCAAGAAAGAAGTCTCACAACACCAGGTTAAAGTCCAACAGATTTATTTGGTAGCAAACACCACTAAACTTCTGGAGCACTGTTAAATACTTAAGATCATAAGAAATAGGAGCAGGTGTAAGCCATCTAGTCCTTCGAGCCTGCTCTGCCATTCAATATGATCATGGCTGATCTGAAGTGGATCGGTTCCACTTTCCTGCTTTCTCCCCATAACCCTTAATTCCCTTGTCTATCAGAAGCCTATCCACCCGTGACTTGAATATATTCAGCAACCTCCACCACTTCAACAGGCAGAGAATTCCAAAGATTCATCACCCTTTGAGCGAAGAAGTTCCTCCTCAACTCCAATCTAAACTGCGGCACCCCCCACCCTTATTTTGAGGCTGTGCTAGTATTGCTATCATTTCTAAGTGGGAAGACTCTCTACTTCTACCCTATCTATCCCCCTCATTATATTATATGTTTCTATAAGAAACCCCCTCAGCCTTCTAAACTCCAATGAGTACAGACCCAGTCTATTCAATCTCTCTTCAAAGGCTAACCCTCTCATCTCCGGTATCGGTCTAGTGAACATTTTCTGCACTCCCTCCAAGGCTAATATATCCTTCCGCAAATGCAGTGACCAAAACTGCACATAGTACTCTGGCTGCAGCCTCATCAGTACCCTGTACAGTTGCATAAGATCTCCCTGCTTTTATATTCTATCCCCCTCGCTATAAAGGCTAACATTCCACTCGCCTTCTTGATCACCTGCTGCACCTGCAGACTGGGTTTTAGCGATTCGTGCACAAGGACCTCCAGGTCCCTCTGCACCATAGCATGCTGAAGCTTTTCGCCTTTTAAATAATAATCCCTTCTACTATTATTTTTACCAAAGTGGATACTTCACATTTGCTAACATTATACTCCATCTGCCAAGTCCTCACCCACTCACTCAGCCTATCCGCATCTCTCTGCAGACTTTCCACATCTTCCACACAATTTGCTTTTCCACTCATCTTCGTGTCATCAGCAAATTTTGTTACCCTACACTCAGCCCCTTCCTCCAGATCATCTATGTAAATGGTAAACAGTTGAGGCTCCAGCACCGATCTCTGCAGCACTCCACTAGTCACCAACTGCCAACCAGAATAGCACACATTGATTCCAACTCTCTGCTTCCTATTAGACAATCAATCCTCCATCCATGCTAACATTTTAACCCCCAACTCCATGCAACCTAACCTTCTGCAGCAATCTTTTGTGAGGCAGCTTATCAAACGCCTTTTGGAAGTCTAAAAACACCACATCCACCGGTTCTCCGTCTATCGCACTAATCACTTCCTCATAGAAATCCAATAAATTCGTCAAACACGACTTCCCCTTAACGAATCCGTGCTGCATCTGCCTGATCAAATCATTCTTTTTTAGGTACCTCACTATTTCTACTTTGATGACAGATTCTATCATTTTTCCAACTACAGATGTTAAACTAACCAGCCTATAATTCCCTGCCTTTTGTCTGCTACCTTTTTTAAACAGCGGCGTAACATTAGCCGTTTTCTAATCTTCCGGCACTTCCCCAGAGTCCAGCGAATTATGATAAATAATTACTAAGGCATCCGCTATCACCTCTGCCATTTCTTTCAGAACCCTGAGATGTATTCCATCTGGTTCCAGGGACTTGTCTACCTTCAATCCCATTAGTCTATCAAGCACTACCTCTCCAGTGACAGTAATCATATGAAGTACCCTATCTCCTACCATCTTGCTTTCTTTAATATCTAGCAAACTAACTGTGTCCTCCTCCATGAAGACCGACACCAAAAAAACTTATTTAAAGCCAGCCATTTCCTCATTGCCCACCACTAAATCACCCCTCCTGTTCTCCAAGAGTCCAACATTCACTCTAGCCAGTCTCCTCCTCTTTATATATTTGTAAAAACTTTTATGGTCATTTTTTATATTTAGAGCTAGTTTAGCTTCATACTCTATCTTTCCTTTCTTTATCACCTTCTTAATCATTTTTGTTGTTTTTTAAATCTTTCCCAACCTTCTAATCGCCTACTATTTTTAGCGCTCTGAACGCATCTGCTTTTAATTTAATACTCTCCTTTATTTCCTTTGATAACCATGGCTAGTCATCCCTTCTCCTACAGTCCTCTTTTACCATCGGAATATATTTCTGCTGAGTACTGAAAAAGATCTCCTTAAAAATTTTCCACTGTTCCTAAGCCGTTCTATAATGGCCGTACAGTTTCATTTTATAACCAAACCAATTCTGTATCCAGAATTGGTTAGTTAGCCAACATGAATTTCAACAAGGCGTTTGACAAAGTCTCTCATGGTAGGTTGGTGGAAAAGATAAAGGCTCCTTTAGGACCTGTCCACAAGGACAGGTGTCTAGATGGATCGAGAACTGGCTTGGTAATAGGAGACAGTGAGTAGTAGTAGAAGGGTCCTTTTCTAACTAGAGGTCTGTAACTAGTGGTATGCCGCAGGGCTCAGTACTGGGACCTTTGTTATTTGTAATATACGTAAATGACTTGGAAGAGGGAGCAAGTGGAGTGATCAGCAAGTTTGCAGATGATACGGAGATGGCTGGACTTGCTGATAGTGAGGAGCAATGTCAGGCAATACAGCATGATATAGATAGGCTGGTATATTGGGCAGAGAAATTGCAGATGGAATTTAATCCAGATAAATGCGAGATGATGCATTTTGGAAGAAATAATGTAGCGAGGAGTTGCACGATAAATGGTAGGCCTATTAAGAGTATAGAAACGCAGAGGGACCTGCGGGTGCAAGTACACAGATCCTTGAAGATGGCAAAGAAGGCTTATGGTATGCTTGCCTCTATAGAAAGGGATATAGAGTATAAAAGCTGGCGTCTAATGTTGCAGTTGTATAGAACGTTGGTTACACCGCATTTGGAGTATTGCGTCCAGTTCTGGTCGCCTTACTACCGGAAGGACATGGAGACCTTGAAGAGAGTGCAGAGGAGGTTTACCACGATGCTGCCTGGTATGGAAGGACTGAGCTATGAGGAGAGATTGGGCAAATTGGAAAGACAGAGAATGAGGGGAGATCTAATAAAGATGTATAAGATTATGAAGGGTATAGATAGAGTGAACAGTGGTAAGCTTTCTCCTAAGTTGGATACAAAAATTACAAGGGACCACGGGCTTGGTGTGAGGGGGTGGCGGAGGGGCCCTGGATTGCACTGCCAAGTAGGGTGGTGGAGGCAGGCACACTAGAGTTGTTTAAGGTTTACTTAGATAGGCACATGAGCAGACTAAAGACTGAGGGATACAGGAGACTGTTCTAAATAAAGATCAAGAGCCTAGGTATGTCCCTGGGAATCAATTGATTCCTACGGACCTTACAACATATTTTATGGCTCACTTGTCTTACTTCTGAGCTTCTGGGGATTCTGTAAATGTCTGTATAAGTTGTGCATGTTTATTGATGTCTTTTCTTTTAATCCACAGGTGATTCGGTCCGCCTTGTTGCCCAACAAGGTGCATACATGCAGTGGTTTGTGCAAGGGCTGCTCTTGGATGTTGCTTGAGAGTTGCCTAGTGCTTCACATTGTTAGTGTACGCTTAAACTGGACCAGCTGACGGGTGACATGACATTCCAGCCATAAACTCAGCTATGTTATTATATTTGTTTTAATATTTTATACTTTTAACTAAAAATAAGAATTTGCAGGAATATGAGGAAAAAGTCGGGATGACAGAATGCTTTCAAAGAGCTTGACACAGGTATGACCAGCCAAGCAGACTTCTGCATCTTATGATTTTATATCATCAGTCTGTGTACTGTTACAGTTGTTGCAACATGTGTCAAGTTGTTTTGACCTGGAATCTCAGTGACTATCACTGTTTGCTGTGCAGATTCATGGATTTGGGCCACTGTCTTGTGGGAGTTTGCACATTCTCCTATGCTTGCATGGGTTTTCTCTGGGTACTCCGGTTTCCTCCCACACCCCAAAATCGTGCTCTTAGGCTGACTGGTGTTAACAAATTGTCCCTAAATTAGTTTTCCCTCAATCTTCCCCAATAGGCGTAGACAAAAGTCATAAGTAGAAGAGGGCACTCTCAGTGTTAAAATAGCAGCACGGACTCGTTTGGCCAAAGGGCCTATTTCCCGTGCTGTGTGGTTCTTTGTATTTTACAGCACATCAATAATACCACCCAGAACATTTACAGTCATTCTCAATAATCTGCATGCTATTTGTCCAGAGGTCAATCTCAACTTGAAAAATCACCTAGCTGGTAATACGTAATTTGGAAAAATAGTCACTAAACAAAAAGAACAGCTTCAAAAGAAAATGTTACCCTGCTCTCTGATAATTACAGAACAATCGCCAGTTACTTGCAACAAAAGATCATCCCATCTAAACATTAAAAAGCATGTTAAAGATAGATTTGGTCATAAATACAATGCAACCATGTTGATCTTTACAAAATAGGCTTCGAATTCACCGGAAAAATGGAATACAATCCAAACTCAATCTTGGCATTTGGGCTGAAAAAGTCAAGATAAAGTAGAAAGCTAATGGTGCCATCACATGTCTATTTGAGTGATCTGATTTGATGATGGCCAGGCAATTGATGATCTTACTATTGACAACACAAAGAAGGTGGACAAAGATTGAGGCAATGGGACACACAAGAACTCAGCATCATGAAAATCCATGACAAAGAAAGACAATAGAAAAAATGAAGTTATCAATACTAGCAAAGGTGCAGAGCAATCAAAGAATACAAGTCCTGACTAATACAGTCACTAAAGTAGACAGGTCTCAAACCAGATTCAAGAATTTAAGTGAAATGTAGTGAGAGTGATATTGCAACAATATAGTTCAAGACCTTTGAGAATCTGGAAACGAGAAGGCAGTTGAAGCAAACGAAAAGGTTGTGTTTGGGCTGTTTGAGAAGGGGTTGCACAATATTTCTTAAAAAAGTGTGCATAACGTCCAATGACATTGCGAGGTCAACAAATATTGGTGAATATGGAGTCAAGAAACGGCATTTGACCTGTCAAATCTGGATTAGAAGAGGGACAGGGATCAGGGAGTGGGCTCCATAGAGATAATAGCGTATTTGCGAATGGAGAAATGGCAAAGTGAGAGTTGAGTTGGGAGGCAATTATGATTAAGTGGATTTCTTCAAGGAGGCAGTGAGCCCCTGACATATCAGAGATGAATCTGGGATGAGACCAGATTTTGGGGGTTGGACGTCAGCGAGAATGGTGAATACCAGTTTTTTAAATTATTCGTTTTAATAATTTCTGTTCAATATTACAATAAATCAATTCCCAGAATTTGAGCAAACTTGTTACTTTAATTGTTTTGTAGCTAAAAGTTTACTGAACTGGCTGAGCAAGGGAGACTCAACAATGTAAGGACTTTGAATCAGGTAATTATTTCATTGTTTATGTAATATTTTGTTAGATATAAACCTTTTTGTAGCAAAAAAACTCTAACTTAGGACACCTGGACCTGGAATTTGAATTAACGTAATATACTTACTTCCTGCAGTCTGACATCCAGTTGTGTTAACAGGTTGTCTGGTGAAACCCACTGTAAATGGTGGGTCATCAGTCAGTTGAGGAGGATGCAGTCGTCTCCGGATAAAGAAACCAGCACCACAACAAAACAGGACCCCCATCATCAAAAGAAACCTTCAAGAAGGGATAACAGATTGAGGAATCATATATATAAGCTAGTCTCACCATCTTTGCTCATTTCACCTATGTATTTCTGTTCACGGATAGAACAGTAAGTTTAAAAAATAGTTGCCAGTACATAAAGAGAGAGATAGAGTGGGATTCTCTAGCCATTTACACCAGTGGATTTCTCTGGTCTTGCTGCAGTGAAGAGAAATTTGGTTGAGTGCTACTTCTGTCCTTGCTGGCAGCAAAGATGGGGCGTGAAAGGCCGGTGAATTCCAGCCATAAACTCAGCTATGTTATTATATTTGTTGTAATATTTTATACTTTTAATTAAAAATAAGAATTTGCAGGAATATGAAGAAAAAGTCAGGATGACAGAACGCTTTCAAAAAGCTTGACACAGGTATGATCGGCCAAGCAGACTTCTGCATCTTATGATTTTATATTATCAGTCTGTGTACTGTTACAGTTGTTGCAACATGTGTTAAGTTGTTTTGACCTGGAATCTCACAGACCAGAATAATGTAATTGATTTTATCACAGTTATTCCAGTTATTCTTTAACTGGAATTGGAAACTAATCAGCTTTTTACAAACCTTCCATGAAACAATATGACAATTCAAAATGGAAATACAAAATAGTCTTCAGGCTTACTAAGTATACAGCAACCGCAATGTGGTCTGCTTCAGTTGGAGAGGTATTCCCGCCAACAAACTTAAAAAGTGATTCTCCCCCAAGCTTCCTGTCCTCTTGCTACTTGTGAGAACCTGAGAGCTTAATAACAAGGGGGGGATCTTATAGAGACATATAAGACAATGAAAGGGATGGATAGGATAAAGGTAGAGAGATTCTTCCCGCTTAGATAGGATAGCAGAACTGGAAGGCAGAGCCTTAAAATAAGCTTGCGGGGGGCGGTGGGGGGGGGGGGGGGTGTTTACATTGGAGTTGAGGAGGAACTTTTTCACTCAAAAGGTGGTGAATCTTTAGAATTCTCTGCCCGTTGAAGTGGTGGAAGCTATCTCGCTGAACATACTTAAGTCACAGGTAGATAGGTTTCTGTTAGACAAGGAAATTAAGGATTATGGGGTGAAAGCAGGGAAGTGGAACCGATCCACTTCAGATCAGCCATGATCTTATTGAATGGCGGGGCAAGCTCGAGTGGCTAGATGGCCTACCCCTGCTCCTATTTCTTATGTTCTTAATTTCTAATTTCTTTCCTGTTCAGAGCTGCCAAAATAAACCAGCTGCAGCCCTTCCTAGAAATTATGTTTCAGTCTTAAAAATCAATTCTAGTTATAAGAACATAAGAAATAGGAGCAGGAGTAGACCATACAGCCCCTCAAGCCTGCCCCGCCATTCAACAAGATCATGGCTCATCTGTAGTGGTTCAGTACCACTTTCCCGCTTTCTTCCTGTAACCCTTAATTACCTTGTCAATTAAAAACCTATCCACTCTTGACTTGAACATATTCAGTGAGGAAGCCTCCATCACCTCATCAGGCAGAGAATTCCAAAGATTCACCACTCTTTGCGTGAAGAAACTCCTCCGCACCTTCAATCTGAACCGCGCCCCCCTAATCTTGAGGCTGTGCCCTCAAGTCCTGCTATCTTTGTTAAGCGGAAAGAGTCTCTCAACCTCTACCCTATCCATCCCCTTCATTATCTTATACATCTCTATAAAATCCCCTCTCAGCCTTCTAAACTCCAAAGAGTACAAACCTAGCCTATTCAGTCTCTCCTCATAATCCAACGCCCTCATCTCCAGTATCAGCCTAAACCTTCACTGCACCCTCTCCAAGGCCAATATATCCTTCCTCGAATGCGGTGACCAAAACTGTACACACTACTCCAGCTGCAGCCTCACCAGCACCCTATACAGCTGCAACAGAACCTCCCTACTTTTATATTCTATCCCCCTAGCTATAAAGGCCAACATTGCATTTGTCTTCTTAATCACCTACTGCACCTGCATATTATACTTTTGCAATTTGTGCACAAGGACCCCCAGGTCCCTCTGCATCGTCACATGCTACAGCTTTTCTCCATTTAAATAGTAATCTTTCCTACCATTATTTTTACTAAAGTGAATAACCTCACACTTGCTAACATTATACTCCATCTGCCAGGTCCTTGCCCACTCACTCAACCTATCCAGATCCCTCTGCAGGCTTTCCACACCTTCCACGCAATTTGCTTTTCCACTCATCTTCGTGTCATAAGCAAATTTCGTCACCTTGCGCTCTACCCCTTCCTCCAGATCATCTATGTAAATGGTAAATAGTTGAGGCCCCAGCACTGAACCTTGGGGCACTCCACTAGTCACCAGCTGCCAGTCAGAATAGCACCCATTAATACCTACCCTCTGCTTCCTATTAGACAACCAATCCTCTATCCAATCTAACACCCTACCCCCAACTCCCTGCACCTTAACCTTCTGCAAAGTAGTTATCTACTTTGTTTTTATTATTCTATAGACACCATCAGTGTACTGAAAATTATCACCAACAGATAATGGTGCTTTGCAAGAAAATATTAAGGCCCATTGTGCAAAGTTTATTAAGAAACAATAATAATTTTCTCCACACTGTCCTTGAAAATAACATGGAAAGGTGGATATATTTTAGCATCACAGACTTCATGTAATGAGAGTAATATTGCAAGATGATGATAGTCCAATAAAGCTGAGGCAAAAAAACACTCCAGCTATGATTTAGTTTTTATAAACGTTCAAAATGGCTTCTAAAGGTACAGAGGGAAAAGTGAAGGAGAGGGAGAATAGGCCAAAATGAAATAAAATTTAATATGAAGGTATGAAATTAAATCTGGGGTACATCACTGATTCTGAACCACATCACTTTCTATTAAAGAGTGGATACTGCTTTGACTTTCCACCTATTAATTTTTAGTGAAAATAGCACAATTTTTCATTCTTAGCCATTCCAATTCACAATGTATAATACGATTAACTCCTTTCCTTCATACAAAAGCTTTGCATTACAATTTGCATGCTTGATAAATGTATAAATCAGAAAGTCTAACTCTAGTTTAGAGATTTAAAAAGTTCAATTAAATTACTAAGCAGCCTGTAAATATCAGTTTGAGTAAACCAGAACTATAGTTGAGTTCTTACAGATGTTCTACAAAATACAAGCTTAAATGTAGACAGATTAAACATGGTCATATGTGCAAAGTGCAAGTAATTTTTTTCCAAATTATACCCGGAAATTGAAGACAGACAGAAGATCGGAGGGGACTGAAATATACATATATGGTTTCTTACCTGTCTCCAAATCTACCAATTTAATGTGCATAATAGTTGGTCTTTTAAAAACTCACCAAAAATACCATAACCGTTGAATAGAGAATGCTCGCATACAGCATCTTGTGCCACAACAGTCCTCATATGCACGACATCTATGGAAAAAAACACATTATGTAAGACACATCGGTCAATGCACCAGCAGTTTGCACAGCTCATTGTTATTCTATGGCCCTACTACTAAGTCCTTTTAATACAGATAAATGCAGTTGATATCAGCCTATACTATCTTGTGCATCATTTTCTCTGAGATTAAGTATTAGCTTTATTTGGATGTTAGCTCTTTTGGGCCAAAATTTGAAGGTTTCTGGTTCAATCCTACTACAGGATTTAAGAATTTATATAAGCTGGTAATAAATATAATACTGAAAAAGCGTTGCATTGCTGGTGATGTAACTTTTCAACACAAGACATTAACCTAAGACTAGACCAGTGTCTGAACAGACAAATAGAAATAAAAGGTCCCATGAGGTTATCCCATGCAATGGGCAAGTTCTGTGGAGAAATATTTTTCCATCAATTAATTGACCATACATTTTATTTGCAGCTTGTGGCATTTTCTCGTGTGCAAGTCAGTAATCAGGTTTATCTACACAAAAACTGTGACTACACATCAAAAGTATTTCATTGTCTGTGAAGTGTCCTGATCTTCAGGGTTCAAAAGATACAAGATTTCCCCTTGCTCTCAAAAGGTCTAGGAAAATTCAATCACTTGACTGACCAATGAGAGAAGTATGTGGAATCCGCTCCTCCAATCATAGAATGTTTCTCTCCTATGTTTCATGCTGATGCTTTCAAGCACATCTCACTACTGAGCCCAAAATGCAGGAAAAAAACAGCAGGAAAGTGAGTGGTAGCACATGAAGTCCAAGTGGTGGTGGTGCTCTGACCTCTTTGCTTCACCCAATGGAGTGCACCAAGTCTCTTGCACAACGCAGAAAGAGAGTTGGGATAAAGCACCATTTCAGAATTAAAATTAAATCCACTATTGCCTTACTGAAACACTAGCAGTAATCAGATAGATCTAGATTATCCAATTGCAGTGGTTATGGTTCAAGGGTGAGGGGGTTGGATGTGAATTAAAATGTGTGGTTGTCTATCAGTAGTTGGGCCACCCTCCCGTTTATGTTGGTATGGTTTATCAAGCTATCACTGAGGGTGGGATTAACGCCATTGCAGTCATGTATCCAATGGCAGCACCTCTACATCTCATCCTTGTTGATGCTATTGCTCTAACATTTACTATCTAAAGATCATCAATCCTTTTCTTTCCCTTGTCCATCCCCACTACATCATTCTATATATTTATACTCCAGAATATTGGTGACTTTATCTTCACTTCAGCTTAAAAGTTGGTCTTATTTATTCCCCCTTCAATGAGTTTCCAGGAAAAGAAGTTTTTTTGCAAAAAATTAATATCCATAATTTCCTGAAGTTTATCTGAAGGAGTGATGTCATTCATGCCTGAACTGATTGTAATTGCTTAGTTTTTCTTCATTTCTTTATCTAATTTAGGCTCATGTTATAAACAAAAATCCGTAAAGGTTATGTTATTATTTCCACGTTACAAAGTCTAACAATTGTGGGTTAATCCTGCCCATGTCAATGGTAACACAACAAGTAAAGACAAAATAGAACGGTGAGCTACTTTTTTTTATTCATTGTCAAATTTGTGCAATTACAAGAACATAAGAAGTTGTTTTGAAAACAGAATAAGGGAGATTTATTTATTTAAAAAAGCATCCATAGACTACAAGTAAAAATATATAAATTTTTAGTTCTCGTTCTTTATCTATCTAAAAACAATCAGCACAATATAACGTTACCATGTGACTGCATTCACTTCATTAAAGAGAGGGGTAGAGGGGTGAGAGGTGAGGGAAATATTTGACCCCTTATCCTGTTAGGGCTGTGAATATAAGGATTGAATATATATGGAATGCTTATAACTTAGTGCAGCACATTTTCAGGGAGATAAGTGCTTTGCCTATGACAGAGTAGTGAGTGAAAATCTCTAAATTTTACTCTGTCAGCAACAATTTATAGTTAGAGTATAACATAGCTTTACTATTAGTAAATCATCTATTTTTTCTCACCAATATACCATAATGCTTCTTAGTGAACAGTGAGAAATTTAAGTTTTCCACCTCAACCATATTATTTTAGGGTCACTCAGGTGAAATTACTGTCAGATTTGTGCCATGTTACTCAACCATAATGAAAATGTCCAAATTACTTGCAGCTTTCAGAAATGACAATCAGCATTATTACAACACTGGCTGGAATTTTCAGGCCATTCACACTCATAGGATATTCCAGTTTTGTCGATGGCGCATATCCTTGCGGTGATGGGTGCATTCAACAGGAAAACCTGTTGACAATGGTGGGACCAGGAGATTTCATCATTGGCCAATGGTGGGCCACCAAATGCAGCAGATTGCATGTTCCACCCTTTTAAAGATATCAAACAACCTTTTTAAACTTTGACTGAAAAGTCTTCTTAACCAAACATGATGCTATTTTGGCTCCTTGACAGATAATAATTTAAATGATTCAGCTGATTTTGAAATCAACATTAAAAATTATTTACGATTTTCTGACTGTCCTACTACTTAGTTTAGGAATGGATTGTAGCATTTTCCCAACAATAATCATTTGATTGAGTGGTCTCCAGTTTCCTACTTTCTGTCTTTCTCCTGACTTGAATAGTGATGTTACAGTTGTATTCATCCAATTCCCAGGACTTCTCCAGCATCTAGAATGCAACATTCATAATTTTTGCAGCCATTTCCTTCAAGTTCAGGGTACTTGTCAGCCTTCAATCCCATTAATTTTCCTAGCACTTGTTCCCTAGTGATCACGATTGGTTTAAGTTCCTTTCTCTTTTGCCCTCTGCTTTTCTAATCTTGAGATGCCTTTTGTTTCCACTATGAGCACAGATACAAAATACTTGGTTAAAGTCTGTACCATTTCCGCGTTCCCTATTAAGGGCTCTGTCTCATCCTCTTAGGGACTAACATTCACTGTTGCTATTCTTCTTTTTATATACATGCAGAAGCCTTTACTGTATGGTTTTATATTTCTTACCACATTTCTCTCAATCTCCTTTTTTTTAAGCTATCCTTTATTGGTTTCTAAACTGTTCCTACTCTTCCAGTCTACCCCTAACCATTGCAGCTTTGTAAATTTTTTTCCCTTATGAAGGAGCAAGATATTTTAGATCTGATAGTGTGTAACGGGGCAGGCAGAATTAGGGATCTTCTTGTGAGGGATCCTCTTGGAACGAGTCATCATAGTATGGTAGAATTTCTGATGCAGAAGGAGGGTAAGAAAGTAGGTCCAAACCAATATCCTCTGTCTGAACAGAGGGAATATGATAAGATGAGGGCAGAATTGGCTAATGTAGATTGGGGGCGCAGATTGGTTGGTAGGACAGCTGAGGAACAGCAGAGGATTTTTATGGAGGTCTTTTTCAGTACTCAGCAGAAATATATTCCGATGGTAAAGAAGGACTATAAGAAAAGGAATAACTAGCATGGTTATCGAAGGAAATAGAGTATTAAATTAAAAACCGATGTGGCTAAAAATAGTGGGGAATTAGAAGATTGGGAAAGATTTAAAAACTAACAAAGAATGACTAAGAAATTGATAAAGAAAGATACAGTATGAAGCTAAATTAGCTCTAAATATAAAAAATGATAGTAAAAGATTTTACAAATATATAAAAAGGAAGAGACTAGCTGAAGTGAATATTGGACCCTTGAAGACAAGAGGGGGTGATTTAACGGTGGGTAACAAGGAAATGTCTCAAATAGCTTACCGAATATTAAAGATAGAGGGATGGTAGGAGATGAGTCCTTAATGCAATTATTGTTACTAGAGAGGTAGTGCTTGGTAGACTAACGGGACTGAAGGTAGACAAGTCCCTAGGACCAGATGGAATGCATCTCAGGGTTCTGAAAGAAACAGCAGAGGTGATAGCAGATGCCTTAATAATTATATATCAAAATTCGCTGGACACCGGGGAAGTCCGGAGGATTGGAAAAATGTTACGCCGCTGTTTAAAAAAGGTAGCAGACAAAAGGCCGGGAATTATAGGCCGGTTAGCATAACATCCATAGTTGGAAAAATTCTAGGTGTCCTGCCCTTTTTTCTTTGATGATGGATTCTAGCAAAGAACGGTTTGATCAAGCAGACG
The DNA here is from genome assembly GCA_024679065.1 of Sphyrna mokarran. Classification (NCBI taxonomy): domain Eukaryota; kingdom Metazoa; phylum Chordata; class Chondrichthyes; order Carcharhiniformes; family Carcharhinidae; genus Sphyrna; species Sphyrna mokarran. Next base: position 55,893,881 of record JAGIQG010000002.1, on the reverse strand, counting down.
CAGCTTAAGGGGAAGTCGTGTTTAACAAATTTACTGGATTTCTATGAAGATGTGACTAATGCGGTAGACAGAAGGGAACTTTCGGTTGATGTGGTGTTTTTAGATTTCCAGAAGGTGTTCGATAAGATGCCTCATAAAAGGTTGCTGCAGAAGGTTAAGATACACTGAGTTGGGGGTAAAGTGTTAGCATGGATTGAGGATTGACTATCAAACAAGAAACAGAGTTGGAATAAATGGGTGTTTTTCTGATTGGCAGTTGGTGACTAGTGGCGTGCCGCAGGAATCGGTGCTGGAGCCTCAACTGTTTGCCATTTACATAGATGATCTGGAGGAGGGGGTTGAGCGTAGGGTAACAAAATTTGCTGATGACATGAAGATGAGTGGAAAAGCAAATTGCGTGGAGGGTGTGGAAAGTCTGCAGAGAGATTTGGATAGGCTGAATGAATGGGCGAGGACCTGGCAGATGGAGTATAACGTTAGCAAACGTGAGGTTATCCACTTTGATAGCAATAATAGTAGGAGGGATTATTATTTAAAGGGTGAAAAACTGCAGCATGCTACTGTGCAAAGGGATCTGGCTGTCCTTGTGAACGAATCTCAAAAACTCAGTCTGCAGGTGCAGCAGGTGATCAAGAAGATGAATAGAATGTTGGCCTTTATAGCAAGAGGGATAGAATATAGCAGGGAGATCTTGCTGCAACTGTACAAAGCACTGGTGAGGCCGCAATTGGAGTACTGTGTGCTTATTTGTAAAAGGATATATTGTCCTTGGAGGGAGTACAGAGAAGGTTCACCAGGCTGATACTAGAGATGAGGGGGTTAGCCTACAAGGAGAGATTGAATAGACTGTGCTGTACTCAGAGTTTAGAAGGCTGAGGAGGGATCTTATAGAGACATACAAAATAATGAAGGGGCTAGATAGGGCAGAGGTAGACAGATTCTTTCTGCTTAGAAAGGAAAACAGAACTAATTGGCATAGCTTCAAAATAAGTGGGGCATGGGGGGCAGTTTAGAATGGAGTCGAGGAGGAACTTCTTCACTTAAAGGGTGGTGAATCTCTGGAATTCTCTACCATTGAAGTGGTAAAGACTACTTGTTGAATATATTTAAGTCATGGATAGATATGTTTTGGATAGACACGGGAATTAAGGGTTACGAGGAGAAAGCGGGAAAGTGGAAGTGATCCATTTCAGATCAGCCATGATCTTATTGAATGGCGGAGCAGGCTCGAAGGACTAGATGGCCTACTCCTGCTTCTATTTCTTATGTTCCCCCAATTTGATACCTTCCTTAAGATGCATTCTTCTCATAGAATCTTACTTTTTCAGTGCAATTTAACTTTGTTGAGAGTTAATGAAATATCTTCCTAAATGTCTAGCACTGCTTCTCTACTTTCTTGGACAGTGAGAGCCTTTTTCCTCCGATGGAGATGGCTAGCACAAGGGGACATAGCTTTAAATTAAGGGGTGGTAGTTATAGGACGGATGTCAGAAGTGAGTTCTTTACTCAGAGTAGTAATGGCGTGGAATGACCTGCCTGCAGCAGTTGTGGACTCGCCAAGTTTAAGGGTGTTCAAATAGTCACTGAATACTATATGGATAGTATTGGAATAGTTTAAGTTAAAGAGTCATTAGATTGGTTCCACTGGTCAGCGCAACATCAAGGGCCGAAGGGCCTGTACTGCGCTGTAATGTTCTATATTCTATTTGTCTTACCTTATAACCTATTTTTCTAGTCCACTTTAGCCAAAAATATCATATCATACACCAATTTATTTCTACCTGTGCTATCAATTCATCCATACTGTTGCGAATACTGCAAACACTTAGTCACAGGAGTCCCTAATTCTGTCTTTAGTATTCTCCCTATTTGATCTCATTTGCTGGTGCACTATTATGTTTGTACACTCTCTCTCTATGTCACATTCTGGTTAACATTAACCTACTCTGCACTGCTACCTTGCCATTTCTCTTTAATTTCCAAACATCCTCTCATATGATGATCCTTCTACTCTCTCTGTAATTTAGTTCAAAGCCCTCTATATAGTCCTAGTTATATGCTTTGACGGTACACTGGTCCTAGCAAAGTTCAGGGGAAGGCCATCCCAACAGCACAGCTCTCTCCCTAGTATTGGTGCCAATGCTCAGTGAATCAAAACTCACTGATCCTATACAAATCCTTCACCAGATATTCAACCCCATGAACTTACTGGCCCGCTACCAAATTGCTCCTGGCTCAGGTAGCAATCCAGAGATTATATTTAAGTTCTGCTTTTTAATTTAGTCCCTAGCTGCTCATACTCCCACAGCAGAACCTCTTCCTTAGTCCTACCTATGGCAATGCTACCCACATGGACAATGATAACTGGATCATTCCTCTTCCATTCCAAATTCCTCTCCAATCCCAAGGAGATATGCTTAATCCTGATACCGGACAGGCAATAGAGTCAGGACTTGTGCTCTCAGCTGCAAAGACAAGTATCTATCCCCATATCTGTACTGTCCCCAACTACAACTAAATTCCTTTTTTGCTTTCCTCACTAGAACATCCTGCAGACCTATGCACGTTTACTCATCCTTTCTGTCATTCCTGCCCTAATTCACACCAACTGTAAGAACCTCAAAACTGTTAGAGAATTGCAAGTGCGGAGGCTCTTCTACTATTACTTTCTACATCTCTTTATCTGTCTCACCATTTGATGGCATTGTAACTGGGATAGGTGGAAGCATAAAATTACAAAGAGCCATTGCTGAATTGAGTGAACAGGCAAAACTGTTCACTCAATCCAGGCAATATTGTTTTTTTTTGCAAGGAAGGTCATCTTCTTTGAACCTAAAACAAGATAAAATAGGGCACTTTTTAAATGGTGAAAAGCTAGAAACCTGTAATGACCCAGGTACATAGGTCATTAAAATATCATGAACAGGTACAGAAGATAATCACAAAGGTTAATGGAATGCTGGCATTTGCATCAAAAGGAATGGGATTCAAAGATGTATACGTCATGCTGCAGTTGTATAAATATTGTTTCTGGACTTCACACCTTAGGAAGGACATACTGGGGTTAGAGGACGTGCAGCGTAAAGTAGAATGATGAATTCTTTAAATTTTGTTGTCATTGATGAGCAGCTAGGGAAATTAGCTAAATTAAAAAGCAGAACCTAAAGTTAATCTCTGAATTGCTACCCAAGCCAGAAGCAAATTGGCATAGAGTAAATAACATCATGGGGTGAATATGTCGCTCAAGGACGTGTACAGGAACAACAGGTTTTGATGCAATCTTTACAATTTAAATTGTATTATTATGTGGAACTTAAATGGTTAATTGGTCATTCAAGTTTTAGGTGCAAAGAGAAACAGACAAGATAGATTGGCAGTCAGGTCCTGCTCACTGGGAGACTAAGTGTGATAATACTTTGCTATTAATATATTTTATGTTAAGGGGACTACTTTAAGATTCAGTCACAAGCAGTTGGTACTTTTGGAAGGAATACAGCAGGTGCTGGAAAGCAGAATACTTACTGATTTTAGCCATGCAAGTGTTTGTTTAGCAGAAGGCTTAATGAGTTTTTGTTTACCAAAGGAAAAGGATCCTTGGGGTGTTTTCTTAATTAAAGTAATGTAATGCGAATTAGGTTTACAGGGTCATATACTCATGTGATACTGGAAATGGGACCAGCTAGGTTCATAGTTGAGAAAAACAGCTTTCTGGGTTCAGTTGCTGGAGAGGATTGCTTAAAGACAGCAGCCTACAAGCAGCTTTGTCTCTTTCCATAAAATCTTTCTGGAAGCTCTAAAGTTATTAATCTAAGGGAAAGCAAGTATGTCTGAATTTGTTAACTTTTTTTTTATAAACTTTTATAACTTTTTTTTATACGAGAAATATTGCTTAATTGGAACTAAATAGTAATAAGCTAAAAAGTGAGTTTTTTTTTCATATTTAAAGAATGTCCAACAGTTGAGTTAAACTGACTCATTTTGTTACAGGTATATTTAAACTGTTATGACTAAAGCTTGTGTTGATTAAAAAAAGGTCCTTAATTTCTCAGTGAAATCAATCTTGAGGTAAAGCATTCTTTCGTCACATTTATGCCAAAATTGCAAAATGGTTAGGGTCTAGTCTGGCTTAAAATACCTTGGGGTTCCTAATCTTGACCCATAATGTAGGAACAGTCAGAAAAAAAAACTTTTCAGGAATGAACTGGGACCACCTATTCATGCAAAGAAATTATAGAAATTCTTGTGCACAGATAGTTGATGCTAGACTAATCGATTATTTTAAAACTAAAGGGAATAGATTGCTAATCAAAGGTATTTATAGGATAATGGGGCAAAGACAGATATACGGAGTTAGATCACAGGTCAACAACAATCTCATTGAATATAGCATAAGCATAACAGTCTAAACCATACGACTCCTGTTTCATATTCCTATGTTGAATGTAAATATGTTCTAATACAACAGCAAAATACTGGAAATGCTAAAAATCTGAAATAAAACAGTAAAATAATCAAACATTCAAGTGGTGTCTGTGAAAAATGAAAGAGAGCTAATATTTCACATTGATGACCTTTCATGAGAACTAGAAGAGTTAGGAATGTATACGGTTTTAAACAAGTGAAGCAACGTCAACATGTAAAAATGTTCAGAATCAGTGAGGAATTAATTACAGCACACCAATCTGACATTGATCTCTTCAGTTTTGTACTTTTAAGCTTTACACTTTCACTGTAAAATAAATTCTGTGCCCCAGAACATGCATTAAACTGCTCATTAGAGTACTTACATAAAATAAGTGGGATATCCTGCATCCACATACCAGCAGTACCTTTTAGCTGCTGCACTCTGAGGAAATAATAAAAACATCACTGTTACATTGGACCCTGCAAGGTAGCATATTTCAAGTCATTAATCACAGAAGCCTGTTCACTTAATCATCAAAACTTATAATTTAACCCTGCAAGGTAGCATATTATCAAGTCATTAATCAGAGAAGTACATTCACTTAATCATCAAAACCTATAATTTAACACAACAAATACTTTTCCTACTGAGCCAGTTTAAGAAGTTCATATTTTTTATTTACCACTACAGACTATTTCATTGAAACTTAGCTACCACATTATTATAAACTTTGTTCACATTCTCTTACTAGGCCATCTGATAGATCAGTGGGAACCATATTAAGTGCTTCACTCATCAGATGCTAACTTGTCAGGAAAAAAAGGTACGTTATTTGTGGATAATATTTAAGAGATTCATTTCATATGTAGATCATCTCAATCAAATGTCCAGGATATATTTACAGTGACAATATTTCTTTGTTTATAGGGAATGACTCTCCTCACCAATTCCAGCAGCACCCGTTGCAATGTATCAAATGTCAGCTGATGCCATGACTGCAACTCCTTTCCCTGCCTACCCTTGTTTATCTGCAATCTCAGCACTCTAGCCACTATCCTTCTCTTTTGAAACTAAGGAGTTTATTTAATTTTAAAGATCATGTAACAGGGGATACAGATATCGTTACTTTTGAGATGACTAAAACGAGTAGATTAGTTTAAAATAGAGATACAGTGTGTCTTATATATACCAAAGGTATCACAATGTGCCTTACTTATATATCATACAGATATTGTCTATTTAAGCATATTATATAATCATTTTTGATCAAGTATTAATAGATTTAAATTGTATTTTTGTATTTTCTTGTGAGCAAATTCACCACCTTAAAGCAATTCGCCTCTTAGCATTATGGGAAAACGTTTAATTAGATAGACCACATTCTTTTGGAACAATGAAGCATAGAGCATATATTCTATTATCGGGGCAGTCAACTACAAGCAACCAAGGTTATTGAAATGAATAAAAGGATTCCGCTTCAGTAATGAATAACTGTAACTCAACCCCACTGATAAAAGGAGAGAAAACAGACCAGAGAAGATGACTCCTTTCTGGTTCCCAGGACTGCAGGTATTAGGGGCGACCCTTGAACGGATTTTCATAGGTTAAGCTACTTTTGAGGGGGGGGTGGAATTGACCAATGAATTCCTAACTGTGCTGGAAGGTACTAACTGAAGTAAATAAAATGTATTAGTGGAATGTCCAGTTGCGTGACAGGGAAGATCAAATCTTCAGAAATATACGTTTGTTATACCCATGTAATGCAAGGTCAGAGAGAAGTTGGAATTCTCTGATTATCTCTGCGTGAAATTGCGTAGAAGGCACGGAAAGTCTGCAGAGAGATCTGGATAGGCTGAGTGAGTGGGCGAGGACCTGGCAGATGGCTATAATGTTAGCAAGTGTGAGGTTATCTACTTTGGTAGAAATAATAGTAGGAGGGATTATTACTTAAAGGGCAAAAAGCTGCAGCATGCTATGGTGCAGAGGGACCTAGGGGTCCTTGTGCATGAATCACAAAAACCCAGTCCGCAGGTGATCAAGGCGGCAAATAGAATGTTGGCCTTTATAACGAGGGGGATAGAATATAAAAGCAAGGAGGTCTTGCTGCAACTGCACAGGGCACCAGTAAGGCAACAACTGGGGTACTGTATGCAGTTTTGGTTGCCACATTTGCGAAAGGATATATTGGCCTTGGAGGGAGTACAGAGAAGGTTCACTAGGCTGATACCAGAGATGAGAGGGGTTAGCCTATGAGGAGAGATTGAATAGATTGGGTCTGCACTCGGAGTTTAGAAGGCTGAGGGGGAATCTTACAGAGACACGTAAGATAATGAAGCAGATAGATAGGGTGGATGTAGAGAGATGCTTCCTGCTTAGAAAGGATAGCAGAACCAGAGGGCATAGCCTCAAAATAAGGGGAGGGGGGGAGCAGTTTACTTTGGAGTCGAGGAGGAACTTCTTCACTCAAAGGGTGGTGAGTCTCCGGAATTTTCTCCCCATTGAAGTGGTGGAAGCTACCTCACTGAATACATTTAAGTCACGGGTAGATAGGTTTCTGATAGACAATTAAGGGTTATGGGGAGAAAGTGGGAAAGTGAAACTGATCCACTTCAGATCAGCCATGATCTTGTTGAATAGCGGGGCAGGCTCAAAGGGCTAGATGGCCTACGCTTGTTCCTATTTCTTATGTTCTTATCTCTCTGGTCAAACGAGCTGGTCAGATAAAGAATGTCTTGAACTGTATACTGTCTTTCGCAAGTCTTTGCGTTTGCTGACATTGCCTAAACACAAGACCCTTCAATGGGACACCCCAATAAATTCTCTTTACAGATCACCTAATGGCTTCTCTCCCATCAGTAGTTGTTTTTGAAAGATGATCTAACATAAAACACAGGCGTCATTACTAGATTGTTTTCAAATGCTTTTGCGTTAGTAATAACTTTTGTGTTTTTTTCTCTCTCAAATATGCTTGGAAGAGAGTGTCCTGACTCTTCTCTCCCATTGTCCCAACGGCACATTCAGCTTTCTACCCAGGTTTTGCCTTTCTCTTCCACTTGCTATTGAATGGTAGAGAAGTGTTAACCAATTTTTAAAAATCTGCTCATACAGGGATCATATCTATCGGGTAAGATCACTTTTTCTCTCTGCACATTATGCATTGATATTTATTTCATCGGTATAATCTCTAATTTTTTAATCAATGACCAGCATCATCACAATAAATTAAATTGTTTTTATTAGCTGGGACACCGAGACTTTTAACAATAGTTTGGGGTGCCATTTCAGAATTCTATCATGGTTATGTAGAGGGTCACACTTGACAATTAATTGTTGTGACTGAATAAATAACATTTTATTTTCATTCTCCCAAGAGTATTGCAAGTATTTTCAGGATTTAATATTGCATTCTGTCCCTTTTTGCATGAAAATTATTAATCAGTATCCTTGGCAATGACAAGACTTGCTTAGATCTTTTTCCCAATGGCAAAGCAGACGACACCAGTTAACTGAATCGTTACAGCACTGAAGGAACAGCTGTCAAGGATGTAATAGCAGACCATTTGAAAATGTATATAATCAAGCAGAGTCAGCATAGCTTCATGAAGAGGAAATCATCATGCCTGAATTTATTAGAATTTTTTGAGCTAGATAAAGAGGAATCATTAAGTTTATTTATCAATGTTGCAATTAGATTTACATGAAATCACTGTGAAAAGCCCACTTTGGCACCCATTCGGGTACACTAAAGGAGGGTTTAGTATGGCAAATTCACCTCTCCAGCATATCTCTGGACTGTGGGAGGAAACCCACGAAGACATGAGGAGAATGTGGAGACTCCACACAGACAGTGATCCAAGCTAAGAGTGAAACCCAGGTCCCTGGCACTGTGAGACATCAGAGCTAATCACTGTGCCACCCTGTAGATATTATATTAGATGTAACATACTTGAATTTCCAAAAAGCATTCTATAACACACCACATAAAAGGCTACTTGATAAAAGCCCACGGTGTTTGGGATAGATCAGCATGGACAGAGGATTGGCAAACTGATAGGGAGATAAGAGGAGCGTTTTCAGGATGACAAATTGCTAAGAGTGAAGTGCCACAGGGATCAGTGTTGGGGCCACAATTACATACTATATATTAATGACTTAAATTAGGAAGGTAAATATACTATTGCCAAGTTTGCAGATAAACAAAAAGAGATGGGGAGACAAGTGGTAAGAAAGACAATATTTCTACAAAAGGATAGACAGGTTAACTGAATCAGCCAAACTTGGCAGATTAAATATAATGTAGGAAAACGTGAAGTTTTATGCACTTTGGTAGAAAGAATAAAGGAGCTGAATGTCATCTAAATGGAGACAGACTGTGGAAAACAGCAAGACAGAGAATTTGAGGGTCCTCAAGCATTAATCCCAAAAAACCAGCATGCAAGCTCAGCAGGGAATAGGGAAAGTAAATGGAGTGTTGGCCTTTATTTCAAAGAAAATAGAGTATAAAATAAGGGAGGTCTTGCTAAAATCATAAAGGCACTAGTTAGACTACACCTGGAATACTATTTTGGTCTTCCTAAGCAAGAAAAAATATATATTGGCAGTGGTGACATTACAGAGTAAGTTCAGTAGGTTGATCCTGGCCAAGTGTGGAGGGACTTTCTTATAAGAGGTTAAGTACATTGGGCCTAACTCATTGGAATTTAGAAGAATGAGAGGTGACCTTCTTGAGGATTATAGGAATCACAGAGGGCTTAACAGGATAGATGCTGAGAGGTTGTTTTTCCTTGTGGGACAGTATAGGACCAGAGGGCATAATCTCAAAGGGGTTGCTCATTTAAGACAGAAATGAGGAGAAATTTCTTCTCAGAGGATGTGAACCTGTGGAATTTCTTATCTTAGAGGCTGAGTCTTAAAGTAAGCTCAAGGCCGAGATAGACAAATTTTTAATCAGTAAAGAAATCAGTAAAGAAATCAAAGGTTATAGGGATAAGATGAGAAGTGGAGTTAAGGGTTTGTCAGATCAGTCATGATTTAATTGAATGGTGGACCTAATGGCCTTCATCTGCTTCTACTTTTTATGGCCATTCAGCCATCACACAGTCTACTCTCCACATGAGTATTAAAACTTGGTGCCATTCCCTTGCCTTTTCCCAGTGCCTTTGCACATCAATTATTTGAATAGAAAAATCAAAAGTTTTGATTGAACCTATCTCCACCACACTTACAAGCAGTGCATTCCAAAGCTGAACGTGTGAATTAGCTTTTTCGCACATTACATTAGCTTCTTTTGCAAATTACTTTAAATCTGTACAATCTTGTACTGGATCATTAACAAATAGCTTGCCCCTTAGTCCAGTCCACTTATAATTTTGAATATCTCTACCAAACATCCTCTTTATCGTCTCTCCAAGAATCTAGTCCCAACCTTTCCAATTTATCCTCATAACTGCTATTTCTCATCCTTGGATCCATTTTTGTAAAACTCTTCTGCACTCTCTCCAATGCATTCACATCCTTCCTACAATGTGGTACCCAGCTGAGATCTAACTTAGTGTAACCTCACAGTAATTGGCACTGATACCTCTCAGCACCTGGAACTCAGATTGAGTCATTGTTTGTGTGGAGTCGACATGTTCTGCCCGTGTATCGATGGTTTCCTCTGGGTGTTCCAATTTTTTCCCACAATTTGAAAGATGAATTGGTTTGGTTATGCAAAATTCTCCCTCAGCGTACCCAAACAGGTGCCAGTGTGGCAACTAGAGGATTTTCACAGTAACTTCACTATGATGTTTAATATAAGCCTACTTGTGACTAATAAAACTTTATATGCTCTGCTCCTATTAATATAGCCCAGGATTCGACATGCCTTATTAACTGCTCTTTCCACTTGTCCTATTGTACCCCTTACTTTATATTGTCTCTCCATGTTCTTCCTACCAAATGCATCATCTCACACTTGTACATACCTGCCACCTATCTAAACACTCCACTCACTTGACTATGTCCTTTTGAAGTTCATATCATTCTCCTCAGTTTACAATACTTTCAAGTTTTGCATCATTTGCAAACTTTGAAATTGCTGCCTGTACACCACGATCAAAATCATTACACATATCAAGAAAAGCAAGGGTCCCAATACCAACCCCAAGAACTCCACCTTCCTTCAGCCTGAAAACTATCCATTGACCGTTATTCTCCTTTCTAGTATTCAACCAATTTTGTATCCACAAAACTGTCCCGTGTTCTATGAGCTATAACTTTTCACACAAGTCTATTGTGTGGTAATTATGATCACGGTGATCATCCAACTCAGTAACCTGCTCCCACTCCCCTCCCCCCGCCGCATAACCTTCACTCCAAGAGGTTTATCTAACTCTTCTTGAAAACATACAATGTTTTAATCTCAATTGCTTTCTGTAGTAAATAAATTCCACAGGCTCACCATTCCCTGGGTGAAGAAATTTCTCATCTCAGTGCTAAAATGTTATCCTTTATCCTTAGACTGTGACTGCTGGTTCTGGACTTCCTCACCTCACCTTCCTGCATCTACCCCTTCTAGTCCTGTCTAGATTTTTGAGATCCCCATTCATTGTTCTAAACGGCAATGAATACAATCCTAATCACTTCAATCTCTCCTCATACATCCATCATTTCAGGAATCAGTCTGGTAAAATTTAGCTCTATTCCCTCCATGGCAAGAACATCCTCCTTCAGATAAGGAGACCAAAACTGCAGACAATATTCTAGGTGTGGTATCACCAAAGCCCTGAATAATTGGTTATCAGTTGAGTGAGCCTTCTCTGAACTGCTCCTAACACACATAACTTTTCTTAAATAAGGAGACAAAGAATGCCTCACATCACAACAGCAAAACACCTGTACTTTTGTATTCAATTCCTCTTGCAATAAATTACAACATTCCATTTGCCTTCCTAATTACTGTACCCACACACTAACTTTTTGAAATCCATGCATCAGGATACCCAGATCTCTCTGTACCTCAAGAGCTCCATAATTTAAATGATAAGCTGCTTTTCTATTCTTCTTGTCAAAGCGGACAAGTACACATCCCACATTGTACAGTATCTGCCAATTTTTGTTCACTCTCTTAATCTCATCTATATCTCTTTGTAGACTCCTTTTCCTCTCTTCACAATTTACTCTCCTACTATATCTGTGCTTTCAGCAAATTTAGCAACCATAGATCATTGGCTAGGATAATAGGGCCAAATGGAGGTCTTAAGTAGCCAAGGCCCCAGGACTGATCCCTGCCACATCTTGCCAACCTATGCTTACTCTGTTTCCTGTTAGCTAACCAATCCACTATCCTTGCTAATATGTTACTACTACACTGTGAGCTCTTATTTTCCATAGTAATCTTTGATGTGGCACCTTGTCAAATGCCTTCTGGAAATTTAAGTACAGCACATTACAGGTTTTTCTTGTCTATATTGTTTGTTACTTTCTCAAAAATCTCCAATAAAATAGTTTCACAAAACCATGCTTGATTGTACTGAGATTTTCTAAGTGCCTCACTATAACTTTATTTTTAATTACAGATTCCTGAAATTTCTTTACAATAGCGGTTAAGTTTGTAGTTTCCTGCTTTCTGTCTTTCTTTCGTGGATTGAGGAGTCACATTTGCTACTTTTCAATTTAGAACATAGAACACTACAGCACAAACAGGCCCTTCGGCCCACAAGTTGTGCCGAACACATCAAAACCTACCCAGCCATTGACCTATCTATAACCCCCAATCCCATTGGATCCCATATACTCATCCAGAAGTCTTTTAAAAGACCCCAGCGAGTTCGCCTCGACCACCACCGACGGCAGCCGATTCCATTCACTCACCACCCTCTGAGTGAAATACTTTCCCCTAGCATCCCCTCTGTACTTGCTTCCCTGCACCTTAAATCTGTGCCCTCTCTTCGCGACCATTTCAGCCCTGGGAAATAGTCTCTGAGAGTCCACCCTATCTATTCCTCTCAACATCTTGTAAACCTCTATCAGGTCGCCTCTCAACCTTCGTCTCTCCAGGGAGAACAGTCCCATCTCCCTCAACCTGTCTTCATAAGGCATGCCTCCCAATCCAGGCAACATCCTTGTAAATCTCCTCTGCACCCTTTCAATAGCTTCCACGTCCTTCCTATAGTGAGGCGACCAGAACTACGCACAGTACTCCAAGTGTGGTCTAACAAGGGTCCTATAAAGCTGCAGCATTACCTCCTGACTCCTGAACTCAATCCATCAATGAATGAAGGCCAGTACACCGTAAGCTTTCTTAACCACCTCCTCCACCTGGGAGGCCGATTTGAGAGTCTCATGGACCCGGACCCCAAGATCCCTCTGCTCTTCCACACAGCTAAGACTCCTACCTTTGATAGTGTACTCATTCATCCCATTGGATCTGCCAAAATGGACCACAACACATTTATCCGCGTTGAAGTTCATCTGCCACTTCTCCGCCCAGTCTTGCATCCTGTCGATGTCATGCTGCAACTTCTGACATCCCTCCAGACCATCCACAACACCACTGACCTTCGTGTCATCTGCGAACTTACTCACCCATCCCTCCACTTCCTCATCCAGGTCATTTATGAAAATGACAAACAGCAAGGGTCCTAGAACAGATCCCTGGGGCACTCCACTAGTGATCGACCTCCATGCAGAAAAATTTAATAGGACCTTTCCAAAATTTAGGGAATTTCAGAAAACTCAAACCAAAGTATCTATTATTTCAGTAATCACTTCTTTAAAGGCCTCAGGATGAAGTCCATCAAAACTTGGGGGCTTGTCAGTTTTAAGTTCCAAAATTTTTCTCAACACCCTTTCTGGGTGATTGTAATTGCTTTAAGTTCCTCCTTCTCCTTAATCTCCTGGTTCACAACCACTTCTGAGTTGTCATCTGCATCCTCTATCATGAAGACGGATACAAAATATCTGTTCGATTCATCTGCCATTTCCTTATGCCCATTACTAATTCTCACTTTCTAGAGGATCAATGCTAAATTAACTTTCATTTTAAATGTCTGTAGAAATTCTTACTTTTTAAGATTTCTAGCCAATTATCTCTCACACTAATTCATCACTTCATATTAATGTTTTAGACATTCCTTTCTTCCAATCCAATCTTCTGACCTGCCATTCTTCTGTGAGGAATTTTTTCTTTCAATTTGATACCATGTTTATCTTCCTCTATTTAAACACAGATGGCGTGTCTTTCCTTTAGATTCTCACTTTCTCATGCATCTTTCCTGAGTGTTCTGAAATTGCTCTTTGTCTGCTACTGGAGCAGACCTTTATTGACCCATCCATTAGCCTAATTTCGCAGTTCACTTTAGCTAGCTCTGCCTTCTTGCCCTAATAATTGTCCTTATTTAAGTTTAAAACACTAGTCTTAGCTCCATTTTCTCTCTCAAACTGAATATGAATTCAGCTATATTATGGTCATTGCTATTTGGGGATATACATTCACCATTAAATCATTAATGAATCCTGTCTCAATGCACATTGCCAAATTTACTAAAGCCTGACATCCAAGTTCAAGGGGTTGAGCAGCAAAAACATAAATCTAGTCATTAAAAAAAGTACAAGTAGGAACTTTAATTTTCTGAAGCAAGCTTAATTGGCAATTAAAGCACAGATACAGACACTTGAACTTGAGGGGAGGTCAAGAAAAAACTATTTTTACAAGGCTAACAACGAAGCAAATCATCTAGTAACTTGTGGTGATACAAATAGATCCCTTCCTCCCCAGCAAGTTTCTGGACAATTTGAGAATGTGCAATGGTGTGCATATTAAACTTGTACTTTTTCAATTATATCCTTTCTCATTAAACAGTTGACAGTCGTAAATCTTTGCTGGGAAATCTCACTCATAATGCATAGCTCCTCAGGTGTATTACCCTCCCTCTAAAGTAGGTGAAAAGCAACCCTCTAGGGCAGCATGGGATGGGGGGGGGGGGGGGGGGGGGGGGGGGTTTAGAATTATCCCTGGATATTTTACACACCAAAGAACCACAGGGCCAGCCAAGGTGGAATGTCAAGTCCAGTTGTCAGTTGGCCTACTCCTGCTCTTAATTCTTGTGTTACATTCTTATGACAGAAAGGTAGACTGCTTTACTGTTCATTTTATTGTTGGAAATTTGAAAAGACTTCTGAAACACTTCAGAAGACTTTAATCAACATTTATTAGGTAAGTTATTTGAGGGCTTCATCTAAAAAGACAACTGTTGTGCTACTCTAACATTTAAGGGTCAGCAGGAGAAATGAAGCATTTGGTCATCTACCCCTTGGTCTGCAGCAAGAATGGATGGACAACATTAAGCCAGGCAGAGCAACACCAGCCATTGGAGGAAAGCAATAGAGGAGGGAGAGATGAACTCCTTCCTCTCTACAGAATATTTCTTTCCCTTTGAGCCTCAACAGGACCAGCAGTGCCTTGCCCAAAATCTAATGTGTCCTCTAACTTGGTGCTTAAACCATCCTTAAATGTGCCCATGTCTTACAGCACACTTGACATGTTTGGTGGAATTGGATGAACAGAGCTGAGAAGTAGGCCCATAAAAATTTTCTAACCAGAGTGCTTGAGTGCTAAACCTGCAGGTATCTACTTAAAGTATATATTATGGTAAACAGTAATTAGGACCAAAACTGCAAACAGACTTTCAAACACGCATGGTTATTAGCATAACATCTGTTTAGGATCCATTTTAAAAATATAAAACTGGAACACGTTGTCAAGTTTTACTTTATCATGATAAAAAGGTGGCAAATTTTTCCTCTGTTTCCCTGTATAGGTGAAACTACTACTCGTTTCAATTTCAATTTATGGTCCAACATCCTTACCAATGTCAAATCTGTAAGATGTTGGCACCATGGCAACACAGCCTGGACAGAATGAGAGGGTCCATAGGCAAGAACATCACCCACATTTGTGCATGTGAGAGTGAGAACCAGAGGAAAAACCAATTCTGTCCCAAATGAATAGAATTTACATTTTTATGTCAGTAATAACATAGTACATCCATTTATAGGTAAGGATAGTTTGTAAAATTGTTTTTATCCTCTATGTAATGTGTTGGATTTTAGGCTGCCTTGGCACCATGAGAACCCACAAACTGGGGAGGAAATGAAAATGAAGGAAATCAATTATACAGTATTTTAACAATGGCTTTAGAACACATTTTCAGCCCAACAACTGTTCAGCTGGTATATTGTGGGTGGCACAGCATGAGGCATTAGAAGGATTATATAAAATTACAAAAACAAGTTTCCTTTGTTACTTAAGTGCAAGATTTCAGGCACAGCATGTGCCATCATGCATTCTGAGCAATCAGAACAGTTTTCCTGCATGTTCTAATTCTCAAAGAACTGGAATCAGAAATGACAGACCTTGAAGATGCATAGAGTAATAACTAGCATTTATCTAAAGATTCAAGTTGTACCATGGGCTTTGACTCCTACACTCAATAAATTATTTTTGCTGCTTTTCTAACTTCAGCAATATTAATAGCCAATGTCTGTGAAACCAAGATCTGTATTCGTTGTGATGAACAAGGATTGTTGTTCAGACTCTAGTCTAATACACATTTGCTTACCTTGTGCTATTAACTACTTTTTTTGCACATGCCCCATCTGACTTCAAAAAGATAACAGTTGCTGTGTATTCATATTTCAGAAAATTTGTTGGGATTTCTTGTGCTTTATTCCCCTTTCAACAGAAGCTCATGTTTGATACAAGGTGGCTTGATTTGTTGATGATTTGTTGAGAAGTTGATGAAACAAAATACTAACAGTCAGGTGGTATTGGTTCATCTGACAAAAGGCATTTCTTTAAAAATGGTGTCTTTTCCATGGCTAGACTGAGAATAAACAAAACCTTTCACAGAAAGGTACATGTGATCCCAGAACAAACTGCTACTCACACTTTCCCATTTCCTCCTGACAGACACTGATTCATGCAGAGTTTATATGTTCAAAATCTTCAAAGATTACGCTTCCAACATCTTTTCAGGAAGAGACTAGCAAAGACTCATGATCCTCAAGAGAACTGTCCTCATTTTCATTTAAAATAGTTGGCCCCTTATTTTTAAACAATGGCCTCTAACCTTGAGATTCTCTCTCAAGAGGAAACATCCTCCCACATTTAATCTCTCAACATCCCTCAGGATCTGGTATGTTTCGATCGAGTTGTCTCTTACTCTTCTAAGCGCCAGTGGACACAAACCTATCCTGTCCAATCTTTCCTCATAAAACAACCCACCAGATATCAAGTCTAATAAGCCATCTCTGAACTGCTTTTCTTAAATAAGATGACCAATACTATGCACAGTACTTCAAGTGTGGTCTCAATAGTGTCCTATACAACTGAAGCATAACCTCTACTTTTATGTTCAATTCCCCTCACAATAAATAAAAACATTGTTATTAGCTTCCCTAATTACTTGCTGTACACGCATACAAGCCTTTTGTGATTAATGCACTAAGATACTCTGATGTCTTTGTATCTCAGTGCTCTGCAGTCTCATTATTTAAATATGCTTCTCTTCCTGCCTAAATGGACATTTTCACATATTATACTCCATTTGCCACATCTTTGCCACTCACTTAGCCTACGTGTTTTTGTAGCCTCCTTATATCCTCTTCACAACTTATTTTCCAACTATCTTGATGCCATCTGAAAATCTGGCAACCCTCCCATTCATCACTTCATCCAAGTAATTTCTATGAAGCATGAACAGTTGAGGTCCCAACACTCATCCCTATGACACACACCTCATTACATCTTGTCAACCTAAAAAAGACCAATGTACTTACTGTCTGCTTCCTTGTATAGAATCAAATCCCTATAGTACAGGAGGCAGCTATTTGACCCACCAAGTCTGTACTGATCACAATCCTACCCGGCCAATATTCCCATAGCTCTCATTTACTATGCTAATCTCCCTGACATTAAGTGTCAATTTAGTACGGCCAATCAATCTAATCCCCACATTTCTGGGCTGTGGGAGGAAACTGGAGCACCCTGAGAAAACCCAAGCAAACACAGGGAGAAACTGCAAACTCCACACAGACAGTGACCTGAGGCTGAAATTGAACCTCGGTCCCTGATCCTGTGAGGCAGCAGTGCTAACCATTATGCCACCTTGCCACCCGACAATCTTCTATCTATGCCAATACGATATCCCCATAACATGAACTTTAATTTTATTCATCGAATGTGGATGTTACTGGCTCAGCCAGCATTTAAGAACATAAGAACTAGGAGCAGGAGCAGGCCATGTGGCCCCTCGAGCCTGCTCTGTCATTCAATAAGATCATGGTTGATCTTTTTGTGGACTCAGCGCCACTTATCTGCCCACTCACCATAACTCTTAATTCCTTTACTGTTCAAAAATGTATCTATCACTGCCTTAAAAATATTCAATAAAGATGCTTCACTGAGCAGGGAAGTCCGCAGATTCACAACCCTTTGTAGGAAGAAGTTCCTCCTCAACTCAATCCTAAATCTGCTTCCCTTATTTTGAGGTTATGCCCCCTAGTTCTAGTTTCACCCGTCTTTGGGAACAACTTCCCTGCTTCTATCTCATCTATTCCCTTCATAATTTTATATATTTCTTTAAGCATTTTTCTGAATTCCAATAAGTATAGCCCCAGTCTACTCAATCTCTCCTCATAAACCAACCCTCTCAACTCTGGAATCAACCTAGTGAATCTCCTCTGCACCCCTCCAATGCCACTATATCTTTTCTCAAGTAAGGAAACCAAAACGGTACACAATACTCCAGGTGTGACCTCACCAGCATCTTATACAGCTACAACTTAACCTTGCTGTTTTAAAACTCCATCCCTCTAGCAACAAAGGACAAAATTCCATTTGCCTTTTTAATTACCTGCTGCACTTACAAACCAGCTCCTTGACATTCCTGCACAAGGACACCCAGGTCCCTCTGCACAGCATCACACTGCAATATTTTACCATTTAAATAATAATCCATTTTGCTGTTATTCCTACCAAATTGGATGACCTCACATTTACTAACATTGTACTCCATCTGCCAGACCGTCGTCTACTCACTTAGGTTATCTATATCCCTTTGCAGACTTTGCTCTTCTATCCATCTTAGTGTCATCTGCAAATTTTGACACACTACACTTGGTCCCCAAATCCAAATCATCTATGTAAATCGTAAGCAATTGATGTCCCAACTCCAGGGACAGCAAATGTCATTTAGGAAAGATATTTCTTCCCTAAATGACATTAGTGAACCAAATGTGCTTTTATGACAACGATTTCAAGGTCATTATTCGAATTTTAATTCCAGATTTTTAACTGTGAATTCAATTTTCAATTATAGAATTCAAATTTCACCACCTGCCATGATGGGATTTGAACCCTGATCCCCAGAGTATCATCCTGGGTCTCTGGATTACTAGTACTGCGACAATACCACTAGGCCACTATTACCCCAATGACTCCAATCTCATTTCACAATATTAGGTCATGCTATCTGGTTGGCCAATATTCATATGGGTTTGGACATTGACGATTAGCAATTTCAACAATACTGGACATCACAGTCAAGGCAAAAACTATCCTTTCCAGGCTGGCACTTACCAGCGTTATCAATGGGAATACAGGACTTACAATTTCTAGTTGGAGTTGTAACCGATTTTTCCCTTTAATGGGCATCAAGTGCAATGCATTCTCTATTTTTGCACTATTTTGCACTCAGCTATTCCCAAACTGGGAAAAGCTCATTTGACAAAGACCAGAAAAGAAATAACTTTTCTAGTTCAGAAGACTGAGCAGTGCAACACTGATACTAGGCATGCATTTATAGAGTTCTGATTTGTAAAATCAGAAACAGTTTAAAAAATACTTTCAGTCTAGTTTCTGGTGTTAAAGCACATCACAAAGATAGACATACCTTTTAAAAAATAAAATACTGGCCTTCCCATGCCATCATATAAAGAATTTATTTCTAAAACTGCCTGCCAGAAACATTTTATACTTTACCAATATCAAAATAGCAAGAACATTTAAAATTGTAAAATACTTATTCCTATGCTTTGTTTTATACAAACAAGTATTGTTTATTTTCTTGAGATTAAATATTTAGAAACAAACCTAGCTTTATTAAAATGGAGCATTTCACATTGATTCCATTGGTTAGTTCCACTAAAAATTATACATTTGATAAAAGTTTTACAATTAAATTGGTTTAATTGTAAAAATTGCAAATCTTTCCAAAAGAGTGCTGCAATATATGACTGTTAAGAACAGATAGGAGCTGCAAGGCATGAAACCAACTCTACAAAGATATAAATTTAACGCACAATCCTTAGATATGGATAATTATATTAGACAAGGTTTATTTAAAAAAAAGCTAAGTAAATTGCTCCAGTTCACTTTTTCTCCAAGCAGCACTTTGATAACGGCCATATCATAATGGCCATAGGGTGGTTCGGAAGTGGAATGCCCTGCCTGCAGCAGTTATAGATGCGCCAAGTTTGGTGGTGTTTAAGAGGTTAGTTGATAAGTATATGGAAGAGAAGGGAATGGTTTAGTTTGGAGGGGCATTGCTTTTTATATTGGTCAGCGCAACATTGAAGGCCGAAGGGCCTGTTCTGTGCTGTAATGTTCTATGTTCCATATGATCTTTGTTTGAAAATAGTATGAAGTTTGTTTAACTTCCAGCAATGTGCGGGCATGCATGATAATACTCAATTCCACTTTCTTACTTATCCCCAAAACCTTTGATTTCCTTACTGATTAAAAATCTGCACTCCAGCCTTGAACATATTTAACCACTTACCTGAAGAAAGACTGTGTGTGTTTCTGTAAGTGAAAGAAATACTAGCAACCCCTGAATCAAACACCTACATTCCCACATCAAGTATCTTCACACAGCTCCTTGCCAAATCATAGCCTAACTATGACAGACTCTACCCTCAGATGTCCAGATAACCCTTTATTTGAGAGATAGCTCACTGGACAAGACATTTGTCTGAAATATGGAAAAAAGATTCCAACCTCTTTCCACTTCATAACTTTTTAACAATGAAAGTCAACAGTATAAAAGGGGCATAAGGAGGCTGCAATGAGTAACTGATATAATTCTCCTGTAAATTTAATTTACTGTTTATATCTCCTGATGCACGAACTCACTCAGTGCAAGCACAGTGTACATGACACACACGGATTTATTTAAGTTAGGTCATCACAGCCTGATCAGATTATGATCTCAATGGGCTTAAAAATACAAACAGGAGTTTTAAAAAGACATTTAATTTCATAGTGGTCACTGATCCCCAGTATTGATATTGCCCAAGAGACATCACTGAATTGTACAGCATAAAAACAGAACTGAATATACATTTGAAATTTTCTTTAGCCAAGCCCAACTCTTGTTTGCCCATTACATCTTTTCATTTTCCTCTGGTTTGTCAAAATATACAAATTTCCAAAACAAAGCTTAGTTTCAACAATGGTTTATGATAAATTTCAAATCCTCACAAGCCCCTATACAAAGATACTTTTCTGAATTAGAGGTTAATCATTTTTAACATTTATTTACTGGACATGGGCACTGCTGGTTTTGTCAGCATTTACTGCCCATCTCTACTTGCCTTTCAGAAGGTAGTGGTGAGCTACCATCTAGAAACGCTGCAGCTCCTGAAGTGTAGGTATACCTACAATGCTGTTCGGGAGCGAATTCTAGGATTTTGATCCACTGACACTGTAAGCACAATATATTTCTAAGTCGGGATGGTGAATAACTTGAAGGGCAACCTTCAGATGGTGATGTTCCCAGTATTTACTGTTTTTATCAAAGAACAAAGAAAATTACAGCACAGGAACAGGCCCTTCAGCCCTCCAAGTCTGTACTGTGCTGCTGCCTGATTTAACTAAAATCCCCTATCCTTAACATAAGAACATAAGAAATAGGAGCAGGAGTAGGCCATCTAGCCCTTCAAGCCTGCCCCACCACTCAATAAGATCATGGATAATCTGAAGTGGATCAGTTCCACTTTCCCCCCATAACCCTTAATTCCTTTGTCTATCAAAAATCTATCTACCGGTGAATTAAATACATTCAACGAGCCTCCACCACTTCACCACCCTTTGAATGAAAAAGTTTCTCCTCAACTCCAATAAAAACTGCACCCCCTCCCCCCGTTTTGAGGCTGTGCCCTCTAGTTCTGTTTTCCTTTCTAAGTGGAAAGAATCTTTCTACCTCTATCCTATCTAGCTCCTTCATTATTATAAGATCTCCCCTCAGCTTTCTAAACTCTAATGTGTACAGGCCCAGTCAATTCAATCTCTCATCATAAGCTAACCCCCTCATCTCCATTATTAGCCTGGTGAATCTTCTCTGTACTCCCCCCAAGGCCAACATATCCTTTTGCAAATAAGGGGATCAAAATTGCACATAGTAATCCAGTTGTGGCC
The DNA here is from genome assembly GCA_024679065.1 of Sphyrna mokarran. Lineage (NCBI taxonomy): Eukaryota > Metazoa > Chordata > Chondrichthyes > Carcharhiniformes > Carcharhinidae > Sphyrna > Sphyrna mokarran. Next base: position 55,872,015 of record JAGIQG010000002.1, on the reverse strand, counting down.
TCACAGTGCCTTGTACAGTTGACCTTCCTGCTTTTATATTCTATCCCCCTCGCTATAAAGGCCAGCATTCTATTTGCCTTCTTGATCATCTGCAGGTAGAGTTTTTGCAATTCTCGCATAAGGACTCCCAGGTCCCTCTGCACAGTAACATGCTACAGTTTTTCACCCTTTAAATAATAATCCCTCCTACTATTATTTCTACCAAAGTGGATAACCTCACATTTGCTAACGTTATACTCCATTTATCACATCCTCACCCACTCGCTTAGCCTATCCAGATTTCTCTGCAGACTTTGAGCCCTCCACGCAATTCGCTTTTCCACTCATCTTCGTGTCATCAGTAAATTTTGTTGCCCTATCCTCCTCCAGGTCATCTATGTAAACAGTAAATAGTTGAGGCCCAAGCACTGATTCCTGCAGCACTCCACTAGTCACCAGCTGCCAACCAGTAAAGCATCCACTGATTCCAACTCTCTGCTTCCTGTTAAATAACCAATCCTCAATTCACGCTAACACTTTACCCCCAACTCCATGCATCCTAACCTTCTGCAGCAACCTTTTGTGAGGCACCTTATCAAACGCCTTCTGGAAATCTAAAAACATCACATCCACCGGTTCCCATCTGTCTACTGCACTAGTCACATCTTCATAGAAATCAGTAAATTTGTTAAACAGGACTTCTCCTTCACAAATCTGTGCTGCATCTGCTTGATCAAACACTTCTTTTCTAGGTGTCCTGCCATTTCTTCTTTGATGATGGATTCTAGCATTTTTCCAACTACGGACGTTAAGCTAACTATAATTCCCTGCCTTTTGTCTGCTACCTTTTTTAAACAGCAGCATAACATTAGCTGTTTTCCAATCCTTCGGCACTTCTACAGAGTCCAGCAAATTTTGATAAATAAAAATTACTAAGGCATTACTACCCTTCCATGGACCACATTTCTTTATTTTCATCCTATTCACGTACTTGTCAAGATGCCTTTTAAAAGTCACTACTGTATCCACTTCCATTACCTTCCCCGGTAACCACTACTCTCCAGGCATCCATTACTCATGATGTAAAAAATCTGCTTTGTACATATCCTTTAAACCTTGCCCCTCGCATCTTAAACCTATGCCCTTAATAATTGACTTTTCCACCTTCTCACTCTGTCCGTGCCTCATAATGTTGTAGACGTCTATCAGGTCTCCACTCAACTCCATCGCTGCAGTGAGAACAAACCAAGTTTCTCCAACCTGTCCTCATAGCTAATGTCCTCCATACCAGGCAACATCCTAGTAAATCTTTTCTGTACCGTCTCCAAAACCTTCTGGTAGTGTGGCGACTTGGAATTATATTCCAAGTGCGACCAAAGGTTCTACAAAGCTGTAACATAACTTGCCAATTTTTAAACTCAACAACCTAGCTGATGAAGGGAGGCATGCCATATGCCTTCTTGATTACCTTCTCCACCTGCATTGTCACTTTCAGTGACCTGTGTATCCAGATCCCTTTGCCTATCAATACGCTTAAGGGTTCTGCCATTTACTGTATATTTTCTTTCTGTATTAGACCTTCCAAAAAGCATTACCTTACATTTGTCCAGATTGAACTTCATCTGCCATCTCTACGCCCAAGTCTCCAACTGATCTGTATCCTGCTGTATCCTCTGATGGTTCTCATCGCTATCCACAAATTCACCAACCTTCATGTCATCTGCAAACTAATCAGTCCAGTTACAATTTCCTCCAAATCATTTGTATATATAACAAATAGCAAAGGTCCCAGCACTGATACTTGAGGAACACCACTTGTCATAGCCCTCCGTTCAGAAACACACCCTTCCACTGTTACCCTGTCTTCTTTGACCGAGCCAGTTTTGTATCCACTTTGCCAGCTCACCTCTGATCCCATGTGACTTACCTTCTGCACCAGTCTGCCAAGAGGGACCTTGTCAAAGGTCTTACTGAAGTCCATGTAGACAACATCCACTACACTATCTCATTAACCATCCTTATCACTTCCTCGAAAAACTCAATCAAATTCATGAGACATAAAACCTATCCTGATAGCTAATGTCCCCCATACCAGGCAACTTGTATGTCCACTTATTTCCAAGTGGGAATAAATCCTGCCTCGAAGAATCCCCTCCAATAATTTCCCTACCACTGTTGTAAGGCTCACAGGCCTGTAATTACCTGGATTATTCTTGCTACCCTTCTTAAACAAAGGAACAAACACTGGCTATTCTCCAATTCTCTGGGACCTACCCTATAGCCAGTGAGGATACAAAGATTTCTCTCAAGGCTCCAGCAATTTCCTCACTTGCCTTTTTCAGTATTCTGGGGTATATCCCATCAGGCCTTGGGTTCTTGTCTACTTTAATGTTTCTCAAGAACCTGAATACCTCCTTTTTGATCTCAACATGACTCAAACTATCTATGCATCCTTTCCCAGACTCATCATCCACCAAGTCCTTCTCTTTGGTGAATACTGACGCCAAGTACTCATTTAATACCTTGCCCATTTCCTCTGGCTCTATGTATAGATTCCCTCTACATGACTGAATTGCCCTTCTACATGTTATACCTCTACTAATTTGCCCTTCTACATGGTAGTGGTCGTGCGTTTAGAAAGTGCTACCTAAAGCACCTTGCTGAATTCCTGCAGTGCGTTTTGGAGATAGTACACACAGCTGTCACTGTTTGTCGATGACATATTTATGGAAAGGGTACAATCAAGCAGGCTGCTTTGTCCTGGATTGCTTTGTGTTGAGCTTCTTGAGTGTTGTCAGAGCTGCGCTCATCCAGGCAAGTAGAAGTATTCCACCACACTCTTGACTTGTGCTTTGTAGTTCGTCCAGCTTTGGACAAGTTATTTGTTGCAGAATTCCTAGCCTTTGAGCTGCTCCAGTAATCACAGTATTTATATGTCTAGTCCAGCTCAGTATCAGATCAATGATAACCTCTAGGATGCTGATGGCGGGAAATTCAGTGATGATAATGCCTTTGAATGTCAAATTTAACATATCACAAATTTTCATAATTCTCACCATCTCATGCCATCCTTCAACTTTATCAATCCAACTCTACCCACTCATTCCTGGTAACATCTTAGTGAAGATATACCGATGTTATGAGACTATTTACTGAACTTTTTCCATTGATTTTATAACCTTCCCAAAATGGAGTGCACAAAACCCTAACAACAATATTTCACATGTGGCCTAAACATGTTTGACAGAGCAAAAAGCTCACCGCTAAAAGCATCGGAGATTAATTTAGAGTACCAAAAGTTATTTGTAACAAACACTTGAATTTTTTAAAATCATGTTCTCTGCAGTTGTAAGCAGACCTTTTCATTTGTTTTCATCGTTACCAGGCCATCTGCCAGAAGTCCTTTAATTGCTACTTCATTGGCTTAAATGGGGCTTTGTTAATTTTTATTTTGGGATCTTTTATGACCTTGCATTATAGCGGTACGGGGGGAGATTGACTGACAAGTAAACGTCAGCTGATTCTTCCCCAGAAGGATTCAAGGACTTATTTTCAGTTTAGAAGAGGATAGACATCAAATCAAAAGCAGCATTTCTCTCTCTCTCCCCAGTGTTATAGAATCTGCTGGCTAACTGGAAGCAGGTTTCCTGTCCTTCCTGGATTGGAAAATCTGCTGCTGGTAGTGGTTGGCTTGCCTAGAGTGTCTCTCTCTCTCTTTTTTTCTGGGATTCTAGGAGGCTGTTCTGACTTCAAACTATTCTGGATGTACATCCAAAGAACTGCTAGAAGTTATAAGACTGGGAAGTCAGAGTTTCAATTCTCCACCCGTTCAACGAGGTTCCAGCATCATGTGAGTATTCGTATTTTGCTTTAATAAACCTGTGGCAAATGTTTTGTTCATGGGACTTGTTTCATTGGGATGGTGTTTAACTGTTAAGGTTTATACAATATCTTTCCTTTTCTTGTTTGTAATTGGTAAAAATTACTGCTAGTTTTCTTTCTATACATGTTAACTGTATATTTAAATAAACTTTGTTTAATTAAAAACACCCTACCTAGTGGGTCATTTGAATCAAACCTGAGGTAGAACATGTCATGCTTACCCTAGGCAAATTCAAAATGCAAACTTATGATCCAGGCAAACTTCATAAAACAGTTTGGAGTTTCTGACCTGAATTATAGCAATGTTTAATTACATAGTTTGTTTCTTTTTTCTGGATCTGAATCACAAAGCAAACACTTTGTTTTACATTCATGGTGTCAGAAGCTCAAATGCTGCAATTCAGCTACTGATGATTTGGCAAATAAAAATATTTCAAAAACCACTTCTGGTATCATGCCAAGGATGAATAGATTCCAGTTTTATAATCCTGCTTCTTGCAGAGAAGAAAAATCACAAGCTAGGTTGTAAAACCAATTTCTTAACACTTGGTAAAATTATATGTTGAGGGTAGTCATGCATTTTCTTTTCATCTATCTGGTACCTGCATTTAAAATAATCACGAATAGGTCACAAAGTCTCTTCTGTCTGCAAGCTACTGGAAATTAGTTTGCAAGTCTCAGTTCAGTCATTTGCTGGCATGGGTTACATCATCATTCAATATTAGTTAACAATCTTAGAGATCACAATTTTGCTGAGGTGGGATATAGAAAATGTCATGAACGTAGCAGGGCTCAGGACAGCAGACACATGAGAATATCATCACCTACAGGTTCCCCTTCATGTCACCATCCTGACTTGGAACTACATTGCTGTTCCTTCACTGTTGAAGAGTCAAAATCCTGGAACTCTCTTCCTAACACACTATGGATGTTTCAACAACACAGCTCAAGAAGCATTTCACCACTATCTTCTCAAAGTCAATTAGGGATGGGGAATAAATGCTGATCTAGCTAGTCCACAACCTATGACCATTTTTTTAAAACAGGTGCATTCATGGAGCAAAATTGAAGAAACATTACTCTGCAGTGCGCTGTGTTCCAACTGACTGGAAGTGCCTGAGAAATGCATGAAATTAGAAGAATTCTTTAAGTAATATCCTTTAACTTGAGAACAAACTTTTTTTATGGTTAAACAAAATGAATGATGTAATTCATACAGACTAGAAAATTCCTAAGTTTAGACCCATGTACTTGTAATGGACTGACCCAAATGTCTCTAAGTTAGAAAGGAGCAAAATGGCTGTTCACATGGACATTTGGATGAAGACAAAATCATGTTGTGAGAATGAAAAAATTTTAACAATGGGCAAAGAGCCATTGGTTGTCACTGTCATGCAACCACATTTCCTGAACTCAGCATTAAAAGGAAAAGGGAAATGAAAATGCCAAGCACAACAGGAAGAGAAAATAAGCAATTGAAACAGCAACCCCCTTTACCTTATTTTCATTGATCATCTGAACAAATGAGAAAGTCTGAATTCACAAGGGAGATATAATTCTTAGAATACATTTTTAAAATATCTGATTTTCTCACATTAGAGGGGAGGCCATGGCCTAGTGGCATTACCGCCAGACTATTAATCCAGAAACTCGATTAATCCTCTCGAGATCCGGGTTTGAATCTCACTACAGCAGATAGTGGAATGTGAATTCAATTTTGAATTAAAAATCTATTGATGATCATGAAAACCCATCTGGTTAATTAATGTCCTTCAGGGAAGGAAAACGGCCATCCTTAATCAGTCTGGCCTTCATGCAACTCCCGAACCTTAGCAATGTGGTTGACTCAAGTGTCCTCTGAACAGTGGCAATTAGGGATGGGCAAAAAATACCAGTCAGAGGACAGATGCCACAGACTTCTTGGCAGCCCACCCAACATCAGTGACCACTGAGTTATCATAAAATTTTGTTAAAACTCAGGTAGGAGACAGAAGGATTTCACTGCTTAATTTTGGGACATATAGCCTCTGAATTCTCTCAAAAGATTGGATTGTCTTAGCAACTGTTCAGTCACTAATCGTTCAATCACTTTTTCTGACACTGCATCCAATGGAATTCATAAAGTTGCACTCTGGCCTGGGTTTCTCCAAATTCAAGCAATAAATGGCTTCGTGCATATGCCATGATGAAAAGGCAGAGAGTACAGAAGAGCCAGGATGAGTCGAGTATCTTTTGCTGGCACGTAAACTAGGATCAAGCTGTGTCAAACCATTTAGGTATACTAATGTTGCACAGATTAAAATACAACAAGCAGCTTTAAATAGTTGTTGTAAAATCAGTCTCTTAACCCTTATATAGAACATAGAACATTACAGCGCAGAACAGGCTCTTCAGCCCTCGATGTTGCGCCGACCAATTAGGAAAAAGCAATGACCCTCTAAACTAAACCTTTTCGTCCATAAACTTATCTACTAACCTCTTAAACGCCACCAAACTTGGCGCATCTACAACTGCTGCAGGCAGGGCATTCCACTCCTGAACCACCCTTTGGGTAAAGAACCTACTTCTGATATCCGTCCTATAACTATCACCCCTTAATTTAAAGCTGTGTCCCCTTGTGCTAGCTTTCTCATCCTAGGAAAAAGGCTATCACTGTCCACCCTATCTAAACCTCTAATCATCTTATATGTTTCGATAAGGTCTCCTCTTAGCCGCCTTCTTTCTAACGAAAACAACCTCAAATCCCTCAGCCTCTCCTCATAAGATCTGCCCTCCATACCAGGCAACATCCTGGTAAACCTCCTCTGTACCCTCTCCAATGCCTCCACATCTTTCTTATAGTGCGGGGACCAGAACTGTACACAATACTCCAAGTGCGGCCGCACTAGAGTTTTGTACAGTTGCAACATGACGTTGCGGCTCCGAAATTCAATCCCCCTACAATAAAAGCTAAGACTCCATATGCCTTCTTAACAACCTTCTCGACTTGACTGCCTACTTTCAGGGATCTATGCACATACACACCAAGATCCCTCTTGTTCATCAAGACTACTAAGAATCCTACCATTAGCCCTATACTCTACACATTTATTATTTCTGCCATAGTGCATTACCTCACACTTTTCCACATTAAACTCCATTTGCCACCTCTCGGCCCAGCTCTGCAACTTGTCCAAGTCCCTCTGCAAACTATAACACCCCCTCTTCACTATCTACCACTCCACCGACTTTAGTGTCATCTGCAAATTTACTAATCCATCCTTCAATACCCTCATCCAGATCATTTATAAAAATTACAAACAGCAGGGGCCCCAAAACAGACCCCTGATGTACACCACTTGTAACCGAACTCCACGATGAATATCTCCCATCAACCACCACCCTCTGTCTTCTATCTGCTAGCCAATTCCTAATCCAATTAGCAAAATCACCCTCAATCCCATACATCTGCATTTTCTGCAGAAGCCTTCCATGGGCCACCTTATCGAACGCCTTACTAAAGTCCATATATACCACGTCAACTGCCTTACCCCCATCCACCTCTTTGGTCACTTTTTCAAAAAACTCAATAAGGTTAGTAAGGCACGACCTACCCTTCACAAAACCATGCTGACTATCCCAATCAATTCATTTCTCTCTAAATAACTATAAATCCTATCCCTAATAATTCTATCCAATACTTTGCCCACAACAGAAGTAAGACTCACCGGCCTATAATTCCACGGAAAGTCTCTCTTCCCCTTCTTGAACAATGGGACCACATTCGCTATCCTCCAGTCTTCTGGCACTATACCCGTAACCAACGACGACCTGAAGATCAGAGCCAGAGGCTCTGCAATCTCCTCTCTCGCCTCCCAGAGAATCCTAGGGTAAATCCCGTCCGGCCCAGGGGACTTATCTAACTTCAAACCCTCAAGAATATCTAGCACATCCTCCTTATCTACTTCAATACTTTCCAGTTTGCAACCTGTATCCCAGTGTTCTCCACAACTACATTTACATCTCCCTGCGTGAATACCGAAGATAAATATTTGTTCAGTGCCTCTCCAATCTCTTCAGGCTCCACGCACAACTTCCCACTGCTGTCTCTGACTGGCCCTAATCTTGCCCTAAATGGTGGACAAATAACTACTCGTAGACGTCTTATTAGAACAAACAATATTTATTTAAACCCACACAATCATAAGCACCCACCCGACTAACAATAAGTTATCTTACAGGAAATACTAGAATTCAAGTACAACAGAAGACCTTGACTTAACTTTGTGTGACTGACAGGTACCCAAGCAGATATTGGCCTTTATCTGTGTCTTGGTCTTGGTAGCCATCTGCATAGTCTGGTCCTCTGGTCTGGTGTGGCACTCTGGCTCTGATCTTCTTTCTTTCTCGGGTGTGGCAGCTCTCTGACATTGCAGCTCGTTCGTGCGGTCAGAGAGAAAGAGATTTCTGGTTGTGCAACACCCTTTATACCACGTTTGGTTTCACACCCCTTTTTGGCCATTGCCAATCAATCAGGACTTGATAAGAGTCCAATCAGGTGCAACCAGTGATCTCTGGGTGTGTCCCCAGCGTAAGAAGTCTGACAACACCAGGTTTAAGTCCAAACGATTTATTTGATAAGTCAAATCAAATAAATCGGTTGGACTTAAACCTGGTGTTGTCAGACTTCTTACTGTGTTTATCCCAGTCCAACGCAGGCATCTCTATATTGTGTCCCCAGCGGCCATGTCTATAGGTGTTGGAGGCACATAGGTCACATACCTTGCTCCTAAATAAGGATTCATGGTGCCCCTATGTCTGGCACACAACCCAGTGTGACCAGAAAGTCTCTTTCATCCTGGAGATGACCCATATCCTGTGTATTCACTCATCAGAGTTGCAGCCTGTTTGTCTGTCTTTAAACTGCAACCTGTCAGTTTAGTATTTTGCCCAATTGTCCCAGAATGCTTTACAAAAATGCAGTATCTCAAAATCTCCACAGCAGTAATCCTGTTGTAATTGCAAGTATAATTTATAGTCAATTTAGATTGACAACAATTTGGATAGTTGACCCTGATGTCATATTACAGTGACATATAATTCCATAAAGTGAACTTATGCAGGCTTGTATGGAAGGAAAGAAAATTCGATGCACCATCAACTACTGTTATTACACATCCCACCTCATGGCTATGCTGTAGGAAAATGAATAGAGTATTCTAACAACTCTCAATATTCTGTAACCAATTTGCTAAGTGAAACTACTGCAAGCTCGCAAGATACAGAAATACTATAAAGATCAACTTGACTATAGGGATGATTTGCCTTGTGAAGTCATCCATAATCAGAAATGCAGTTAAGAGGGCTATAATGAAACATTGATATTTAAATGCTTTTGGAATGCGAATACTTTGAAGTTTAAAAACCTCAGGAGAAATCAAAATTTTATAAATTATCCTTAATTCCCAGGGCTTCAATGATTATTCCATTTTTTTCCACCTATTTGCGTAATTAGCTTCAGGAAGTTTCCTCCACCTGGTGATAAGATTTCTGTCATGAACATCTTAATGTTCAGTTTAATATTCACCTTCCTCAACCAGCAGGAGATATATTTGACAAAAGAGAAATGTTGCATGATTTTTCAGATGATCCATCCAGTAGTAAAGTAAACATTTTCACCAGCCATCATACTCAAACTAATTCTGCTTCAGATTCTTTTTTAAAATCTCTATCTTAATAAGATACTGGAGCGAGTGATCAATTTAAAGAAAACAATGCCTTCCAACAATGGATTCAGCAAGTTACTGGAAAAGCAATAAGATTGAGAAACTATTGAGAGACAATGTTTCGGTAATGAGTGGCAGCATTGGCACAATGGTTAATACTGCTGCTTCACAGCGACAGAGACCCTGGATGACTATGTGTGGAGTCTGCATTCCTCCTGATGCTCCAGTTTCCTCCTTCAGTCTAACTATGTGCAGATTGAGTGGATTAGCAAACTTGCTTAGTACTAGAAAATGTTTTAAGAAAAATAAACAGTATGCGTGTTCTGTGCATCAGTTCAATGGTACATTGTGACAACCATTATTATTAAAGCATTTTTTTCTGAAGATCAGTTAAATATAATAATCCAGAATTCAAAAGATGAACAAAGACAGCAACTCCTATTTGGTGGTGTACTTATAAACAGTGTGCAGAAAAAACTGGTGTAAGTTTGGCCTTTGCCTGCAATTAAAATAATTTAAGCTCCACACCCTCATTACTACACAGACATCATAAATATTTTAAGCAGGCTTGTTGTTACGATCTTCATAGAAATCAATAATGTTTGAAAAGAAATTTGAACTTCCAATTATTGGCTGAAAAGGATAAGGTTTTGTGTTTTAAAACTTTTACTGTAACAAATGACTAATGCACTACTGACTACCTACTTTTTTTTGTAAATTGGAAAAATTAGATGGTCAAAGGTAGCCTGGATGAGAAGTTCATAGAATGTTTGGGGAAAATTTCTTAGAACAGCATGATCTTTAGCCAATCCGAGAGCAAACTGTACTAGATCTGGCATTGTGAGATTAATTAATGACCTCATAGACAGCAGCAAATACAATATACAATTGCATTTAAAATTCAGTTTGAAAGAGAGAAGTGAATCTGTGAATATGTTTTTAAATTTAAATGAGGGCAATTACGAGGGCATGAAAGTTGAACTGGCTAAAGCAAATTGGTAAATTAGGTGAAAGGACAGAACAACAGAGATGCAGTTGCAAACATTTATGGGGATATTTCAGGATATAGAAAATAGATACATTCCAACAAGCCAGAAAATGTCGAAAAGATGCACACACCATATGTGCTTAATTAAACACATGAAGATAGAACCAAACTTAAAGCAAAAGCATAAAATTGTGCAAAGGCAAGTGGCAGGCCACAGACTTGACAGTGTGTAAGGAACAGCAATAGATGGCTAATAATGAGGAAAAAAAATTAAGAGTACAAGAGAAAGCTGACCAGAAATATAAAAAAAAAGAAAATATCAGTTTCTATAAATATTTTAAGAAGAAACAAGTTAAAATGAGTGTTGGTCATACAGAAAATGAGGTTGGAGAGTTGATATTGGAAAACAAGGAGGTGGTAGATGAATTGAAGAGGTATTTTGCATTAGTATTTGCTATAGAGGATACAAGTAACATTCCAGAAGCAGGTATAAATCAGGAAAAGGAAGACAGGGAGGAATTTAAGAAAATTACAATTACTAGAGAAGTGGTATTGAGTAAATTGTTAGAGCTGCAGGCTGACAAGTGTCCGGGTCATGAAAAGAGTAGCTAGTGAGATAGTCAATGCATTGATTTTAATTTTCTAAGCTCCCCAGAATCAGGAAAGTCCCATTAGATTGGAAAATAGTAAACGTCACTCCATTATTCAAAAATGGAGGGAGGAAGAAAGCCAGTGGCTTAACATTCGTTACAGGAAAATGTTAGAAAGTATTACTAAAGTTATAGCAGAGCAATTTAATGAATTCATGGTAATCAGGTGAAATAAACATGCTTTGTGAAAGGAAAATCATATTTAAAGAAATAATGTGTGCTGCACATAAAGAAGAACCAATGATGTCTTATGTTTCGATTTCCATTTGATAAAAGTGCCACATCAAAGGTAACTGCGGAAAATAAAAACACATGGTTAGAAGAATCAGAGGAAAGGAAACAGAGAATAGCCTTAAATAGATCTTTTTAAGACAAGATGTAATGAGTGGTGTGCCACAGGGATCTTAATTATTTACAATTTATATAAATGACTTGCATGAAAATATAGATGGGATGATTGCCAAATTTGCTTATGGCACAAAGACAGGTAATAAAGTAAGCTGTGAAAGAGACATAAGAAGGCTACAAAAAGATACAGACACAAAGAAGTGGATAAGATTTGGTAAATAGAATATGATAAGGGAAATGTGAAATTGTCCATTTAGGGGAGAAAAGAGAAGCATATTACCTAAATGGTGAGAGACAGCAAAGCTCCGAGATGCAAAGGGATCAGAGAGTCTTAGTGCACGAATCACAAAAGGCTAGTATACAAGTAGAGCATGTAATTAGGAAAGCCAATTCAAAATCATTTATTGCAAGGGGAATCAAATACAAATGTAGATAGGCTATATTTCAGTTAGACAAAGCACTAGTGAGACCACATTTAGAGTGCTGTGTACAGTAATGGTCACCTTATTTCAGGAAAGATGTAAAGACAATGCAAAATGTTCAGAGAAGGTTTAGCAGACTACCTTGAATAGATGAGTTGTCTTATGAGGAAAGGTTGCCAGGCTAAGCAACCTGGAGTTTAAAAGAATAAGAGAAGACATCTTCTACCTGAGCGGTCTTGATTGGGTGGATAAGACCATAGGAGCAGAATTAGGCTACTTGGCCCATCAAGTTTGCTCCTCCATTCAATCATGGCTGATTTTTTTTCTCATCCCTATTCTCCTGCCTTTTCCCCTTAATCCTTGATCCCCTCATTAATCAAGAATAATGTAGAGGGAATAATCCAAAACTCGGGGGTCTCTGTTTAAAAATAAGAGGTCACACAGTTAAAACACAAATGAGGTGAATTCTTTGCTTTTAGAGTCTGAATCTTTGGAACTCTCTTCCTGAAAAAATGGTGAAAGTAAAATCTTTGAATATTTTAAAGGCAGAGGTTGATGGATTCTTGATAAACAAGGAATAAGTTATTGGAACACGAGATGTAGAATTGAGGGTAGTATCACATCAGCCATGATCTTATTAAATGGCATAGGAGGCTCAAAGCCAAATGGCCTACTCCTGATCCTAGTTCATATGTAGGCAATATATACTTCAAACTACAGAAAGAAACATTCCTCTTTTCTACTTATCATATAGTACACTCTCCCCAGTATCATAATCATCAAATAAAACAGTCCACTATTGCTGCCAACATCCAATGGGTTACCATATCCTGGTTCCACCTCATGTTAATTTCAAGTGACTATCTCTAACCACTTTATTTTGTTTTTTGAGAGTTCCTTTAATTCACCATCAGCAGTAAAACCTGTTCCAACAATTCATCTCTCCCTTGCCATATTAGATGGGATGTCCAAGAATCCTTAGATGACAGTAGGATATGTCTCCTCAACTAGAGACCAGCTCCCTACTGCACATGGCTATTGTAATTTAGGAAGCCAAGCTGACGCTTTTCTCACAGACGCTGTCTGTGATATTCAAACCTGAAACTTGGGCCAGAATTTTACACTCCCCTCCTCAGCTGTTTTTTTAAGCAGGTACATGAAATTACTAGCCACTTAAGGACCATTTCCCACCCAGCCTCAACTGCAGCAAGTAGCTCCCGAAGGCACAACTGCCTCTCAGATAAGGAGTGGAAGCCACACCATTGCCAATCAATGCTTATTTGAGTGTAAATTGGCTGTGGGGCAATCAGAATCAGCAGTGATGTGTTCTCCGCCATCTCTCGCAAGGCAGGGGGGCTAAGCTCCCACCATCCTACAAGTTCAAGTCTTGATTCAAAAATGAAATGTTCTATCCCCCATTGCAATGTCAAACACATTAGCCTTGCATCTATTTAGAAATGCTAATTAGCTTTCTTGATGTCAACTGTCTTTCACCTTAAAAGTAAATGAACAGTTTACAGCACAACTGTTTATAATCCAACACCTTCAGCATCTTTAGATCTTTGGGAGATTTGTATTATTATCTTCAAAAGTAGTTACCTTACATCTTCTTCCCAATAAAACAAGCCAAGCCTTCCTTTACTCTCTTAGCAATCAACCCCCCCCCCCCGACTTACTGTCACATAACCCACTTCCTTTACTCAAAATTCAGAAATACAAATCAAAACATAATCTTATAAAACTCAAGTAAGATGTTGTTGAATTCACAATTCAATATATTTAAGATGCAGTGGTCAATGTATTTCAAAAATAAAAATTCAGCAGATTTAATGTAGGAGATCTGATTCACAGTAAATTTCAAATTGGCAAGCACTAGAAGACTTATTTTGATTAAAGATTGGCTATTCCAGGCTAGATTTAAATAATAAGATGTGGCAGTGAGTAGTCTGCCAAACCCATGTGTCATTTTGTGGGTCCTCAAATATTATTTTGCAAATAAAAATACAAAATAACTTCTAAAGTGAATACACAAATATCTCCCTTTCCCAAAATGGCAGCTAGTGAGCATGTCTCTGACTGAATCGAGCTACAAAACCTCCAACATACTATCCAATGGCTATGGAGAGCAAATTGTGGTAAGTTCAGTGAATACAATATAATACGCCATCTGTATCAAAGAATCATTGCTATTCCTACATGTCCTATTTAATTGAATTTTAACATCTAATCATAAATACTCACTTTAATTGTGTAATTACTCTTATTGCAGTTTGTTTTAAAGATTCCAAAATGGCAGATTTGAATAAAAGCAGGATTTACAAAATCAAAGCTTCTGATGGGAGGTTTCCATGCTTATCAAACACTGATTTTTCAATATATAAGTTCTGTTTAAAAAAGAGCTATATGTATTATCTTTATACTATTAGTCATTAATGTTTGTCCTTTTACAGAGCTGAAAATTTCAAGAACATGCTTTTATTTTTGAAAGAATCTGAGTAGGCTGCAAATTAGGACACCCTTTCTAAACCAGTTGGTTGCAAGTCTTTCTAACCATTTTCTCTGATTGTATATAGCACAAAACACTAACATGTACAATTACGTTATACTAACACCGTCCAATAAAAATGTGCACTTTTCAAAATAAGAAGGAATTAATCTTGATGTCTATCAAAGGCATTTTCCATGTGAATATATTACAAATGCATATTCCTGCCCTGAGAGACTTAAAATTCTCATTATCATATCTTATCATTCTAATTTTGTCAGGACTGGTTGGCTTAGGGAATAAATTACTTATTTTTTGAAAACTTAATCAAAATATATATATATATATTCAAAAACATTTGCCTCCTAAGGAATAATTTAAATTTACATTAAAAAATTGAATGACATTTAACTTCCCTCAAGATTAAAGTTAATGAATATTTTTCTTCACTGAATTTTGTTTGTTTAATAATGCCTTGGACTCCTCACACACACCCCTCCTCCCAAATCTAGCACTTCCTCCGAGGGTGGCTTTTTCGTCAAGATATATCCATTAATTTTATTCCACGCAACAAGCCATTTGTTTTCTCTGAGCATATACTTATAGCAGGTTTTTAATTCACTGGGAAAGCTACAAGTTAAAATACTGCTACATTGAGCTATGATCTTCATTTTCCATACAGTACTGCTTGTGTACAGTGCACAAATGAGTGGATGTATTGTCCAACTATAATATCATTATATTCAAGTATTTATGCATGACAAATTTATACATTCATGATCAAAGAGGTTGGCTACAACAACAAATCATCCACCTCTAACTGCTGCATTTGACTGTTATTCCAACAGCAAGCAGAGGTTAGTGGCTGCCTCTTACCATTCTGTTGAAATGGCAGAACTGTAAACTAAATATTGGTTATTTAAACAATCGCCACTGCCATCACAAACATTACAAACTAAGGTTCTAACTGTGCAAATATAGCCTGCCATTATAACATAACAGAAATTAGTAGCAAACATGACAAGTCTTAATATGGCGTTTTCAACTAAGTTTCTTAACAGCTATTATTATATGGGGCAGGGGATATAATATCTATGAACCGAAGTTTTTGGTACCAAGTGTAGATTATTTCCACATAAACTTGCAGCAGACATATCAAGAGATATTTAGGTTTTATTTTCTGAATGTTATTAAGTAACAAGGTCCAGTGCATCCTATTTAATGACAGCCAGCAAAAATAAAAAAACAAAAAAAAGTGTTCAATTGAAATACTACAGTTTAAATTATAAACTGGAGCAAAGTTGATAAATAGGTCAATCTCATCTCACACTGTCATCTCACAAATATCTGAATGCCTCAAATTACAATTATGCAATTCAAATCCACGTATCAGTTATTTCCCACCTTGCTTAACACTTCAGCTATATTACAGTAAAGTTACTGGCTTCAAATCTACACAGTTCAAGTTTCAGACTCAGAAGCTGACAACAATCTACTCGACACCAACATATAATTTTCATTAGATCCCCAGCACTGTTGCAGATGAAATTGAAAGTAGGAGATAGATGAATTAATAGTGCTCACTTTAGTCTCATGATGGCTGATCAAACAGTATTAAAATTGTTGGTTACTGAGAAATCTCAAGCCTACTAACCTTTTGTTAAGTCAAAAATAGGATCTAAAATCAACATAAATGAAAACAGACAAGGCCATTTCGACATTCATGGCAGGAGATGGAAATTTTTGCTATTAGACAGCATAAAAGGTTGGAGCATAAATATATTGCATACCTGCAGAGTTTCACGCTGCATTTGAGATTTATTTATCTATTACATAATCTGAGTTCAATGGCACAGTCTACAACTGCCAGTGATTTTTTTTGTTAACTGCAATATTGCAAACACAAACATTAGAATTAAAAAAGTTCACTGGACTTTAATATTCCAAAATTTGGTATTGCATTGGTGAGGTCAAACCATGAAAAAAAATGGCATGGAATACATCTCTGTTGCGCTACCTATAATAGAATTGTATATTGACTTACAATTCTGCATCAATGCATAGAGGAAACCTCCCCCACAGCACAAATTCAATGCAACAACAGAAAAATATTTTGCACTGCTATAAGAGGTGAAACATAAGTCATATGAAATATACGAAGATAAAAGTTTAACAAAATCTCATAGCCGAATGAATGCTCCAAAAACATCAATCCAATAGGCATGTGGAGCCTTGCTCATCTAGACTGAATAGCAGGGACAGACTTACTTTTGATCCAAGCTGGGCATACATTATTTTTCACTGCACGCTTTCAAGAGGTGCATCTTCCACCAGAAGTACGAAGAAGTTGCAAATTGTGAGGAAAAAAGTTAGTTTTACTCATTCATGGGATGTGGCATTACTGGCTGGGACAGCATTTCTTGTCCATCTCCAATTACCATTGAACTGACTGGTTTGATAGGCCATTTAAAAGTCAAAGACCTTACTGTAGGTCTAAAGTTGCTTGGTCACATGTAGGCCAGACTAAGGACAGCAGATTTCTTTCCCTAAAGAACATTAAACTAGTTGGATCTTTAAGACAATCAACAAAGGTTTCATAATCATCATTAGACGTTTGATTCCAGATTTTTTGTTGACCTCATGACAAGAGACTATATCAATTAGGATTATATTCACTGGAGCTTAGAACAGTGAGAGTGGATCTCATAGAAACTTCTAAAATTCTAATGGGGTTAGACAGGGCAGATTCAGAAAGAATGTTCCCAACGGAGGGGGGTCCAGACTAGGGGGTCATAGTTTGAGGATAAGAGGTAAACCTTCGAGAACTGTGGACAGGAGAAATTTCTTCACCCAGAGGGTGGTGAATATGTGGAATTCACTACCACAGAAAGTAGTTGAAGCCAAAGCATTGCCTGATTTCAAGAAGAAATTAGATATAGCTCTCAGGCCTAAAGGACTCAAGGGATATGGCAGCGGGGGCGGAAGTGGTCAGGATATTGAATTTGATAATCAGCCATCATCAAAATGAATGGCAGAGCAGGCTCAAAGGGCCAAATAGCCTACTCCCATTTCTAGTTTCTATTTAACTGAAATTTCACCACCTGAGAATAAAGAACAAAGAAGAACAAAACAGCACGGGAAACAGGCCCTTCGGCCCAATGAGCCCGCACCGCCACCCCGATGTTCCCAACTCTACCTGTGATCCCTGTCTACGTTTACAGATCTATGGATTAAAAACCAAATTTGAGACAATTTAGGGAGAACTTGTTTTGCCAATTAGCCAAGAGCACATCTTTGGGATGTGGGAGGAAACAGGAGCACCCGGAGAAAACCCACGCAAACACGGGGAGAATGCGCAAACTCCCACAGACACAGGCCCAAATCCATGCATCTGCACAGCACTGAGCTCACAAGATTCCATGGGTTTTAAACAAACAAAAATAAAACTTACTATATCAGAAAGATAAAACAATTTATAATATCTATCTTATACATCACCATTCTTTCAAAAAGCCAACTGTAGGCAAACAGACCATTTGACACAATAAATGGCAAAGTCCACAGGTTTCTCAACAACCCAGCCAAACATCAGTACATGCAATGTGAAGCCCACTTCTGGTGTCTGCACATGAACAAAAGTTCTGAGGTCCACTAGGAGTTGAAGCCTTTATGCTCTGCAATCTCCAATGATATAAGCTCGTGTTGTGTGACAGTAAACTTGCACATATCCAAAAACTCATCTTTATCAAGTACCAATGTGATAAAATTTACCTTATGCTTGATCAAAACGTAGCTTTCCTTGGTCATAAGACTATCACTACAGATAAGTAAAAAGCACAGGAAATCTTTCAGCCCATCATGGACATAGCAATTCTCTAAAAGCATTACACAATTAGTTCCACATCCATTACTCGTCTCTGTAGTCTTGCAAGCCATTTCCCTTTGAAAGTTACTTCTGTACCAGAAGGACATGGAGACTCTGGAGAGAGTGTAGAGGTGGTTTACCAGGATGCTGCCTGGTATGGAACGTCTGAGTTACAAGGAGAGATTAGGCAAATTGGGACTGTTTTCCTTAGAAAAACGTAGACTTAGAGGAGATCTGATAGAGATGTACAAGATTACGAAGGGGATAGATAGAGTAAAGAGGGTTAAGCTTTTTCCTAGGATGGACTCAAATAGCACGAGGGGGGTAAGGTATAATTTGGATGCTAGAGGGAGTTTTTTCACTCAGAGGGTGGTGGGGGTATGGAATGCGCTGCCAAGTAAAGTGGTGGAGGCAGGTAGTCTGGAGTTATTTAAGAAATACTTAGATGGGCACATGAACAGAATGGGAATGGAGGGGTATAGAAAACTGATTTAAAATAGGGATCATGAGCCTTGGGAGTCCTGAGAAGTGTGTAAATAGATGATGATATTGATGTACTTGTTTTTATCCTACAGGTGCTTTGGTCCACCTTGTTGTCTAACGAGGGGCATACACGACATGGGTCGTGAGAGGACTGCTCTTGGATCTTTTGAGAGTATCCTAGTGCTTCACGTCGTTAGTGTATGCTTGACCTGGACCATCTGATGGGCAACACGACAGCTGAGTGATTATCGCTGTGCCGTGCAGATACATGGATTTGGGCCTGTGTCTGTGGGAGTTTGCGCATTCTCCCCGCGCTTGCGTGGGTTTTCTCCGGGTGCTCCGGTTTCCTCCCACATCCCAAAGATGTGCTCTTAGGCTAATTGGCAAAATAAATTCTCCCTAAATTGTCTCAAATTTCGTTCTTAATCCATGGATCTATAAACATGGACAGGGATTGCGGGTAGAGGTGGGAACATCGGGCTGGCGGCTCGGGCTCGTTGGGCAGAAGGGCCTGTTTCCCGTGCTGTTTTGTTCTTTGCTTCCACCACCATTTCAAATAGTATATTTCTGATCACATTTTTTTGCATTGAATTTCATCTGATATGTGTTTATCCATTTTGCCAATATGTTCCCATCCTCTGTTATTATCACCCATACTGTTTTTGATACTTGAGTTTTGTATCATCTACAAAGTTTTAACCTATATACCCAAGTCTAGGTCATTAATGTATTTTTTTTTGTTTTTATTCCAATTCAATCAAATCAAGTCCAATTCTGTGTCACAACAAATTGAGACATTCCCGATCCAAGCTGACAAAAACAGGGTTCTCACCTCCTGTCTTGGGCTTGATCTACATGATCCAAGCTAATTGGAGCAGGCATAGCTCTTCCTCCAAGCTTGATCTAGTTTGCCTCTTAACCAAAAGGCCAAGATGCCATTTTTATAAATGGCTTCAAATGAAACTAAAATGTAACCTAATGACTTCAACCAAGCACAGCATGTTGATACCACACTTGATCTTAGCCAAAAGGCATTAACATATATTAAACAGCAGTGGAACCAGCACCAATCCCTGGACAACATCAATATTACCACCCTGTGGTCTGAAGATCAACCAACAGCAGTGGTCCAGCACCAATCCCTTGGAGACACCACCCCTGCAATTTGAAGATCAACTTTTCACCACCACTCCAGCATTCTGCCCCTCAATTTCATATTCATATTGCCAATCCCTTTAATCCAAGGGCTACAATTTTGCTCATAAATTCACTATGTGGTGTTTTTAAAATTTTATACACAATTTCAATCAAATTATACTCAAGACTCCCCCTCTCCACCTATTACTTCAATAACTCCATTAATTTTATCAAACACAATTTACTCTCAAAAAAAATCTTTGCTTGCTTTCATTTACCAACGTATTTCAAGTGTCAATGTCTGAATGCAAGACTGCAAAGTTGCTTCCGAGTATATTTAGTCATTTCATTTCCATTGTTTGATCTAAAACTGTTTATAGAAGTAGACTTGAAGTGGAAAAATTTTGAATTCCAACACCTCCACCACCAGCCCCCCCTCACCATTCTCCACAACTCCCACCCCTGATGCACTGAATATGGATTCCTTGTTTGGAAATTACACAGTTCTACATGAGGGCATAGATAAGGGATTGGATTATAAGTGACACCATATGTACTTCTATCTAGATAGCTGTACTGTCAGAATCAGAAACCTGGCTGATTGTTGCCACTCTTTCTCTCCCCCCTTCTCCCTCCCCAAGCTATTAGCACCAGCTGTAGCTATTCTACTGTCATTCCAGCTGAACGCATCCCAACAGGGCTCTTTCTCATCAATAATCCCTTAATCAGTAGAGGTATTAGTAGGTAGCTCAATTCATTTTAATATTGTAAAATTAATACTGAGGTAGATCACCAAGCCATACCATCTTAAGTTATTGCTTTTACAACCACTTCAAAAATATTTGCAAGCATCTTCAGCCAAAAGTATATCAAATCCAACATAGCATTTTCCACGATTTTCACAAAATAATAACCACTCCATCATGGAAGTCATACCAAACAAATGCCAAGTAATAATCACCCCAAACAAGAAAACGTCCCATCACTTCCTAACCTTCACTGGCACCAACACTGCTAAAATGTATTCTTTCATTTATTATTTTGTGGAATCTGGGTATTACTGGCAAGACCAGTATTTACTGCCATTCTTAATTGCTCTTGAACTGGTGATTTGCTCGGCCATTTAAGAGTCAACCACATTACCGTGGAGTCACATACAAGTCAGACCAGGTATGGATGGAGGGTTTCCTTCTCTAAAGGACATTAGCAAATCAGATGGATTTTTATAATACTTAATGATTGGTGTCCATTACTGTCACGGTCACCATTACTGAGATGAATGTTAAATCCAAATTTTTTTCAAAATTAAAAAAATTCCAGCAGGTATTGTGGTAGGATTGGAACCCGTTTCCCCAAAGCATTAGCCTGGATCTCTGGATTACTATTCTAGTGACATTACTACAAATGCCATGGTCTCTCCCCACAAAGAGATGTTTGACTAGAAGCTTTAGCAGCACTGCAACTCAAAAAGCAGAGCCTGAATACTGTGTCAAGTGGCTCAATTCTTGCCTTTTTAAAGCTGTATTACCATTCACATGGCCAAAGTCAAAATTACCATAAACTTGGTTAGCTGAACTTGTAACAAACTCAAAATTATTCAGAGCGAAGCAGTTTTTTAAAAATCAGATGTCTTACAATCTATTCAATATCCATCATCTCAATCACTGGAGCACAGTAAGATATATATTATCTCCTAACACTCACCAAGATTATTTCAACAGTATCATTCTATACCACGAGGGAGTTGAAGAGCAGTAATGTTGTAAAACCTCTATCACATTCAACACTTTTGCACAATTCTTACAAGGATAAATCATAATTCCTTCATTAATATTCTAGAAATTTTTTTACGTAATACCACTGTGAAAACACTGTTGCTATGAATACCATATTAATTCAAGATAGTGTTCCAACATTACTTCAGTATTGTTGCTCAAGAAAACAATGTGTGCAGTCTCAGAATCATAAAATCCTACAGCGAAGGCCATCTGGCCAATCAAGTCTTGCACCAACTTTTATCCAACCTTACCCTGTAATCCCACATAGTTACTTGTTAATAGAAGCATAGAAAAATCACAGCACAGATGGAGGCCATTCAGTCACTCTTGTCCATATCAGCCCAAGGTACCCTTTCTAATCCCAGCTTCCTGCAAATAGCGCATAGCCCTGTCCCTTACAGTACTTATGGTACAGATCCGGGTACTTTCTAAAGAATTTAGGATCTCTGCCCCCATCACCAACTCGGACAGTGCGTGCCAGACACTAACTACCCTTCGTGTATAAAAGTTCTTCCTCATATTAATCAAAATATTTATTCTAAACAAAAGAACTTAAAAAATTCCCAAGCATACATTCACCAAAGACCTCCCCAGTAACACAACTGCAGGTACAGAGAAGAGGACAGTATTTACAAAGCATGTATAAAATCCAAAAGCTTAGTCTGCAACCTCAGGCCAAGGTTATGTATATCAATACATTTTTTTAAATTGTGATTTTTTTTTAAAGATGGGGAGAGTTACGGGTTTGGAAAGTAATTTCTTGCCCTATAAGAAATTTACATAATTTACAGTTTACGTAACCAAATACCTGCTAAATTAAACAGTTAAATTGTTAAGATGATGCCAAAGGGTGTGAGTTATGTGGCTCTTTGGGGTACTGGGAGTTTCATAGAAATCATATTTCTGGAACCACTAGTACCACAAACTCTGCTCTAAATTTAGGTATTGATCTCAACAGGCAGAAGTGTTGTCACTTGTACAATTACAAAAGGAATAATTTTGACACTCAACCTGCGGTTTATTAAAGCTATAATCACATCGCACGTAATCCTCTCTGCAAATCTTCTGACCTTAACAAACCACTTTTTGATGAGAGGGGAATGAAGGTGGAGGAAGGAGGTGGATGCTGAGAAAGGGGGAAATTCTGGACAGTTTAAAACAACCCGACCTCCCGCTGTCCCCCCGGGGCCACCGAGCCCGACCTCCCGCGTCCCCCCGGGGCCACCGAGCCCGACCTCCCGCTGTCCCCCCCGGGGCCACCGAGCCCGACCTCCCGCTGTCCCCCCCCGGGGCCACCGAGCCCGACCTCCCGCTGTCCCCCCCGGGGCCACCGAGCCCGACCTCCCGCTGTCCCCCCCGGGGCCACCGAGCCCGACCTCCCGCTGTCCCCCCGGGGCCACCGAGCCCGACCTCCCGCTGTCCCCCCCGGGGCCACCGAGCCCGACCTCCCGCTGTCCCCCCCGGGGCCACCGAGCCCGACCTCCCGCTGTCCCCCCCGGGGCCACCGAGCCCGACCTCCCGCTGTCCCCCCGGTATCGAGTCCGGCCTCCCAGAGACCCCGGGCACCGAGCCCGAACCTCCCGGAGCTTCCGACCTCCCGCTGCCCTGGGCAGCGAGCCCGATCCTCCCGGGGAACTGAGCCCGACCTCCCTGCTCGGTTTCCCTGAACTCGCTAACGGCCGCTCCGGTTCCCGTTACGGATGCTCGGAGCCGGACCTGTCAGACGTAAAGCAGCATCTGTCTTTGCCTCCCCCGGTCTGGCCTGGGCGCTGTATCTCACCTCAAACAGTAGCAGGATCAGACAGCTGACCACCGAGCTGGGCCTGGGGCTGGGGAGCATGGCGCCTTCCTTCCACAGCACAGCCGCTCACTGGCCTCCCATTGCCGGCGACCTCAGCCCCGGCGGGGGCGGCGCTGCGCGAGCGAGCGGCGGGAACGAGTCTGCAAGCTCGTGTCCAATCAGAGCCGGGGCTCGGGGCCGCGCGCCCGACCAACGGTCGTCCCGAATAGAGCGAACCTGGTGCGCGCCAACTGGGCGCAGGCTGATGCCAGTTAGTCTCAGCCGGAGTGGCAGCGTCTTACTCTGAGGAGGATTAGAGAGGGAACAAATTGGAATTGATAAGATTTATTATTGTCACATGTACTAGCGTACAGTAAAATGCATTGTTTCTTGTGCATTATACAGACAAAACATACCGTTCATAGAATACATGGGGGAGAAGGAGAGGGTGCAGAATGTGGTGCCACAAACGCAGCTCGGGTGTAGAGAAAGATCAACTTAATATAAGGAAGGGCCATTCAAATGGATACCTAACTACATAAAAAGATGTAAAGATGTTGTTAGCAAAGCTAGCATTTAATTGCGCATTAGCGAAGGTGGTGGTGAGCCAAGGCTGCAATCCATGTTATGTAGATACATCAGAGTGACAAATTAATCAGGCTGGTATGTGACTTGGAGAGGGTGCTCCCATGCATCTGCCGTCCTTGATCTTCTAGATGGTACAGGTCATAGATTTGGAGGGTGCTGCCATGTAAGCCTTGACAAGTTGTTGATGTCCATGTACTTGGGGAAATAAATGATAATTGAAGGAAGTAAGTGGGTGGTAAACAGGTAAATGGATAGCAATGACGAGGAAAGTGATAGGAAAATGCATGGCAAGAAATGGAAGAAGGAGGAAATATATGGCAATGAAAGAGAGTATAAAGCAGCAGAAGCTGAGTTGCAACTTTTTGGGTGAGAGGACTGAATCTGGAATTGTTGAATTGTGGTGTGGGTGTAGAAGCTTGTTGATATTAACTTGGACAAGGTGTGCTAGGAGAGTGTGTGCCTTAACTGGAACAGGAAAGTGCTAACTTGAACTAAGGGAATGGATGAAGATTAGTAGTTGCACTTGTTTAAAGTTAGAGAAGTGTCAAGCTGAAATTAAAAGAATTAAAAATTGTCTGTAATATATTGGGGAAGAATGTTACCTAAAGGCTAAGGAGTCTTTGAATTGGATGCTGTAGAATACCTGTTTGATAGTGTTTTTTGAGACATTAATTGGAAATATGGTGATCTGATTAGTATATTGAAAATATTACATTAACATAAGGCTGATGTCAGACATCAATAAGAGAAGAAAATTAAACATGGTGTGACTCACAAGTTAGAGCTTGATAAACAATCTTGTCATCTTGAAAATCAAAGAGCAACAAATGCAATTCCATAGTTCAATAGTAACTTGACATCTCATCCACTGGGAAATGTGTCCAGTAAAATCCTCAATAAATTTGGTTTCAAAATAATTAATTATGCCAGCTTTTATTGATCAAAAGCAAAATTGATGAGCAATTTAAATGGAGATATCTTTTATTCTTGCCATTGTTCACTGACTTTCAAACTTGGGTCTGCAAGAGGTTCTCGAGGGTTCCTCACATTCATCTAGGCTCTCTCCATCCATCAATAAATTTCATTACAGTACTACTGCAAACAAATAGATTACTAATTCTTAAATTATAACACTATTTTCTTTTGCATGGCTGACAATGGTTTTTGAGAGCAGGAATAGGATGTCTCTGTGAATTTGGTAATCTTTTCAAGAAGTCCACACAGAAAAGTTTGAAATCACTATCACCACATACTATAAATCTTCAATGCTACAGTGTGTAGGAAGCAACATGAAAAATTAATTTTATATTCAAATTACTAATGCTAAAGTGAAAATCATTTTGTATTTATCCAATTAGTCAAGAGTCATTGTGAATAAAATTAACAAATGCAGATAAGCAAAAGCATTCTCAAACCCTCAGAGGAGCAACCTACCAAATAAGAGAGCATTCAGACAGAAAGTAACGAGTGTGGCAGAGCAAGACAAAAGCGAAAGCAGCATTATAAATATTTTCAGTTCACAGAAGCTGGAATTGACAAATTTAACATATACAGCTTAAATACTGCATTTTCCAACATATGCTTTCCTCTAAAATATCTTTTGTAAAAAAACTTAAGGGCAATTGGAAATCTGCATTGATGTTACACTTGTTAATTCTCGCTTAAGTAATTCCATCTCTTTATCACTTTTAATTATTCAATCAATTCTTTGTCACAAATGTAAAGCATTGCAAAGTCCCTTAATATTAAGTTGTTCATTTATTCTCTTTTCCAACACCTCTCATTAAGATCAAAAATCATGCAACCCGGTTTAATGAAATCATTGTCCCCAGTCAATAACAACATCTTGGCTAATTGAAATTTTACCACACAGAAGGAGGCCAATTGGCCCATTGTACCTGTATGGACTAAAAAAGAGCAAACATCGTAACCTCACTTTTCACCTCCTATTCCAGTCTTGTAGATCATGGCACTTGAAGTGTGTATCAAGTATTTTATAAATGTGATGAAGGTTTTTGCCTCCATTACCATTTCAGGCAGTGAGTTCCAAAATCCAACCACCCTCTGGATGGAAAAAAACTCAATTCTCTCTATTCCTTCTGTGATCACATTAAATCTATGCTGTTAAGCGAAAGAGGTTCTTCCTATTCACTTTGATTAGGCTCTTTAAATTTATAGATTTTGTTATAGACAGGAAGGAGGTTAGTTTAGACTGCACACCCGCCTGCAAACAGGAAGATGTTTTGATTTGCTTCCCCTTTTACAAGTGGTGGCATATTTTTCAGCCACTCAACGTTGATATGATCCAATTTTCTATTAATAGTGGATTCAAGATAGGATGAACCCAAAGGGTTAGTTTATTTGCATACACTCAAAATTCAGGAGGAGGATCATAATATTGCTTTCTTTGTATTAATAGAGTAAAAAAGGTATAGCAAGAAGAAAGATTTACAGTGTAGAGTCCACAGAGAAAATAAATATTGTTTCATGACGGTTTTAGAATCAAAGTCACAGAATCACTGAGTGAAAAACTGATGCTGGGTAATTCACTTTTCTGGTGGTGTTGACTTCACACAGTGAAATAGGCATGAAGAGGTGAATCAGTCTTACAGAATTTCCAGCAAACACAGTGTAGGTGAGGCCAAATGTCTAATGTAGGCCAGAATTCTCTTATCTGAGGCACTACTAATCAGATAATAAAAAGGCAGACTGAGACTTTAAAGTTCAGCAAGGCAATATTACTGGTTCTACAAGCAGATGCTGACTCTTCTCCAACAAGCACATGCACAGAAACCCTGAAATGAAAAGAAAGAACTGCACAGAATTGCGCATATGTGGCCATTCCATAATCAGCCCACTGGGCCTATAGTTTCTGAACTCTGAGGTCCCAATCCCTGATTAAAAAGGGAGTTTTCTTTCTTTTCTTTAGAGTTCATCAAACATGACAGTTATACAGCCATTATCCACCCTTCAAGAGCATCTACACCCTACTCCATCAATTTGTGACTCTGGCAGTGCAGATTAAGGCCCTTGGAACAGTTAAAATGGAATCTGTTTGAATTGAAATGGCCGTGCTGAGCTTATGTTTCTTTCCTGTGTGAGTCACGCCCTACTCCCTTTTTATACCTGCAAAAATTGGATTTGGAAATGGGATTTTCCCATCTGGGTCTGCCCATTACTTTTAAAAGTCCATGGAATCTTCCCCACTCTATGAAAGTCCAGCTTCATTTTTCAAAACTAACTAAAAATGCCATCAGCAACCTGGTAGAAGCCTTACTCCTAAACATACATACCCTAGTCTGAAATGGTATTCCAAATCTCTTAGAATTGGTTTTGGGTACATTGTGTTGTTTAAATTCATTAGAGACCCTCAATGAGTAACATGATGATTAACATAGACTTGCAGATATAAACTGTGTTTCAAGTAACTCATCAAGTTACTTGATGAGTAACTGAACTCATCAAGGACTGGAATCTATCAGTACTGTAATGATTATCAATAATTTTACTTAATGTAGTTCTTGTGTGTTATTTTTTTGTTTCTCCTCAGAGGAGGAAGTCATCACCATGAAGGAATGGCTCATGTACTGCTCCAAGGTTTTGTCCTTTGTTTTATGTTATTGTGCTCTCTGACTGCTCCTAGTAGACCACTGCTGAAGACTGCATCCATTTTTCATTTTCCTCAAAGCATTGCTTTTACTGCCATAGTGGAAGAGCTCAAGTTAATGGCCCAGTCAAGAAGTGGAAGCCCCAGCCAACTTCAGAATTGGTGAAGATTAAATGTCAATAAGTAGGTTGGTGCAGCCTCAAACCAGTAAGGAGATTCAGATGATTTTAACCCATCTTTCACTGAGCAAGGATGGGATTAAAATCACCTCAGTATATACCAAATATCATGCTGACTTTCTAATCAGCCTATCCAATTCTGAGCGAGACAGAAGAAAATATCATTACAGAGAAATAGGTCATTCAGCTCATTAAGCCTCTATTAGTGTTTTTCTCCGTGTAAGCTGCCTAACCTATTCACATTCGTTTGCTCCCGCTAGTTATTCTTCTGCAGTCATCCATTTAAAGCAAATGTGTGACTGCTTCTGAATGCAACAACTGGAAGTAGTAGTTACCAATATCCATCAACTTCTAGTACTTGTCCTTTAAACAGTATTGTGTCCACTATGGGTAGCTGTCTATCTGATCTACAGGAATCAAACTAAACCAACAGTAGGTATTATAGCTTGGCATACGTCTATGTAGTTACCATGTGATGTATCTTTTAATGATTGCAGGTTGATGTTATACAAATGGACTGTGTACCTCTATCAGTATTCCCAGGGCACAGGTATGGTCAGTCACCTTTCATTAATTAGCAACACTGGGATATACTTTGTAATTCAGCTACCAAAAGCCAAAACCTGGATATTTGGCATCTGCTCTTGTCACTTTTAATGAAAACGATGGAAAATTTGGAATTGTGATTACAACAGTGGAAAATTCCAGCCATTGTCTCAAATGGTACTATGCCTTCAGTTCCTTTAGTGTATAGATTTAGGTACATGTACTGAATATTCTGAATATTTCAGATACCTCCTAATAGAATGTGCAGTCTTGTATGCATTTAGCTATAAGAGATGAAAAACAAGTTATGTATCTCGTTATACCATGTTGCGCATACTTGTCACATGTGTATAAGCAGAATCTTTTAGTCCATCTCAAATTGGGCTTCTGGGTCAGAAAGTGTTACATTAGAAGGTAGAACATTACAGCACAGTACAGGCCCTTCGACCCTTGATGTTGTGCTGACCAATGGAGAAAAAGCAATGACTCTCTAACCATTCCATTTTCATCCATAAACCTATCCACTGACCACTTAAATGCCCCCAAACTTGGTGCATCTACAACTGCTGCAGGCAGGGCATTCCATGCCCTCACCACCCTCTGGGTAAAGAACCTACCTCTGACATCTGTCCTAACTACCACCCCTTAATTTAAATCTATGTCCCCTCGTGCTAGTCTTCTCCATCCGAGGAAAAAGGCTATCACTGTCCACCCTGTCTAATCCTCTGATCATCTTATATGCCTCAATAAGGTGACCTCTTAGCCGCCTTCTCTCTAATGAAAATAACCTCAAATCTCTCAACCTTTCCTCATAAGACCTTCCCTCTATACCAGGCAACATCCTGGTAAACCTCCTCTGCACCCTCTCCAATGCCTCCACATCTTTCTTATAATATGGCGACCAGAACTGTACACAATACTCCAAGTGCGGCCGTACCAGAGTTTTGTACAGTTGCAACATGACGTTGTGGCTCTGAAATTCAATCCCCCTACCAATAAAAGCCAAGACTCCGTATGCCTTCTTAACAAACTTATCAACTTGGGTGCCAACTTTCAGATATATCTCGGTGCACATATACACCGAGATCCCTCTGTTTGTCAACACTATTAAGAGTCCTACCATTAGACCTATACTCTATACATTTGTTATTTCTGCCAAAGTGAATTACCTCACACTTTTCTGCATTAAACCCCATTTGCCACCTCTCGGCCCAGCTCTGCAACTTGTCCAAGTCTCTCTGCAAACTATAACACCCCTCTTCACTATCTACAACTCCTCCAACTTTGGTGTCGTCAGCAAATTTAGTAATCCATCCTTCTATACCCTCATCCAGATCATTTATAAAAATTACAAACAGCAGAGGCCCCAAAACAGATACCTGAGGTACACCACTTGTAACCGAACTCCATGATGAATAATTCCCATCAACCACAACCCCCTGTCTTCTATCAGCTAGCCAATTCCTAATCCAATTAGCTAAATCACCCTCAATCCCATACATCTGCATTTTCTGCAGAAGCCTTCCATGGGGAACTTTATCGAACGCCTTACTAAAGTCCATATACACCACATCAACTGCCTTACCCTTATCTACTTCTTTGGTCGCCTTTTCAAAAAACTCAGTAAGTTAATAACTAAGAAAAATCCATTAGCAGTGGATTTTATTACTTAGCCTGTTTAGCAAGGATCAGTCCTCAGCGGAATGTTGCAGGTTAATATTTTCCAAAGTTCAGGATTACTATGCTGAGGGATGCACTGAAATTGGGTGCAGCTGTTGCAGTAGCTCCGTGGGGAAAGTCCACAGTTTGGGGTTGTGTATTGTCATATTAACAAAGGAATTGACACCAGTGTAAAACACTTTGAGCTGAATGTTTCAGGAAATATTTAATGTAAATGCAAATACAGTGAAAGTGGAGCGATACACGTTAGAGTGGGATGAATTGTAGTTAACTAAATTGATATGTATTGCACCCTGTGAACTGCCATATTTTAATTGTACCAGTAATATACATTTGAGTTGAAGAACAAAACAACAGGTACAAACCTGAGGGAGTTGCAATCAGTCATCCTCTTGTCAGACTATACCTAAAATACTAAACTCAAATTTGCAAGGGTAGAGTGGTAGGAATGGAGGCAGGCAGGCCCTCAATTTTCCTAACATAAAGACACTTAACCTGAATGCACGTGGCATTCGAAACAAAGTGAATGAGTTGATAGCTCAAATCAGTACCAATGTTATGATCTAGTGCCATTACAGAAATGTGGTTGCAGGGTGACCGGGAGTGGGAACTGAATATCCAGGGGTATCAGACATTTCAGAAGGATAGACAGGAAGGAAAAAGAGGCGGGATAGCTCTGTTAATAAAAGATAACATCAGGGTGGTAGTGAGAAAAGATATAGGCAGCAGGTGATCAAGAAGGCAAATGGAATGTTGGCCTTTATAGCAAGGGGGATATAAAAGCAGGGAGGGCTTGCTGCAATTATACAAAGTACTGGTGAGGCCGCAACTAGAGTACTGTGTGCAATTTTGGTCCCCTTATTTACGAAAGGATATATTGGCCTTGGAGGGAGTACAAACAAGGTTCACCAGGTTGATACCGGAGATGAGGGGGTTAGCTTATGAGGAGAGATGGAGTAGATTGGGCCTATACTCGTTGGAGTTTAGAAGGCTGAGAGGTGATCTTATAGAGACATAAAATAATGAAGGGGCTAAATAGGGTAGAGGCAGAGAGATTCTTTCTTCTTAGATAGGAAACAAGAACTAGAGAACACAGCCTCAAAATAAGGGAGAGTTAGTTTAGAACAGAGTTGAGAAGGAACTTCTTCTCTCAAAGGGTACTGAATCTCTGGAATTCTCTGCCCATTGAAGCAGTGGAGGCTTTCTTGTTGAATATGTTAAGTCACAAGTAAAAAGATTTCTGATTAATAAAGGAATTAAGCATTATGCAGAGCAGGTGGGTAAGTGGAACTGAACCACTTTCAAATCAGCCATGATCTTATTGAATGGCGGGCAGGTTTGAGGGACTATTCCTGCTCCTATTTTTTATGTTCTTATGTTGTACAGATAGCTAATTAAGTGCCTTATATGTCTAATGTGCATGCACTGACTGGTAGAACAGAGGTGCCAACACATAGTTTGCACTGTACCCCACCATCCCTGCTACGATTGCAAAATGACTGGAGCTGGAGACCATCTTTCCACTTGTTCATGGAAAATGGGCATTGTTGATTAAACCAACACTTTTTGTCCTGGAGAAGGTGGTAGTGAGCTGTCTTCTTGAACCACTGCTGTCCATGTGCTGTAGGAATATCCCAGTACTGTTAGAAAGCAAATTCCAGGGTTTTGAGCTCTGATAGCCTGGCAACTGTGGCCTCATTTTATTTTGAAATGAGTAAAAAGTCTTCAGAGGCATTCTTAATTGGGCGGCAGTGCACGTCCTAGCTACTGACTGGTCTGCTAATAAAAAAAACATGCATTAAATTGTGAGCACCATCACTGTGACTTAGGAGAAACTTTTAAAAGAATAAGGGGAGATGGTGATTTTAGTGATAATATCATTAAAATAATCCAAACACCCATATGAATGTTCTGTGTTTCAAATTCCACCATAGTAGCTGATGGCATTTAAATGTAATTAATAAACGTGGAATCTGAAGCTAGCTTCAGTAATGATATCATGAAACTATCATTGATTATTTGAAAAACTCATCTGGTTCATTAATGTCCTTTAAGGGAGAGAATCTGCCAGCCTTACCTGGTCTGGCCTATGTATGACTTCAGATCCACAGCAATGTGGTTGATTCTTAACTGCCCTCTGAAATAGCCTAGCAAGCCACCCACTTCAAAAGCAATAGGATGGACAGTAATCGCTGACCTTGCAAGAAATGCCCACAAGTCACAAAATAATAAATATTTTTAAAAATATTTTAA
Source organism: Sphyrna mokarran (assembly GCA_024679065.1). Taxonomy (NCBI): domain Eukaryota; kingdom Metazoa; phylum Chordata; class Chondrichthyes; order Carcharhiniformes; family Carcharhinidae; genus Sphyrna; species Sphyrna mokarran. Next base: position 55,839,660 of record JAGIQG010000002.1, on the reverse strand, counting down.
AGAAAGAAAAGAAAATCATGTTGGGCATTAGGTATCCTGGAAACTGCTTTCTAGCAGTATTGTAGATATTCCAACAACACATGGACAGCAGTAGTTCAAGAAGATAACTCACCACCACCTTCTAAAAGGTAATTATCATCAGGACCCAAAAATACACCTGATCCAGAACAAAAACTCAGCTCACTGTGTCCAGTGCTGATCATTGAAGGGCATTGATTCAAATTTAAGACTAATATTAGAAAATCCTTCTTCACAAAGAGGGATCATGGTATGATTCAAAGCAAACCAAATGGCCCTCTTCATTGGTAATTTTTCTTGTCATTTTTCTTGTTTGAATGAGGAAGAGGGATTGAAATGGATGCAAGAGTATTGTAGGTGTATAACAGCAAATTATTGCAGATGCTGGCATCTGAAACAGAGAAAAAATGCTGAAAAATCTAAGCAGGTCTGATAGCGTCTGTGGGGAGAGAAAGAAGGAACGTACTGACTGTGGATGACCCTTCATCAATTTTGTAGGTGGACCCACTGCAATTTGTAGAACAATTCTGGAGTAAAGAATTAGCATGGTGCAAATTGTTTTGATCCCAAAAGCTATTGCCTATATTGTCACAATATGTTGTGTGTTGTTCTGCAGCTGTGGGGTGGAAGTCAATGCTGATGTCTGTTGGCCCTAGGCCAATCTGTCACATTCATGTTGCAATCTAATTTGTGCTAGAGATAGCGAGATTGATGTTCTTTTCGCTTTGCTATAATTCAGATCAAAATATTGTTGTTGTGAGGTTCTAAGCTTCATACTACTCAGAGATACTTATAATTCACCTGTGTGTGCAGTATCCCTCTGTACATGGTTGTACATTTAATAGAGGCAAAGAACTAATTGAAGTGTTGCTGCTGATAGCAGCATTGCTTTTTTACTGTATCAACTTTGAAGTTAAGTTATTGGTCTCCAGAAATAGGTGGTGCTTCACTGTGTATTACAAGCTCATTTTCATTTATCGATGGGTTTTTTTCCAGTCATATTCATTGTATTTACACTAAAGTGGACATGTCAATGACTTACCTGTTCTTCAGAAATCTGGAAATCTGTTCATCAAAGGTATATGACCCATTAATATTTCAACTTTTTAAAACTTTAATTTTACTCATTGCAGTCCAGAATAGGAGAGAAAGCTGTCAAGAGCAAGACAAATGATCTTCCAGCATTTTGCAATCATCCTGGATTTTTTTGCCTGTCATTTGAATTATTTGACATAAGAAGCAGGCTATTTCCCTATAATTTCCATTGGAACTCAGCTTTTGCTGCATATATAGGTATTTCCTAAAATGGCCCAAAAACTCCTGTCAACAGCACTCATAATTAGTTGGATTTGCCTTGCACATTTAATTTTTGTGACAATTTACATTGCAAATTGCTGGAAATGTGAGATGGAAGCTACTTCCTTTGGTAGCAAGATCCATTCTAACCACTCGCTGGATAAAGAAGTTTCTCTTGACCTGCTTATTTATATGACCCTAAATAAGTTCGATAGAGATTCAGCAAAACCTGTCTACTTTTCAGTTCTATTCTACCAGAATTAAACATGAATTCTTTATTTGCAGTTTTCATCATCTTGTACTCTTGTATTGCTAATTTTGATGATTTGTTAATCTGTATTCCTAGATCCTTTTGTTCCTTCACCCCACGCAGATTCTCATTTTACAAAAGGTGGGCCTTTTGTAGAGTGGCCGCTAGTCTTTACCAGATGGACTCATCATACAATATAGGGCCCATTCATCGATATTAAAATATAAGTGGTGACAGGAAGCAACACTTAATTGGCCACTTAAGTTGCACAATTGGCTGTGGGCTGAAAGATTGTTCTCCAGCTTCCCCACAGTTGGCAAAATGCCATGGTGATAGGTGGTTACAGAGACATCACTACTCACCTCCCCTATTTTTTATAATTGCACCTATCACCAGCTCCTGCAGGTCCCATAACATCCAGTTCTTTGTTATTGCTTCCCTAAACCCTTTTAGCTAAAAAGGAAAGAACAGATTAATCATTACTGAGGCTCCACAGATGAATAAAGAGTTTACACTGTGAAAAGAAAACATAGAAGGGCTGAGCTCTTGCTTAGCAACCGGTAGCCATATTTAAGTTAGAAAGATATTTTGAGTTTAGTTTTAACTGGACCAAGACAGTAGGAGCTCAGGAGTTGGAGAGGAAACAGCTCTCCATTGCTTCTCCAGAAAGCAGGACAATGAAGTAATGGGAAGAAAGCAGATCCAAGAAACTAAAGAAAAAGCTGTTCTAAAATCATGGAATGAAAAGAGAGGTTCTGGGGAGATTGAAGTCAAAGGGACAAAAGGAACTGAAATTTGAACAAGATATTGTTAGTTGGAATACAAGTAGAAGGCACAGGAAGTGCTCTGAGTTAAAAATCAGCTGCAGTAAGCAGATTTAAAGTGAGGAACCAGATTTCAGAGGTAAATCAACATTTGGTGGCATCTTACTGCAACTTGTGAAGCAATGGCTGTGAGTTGGGTATCTGAGAGGTTGTGTGGAAGATAATATGCATGTGGAAATTCAAGACAGTGGAATACTGTTGGGAGGGCTGGAAATCCTGGAAGTGAATTCTTGCTGAAAACAGCTGAGGAGAAACATTGTTTGGAGGTAGATTCTAAAACATATCTTTTCAAGAATAGAGTTTGGAAACACTCATGTGAAGATCAGAGTCCAATGAGGCCAGTTGGCCCACAGTGTTACGATCGTCAGGAGGGATTTGGGGAGAAATTCACAGAAGTTCAATTGGGTGGAATCTGTCACTTGGTTTCAGAGTGGGATATCTCTGACCGCAGTTGGCCTGTTGGTTTACATGGATTGCATATTTACTGAGAACATTTTAACATAAGATGTATTTTGGAAACCACGTTATTCTTAAAACCTGTACACATTTGAGAAGGCATAGATAGGATCAGAGTAGTTTAAATTTAAGTCTATTTATTACTGTCGCAAATAGGCTTATATTAACACTGCAATGGAGTTATTCTGAAAATTCCCTAGTTGCCACACTCCTACATCTGCTCGCATGTAGTGAGGGAGAACTTAGTATGGCCAATGCACCTAACCTTTTGGATTGAGAGAGGAAACCTTAGCACTAGGAGGAAGCACATGCAGACATGGGGAAAATGTGCATATTCCACACAGACAATGACCCAAGCTGGGAATCAAACCCAGGTCCCGGGTGCTGTGAGATTGCAGTGCTAATCACTGTGCCTTCATGCTGCCCGTAATGTTGTATATCATAATGAGGAATGTCTTTCAGTCTACATTTACAATGTTTGTTTTTTCGCTATTAAAACCTAAAGATACTCCTGTGATCCTATTTATCCATGTTTTCCAAAACAAAATTGAAGTTATAGGCTTTTAAGCCAGGGTTCCTTTCTGGACCTTCCCACCCAATAAAATATCAACTGGGGTCAAAACACAGGGCCTGGCAGAGGGGAGTCCACAAGTTACAAACATTCAGAGTTCTGAGGCTAGAGGGATCTTTGCTCAATATCTTGACCATAATGAGCAACTAGAGCTTCAGATCTGAAAAACTGGTTTTAAAACAAAATCAGAGTTGTCAAGTCAGTTTCAATGATAGTTGCGATGCTGTTTCTTTCTACCTTTGGGTAGCTTTGCAATTCCAATTCTTTATTTTAAAGCCCAATAGGAAATCATCAAGCTGCCCACAGATCAGTAACAGCCTGAAGATAAATGTTTGGAGCTGGCCCTGGACATTAGCAGGCTTGATTAAAAAGATAAATAATGTCATTGGAGAGTAAATTTGGCAGGGGTGTGAATTGAACATCCAACCCAAACATCTATCCGAACTGGGTCAGTTAAGATAAAATTGGACCGTTCTATCCTCTTAGTTTGAACATTATAGGTTGTTTAGAATTTGAACACAAACATAAACAACAGCAGATACGTATAAGCACGTCATATCTGAAATATATTTCACTCACTCACACAAAGGGCTTGTTTCATTTTAATCTGAATTTGTTACAAAGATTACCCGAATACAGTTATTGTAATTTGCAGCTGTTCATGCTGGTCACCATGCAAGGGGTCTTTTGGCTGCACTGAATGATTTGTGACAACATCTGCCAGGAGGCCAAAGAGAGGGAAAGAAAGTGAAAGGACAAGCGGGAGTCTTTGCCAATAACAAGGCTGGAACAGGCCTGGAGCAACTGTCATTCAATCTTACACCAAGCCAGGTCCAGCTGTCATCCGCAGCCAGAGCACCAGATATTCCTAGAACTGGACCTTCACTTTTAGTGACTTTGAGTTACCTTAAACAAGGTGAATGAGTGCGGTGTCATTGTGTCCACAAGGGAGGAGTGTGCTTAAGTAGTAGCAAGTGAATGGGACCATCCCCTGTCCTCCTCCACTCCTTCCTCCTTCTCCCCTCTTTCCCTTCAAAACTGTCCAACAATGAAACAATGTGAGCTGTAGTATGGATGGTCTTTCTTTTTTATACTAAATAGATAGTTGAAATATTTAAAATAAAATCTGAAAGGTTTTCTTACAAAGAATTGAATCTTTCTCTCCAATTATGAATTCATTGTCACTGTATACATATGGTGCAATTTGCAGAACATGTTAATGAGGCAGCCGCCAAAATCAGTGTTATTGTCTACATAGTGTAATAAATAACTATTGAGATATTTTCCTGTCAAATTAACAATATTGCACAATTCTGTAAAATTGTTGTAAAATTTGCACACTCTGGTTTGTTTAATAGTCTTAATGGGTTCACCTATACAACACACATAAATGAACATACCATTGTTGTTCTTAATTGTAATGAGACGTGCTGCATTTATGTTGGATGACATTTGTAACCAAATGCCAACAACGGGTGTTATAATTTTACTAGGAGCTTTTCGTGATTGTTTCGTGAATTGATTGATGAATCTTGTAAAGGACATGATTGAGGAGAGATTCATGTCCCCCTCCAGAAACCTGAAGACAAAACATGGGTTCCTTTCATTTTAAGTTTATTTTGTGATTTACAATCAACACATATTTGACAAATTTCTTTGTTAAGCACATGTCAGTGCATTCAATTTTAATAAATATTACGATGTTTTTCTAAGAAATTTGTAAAGTAGTTTTCAGGAAATGCAACTGAGGCCGCATCACTTAATTCCTCTAAAACAGGAATGAGATACATATCTCATCTGTTCCTCTCCCTTCCTGAACCACATCATTGTTCCTCTTGTCCACACTTGCCACAGCCTCAGCCTTCACATTCAAAGGATCATCCTCTGCTACTTCTGCCAACTCTAGTATGCTGCCACCACAAAACACATCTCCCCCCCGATCATCAGCTTTCACAGGAACTGTTCCCTCCATGACACCCTGGTCCATTCCTCCATCAATCTTAACTACCTATCCTTTTCCCATTGCAATCACAGAAGGTACAATCCTTGTCCCTTTACCTCCTCCCAACTCACATTTGAGGCCCCAGATACTCCTTTCAGGTTAAGCAGCATTTAACTTGTTCTTCCTTCTGTTTGATTTATTGTATTCGCTGCCCCAATGTGGTCTTCTCTACATTAGGGAGGCCAGAAGCAGACTGGGTGGCTGCTTTTTGGAACACCTTCAATCAGTCCCCAAGCATGACCCCAATCTTCCTATCATGTGCCATTTTAGCTCAACATCTTGCTGTCTTGCCCACATGTCCATGCTTGACCTGCTGCAATGCTGCAATGAAACCTAGTGCAAGCTGGAAAAGCAGCATTTCACCTTCTGATTAAGTAGATTACAGCATTCTGAACTCATCTCTAGGCACAATATTACAAGATGTTCATACTATGCTCCTACAGCAGCAATGCCAGAGAATTTGACACCCAGAAAATGTCTGTTCACTGCTCCGGGATGGGAAAATCCCATCGGCATGAATGACCACAAGATTCTGGACGTTGAGTTGAACAACTTTGGACTGTGTTTATAGCTTTTTGTGGTTTGCTGTAACATTGACTGCAACAAAAATTTTAGTAACATTAAGTTTATTTAACTAACCCTACAGCTGTAAGAGAACACTTGTGTTCTCCTTGAGGTCCTGGGAAAATCTGCCGCACTCCTGCTACATGATGCTAAATGTGACTGTGTCATCATGTGGTCATGTGATGACTTGGTCTACATCTTCCCCAATTAGTTTGGGCCCCTTGTAATATGAGATGTAACAGTGCATGCAATGAAAACTATATATGTCACATATGCACAAAAGCAGTCAGCTATTCAACTGTGCACATATTTTGTTTGTGTGAACAATGTTGCGCAAATTGGGGTCTTGCGACTTGCTGCATTTCCCATTGTATGTACTTCTCCCCTTTCTTTCAACACATGGTAAAAGGAAACACTGAGAAGATAACACAATATTCATCAGTCCAAACTATGTGGTGGCAAAATGTCGATATTGTTCAATTGCCCAAAGCATGAAATAACACCAACAAGTGAAGGAGATACTGTTCTATGGCCTGTGGCCATTTTGCTGAATTCACGAGACATGTTGAGTGTGTGTTGTACAAACGTGAAACTTTCTGTATCAAACTCTGATGGGGTCTGCATGAATGTAGTTTTGGGGGACCTTTGGGCAAAACAAGAGAGTTGAGTTGCAATGCTACCTGTTGGTAATGGTTCTGAAACTCGCAAAAGGTGACAGTGATTGTATATGTACTGATTGCCATTGGATTCTATCATGTAGCTGTTGTGTTGTGAGGCTTTGTTCTTGACCAGTACCAACTGGTCATGGTCATGTGGGGTCTCGATCTGGACTACTTGGCCTGGTGCTAGGAAGCTAAAGCTATGAGATGTTAATCGTAACATGACTTGTTGCGCAGTCTGCACTGCAACTATGCATTTTGTACATAAGATTCAAGTTTGGGCTGCAACAGAGTAGTGGGAACCATGGTCCTAGTGTCCCTGGAAAAATGTCACTGTACACATGAAGGCAGATCCTATTATGGAAGATTACACTGTCTAAGTAATGCAACATAGTATTCGATGTAGTCCCATGCACATTTCTCTAAGAGATGTTTGGCTGAGCATACAGTTCTTTCTACTAGCCATTTTGACTATAGATGAAGGGGGCTGCTTGTGATGTGCTTGCAGTCCGTGTTTATACAAAATTTTGAAACTCCACAGAGACAAATTGTCGAGCATTGTCTGTCATGATTCTTTACGGGGATGTCATGTGTGGCAAAGTATTTCTTGAGCTGGATAGATAATGAATTGCTGATCATGTTTAGAAGGTAGTCAAGTGTGAACCACATAATATATGAGTCAGTAAGGATTAAGTGCTGTTTATCATTCCCCTGAAAAATACCAACTGCTGTGAACACCCCCGGGATGTCTGGGATCTCACGCAGTTGTAGTGGATTCCTTTGCTTGAAGCAGCTTTAGTGAATTACCAGGTGAATATCTTGATATTGCCTCCTTTATAGCATTCACAGGCCAGTACAGTAATTGTTTGGCCCTGACTTTAGCTGTTTCCAGCTCAGAGTTCCCTTGTCCGGCAGTTGAGTATAGTACACTGGAAAGCAGGTGGAATAAAAAGTTGTCGTCTATGCAGGGTTAGGCTATTTTGTATGGTTAGTTCTTTTCTGAAGGCAAATAATATGTGCAGTTCATGAAGAATAACTTTCTTTATGATGTCAAGCAGTTGTGTGCATGTGATATCTGCTTGTAAAGTCTGCTTAAGCTCCTGGATGTGACAAGAGAACAGTGCCTCTATTTCCATTGTACCTATATCTGCCTCACGATCAGCCTGACCCTTATTTATCTATTCTTTTAAGGCAAGGATAGATAAATTTTTGAATAGTAAAGAAATTATGGGTAATGGTGAATGGGCGGATAAGTGGAGCTGAATCTATTAAAAGATCAGCCATGATCTTATTGAATGGCGAGCATGCTCAAGGAGCCTAATAGCTTACTCCTTCTCCTAGTTCTTCTGTTTTTATGTTGTTATGGTCCACAGGCAGGAAGTCTCTGGAGAGGGTATTAGCCAGGTAAAACTCCTTTCTGCCTTTGTATACAATACTGATATTACAATGCTGTAGCTTTAACATTATGCATGGAAACTGTGCAGACACTTCTTCAGGATGGTTATGAGCGGTTGGTGGTTTGTTTCGATGATTGTGGGACGACCATGTATGAAATTGTGAAATTTCTGACATGCAAAAACTAAGGCAAGGAGTTCCTTCCCACAACGAATCTCAATGTCAGCAAATGCCCTGGAGACAAAGGCTATTAGGCTGCCATTTTTTATGCATGCTGCACTAAGATGAATGAACCCTAGCACGATGCTATCTTGAAGTCCTAACAGTGGATTTACGTTCTGATTCACAACAAAGTGTGGTTATACCCTCAACAGTGATTGTCTTTCCATCATAAGCTACAAGTTCGGACTACTATTCGGGATCCAATTTTGCATCTGTATCTGTTTCCCATAGTTTTTGGCTATGACTCCCTAGCCAAAAACATTACATTTTGCTCCAACATTGATCTTAACTCAAAGCTTGGCACAACTAGAGAGTACATGTAGGGTAGTGAAGATCTCTCCCTTTCAAAGGCAGATTCCACACTTATGTAATATAATGTCAATGTTGGTGTTATCATTGTTGATGCTGGTTCCGTAACCACGCTACTTGGGTTGAATTGTAATTCATTGATCTTACTAACTCACCTAACTCATAGAAACCCATAGATGTGCTACAATTAACAGAAAGGGTGTTGTTGTTTGGGCATATTGATTTTGGCCAAGTTGTTCTATTTGTTGCATTGATTGCATTTCTTTCCAAATGCAAAACACAATGTTCTGTTTGAGGGGTTGGTGCAGTTGATGCAGGGCGCCCTCTATACTGCAAAAACCAAATTATCCCACCCAAGCTGCACCATTTCCTACCTAAATTCTTTATTTGATGTCTCAGACCATTTGTTGAACATGCACATTTCCACTGCAGACTGTAACATTAAATCTTTTTGTTATAGTAATTATTTCTGGGCTGCATCACTGTTATTCCACCAATCCCCAAGAAACTCTGTTGTAAAATTTTCAATTGCTTATATTGTCGCTAAATTTTTCAAAGTGGCAACATTATATTGAGTAAACTTCTGCATTTTTTGGGTGGTGGAATGAAAATTAAAGGCGATTGAGAAAGTTGCTTAACTGGAAGAACGTGGCTTTGAATTTTTTTCAAAATTATCTCAGGGTTTTCTTTCTAATCATCAAATTCAAAGGTTAATGATCAGAATTTTGCTACTCCTTGGGCACCTGCTAAATTCAGCAAATGTACACCTGTACATTTTTTGACTTGTCATAAAGCGCTGCAACATAGATCATGAGCCACTCTTGTTCAATTTTTTTCCCAGTTGTTTGCTATGCTTTTATTGAAGATTAATGGGTCAATAGTTTGAAGTTTTGCGCTATGCTGCCAGCCCTGACACCATGTAGTTTTTTTTGTTTCGCTGTAATACTGACCACAAGGACTGAAATAACAATAAGTTTATTGAATTAATTCTGCAGCCGTATGAAAACATTTGTGGTCTGCCCAAATTCCTGGGGAAATCTGGCGCACTCCCACCATGTGGTGCTAGATATGACTGCATCATTACATAGTCACATGACAACCTGATCTATAACTTCCTTCTCCACCTTAAGCCTATTTTTTAATATTCCATTTATTTTTGCCTCAATGCAAAAACACTCCTCCTCTTCCCGCCACCCCCCCCCTCCAAACCAGCTCTTGATCATCTATCTCTTGATCTTAAGTTTGCTACACCTTTATTGCAGTCTTTTCCAGTTACAGTAATATTGAACAGATTTTCCCCTCTTTCAGTTCTGATGCAGAACCAGACAAGTACAAAACTTTAACTCCATTCTCTCCCTACAGATGCTGCCCAGACCTGCTGAATTGTTCCAGCATCCTCTGTTTGTTTCAGATTCCAGTATCTGTAGTATTTTGCTTATTTTAGACACATGGCTGGTTGGTAATGAAGTTTTAAATGATAGAGAAGTGCATTGGACAAGATGATTAAATTTTCATAGGAGATAGTTGTCGAGAAGGTGTTGGTTACAGAATGGTGTCATAAAATCTTTGTAGTCTTTACTAGGTTAACAGCAAGTCTTTATTAAGCACTTGTAACTATATTCAGATCCAACAGAATCCTTACAATGCAAATGGAGGCAATTTAGCTCATTGGGTCCACACCGATCTTCCAAAAAAACACTTTACCTTGGCCCACATCCCCACCCTATCTCCATAACCCCATGCATTGATCAATCCACTTAACCTGCACATCTTCAGACTGTGTGAGGAAACTGGAACACCCAAAGGAAACCCAAGTAGACATGAATAGAATGTGAAAACTCTGTATATTCACCCATGGCAGGCAATTGAACCCATATCCCTAGCACTGCGAGGCAGCTGTGCTAACGACTGTGCCACCGTACTGCCCATATATACAGTAAAAGATATGGACAAGGAGCTAAGTCCATTACCATCTCTTTTCAACACCACGCTGACCTTAGGTCTTGATCAAGTGCCTCCTCACATGTGTACTCAGTCCAACATTAACCCTGTATAACAACAGTTATAGGAGAGGGGTATATTATCTATGGAGGACTGTATTTAAGGACAGTTCAATAAAGGTGTAAGTATATTTCATAATTTTATTGATTATCCTTTGGTCTAAGGGAGTTTATCTAAAATTTTGCCTCTGAAGATTAAATAGATAGGATAGTGGAAGGCATCATGGTCTAATAGTTTCTGTTATTTCAAGATCACTTACATCCTAAGAAACTCCAATTAGACTGTAAAATCTTTATCACTTTGTTAGGACCATAGAAACATAGAAACTAGAAGCAGGAATTGGCTATTTGGCCCTTCGAGCCTGCTCCACCACTCATTACGATAATGGCTTATCATCAAATTCACTATCCTGATCCCATCTTTCCTTCGTATTCCTTGATCCCTTTAGTCCCAAGAGCCACATCTAACCACCTCTTAAAATCACACAATGTTTTGGCCTCAGTTACTTCCTGTGATAATGAACCCATAAATTCACCATTCCCTGGGTGAAGAAATTTCTCTTCACCTCAACCCTAAAATGTTTACTCCCTATCCTCGAACTATGATCCCTAGTTCTGGATTCTCCCACCGTCGGGAACATTCTTTTTCAATCTACCCTGTCTAATACTGTTAGAATTTTATAAGTTTTCATGAATACCATCCTTGCTTAGCAGCTTTTAGTTTCAGTGAAATGCTGTGGCCAGACGAATAATGAGAATGCTGTTGGCGGATGCATCACTGCACAAATGGGCCTTAGGAACAGGTTCAATCTGCAGCAACGCTGAGATGATGACAATCTGAGCCATGTCATAGTGGTGTTAATTGGAGACAGGAAAAGTGCCAAATTGGAAAGCTAGCTTCCCTGACTATTCACCCTACCTCTCTCTCTCTTTGCAATTAGTAAATGGCTGTGGGAAGAACAGGACTAAAAAAAATGGAAAGTTTACTTTGGACTAAATAAAACAAGTGTTTTTTGTGGCTATTCCCAGTCATTCTAAACAATGGAGATGATAAGGCAGAAGCAATCTGGGAAACATATTTAGATATCTTGTTGATGGATAATTGCAATCGCTTAGTATCATGATGTAATATATCTCGATCAGTGGCATTAACTACAGCAGACCAAGTGTAAAATAAAATCTCTTGTGTTCCCATAGTTACCAATGTAAGGTATTTGTCAGCCTTTAACTCTCAAAAAAAAGTTTTAATTTTCAATAACACAGATGTTTTGACTCTATTTTGTCACTCTAATTTTAAAAAATTGCTTCCTGTGAACACTTCATTCTTTTGTGGTATCGAGTTTTGCCGACAGTTGCTGGTAATGCAAAAAGGCACAAGATTTAAACATATTTTTTCCGTTTGCAAATATGAGTTATTGTATATGAATTTATATTTGCTCCTTTTAGCAATCATTGATGAGCACATATTCAGTTCAAGTGTTTGGCTGGGATTTTCTGCCCAATCACCCCGCCTGCCCCTCCCTTGCAGCAGATGCAAAGAACCACTTGCTGCTGGTGGAGTCTCCCAGTCCCGTCAGAGTTTATAGGCTTTTGCATGGCACACTCACTCTGCTGCTGGGAACTCACCAGGGGGCTAGCTTTGGCACTACCAGAAGATCCCATCAGTTCAAAGGGCTAGAAAATCTTGTACAATGTCTTTGCAAATCTGCAAGGATAAAAAAAATCAGGTGTAGTTTATGTTTTTTCCTCTTCAAAGTTAAATCTCTTCCTTTCTGTTTAAATTCTTATACTTTACATTTTCATTTCAGTCTGCAGTTGAGTTTAACTAATGAGTTCTCCATGAGGTTCCTATGTGCATACGCGTAAGTGTGCTTTTAACTGTCTTAAGATTAAAGGAGGAACCATATACATCGCAAGTGGCTTATGTTAGGCATATTAACCCAGGCCACATTTATATCAAGACAGAATGACATAGTAGTTACAAAGATTGTTGTTTTAATTAAGTACTTACAGAGATAAAATGAAAACTCATCTTTTGATAAATATATTTCAACCAATGTGGTAATTTTGGCTTAACATATAATTCTGAAAGGCTCAGATTTGAAAAAAATATGGACACAACAATGTAACAGCATTTCAAGAAGTAATTTGTCAGCTGTGGAGTTGTTTGGAACATTTTTACTTTCATGTAGCACTGTTAGGCGAGCACAAACAAGATGTAATATCATAACATAAAGAAGAATGACTTTCTCTGCAATTATACATCATAGCTCCAAGCAGAATTTTCCTCCTTCCATCCCCATCAGGATTGCCACTGTCTGTTCAATAGTTGCTCTCTGTCTGTCATTTATGATGGAAATTGCTTGTCAGATTTCTTTTCTCTCTGTTCCACTTATTAACATCCTGGCTCCAGCATTTGAATGATGGTGGTAAGTTCCAGGAAACTGCATTAGCAGTCGTGAGTTCCTTAAAGCGGCTGCCTTTCCCTCCAATCTGTTACAGCTCAGGAGACTGCAGGATCCTTTAATATTAATGCAGGCACCTAAAGTCTGTAACAGCCTTAATTTTGCTGAATCCTCTGGCTTTTCAGAACAGAGCAAGAAATTGCTTGTACATCTGACCCAGGAAATTCCTGAATTTATATAAGTCTCTTTCAAAATCCTTTTAATATGAAATACAATGTTTATATAATTAAGAGTTTAAACAAGAAACGTGATGGAATACAGATCCTTCAGTTGGGTTTGCATGTTCACACTTGTTTTAAATTTGACCGCTGTGTTTCCTATATCATAGCAGAGACTGCACTTCTAAAAGTGCTACATTGGGCTGTAAGATACTTTGGGACATCAAGAGATTATGGAAGTTGCTACATAAATGCATGTTTTCATTTTCATTTGGCATAGGAAATAGAATATGATATCAATGTTTGAGGAGTGAAGGAAGCCATAGAATATCAGAATCATGATGCAGTGATGTTTTTGCAACATTGTTTTCCAAGTCTAGAAAATCAATAAGAAAATAAGCAACATTATTTAGTGCCCTTCACATCCTCAGAGCATGCCAAAGCACATTAAGACTAATGAATTACTCTTAAATAATACTCACTTTTTCTTCTTAATCTGATCACATCCAAACTGAAGAATCAAACAACTGTCTTGTAGCAAGGGAAACAAGACAGTAATCAAGGATTTTGCTACCTCAGGAGTATATTAATCAAAATGGTGGAGAGGGCAAATTAAGATGAGGAGTACATAGAATTATGTTAAACCCTGGCTATATTACAGCGTTTTGGAACCAAAGTCAATAGGTGAGATCCTCTGGCTTTTCGTAGAATCCTACAGTGCAGAAAGAGACTGTTTGGCTCATTGAGTCTGCACCGACAAAAATCCTACCCAGATTCTATCCCAAAAACCCCATGAATTTACCCTACCAAATCCCCCAACACTAAGGAGCAATTTGGCATGGCAAATCCATCTTTTCAAGCCTGCGAGATCTTCTGGTCTCACTGGTGCAACTCTGCTGCATGTTTCCTGGTGGTGTGGGGTGGAATCAATGGGAAATCCTACTAACAGCAGCAGGACCAGAAGATCCCATTGCTGGCCAACAGCACGATACCTCTTGCGCTGAAAAAATTGCTGCAGGGAGCCCAGAGGATCCTGTCCATAATGTACTTTTAACATTACCATAAAGAGAGTTCATTGATCCGACAAAATATTTGGGGAGGAAATATTATTTCTTACTAAATAACAATTCAATTTTTAATTGTTGATCTCCCAGTATGCATTCTGCACAGTTTGCAAGGTCATATACGAGTACATTGATAACACTGACTAATAACTGTATGTTTCTTCAGAAGCAGCCAAATAATACCAACACGTTTAGTGTACAGAGTCTTATTAATTGGAAAGAATATTTCTGAATTTAACTTGCAATCCTCGCCCTGGTTTTTGCCTCATACAAATGTTGTGCCTAATAAAGAATAAATCTATCTCAAGTCACAATAATTTATAACATAATTTAAGAAAACAAAACGCAGAGTCCAGTGAAATTGGACAGAAATGTCGACTGCTTATTAGACCAGTATATATTTCTCTTAAGACCAGAATAAACTTACTTTTCATCATGAATGTTAAATGATGAAATAGTCTGAAAACTGCAATTATATTCATCTGAATTTATTAAAACCAGGTTTTTGATAGCACAGAACTCGAGTATTGATCTCATTTTGTACTTAATAAGAGAGAATATGCAGGGATACCAAAAATAAAGTGAACAACAATTTATATGGCATGAGAAGAAAATGTTGATTGATTGGCAAGTAGGCTATGATGGCAGAGGAAGAAGTCACTTTCCAGAGATGCTGCCAGATCTGCTGAGTTTTTCCAACATTTCCTGCTTTAAGATGGCTTTGTGTGCCCTATTTCAGCATCAAAGTTGCATGGTGAGCAAATGGCTCCGCCCTATTTACAAGATTGCCAATAAGACCAATTATATAACCCGTGGAACTATATGAATTCTAACGCATATTTTGAACAGTGAAGGTAGGCTTGCAGCAAACAGTAATAGAGAACCCACTAACAGATTTCTCAACAAGCATGTCAAAGAAATAGAACTCATTTAATTATTCCATTTCAAAGTGAATTTGTATTCAGGGTGGATTAAGATGTGTAAGGAAATTCTTATGTGCAGCTGCAGATTTAAATACAGCAAATATAATATCTCCCATCCTGCTATGCTACATTTTTAGTGAAATGGACTAGAAGATTCTCGCAGTGGCCGACTCATAGGATTTGTGTGAGCATTCGTGCTCTCCTTGCATCTCCCAGCATTCCGACAGCATCTGCTCCGCACCAGAAATCAGTGTGGAGGTACAAAGACCATTTATGTGGTCATTTTAAAATAATTTAAATATAATTGGTGGGCCCAGGACTGAAGGAGGTGGGGCCTGATGGAACGGTGCCTGTGGGGGGATTCCGCTGGCACACTGCATAGTGATAGGTGGAGGAAGCAGGGAGGCCAGCAATCAGGATGGGCTGGGAGAGTCAGTTGGGAGAGTTGGTTAGCCTGCTTGGGGGGGTTGGGGGAGGCAGGAGGGGGTTGGCACTTAGTTGGGGGGGGGGTGTTGGGACTTGGAGGGGGGGTCAGGAGAAGAGATCTGGAAATCTTGATGAGACAGGAAAGGGGGTGTCGGGGCTGGGCTTGGGAATGATTTGGATGGTATGGGAGATTGAGAGCCAACATCCTAGGGGTTGCAGGGCTGGCCAGCAATTGAGCAATTGGGAGGCCATCAGTGCAGGGCCACTGCGACACATGTACTGATATAGGTGCTGACAGATTGACGCATGTGCAGTGGACCACTTAGCATTTCAGTCTCTCCAGTGTGCATAAGCCCCACCCCCTGAAATTTAATGATATTCACACTGGTGGCCTCTGCAGTGCACTGAGTGTGAGAGATTCTTCTCTGAATACCCACTTAAAAACCAGCATCTATTACCAGTTTTCACAGAATATTGCATTTAGAATTTTTTCAGGGGATTCCACCCAGTATCTATGTATTGGAAATATGCAAAGGGTAGAAGGTTAGATGTCCTCCTGTCAAAGAAGTGCTTCTCATGGAATCCAACAGATGGTTATGAGAACTGTGCCTAGAGGGGATTTCATACCATTTATCTGGCATGTATGCTGTTGTTAAAACTGATTTCAACTGTGTTGGTTGCTGAGTTCATAAATTCAATAAATATAGATTCAAACAATGGTGATGCATGTAGATTGCCATGCCATAGTTTTAAAATTTATTTATTAGTGTCACAAGTAGGCTTACATTAACATTGCAATGAAGTTACTGTGAAAATTCCCAAGTCTCCACACTCCAACACCTGTTCGGTACACTGAGGGAGGATTTAACATGACCAATGCACCTAACCAGCGCATCTTTCAGACTGTGGGAGGAAATTGGAGCACTTGGATAGAGTCATGCAGACATGGGGAGAACATGTAGAGTCCGCACAGAGAGTGAGCCAAGCTGGGAATTGAACCTGATCCCTGGCGTTTTGAGGCAGTAGTGTTAATCCTTGTGCCACCGTGCTGCCATATAGTGACATGGCACAAATATATATGGCTTCCTTGAGTAGTACACTGGTGAATAGGCTAACAATGTTGAACTTGCACCTGGATACGATCTTGCTGGTGATATTCAAATCTTTTATGAGGGCAATTCTCCCAAAAAAATTAGTAAGTGTTGAATTTGCATGAAAACTGGAATAAATCCCGCTGGCTTCTTCAGCCGGATTTTTAAAATGAATCTCCCATACTCTAAGCACTGTGGAGTACTTTAGTGTGAATCAGACTGAAAATCAGTGGATGGGAGCTATTCCTGCTGAAGAGACTGGCAGCATGGCGCTAAGCAAGCCTCTGCGCATGCACCAATCTGTCAGCGCCGAGATCAGCCTTCCGATCATTGGCCAGCACGCTTCGCTGGGCATGTGATCCCTCCCGTGCCCCCGTGGCCCGATCACTGGTCCCCTGAATATGATGTAGAGATGCCGGCATTGGACTGAGGTAAACACAGTAAGAAGTCTTACAAGACCAGGTTTAAGTCCAACTGATTTCAGAGACTTGGGTAGAGCAGGGACAAGAATGGATGTTGCAGGTTCCGGGGTTCAAATGCTTTAGTTGGAGTAGAGAAGGAGGTA